>OV725080.1:6168060-7500560 GCA_928085145.1 Nezara viridula | reverse complement strand
ATCTACTTATAGTGCGGTACACGAACATACGGCTGATATCCAAAGGTTTCAAACTGTTGAAAATCTCTGACCTACATTTTCAAACTTTGTGTAAGAACGATCACAGCTTTTCGTTTTCTTTATAACCCCACTCCACGTTAACTGAGCGAAAGAAAAATACGAACTAATTGGGATTATTATCCTGACATGTAAAGAAAATAACTTGATAGAGGTAAGGATTATCTAAATAATGCTCAAGGATGTAAACAAAGTTCAACTTTTGTAACAGTATTTATGGCAGAACTAGGTATAAAAACTGGATTGCTTATGATTTATTATTGTTATCAAAGGAAGATGAGATTTGGATGCACTTTTATAAAATATGGATGTATTAAGAAAAACAAGTTTGAAAGAATGAGTAAGCGAATTTATTGATAGAATTTGATTAATTTGGTACTCGACCATTTTTACAATAATTCACAACATTTCTCAAACTTTTCACTAAATCAAATTTATTATTTTTAAAATATAGGTGTGTTAAGGAAAACACATTTAGGTTTATAAACATTTAAATAATGGATGAAAATTTATGAAATTTGAAGCAACTATCTAGATATTAACCTTCCCAATCTCTAAAAATTTCATTAAAAATCATAAGGATATCTTACCATAGAAGACCAGAGGGGAATCAAAGATGAAAACGAACGTGCATACTCCATAAATTCCATCAGCAAAGAATGCAGTTTTGACTTAGAAACAAATCTTTCTATAAAAAACATTTCAATAAGAAACAAAAACATATCTTAATAAAAATACATAACTAAAAACTATAATAAAATAAAACAATAAAAAAACTATAAATACATAGAAGACTACAGGAGAAGTACGAAATATATCTCACTTTTTTCTAATCTACATGGAATAAATAGAAAAAAAAATAGCTATAGATTCATTGTGTAATATGTAAAAATATATACCAAAATAAGGAGATAAAAAGGTAGTAAAACAGGAAAAACAAGGTTTTTTTAAAGTCTATGATTAGGTATCCAATGTACTAATTGTTGAAATGAAACGGGATTTAAGATTCACAATCTTAAATCTAATAAATAAAAAAAAGCTCGAAAAGAGTTTAAAATAGTTTAGTAATGGTGAAAACATTTTGAACTTTTTTTTTTGTAATCTTATTGAAATGACCATTTTACAAACCGCAGAATGTAGTTCAAGCACTGAATGTGTGTGTGTGTATGTATATATATCTATATATACCTAGTTCTGCCATAAATACCGTTACAAAAGTTGAAATTTATTTACATCCTTGGGTATTATTTAGATAATCCTTATCTCTATCAGGTAATTTTCTTAACATGTAAGGATAATAATCCCAATTGGTTTGTATTTTTCTTTCGCTCAGTTAACATGGAGTGGGATGATAAAGAAAACCGAATAGCTATGATCACCTTACACAAAGTTGGAAAATGTAGGTCAGAAATTTTCAACACTTTGAAACCTTTTAATATCGGCCGTATGTTCGTGTACCGCACTATAAATAGATATAATGAGACCCTATCTGTATGCGACAGACCTCAAACGGGCCAACAAACCATGTCTCGGGAAATGGGAATTTCTGTCAGATCAATGTCTTACATATAAAAAGTGACCTTAGGATGGGTGCATTTTGAAGAATGACAGGACAAAGGCTATAACCACTTCCCTAACAAAATTTAGAGTGGATACATTATCGACTTTGGTCCGAACTGGAGAGGATGGCATGCCACAGAGCACACCCTAACTTGGAAAGCATCAAACAATCTCTGGCCCGAGCATCTGAGCACTTTCTTCAAGAAGTTCTGCATGCTGCTATTGATGACTGCCCACGGAGATTAAATGCTTATGTCAAGGCAAAAAGGGGAACATTTCGAGTAATTTCTTTTTTGTTTTACTCTCTATAAATTTACATTTTATTTTCTAATAGTTTTTGAAAAAATTAATTTTTCTGTTGAAATCTGTATATATTTCCTTGTAAGAATATTTATGACAGGACTAGGTATAAATTTCTGTTTATGTCTTTCCAGTTAATAATAATTTATGTTTTCCGCTTTTCCTTTTTACACGTTTTCTTCAACAATTTTAAGCTCCTGTTATGCTGTGCCTCAAAACTTAGTGCTAATATTGCTACTGTTTTAGAGATGGCAAACTTTTCCCAAAATTTATTAATAAAAACTTAGGTGTAATTTAAAACATTTTTTCTATGCATTCAAAAAACCCCAATTTGCATACAATACACTGATTTTTCTCTGTAGTCTTCACACAAAAATCATTTTTCTGATTTTGCAATAAACATAATGATTTTTTTCATTTTTATTGGGTATTCGTTGTCAGAAGCATATCAGTTATAAGTTTAACACTGCTTAAAAGTAAGAGAACGTGTCACACAGTGATCAGTGATTTAGGTAAGTGTTTTTAATCAGTGGGTAAAGTACAAAAAAGAAAAGAAAAACTAGTATGAAGTAGAAAAAAAAAACAAAAAAAAAAAACAGATAATTTCAACAGCCTCATTGCAAAATGTGTAACTGCAATTTTATTAGAAAGTACTGTTTTGAGCGTTTCTGGTAATTCTTGGTCTCAAGTATAACCAGAAATAAAAAAAAAACAACGTTATTTAAGATGTAAGTTATAAAGATGTATAAGAATGCTTAAAATAAAGATTTAATGCTTACATCTTTATTTTAAGCGTTCAGACGGGTCATATTGAACAAAAAATATAGTTCATAAGATAAGAAATACACGTTTTATTTTGTCTTATGAAAAATTTTCAGTTTTTGTAGAAATACTTTTGTGGTGTGGCTGTCAATTTACCTAAGTGCTTATACAGGCATAATAAAAAAATGGAGGATTAGAGATTTTTAAGCTACGATTGTCTCAAACTTTTGTGCTAAAGGAGTCATAAACATAAAATAAGTACATAAAATGTCATTACTTGTCCAAACCAGCTCTCGATCATCACTCATTATAATATCACAACACAATTTATGCATCATTTTTATGCAAGGTGAAGGTTGGTCTTGTGGAATTTTTGATTTGAGTTCTGAAATAATTTGTTTCTGAAAAAAAAATTTACAAGATACATTATTGTTGTGTCTAAGTTATGGTCTAAGGAGAAATAAATTATTTTAAATAACTGTGTACCAGGGAGGAGTAAAGTACAATGTTTCAAAAAATCATTATGTACTAACAAATCTGATTCAATATTATTAAACCAAGTCTTAACAATCTTGCTAAAATAATTGTTAATTTTATATACTCCTGGAGTCCTGCCTTGGCTTCCATGTCGGGGAATAAGGCATGACTCAAGAGTCCCCTGGGTGAATGTAAATATTGTACATAGGTGTGAATGTGATTTATTTACTTTAATTTCATTTAGCTTTTATCTATTATTTCATTTTTTTTTTTTTTTTTTGTGCACAGGCATACCAATTTACTTATTTTATTTTTTTTTACATTTCTTTTTCTTTATTATTGATATTAATTGTATGTACATATGTGAATGAATCATGTAGCCTTAATATTAATGCCCTTCAATGTGGCAAAATGTATTAATATTCAATAAAGAAAGTAATAAAAAAAAAAAAAAATTTATATAATTTGTTGAAACATTTCAATTATAAAATATTTCACTCTTGAACTCAAAATCGCTTTTAATCCGCTCGTTCTATTAATTACCTCCTTCCTGTTACCTGCTCAACGCAGATTAAAAAGAAAATAGCCCAGAAATTAGATGCTTAGCCAATACTTGAATAAATCAAGGGCATTACCAAGAAAAACTCACAGAAACTAATAATTTAACATCAAATTTGTTAGATGATAGCTGAAAATTTTCTAGAAATACTGTACAATTAGAAATTTTATAAAATAATAAAATAAAATATTAACAAGTATATGATTAGTAAGTAAAGTTGTTTAAGTTTCAGCTGTGAAAGCAATTTAAGGCAGATATATTCAAATTTATCTAAAATCTTTTGTTTAGAAATGGTACATTATACATCAATATTAGTATTCTAATATTTAGAACTTTTTTTTTTCAACCAGAGAAAATATTCCTCTTAATTATCAAATTTTTAATCCCTTTTTTACAAGTAATATATAGTAAGGGAAAGTATTTTTAGTAATTAGTATATATAGTAAGTATCATTAAAAATTTCAAAAATCAGGTTTCAACAGAAATACACGTTTTGAGGTCCACCAAGTCTAAATAACTAAGTCCCACAAAATGGCTGTGGGTATAAGTGAAGTAGTTCAAAAACAAAACATCGTACACAACTAAAATTATCTATTGAAGGAGTACATGACTGGGATGTTATAGCAACTTTTTTTTTAAATCAGCTAAACAGAAGTGCCAATTTATATCATGAATTTTACAATTTTCTCAAAAACGGCTCTAACGATTTTGATTAAACTTGGTATATGAATAAATAATTAAACGATCTTTAATATCAGGTAGGCATTATTCTCATTGATGTCACCTGACTGGGCTAAAATGCCCAAATTGAAAATTTTCTTTTTCCAAAGTACCTTTAATTTAGTTTATTTTAAATTATTAACTGTCTCTCATTGTTATTATTATTATGGCTTCCTCCACTACAGCCAACCAATCTCCACGGTCTTGTGCTACTTCCCTCCATCTTTGAGCACGCCTCAGATCGTCCTCTACATCCTCCAGCCATTTGATCGGAGGGCGTCCTCTACTTCTTTTGCCATCCGGTTTCTCATGCAGCATCCTCTTTGGCATTCTTTCCACATGACCTAACCATCTGATTCTGGCTCTTGTTATCAATGCTACAATATCAGGTTCACCATAGAGTTCCCGCAGCTCCTCATTCTTTCTTCTCCAAATTCCATTCTCAAAGATTCCGCTTTATATTCAATACTTTCCTCTCCCAGGAGTTGAGCGTGCGTTCTGAGTTTTTGGTTAAGGTGTTTCATTGTTAACAACAATAAAAAAAAGATCCAATATAAACTATAAAAGAATTTCATAATTGACTAAAGGAAAAAAAATTAATTTTATGACCATCATCCCGGACCATCTCCTTACTCAGTAATATACCACGGTCAATCATCAACTATGTAGAAAATAAGGAAAATAATTTTTTTTAGATTGAGAATGAATTTTCCAAAATAATTGTCAGAATGTATACATATTATATATTGTTGGAAAGCTGAGAATTTTAGAAAAACAATATCTATCATACAAAGTCATAAAAAATAATGGAGAACAATGACAAAATTTCAGAAAATTAATATTATTTAACCAAAACTAAATGAAATTCCTTAACTAAACATAAATTTATAAAATTATTATTAAGTTTGTAAAAAAAGTATAAATAATCCACTGAATCGAGGAAATGATATTGTTAAACATAAAAAAATTTATGTTTTATGTTATATTTAATTAATTAAATATATTTAAATAATTAGATATATATCGCCGATTTATTCCAAAAAATCGTTCAGTAACATTTTATAAAAGGGAATGAGTGGATAATTTTATGACTTTTCTCCCTGTGAAATCATAACATTATCCTTTAAACATTAGTTAATATTTAGTCCTTTAACATATGTTAATAATATATCACATTTTTCTATCTGTTTGGCCTGATGTTTGAGAGAATACAATATAAATATATTTTATTTTTTATTTATTTATTTATTAATGATATTTACAACTGTATTACAAGTAAAAATACATTCAGTAAATGTGTACAATAGAATATAATAACATGAAATAATTTGGTGAGAAACTACCCACTGGTAGCACTCTAAAAATGTATTTACAAAAGGAGATCTCGAGGCCATCTTCTATAAATATATAAAGTTATTTTTTTAAATTCTTACATTTTCTATGGAGGAACAAATATGTTTATCCCAAACGAGTTCTGGATGATTTGGAAAAAAATCATCAGTTCCTTCATCAGTGTCTCCAACAGTAAATAAATAATAATATCTTCTGATAAAGGGAGGAATATCGGCGAGTATTTCGCTGTGCTCAACACCATTGAGGAATGTTATAAATTCTATGATAGCATTAAAATTATTATCAGTTTCCAATTCTAGAAATAAATCAAATACACATTAGAACTTTACAAAAAAAAAAAAAAAAAATCTATTTTTACAAAATTATTGCAGTGCAAAAATAGTAATTATTATAATTACTAAATATAAATGAAAAGTAATTAATTTAAAATTTCAAATGACTTGAAACTTTTCTAGTATCCTCACATATATTATTACAGTAAGGCTCAAAATCGGTTTTGTACCAAATATAAGCTTCTGTCATGCTCAGATACCATGAATGGGGTACCGTTGGATTCAGAATTTCACAGGAGGTTAGCGAATCGTATTCTCCAATTTTATTTTTCTTTCTAAAATAAATAAAAGTCAATACAAACATTTTGCTAGGCTTCAATACTGGAACAGTGGTAAGTCTGTTGACCGATATGGGACAAATTGGATCTTGAAGATTTTGATGCGTACAGCAAGACCCAGATAATTCCTTCGGAACTAGCATGTCCTTCGTTTTCAAATCCAAAAACGTACTATTTTCGAGATAATGCAAGGCATAGGATTCGCATCCACACAACCATAGGTTAATTGTAGTAGTACTGTCATTGAATACATGTCTCATTTCGTCGACTTGAGGCCACTATGATCGAGAGAGGACGAGTTTATATTATTAATTGACTTTTCCTATGTTCTGTCAAATACATCTTCCGAAATGGTGACACTTTCCTCTACCCAACTCAAGCTCCCAGGGAGATCCTCTCTTGTAATCCCAAACAACTAGTCTCTCTGCCAAACAACAACTTCCAAGATGGTAACGCTATTACTGGGTTTTATCCACTGTAGCCAGGATCCCCTCTCCCATCCTCTCTTCACCCCAGTCTTGCCAAAAAAAATTCTTTGTCCCTTCTCCTCTTTGGGATTTTTCTTTCGGTGGAATTACAGAGCAGCCATTTTCTATTCCCTGAACTAATAGAACTAGATTATCTTGCCCTTTAACTGTTCAACATTAATTTATTAAATCCTTTTTACTCTCTTCTAATAAAGGAGTACATTACACTATTTATTATATGTACAAATATTATAACATGTTAAATCTAAATTATTTTAATGTTATCAATATAACCTTACCTACAAGTGTTCGAACAGCTTTTAAATGCCATAATGGAAATGAATGAAGATTAATTATATGAAAATTCATTTTATCAGCAAAGAGTCCAATCATACAACTTAAAGCGACAGTAATATCAGAAAAGAATATTCCTTTAATATTTTCAATTAAAACATTGCTTGAATATCTTGAAATTCTAAATGAAAAAAAAATAAAATTAATGTACATAGTGAGTAACACAGAAGCTCTAGATCAATGTGCATTTAAGATAAATGTACTGGTAATAGACACTCTTAGAGAAATTTTCAACATTAATGTTAACCACAGCTTTAATTCTGATGGCTGATCTTTGAAAAAAGGTTTAATTGACTGCGAATTAGGCTTTTGCCAATTTACCTATTGTGGCGTGATATCATTTGAGGTTCTGGTATCACCCTATTAACTGTTCTAGCTTCAAATGTATTCGTATTTGCACTCCCATCGGTGAGTATAAAGCTTATTACCTGTTAATAAGTTGGAAACTGTCTATAACTGGTACATTCGACCTATTACTATTTTTGTCACAATCCATTTTGCATAAGAACTGGATACTTGTATGGAAAAAAAATTGAGTTGCAATAGTTAATTCTATTATATTATATTATATAAGATTAATACTGCACTTATTCAATAATAGGGAGCGGGGTAGCTCAGTGGTAGGGCACTGAGCTTTCAATGCAAAGGTCCCGAGTTCGAACCCCGGCTCATGGCAGAAAATTAATTTATCTGTTTCATTGGCCGTGGAGCGACCTTGGGTCAGGAGTCCCTCCTGGGGCACACCCAGCCTCTATAAAGTGGGTACCCTTAATTAAATAATTAATTAAGGGGGAAAACCTGGCAGTTGAGCGTGATCTCGGTCAAATCACCTCCTTGCACAACCGTTGACCTAGAAACAGTGCTTTCCTTAAATAGTACTGAACCCCAGACCCTTTATGGGTTGTAGTGGTACAGGTTTTTTGTTTATTCAATAATAAAAAAAACAATAGTTTTTTTTTCTGGGGACATACAGGACACTCCGGGATATCAGAAAATAAGGTAGTTGATAAAGCTGCTAAAGTAACAGAAGAGTGATATAAAAACATTGCTAAAAGACAGAGTACGGAAAAATTGGGAGTCCATTTGGAATGAAATTACACCGACTAATAAACTTAGAAATATTTAAAAAAGTACAAAACAGTGGGTAAGTGCTGGAAGAGAAGAAGTGGTAGTGACAAGGATGAGAATTGGTCATACTAACCTGACTCATGTTCATATAATTACAAAAGAGGGCTAACCATATTGCGATACCTGCCAGTCCCCACTAACCATAAAGCATATAATAGAAGATTATACATTACTGCATCAAGCCTTTGTAAAAAACAAAATATATAAAAACAATTTAAAAACAAAATAAAATAAAAATTGTAGAGAACTAGCATTAAAAACTCAGTTTATTCAATAGAAAATATTATAAACCTTTTAAAAGAAACAGAATAGTACCATAAAATATAAAAATTAATGCATTACATGAAAAGAAACAATAAATTACCAATAGTATTACTTATTAAAATATATTGAAGGAAGTTAGTCGACTGTTCTACATATCATGGGTGATAAATATTCAGGACGCAGTCTTTTTTAAAATTTTTTTTATTTCTGCAAACGTGTACAGTACATGAACTACCTCAGTGCTCAAACCACGCCCTGAAGATGACCCACATGTTTGGGTTGAAACGTTGGCAAAAATAAAAAAAAATTTAAAAAAGATTGCGTCCTGAATATTTATCACCCATGATATTAAAATATATATTAAATATAACTGCATATGTAGTGTGCGTGTGTGTATAACATTGTAGCAATCTCAAAATATAGTTGTGAATATATACATTCATGAAATTAAAAATAACATCATAATGTTCAGCTAAAAACTTAAAATAACAGTTTGTCTGACAAGTTTGGTGAGGAATGGGGGGTGTGGCCTCAATCCACTGTAGCATTACATGTACAGCTACCAAATACAAGAAATATTTTTATTTAAAAAAAAAAAAAAAAAAAAAAAAAAAGAAAGGAATGCATTTACTCAGGAAAAAAAAATTCTTGGATAGAAGTTTTGAAAATGAAAACCCCATTCTAAACTAAGAAATGTGATATTCAACAGCTTGTGGTAGGTATCTTATCTTTGCAAATATACATTTCCTAATGTATATTTGCTAAGACAATTAGCGTTAAAGAAAAGTGGTGGGGATGGAGGTATATCATTAACTTTATTATACTTTTTAGCTTAAAATGATGTTTCCAGCTTCAAAACTTATATTCAACAAATATCTTACTACAAATATAATATTTCTCGCACCTAGTCCTCTCTGAATAAAAGTAATTAGTTTAAATGTTTTTATAAATACATGTTGATAAAGTAGAACTTAGAATAAAACAAAGTTGGTTCAACTTTTATAAAGTAACTTGGTTAAAAAACTGAAGATATTTTGGTACTTTTGTACAATGCAGTCAGGATGGACTGCTATCTGCCGATGTTTATAAACTGAGCACTGATAAGGTACTCATAATCCATATCTTTGTATTCATATTTATGGAAATTGAAATAGACAAAAACAAATGACTTTTATTTTACAACATATATATATATATATATATATATATATATATATATATATATGTACAAAAGAATTTTATAATTAACACAATACAAACAATTTTACAATTCCCACAGTGTAATAACATCCATTTGAACAGATGACAAAATTAACAAAAAATAAACAATGGATAAAACTAACTAAAATAAATAAAAATAATTCACATGTAACAAATATAACAACAGTTTACATTAGATAACAAGGGAGGTTATGTGATGTAAGATAAGAAGCGAGTTTCCGTCCCGACCGCATACTACACAAGTACTGTTATTTTAATAAACTTGGTTATTACCTTTTTTTAATCAATCCTTTTAATATTTCAACAGTTAAAGAAAATGGTAGTTTTTGAGAGTACTCAATTTTATCAATATTAACACGAGCAAAAGATGACCCATAAATCTTTAGGGGACACTCAGCCATTAGTACTTCCACCATTGACCTCAATTGTAAATAATTAGTACAAGGATATTTACTTGCATCTAAAACATATAAAAGCATACGATTATTTAAATTATAGGACTATATCTCTAATCTCTAATATAAAGAAAACTATAAATTACATCATTTACTTGTAGAAAGAGTGCTAAAATATGAAAAAGTGAATATTTTGATCATTCAATCATAATGTGGCAGTAAACAATAAACATAACTAGTACCATCTTATAAAAAAAAATCCTTTGTTAAACCTAAATTAAATTTGAAAATAAAATTCAACCCTTATTACATAAAAAATAATTTGTTAATTTATAAACTCTTTATAATGATAACCTTCTTCACAGTTGAAAGGATGTGAATAGGTTTGGCTAGTAAATTTTCAAGAGCTAAACTAACAATATTGTTTTATTATAGTAAATATTGAAGTTAAAAAAATTGAAAGTTTTAAGGGAAGACTTACAAGAAACAATAATTTTAAAAGTTCACATATAGGAAATTTCATTTATTTTCCACGGAAACATTTGATTTCCGTTAAATAGTATCGGTTTTCAGAAATTATTAATTACCATATTTTTTTCATCACCTTCCATTAGCATCTACGACTATATACTACGATAGCAGATTTTATTTTTCCTAAAATCTTGAGCTTTTCTTAAATTTTTTGAAGGTCTGGTTGTTGTGGTTAATATTTAATAAGACAAACGAGACATTATCATATTGTTCAGAAAACTTTTAATGTAAATCTACCTGTTTATTTTGAATAAAATCCATTACATATCCATTGAATTGGATTCTCGTAAGTTAGTAAACTTACTCCACTTCAACGTCAGGGTGGGAACAGTTGAATAAGCTGAGACGGGGAGGGGAGGTAGAGCGTTGACGGTATAAGCCGCTCAGACCCGACGATTGCTCCTCCTCAAAAATATTTTGTTCCTTAGACACTAGTGCTTTATAATTGCATTGTACACCCTTAGTTTGAGATTTTTTGGGATTCCAATACTTTTGAGAGGGAGAAGAAAGCTCTGTTTGCCTGTCGGTCATTCAATATAATGATAACTATAATGAAAAATATTCCTGAAGATGAGGAGGAGCCCTGAAAGGTTCAATACATAAGCAGAATATAAAGCTAATAAAATATTTACTCCATTGTTTATGAAAAAAGTTACAATAAATTAATTTACTTCAGAAATTATAAAATTGTTACAATATATTGACATATAGCTCAAGAACTCAAGCAGTCAGCATTCCAAACCAACCCCTATCTTCCTTCCTTACACTGTCCTCAAGAGTGGCCCAGGGTTCGAGCATTTCCCCTCTCCTTTTTAATTCCTACATAAATGATCTTTCCAAATCCATCTACCAATGTTCACATCATTTATACGCTGATGACTCCCAAATCTATTTTTTCTTTTATCCTTCTGAGCTAACAGTCGCGTTCAGGCAGACCTAGATAGGATCAGTGCCTGGGGAAGTCTGAATAATTTAAATCTAAACGCGATGAAAACTCAGGCCATTATTATAGGTTCTAGTTCTATTCTTAAATCCATTTCCTTCCTTCCTCCTTTGGTCATTAACGATCATCCTATCACATTCAGCTCCTCCGTTAAAAACCTAGGAAACTCCATATCGCCCTCATCTCCCGTAAGTCAATAGGTACCCTTAAGCTATTTCATCGCTCACGCCACCTACTCCCACAACCCATCCGCAAGCTCCTTGTATCCTCTCTCATTTTCCCCCACTTTGACTACAGCTGTGTGGTGTACGGAGGCATCCCGATGGTATTCGAGGATAGATTGAAGCGACTCATGAATATGTGCTTAAGATTTGTCTTCAGTACATCGAGGCGGTCTCATGTGTCCCACCTTTACGAGTTAAAGTGGCTCTTCCCTTCTTTCCGCAGACAATATTTCCTTGGATCTTTTCTATTCCAAACGATCAACACCCGACACCCTTCCTACATCTACAGTAGGAAGGGTGTAGGGCAATCCTACATCTCAGAAAACAAGATCCCGTATTTCAGACCTTTATATCCCTTCCCATAGAGCTAAGACGTTTGAATATTCCTTTATTGCCCGATCAACTGCCTTCTGGAATTCCTTGCCTTCTGATATCCGCCATGCCTCTTCCATGTCCTCATTTAAATATCATCTTTACCAATTCCTTCTCACATCCCAAAATGACGTTATACAATGAAATAAATATTGTGAAACAGATTTTGACTGAGGTGAATGGTTGTTAAAATTGAAAGAGTTTTAGTTTTAAAAATCAAACCATGTTTATTTTATTTTATTCTCTTTTCATTTAAATAATGTTTTCTTTTATTTTTTTCAAAATGGTGTTATTTTTACTTGTTTTAATATAATTTTACTGAAGATACTATATATTCTTTAATATTGACTAATGTAATTTTTGGCCAGATGTAGTTTTTATTTTTTTGTTCATATCTGTTATTCCTTGCCCCAGAATAAAGTTTACTTTCTATCTATCTATCCATCTGTAGCCTAATTATTAATCCTCCGTTTCGAATAATACTTAAATACTAAAAATAATGTTCTTAGATATTGCTTTTGGAATTATGATTACTAACCCTCAAAACAATTATCTTTTAATATCTCCTGGATATATATCTTTCTAATTTCCGCACGTGTTTCTTCAGCTACTATACAGTCTGATTCGGCAAGTTCTTGAAATATTATTTCATCCAATGAGACAGAAAGCATACCAAAGGCTTTGGCTAATTTTGCTCCCCATTCGATATGACCTAGAAATGAAAAAACAAAACAAATTTATAGAGTAACTGAATCAGCTACAGAATTCAATTTACTTACAAATAAAAAATAGTCATAAGACAGAAATTAACAATTTTAGATCTTCTTACAAAAAGAATAAGGATCTTAACAACATTGTATAGCTTATTTGGTATTTTTGGGTGAATTGACAACACTAATAACCTTCAGGTTAATATTATCTGTATTGCCACTTTATTGATATATGTTTGTGCGGCTTATTTTTTTGGAATCGGTGGGTAAATTATTAATTAAACGAGTGGACACCAGATTTTTTGTGCGCAATAAATGAAAAACATGTTTTTCTATAGACTGTAGCGCGAAAACAGCTCTAACGATTTTGATGAAACTTTTCTATGATGTTCTAATCGTTGTCCTTTCAATTTTCGTACATAAACTAAATTCTCGAAAAAAATTCAGGAAAAAGTTATAAAGAAAAGAAAAATGTTATGGGGCCTAACTCCCTAAGTATATATTACACGGTGAAATTTATAATAAAACTTTTGAAAGGTAATTAAATTACCAACAAAACAAAAAAAAAATCATCAGAATCGAACCAATATTAGCGATGATACAGCTTATTCTATTTTTACACGTTTTTTTAACTTATTACTTTCCTACCTATACTAGGTAAGGAAAGTATTGCAATTGGGTCAAATTTCCAACATGTGGTTTTCGACGGATCTATACATTTCACAGCCCTCTGAGTCCAAAAAAACGCCGTTTAGCCTGTCGTTTGAAAGTTAATTGAATTCCCTACAAAGCCTACTTACAGCTATTCAATTCCCAATGAAAGATTACGGGTTCATATTCTGGTGTCAGAAAGGGGTGAATGAGAGAATAAAGATGACTAAGTGAAAGTAAGAAAGTCTGTTGCCCTGATCACACAATCTTCACTATTTCCTCTACTTTTAACAGAAATTATTGTTTGTCAATACTAAGCTATGGCAAAAAGTTTTTGATCAGCAATATTGGTGAGTATTGAAATTTTTACACTGATCTACCTTAAGCCGGTTTCATTGCTTTAATTTATCAAATAAATCGTACTCAAATCTTTTGTTTGATAAATTTTCAGGAAAATAAATTCAGTTCAATTCTTTTTTGTTTCTTCATGAAAATATGTAAAGAAATAAAAACTTTTCTGAAATAGGTAGGAAAGTCGTGTGAGTGGACACACCAGATATTTTTTAAAGGTAAATGTAATAAATTTTTTGAGTAGTTAAAACTCTCCTGGTATGAGCTCATCTACTCATTAAGAAATAATTACTTTAAAAATAATTAATAAAAATAAACCTGTTTCTGGTGCACCGAGAACAATTATCAGAGTAAATTTTTCGGATATAAATGGTTCTGGTTTGGAACAATAAATACTTCCTCTCCACATAATGAAATACGGAGGTATCGGCTTAAAACCACAATCAAGATAATCAAAATATTCTGAAAAAAATAAAATAAAATAAAAACATGCAATGCCAAATTTATAATATCATCATGTAATGAAGATGAATAAAACATAAATGGAATTTTAATCTTTTAAACAATTCACTCACTGAAAAATAAAATGCAATTATAATTTATTTTTCAACATAGTTTTCTTATTTATAAATACATTTATCACTGTAAGAAAGAAAATATTTTTATCACAATATTGTAGAATTAAGAGGTTGTTAATTGGAAATTAAGCTAATTTCCTCAACATCTCCAAATCGTTTACCTCGTAAAACTTTTTTAGACGTTCCATGCTAATGGAAATCACAGGATAGGTCTGGACCGTAAGGGGAGGGGCGGGGTGGCCGAGCGGGCTAGCGCATTTGCAAAACAGACATTGCTTGCCAATCTCATAAACTGAAGATAACAAGATAAAATAATTACCAACTCACATTCCGGAGACAGAGAGGCTTTTAACTCTAACATTAATCTCTCGCCTTCTTCCTCTGGCTCTGAAAAAATCGCATACAGCCAAAAAGGAAGGTACAAAAATAAAAGTCCAGACTAAGGAGTTGAGTCCAATGTTTTCTGTAGGTTGGAGGCTGAAGTCATGAAGAGGATAACCTTTTAAATTGGATGGTCTCGCTTTTTGTGGCAATTTGCTTCCCTCACCTCATAGTAATGTAAATAACCAATTAAACGTTTAATTTTAATTAGCCATCTTTTCCTTGTTCTTCCTTTTCTTTTTGTGCCATATATCGTAGAAAACAATGCCCTATAAGGCATCCTGCTGTGGTCCATTCTAACCAGATAGCCTAACCATTCCATACGTCTAATTTTAACGAAATTAACTATGTTGGCAATATTATATAATTCATATAGCTCCACATTTTTTCTATACCTCCACACACCCTCTTCACAAACAGCTCCATAAATTTTTCTCAATATTTTTCTTTCTAAATTATTCATCATACTAATTGTGTTAGTACAAAAGGTCCATGTCTCCGCTGCATAAGTCACAATAGGTCTTACTAAAGTCTTATCTTTGTTTCTCGTGACAGAAGCGATGATTTTGCACATTGTGTTAAGTATACGACCAGGTGAATCCAGTTTTTTCAACACATTATTAAGTGCAATATTAAATAATGTGGTAGACAAAGCATCCCCTTGCCTAACTCCATCCGTCATTGGAAAGCTATTGTTACATTGCCTTTAATAACTACTTTTGCATTGCTATTATTCATAGTCATTTGCAATAACCTTATTAATTTCAGTATAGTAATTTTGATAATTTAAATAATTATAACAATCACCTTCTAAAAGTAGTTCTGGGGACTTCTTGTAGCAAAGGTTTATTAAGGAGGTTTCTAATTCTCCTTTGATTTGTGATTTTCCTACTAAATTTGGCAAACTTTTACACTCTTTTAAATCCAAATTATATCTTCTCTTAAGCACTATTTCACTTCTAAACTTTCTTACACCAAAAGAAGGAACCCGATGATCTACAATAAAAAATAATTATTTCAACAGTCAGAAAGCAATTATTTTCAGCTAAAATTATAAAATAGCACTATATATTTTTTTTGTAATAACTAGAATTACATGATCATGAACTGAATTGTATGAAAAGAGCTACTAGGTAAGATGCAAAGGCTTTTTCCCATGTAAACACTCTGCAAAACACGTTGATACAAATGATTGGTACTATGGCATTGAGTGGCTGATTCGGCCATCTAGATGGTATAAGATCTTGGATCAAAAAATATTAATACGAATTTGATTTAACACATTGACTGCCACGGTATCTTTCAAGATCCCGGTCTAAAAAGCCAATTCAATTCAATCATGTTATTAAAACTATTTAATCTGTAGAAATCATCAAAAAGTACAACTTACAACGTCATAGCTTCAAAAATATGGCATCTAAACAACCTATGAGACAATTCTTAGTTGGCGTCCTAGGCCAGAATTATAACAATGAGTTATCTAATAGGCCGCCAGCCAACATGTTAAAGGGGAATTTGTAGGTATTTGAAATATAATAAGAGAACAAACAACAATAAGGGCAAAGAAAAATGAAAAACAAACAGTAAATGAAAAAAATCAGTCAGAAGGAAACAAAACGTTGTCATACTGGATCCAGGGGTTCTTATTTTGTATAATATCTATAATGCATTCTAATAATCCTGTTTGAAATTCAAAGAACCTGGTTTTGTGCATCTAATTTTACTTGAGATATCTGAGCACTTTAGAGAAATTATATTGGGTTGTCCAGAAAACAATGCAGGATTTTGAGTTTTCATTAAAATACCCCTCTATATAACAAACTGTTTACGTTTATTGGATTATTCATATAAATGAATGTCAACACTTATTAATCCTCTTCTAAACAATAATGTTTGTTTACCTCTGTAGCATTTCGCTACTTAGAAATAATTCAATATTTACTAAGATATCAAAGATTTTCGTATAATTATAGCAAACTTAAGCTTAGCAAATTGACCATTGATAACCACCTCAAGGCGATTGGAAAGGCCACGTTGTGCACAGTGGCTCAACAATGAAGAAGCAACAGAACATTTTCCAAAGCCCCAACTCATCAAAAAAAAGGTGATAGTTTCCTAGGTGAATGGTTGGTGGGCTTCATTTGGTTTGATACACTACAGCTTCTTAAATCCTGGAGAAACCATCAATGGCGAATCGTATTGTAACCGAATTAATGCAATGCATAAGAACTTGGCAGCAATGAGGCAATATTCCGATGGGGCCCATTTTGTTGCATGACAACGCCCAGCCACATGTCTCACATGTGACGTTGGAGTTTGGATACAAAACTCTGTCATATCTGCACTACCCTCCAGACCTCTCACCTATAGATTATCATTTTTTTAGACACCTGGACCACTACTTACGTGACAAAAAATTAAATAGACAAAGGATTTAGAAAATGCGTTTTTGGTGTAAATAATCTAATAAAGTTAAATGTTAATAATTTGTTTTGGCAGGAATAGGGGAATAGCCTTCCGTTTTTGTTGGGGAACTAGATTATTTACACTCGTGAATATTAAAACAAAACCCCGGCACTGGATATAGACTTTTTGAGGGTGTTTAACAGTCGTTGGGAATTCGGGAATCTAATATCTTTTGTGACACTGAGTGAGGAGAAACAATAAGAATATATATATGAAATGTGGGACTTAGCAAACACACACTTTGAATGAATTGACTCACCTGGTTTGTTATTCTTCAATTGTGAGGCCTATAGGACAACTAAATAAAAGGACTATTCACTCCTGTCTAACAAAACAATTTATTTTAACAACTGATAATAAATGAACATATTAAAGTTTTATAACAATAGGCTTGATATTCTTGGTCTTCGATGTTCTGCCTCTCTCATCTTAGGTAACGTCCTCTCGCCTCCATGTCTATGCCTCAAGTGCCCCTTCTCTCCCTGGCGTCTTCCTCCAGCTGCTGCTACCTGGTCGGACCTTTTTCCTTCTTCATCGATTATTTATCGATATGAGACTTTTCAAAGAACAATTTGTCCACTGCACAATTGAGTACAATTCACAGTGCAACCACACATTCCTATATATTATATATTCCATCTCATTCCCTCACACAATGTCACATAAAGGAGTTAATACAGGGCGGCTGTCTACTACATTGGAGTTTATCAATTCTAAAGATGGGAAATTCTATTCTGAAAGAACGGAAAAGTTGTCAACATGTTGGCAGAAATGTATTGTAATATACACTTTAATTGAAAGTTAAAAATGATTTAATAAATGAATGTAACAGTTAAAAAGCAAGCTAATCTAGTTTGAATAATTCATGGGGAAAAAATAGTTGCTCTGTAGTTGCCCCAGAAAGGAAAGTCGCAAAGAGGAGAGAGGACAAAGGATTTTGTACTGAAGAGAGGATAGGAGAAGGGATTCTGACGTGACTCCAGTGAGTAAAATCTACTAATACTATTACCACCTTGGAAGTTGTTGTTTGACAGAGTCACTAGTAGTAGTAGAATTACAAGAGAGAGGATCTCCCGGGGAGCTTGAGTTGAGAAGATGAAAGTTTCAGCATTTGTTGGAAGACAAATTAATTCAGTGCCACAAAGGAAGAAACAGTATATATAGGAAAGAGGTTAGCTTGCATACTTGATATTATTTTAAAATCAAACAGCGTTTAGCGTTAGTCTGTCTGAGTGTTTTGAACTGATTGTCAGTAACCCATACCTGATATAAAATAATTATAAATTTCAATTTAATATATTAATACTCTTATAATTTATTTTTTATTTAACTACCTCATATTTATTTAGGAAATATCCCAACAGTTAAAAGTGATCTTCCACGAGGTTATATTATTATTATGTAAAATATAAGAGAAATGCTACAGTATTGTTAGTAGTGGAGACTATTTTAATTAAATAAAACACTTGTAAATATTTCTTTTTTAACCAAAATCCTTCATTGTTTTCCGGACAACCTAATACTTGGCTGATAACTATAGTATGAGTAAAATATTAAAAAATTTATATTAATTTTTTTAACCAAGAAGAACTGAAGAATACAAATTTTTATAGCAATGTTTTTTTATAGAAATGTTGCTTTTATATCAAATTATTTTAAATATTTACCCATAACCATGTTTTAATTAAAGAATAAAGGTTCAAAGCAAGATTAATAAAATTTTTTAGAATAGGTGTTCTCCGAAAATAAAAAAAAGTAAGTCATTTAAGTCCAAAACAATTATCTTGCCTACAGTTCTTTATGGATGCGAAATTTGGCCGCTTACATTAAGGGATGAGCAGCGTCTTAAGGTTTTTGAAAATAAAGTATTGCGTAGAATATTTGGACCGAAGAAGGATGAGTTAACCGGAGAGTTCAGACGGTTACACAACGCCGAATTGCGTGAGCTGTATCCGGGTAATATAATTGAGGTAATTTCATCGCGGCGAATCAAATGGGCTTGTAAAGTTGTTGGGCTTAGTAACGAGAGAATTCCTAAAAAGTTAATATTTGCTGTGCCGAATGGTAAGCGTCCGAGGGGTAGACCGAAGCGAAGGTGGGAAGATTGCATTAAAGCTGATCTGAAGGAACTGGGTTTGGACGGCGAACGGTGGAGGGAGGTGTGTAACAAGCGATTGGTGGTGTCGGCATCGAACCTTCGGGTTCGCTAAGCCTTATTATTATTATTATTATTATTAAGTCATTTAAGTAGTTGTATGTAATGGGAAATAACCAAATTGGAATATTAGATAGTTTACGCTTTATACAGATCATCTTCCCTTGAGTGATTTTTTAAAAATTATTACAACTTTAGCAGAAAACTTTCAGTCATTTATAACATGATGATGGCGACCAACAGAACAAGAACTTATGCAATATTAATATCTTGCATTGAGGATAAAGATGGTAATACTTACATTCATTTATATTATACCGTCTCGAAAACGTTTCGAATATAATAGCCTCATTGCAAATCCTTCTATAGATGTTACAAATTTTATTATACGGAATGATTTCATTATCTGTAGCGGGTAAGTATATGTCCTGTTTGTAATATCTAGTAACTGCTTTAAATACCATAGCTTCAGCCATAATTTCGCTATTCAACAAAAAAAAATTATTAATGATGAAAATCATAAAATAATTTATGAATAGGATAAGAAAGACACTAGGTGTTTGTTTTTTGGAAAAACTACTGAAGGCAGGAAAGCTCTATATTTGTGAGAAACGTTAAAAAAATTGTGCTGAGAATCAAAAGTTTATTTTTGAGTTTTATGTTTTAGATACAAAGAAACAAATTTAGTTACAAAATACTAACAAAGAAGGTCTTAGTAGATCTTTCTTTTAATAGCTAATAAATTTCAAAATTAATTTTTTTTTTTACCAGTAACTTTTCAATAGAATATTCTAGTAGTAAAGAAGATATTACATGTATTGGGTTGGCAAATAAGTCCTTTCGGTTTTTCAGGGTGAAATAAAACTCAATGTATTATAGACATAAAATTAATTTTAATCTTCAATATATTGACCATGAATTTTTACTATCTTTCCACTAACTGCATAATGCCATGTTCCTAGAATGTCTGAAATTTATTGTTAAAAAACTGATCCAAGTGGTTTTTGATGTCCTCTTCCTTTTGGAATTTCCTTCCATTCATGGAGTTCTACAGAGACCGGAATAGGTGGTAGTCACTTGGAGCTAGGTCTGGTGAATAGGTAGGGTGGGGCAAAGGTCCTATCCAAGGCTTAATAATTTAATGCGAGTTACCAATGAGGTCTGGAGATAGGCATTGACTTGGTCAGACACAGAACCCTTCCGATGATTCAAATTCCTGCTAAATATCTTTTAGATAGCTAAAGTCTCATTGAAGTTATAACATTTTTTGTGATTTTAGGGGGAAAAAAATCATGTGAGAAACCCAAACATTAAGCCTAGAAACATAGCTGAGCTTGTGTGCGACACATTTAGGGCCATAGCAATCTCTCGTACTAATTGAGTGGGATTTTGATCAACAATGGCCTCAACATTGCTCATTTCAATTTCATGTGGGCGATCAGAGCGTTGAGCATCATTGATGTCAAAAGTTCCTGAATGAGATTTGCCAAACCAATTTTGATAAGTGCGATCGGTTAAGGCATCATCCCCATAAACACTGCAAATTTATCTATGAGCTTCCACAGCACCCTTACTTTTTTTAAAATAATGTAACAAAATATGCTGATAATGAATGATTTTTTCTTCCATATTCACAGTGCAATAGCAAACACAATACTAGTTTCAATAAGAGTTAACAGATATAGTTGTTGACATATTACAAACAGGATAATCAATCCACTGTAGAGATTAATTCATCAGATAAGAAGTATATCGTAGTGACACAAAAATAAACAGAAACACCGAAAGAACTTATTTGCCAACCCAATATAATATTTTTCATTATGCAGGTTTGACATTTATTCTGTTTATAGTGATTCATTTGCCTATTGGCCAAAATAATTTTTTTATTACATTTAATAACTTAATATGGTTATTATTGAAATTGTGAATTATGATATCCTTATAATATAGTTCGTCATCATTTACTTTATTAATATTTGGCTTATAGCGTACACAATTTTCTTTGTTACATTTAATAACTTATATGTTTAGTATTCAAATTGTGAATTAGGTAATTCTTATAGTTTAGCTTGTCATCATTTTGTACATTGTAATATTATAATAGGTGCGATGTATTTTCTTAGAAAAAAAAGGTGTACTTACTCATCATATGCTGGGAAAAATACTTCTACTGAAAAAGGAGATAAATTTATAACATCCAATGTTTTGATGATAGGTTTAGAGAAAGGAATAACAAAGCCAAAATCTACATTTGTCATGATTATGATTGGTGTCAATCCAACTCCTTTGATTGGAATGGTAATTTTTTCTGGATTCATGTTGATAATAAATTCTAATATCATGTTATATTCTCCCTGAAGAAATTCAAAATTAAATTCTGTATTTAAATTTTAAGAGATCATATTTCTTGTTAATAAAAAAGTTCTGTATTAAAAAATTATATTGTTAAGTATTCTCGTGTTTAGGTGCCAAATATTATCTTGATCAACGACAGAAACTACTTTAACAATTTATTAATAACGATTATTATAAATCAGGAGCTTCCAAACTTTTTGACCCGCGGGCCACATTCAGACCTCCACTAAGTGCCATGGACTGCATTCAGATCTTCACGTGGCTTGTTTTGAAAAAAAAAAAAAATGTTTATTCTACAATTGACACTTGAGTTTTAAAATTAATAAATATAGTTGGGGTTGTTAGTTAATAAAAAAAAATGTCTTTCACAAATCGATTTAAGACCAATATTATTTATCCTACATATTATTTCTAAAAGGTACATAAATTTTTGTCGGTAACTGTCAATTCTTCATCAAATCCAATGATTGACCACTCATTTTGAAGATATTCTGTTCTTTCTCAGGCGAAAAATAGTCCTACCCCCCAGAAATTAATGGGGAAAAAGTTATGGAGGAAAAGAAACTTTATTTGCGAATAACTCAAAAAGTATGCATTTTTCTCTGGATTGTACCCATAATAATTAGAAAGAATACTAAATTACCTACAAAACAAAAAAATTTTCATAAAATTCGGACAATTATTATCAAAGAAACAGTCCATTAGTTTTGGTATACTTAATAATGTCTTCCTGTTTAAAGATATTACATTTAGGAGTACAATAGTCTACTACACTTTTTTTCCTGGCTTTTATAATAACTTTATTATTTCTTAAATACATTTGGTTGCTCTTACATTTTATTTTTTTTAATAATTTAGAATACCCTATGATCGGGGCATTATTTTGTCTTTATTACTTTTATTATCTTTCCAATCAGCGTTTAAACGTAGGTCCTAGCAAAGCAATTTGTATAAATATTTTGGTCTATTATGTTTAATGGAATATTGTAATCAACTAAGGAAAAAATATTAATTCCTTCCTTACATATTACGAAGATTTCCGTCCAATATCAATCCTTTCCAATCTTTCTAAACCCCTAGAAAAGTTAGTGCAATCCCAAGTTTCCAACTACCTTGAACAATCCAACCAACTCGATCCTCTCCAATCTGGCTTCCGTCCTGGCTACTCTACACAATCTGCTCTGATTAAAATTACTAGTGATATCCAGACTGCAATAGATGACAAAAAACTAACCATACTTATACTGCTTGATTTCTCCAAAGCTTTCGATTCCATTATCCATTCCATCCTTTTCAACAAACTAAAATCATTATCCTTCTCCAATAGTTCCATCTCTTGGTTCCAGTCTTTCCTCTCACAACGAACCCAAGCAGTTTCCATACCTAATCAACCTCTATCTGCCTACCTTCCTTTATCCTCAGGAGTTGCACAGGGTTCAAGCATGTCTCCTCTTCTTTTCAGTTCTTATATTAATGACCTAAATGATTCAATTATCCATTGTTCCCACCACCTTTATGCCGACGATTCTCAAATCTATTTATCCTTTTCTCCCGCTGAGTTATTGGTGGCATTTGCCAAAATTCAAGAAGATTTAGATCGAATTAGTGCCTGGGCCAACTTAAATGGATTAAGGCTAAATGCTGCCAAAACTCAGGCCATTCTCATTGGTTCCAAGCCCCTTCTTAGATCCCACACCAACTTTCCCTCACTCTATCTAAACAACCACCCCATCACCTTCTATCCCTTTGTTAAAAATTTAGGCTTTCTCATAGATCAAACCCTTTCCTGGAATCACCATATCTCTCATATATCCCGCCGTGCAATTTCTACCCTCAAACTATTCCATCACTTCCGCCATCTTCTACCCCAAAATACCCGTAGACTCATAGTTTCCTCTCTCATCTTTCCCCACTTTGACTACAGCTGTGTGGTGTACGATGGCCTCTCGGTGGAACTGCGTGATAGACTCAAAAGACTTATGAATTGCTTCGTAAGATTTGTAATTGGAACCCCGAGACGCTCCCGTGTCTCCCACCACTACACTGAGTTAGGGTGGCTCTTCCCCTCCTTAAGAAGACAATATTTCCTTGGCACTTTCCTTTATCAAATCATTACCGATCATCGTCCTTCTTATGCCTACAACCTTCTCCAATTTAAGTCCTCAATCCATTCACTCACTACAAGATCCCGACCCTCTGACCTATACATCCCTTCTCATAGATCTGCCTCATTCCAAAATTCCTTTATAGCCCGCTCTGTCAACTTTTGGAATTCCCTCCCGATCAAAATTCGACATGCCCCTTCCCTGTATACATTCAAAAACCTCCTATTCCAATTCCTGTTCCAAAAACAGTCTGATACCAGCTAACTATTGATATTATATATGTATTGTGTAGCAATCATATAATCATAACACTTGGTAAGAGATAGTACATGCATTTCCTACTATCGACGTAGGAATTTCAATACATACATTTTTTTTTTTTTTTTTTTATTCAATTATAAGTAACTGTTTATTTTTATATATATATTCAAGTAAAGTTTTTTTTTTTTTTTTTTTTTTTTTTTTTTATGAAATGAACTCATTGTATCTCTTTTTTCGTTCTTCATTTCTCAAAGTGTATGTTTATGTTGTTCAACCCTTAAATATAATTTTGTTCATAGTTCAAGTGATTCGTTCATAGTTTTAATTGTTTTGTTCATAATTTTAAATGCTCTATACATAGTTTTATCTGTTTGTATATAGCTTGTGCACCTAAGGTTTTCTTAACTTTTTATTTTATTTTATCAATTTTATTTATTGTTTCAACGTTCAGGCCAGTAATATTCTATTATTTTGTACATTATTGTTATTCTGAAGGGACTTAGTCCCAGAATAAAGTTTTTTTTTCTATCTATTCTATCTATCTACATAATGCATAGGAACTACTTATTTCCATATTGTTTTAATATTTCTTCACTAAACAAAATTATCTGCGAATTTTTAACCCACGAACTAGTTTAACATATACCTTTAATTATTCAGAGGGGCAAGAGATTTGTGGAAATAGTGAAAAAAATAAAAACATCAGATACAAAGTCAATGATTAATTTTTTTCGTTTATTGTTTTCAATAATGAACCATTGTAATCGAACAAAAAATTAAAAAATTTGACCCCCTCTCAAAATTTGAGGTTTTACGTTTCAGGATACGTAGAATTCGAAAAATGAATAAAAAATTTTTTATCCGTCTGCGCTTTTTCTCTGAAATTACTGGACCGATTTTTTTTCAAATTTAGATTTAAAATCAGAGGTCACCTGAGGATGATCCTCCTTCATCAGCATTACTATCCACCTTTTTCTTTCAAGATGGTAGCCGAAAAACCGGCATTTCTATAGACCTAACCGAATGTACCAATTTCAATGAAACTTGGCTAAAGTATTCATCTCTACGCCCTTTAAATTTATCTATATAACATACTTCAACGAAAAGAAGCTGGAAAAAAAGTCATGAAGGGTGGTAAAATTAGTTTCCGAATAACTCTAAAAGTATACACTTTTTTGTGTATATTGATATTTATTTAAAATTTTATGAATTTCCTTAAAAATCCCCCAAAAATATTAAAATCGGACAATTTGGAGCAAAGATATGGTCTTTAGATGTTTTTTATATGTTCTATTGCAAAGGTTATATCCTTTGTTTTGGATTTTGATATTTGAATGTATTACTGAAGTAATGCTATGTTTTTTAGCAAATTATTAATGATGAAATAAAAATTTTTAGGCTAATAACTAGAATCATCTTTCTTTTTCTTTCTCACTAGGAAGGTAATGGTACTTTAGATGTATGATTGTTTGGAAATAATAAACCATTGTGAAATAATTTGCAGCGTTTTTTTAAAGTGATACAGTAAACTTACCTTTTGTGAAGGTTTAAAATAAATAGGAATGTAGTTAGTAATATTTGGTTCAGTATAACCGTAAGGCTTCTTAACAATAAATGGTATATCAATATAGGATTTTGGATCATCAAGTTTATGACCCTTTGAATCTCGGATAAAAACAATCCATTCACACGGGATTATTCCACTGAAAAAGAAAAAATTAAATTTTCTATGCTTATTAATAATCAAACTTTTTATTGAATCTAACATAAATAAGGCTATTCTCTTAAATCTGGAAAGCAATGAAAGAAGTTTATTGAATAAATAATAGTGTTAGCATTTGTATGGAGAGCTCTCTACTATTTTAAGTTACATTCAGTGAAGCTATGATAAGAAATGTATAGGGATTGAATGAGTATGAATTGTACTCAATTGTGCAGTGGAAAGGTTGTTTTGTGAAAAGTGTCAAATGTATAAATAATTGAAGAAAACAATGTGCAGAAGAGCAAAGAAATGAAGAAGCCTGGAAACATGTCCAGCAGGTTGTAGCAGCTGGAGAGGGGCGCTGGGAGAGAGAAGAATGAACTGGCTTGAGGCTAGGACTTGAGGACGGAACATTGTGACGGCGTGAGAGAGGCCCACTCTACAGGAGTGTTAAGAAGAGGAAGGTCGAGACAACTGTTGTTAAATAACACTTTCAAATATTTTATTATTTACAGTTTGTTAAAATAAATTAGCTTTGTTATTCATAAGTGGATATTCCCTTTTATTTAATTGTCCTATATGCCTTAACATCAGATAATGGAGGATCCATAAACCGGGTATCAATCCATTTAAAATGTATTCACTCATTCTAATATTTCATATATAAACTTATTATTTCTTGCCAATCAATGTCACAAAAGAATTAGGTTCCCTAATTCCCAACAGCAGTAAACACTCTCAATAGTTTATCCAGAGCCAGGGTTTTGTTTCGAAATTCACGGGTGTAAATGACCAAAACCACCATGCAAACAGAAGGCTATTTGCAGCATACATAAATGTAAATAAAAATATCTTTTTAACAAATTAAATGAGGAATAACTTTTTTTTTAATTACTGAATGTTTAAATCATGGCTTTAAAGTAAAAGTTAAATTTTATTCTTCTATTTCATCTTTTTTGGGGGGAAATGATGACATACCATAAATCAAGCTTGGGCAATACAATAATAAAAAACTGGACAGGTACATCAGCAATACAAAATACAGAATAGACTTATTAGACAAGAAAAATATAACCTACAAATTAAATTGTCAAAACTGCCCCAAAATATACATTAGGGAAACATCTAAACACTTAGGGACAAGAATTTCACAACACATTACCAACTGCAAAAATACAAAAAACATAAACGCCACGGCTTTATCACATCACAGTATAAAATTACAACACAAATTCAATTTCAATAAACCAAAGATATTAGGCACTGGACCAAAAAACAACAATAGAAAATTACTTGAAAGCCATCCACATCACAAAAAAACAATAGAACAACAGTTAATTATAAAACAGACACCAAACATTTGGGGACACATTATGATGGTATATTAAATAAAATTAAAATATAATAAAAATGAAATACAGCTACATAGCAAATAATCATTTAACAACAATAGTAAAAAAAGAAGTCAGGTTCGAAAGCAGCCCGCGGATCTTAGTGGAGGCCATTTTAAATTTTCCATGTGGCCCATTTTAAATAGGTTTAAATTTATGACGATTATGGAAGTAAATATGAATAAACTGAGTGTTGGAGAGCACTTAGGAATTAAATTCAGCTTCATAAAGCCTATCATCAGATTAAAAAATGATACAACTCAAAAATATTGATTTTTTCCTTAACTAATGTGATGAAGCCTTACTTTTATAGGATAAAGGTTTATTTGCAGAATTTTCGGTTTATTTTTAGATTTCTCTATTATGTTATTATATGAAATAGATAACCTTTGATTTTTTGAAATTTATTTTCAATTTATTGTTTTCTTAAACAAATTTCTTCTAACATATGTTTTGTTTTCTAAATAAATTTAATACACATAGATTTTTATTTATTTATAAGAACATTTAATACTAAAATAAATAAAAAAACAGGAAGATTTGGTACTCTGTTATCTAAAAAAAGGAAATGATGGATTGTTATGCAAAGTTTGGAATTTCCTGATACAATGTATTACAGAATGAAGCCAGTACTTTATAGTGTTACCACAAGATGTGATATTTCATAATTATACTTAAAATCAAAATAAATAAATAAAGATAATAGGATAAGTACGTAATTATAACATAATAATTACATGTTTTTGATTGGAATATTTAGTATTTTCATTTGATTGCAATTTATGGCTCCAAAGTCAACAGAACCAGGTAAACGCAAACGAGGTTGACTTATTGTTGCAGACAATGATATAGGAATCGTTGGACCACAAATAACCTAAAAATAATCATGAAGAAATATTAGATTTGTAACAGCTTATATTTGATTTGTACAATAAAAACATAATTTGAGTAACTTTTTAAATTGGGAAGAATATCATTTTTTAATTAATAGTATATAGGACTTAAATTATAAATAGGTAAATAACAAATCAGAAATCCACAAAAGAAAACTACCCTGCCTTCAATCTCCGTAACCATTAATATTTTTTACAATTCTTGGTGGCAAAAGCAAGTATGCAAGTTGTAATAAAAAACTAGGATATAATTTAATCAGAACGGTGCTGTAAATAACATGATGGAAAAACGGGGAATCACATATTTTCTAAAATTAAGTTATTGACATCAATATGTTTGATAAAAAAAAGGGTACTTATTTAGTAGCAGGTAGCGTCAAAACCTCCCTTCTTATCTAATCTCATTTCACATAATCTTCCCTATCTCATCTAACCTAAGTTATTCCCTTGTTTATTTTTTGTTTCTTGTGTTATATGTGAGTTAGTGTTATTTAATTATGGATGTTGTCACATTGTGGGAATTGCCGTTTTCAGAAGAAGAGGCTATAAAATATTTTCAAGACGCCGGGATATTTGCAAAGGTCAAATATTATGATGAAGGTTATCAAATGAAGTTCGACAGGGAGGAGTTAAATGGAGATGCTTTAGCAGTTGTAACAAAACCGTTTCTATAAGGAAAGGAACGTGGTTAGAGGGGTCAAGGATTTCTTTTTTGTCTATTTTTATTATTTCATTTATTTTGATATATATGTTGCAATATTTTAGTAATGTTTTTTAATTATATATTTATAATGTGTTGGTGAATTTTAATATATATGTTGCAAAATAAAAGTATTTTTTTATTATTACATTTGTTTCTGTTTTTTTTCACAATTTCAATAATATCAATACAATACAATAAATATGAATACGAAGATATAATAATATGAATATGATACAATAAAAATGAATACGAAGAGTTTATCAGTGTTAAGGTTATAAACATTGGCAGATAGCAGTCGGACGCTACCTGATACTAAATAAGTACCAAAAAAAGACTCAAAATGTGGATCATTATTGTTAGAAGTACCCAAGAGTATGATTTACGTGAAGGAAGGGGGATCTTCAAAGTTTATTTCAAAAATTTTGAATAAACATCCCTTTTTTTCCGTGGACTCTTCACGCATAAACATAATGAAATAAAAAATTGATATAATAACATATTTTATAAAAAAATGTCACCTCAATATTAAAAGAATAATTGATATTGATATCTGACTTCTCAAACATATTTGTTGCAAAAATTGAAACGGAGAATTCTGCAGTACCCAGTGGAGGTAAAATGAAATAAGAACGTAAATCTTGAAATTCCAATTCTTCTAAACCAGATAAATCATCGCATATAACTTTAAGAATAACTTCTCGAGGATAATAGTTCAATATTTTCACTTTATATTCTGCCTTTGTACCTAATACTACAACACCAAAATCTGAAAAAGTGAATACATTTTAAAAATCTTATATGAAGCCTATAATTAATATGTTTCTTTTGGAAAATTCCAAATAAAAACCTCTAGTCGCTTAAGTAAAAATTTATTACCAAACTACCAATGTTTACTAAGTTTATGCATCTTCAAAATTAAAATTTATCAATTCATATTTTTAAATATTTGGCTATATTAAATTCTTATAATAGTGAGTTGGGCAAGTTACTAAACAGTGCTAATGACCTACTGGATTTTAGCGGATCTTTAACGCTCTTGTAAGGTTACAAAACACATGAAAAATTAAAAGTAAATAAGAAAATATTTACCTGCTGAATAAGGTGACAGAGAACCAGTGATTTTTACATGAATTTAAAATAATTGTCGATTTTCAAAACAGAAATAAATATAGATAGAAAGTAAACTGAAAATAAATATTTAAAATAAAGTGAGATAAAACATTGAGGTTACATTAAGCGGATTCATCAACCCCAAAAGCCAATAAAACCGCTGAGCAATGTAGTAGATAGCCCCAGTATTTACCCCTTAATTTGACATTGTGTGAGGGAATGAGAAGGAATATATAGGAATGTGAGGTTGCACGATGAATTGTACTCAATTATGCAGTGGACAAATTATTCATTGAAAAGTCTTATATCGATAAACAATCGATGAAGAAGGAATATAGAAAAGGACGGCAAAAAGGACAGCTGGAGGACGCTGGACAGAGGCGAGAGTACGCTAGGCCTGGACAGGAAGAAAGGAGGTTGTCAGAAGAGAGAGGCACTGCATTAAAGATTAAGAAGATCAAGCTTAAAGTTATAATACTATAATAGATTCACTTATTATAGTATAAAATACAGTTGTAAAAATAAATTATTTTATTATACAGGAGTGAAAAGTCATTTATTTATTTAGTTGTCCTATATGCCTTACAATTGAAGAATAACAAACCAAGTGAGTCAATTCATTCAAAGTGTATTTACTCAGTCACACATTTCATATATATTCTTATTGTTTCTTGTCACTCAGTGTCACAAAAGTATTAGGTTCCTTAAGTCCCAACAACAGTTAAACACCCTCAAAAGTCTATATCCAGTGCCGAGGTTTTGTTTTAATATTCACAAGTGTAAATAACATAGTTCCCCGATAAAACGGAAGGCTAATCGCTATTGCCCGCCACAAGGTCATTTGCAATTAATCTTTTAACATTGTTATTTACAGCAATAGCTGATTCAATCAATGAATAAAGGATCACACTGAATTCAATTTATGGAGCCATCAATGAGTTCAGTATAAGGTTAAGGAACTTGTCCTTTAATATATATATGAAGAACTTTTGGTAAAAATTTTGAAATAAAAGAAAATATACAAGATTATTAAATGAAAAATTTCTTTATTATTCTGGTAATTAGTCCCTTGAGAATAAAATTAACATTTCACTACTATAGTGGCCAGGACAGTGTGGCCTGCCTCATGCACAAATTTATGCACATAAATAAAAGGAAAAATGATAAACAAAAACAAATTTTTACATTAACTAAAATAACAAAAATGCTTTAAAAGTAATTAAAAGAAAAAAATCAAATAAGTTAAATCAAAATGGCAATAGTTATAAGTAGGTTAATAGGTAACATTAGAATGAACTCTGGGACACATTTAATGATCGGAAAAGTGATTTTAATATAGGATAATATTGAGTAAACTGGGGGAGGAGAGGAAAAGCTGGTTGAAGAGGAGAGCTTTAAACGGGAAAGTGTTGAAGCATGACGGATGGTAGGTAGGATGGAGTTCCAGAAAGAGGCAGCTCAAGTGAGGAAGGATTTGTCAAATGCCGCAGTTCAGGAAGATGAGGATATAATGTATTTTAAGAGACGAGTTTATTAAAAAGACTTACCAATAAAATAACTTGGAACTTTGAATCCCTTAATAGTAAAAGCACGTTTCTTGGCAAGAAAATGTTCGGAGAACAGCGAGGGATGATGATATAAGGACAGGTGAAAAAAAAAGCGTTCCATTCCCAAATAAATGTCTTCAGTACTTGGTAACATTTCCTGGAACAATTCCAATGGTTATGAAAGAATAATTTAAAAATTGACAAAACAATTAATGAGCTTAAACACGTAGTTGTGTTCCTAAAATGTTTTTTTATTACAAGTACATTCAATAGAAACAAAAAAAAACAAGAGGTTAATTATGAATAGAGACCAAATTCTCATACTGCAAAAAAATTAATGACGTGTATTTCTGTTGAAATCTTCAGATTAAAATTTTTTCATGATTGCAATACTTTCTCTTATATACATTTCATATTTAGATAAGTGTAAGTGTAAGTAAAAATCTCTGCATAAATATTTATTTACAGAGATAGATAAGTAGTCTACTGATCAATCATAAGGATGAAACAATTTCAGTGAAATTTTTTTTTATTGGGCTAGTTACCAATAAAAAAATTGTGACTGAAATTTCTGACAATCTTGTTTCATGTTTATACATAGAGAATTTTTTAAACTAAATAATTATAAAAAAAAACTAAGGTGCGTGCTGCAGACCATACGATAAGTGAAAACATCAACAAAGCAAAATTAATAATATGAAATCTAAATTATAAATGATAGCTCATTATAAAGAGGAGGAAATGCTGAACATTTCCTTAACTTCAGTATGTAGGTCCAATTTTTTTTTTCTGAGATATTTGGTTTTCGACACTATTTTTTTCTTTTTGTCTCTCAAACACGACATCACATTAAGATACAATTTTGAATAATAGCCCATTACAGAGAGGATAAAATGCTGAACAATTTCCCTACTTCCAGTATGCAGGTCAGATTTTTAGTTTCTGAGATGTTTTAATCCATATCTACCAAAAAAAATTGTTATCGTTTGGTTTTGGACACTATTTTTTTCTTTTCGTCTCTCTAACACAACATCACATTAAGATACAGTTTTGAATAATAGCCCATTACAGAGAGGATAAAATGCTGAACAATTTCCTCACTTACAGTATGGGGGTTCGATTTTTAGTTTCTGGGGTATTTTAATCTATATCTTTAATAAAACTTGTTATCATTAAATTTTGACACTATTTTTCCATTTTTACCTCTCTAACATGGTTTCACGTTAAGATACAATTTTGAATAATAGCCCATTACAGAGAGGATGAAATGCCCTCGCTTATCGTATGCAGGTCCGATTTTTAGTTTTGGAAATATTTTAATCATATGCACAAACACTTCAATTAGTCAACTTCAGCCTACTTTACCAGAGCATTACACTTCGGAAATCTGAAGGCTCAATCTAATCCACATTTCCATAAAAAAAGTACAACACGCCTAAAGAAGCTTTCCCTTGAAAAAACTTTTTGACTTAAAAAGAATAAAAGGATTAATCACAAAAGATGGTCTATGATATAATGAATAATAGCTAATATATTTACCGGAAGAATAATCTTTTCCCAGCCATCCTCAGTAATTGTGATGAACTCAGGAATGTAAAACCAAGGTTCTCTAAGAGAAGCTAGAACCAGATACTCTTCAATAAGATGAGGAAATTTTCGAGGAAGGGAAATCATTACCTGATTCGGGCAGCAATAACCAAAAATCTTGATGTACTTAGGTTTATTGTCGATCTACATGAAACAAGTATCTGTTTAACAAATAGGATCATGGAAGATACTAAAATATTTACTCATCAAAACTAAGATATCTAGTTTTCAAATTATGAAGTATGATGAAACTGCTACCTTGATTACCACAGCCTCGTTATTCATATTTCTTATATCTTTCTATCAAATTAATTTTCTTTAAAATAAATAAATTTTTAATAAAGTTTGCAAAACTTACTTCTAATAAAATGTTGATATCAACTTCTCCAACCGTCCCAAACCAAACAGTAATTTTATGTACAATACTAGAAAATGGATTTACCACACCACTGTCTTCTTCTATCCAGACACCACTCTGATGCAGAGTTTTCTTATCTGTAATGAGAGCCCACCCACAAAAAAAAAATATATAAGTATGATATTTTAATTAGAAATAATATTTACATAATAGGTTTAATATTTAAATCAGTCATCATGAAGTTGATTAATATTTACTATTATAGTGGATGGCTCTCTTTATAAATGTTGAAGTCGTATGGTCAAGAGAAGGGACCATAAAATACACAGAGAGGACGTGAGGTAGTAGGTAGTATTTTAAGCGAGGGATATTTTTCAAAATTCATGGGGAATATTCTCTCCAGTCTTAAATTTCATGGTTATTCATTATTTTTATCGGACAATTTTACTTAAGAGTTATTTCCTTTAAGTTCTATGTGCAGTTGCTATCTCCACATATATTATTACAGTAAGACTCGAAATCGGTTTTGTACCAAATATAAGCTCCTGTCATGCTCAAATGGGGTACCGTTGGATTCCGAATTTCACGAGCGAATCGTATTCTCCACTTTTGTTTTTCTTTCTAAAATAAATAAAGTTGATACAAACATTTTGCTAGGCTTTAATACTGGAACGGTTGTAGGTCTGTAGATCGATATGGGACAAATTGGACCTTGAAGATTTTGATGCGTACAGAAAGACCCTGATAGTTCCTCCAGAACAATCGGATCCTGCGTTTTTAAGCCAAAAAACGTACTATTTTCGAGATAACGCAAGGCATAGGGTTTGCATTCACACAACCTTACGTTAATTGTAGTATTGTCATTGAATACATGTCTCATTTTGTCGACTTTGAAGTCTCTATGATCGAGAGAGGAGTTTATATTGTTTATTGGTGTTTTTAATCGTCAAGCCATATCATCGGTAATTCTTCACCAAATCTCAAGATTGAACCACCAACTTCGAAGGCTTCCTTCTCCTTCAGGTGGGCAAAATAGTCCAATCGCCCCGAAAATTCAGGCAAACAAGTTATGAAAGAAAACAAACTTTATTTCTGAATAACTAAAAAACTACATACTTTTTCCTTGGTTATGCCCATCATTATATAAAAGATTACTAAATTCCCAACAAAGGAAAAAAAATCATCTAAATCGTACATTTTTAGCAAAGATATAGCTTATTGAAATTTGTAAACATGTTAGTTCGAAACACAAATGAAGAATTAAATTAATTTTTGTTTCCTTTTTCGATTATATTTATCGAAAAGTAACAATTGATTTCTTTATCTTTTGATACGTTGCATATTTTATTTTCTTATTAATTTAGTATTTGATAACAATATGCTTTGCGAATTTTTCGCACGGGCCGACTAGTAGTGACTAATTTTAAGAAATAGTAGTAGTAATGCTAAAAACTATACTAATAAATTAATACGACAAATGCTGACCCTAAATTAATAAATTGTAACTTTGTATGCTTACCTACATGTGATAATTTCGGAGCATGTATCTTAAACGGTAATGTTTTCAAACAGTTATTTTTTATTATAAACATTGATTTACAGAGTTCACAGCAGGGCTAAAAAAAAAAAAAATGAGTAATTTAATAGTAATAATTTCAGAATTTATAGATGTTTCACATAATTTTAAAAGTTAAATAAACCTTACAGTATACAGGGTCTCTCAGTTCTTAGCGGCCAAACTATGAGTATAGTACAATAATTTCCTGATGGTTAGAAATTGATAATGAAAGTAAATGTGACTTTCAATATTTCAACAGTATGGGTGTCTAATCTACGAGTTATTTTTGTATGGAGTCTGTTAAATGCAGTATAAGTCTCTTTTACACCACTCAACAGTGAAGGATTTTGATATTCAATGTGTCTAATGATACCGAATTGCATTAAGGAATAATGAATCTCATTTCAAGATATATAATTGGTCCACAATAAAAATGTCAGTAATCAGTGGATGCAAAATTTGATGTTCGGCAACTTTGATTCTATGGGTTTTTCCTCTTAGGGAATTCATTTCCTAGTTACATGGACGTTTATAGTAATTTGTCTGAGTTTTTGACAAATTTGATATAAATCAATGTTGGTTTACCGTGGTTTTATACCTTACCACGTGAATAAATTATAAAGTTTAAGTACTCGTTTGAAGCAAAATTTAACGTTATTTCATTTATTAAAGAACACATTTTTCGCTTTAAAGCATAATTTTGAATTTATAGGCGAAAAAACAAAAAAAATCTGACTTTTTTTACTGTAACAATTTTTCCCTTGATAGTCCATCAGCCACCATTTTTGAAAGCAGCGGCTCTGGAACGGAAGACAAGGTTCTTTTTAATCAGAATAACATACAATTCGTAATTTACAATCAAACCTTCGCCTGCGGTGAGGTCGATTTTGGGCTCCAGGGCTGGGCTATTAGCTTTAGTTTCTTAAATGACCAAATAACTCAAAATAATATTTTGTTCTTTCTTTTTTACAGTTAAATTTAATTTAATATTTTAATTTGTAAACTCCTTTTAGATATATTTTTAATAATTCAAGAATTTTATGTTGAAAATATAATAAGATAAAAATTCAAGATTTGACTCTTTTCTACTTTAAGCATACTACTAGTGAATTTTAGAAGTGTTTTTGTACTTGGATTAAAATATCTAAGAAACTAGAAATCAGACCTGCACACTCTGAGCTAGGAGAAATATTCAAAATTGTATCTTAAGTGCAGTGTTAAAGAGACAAACAAGGGAAAAGATAGGCTAAAAAAACAAATAATAACTTTATATTCTTTTCTTCTATTTCGGTATATAATATTTAGTTTCTACTTTTTTTTATTTAAGCCAACATTACACCAATGTTTTCATTTCAAAATCCTACAACCACGTTTCAGTAATTCAATAGCAATGAAACTGACACCATATGGCTTGGAACATAATATATTAATAATAGACATGACGAACATGGTACTGGTTACTATGAGAAGACATTTTACATAAGAAGTTTAATGAACTAGTACATAATAGATTTGAAAATGGCTCGACAAGGCAAAATGTCGTAGCAGGATTTTGAAGTGAAAACATTTGTAGTAGACATCCCCCTGTATTTACTCCTTTAGATGACAAGGTGTGAGGGAATGAGAAGGAATATATAATATATAGGAATGTGAGGTTGCACTGTGAATTGTACTCAATTGTGCAGTGGACAAATTGCTCATTGGAAAATCTCATATCGATAAACAATCGAAAAGGAGAAAAAAGGTCCGATGAGGTAGCTGGCAACAGATGGGGAAGAGGACGCCAGGCACTTGAGGCAAAGGACAGAAGCGAGAGGAAGTCATCCGGGAAGAGAAGCCTACTACATTGAAGAGTAAGAATATCAAGCCTACAGTTATAAGACTTTTATACATTCATTTATTACAGTTATAAAATAAATTGTTTTATTGTACAGGAGTGAAAAGTCATTTTATTTAGTTGTCCTATAGGCCTCACAATTGAAGAATAAACCAGGTGAGTCAATTCATTCAAAGTGTTTACTAAATCCCACATTTAACCTAATTCCCGATATAAAAGCGGAAGGCTATTCACTATTTCTGCCAAAACATCTTTATTTTACATTTAACTTTCAGTAGGTTATTTACACATTGGTATAATGTTGGCTTAAATAAAAATTTTAGAAACAAATAACGACTATTTTGAACATTTGGACTAAAATATCTCAAAATGTAAATACCATGGAGAATTTAGAAACCAATTTGCCGATGTAGAAGTTATATTATAAAATTCTTATTCATAAAAATAAGAAATTTTGAGTTTCTATTCGATTTACTCTTACACTCGATAGAGTTTTGACAAATTACTGAACCCCTTTCAGACTATAATTTGGACCTGCATAATGTAAGTAAGAGAAATTTAAACCATTTCATTCTCTTTGTAATGAGTTATAATTCAAAATTATATTTCAACGTGACAACGAGTTTTGTTTAACGTATGGATTAATATAAGAAACTATAAATCGGACCTGCATACTGTAAGCGAGGGAAATTTTCAGCATTTCATCTTCTTTGTAATGAGCTATTATTCAAAATTATATCTTAACGGAATGACATGTTAGAAAGGTAAAAACGGAAATAGAGAGCCTTAGTGGTGTGCTCAAAGTAGAAAAGAGTCCATGATTTTATTACATCAGCTTTACAACAAATGAAACACCGTGGGCTAGTAAAGGTTCATCTTGAATCTTACAACACAGAATCAATAATAATTAATGTATTTAAAACAATAATAAACACTAGAACTTACGGCAAAACCAAAACTTATGATGTCTGGAATGATTTCAAAATTAATCGGAGAACAACAACCATGAATAATCAACTCCTCACTTGGGCCACCTTCGATGACACAAACTGCTACAGCTTCAAAACAAAGATAATATTTTGGTGTAAAATTGATAATTGTGACGACACAATCTTCTGGTTCCAGTTCACCCAAAAATGGACTAAATTCTAGAAACTAAAATAATTGAACTTTATTTTAATATAATTAGAAGAACATGCAATTTTTCTAACATATTAACATGAAATCAATTAGCAATCTTACGGAAGCACATTCCTCATCTACTGATATCCTTTTTGAATCTATTTCTTTTAGTACAGGACGAACATCTAATCCAGAATGTCTAGCTTCAGATTCGAATTCCTGCATAAATTAAAAATATTTATATCAATCATGTATATCTATGCTCACGGTCCCAGGATCAAATCCTGGCTCTTGGCAGAAAAATTATTTATTCTGTTTCATTGGCTGTAGAGCGACCCTGAGCTATGGAGACCTTCCTGAGGCACACCCAGCCTCTACAAAGTGGGTACCCATAATTAAATAATTGATTAAGAGGGGGAAAAACTGGCGGTTGAGCGTGATCCTTGTAGTAGACACCCTCCCCCCCTGTATTACTCCTTTATGTGACATTGTATGAGGGAATGAGAAGGAATATATAGGAATGTGAGGTTGCACGATGAATTGTACTCAATTGTGCAGAGGACAAATTATTCATTGAAAAGTCTCATATCGATAAACAATCGATGAAGAAGGACGCTGGAAAAAGGATGGAGCAGGTAGCAACAGCTGGAGGACGCTAGGGAGAAGAGAAGGCATTCTATGCCGGGACAGGTAGATGAGGTTGTCAGAAGAGAGGAGAACTTACTGGAGGCTGAGACACGGAGATGAGAGAGACTGGACATTTAAAGACCAAGAATATCAAGCCTACAGTTATAAGACTTTAATATATTCACTTATTACAGTTGTAAAATAAATTGTTTTGTTAGACAGGAGTAAAAAGTCATTTATTTATTTAGTTGTCCTATATGCCTCACAATTAAAGAATAATAAACCAGTTGAGTCAATTCATTCAAAGTGTATTTAATATGTCCCACGTTTCATATATATATTCTTATTGTTTCTTGTCACTCAGTGTCACAAAAGTATTAAGTTCCTGAATTCCCAACAACATTTAAACACCCTCAAAAAGTCTATATCCAGTGCCGGCGTTTGGTTTTAATAATCATGAGTATAAATAACCTAGTTCCCCGATATAAATGGAAGGCTATTCACTATTCTGGCCAAAACAAATTATTTAAAATTAAAATTTTAATAGGTTATTTCCATCCTGGCCCGATCCTCTCCCTGCAAAACCGTTGGCCTTGTAACAGTGCTTTCCCTAAATAGTACTGAACCCAAGACCCTTCATGGGCTGTAGTGGCACAGGTTTTTTTTTTTTTTTTTTTTATATCGGTCATATAGAATTTTTTTTTGGATGGGGGGAAGGAAGCAGATGAAATCAATATAGCAGATGTGGCTAAAAGTAATGAAACTGACACTGCAACAAAAGAAGTAAGCATGTGCCAAATACCAGCTAGAAAGAAACAGGTGTAGTCCCATCAGAAGGTGCGCTGCCGCATACCGTGTTACACCACAGAATCCATATTTCTGATGTTCCTAAGTATATAAACGAAATAAAGAGGTGGTGACATGCGCAGATTCCACGTGCAATACCTTTGCTGGTAAAAACCCGTATGCCAGATATGGTTAGGCAGGATGAAAGCAACCAGATGATTGATAACCCAAGATTATGAGTAATTGTAAAATAATTACGTTTTTTTTTTTACGAGGCTTTTAACTCTGGCATTAACCCTCCGCTCTTTCCTCTGGCCCGGTAATATCTCCGTTTAGCCTAAAAGATGAGATGATGGACAAAAAAAAAATTATAATAATAAAAGAAGTCTGGCATTCTTCCATTAGCCAAAAATGGGGATTGGGGAGAAAAGAAAGATAAAAAAACAGCTGTAAGGCACAAGATCTAGCAAACAAGGTTGATGGTCTGGGATACTGTATATGGTTAGAAACCTATTGACAATGCGGGATGAGCTGACGCATTGTCTTGGTGAAGAACCTATGACTTGTCCTTCCAAAATTTGTGTCATTTTTTCCCTCATTCTCTCACAGAGTCGAGCAAAGCACATGAATGTAATAATGTTGGTTGATAGTTTAACCTTCAGGAAGCCAGTGAAGGTGCACAATGCCACGAATATAGTAAATAGGGCCACCTGAGGCTGTATCATCTTCAATCTTGGCCATCTTTAAAATGCTTGAACCATTCAAAATTACATATACACGATAAAAATTCATTACTATTAGTGAATTATAAGTTTCAGTAGCGATTTTTAGTGAAATTTCACACTGTTCTTTGCTATATTGTTGGACTTAACATTTTTCCGGCAAAATAAAAAAAACAAAGGCTACATCTACACAATTTCTTTACAGAAGCAAGAGGTCCTACATTTGAAAAAGAAAGCTTCACGCTGAACAGCTAATCGGGTAATGAGGTGATCATGTCACATTTTTGCTATATTTATAGTCCTATTAATTCAAGTATAAAATTAGAGTGGTCATTAAGTTTTATTTCCAGTTTTTATCATGTTATCAATGATTCCAATCTTGCCCATCTCTGGGTACAAGTGACACTTATACACCTTGTGTAATGCAATTCCTCCTTCAGCTTATTAATTATTATTAACCAGTTAGAGGGTCTCGGATTCAGTACCTTGTCAAGCAGCAATCCTCGCCATTACTGAAGTGAATAAATGTATGTCGAGTGCAAATCCCTTTTCTACGATTTAACACTCCGAGGCACCAATGTGGTCCCTGCACTGTGAGAATGGAAAATGCAGTGAGAGTAATGGCTGCTCGAATCAGAAGAAATCAGATTCAAAAACAACAAATCATGTCTCGGGAAATGAGAATCTCTGTCAGATCAATGTCTCGCATAATAAAAACTGACCTTAGGATGGGTGCATTTCGAGGAATGACAGAACAAAGGCTAACAACTTCCCTTAAAAAAATTAGAGTGGATAGATGATAAGTGCTCCTTGGCTATTACACCAATGGTCTTCATCGAAAAAAATGTAATCACCAAAATGATCATGTGTACACACACAGCTCTAAAGAAGTCGAGGAAGAATTGAAAAAAGTCATCATCCTTCCTCAACGATGGTTTGGTGGGGAGTTTGCTTCGATGGCACCCGCAAAGCTCTCTGGTCCGAGCAGTTGAGTGCTTTCCTCAAGAAGTACTGCGTGCTCCTATTGATGACAGGCCACAGAGATTAAATGCCTGTGTCAAGGCAAAAGGGGAACATTTTGAATAATTTCTGTTTTGTCTTACTCTTTATATACTAGATATAGATCTACATTTTATTTTCTCATAAAGTTTTTGAAAAAATTAATTTTTCTGTTATATAATCTGTGTATGTTTCCTAATAACAAAATCTATGACAGGACTAGGTAGGTGATTTGATCATGGTCAACCATCACGTTTCCCCCATAATCAATAATTTAATTGAGCATACCCACTTTAAAGAGACAGTAAACCCCAAGGCTTGATCCACAGCTGAAGTAATAATATAATTGGCTACCAAAGACAAACTCGATTCCTGGACTTGGACCATGGGAGCACAGTGTCTTACTCACTGAACTACCCATCTCCGGACCTGTATTAATTATAATCCTGTATTTTTTTTCCAATAATTATTTCATCATAATTCTAGCAGTCATAATTAACAGTTAAAATAATGACCAACTTTAAGTAAACTGATGATTAATCCAAGGGGACATAAGTGTTAACATTTATTTCAAAGCTTTGGTTGACTTTTCATTTATTTATAGTTATAAGTTATAAAAGTTGTCTGAGAGCATACGAATATATGTATATATACCTGAAATGTATTAAATCGTTGACTTCCAATACTTTTAAATATTTCAAGATTACTTCTTGTTTGTTCACATAAATTATTATTTTGGAATGATGTAGTAGAACTTATCATGTCCAATGATTTCTGAAGACTCTAAAATAATTTAACGAAATTACATTTATTTTCACAAATAAAATAAAATAATAAAACAATTGATATAAAGCATACATATTTATCCAAACGAGAAGGTAATACACTAATCCAGTACCATCTGTAAGAAATAGCTATTGGTGTACTATTTTTTATCGTTACTTCTTTTTGACCAGACTGGAATAATTCGACGCACTCAAAATTAATATAAGAAGGGCTTAGAGACACACTAGGCAAGTAAACGTCAGCAGATATTGTACAAGATTTCTGAAAATAAAATATATTATTCAACATTAACAAATAAATAAATGGCAATATAAAAATACATTACTATTATATTGGCAGGAAAATTGTAGACTAATGGTGTATTCAGGACGGAAAATGGCTAAGGGCCACGGCTATAGAATAAAATACACTAGTAACACTAAGTATAAACATATTTTTAATGTATACCAATGATCTAGGTTTTAGGATTTCTTCATGGCTAAGTAAATGTGGGGGAGGACAGAGAGGCTGAATGGGCAAATTTGTTGTGTAAAACAAGAGTTGCACGGCAATTTAATAAATTGAAGATTATAAGTTCGATTCCCGGTGTCAGGGGGACTTTAAACTCTGGTATTAATTCTCAGTCTTCCTTCCTCGCCCAGGAAAAACTGCTAATAACTTGCATAAAAAAAAAAATGCTGCGAATTATTTCACAATGGTAAATTATTTCGAAAACAATCATTCGTCTGAAGTGACATAACCTTTCTAGTGACAAATTAAAAGAAATAAAGAGTTAATTCTAATTATTTGCCTAAACATTTTTTTTCATATTTTAACGATTTTTTTTTTTTTGTAGTAGACAGCCCCCTGTATTTACTACATTATGTGACATTGGGTGAGGGAATGAGAAGAAATATATAGGAATGTAAGGTTGCACTGTGAATTGTACCCACTTATGCAGTGGACGAATTATTCATGGAAAAGTCTCATATCGATAAACAATCGATGAAGAAGGATGCTGGAAAAAGGAGAGCAGGTAGCTAGCAACAGCTGGAGAGGCACTTGAGGCTAGGACACGGAGGCGAGAGGACGCTAGGCCTGGACAGGAAGAGAGGAGGTTGTCAGAAGAGAGAGAAACTACATTGAAAACTAAGAAATCAAGCCTACAGTTATAAGACTTTTATACATTCATTTATTACAGTTGTAAAATAAATTGTTTTATTATACAGCAGTGAAAAGTCATTTATTTATTTAGTTGTCCTATATGCCTCACGATTGAAGAATAACAAAACAGGTGAGTCAATTCATTCAAAGTGTATTTACTTAGTTCCACATTTCAAATATATATTCTTATTGTTTCTTGTCACGCAATGTCAAAAAAGGTATTAGATTCCCGAATTCCCAACAACAGTTAAACACCCTCAAAAAGTCTTTATCCAGTGCCTGGGTTTTGTTTTAATAATCACGAGTGTAAACAACCTAGTTCCCCGATATATAAAAGCGAAAGGCTATTCGCCAATTCCCGCCAAAACTAATTATTTACATTAAACTTTCAGTAGGTTATTTACATTTGTTTTTAAGAAAATTTCAAATAACTATATACAATATGCACAAAAAAGTGTATACTTTTTAAGTTATTCGGAATCTAATATTTTGAAGAAAGTAGACAGAAAGAGAGAAAAGAAATATAATACAATAGAGAGGTATTGCTCCTGTTATGCCAATCTGGTAAGGTATCTGTGAAGAGGTCTATAATGCCAAAATTAATCTATTAATATAAATTGTAATATTTCTCTTATATTTTTAACTAATAATATAACATCAGATCACTTCATAATGTTGGGATACTTCCTAAATAAATAAGAGGTTGTAAAATATTAAACTAAATTATAATAATATTGATATATTAAATTGAAATTTATAATTATTTTATCTCAGATATGGGTTACTGAAAATCAGATCAAAACACTCAGACAGACTAAAATTAACAACAATAAACATCGTTAGATTTTAAAATAATGTCATGTATGAATTGGCATGCTAACTTTTTTTTCTATATACACTGTTTCATCCTTTGTTGCACTAAATTCATTTATCTTCAAATGCTTTCCAATGTTCTGCCAAACACAACTTCCAAATTGGTGGCACTATCTTCTACTCAACTCTAACTCCCTGGGATATCCTTTCTCTTGTGATTCCAAACAACTAGTTTCTCCGCCAAACAACAACTTCCATGATGGTAATACTATTACAGGATTTGGTACTTTTTGTCTAGCGGGCCGGCATGAAACCTCACTTCTTATCTATCTTATCTAATGTCACGTCACATAACCTCCCTCTTCTTATCCCGCCAAACCTTGGAGTTATTGCATTGTTTAGTTTTCAGTTATTCCCTTATTAAGTTCACTTATTAAATTCTTTACTTTTGGCCTGTTTGTTTATTTTTCATTTTTTTTTGTGGCCCCTTTGTGTTTATTTTCCATTTTTTTTCCCCGCTTATTTTCGTCATATTATGGATCTTCTTAGAATATGGGATTAGCATGTGAGGAAAATTTTACCTCAGCAATGGATGTTTGGTGGAGTTTGCCGAGAAACAGATGAATGTTTTATCGTCAAAATAAATGACAGAAAAGCAACAATCTTATTGCAAGCAATTAAAGACAATATAGAACAGGGAACGACCATTGACGGACTGTTGGAAAGGATACAACACCCGACAACTGAACGAAGCAAACTATGACCATTTCCAAGTGAATCACCGGTATAATTTTGTCGATCCAACTGGGATACTCAACACATAGAACGATTATGGGGCTCAGCGAAGTGGAGAAATAAAGTACATAGAGGAACTGCCAGACAACACGTCGATTCATATTTGTGCGAATTTTTGTGGCGGCGGGTTCACAGAGAAGAGGACCCCTTCCTCGCTATTTTAAATAGCATAAAACAATTTTGCCTTCCAAAATAAATAACACAAAGTGAAAATAAATTGTACATTTGTTGTTTATAGTGTTGATATTTTTTTCTTTTCTACGTAAATATGTTCTTTAAATGTTTTTTTATTATTTCATTTTGATGTTTTATATATATGTTAGGGTTCTGTCTAATGACAAACGTCCAAGACAACTTAGCTTATAGCATGCGCAAGCTGGTGCAACCTCTTTGGATCGAGAGATCGATTCTAGCCGCCTATTGTTTTTAGTGCTAGCACAATTCTTTAACATGCTACGTTGTTTTTTCTTGGTTCGCTAGTTAATGAACATTAGTTATCATTATTAGAGGCCTGCATGCAGTGTAGTGAGCGCTCACAGTTTACAATAGTTTAATTTACGAGTTTATATTCAGTTAGTTATTGTAAAGCATTTTGTTAGTAGTGTACAAATTTTAGTTAGTTTTAGTTGATTTCTTGCTTTCTTATTTGTTTCTATATTATTGCATGTGCATTCATAGGTATGTTTTTATTTTCTAATTTTGTTTTTACCAGACTTTTTTTTATTTATTAAAGGTTTGCTTTGTTTTGTAAGCAGTTTTTTATTGAACGAACCTGTAGAATCCTTAAATGTACATATCTTCTTAAAGTGCTTTTTTATTATTTCATTAATATATGTGTCGTAAAATAAAAGTATTTTTTTTGTTATTACATTTGTTTTTGTATTTTTTTACACTTTCAATAATACGAAGATATGAAGTAGGAGAAGGCTTATCAATGCATTATGGGAATTATCAGTGTTGAGGTTATAAACATTGGCAGGTAGCAGTCAGTGCCCGCTAGACAAAAAGTACCCAGTATTTTACCCAAAGGGGCCTGGATCCTTTCTCCTATCCTCTCTTCACCCCAGCCAAACACCAACTGCTTGCCAAAACAAAATCCTTTGTCCCCTCTCCTCTTTGGGATTTTCCTTTATGGGGAAACTACAGAGCAGCTATTTTCTTTTCCCTGGACTAGTGAAACTAGATTAGCTTGCCTTTTAACTGCTCGACATTAATTTACTATACCCTTTATACCAACTTCTAATAAATGTGAATATTACAAAATATTATTTTAAAAACTACAATTTACGCATCTATGATAAGAAAACTAACCTCATAATTATAGTCAACAATAAAGAGAGTCAGAGGTCTCGAATAAGACCTTATCTTGTAATCCTTCATGTGCAACGGGTCAAAACAAATATCTGTTTTTAAAGGATGATCAACACTGACCATAAACGTTTCTTCATGCAGTATGCTATCATCTTTAAATATTCCAAATGGTTCTGGAATGGTTAAAATCACCTTCACTGGACTATTCCAATCAATGTGCATGGTAAAAGATCCTAAAAAAAATTAAATAAAATATTAAAAATATATTTAGATTAAAAGTAATAACAAGGTGAGATTTAATAATATACTTGTTGCGAGCTGTGGATCTTGGTGTATACTTGAAACAATATCAAAATGAAGGAGAGAAGGGTCGTAAATGAGATTCAGATCAATAAAATTGGCACTCATAATAGAAGAGCCCAAATAAGTTATTTTATACTTATTTCCAAATCTAGTATAGCAATGAATAATTTCTTGTTTAGGACCTATACTGTATAAGAAAAAAATTTATTGTTATTTTTTTTTTTAAGTTAATTTTTATCACAATTCATTTCTAATTATATAACAAATTTGATCCTTAAGTTCTACTTTAATTTTCATCCACCAACATCTAAATTTTCTTATTCTATGAAAAAAAAGAATTTTCTTATTCACAAGTGAATCACGAGAACAGCGTAGAATAAGAAATTCAAAGACGAATCTTCAAAGCAAATCAAAATTATTTCTTTGATAGATAGATAGAAAATAACTTTATTCTGGAACAAAGTCCCTTGAGAATAACAAAATAATACAAAATTGAAAGATTACATCTGGCCTTAATAACAACAAAAATAAAAAAGAAAGAGAAAAATATAAAGAAAACATTAGATAAACATGATGTATACAAAACACTTAAAAGTATGACAATATACTTAAAACTATGTACGGCAATAAAACATTATAAATAAAAAAAATACATTAAATTCTTCTTTAAAATAAGCTCTGTTCCTGCAAGAAAAAAAAAAAAAAAAGAAAGAAGGCCAAATTAGACAGTTTAAAATGCCTCAGTATTTAAATGATGAATAATATGTAAATACATCATAATAATTTTTTTAAGTAACTAAAGGCACAAATTTAATTATATAAAAAAAAAATAATTGTAAAAATCAACAACATATGCATTAAGAGGCATTAAAACCAAGAAAATCTTGTAATATCTCCAGCAAAGAACAGTGCTAACATTTAAGAATGAATGACATGAAATAAATGCTTAATGCCAAAAAGTTAGCAGCTGTCTGACTGTTTTTGGGACACAAATTGGATTAGGAGGGTTTTGAATGTAGATATGCAGGGGAATCCCGAATTTTGATAGGGAGGAAATTCCAGAAATTGACAGAACAAGCAATAAAGGAGTTTTGGAATAAAGTAGATCTATGAAAAGAATTTAAATGTCAGAAAGCCAAGACCTTGTGGAAAGGGAATGGACTGAGGAGTGGAATTGAAGAAGGTTGTAGGCGTGAGAAAGATGATGATAGTAAATGATTTGAAAGAGGAACGTAATTAGGAAATATTGTCTTCGGAAGGAAGGGAAGAGCCACCTTAACTCACTGTAGTAGTGAGAGACATAAGAGTATCTCGGAGCTCCAATTAGAAATCTATTGTATTCATAGCTCTTCAATAGTCTCTTCAGTCTGTCACGGAGAGGCCATCATACGCCACACAGCTGTAGTCAAATTTCTTCCTCATAAAACATTGAAGAAGCGGTTATTTATCCAAGGGATTGAAAGAAAGAATATATAAAACAATTATTCGGCCGGTGCTTAGGTAAGGTTCAGAATGTTTCACTACAACTAAAGCCCAAGAGCAAGTCCTAAGGTTTAAAATGAAAGTGTCGCATTGAATAGATGGTGGAATATGCGAGCAAGGCGTCTGGAGAAGGACGATTGCGTGGCTAATGATCCAAGATTTATGTTTGTGGTAAGAAGATAGAAGGCAGCAGATGACAGAATAGAGACAACTGGCGGTCTATGATAGAGCAGGCCATTACTTAACAAATGGGTCACAATGCCAAATAATAATAAATAAACAAAAAAAATTAAAACTTTTGCATGAAAATTGAAAAGATGCTGTCTAAATTATTAGATTATGCTGCAATTCAGGAGGCAAAAGAAAAAGAAAGGCAAGCTAAAATGATCATGGCCGTGAAGAAAGAAGATCGTACTATTAAGAAGCCGGTAAAGACTTAAGACCCAATATATAAGAGAATGGCTGAAGGAATCAAAATTCTTGAAAGAATGTTAAATCAAAACACTTACGATCATCTCGCTCAAGATTGTCAATTTTATGAAGATCCCGGCGATAAATACAGGACAGAAGAAGGCGTATTATTACCTCTGTGGGAATTCAAATACCAGTCTACGAAAGGAATAGCCGTTACGCAAGTAAAATGGAACCCTGCTTACAAAGATCTTTTTGGAGTCACGTTTGGTATCTTAGATTTTGCTGAGAACGACGATATTGGGGTCTTATCCGTTTTCACGCTTAAAAATCCCTCTTTTCCAGAATTTGTTAAACATTTCGATTCAGGAGCATTGTGTTTAGATTTCCATCCCAGGAAGTGTTATTACGTCTGTGTCGGACTTCAAGATGGGAGTGTAGCCGTTCATAATATGCAGACACCGAACTGCGAAACACAGTTTCGTAGTACAGTTGAGCATAATCATAGAAGTCAGGTATGGAGTGTATTGTGGTGTGATGACCATCGAGATAGACAATTGAGTTTTTTCTCCGCAGGAGGTGATGGTCGTATTTGCAAATGGCTACTACTTCAAAATGAACTTTTACATTCACCGATCATAACTTTATACATTGATAAACGTGAAATTAGTTCAGATATTCCTCATCTGAAACTCAAAGCTATGCCTACTTGCCTTACGTTCCATCCCAAAGACTTTGAAATATTTATGTTCGGAACTGCCTTTGGCACTATTTATAAATGCAATATTTCATATGCTTCAACATATTTTTATCATATGAAGGTACATGAGCTAACTGTTTATAGGATCAGTTACAACAGCTTTATACCCAAGATATTCGCGACTGCTGGTGGTGACTGGAGAATGAAGATATGGGCAAGTGCTGCATATTTCCAGTTCTAGCCACCCTTGAGTATGGAATTTTAATTTGGGCCAAGAATTTTAAGAACAATTTTACACATACAAATTTAAATTATGACAAGTTATACACACAGGCAGGCGAGAAGACTCAATTTTAAAATAACATTAAAAATTTTATCATAATATACATGTAAATTAATTAACATTGATAGGATGGGCATAAATGAATTATGATAAATCAAATACTGTGCTGACACAGAAAATTGTTATAGCTTACCAATGAGATTTTACACTGACCCATAAATCCATCTTGGAAAACTCTGGCAATACAAAGATAGAAGGTTGAATCACAAAGTACTTTCTAAAACACAGTAATTATGAAAACCAAATAAGATAGATCATGGAATTCTATTTATAAGGATAAAAAATTAATAATTCAAAACAGACCCCAGTGGATTTCCCTGGGCCCTTATTTTTTTTATATTCATTGCACCATCAATTGATAAAATAACTAACTGAGCTTTGGAGCCAATATTAGAAACCAAAATCTTATAGTTATTATCACCAATCCTAAAAAAATATACATTTTTAAAAATAAATTATAACATTATATTTTGTTTATTAAACTAGTTGATACTTGAATGATAAATCTTTAGTTGAACATATGAAAACTCTCTTAATCATATAAATAAAAATCTAGTGCTCGCATCACATAACTTTTACTTACTACTCTACTTTGAGTAGAATTTAATGGAGCTAAACTTTGAACTTAAAAAACACATATGTAATTTAGTCATATTTATTAATGTAAACTCACTAAGACCATTAAGATTATACAAACTGTAATTATTATGTCAACAGTAGGCAATGAAAAACTTGTGTAACTCCATTAGTATATTTGAACATAAAGTCCAGTCTCTGAGCTCTATATAGAAAGAGAGATTTTAAAGTATGTATATATATATATATATATATATATATATATATATATATATATATATATATATATATATATATATATATATATATACTTAAAATGCTTTAAGAATATATATATATATATATATATATATATATATATATATACTTAAAATGCTTTAAGATTCAATTGTCCCTCATAATTCAGTCATATATACACATTCTTATTATTTCTTGTCACTCAGTGTCACAAAAGCAATAGGTTCCTGAATTTCCAACAACAGTAAACACCATCGAAAAATCTATATCCATTGTCGGAGTTTTGTTTTTAAAATTAAAATTCACGAGTGTGAATTACCCCCAACTAAACGGAAGATTATTTCCGATTGCCGCCGAACAGGTTATTTACATTGTGCTTCCTTTTCTATTTCATAATAATTATAATTGTATCACAATATAACATAAATAATATTATATTAGTCCATGGTACAGACCCCTTTTTACCAAATTATTAACATTTGTCTGGAACTTTGTGAATAGCTTCATCTCATCGTGACCTACAAATATTATATATACAAAAACTCTTGTAATTGAGGCATTTTCAATATGGAGATTGGCAAACTTTGTCTATTTAATTAGGTACTAAAAATTCGTAAATACCGATTAGTTTTCCACTTGGATCGTAAGATAACTTGATCAAAAAATTGATCCAAGTGGAAAGCAAATGAGTACTTACGAATTTTGAATACCTAATTAAATAAGTTTGACTAGCTGATAGAATACCTAATAGACAAAGTTTGATGATCTCCAGATTACAAACGTCCCAATTCCAAGAACTTTTTATAAATAAAATAGTTGCTGGTTACGATGAGATAAAGTTATTTATGAAGTTTCCGGCGGATGTTAATAATTTGATAAAAAGGGATCTGTACCAAGGACTATATATAATATAATAACCAATATATTGTATTCAAGAGAAAAATGTCTACATCGAAAAATAACTGATGTCATCAATGTAAAATCAAACTATCACCTCCCATATAAATTTTTAGTGTAAAAATATTTAATTTGTATTAGGAGGTAACATGAGCTCAACAAATATATAATTAAATGAACAGCTGTATAATTTGTAAAATAACCGCCAGAGGAGAGCAGCACTATTGAGTCTAAAGTAGGGCTATAAAAGTTGAGCTCTTGTTATATTGCCTACTCTCCTAATACTAAAATAAAATAAAATATGAGTCACTAAAAACATTCTGGTACTTCTTAGCAAGCAGGCCGGCACGAAACCTCACTTCTTATCTCTCTTATCTAATGTCAAGTCACATAACCTCCCTCTTCTTATCCCGCCAAACCTTGGAGTTATTGCATTGTTTAGTTTTCAGTTATTTCCTTATTACGTTCACTTATTAAATTCTTTACTTTTGGCCCGTTTGTGTTAATTTTTCATTTTTTTTTTAGTTTATGGCCCCTTTGTGTTTATTTTTCATTTTTTTTTTTTTTTTTTTGTTTATTTTCATAGCTCAGAGAAGTGGAGAAATAAAGTACATAGAGGAACTGCCAGATAACACCTCGATTCATATTTGTGTGAATCTTTGTGGTGGCGGGTTCACAGAGAAGAGGACCCGTTCCTCGCTATTTTAAATAGCATAAAACAATTTTTCCTTTCAAAATAAATAAGACAAAGTGAAAATAAATTGTACATATGTTGTTTATAGTGTTGATATTTTTTCTTTTCTATGTAAATATATTCTTCAAGTGTTTTTTTATTATTTCATTTTGATCTTTTATATATGTGCATATCTTCTTAAAGTGTTTTTTTATTATTTCATTAATATATGTGTCATAAAATAAAAGTTTTTTTTTTTTGTTATTACATTTGTTTTTGTATCTGTTTACACTTTCAATAATATGAATTTAATACAATAATACGAAGATATGAAGTAGGAGAAGGTTTATCACTGCGTTATCGGAATTATCAGTGTTGAGGTTATAAACATTGGCAGATAGCAGTCAGTGCCGGCCTGCTAGTCAAGAAGTACCAACTTTTTATATATAATAGAGAGATATATCCAAGCACAATTTTTACTTTAATATCAATAAAACCTCTTTTCATTTATATAAAATAACATTTGAAGTTTTTAATATTTTATAAAAATTAAATTAAATACTAAGAATTCCGTATTAAATACCTCAATGCAGGACCAAAGTCTATAAATGGAAATATATTAGGCGAAAACACAATACTGGATCCTGTCACCATGGCTTCTAGTTTAACCGTCAGAATTCTGCTATCTTTGACTTGGATTTTAAGATGATCTTTAAGGAGCCCTACATCAATTGGATTAGGCGTAATGGTAACATAAACTGTTTCATCTGGATCAATTATTCCATCATGGATAGAGACCATCCAGAGGTTGGAGTCTTTTTCCTAAAGTTTGTACACTTAAATAATAATATATATTATTATATAATCTATATAAATAAAATAAAAATTTTGTCTGTACATTTAATAGAATCAACCAGTTTTATGATATCTTTCCGTTTCATACATTGCAGAAACAAAATCCACTTTTAAAAAAATGTTTGTCTGTCTATATGTCTGCATTGCAAGAAAATTTTGTCAGGGGTAAGCTCAGCAATGGCTTATTATAGACTTTTGAGATTTTGACGGCTTTAAATGAAAACAAAATATTGAGCAGAACCAAAGTTCTGAATACTTGAGTAATTTGTCTAGAGATCTCGGTTAATGTTGATGATAAATGTTAATAATAAAGATATGTTTATAGGTTAAAGATCATCTATATAAATAAAATAAAGGTTTTGTCTGTACATTGAATAGAATCAACCCGTTTCATAATATCTTTCCATTCCATACATTACTGACACCAAATCCACTTTTAAAAGATTTTTTGTTTGTCTGGATGTCCGCATTGTCCAGCGAAATTTTGTCAGGGGTAAGCTCAGCAATGGCTAATGGTACACTTTTGAAATTTTAAATTGTACTTCGGTTTACTCGACTTAAAATATAGGCTTTAAATGAAAACAAAATATTAAGTAGAACCAAAGTTATGCATTCTTGAGTAATTTGTCTAGAGACCCCTGTTAGGCAGTTACTTACTTCAATTCCCATCCCAACCTAACCTATCACGAGCGACATTTAAAAGTTGTACTACTCAACTGCTGGAAAAAATTATCACAACTTAACGGGAAAAATCCGGAATACTGAACATCTTTAACCCGTTCTTGCATAAAACGGGTAAAACACACTCATTTTTCAAATTTCTTCCCGTTCAATGTGTCATTCGATTCAACTTACCGAGCCTAACAAATGTTGTTGTTTACATTTTTAGGATTAACCAAACGGATTAGCCAGAAATCTGGAAAAAAAAATTTCATCCCGCCCGCCACCATATTCAGATCAAGTTCTAATTTTACAAGGATGTAAGTGACGCAATGTCCAATTTACATTGATTAATTTGGTTATTTTACCAGCGATAAACTCAGCAGAATTTAAAGAAGTGGAGAGACTAAAACTCTTTTTGATTATTTTAATCGACTTCACAATCTTCTTGCTTCATCATAAATGAAAATAAAACACTTAACAAATTTGAATGTTTCGGTGGTGGTTGGTTTAATTGTGTGATACCTAAACAAATAGCCTAATAACAAAGTTTTTGTTATGACTATTGCGAAACCTTTACTTCCATAAGCCCCGCCATAAAAAATTTCAAAACAACCCCCCTCTCCCCTCCCGACTCAATTTTATGAAATTGAATTTGGACCCTCTCTTCCCTCCCTCCCCATAATACAAAATCCATCTAAAAAAAGATTCTCAAATTTTAATCTTAATAATAACAATCCACCCTTCAATGACAGGTACGTCAGCTAGTATATAATATAAATCCAACAAAAAAATAAATTCATACTAACAAGAAAATAAGAAATAAAATGGTATTTTATCTATTGATAAATAAATATTGGAAAATAATAATTCATATAGTCTATTTATCAGTGAATAAATTGTACTGTTATATCCAAATAAATAAACTTTACTCTATCTATACTCTTTTATTAAATGGTATCCATTATCGTCCTGGAGCCTGTGGCAAAAAAGGTGTCGTGTTTCATACTAAGGTTTGTCCTTATTAATTGAACATATCAACAGGCGTGATGAGAAAAATGCATCTCTACCAAAACATAGCCGCTGGAATACAAAATGGCAGCAAGGTGAAGATAGATTGACACTACCTAGTACTGTCATAAATATTGTTATAAGAATTGAAATCTGTGCATATTTTCTTATAACAATATTTATTATGCACAGATTTCAACAGAAAAATTATTTTTTTCAAAAACTTTATTAGAAAATAAAATGTAAATCTATAGACAGTAAAACAAAAAAGAAATTACTGAAAATGCCCCCCTTTTGCTTTGACACAGATATTTAATCTCTGTGGCCAGTCATCAATAGCAGCACGCAGCACTTCTTGAGAAAAGCGCTCAACAGCTTGGACCAGAGTTTGTTTGAGGCTTTCCATGTTAGGGTGTGCTCTGTGGCATGACATCCTCTCCAGTTCAAACCAAAGCCTATAATCTAGTTGGTTGAGATCAGGGTTTCCTGAGGGCCAATCCGAGGCAGAGATGAACTCTGGAATATTCTTTTGCAGTCACTGCTGAGTTAACCTGGCCTTGTGAGCTGGAGCAGAATCCTGCTGGAAAACCCAATGACTTCCAGCAGAGTATCATTTAGAGGCTTGATAACAGATTCCAAATTATGGTGCTGATAGTTTTTAGCGGCTGTTTTAACTCCTTTTTTAACAAAAATGGAGCTTTGTGGAGCCATCAAAGCAAACTCCCCAGGAAACCATCACTGAGGAAGGGTGATGACCTCTTTCCACTGTTCCAATGACTTCCTGGACTTCTTTAGAGCTGTGTGAGTACACACGTTCATTTTGGCAATTAAGTTTTTCTCCAATTGTAAAGGATATGCCAAGAAGCACTTTGCATTTATCCACTCTAATTTTTTTTAGGGAAGTGGTTATGCTTTGTTCTGTCATTCTTCAGAATACACTCATCCTAAGGTCACTTTTTATTATGCAAGACATTGATTTGACAGAGATTCACATTTCCTGAGACATAATTTGTTGTTTTTGAATGGGATTTCTTCTGATTTGAGCAGCCACTGCTCTCACTCCATTTTCCGTTCTCACATTGTGGGGACGAGCGCGGTCGAGATATGTCACATACTGATAGAGTCTCATTATATCTATTTATAGTGTGGTACACGAACATACAACTGATACACAAAGATTTTAAAGTGTTGAAAATCTCTGACCAACATTTCCCAACTTTGTGTAAGGCGATCACAGCTATTGGTTTTCTTTATCACCCCACTCTTCCGCGTTGAGCAGCCATACAATTTAATTGTGCTTCTCTTTCATTGGTTGATTGCAATGGTTCATTCAATATAATAAATCAAAAAATTTGTAGAAATCACAATGAGATATATCTTTGCTAAACATAGTCCAATTTAAATAAATTTTGTATTCCTTTTGTAAGGAATTCAGAAACCTTTCAAAGTTTTGTCGGTGGAATCAAACATAAATTGTATACTTCTAGAATTATTCATAAATAAAATTTCCTTTTCTTCATAATTTTTTCACTGACTTGTTTATTTTTTGCACCTGAAATGTTATACGTATATTGTTAGATTACGTTTCCTTTGAAAATCAAACAAACAGTTTCTGGACAAAATTATTTACCAGGCTGGGTTGAGACAATAAACACACATTCCTCAAATATATAATATAAAAGCATATATTAATTTTCTATGAAATATTTATGAATTTCCATTCAGTTTTGTCAGGGTCTACTCTTGGCAAGCTTTCTAATTGTCACTATTTATTTTTTTCTCATCCTGGTCCGTAGTGAATCTTCCTCTGTACTGATCCTGCAGGCTTTACAGCGTTAAACTTCTACAATGTCTTATTTTATTCTTTTATTTTCCTGCCTTCGTCTAGACACTCACTACTTGTTGGTCAGCTGTCCCTCTCTGTTGTTCTCGATCACCTTTCCTTGACGACTAGTTACTTTCTGCCTTTAACATGTAGCCCTTGGTTCCCGTTCCATCTGCCTTTCTCCGCCTCTTTGTCCATTCCTTGACAGTAGTTCGTGACGCCACTGCTTCTGCACCACTTTTTAAAATCACTATGTAATATTTACATTACAATATATTAGAATGTCTTGGATAAGCCATTCTACAGCTGAATTGTCATTTATAGAACAAGATTATGTTTTTTTCATCAAAAGCCATATTCCACTGGACTTTGGTGGAGGTCTCAATGCGACCTGCGGAACTTGGTTTAGGTATTCAAAAGGTTTGGAAGCCCCTGACCTAGATAAACACACGGATATTTTAATGCTCCATTGGGGGGTTTCGTGGATGTCTTGGACGTCTAAAATTAAAAAAACTTAGTATCACATTTTTTAACATTGCAGTTGGTCCTACATTAACTGAAGCATTGCTCTAAATCATTAAGGTAAGTTTGAAGGATATTTCCTGGCCTTATTATGTCTTTGTAGTGATAAAAAAACTGGCGCGTAAGCGAACATAACTAGAAGTAAATGAGGACTATATGATGTCATGCAGATAAAAGTTAAAGGACGTGCTAAAGAACTGAATCTTGTGGAGTTCTGGCATGAATTGATTTCATGCTTCAATCAATTTATATAATTTATTTTAACTATAAACATTCAATCATTGAGACAGAAATAAAGATTTTTTTTAAGGTATTTTAGAATATCTACTTGTTTGAGTTTATTAAATTCTCGTTGAAAATCAAGGAATGTAACCAGTGCATGTTTTTTTCTCATTTCAAAGTGGTTTACTACAAATTCTGAGTCAGAACAGCTGGTGCGTTGTAGAATGACTAAACCGAAAAACAAATTGAAAGTTGGAAATAATATCAATATACTGAAAAAAAGGAAGAAAGATGCCTTATTATAACAATATTATAGTAGTTTTCCTAGAATCGGTAATAAGGTTATGGGACTACAGTTGCTCAAATTGTAAATTTTTAAATGGTTGTATTTTAATATATTTTAAGTAGTTATATACTTACAAATGATATAATAAATTCAGCAATAATAGGTGAAGCATTAAAGATAGATAATGTCTTCTCGTATGGTTTCAAAATATTGATATTGGACCAAATCAAACTTTCATTTTTGACTATAACCACTGGTCCGATTCCTACGATTGTGATATCACAAAGGGGGACAATGCCGTTTCCAAGAACAAATCCCCTAATATAAGTAATTTTAGTTTTCATTAGCAAAAAAATTATTAACCTTAAAAAAAAAAAATTTAAAAGAACATACAACAATGTAAAGTTGTGTTCTCCAAGACTTCCTGAACTTAATTGAAAAGTGAACTCAGCAGACCCCAAAGGATCGATTAGTCCCATTTCATTGTCTCTCCTATGACAGTATATTCCTCTTTGTAGATCCTAAAAGAAGTTTAAAAACATATATAGTAACATCTCTCTTATATTTTACAAATAATAATAATAATAATAATAATATAACCGCAGAAGATCACTTTATACCCTTAGGATACTTCCAAAAGAAATAAGAGGTTGTTAAATAAAAAAACAAAATTATAAGAGTAATAATATATTTATTTATCTCAGGTGTGGGTTACTGACAATCAGATCAACTCAGACAAACTATTATTATTTACACCGATTTTAAAATAAAATCAAATATTAACTAAAGCTAACTTTTCTCTATATACAATATTTCTTCCCTTGTGGCACTGAACTCATTTGTCTTCAAACATTTTCTTATGTTCTGCCAAACACATATCCCAAAATGGTAACACTATTCTTCCACTCAACTCGAGTTCTCTGGGAAATCCTCTCTCTTGCAATTCCAAACAACTATTCTCCCTGCCAAACAAGATCTTCTAAGATGGTAAAACTATTACTGGGTTTTACCCACTGGAGCCAGGATAGGATATCTTCTCTTAACCTCTCTTCACTGCAGTCACACAACTGCTTGCCAAAACAAAAACTTTTGTCTCTCTCCTCTTTGGGATTTTCCTTCTTGGGAAATTACAGAGTAGCCATTTTCTTTTCCCTGCACTAGTAGAACTAGATTAGCTTGCCTCTTAATTGTTCAACATAATTTATTGAACCCTTTTTACTCACTTTCAATTAAAATATACATTACAATATTGTAATGATTTTTGCGGATGTTTATTGAGAACTGTATAATTTGTAATTGTGGGTTGACTGTAGTGAATAATGAAGAGAAGGATGAAGGTTGGGGCGATCAGTCATCCTTCTCTTCATAATAATTTGTAATATTTACTTTTGAGTAATAGTTATAATTCATTAAATAAAGTAGTTCTTGGATATTAGGAGTTACAATAACAATAAAGATAAGGTGATTAAAAGATGTATATGTTAAAACTGAAACCTTTTAAAGCATTAACATAGATATATTTTTATAGACATGAAAATGATTTTAGATAATCAAATGTCATAAAAAATGAAGGATGATAATTAGACCGGATCTTTGTGCAGTAAAAATATGATAAACAGCAGCAAAAAAACTCAAAATGTGCAAAATTGTGCAGTAAAAACCCAAAATTGTCTGATTCACACCTTAAAATGTGCAAAATCATCTATTTTGTTTAATTTATGATATTAATACAGAAATCCTATCAAACCTTACATGAAGCTTCTGAATTAAAACATGGTGTCTCAAAAAAAAAAAAATTAAAATTAAAATCCATATTACGCCTAACCCACACTGGTAGTCTCCGATAATTTCCTCAGTATATTCTGTGATTCAAACAGTTAAGATTAATGTGAATATTTTATAACATACAGGAAGAAGAGAAATTCCTTGATAGTTATTACAGTCCGTCCTCGGGCCCTTTTTGTGAATCCGGGATAAGAATGAATTTTTTCCATTCTTCAGGTAATTTCTCATTCTTCCATATATATTTAACCAAAACATGTATTTTATAAACTCCAACTTCCCAACATGCCTTAATTAGTTCACTAGGAATATCATCAGTCCCCGCTGCTTTATAAGATTTTAATTTTCCGATAGCTATTTCAACTTCCTTTTTACCTGGTTCTTCTATGGTTTGGCACTCTAGTTCTCTGAAGGAGGACACAGATCATTACATAAAGTAGGTAGAATAAACTTAAAGAAAACATAAAATAATGATAACAAAGTTAAGATATATAACATAATGGTAACAAAGTCAGGAACTTATGAATAAAATAATAACAGTAACAGAGAATTATGAAATAATTTGTTATTTATTTCATAGTTCTCTGTCACTGTTATTATTTTATCCATAATTTCCTAACTTTGTAACCGTTATGTTATATATAATAACTTTTCTTCTGCCAATTGCTACCCATTAACTTTGTTATCATTATTTTATATTTCCTTTAAGTTTATTCTACCTACTTTAAGTTTATTATACTTACATTTTTTAGACTAACCTTTCATCTACATATTATTTTTCTTTTTAATTTTTTAATGTTAATAGTTTCTCATGCCTATTATTATCTGGTTTTCTCCTAGCCCTGAAGAAAAGGCCTGAACTTTGGACCGAAAGGGCGACAAAAATAAAAATATTCTTATTTAGTTTTATTTTTTACTGATCACCCCATCCAATATTTTCTTCAATGATTCACTCACTATAGTCAGCCATCAATCAACAATTTACTTATTTTCTTCAATCTTGCATCAAAAGTAATGTTACTTTTGATGTATAGTTGTTTGGAAATAATAAACCATTGTGTAATAATTTGCAGCGTTTTTATTTTATGTTTTTATCTATCTTTTATAAAATAGATAGTTTGAGTTATGAAACAGTTTGAAAATAGAATTCATGTATAAGCCCACCGCATCATTCAAAGAGAAAGAGCCTGACATTTCGTCTCAACTCATATGAGTCCACCTTTAGTCTCAGCTCAATTCTCTCTCAACTTATATACCAGTTCAGTGACCTTAAAGGGCTAAGCAAGCATAATAAAAATAAAATTTTCATTAAAATGTTTACAGGGAAGTCTCCAAACAGTATGGCATGACAATAAACATAATTACCTTATAATCCAGCAGCCAGAAACTGACTTGTACATTTCCCTTATTAGATATTAATATCGTTTGTTCATATTCACTGCCTTTAAAGCAATACGGTAACCTCAATGTATCAGGAGAACAAGTTATTTCAGGAGCTATAGCATTAAAACAAACTGGAAGTTTTTTATTTTCATATAAATGCATCTCTGATGAGATTATTATATTACCACTATACTTTTTTGCAATGTTCGCCACAAGGAAAACCTAGATAAACAGAATAAATGTTCAAATACAAAAGGAAGAAAAAAAAAATATCATAAAATATTAAGAGTACAAATTATTTAAACTAGGGGGAACCCCCTATCAGCCTAACGGCGGACCAACCTCTATTTTACAAATTATACAACTGTTCATCTAATTTTACTATTCGTTACTCAAATAGTACAACTGTAATCTGTTTTTCAGATTGTATTATTTTTTATCAACATAAAATGAACTGAATAAAACTCACAGTTTGGACAAATTTTTAATTTCTTTAAAAATATATATTATACATTAGCGCCTTATTGCTAATTTATATTATTATAATTAGTTTTATGGCCAATTTGTAACCATAATATATATTCAACTTGTCCAGCTTCATATAAGTCCAACATCAATTTGAGCCCTGTATTCTAATATTTTCATTGTACCTTATGTTGTGCTTCCTTTTCTAATTCATAATAATTATAATTATATCAAAATATATTATAAATAATATTATATATAATAATTAATATATTGTATTCAAGGGAAAATGTCTAGATCGAAAAATAACTCCTGTCACATAGGTAAAATCAAACTACCACCACCAGATGAATACCATTTTCCATACAATTTTTTTTCTTTAGTAACTTTCATTCAATTTCCTTGAAAACATGTGATTTCCATTAAATAATATTAGTTTTCAAAAATTATTATTCATAATTTTTCTTCACACTCCATTACTTTCTATATTACACATTGTTTTTTCTGAAAATCTCTGCTTTCCAACGGTATACTGTATACTTTCTGACTATTATTGCCGGATATTTATTTTCGACCTGGATAAGCATTTTCCTTTATTTCTACTTTATTCAATTATCAAATTCTTTCAAAAGTTATATTTAGCCTTTTTTCATAATTCCTAACAATGAGAAATAGTTAATAATTTAAAATAAACCAAATTAAGATGCTCTAGAGGAAGAAATGTTGAACATTTAAGCCAACATTTAGAAGAACATTTAAGCCCTGTAAAGGGACATCAGTGGGAATGAGACCTAAATGATATTGAAGACCACTTAATTATACAATGATACACTGACCTTAATCAAAATCATTAGAGCCATTTTTCAGAGAATTGTAAAAATATATATCACCGTTCATATAAAGTGGCACTTCCAGTTGGTCAATTTCATGGAAAAAGTTGCTGCCACAGCAGCACCATATAGAAACCTTAAATATGTAATATCAGTTTTGTACGACTTTTCATTTTTGAGCTAGACTGTTCACAGACACACATACAGACCATTTTGCAGGACTTGATTATTTGGAGTCAGGGAACCTCAAAACATGTATTTCTGTTCTCGAAAACTCAGATTCAAAAATTTTCACAATCTCAATACTTTCCCTTACTATATATTACATATATAGGTAAGTGAAAGTAGTGGGCCAGGTGGCCTAACGAGCTAATGTGTGTGCACATCATCCGGCAACCTGATATATGAGATAATTGATATAAAATAGTCACAATTTCGCGTCGTGGTGGCGGGGGAGTCTTTTAAATCCACACCCACACCCCCTGGTCTGGGAAAACCCTGTGTAGCCTTAAAGGCGAGAAAGGGGAGGACCCAGAAAAAAAAATTAAAAAAATAGGTATATATCATCCGTTTATTCCGAAAAATCATGATGTAACCTTTTAGAAAATTAAATTAGTGCATAATTTGATGAATTTTTCCTTTGTGATATCCCAACAGTATCCACTTAAATTAGTGTGACAACTTTTGACCTGTCTATGACATATAATGTAAATCTCGTAATTCTATTTTAGTAAACTTTGCAATGGAAAATAACAAGTTTAATAACTAATAGTCATGCAATTCATAATCAACTAGTGATATAATAAACAGTATTTTGTTATTTTAATGGTATTTATGATTTGTTAGCTGTAAGTTTTAAGCTTTAACTCAGTTAAAAATACAATTCAAAATTTTATAATAGTCCAACTTGGCCAGAAAATAATTTCTATTCAAATTTGAGCTGTAAGGGAAAATTGTGTGTCGCAGTTGTACAGATCTTTTTATATAATAGAGAGATATACTTCACAGTAATAATACAACAAACAAGGATTTAGATAGGACAGGTAGGACCTTCCACTTGTTATATTTAATTTAATATTATATCATACTATTAGAGAGATGATTTATGGTCCAGTAAAGGAGGGTGATGTCTGGAGGAAAAGAAAAAATAGGGAACTCAGTTCTCTCTATACAGACATCGACGTTGTCACCTACATTAAACTGGCCAGACTAAGGTGGGCAGGGCATGTGGCCAGAATGAGCGCTGTTGAAATACCAAAGAAAATAATGATGGAGGAGCTGCATCTCGTAAGACGGGTAGGAAGGCCGAGGACGAGATGGTTGGACAACGTGGCCTATGATGCGAGAACCCTGCTTGGTGTACGGAACTGGAGAGCTGCAGCAGAAGACAGAGCCAACTGGCGGAGGCTCTTGGAGGAGGCCCAGTCTCAGTAACGGGATGTCGTGCCACACATGATGATGATGATGATTAGAGAGATGACAAGTACCAAAAAATAATTAAATCAGGGTGGAACAATATACATTGTTAAAAGAGATAAAACTGAAGCTAAATACAACATTGAAGAAAATCAGTAAAGAATTAGGGCTCAAAATAAATACTGGCAAAAATAAATACTGGCATCAATTTCAATGAAAGAGCTATATAGAAGGGAATACATTTAGAGATGTATAGGCATTTATGGTATGCAATAATCATAAAAAACTATTAAGACTTGAAGGCCAGAAATGCTTGCTATTTTATGTTTCAAAGCTACTTATCTTCCTCCTGTCTAAAACTTAAAAATTAGAATTTACAAAACTACTATCATTCCTACAGTTTTTTATGTATGCAGAACTTGGCGGCTTACATTAAGAGATGACTGAAAAAGGATTAGTCAATCGGATAATTAAGACAGTTATGTAATTATGAATGACATGAACTGCACCCTAAACTACTAAATTACTACAATAAATGTATTATATATATACAAATAAGTAAGAGACAGAATCCATTCATAGTAAACTAACCTTGACTTCAGCCCTATGTTTGGCTTGTATCTTAACTTCTGTAGGCTCCAAACGAAATTCATTAGGCGTCTTAGGTAGGTCCTTAACAGAACTGCTGATGAGTTCATCATATACAATGGATTCTTCGACACCATCAAGTGGGATTTGTAACTTTAGCATTATATCAATTGAAGAATGATTAGCTATGGTAAAATGTTTCTCAAAACATACACCTGTAGAAATATAATTAATAAAAACTGAGCGATATGAAGAGTTAATTGTTTAAAAAATGTTGTAACAGAGCTACTGTGTGAGAGGAAAACAATAAAGACGGGGTTCACATCACAATAAGATATATCAAAAGTAATAAGCAAAATATTGTATCTTAATATGTAATTATAACAATTGGCTTATAATTAAGGCTCAGGTCGATCTGCAAATGCTCTACTTCTTCGAAAAAGTTGCCAAATTCACATACCTAGGTATCAACAATAGTTATTCTTTTTTCTTAACCCTTTAACTGCTAACGACGGTTATAGTTGCACCAACTGAACGTGCCACTGTTACTAATGACGGCTATAGTTGGAGTGCCCCACTCCTATCCTCAGTACTAATATCGGGTACAGTCGGACCACTACTTTTCTTTTTATTTGCTAATGTCGGCTATAGTCGCACCACTGCTTTTCTTTCTATTTGCTAATGTCGGCTATAGTCGCACCACTACTTTTCTTTCTATTTGCTAATGTCAGCTATAGTCGCACCACTATTTTTCTTTCTATTTGCTAATGTCGGCCATAGTCGTGTCAACCTTGCTACGTTCTAGTGGTTTTCTAGTGAAGTAGAGCTTCTAACTAGAGCCCACAGATGGTGTGAGGATTTATTTTGGAGCTTTTCTTGTAGAATTCATGAACCGTTATGGGTTACTACCTGCTACATGTCTTTCTTTGGCTGGCTTGACCATTTTTATTCCTTTTTTTGTGTTCTATGTGAAACAACCTTGTGTTCAACTGATCTCAGTTTTTTTTTTATAAATTTCATTTAGTTTAGTTATTTTAGTTAGTAATTATATCAAAGTTTAGTTAGTTATGTATAGATTTATTATTTTAGTTATTTTTAGTACGGAGTTAGTCATTTTTTTGTTTCCTTATTTTTTAAAAATGGATAAAAAGTGATTTACTGCTGCAGAAGGTGATGTTGAATCCTTGTTGATGACTCTGAAGGGAGTAACAATGAAAGAAGAGATAAAGACATTTCGATTCCTTCAACATCATCACTTCTTTATATTTCAACAGCTCCATCAACGTCAATTATCACACAAAATTAAATTATTAAATAAATATTTAAACTTATAAAAACATTTTTTTTAAAGTTATTAAAGCTCCGCCAGTGTCGGTCCATAGCCTGAATCTAAAAGGAGGATGAAACAATAAAATAAGGTAGTAGTAAGAGCTGGTAACGAAGGGTGGAAAGCAGGTAAAAAGCATGTACCACAGGTCGGTTGTCAGGCCGCCAGCATATTGAGCACTGTGGTAGACGTAGAGCTAGTCACTCACAGCAGTGAAAAGGTTAAATCCAAGAATATTGAACTGGATTATAAACAATCCAAATTCACGAAAGAAAAGCAATTTCACAAATTCCATAATAAAATTTGTCATAAAATTAACATAAGTAAGTTGTGTCCTCCTAAAGCTGGTCATATTATTTAACAGTAGTTATCCTGGCCCTGGGTTAAAGTAAGAAATCACATTTCTCTATCAGGTAATCTCATTTCTTTGCAGCCTGATAAACAATAACGAAAAAGGAATGAAAGAGAAATTAATGAGGATTTCAGCTTCAACGCCCATTTCCAATAATTCAGTTACTTTTCATCATCATCATATTTTATTTCCTCTTTGCCGCCTACGCGATGTGAGGTTGCCTTTTGACGAGCTTGGACCAGGTGGCCCTCTCCTGCACTAGCCCTCGCTTCTGGAACACATCTCGTACACTTTCTTCTCAAGAGATTCAGGTCTTTCTCTCAATCTTCTATCCTGCAAGCGAGTCTTATACGTCTTCCTTGTGACTCTGCATTGTAGTAGACATTCCCCGATATTTACTCCTTTATATGACATTGTGTGAGGGTATGTGAAGGAATATATAATATATAGGAATGTGAGGTTGCACTGTGAATTGTACTCAATTATGTAGCAGATAAATTATTCATGGAAAAGTCTCATATCGATAAACAATCAATGAAGGGCGCTGGAAAAAGGAGAGCAGGTAGCTAGCAACAGCTGGAGGGGCACTTTAGGCGGAATGACATACCTGGGAAGAGAGGCTACTACAAGATTTAGAAGATCAAGTTTATAGTTGTAACACTTTAATAGAGTCAATTTATTACAGTTGTAGAAATAAATTGTTTTGTTATACAGGAGTGAAAAGTAATTTATTTATTTAGTTGTCCTATATGCCTCACGATTAAAGAATAACAAACCAGATGAGTCAATTCACATTGACTTTTGATTGAATTTATTATTTTTATTTTACACAATTATTTTAAATTATTTACCAGGTTGGGTTGAGACAACAAACACACATTCCTCAAATATATAGTGTAAAAGCATATATTAATTTTCCATGAAATATTTATGAATTTCCCTTCAGTTTTGTAGGGATCTACTCTTGGCGCACTTTATAATTATCACTATCTAATTTGTACCCGCCCTGTTCTGCAGTGAATATTCCTCCAATTGATGTTCAAGGTATTGCCATATTCAACTTCTACAAATCTTCTCATAATATTCTATTTTCTTGTCTTCATCTAGGCACTCACTACTTGTTGGTCAGCTGTCATTCCGTGTTGTTCTCGATTATCTTTCCTTGACGGCTAGTTACTTCTGCCTTTAACATGTGGCCCTTGCTTCCTGATCCATCTGTCTGTAGTAGACATCCCCCGTTATTTACTCCTTTATGTGACATTGTGTGAGGGTATGAGAAGGAATATATAATATATAAGAAGGTGAGGTTGCACTGTGAATTGTACTCAACTGGGCAGTGGACAAATTGTTCTTTGAAAAGTCTCATATCGATGAAGAAGGACGCTGGAAAAAGGAGAGCAGGTAGCTAGCAACAGCTGGAGGGGCACTTGAGGCGGAACACATACCTGGGAAGAGAGTCTACTACAAGATTTAGAAGATCAAGTCTATAGTTATAACATTTTAATAGAGTCAATTTATTACAGTTGTAGAAATAAAGTATTTTGTTATACAGGAGTGAAAAGTCATTTTATTTAGTTGTCCTATATGCCTCACAATTGAAGAATAACAAATCAGGTGAGTCAATTCATTTAAAGTGTATTTACTAAGTCCCACATTTCATTTATATATGTTCTTATTGTTTCTTCTCACATAGTGTCACAAAAGGTATTAGATTCCAGAATTCCTTACGACAGTTAAACACCCTCACAAAGTCTATTTCCAGTGCCCGGGTTTTCTTTTAATATTCATGAGCGTAAATAACCTAGTTCCCCGATATAAAAGCGGAAAGCTTTTTGCTATTCCCGCCAAAAAAGGAATCTTTAACAATTAACCTTAAAACATGTTATTTATAGCATCAATCCATTCGGATAAGATTGTCAAACGCTCTTAATTTGTTTTCTTCTATAATGGTTTCCACTGGCTTGATCTTGAAGTTGGCACAGATGGTGGTGTTGCCAATCCTGTCACGTCTGGTCTTCCCTCTCAACCTTCCGCAGGTATCGCATCTCTAAGGACTGTATTTGACTCCTGTGCTTCAAAGTGAGTGTCCAAGACTCAGAAGAATATGTCAGAATAGGAAGGAACACCGATTTATATACCGCCACCTTCATCTTCTTTGTAACCTCTCTTCACTGAGCAGAACATCCTTCCTACTGTCCCTATTCGTTACCTTACCTCCTTGCCAATATATCCACTTTTATTGAATTGAGCACCCAAGTATTTAAAACTTTCTACCTGCTCCAAATTCTCACCGTCCACCCTCAATATCCTTATAACCCTGTGAGGCTTCCTTCCAATGCACATGCGTTTTGTTTATCAGATAAATCAAAACATTGTTGTCTAGCAACAAAGGAATGTGGAGAATGAATGAAGATACCACAAGTTACTTCCAATTATACACTTATAAGGCTACAGATGATTATTTAAAACAATAAAGATGGCGGAAACGCTTCAGACAGGAACTGGCAGTGTTTCTAGAGTAGGATACAATAAAAAAATAACAAGGGTAAGACTGACAAGAAATTTGAACTTTGACGAAGGAATGAGAATTATGGAACTGGCTTAAAATGGGTAGACACAAAGTCCATTTTCAGTAAAACCACTCACATCTATGGAATCTTCCATTGGATGATAAATATAAATTTTGTTAAATTTTCTAATAATGAATTCTTATTAATATACTGACAGGCAAAAAATTCTACCCACTTGGTTTTTTCATGTTTTCATCTAAAAATATTTCTGCTTTGGATTGGTCTATTGTTTTTAATGAATAAATAGGTAATCTTTTTGTTTGTTTTCAATTAGGAATGCTAATATAGAGGACAATAACCCTTAATCCTTAATTCAATGAAATGATTCTAGATTCCAATGTTTACTTTCTATGGAATCAAAATGTATATTCAGCATCATTAGTTGCGTGTGGTGTGGCACTTATTGATGATGGACGTTCCATTAAATATGCAGCTAATGCCATCGGAGTTCCATTGAAACTTTACGAGATGCCGTCAGGCGTTTTCGGGAAACTGGTTCTCACAATAGAACCATATTAGATGGCCTGGTTCTGGACGGCCTGGGGTAACAGAACCACGGGATGACCGGTTTTTGACTTTGAGAATTTTACGAAACCGGCACTTTACCGTTGTTCAAGTGATTCATTAGCTTGAAGAAGTTCGAGGTGTCCAAATTTCTGAACGTACCGCTAGGAGAAGATTAAATGAGTACGGATTAATGGCTTTTCGTCCAGTAAGAGGACCAGAGTTGACCAGAACTCACAGAGTAACACGGCTGGCTTTTGCTCGAGAACACAGCCATTGGACTATGGACGAATGGAGTGCTGTACTTTTTACAGATGAGTCAAGATTCGCTCTTCGATCTCCAGACGGACTTGAAAGGGTGTGGAGAAGAAGAAACGAAAGATATGCAGCCTGTAATTTTTCTCAGAGCCAACCTTTCCAACGTGGTTCCTTAATGGTGTGGGCTGGGATTTCAATTGGTTGTTGTTCGTGGAGGATCTTTGACAGCCATTCACTATGTAGATGAGATTTTGGAACCTCATGTGTTGCCTATCCTCAACCAAATCGGCGATCTTTCTATTCTAATGCACGATAATGCACGCCCACATGTCGCCCGCATAGTGCAGACGTTCCTTCAACAGAACAATATTGAAGTTTTAACCTGGCCAGCACGTTCTCCAGATTTGAACCTCATTGAGCATTTATAGGATAACCTCGGAAGACGAATAAGAGCCCATGCAACACTTCCTGATACACTGCAGGACCTTGAAAGGGCTCTTCGGGAGGAACGGGCTATCCTCCAGCAAAGGGACATTTCCTGACTGGTGGAAAGTATGCCAAGGCGTCTTCAAGAAGTAGTGAAGGCAAGAGGAGGAAACACGCGCTACTAAACGATGATGTAATTAATTTCTTTTAGAATAATAATGGTTCATTTTGTAATCTTGGAAACATTGGAATCTAGAATCATTTCATTGGATTAAGGGTTATTGTCCTCTATATTAACATTCCTAATTGAAAACAAACAAAAATATTACCTATTTATTCATTAAAAACAATAGACCAATCCAAAGCAGAAATATTTTTAGATGAAAACATGAAAAAATCAAGTGGGTGGAATTTTTTGCCTGTCAGTGTATATTCTTAATGAATATATTAATTCATTAATTATCTTAATGAATGAATAATTCTTATTAATATATTCTTAATAAATGAATTCTTATTAATATATTTATTAATGAAAAATATTAATAAATAATCTTAAATATACTATTTTTACCATAAACAATCCACATACCTATTGGTATAATTCCAAAATCAATGCAACCATAATTAACTTTAATAACTGGTTCAATCGCAGTTCCTCTGCAACAATAGTTAAAATTATACAAAGAAGAACAGTTGAAAATATGATATAGAGATGCCTTAAATAATATTATGATACTTCTACGAGGAGTTGGTCAGGATGTGCGGTCAAATAAATACGATACACTAAATTAGTATTTTATAGTCTTCTAAAGCTATAAATTTTTACAATAAAATACTATTTTAATAGATAGTATTTATTTGACCGCACCTCCCCCCTCCTGATCAACTCCTTCCCATATTATAATCACGGTCGACCATCTCTACATCATTACGATACTTCTAATTTAAAGTTAAACATGAAACCAAAGGAGAGTCATGGTTCAGTACTTAAACTATATTTACAAATCACAAAGTAGATTAGATAAGACTGCTTGCTGTCAAAGATTCATTATTAAAAATGATCGAAACCGTGTTAATTTAATTAATAATATTTATTGAAGAGAAGGATGGTTGTTGGGATAATCATTCAAAATAAAAAATAGTAAAAATAAATAATAATATTTATTTACATTCATAAATTGTAATTTCAATAAGAAAAAGTAGTTATTACAGATATTATACTCACTTCAATATCAATTTTAGAATGGTGTTTGACTCAATTATTTCAAATTTTAATTCCACAACAAAAGACCCAACTTCCCCAGTTGTAACACTGATATTTATTATCGAAATATCACTTGGATTCATTACTGTCTCCTCAAAGTTGACCGTTATCACCATGAAATTATCTGTTACGCTCAACGGTAATGATCTTATTGTGCCACGGACTAAACCTAAATTCTTTGCAAATATCTGAAACAAATAACTTACTAATATTTGATAACTACAGAAAAAAAAAAAAGACTAATTGAATAACTTATGTTGCTCAATTTGAGAAAAACATATTTTTCTGTAATTATACAATTCGTTTATTTATCATCATCTTTCTCTTGTCTCTCGGGAATACAAATTTTTGGAAGAAGCATCGCATGCCACTTATACTCGTTCTTTCACCATTTGTCGTTCTTCCAATCCGCTATTCTAGTTCTTTTCATTGAAGAAGGTCAAAATGATTTACCTCCATTGAATCCTTCCACACTTTAACAACAGCTTTGAAGTACAAGTAGTTGAACTATTTTTTTTATTTTGGAGGCATAATGTCCAGCGACCATAAGTATCTATTATGTGCCATGATATAAGCTTTTTTACGTTAAAACATTAGTTTGGTCAGTTTCGCATATCTTAGTAGGCTTATAGGATTAATAGACTCATAACATTTTTAACAAAATATAACTACAGAGGTATCATACTGCTTAATGTTGCATATAAATTTTTTGAGGGCATTACTATGCAATCAACTTGTACCATATTATGAAAGAGCAATTGGCGAATACCAATGTGATTATCGAAGAAATGGATCAACCATTGACCTGTCCTTCGCACTCAGGCAGATTGATAAAAAGATGTGGGAGTAAAATACGATTACATGGCGACTGTTTGTTGATTTTAGAGTAGCATATGACAGGACCAGGGAATGGGGTAGATCAGTGGTAGGGTACTGAGCTTCTAATTCTAAAGGTCCCAGGTTCGAATTCAGGCTAATGGCAGAAAAATTATTTAATTCTATAATTTAATAAACTATAAACTATTTAATTTTTTTTTTTTTCTGTTTGCATAACAGACCATATAGATCTTTTGCCACCTTAACAAGCCTGCTCCATCTCTGCCTGTCTTGGGCTATTTCTTTCCATTTATCTGCATGCAGCTTTGTTGATTCTATCTATTCATCTGCTTTTTTGCCTTCCATGTGGTCTTTTGCCTTCTATTGAGACATTCATTGTTACATAGAGGCTTCCAGATGTATTGCTATGAGCTACATGCCCCGCCCATCTTAACCTCCATGCCTTCATATCATGGGATATTAATTGACCAGTTTCTGTAAGCAGTTCTTTATTGGTCTTTCTTTTCCATGTGATCTGATTCCAGATCGCTCTGGTTATTGTGTGGAGGATTTTTCTCTCAAATCTTTCAACACTTTTTTCTAGAGTGCTGGTTATTGTCCAGGTCACACAGTCATATATTAGAACTGGCTTCATCATAGCGTTGTACACCCTTAGTTTGAGATTTCTTGAGATTTTTCGTGATTTCAATATCTTTGAGAGGGAGAAGAATGCTCTGTTTGCATTAGTTATACACTGCTTTATTTCCACCTGTTGGTCATTCATTGAGATTATTGTGGAGCCGAGGTATTTGAATTTATTATTCCACATAAACATTCTTTTATTTATATTTTTTAATAACTTTAAACATTCTTATAAGAACCATCATAGTTACTAATTATAGTGCTATTATGTTTAACCTTATATTATTTATTTAATTTTTTCACTATTATCGTAAAATGAATTTCTTTATCCTATGCTTAAAAGATTATCACATATCCACAAGCGATTAACTTACTCAAACACATTATCCTCCTTGTACGTTTGCCCGGAGTCAGGTTAAAATATATATATGGATATTACCGTCACACAAAATAAATTAATGAACAATACACTAAATAAAAAATATATCAAATTAACAAACCTGATAGTTATAGTTCTCATTGATATATATGTCGTTGACATCTAATGTTGATGTATTGAGGCTTATATTAGGTCCTAGCGCCATTCCTTTAATTTTGACGGATAGCCAATTTTCTAAACCTTCTACTTCAAGATAGAAAATAGATTCCGCTTTTCCAACAATGATTGGATTAAACATAACCAAGAAAGTAAATGAATCATTCATTGATAAGACACCTTCCTTAAAAAAAAAATAATAATAATAATAATACTAATATACAATAGTGATAAAAATAATACCTATACAATAATAAAATTAATTTACATTAAATGTAATACAGTAAATATAGGATGGGCAGCGACTGGAACTAAGAGGTGAAGCGAAGACTTGGTGCTGCAAACAGATGTTATCAAGACCTCCTGAAGTATATGAAAAACCGTTTTACTAGAAAGATCAACTTAACTTTTCTGTCTTAACTTAACTTCAAGTCCTTAAAAAACTGTTTCTGACACATGGATATGAAACATGGACATTGATGAAGGGTAGTGAGAGAAAAATGATAGTATACTATAGTATAGAATAGAATAGAATAGAAAATAATTTTATTCTGGGATGAAGTCCCTTCAGAATAACAAAAAAGTACAAAATTAAAACGTTATATCTGGCCAAATAAAAACAAACATAAAAAGTAAAGATAAAGATAAGTCAGTAAAAAAAATATTAGTTATACGTACTAAATACAAAATAAAAAAATCTATATACAAAACTCTTGAAACCTTGCTAAGACACTTAAAACTATGTACTGTACGATGGTAAAATATAAATATACACTTTTAGAAAAAAAAAAAAATACAGAAAAAAATAAATGTAAATTCTTCAATTCTTCTTAGCAGTAAACTCGGTGTTTCTGTTGAAAAAAAAAAAAGGAAGTCGAATCTATAATAAGTATTTAAGTTATGAGCTATATGTGAATACATTATTATGAATAATATGTAATTTTACATAAAAGGTTAGCGGGAACCCAACTGTTTTTGGGACAGGAATTGGAAAAGGAGGGTTTTGAATGTAGATAGGGATGAAGAGTGGCGAATTTTGATAGGAAGGGAATTCCAAAAATTAACAGAGCGAGCAATAAAGGAGTTTTGAAACGAGGCAGATCTGTGAGGAGGAATGTAAAGGTCGGAAGGTCGAGATCTTGTGGAAAGGGAGTGGACTGAGGACTTGAATTGGAGAAGGCTGTAGGTGTAAGAAGGACGATGATTGCTGATGATATGATAGAAGAATGTACCTAGGAAATATTGTCTTCGAATGGAGGAGAAGAGCCACTCTAACTCAGTGTAGTGGTGAGAGACATGGTAGCATCTCGGGGCACCAATTACAAATCTCAAGCAACCATCAGGTATAGTATACTAATAAATCATAAAGAAATAATGAGTTTTTATACTCTCTTGTACAATAATCAATTTTTACAACCTTTTATACTAACAGTAATGAAATGCAAGTTCAGTATGCATTGGTATTTTTTTTTTTAATTAAGAATAATCAAATATGGAATCCTCAAAAACGGCACTCTTTCGCATTTTAATATTAGCTGATAAACGAAATTCGTGGATATGAAACCCGGGAATGTTGAAGGGTAACTGTATTTCCGAATCGACTTATCCCAAAGATTTTGTTCTGGGAGAATAAAAGAAGAGATTATTTTCTCTTACAAATTTAATATTTGAAAGCAATGGACTTTACTATGAAGGGGATTATTCAATAATGTTTAAAATATGTAATGTTAAATAAAGCTATACTTATGCACAAAGACTTTAGTAGCAACCTAGTATTTCCGTTTGTTCACTGACTAATATGCTGCACGAATTATTCACAAGTGCCAACTAGTTTGCATTATAAGCAATTGATGATCTTAAATACAATGGAAAAAATCTAACAACGCAAATGAAAACACAACAAAAATGAACTACTGAGACTTATTTAGAAAGTCATTAAAACTAATAAATTTTTAAAAAATGTGATGTACGCAACACACAACTTTCACTTACTATCCTACTTTGAGTAAAAATAGGACTTTTCATCATTTGACGTTTTAGACTCTAGTCGTTAGCACCCATAATGAAGCAATACTATTATTAAAATATTTAGTTGGTAGCAACTTAAAGTAAAAATCACATATGGTACAATATATTATTTAAAACAATTAATTACTCTGTTTTTCTCGTCTAATATATTACAGTTTTGCATTTTTCATCACTAAAGAGAACATTTCCTTTTACGACTGTTTATTTTAATTATTTATTTAATTATAATAAATAATTAAGTGCCATGAATTCTTTTTAGTTCAACAAGAGTGTCAGTACTAGCGAATCCAGGATTGAATTTTCGGGGAGCTTCAGCCAGAAAGGTTTTCTTTTTTTATAAATAAGGATTACTACTTTGGTAGAAAAAAGAAGAAACTAACTAATTACCTATATGAAATGGTGTTTAATTGATTCTTGAATTTATATTAAATGTAATTACACGAAAAATAATACTTTAACAGATAGGTTTTTAATTTTATTTCATTTTGTTTTAACATTTTGGGGGAGCTTCAGCCAGAAAGAACCCCCTCTCTCCGTAGATTTACCTGTGAGTGTCAGCAAGGAGGTCATTTATTCATTTATACTTCATTTTGAGTATACATTTTTGTTTAAATATTGTTATATATACAGATTTTAATCTTTATATTGCTGTAATATGAACATTTAAATATTACTAGGATGAGCATTTATAAAAACTGTACATGTATAAGTAAATAATATATTCAGAACACGACCACCAATCATGAAGATGCACATGGGCTTCCTCAGTTCCTCATTATCACCCTATTACCCCGAGCGAGCGGGAGTTTCAATTCTTGATCCCTCTTATTTCTCCTTTATTTCTTGATCAATTTTTTTCAATAATTAATCATTTTTATTCATTATGTGAATTGTGAAATTGTTGATTTTTTAAAACAAAAAAAATTAAACGTACTTTAGGGGAAGAAATTTTTGAAAAATCGACATTTACCCCCTATATTGGAGAACATTAATGAAAATGAAACCTACATTATATTAGAGAACACTTAATTTTACATTACCATAATGAGTTTAATCAAAATAGTTAGCCGTTTTTGATGAAAAAGTTACTGTGCATATAAAAACATTAAATACGCAATTCCAGTTTTGTAGTACTGCGTTTTTGTGCTAAACACACACACACACATAGACCATTTTCTGGGACTTGATTATTTGGACTCAGGGGGACCTCAAAACATTTATTTCCGTTGAAAATTTTCACGATCGCAATACTTACCCTTACTATAAATTACATATATATGTAAGTGAAAGTAAAAATACTTTAAACAAATAACATTATATAAAATAAAATACAAAATTACATACGATAGGCATTATCGAGAACACCTCTTCTTCAATAGAACCACTGTTCAAATAGTTACATGATGAACCACAACTCGCTTCTTCGGATATTTTCTCACTTTTATTATAACATCTAAGGATTTTTTTAAAAAACAATAACATAATTAATATTTTTAGTAGCTAAATATTGTTATTATATCAAACTAATTAAATGTTTTCTAAAAAATGTAAAATAATCATTTTGTTAGTAGGATAGAGGTGAATTACACTTTCTTAAACTATTTTGTATTTATAATAGTGAATTGATGGTTGACTGTATTGAATAATTGAAGAGGAGAATAGTTGGGGTGATCAGTCAAATAAAAAATAGTAAAAATAAATAATTATATTTATTTTTACATTTGCTAACATTTCGGCCAGAAGTTCAGGCCTTCATTAGGGCTAAGAAAAAAACAGATAACAATAGATATGAGTAACTATAAACATTTAATAATAAAGAATTAAATTAAAAAGATTAAAGATATAGACTAAAAAATGTAGATAGTGTTAACGCCGCATATGCTTGTATCTTTATCTTTATTCTAATGATGTAAAGATGGTTGACCGTTGATATAATGTGCGAAGAAGTTATGTAGTAACATTATTTTTTTTTGTCCTCCCCTTCCTCGCCTTTAAGGCTATACAGGGGTTTTCCCGAGCCAGGGAGTGTGGGCGAGAATTTAAAAACTCCTTCGGGCACCGGGATGCGAACTCGTGACTATTTTTTTTATCCAAGTCTTATGTATCAGGTTGCCAGGCAACAGCGGTGCAGTGCACATGCGTTAGCCCATTCGGCCACCCCACAATTACATAGTAACAAAGAAACAAATTATGCAAATTGTGAAATTGAGTGGAAATTATGCAACAGTGTTTCAATCTGAAATTACAGTGTTTCAACTGCCTCCCGCAGTGCTACATCCTACGCCCTGAAGACGACCTGCAAAGTGGGTCAAAACGTCAATAATAATAATAATAATAATAATAAGGCTTAGCGAACCCGAAGGTTCGATGCCGACACCACCAAACGCTTGTTACACACCTCCCTCCACCGTTCGCCGTCCAAACCCAGTTCCTTCAGATCGGCTTTAATGCAATCTTCCCACCTTCGCTTCGGTCTACCCCTCGGACGCTTACCAGTCGGCACAGCAAATGTTAACCTTTTAGGAATTCTCTCGTTACTAAGCCCAACAACTTTACAAGCCCATTTGATTCGCCGCGATGAAATTACCTCAATTATATTACCCGGATACAGCTCACGCAATTCGGCGTTGTGTAACTGTCTGAACTCTCCGGTTAACTCATCCTTCTTCGGTCCGAATATTCTACGCAATACTTTATTTTCAAAAACCTTAAGACGTTGCTCATCTCTTAATGTAAGCGGCCAAGTTTCGCATCCATAAAGAACTGTAGGCAAGATAATTGTTTTATAGGTTCTAATTTTTAAGTTCCGGGACAAGAGGCGCGAACTAAGTAGTTTTGTCACAGAAAAATAACAAGCATTTCCCGCCTTCAGTCTAACCTTAATCTCTTCTTTTTGTGGTGTTTGGTGAACTAAAGATATGTGAGTAGGGCGTTCAATCCTACGTCACACCCTCCAGCAAGTCTGGTGGGCCCCTAAGAGGGGTCAAAACGTCAGCAAAAATTAAATAATTACTATATTTTAATTTAGTATTTATTTGACCGCACCCCCCGACTAACTCCTTCTCACTTTATCTTTTTTCATTTTTTTTTTTTTTTATCAACGCCCCTTCTTTTGAATGTTAATTGAAAAATGTTTATTTATTTTTTTGGTAAAAAACTGAAGGATAATGTCCCTAAAATGTATCTCAGTATATATTATTTATATATTTAGCGTCATTTGTTATGTATTATCGCATTTATAGATACACACCAGCCCGGCAGTAATACTGAGTCTTAGAGATGAAGACACCAAAATACTGCGATAAGACTGCCGGGAAGTTAGTCTCGAGTGAGGTTTCATCGATATTGGGTCCACGTATTGGACAGCTTCCCTCATCTTCCCACCAGCCGCTCTAGTTAACTCAACTCCAACGGCCTAGTATAGTGCCCTTTTGTTTCTTCGGAAGTTAGGAGCGAGCTCTCTTAGATATAGGGTCTATGCCAGATATCGTCAGTACTCCCCACATTGTAAAACTACAGCTGTGCATCGGCATCAGCAGTCATCGATCAAGATCAAATAGAACAATCCCCCATTTGAATTAAATTTAATTTTGGATTTCATTCATTTTTAAGCTAAAAATTTAGAAACTTTCTCAAACATTTTTATTTTATATCTTGGTTCTAATTTATTTACAATGGTTGAGTTCGTAACATTTTGTCTAGCATATAGAGCCCTACATACCTAATCATTTTCGTGAAAATTGGTGGAAACGTCATCACATTTTGTGATTTTTGACAAAATTTTGAAGGGTTTAAATGTTTGTATACATTTCGTGCAAAAAAGATTTAAAAAATTTTCGATTTGCAATAAAATTGATTTTATATTTTTGCAAAAAAAAACAAACTACAGTCGACTCTCGATAGTTCAAAATCCAAGAGATTACAAGAAAACTACAAACTATTAAGACTTTGAGTTATCAAGAAGTGTTTGAATTATCAAGAGGAAAGAAAAAAATTCAAATTATTAAGGGTTTTTATTATTTTCTTGAAAATATGTGTGTGCTTACATAAATTTTATATATAAATTACCTTATATAAAAAATATTACTAGGAAAATTTCAAATTACAAAGAGCTACGGCTGATCCTCACAGGAAGTTAGACCATTACCCTCTTAATTAGGACAGGCCTAAAGGTTGCAAAATATTTGTAAGAACAGGCAAGGGAAAAAAAAAAATGTAAATAATACGACTAGGAAAATTTTGAATTATAAAGAGGGGGAGTGGTGTAGTTCAAATTTAAGAATGTTCTCTCTCGCTCTTGTTATGAAAAGAATTTTGAGTTACTGAGTTATTTTCCGAAATAAACAGCTTAAGAGCTCAAATTGTCAAAAAATTCGAATTATCGAGAGTCGACTACATAAATGTGTGCCTCAGAGGTAAAGAACATGTCCATTTTTTCATTAAACGTTAATAACTAAGAAACAAATTTTAATAGGACAATGTTATGGAATATGGATACAAAAATGTGACATTAAGTCCTTTCCCTCCAGAGTATAGATATAGTAACAAAGAAACAAATCATGCAAATTGTGAAATTAAGTGGAAATTATGCAACAGTGTTCCAATCTGAAATACTGGCGATAACTCACTATATCTCTAAAATGTCGCTTGACGGGTTAGTTGGGAGGAGAATTTCAATATATACTGACAGTCAAGTGGCTATACGAGCACTGGACTACTATACAACTAGATCTAAGGCTATCGAGGATTGTGTGAGAATTCTCAATGACTTATCAAGATTTAATAAGGTAAACATTGAATGGATTCCGGGTCACTCTGGAATTCACGGTAATGAGATGGCGGATGAACTACCCAGACTAGGCTCACAAAAGATTCACATAGCTCCTGAACCCATCTGTGGAATTAGTTAGTGTCTAATAAAACACAGAATTAGGGAGATTTATGGTGCTGAAGCTAAAAATGGCTAACGATTGAAAAAACAGACAGTAAATAACACGCTAAAAGTTAAATGTAAACAATTTGTTTTGGCAGGAATAGCGAATAGCCTTCCGCTTTTATATATCGGGGAACTAGGTTATTTACACTCGTGAATATTAAGACAAAACCCTGGCACTGGATATAGACTTTTTTGAGGGTGTTTACCTGTTGTTGGGAATTCGGGAATCTAATACCTTCTGTGACACTGAGTGACAAGAAAAAATAAGAATATATATATGATGTGGTACTCAGTAAATACACTTTGAATCAATTGACTCACCTGGTTTGTTATTCTTCAATCATGAGGCATATAGAACAACTAAATAAATAAATGACTTTTCACTCCTGTATAACAAAATAATTTATTTCTACAACTGTAATAAATTGACTCTATTAAAGTGTTATAACTATAGACTTAATCTTCTAAATCTTGTAGTAGACTCTCTTCCCAGGTATGTGTTCCGCCTCAAGTCTGTCCTCCACTCTCCTGACAACCTCCTTTCTACCTGTCCCGTCCTAGAATGCCCTCTCCTCTTTCCAGCTGTCACTACCTCCTGGGTCCTTTCGGTACCTCCAACCTTCTTCCTTCTTCATGGATTATTTATCGATAGGAAACTTTTCATTGAATAATTTGTCCACTGTACAATGCATCGTGGAACCTCACATTACTATATATTCCTTCTCATTCCCTCACACAATGTCACATAAAAGAGTAAATATAGGGGGCTATCTACTACAAGACTTACTCTAGATTGTTCCTGGAAGGAATCTGTCAAAAAAGAAGTAACCTACTAATTAATCTGAGCAGAAGCCCACTTAAGAAAATTACAGCAGTATATACTGGACACATATGTTCAATCTCCGGCTCACAGAGTCATCTCTTTGTAGGTACTGTGGTCAGGAGGATGAAACGGCTTATCATATTACTTGTTGGTGCGACATGTTTGCTGGACTATGATTACGATTATTGCGTATTGATAGGGTGATTGATCCCAAGGCAAACAAGTTCATCAATCCAACGAGCTTATTACAGTTCATTGAGACTGTAGGAACAGGAGTTACTTCAATAGAGGCGAACAATAGCCCCATATGGCCGCAGTGCCCTCATGCAGATTTTTAAAAAAATTAAAAAAATTAACGCCTCTGCCGTTGGCTATTAGGCCATTCGGCTTCTCGCAGCCCAATACAACTCCGCCATGAATCCTTTGATGACATTTGTTCCGATCCCATCAGAAGTACTGCGGACATCTGACAGAGCGGGGCAAACTGAGAGGTGCAGGTCGTACATCTCGTCCTGTTGGCAAAGAGGGCACACAGGACTTTCCACCACTCAAATCCTATATAAATGCCTTTGCAGGTAATAAGGAATTGCCACCAATTCTTTCCTATTTTTGGTTTGTTTCACCGGCTCCTCTGTTAAATATTCCCATTTTTTCCCCGCTGCCTGTCGCTTTTGCCAACTCTTGTTCTCTTCCTTGTAAAATGATTTCAAAATCCTTTTAACAGATTCATAGGGCAGCGGGGGATTAGTTTGTGGCATTTCCGAGGCGATCCGTGCGATCTCATCAGCTTTTTCGTTTCCTGGTAGCCCGCAATGGCTTGGAACCCATTGGAAAGCCACTCGGATTCCTTTTTTAATTAAGTCATTAATCCGATTTCTGGCACTAGTGACATCAGGATGGTCCAGGCCATTGCAGATCGACAGTATGGCTGCTTGTGAATCGACAAATATTACAACTTGGGAATAGGTGAGTTCTTTATCTATTTCAGTCAATGCTGCCGAAATGGCTTTGACTTCTCCATCAAAATTTGTTCCCCGACTACCAAAAGGGATGGATAACATGAAATCTTGGCAGTATACTCCTGCTCCTGCATTCCGCGTAGCTGTTTGAGCGGAGCCGTTGGTGTATACGTGGAGCCAATTCTGCTCTGAATAGCGGCTATTTATTGTTTCCAAAGCAAGCGCTTTCAATTCCCACTCAGGTGTTAGGTGTTTGCTTACTGGTTGTGTTAGATCTAGCCGTGCCTCTGCAATAAATCTTTGATGGTCATTGGATAACCTAAACAAATACAAAAATGTGACATGAAATCCTTGTCAGGAAACAAGGAAGCAGTGAAACAAAAAAAAAAACCTCTTCTCTCTTATGTTTCCTGTGCCTGATTATTAATTGATATTTTAGCAGGTGCATGTGCTCTTACATCTTATATCTTGACTATCTTTTCTAGATGTTTATATGTGGCATGCCATACTATTTTATATAGAATAAGTTTTTTTGTTATTTTTATTATCTAAAATATCTTCCTATTTATCTTTAATTGTATATAGTAATTATGTTTAAATTCTCTCTTTTTCCTTTTATTTTATTTCTTTTGCTTGTACATAGTATTAATTCTGTAAATATTTCTTTCTGTAAATAGATCTCTTAACCTTTTTTGCTGCTTTATAAAAATATCCAACCTAACCCCTTCTCACCTGAGCTATCACGGTAGAATAAATGATTAATCATGGCCAAATCATGGGTAACTTATATAATCTATAATTATCTCGTTAGAGATGAAAGGCTAGTAAAGCCTGGAGCTCAACAACTAAAGATTCCGATATAAAATTATATTCATTAAAAATTGTTTTATTATCTTTTTATTTATCCTTTTTTTTTTTGGTCATATAGTATAGATTTAGTAACAAAGAAACAAATTTTAATAGCTCCAAGTTATGGAAAATTGACTCCCTCAAACCATAGATGGGCATAATTAAAATCAATGATTACGATTACAGTGAAAAAAGTGATCAGGTTTCTGATTACCATTGTCATTAGCTAATCAGGAAATCGTGTCAATTTTTTGCTATATTTATAGTGTTATTGAATCAAATATAAAGTTTAAAGTTTTATTTTCAGTTTTAATCGTGTAACCATTGATTCCGATTTTGCCCATCTCTTCCTTAAACAAATACAAAAATGGACATGGAGTTCTTTACTTCTGAAGTACAGAAATATGATTTAAAATAAGTTCAGTACTTCATTATAACAGCAATTTTTTTTTATTATAACCTAAATTGATTAATCCTCACCTGGTATCACAGCGATCAATCTTGTCCTTTTTATTGGGATGCCACCAAAAATTAACTGAATATTGAGTTTTATTATAGAGAATTAAACTACTCAGCTCGTTGAAAGTTATGAACGTTTCTTTAATAATAAGTTCATCTTCGTTCAGGTAAATATTTCCATTTACAACGAATGCTTCAATTTCTATGAACAGTTTTTCACCTATCGAAAATAAAGATATAAAATATTACTTAAATTTGCTATAAATATTTTGAATTTTAGCCAGGCCTTTTTCTATTGAAACTGTAGTAGATGGCCTCTAGTATTTACTCCTTTATGTGAAATGAAGTGAGGGAATGAGAAGGAATGTATAGGAATGTAGGGTTGCACTATGAATTGTAAACAATTATGCAGTGGACAAGTTGTTTATTGAAAAGTATCTAATCGATAAACAATCGACGAAAAAGGTAGAGAACAGATAAAGGAAGAACCCTGGAAAAGTGCCGGTAGGTGGCAGCAGCTGAAGGACACTGGGAGAACAAAGAAAACACTTGTTGCCGGGAGAGGAAGAAAGGATATTACCTGAGAAGAGAAGTTACACTGAAGATTAAGAACATCAAACCTACAGTTATAAGACTTTAATAGATTCAATTTATTACAGTCATGGAAATAAATTATTTTGTTATAGAGGAATGAATAGTCCTTTTATTCAGTTATCCTATAGCTCTCACAATTGAAGAACAACAAACTAAGTGAGTCAATCAATTCATTCACAGTGTATTTACTCAGTCTCAGATTTCACTTATATATATTCTTATTATTTCTTGTCACTCAGTGTCACAAAGCATTAGGTTCCCAAATTCCCAACGACAGTTAAACACCCTCAAAAAATTTATATCCAGTGCCGGCGTTTTGTTTTAAGAAAATAAAATTCACGAGTGTAAATAACCTAGACCCCCAACAAAACAGAAGGAATATTTGCAAAACGGATAAATAATTTAATTTAAACATCAATCAAAGAAACACATGTAACAACTAAAAATGTCAATTAGAATTTTAATTGTTTATTGATTAAATAATTAAATAGTTTATTGAGATCTACTACATAGCAATAAGGCTAGAAAAATACCAACTTATCAACCACCAGCGTTTCCACCATTTTTTTTTTTAACTTCTCTTTCAGTCAGCCAGATTTTTTCGTTTTTTTCCTCAGAACAAACTTAAAAATCCCTTCTGCCCAAAATAATTCATAATATTATAAGTAACTACTTGTTTTATGTCTCTTCTAAGTAGAATGTTAGTAACTAAGATGTTACTAATTATTTTAGTAACGAATTATGTTTAATAATATAATTTTATTATTAAACTTTGCTCGGATTAGGTATCAATTGATAAAAAAATTTTTTTTTTTTTTTAGGTCCTCCCCTTCCTCGCCGTTAAGGATATATGGGGTTTTCCAGGGCCAGAGGGTGTGGGCAGGGATTTAAAAGACGCCTTGGCACCGGGACGCGAACTCGTGACTATTTTTATAACACATTTGTTATATATCAGGTTGCCGGGCAACGGTGGTGCTGTGCACAACGCGTTAGCCCATTCGGCCACCCCGCCCACAAATTTTAGAAGGTATAATATCTATGCTATATATAATCCTGTCTAAATTTTTGTAAAACTATTTTGTCAGTATCATTTCATTTCATTTCCCCTTCCCCGTCAGCAAAAATTAAAATAATTACTATATTTTAATTTAGTATTTATTTGACCGCACCCTCCCCTCTATTTGACCCCCGATTAACTCCTTCTCATATTATATCAACGGTCAACCATCTCTACATCATTATGATGATTGTCCCAAATGATTATTTCGATCCATCATTAACTAACAGCCTTTATTTTTAATAATTTTATTCTTGTAGAGTTTAAAAAGTGAGATAATGCTATTAGAACAGAATTAGGGTTTGATATAATATCAATATAAGATGGAATATCTTTATTTATTAAAGTTTTAATTTTATTGATGAAATGGTATCTCTCAGTATCATATTTAATGTATGATATCATTATATGTTTGGGGTTGTCGTTAACTTCACACAATTCACAATAATCTGTATCTTTTCTCTTAGAAATATTATGATTAATTCTTAATCTGCACATTATTCTTATTCAAGTGCTTGGAGCTTTGTTACTACCAAACCTGTGAGTTAGTAACATCTAGTCCCAGAGGTTGCAGTCATCCGATTTATAAATCATACATCATAATGCTAAAAGGAGCTAAATCGATTCTTAAAAAAAATCACTTAATCAAAACTTCTTAACTTACAATAAATCAGTAAGAATAGCGTACGGTAATATTAATTAAAAATAAGTTACTTATTTTCAATATTTACCTGTCGAATAAACAATAATTATCTTTTCCTTCACTCGACCCAAAACAGTGGGACGAAATTTTATTTCTAAATTCAATAAGTCATTTGCATTCATACATATATATCCAGGTTCAATATGAACATTGCTAAAATAAATAGAAAATTAATTTAATAAGAAAAAAATTAATTTAATTACAAAATTAAAGTTTAGATAAATTGCTCACTGGGAATTAGAGTATATCTTTGCCATTCCGACCCCACAACCTGTATTAGTAAGATAAAACGACTTCATGCTGTTAAAATTAATTAGTATTTTCTCAAAATCAATTTTATCTGGAAAGTTTATAATTGGTCTCGGAGCAATGGCTGAAATAGTAATAAGTAAATAAAATAATTTTGAAAATATACTAAGCAATACTGAATAGATATTGTTTTACAAGCTAATTAACAGTGTGCAGAAGGATCTGAGAATATTACAACGCAGATAACTCATGATGACCAATTTTCTACTAATCAAGTCACTCCCTAAGATAGTAGATATAATAATATTTTTTAAATTAAATGTTTTTAACAGTGTTGTTATTAAATTGTTTCAACAAAACAAAAAACTACATAAAGAGGACTATTGAGCGTCTGAACTCAGCTAAGTTCCGTTAAAAAATAAAATAAATTTTTGGGACTTTTTTTATCACCCTCCAACTTTACTACAGGTACCTCACTTTTAGAAAAACTTATTCGTTCAATAATTAATTATGTGACTCACTTAAGAAATCACAAATCTTGAATTTCCTACTTTTGTGATTGGAATCAGGCAATTGTTTATATATACTTCTTTGTAGATGTTGATGCCTACTATCAGCCTTTTAAATATTTCCCTCTGCTTATGGGACACCCTGTATATTAGTCATTGAAAAATATAGGTGAAATAACTTAACATGCAAATGACAAAGTGTTTAGTAATCTACTTTTGTTTATTAATCTTGCTTTTATATTTTAATGTTGAATAATCCCATCTCTTTTCAATTTTTCATTTTAAAATTTTGCTGATATATTTACTTCACAGGAATACTTTTTATTAAGACTTTTTTAAGATTTAGTTGGGAGGATGAAAAAAATAATACAAATACTGAAAGAATGAATACTTATATTCTTTACTAATAAATAAGATTTATCACACTTTTTGAGTTTCCATATCTCGATTTTGATATTATATTATGATTTTACATGCTTTGTTATTATAATTTTGAAATCAATTTTATCTACCAACATTTATATTTGTCCTCTGGACTAAATCGAAAATGAGGTAAATCAAGAGATAAATTCATATTTAAATAATGCAAAAGTAATTTATTAATTAATAATGCTTTAAATAACCTGGGCACGTGCCCAATCTATTTCATTCTAAACTGTATGTGACGAGGCCATGAATCAAAACAAAATCTGTCATAAAAAAAAAAAACTTGAAAACCAGTCAAGCCGTCAGCCCAAAAAATCGTTAAATACAGATAACAGACAAGTTAAATACATAATTCTTCTTGTGGTTGTGATGAATTTGGGTTAATATTCCTAAATATATCCTGGTTTGGACATAATTAGATTAGAATACTTCTTTCATTTATAAGAATAAAATTAATAAAATCAGGTAAGTTAAATAAAATAATAATTATGAAATTTAGAAATATATAGCATATATAAAGGAAGGAGATGGTCTGGGGAGGCGGTCGTAAATAGGCTAAATAGTGGCAAAAGTATTTTATTTCAGGATATAGGAATAGGAATATAGGAGAGAGATTTGTATATGAAAGGAGTGGTAGATGATTGTGGGGAGTTGAGAGAAGGGGAGGTTGTATAGCAGTTTAAAAAGTTTAAGTACAGTTAAAAAGTTTAAGTACAGTGTCGAGAAAGCCGGGTCGAAACGTTGGCTTTTAATAAAATAGTTTTGCCACTACTTACCCTATTTATAACCGCCACCCCGAACCATTTCCTTCCTTTATAATGCAATGGTCAACTATTAAATATTCAATACAGAATATATGTTCTTACCTAATATTTCAAAATTATAAAAACTGCCATCAGAATTAATAGTCGCTTTCATTTTATAATTAATGAAGTGAATTGGAATGAATTTCACTTTGTAAACAAGACTACCATGGCTTGATATTTTCCTGACTTGTTTTGGACTTATTAGGAATATTTCTGATTCTTCTATTGATAAAGATATAAACTTCGCTTTCTGTTATTACAGAATAAATATTTTTTTAAAAGTATTAAAATATAGAATATCCTAAAGCCTTTAAGACTAAAATTTTTATTCTGAGTGCACAAATAATTAAATTTAAACTTACAATAGTTTTATTTCTAATGGTGATAGAAGTCATATATTGCTTATCGACTTCCCAATTTTGAAAAATCAGAATGCAAGGATCCACATCGAAGCAATCAAAGAAATCACCACCATGCGATGAGTTAAAATAATTGTGATACTTCGAAATATTTTTTAATTGTTTAAGTCGCTCAGGGAGGCAAAGATTAACTTCTTTCAGGTACGTAGAAGGTTTCACCTGTTTTAAGCACAATGTGAATATAAACATAAAATTATTCATCATTCATACATGTTTGAGAAAACAAATACTAATAATAATTCTTTAATCCGCTGTCTTAATCTTTAGAAAAACAAAAATAAAAGTTGAATAAAGTTAATTTAAAATGTAATAATAAAAGAAAACCTGTACCAATACAACCGATGGAGAGTCTTGGGTTTAGTAATCCTAGTCCTTTTTAGTAATAGTAGTCCTTTTTTTTGGCTTTAATGGCATTCTTCGAGAAGAATAACATCTAATTAAAATGAAATTTGTATGATTCTACATTAGAAAGACAATCGATTTTTTATTTGTTTTCAAATATGATCTCTGGTTCGAATTTTTTTTTTTTTTGTTTGTTCTAATTTCTTGATAAATATCATGTTTCATAATTTAAATAAAAGGAAAATTAAAGCATACAAAATATGTTAAAACAGCATTAATAACAGTTACATCTATAAAAAATTAATTTCATGATAAATTATTAAATAAAATATTGAAGCTTACAAATATAAAAAAGGGTCTCAGTGTCTAGAGCTAAAGTTACTACTGTACAAACGTCATAATATCTCATTGTCATACCATAAATGAAATTCCAAGAATGGCTGAGTGTGTTTGAAAGTAGACAGAAGGGACATAATCAGGTAAGGCTTTGATTTCAACTGAATAGGATCCATTGGGGACTTGTTTATCCCTTTAGAGTGGGAGTGATTCGAAATCAGCGATGAAATTAAAGCTAATTTTATCCCAATTTTCACAAAAAAAAAAGGACTAGTAAGGAGTATGCCAGTCATAAATTGAAATAAAAATAAATGAAGATCCTAAGATACTGTTAACACTCTGCCAATCCTCTATTATTCTCGAAATCCCATTTATATCATATAAATAGGATCTTGGCCCACTGGATAAGGTAGAAATATATTTGTACAATTGGGTGCCCAGGAGGAGGTTTCATGGCGCATCAAAATTTATGAGGGGGACACTTTTTGACAGGGTTTCAATTTTTGAGAGGGGCACATTTCGACTGGGTTAAATCAAAAGACAATTGGAAGCATTTAACAGACTACAGGATGTATAATTGTATTTAATCCACAAATATTAAAATTCTACTTTTGTTAGCACTGTTTTCAAGAAGAAGAGAGAAATAAAATATCTTGGTCGTTGATGACCCCAGAGTTTTACACCTTAAAGCCTAAAAAAATAAAATAGTTACTGGCGGAAAAGTTATTAGTAACTCAAGAGATTGGTCACCTTTGTAATTTGTCGGATAAACCCGAACGCATTCGGGTTTTATGTACAAGTGTGATCGAAGTTACTGTGCACCACGCGTAATCTGTGCAGAACTCTTGTGAACTAGTACCATAAAATATCTTGGGAGAGGTGAGGAAAAGTTTAAGAAAGCGCCATTAGCCTTATAGGGGACAAGCACTTCTGTGTACAGTGGTACCCAATAAAACTTTTCAGAATTCACATTAACAAGTGTCAACTTGTATAGTACTCAAGAAATATGGCAGTTACAAAATATATAGTTTACTTTGATCATTTGTGATTGTAGAAGTTATATAACAGTATAAAATCTTGTTGACAAGTGGATTAAGATCAGTAGGATCCACATAAAATCCTAAATTCTTCAAATGACCAAAAGAATACTGAGACAATCAACCTCCCAAAAGAATCAAACCTCAACTAAAAACGACCACTTGTGGGTACATCTGTTCTTTGAGCTATCCCACAGGTGAGCCTTGTTACCTAAACAGCTACTTTCAGAGTTAGGTCTATGATTAATTTTATTTTGATAATTTAACACGCAATTAATAATTAAAACTAGAGCAATACCTCATCTTGTTCATTAATGTCTTTAGTGAATAATTTAAACAAAGTAGTAAGATTAATATCATCGGTATGCTCCTGGGTTTGCTCCTTCAACTTACAGTCTGAGATCGGAAACCTGGAAACAAGATAAATCATAAGTGCAGATTATTCTCTATCAAAATGAAATGTTATGATTAAACTTTCATAAAAGGTGTAATAATAGCGTAACACTTGCTAAATCAAAACTTATAAATACATCCATAAATTATAATATAGACCAATCCATTAACATGAAAGTTATCATTTTTCCTGAACAAAATTCAAAACCAAACCCTAAACAGGGAGCGGAAGCAATGCATGTAGAAACTGCAACAAGAGGTAGGCGAAAACTAGTGACAATCTCTCAACTTAATCAATGGTTTTTTTTCAAGATTCGACAAACAAATAACTTAAAAAAAGATAGAGAGGGAAGATAACAGACTCGTAGTTTATAGGATACAATGAGTAATACTAGTATATGTTGTAATAATAATATAAAGTAGCAGGAGTGTTTAATGGGGTTTTTAAGGAGTGTTTAATAGAGAAAAGTGTTGGGGAGAGTGACGAACCCTCAGGTGCACCTCGTATTAGTTGAAGGGGAGATGATGGAGGTTTGTTCGAAATTACAGCTATCTGAGATCGATCGGATAAGAAGGAGAGGAACCATTTTATGACGCTTTTCGATATGAGCATGATATGAGCGTTTGGAAAAGTCGAAAAGGATTAGAATGGAGATTTTCTGTTTATCTATGGCGGATTAGAGGTCTTTAGTAATCCTTAGCAAGGCAGACTGAATGGAATAATGGGAACGGAAACCAGATTGTAATGGAGTGAGGAGATGCTGTATTTTGCTCAAGAAATCTGTTCAACTGAAATTGGGCTAATCTTCCTAGAGGCTTGGATAGATTGGATAAATAGCGATGGGTCTGAAGTCGGAAGCTGATGAAGGAGTAGGAACTTTGTTCAAAGGGCAGACTATGGCTCTTTTACAGGATTTGGGAAAAATAAAATTTTGGAGAGAGAAATTATATATGTGTAGAAGTAAGGTTGGAAGGCAGAGTTTGATAACTTTAACAGATATTTGGTCAGGACCATAGTCGTTCGTTTCGGATTTAAGTGTGGCAGGGAGTAGGTCAGTAGAAGAGATATGGAGAAAATAAAACTTATCAGAATCGAAGGGGGTTTCGGTGACGGAAAATGATGGGTGGTCATATGAAAATATGGATAGAGAATGGTTAGTGAAAAAGGAATTTAGCTTGTTCGGATCGTCTGAATACTGTATACAGGTTTGATAATCGAGATAACAACAGAGAGGTTCTTAAGGATTGTCCATATAACTTTAGGGTTGGGTGAATTCCTCCGCATTTTTGGATTAGCTGATGAACAAGGCTCGCAGATATCAAATCCGCGAAGTTGAAAGATGTTAGACGTTGGTACGAAGTAACTTAGCAGACGTTTTTTATATTGATAAACATATGTTACTGAGTCATGGTTGGATAAGATCCAGATTGACCTTAAAACTACAAGGTTGAACATTTTGGTATCATTATTTAATCTTTTCATGCATTTATTTAAACTTTTGTTGAATACTGCAATGGAAGTATCGCTGACATAAAATAACAGTATGAACTTTTAACTCAGTTCTGCCTTAGGCCCGCCACATGTAAGAAATAAAAAAAAATACGATGCATAAAGGAATAATTAAATTTAACTCATTAATAAACCAATTAATAATAAAGCCACACACTGAATGAAATACAATTCAAATATTACTTAATATAAAACAGCTTAAATAATAAATTAAATTTTTTAGAGGAGAGGATGACGCCATTGCCTAGAGGCCCAACTGACACTGCTTAAACTATATCGATGATTCCTCTATTGATGCCTTCTTTAATCCACTGAGTAACAAAAAATTGAACTAACTAATTTTTACTTACATATTACAAAATACCAATGATTATGCTTTTTTAAAAGTTGTATCAGGGTAATCTTTATAATGAAAACACTTTGATAAAAGATTAAATTGAATAAGTGTAAGATAACAAGAAAACATATGTTTAATACAATAAGTTAGTCGGGGATTAGTCACAGTGAAAAATAATTTTTTGTTCACCCATGAAGGACTGTCCCTTAGGCCGAAACCTTTTCATAAAAGATATTCTCTACAATTATATATTATTCATTATTAAAAAATAAAATTATTTCTGTGGAGTAACATTCGCAACAGTGAAGTAAAAAGTACAAATTCAAAATAATTAGGAAAGTAAAATATTTCTTTACTAAATAAACACTCAATTTTGGTTTATTATTTTCAATAATGAACTATCATAATCAACCAAAAAAACCATAAAGTTAACTCCCTCCCCCCCTGTATGTTTTCTTTCACTTACCTATATATGAAATATATTGTAAAGGAAAGTATTGCGATCGTGAAAATTTTTGAAAATCAATATTAAACGATATTGAAGGTATTAAACGAGATTTGAGGTTCTCTGAGTCCAAATAACCAAGTTCTGCAAAATGGTCTATGTGGGTGTTAACAGGCTAGCTCAAAAATGAAAAGTCGTACGAAAGTGAAATTGTATATTTAAGATTTTTATGTGAGCTACGGAAGTCCACTAAACCATCGAATTGCTCTCCTATCCAATCCTTACCATCCAAAATACTTCGTAAAATCCTCAATACTCCCTACTTTGTTACAAATAAAACCATCCATAATGAGCTTAATGTTTCAGATCAGGACCAATCCAGATACCTATCCTTCCATAATAAACTTCAGAACCATCCCAACCTTCTCATTTCTAACCTTGCTTCCTCTTCAATTCTTGATAACCCTCCGAGGCGTCTGAAAAGAAGATGGCTCCGTGATCTCCTAATGTAGACATATCAATAGGATTCTGCCATTGGGTAGTTACTCAGCAAGTGTTTTCATGTCATTATATCCATATTTTCAAATTTACTAGATGTATTTATTTAATACAAAGAGTCAGATTATTAAATATTATGAATTTATTATTAATACAAACTTGTATTCGAATAGAAAAGAAAATTGACTGAAAAGTTAGTCGGGGATTGGTTACAGTGAAAAATAATTTTTTGTTCACCTGATGAAGAACTGGATTTTAGGCCGAAACCTTGTCATGAAAGATAATGTCAACATTCGTACAGTAAAGTAAAAAAATCGAATTTAAAAAAATTGGGAAAATTAAAATATTTATTTACCAATTAAACAGTCACTTTTGGTTTATTATTTTCAATAATGAATCATTGTAATCGGCTTAAAAAGTCATAAAGTTAACCCCCCATATTTTGGCTTTCACTTACCTTTGTATGAAATATTTAGTTAGGGAAAGTATCGGGATCGTGAAAATATTTGAATTTCAATGACGCGTGCACAACACCAGATTTTTTTTTAATAAACAGATAATTATGATAAAACTATTGAAATAGTTACAACATTTGGTAATTGGTTGTTATTCCTCTCTCCTTAATTCTTTAAAGTAGGTTGTCCCATTATGAAAACATTATATCATAGCCTAATTATCAAGCAGGTACTGAATGAGAAAAACAAGTAACTAATATTTATTTATAGACAGTAAACAAAATTCATTGTAAAAATAGTTTTCCACGTTGAGTTTACTTTCGAAATATAACAGAACGTGTGATTGAATATTTTTCAACTTCGTGATTATGCATGATAAAATGAAAGATATCCAAGTATAAAAGACGGGGGCAAAGGTTGAGGTCGACAGTTCATCGAGATGAAGCCTCAACTGATTTTCCTAGCGGTCGCCATCTTCCAAGGAGTCTTGGCCCTATCCTATGGTATCTCATTTATACAAAATAATTTTACATATATCTTAGATAATTATAAATAAACATATGCTTATATCAATTAAGGTAAAGGGGTATATCTGTGGGTAGGGCACTGACTTCTTAAGCTCAAGGGCCCAGGTTCGAATCCAGCTGATAGCAGTTAATTTTTATTCTGTATCATCAGCCTTAGATCTACACTGGGGTCGGGAGACTCTCTTAGGCCACACCCAGCCTTTACAAAGTGGGTATTCTTAATTAAATAATTAAGAATTAAGAAGAAAAAGCTGTTGGTTTAGCGTGATTCCGGTCAAATCCTCCTCCTTGTTCATTCGTTGTCCAAGAAACACTACTTCCTTACCGCAGGCGGATCTACGAGGAGGGGGGCTATGGGGCTGAAGCCCTCCCCCCAAAAACGGTAAAATGTAATCATGTTTAATGGCAAAATATATTAAAAAATTGTGTCTTTAAGTATTATTGCTCGTTTAATTACATTTAACAGGACTTCAAGTATCACTTAAACACCATTTCATATAGGTAGTTATCAACTTTCTGTTTTTCCAAATAATTATCGTTTTATATAAATATGTATACATGGAAAAAAAGCTTCCGGGCTGGAGCCCTCCCCCCAAAATTAAATCCTGGATCCGCTAGTATTCCTTACTGTTCCTTGGGTTCACCCAAGACCTTTCATTGGTTGTAGTAGTACAGGTTTTTTTTTCACTATATCTATTAATATATAGATAATTTACACAATCCGGATTTATTAACATGTTCTCTATATTAAAAAATATATTGTTATAATGGAAGATTATGCCCCTAAATCGCGGTTCCGATTGGGGCCTGGCTCCAGGGCTATGAACTCCATGGTTCATGCCAACCATAACTCCTTAGTTGATACCTATAGAGAACAATATAATTCCCTTCCATCTGACTCACTCTTGTTCAAGAACCATGGGATATGGGTTCTCAAGGTCAGCAGTCGTAGGAGAACATATTTTTCTTTCACTGAAACAGTCCGTCCATGGACTAAACCTGTGGGAAGCTACTGCCATCTTGGAATATCACATAGCTATTCCCAATTGCATTACTAGGGGTAGGGTAATCACTATGACATTATGCTTACAATATAAAATATTAATCATTTCACGGGAGAACTTACTGTTAATCGTTTTGTGCAAATAAACTGTGGTCACAAGTTTGAGAACTCTTGAGCGATACAAATGTGTCCATAAGGTTAATGGCGCATGCCCCTCTTTCAAAAAATTGTATTACTCTTCTCTTTTTAAAAGCCGTACAAGCGAAAGTAGAATTAGAAAACTAGTTTATCGTATACAACGAAACAGTGCTTTAACCCAAGACACCTCACAGATTTGTAGTGCAGGTTATAAAAGAACAGGCTACAAAAAACGTATTTCAAAACATACACATCATTGTATATTTATCAAATTTAAATTTGGTTTTTGTTGTTTGTTTCAGAAGATAATAGATATCACTTATATGAATTCAATTTAACCGATTCATATATATTACTGATTTTTAAAAATAAAAATATTTTCTTAAATTGACAATATCAATTACAGGAATTTCGAGATTTTTATCTCAAGTTTAATTTAACATTTGTAGGAGGGTCTGGCCCAGCTTCTGCCAACAGCGAAGCCAGAGGTGGCGCACAACTAGGCTCTTCAGGTGCGGACGTAAGTATCGGTGGATCGACAAAGGGACAGGCTCAATCTCAAGCACAGGCCGGTGTAGTTGGTGGAGGTACTTCTGGTCAATCCCAAGCACAAGTTCAAGCTGCTGCTGGAGCTCAAACCAATGGAGGACAATCACCATTAGGTCAACAGCAAGTTAAAGGACAAGCTGGCGCGGAAGCAGAATTAGGTGGAGGTGCTGCCCAAGCAGGAGCTCAGAGTGATGCAAGTGTCGGAATCCAAGGAAGATTCGAAGGAGGCGAACAACAAATAAATGGGGGAGGGATTAAATTAAGTAAGACCGAATCCAAGCAAAGCCAATCAAATAGTCATACCCAAACACAGATATTCGGTGGCTCATCAGCATCAGGTTTGCCTGCTATTGGAGGAGCACAAAGCCAAGGTTCTGCTTCGGCAGGCCTGGGCGGGTCTGCAGGAGCAGCTCAAGGTGGAGCTGGCGCTAAAGCTGGAGCAGAGGCTGGAGCAGAGGTTGGAGTAACAACGCATTGATGTTGAAGCATAAATATAATAAATTATATAGTTCCTCTAATAAGTTGTTGATTAAATGAATTAGAAAAACGAACCTTTCTGTTATTATTTATATTCAAAAGAACCTATAACAAATCCAATGATTCAAATAAATTCTCTGCCAAGATTTAAGGACTAGTGTACAATTCCAAATTAATAAGATAGTAATTTAAACTAGTAGTCCCGTGCGAAAAATTCGCACATCATATTATTATCAAATGCCAAATTAATAAGAAAAAAAATAATGCAATATATCAAAAGATAAAGATATCAAATGTTACTTTATCGGTAAATATAATCGACAAAGGAAACAGAAATTAATTTAAATCTTCATTTTAGTTTGGAACATGTTTACGAATTTCAGTAAGCTGTATCTTTGCTAAAAATTGTCCGATTTCGATGATTTTTTTTTTCCTTTTGTAGGTAATTATGGGAAATTAACGATGATATGGCTTGCCGATCAACAAAAACACCATCGATAAACAATATAAACTCCTCCTCTCTCGACCATAGAGACCTCAAGTCGGCGAAATAAGGCATGTATTCAATGACAGTACTACAATTAACGTAAGGTTGTGTGGATGCGAACCCTATACCTTGCGTTATCTCGAAAATAGTACGTTTTTGGGCTTAAAAACGCAGGGTCCGTTAGTTCCGGGGGAACCATCCGGGGTTTGCTGTACGTATCAAAATCTTCAAGATCTAATTTGTCCCGTATCGATCTACAGACCTACCACCGTTCCACTATTGAAGCCTAGCAAAATGTTTGTATCGACTTTATTTATTTTAGAAAGAAAAACAAAAGTGGATAATAGGATTAGCTAATCCCCCGTGAAATTCTGAATCCAAAGGTACCCCATTTGAGCATGACAGGAGCTTCTATTTGGTACAAAACCGATTTCGAGCCTTACTGTAATAATATACGGGGGAATGTGGGATTGGTATTATCTAATAAAGTAAATATTATCTATAGTCAACTATTTCTTCACCATTGTTTATTTCATTTACAAATTTTTAAAACATATTTTCGCCAAATTCATTCTGGTTTAAAAATGTTCAGCCATAGTGTAGCACATTCCAAATCCATCGTTCTACTTGGTTGCTAATCTCTTCAAAGAAACGACTCTCCCCTCCATAAACTTGAAAAGTCAATACAGATATAAATTGAATAAATAAGATAATTTCCCTACTTTCAATATTAATTAAACTATTATTTTTAATTAACGATAGGCGTTGTAAGTACGTTGGAATGTTTAATTTTTCATTTATTTATTCAAACATGCATGTATAAAAAAAAAAATCTATAACGAATAACTCTATTGTATTTTGAAAAAAAGTTTTTGTCCAAGAAAACAATTATGTAAATTATCTGCTTGTCGTTATAATATAACTGAAAAAAACAACAACATTCATATTTTATATTAATATTAAATCTGAATGGCTACACTGACAATATCAAGGTATTGTTGTTGGAAGGGTTAGTGTTTGGTAAGGTTTGGTAGTGGGTTGTTTGTTGTGTCTTTTATTTAATAATGACTCGAGAAGTGTCCCCTAAACGAAGGAGGAGTAAATCCCGTGATCGCGACAGGGATAGGAGAAGAAGATCCAGGTCTAGAGATAGGGATAGGAGAGATGATAGACGGGATAGAAGGTATTTCATGAAATATATTGTAACCTAATTAGATAAAAACATTTTTATTTATTCGTATTAAGAACAAATAAATCCTGTACACAGTATACAGGAGCCAAGTGTAGTAATATCATCACTTAACATTTTCGTTATTGTTTATTTTAAGTTTAATAACTCCTCTTAGCTTTGGGTCTTGTTACTAGTTTATGTCGTTTTGTTTACATTTTTTTTGACCCAATAGTAGCTAATTACGTTTATTTCCACTAAGTTAAGTAATGCTGTTTATTTCCAAATATACTACAGTAACTAGTTAGTTAAAGTCTTCTGGTATATCTATTACAATGCCATAATGTGTGTCTTAAATTTGTATAAAATTTTCCTAAAGAGTGCTTTTTCACATCAATAAAGATTTATCAAAGCTGCCATTCTTTTTTTTCAAGACAAACTATAAAGGCTTGGTCAAACACATATGGACCAACCTTCCTTTCTGCTGCAGCCTTAGTATGTTGTTGGTATAATAATACATGTTGATCAAACAGAAGGGATACTTTCCATGACAGACAGATTTTTTTTGTGATTTACTACCTAGTCCATTATTAGTGGTCTCATTATTGTATGTGAGAGTATGTCTTTTATGGTGGACGGGGTGGCCCGAATGGGCTAATGCGTTGTGCACAGCACCACCGTTGCCCGGCAACCTGATATAAGATATATTGAATAAAAAAAAAGTCACGAGTTCGCGTCCCGGGGGCCAAGGCGTCTTTTAAATCACCGCCCACACCCCCTGGCCCGGGAAAATCCCGTATAGCCTTAACGGCGAGGAAGGGGAGGACCAAAAAAAAAAAAGTATGTCTTTTATATATTCCTCTGGGTTCCTCCAGTCAGTATACAGTTTTGATATTTTAGTTTTAAGGATAGTATATAGTTTATCTAATTGTTCTTAAGACATTCTAAAATATGTTATAACTGGTCTTTGAATGAACTTACAACATAAGCGGAGAAACTCGCAAATATCTTGTTTTAGTTCATGCATCCATTTTGACTCAAAGTGATCAGAAGTTGCTATTCTTCTTTGTCAGTGGAATTAGTGGAAACATTGAATCAGAAAAATGGCAAAGGAAATAAAATCAAGAAAGAATACATTAGAAATATCCCAGAATTCATTCTCTTGACAGCTATTTACATACTGATTTTCCTCAACTTCTGTCTAACTTTTAAACTACTCTGTCTAACTACCCTAGTTTGTGGCGGAATGAAGGCTTTTAGTCAGTGTTCTGTTTCATCAAGGCTTCAGCGAACTCGCTATATTTCATTGGCATAACTTTTTAGGACCACACCAAGACACCCATATTTATTTTGACTCTTGTCTAAAATAAATATTGGATGTCCCTTGGAAGATTAAAACACCGTTGTTTCTCGTTTGATTGAATAGTCTTTTTTGGTGGAAATCTGTAGACATAATTTACTGAATGGTGGTTGTGGTTTTCATTTAACTAAATGAGTGCAAAATTAGTTTTATATTTTATTTTGGTGCCGCATTTTTTTGACAGGTGGGTCAAGATTACATCAATTACACTTTACATGTAATGGAGAAACTAGCTGAGTGTGTCCGAAAATACCCTGAGATGATTGATCTCCAAACCTTTCTATTAATAAATACCAATAACTGTCATTTATTTAATTTGATTATTTTGTTCGAAATTTTTTATTTTTAATTATTTTGTTTCAGGGATCGTCACAGAAGAAGATCTTATTCTCGCTCAAGGTCACGCTCTCCCCAAAGAAATAAGAAGCAAAAACTAAATACAGGGCAGAGAAAACAATTCACAGGTATGTATTTTCCTTTTGAATATATGTTTATCTGAGTCAAAATTCATTAATGTGAAGTATGAATCATTTGTCAGTTTATCTCTGATATCTCTTGAATTATATACTGTGAATAATTTTTAATTAAAATTTTAAGTTAGCCTTTGTCGGTTATATTTACATTAATAGTAACTAGTAAAATGTAAACTGCCATATTTCTGTCCTAGAGATAGTAAAGAAAAGAAAAAAAGATAGTGTTATAAATGTTTTTTTTTTTGTGGCACAACATCCCGTTACCGAGACTGGGCCTCCTCCAAGAGCCTCCGCCAGTTGGCTCTGTCTTCTGCTGCAGCTCTCCAGTTCCGTACACCAAGCAGGGTTCTCGCATCATAGGCCACGTTGTCCAACCATCTCGTCCTCGGCCTTCCTACCAGTCTTACGAGGTGCAGCTCCTCCATCATTATTTTTTTTGGTATTTCAACGGTGCTCATTCTGGCCACATGCCCTGCCCACCTTAGTCTGGCCAGTTTAATATACGTGACTACGTCGATGTCTGCATAGAGAGAACTGAGCTCCCTATTTTTTCTTTTCCTCCAGACATCACCCTCCTTTACTAGACCATAAATCCTTCTGAGGTCTCCTCGCTCAAAGACACTCAGCATCATCTCATCCTTTTTAGTCATCGTCCAAGCCTCTGAGCCATATGTCAAAACAGGCCGAACAAGGGTCTTGTATATGATCAGGTTGGTCTTCTTTGAGAGGTACCTACTTCTTAAGTGTCGGCCAAGTCCAAAGACACATCTATTGGCAGCCGTGATCCTTCTTTGTATTTCTTGTTATAAATGGTTAACCATTGATAATTGTAAATCTTTTAATTTGAAAGAAATTAATTTTAATGACAAACAGTAGTTTCTTGTTTATGGTACCAAGCCACCACTAATCACTTCTTTTAAAGTTTTTAATTTGGTCTTCAGATAAATTCAACAAATCTCTGGGTAATATTTTATTTTTTTGAACTATTGTCACTCGAACATGAAACTCTTAATATTTTTAATTATCCCAAATTTAAAAAAAAAAAAGTAGGTTTTTTATGAAAAGGTATGTTTCATATAAACAACAGCTGTTGAAACTGGATTTAAAGGAAGAAGAAGGAGTCAGTGATAAGAACTAAGCTTGTAGTTTACTAAATCCAATGATATCTCGGGAATTCTATCTGATATTACCTAGATTCAGTGTGTACTTGAAGATTCGCTAAGTTGACCAAGTTCTTGATAACATGGGATTATTGTATATTTTTTTTATAATGTAGATTTGATAATTTTTGTTGCACTTTTACCAATATTTTTATGGTTTTATGTTGTTTTGTTTAGAGGCCGATTTAGAGGGAAAGACTGAAGCTGAGCAAGAAATGATGCGCTTAATGGGCTTTTGCGGTTTTGAAACGACCAAAGGACAGAAAGTTGATGGAAACGATTCAGGTGCCGTTCATGTTATCCTTAAGAGAAAGTATCGACAGTACATGAACAGAAAGGGTGGTTTCAACAGACCACTAGATTTTGTTGCTTAGGAAAATTTACTATATTTTACCTGAACCGTTCTTTTTTCAATAATAAATGGAGTTAATGAACTTAGAACGAGTGAAGTTAACATTAGAAGTTTAATTGATTAATTGGAAGGATATAATAGTACCAGTTATTTTAGAGCCATGTCCATTGAATTAGGGAACAATATTTTATTTTATTCCCTCATCCTTTTTTTTTTGTATTAAGATTTATTTTTTCTGATTTTGCATGATTAAATAAAAGAATTACAGAACAAAAGGTAAGTAGTATTTAATCTTGAAGATTTAATCAGCTGGACTATGTTAGCTGCCATTTTTTAACATTTTAGTAAAGCACCTCCTGGATTTATACGTTCATTTTCTAAAATAAAGTTCCGTTTTGCTCAATGCTTTTAAGAGATGAAATGATCTTATTTTTTCAAAAATATATTTCTTGATTTATTGTAAAGAAATGAAATTATTTTATTTATTTCACTGTGAGCATTCGTAATTTACTTATTTACTATGTTTTGGTATTATCGTATAAAAAATTATTTTATAACTATATTTGTAAATAAAGTGTAAATTTTATGTTTTTAAAATTGTTTTACTTTATCTATCCTCTTCACTTGTGGCAAAGTTAAATGGTATACGTTTATATTCTGTTTTCTGACACTTCATGCAGAACATCGATCAGAATAAAAACTATATTTTATTTAAAACTGCTTAATTTTACACTGACATAATGAATTTAATCAAAATTGTTAGAGCCATTTTTGAGATAATCGTAAAAAATTTGCTGTAATATTCCAAGCATATAAAACCTTAAATACACAATTTCACTTCCTTACGACTTTTCGTTTTTGAGCTAGACTGTTCACACACACACAGACCATATTGCAGGACTTGATTATTTGGACTCAAGGGACCTCAAAACGTGTATTTTTGTTGAAAACCGAGATTCGAAAATTTTCACGACTGCAATACTTTCCCTTACTATACATTATTTCATATATAGGTAAGTGATAGTAAAAAAGTATATATCTTTTTACATATTTGCAAATAAAGCTTCTTTTCCTTCATAACATTTTGGGGTGGTGTGACTATTTTTTACTACCTGAAGGGGATGTAAATCTTATTAATTATGACTCGATTCCTGGATTTGATGAAAAATTAATGAAGATATAGTGTAGTGGTAAAAGAAACACTTTTGATAAATAATATAAACTCCTCTCTTGATGATAGGGATCTCAAGTCGATGACATGAGATATGTATTTCATGTTAGCATTATAATTTACGTTAGGTTGTATGGCTGCAGTCCGTTTGCCTTGTATTATCTCGAAAATCTTCAAATCATAATTGTATTGTCTCGATTCACCGTCCCAGTATTGAAGAAGTGAAATGTTTTTATCGACTTTATTTATTTTATAAAAAAAAACAAACGTCGAGAATATGATTAGCTAACCCCTTGTGAAATTCTGAATCCAACAGTACCCCCATTTATTCAAGCATGATAGTAGCTTATATTTGTTACAAAACCGATTTTCAAGCCTTAGTGTATTAATATATGTGGGGATATTTTAATGCAACTTATCTCTGCAAAAATGGAACTGAAAAATATGTTTTTTGTTTGTTCTTTTAAAACCTAATCTTCATGGATGAATGAGCCATTTTTTCATCTACAAAAAATTAAAATCGAAACAAAGAAATTATTACATCACCTGAATTTTAATATAACTGATAAACACAAAATATTGAATTATCACATCACAGATCATTCTCAAAAAATTAAAATTCTGAAATAAATATTTTTTTTTATTAAATCAACACTAATATAAAACAATACAAAAAATATAAATTATAATTGGCATACAAAAATAACAAATCTAATTTTAAGAACAACCTTTTACAGTATTACGCTATAGTAGTTTTAATAGTAAAACACCACTTCCAAAAGGAAAGTATACACCATGATTTTATTTTTATTTTAATTATAGTTAAAATACTTTATCTGTCAACAAAATTTCTATTCAAATAAATATTAATAAACACACATGTTAAATGAAAAAAAATATACACACATAGATAAATAAATTACTAATATAATTCTTAAAAATATTTTCAAACATTGTAGTACATGATAACTTCACAACTGAATCTTTTGCTGTTTTTTTTCTCAATTTTTATATGCTTCGTGGCTCAAAATATTTGTAAACCGATTTGAAACTTTTTTAGAGGGTTTCTACCAATTCTAAGAGGAAAAAAAAATTAATTACAGCATAAAAGTTAGATACCAGCTTATCATTTGAGGCCATTGACTTAAAACAGTTGGTTTTATCAATTTCAAGATATTTAAATAAGAGAAAAAATTAAATGTGAATTCCATAAATAGAATAAATAAAAATTTGGATACTAATATCAATTCAGTCGAGCAGACTTAATTTTTAAGAAGATTCTGTGTGTCTGTAGTTAAGATTTGCCAAAAATAGGTTGGGTCTACAGTAGCTACCTAATTTAATTTCCTAAGTCGTTAAAAAATTCTCTTTGTAGATTCTTACTTACACATTCCATGCAAAAATTCAATATTTAATCGCACAGAAATTTGCCTGAGTGAAAGTTAAAAAAAAAGTAAGGTTAGTGTACCAGTAAGACTGTTTCAACTTGTTAACGAATAATAAGATTTTTATACCTTAAAAGGGGACCCTACACGGTCATTCGGAATTGCACTAATGACGTTCCGAATTGTCGTGTAAGGTAGTGAATGAAGTACTGATGGTGGTGCGCTGCGGATTTCCGAACATCCGGAAATCGAAGGTTCATTCACGAGAAGTGGAGGGGGGACTGAGATAAAAGTAGTGGGATATATATATATTTTCCATATAAATATATTTTCTCTCTTCAATTTTTTTTCATAAGATGATTTACATATGATAAAACATAGAAAGCTACTGAAAGTATGTAACTATTAAAACAAAAACAAATAATTGCTTCAAATGGATAGCGTGAACATGAGCCCCGAAACTTAACTTGAAAAAATTGAAGAGAAGGATGTTTGGGGTGATCAGTCAAAATAAAAATAGTAAAAATAAATAATTATATTTATTTTTATATTTGTCGACGTTTCGGCCCGAAGTTCAGGTCTTCATCAGGGCTGTTTAATCCAAGAAATATGGAAAGACTTAGGTCTTTCGTCTGCAAATATAATTATTTATTTTTACTGTTTTTTATTTTGACTGATCATCACAACCATCCTTCTCTTTAATTATTCACTACAGTCAACCATCAACCCACAATTAAGTTGAAATAAATAAATTAAAATGTTTACAGATTAATTAATCATATAATTAATAATAATAATAGGTTCTGAATGTCTTATCCTTTAATATAGGTTTTAATGATGATATAATTCATAATGAAAATTTCATGCTAGTTATGCACCTTCAAAATTCCTAACACAATGCGCAATCGTTGATCAGAAACATTGCTAAAACAATTGCACATATTAATAAATGCACGCTACATACAAAATCAAGGAATAACATATTAATTAAAGATAAAAACTTAATCAGAAATATTAAAAGGAGAACACACAAAAATAGAGTAATTTTAATAAAATTGACACTCTATTTTAAAAATTAGATAGAAAAAATGGACTTAGTAAGTTTTTTACTGCAACAGTTGAAACTAAAGCTTTGAAACAAATAATTTATATGCATATGTATGTGGGTGTATACAAATTTATAAATAAACAACAATTTTAAGAGGTCTGGTAAACTTGTCAAGGAAATCAATAAAATATTTATTAACCCCTACTTTACTCATTTTTCTGACAAAATGTTAATTAGCAATATATTTTATAAAAATCTAAAACACACAACTAAATTTATCAAAAACCACGATAGTTATATATACTTATTTCTTAATTAAGAATATTTCAATCGATATACCAATTCAAATTTAAATTTTACAATACTTCAAATTTTATGTTAATAGATATTTTTGTAACTGAAAAAAAAAAAAAATGATAGTTTCTTTCTAGTAATATCTCTAATATTACTATATTAATTAGTAATATTTATAAATACATTCATTTCAAACTAGCATACCTGAGTTTTAAGAGTAAATGTACAGAAATGTCAATATGTCCATTCTCAAAATAAATAAACAAAGCAAAAAATATTACAATCATATCACAGATATTCATTTGATTTGAACAATTATACCCGATGATGTTTTATAAAAATATAAAATTAATAATTGCAATTTAAATATTGTATTATATTAGTTATTACACCTTATAAAATAAGTTAAATATATAATTGACATACCATACAATACATTCAAGGAAAAAAAATTTAAACAGATATTAACTAAAATAGATAAAAGTGAATAATTTCATAATGATTAATTAGAATGTATAATTTTATTAATCACCAAACATATTGTGCTCAAATGTTTTTAATTTTATTACAGACTCGTTACAACTCAAGCCTCTTCACGCTTAAAATTTACTGTTAAATTGTATTCTTATTACAAAAACTTCAATCAAATCATTTGTCGAATTCAACATTACTAAGTATGATCAACATAAATTCCAACAGAACAAGAATCAAACAGATCAGATGTTATGTTATATTATCAGATGCCATATTATCTCTACGCTTCATAATGAAGGCCTGAACTTCAGGTCGAAACGTCGGCAAATGTAAAAATAAATATTATCATTTATTTTTGCCTTCTTTTTTGACTGACCACCCTAACTATCCTTCTCTTCATTATCCACGACAGTCAACCATTTACCAATTATTTTATTAATTTATTTTATTTTCATAAACTGAGTTTGATTCTTGACATATAAAGCACTGATTTTCTCTATTATAAAATAAAGTGAGCTACGTGGGATTCCAATATTAATGTAGTTTCTCTTTAGTAATTTATTTTTTTAATTACTATAAACAGCATAATAGTTATCCGACACCAATTGTGCAATTTCTGTTTAACAAATGCTCTTTTAAGGAGAACCACGGGTTGAACAAATGACTACTTGCCAGCCAGATCTTAACCCAGATGTATATATTATAAATAGTAAATAATAATGGTATGTTTTTCTTTTGTAAAAAGCACTGTTTAAGTCCATTTTGCTTAAGTTTTATTCATTACTCTTGTATGATTTCAATTTAACGACCATTGCCGTTATTGACAGTCAAAGGTGGATGAATATAGCGACCATGGTCATTTCTAACAACAATGTATTTCCCTTCAATAGCATTGTAAACAATATTCACTGCACATTTATTTCCAATTTGAAAAAAGTATTTACGTACTAACAAAATTCCCTAACTTCTCTAACGTAGACCCCGACAAAACTGAATGGAAAGTCATAAATATTTCATAGAAAATTAATGTATGCTTTTAGATTATATAATTGAGGAATCTGTGTTTATTGTCTCAACACAACCTGAGAAATAATTTAAAATAATTGTGTAAAATAAATATAATTTGGTTCAGAGACTGTTTTTTTACTTTTCAAAGGAAACGTAACCTAACAATATATAATACAGTGCTTTCAACAGAATTTAAAATCTATATGACCTTTCTACCTCTGAGGCCCTGTTCATCAATATCTTTCTAGCCCCTTCGCAAGTCACCTACCTAAATATTGCTCAGTTGGAGCCAAATGCCCAACCTTATTGTTCATAATAGGTACTACGTCTACGGAAATTAATAATAAAACTAAAATACTCTGTTTGTTTGGAACTATAAAAATTCTTAAATTGGTTTGTAAATTTTTTTAATTTGAAATGGAAAATTATAAATTTGGTTTGCAAGTTCTGCATTCGATTTGCCAAAATCCAAATTTGGTTTGAAAAGCTCTAAATTTGATTTGGAACAATCCCAATTTGTTTTGGAAAATTCTAAATTAGACTTGGAAATGCTATATAAGGAATGCAGAAATTTAGAAATGATTAGCTTAACACTTTTTTAACAATATACCGTAGCAAATTTTTTGTGTTGAAGTTGTTTGAAATGGTAACTAAACTTGAGTATTTTGACATGAAAACTGATGTAAATAATAACTAACATACGTTTAACTAAAATACGATAATATAATAAATAATAACTATTATACGATTGTGAATCTGAATGTTCGATGATTTCAAAATATTTGGTGAAAATAATATAAGCACCTTAAAAATTAAATCATAAAGATATATTAACCCTTAAATCAAGATACATTTCTTTATCAGTCTATCATACATTTCGTTTATTATAAAGTTATCAAGACAAATATAGTCATTAAATAAAAAATCTAATCAGTCAATGAATAAATACATAAAAATATTGCTAATAATATAAAATTATAACAAATAATAAATCTGAAATGAACAAGGGTTTTTAGGAGCAATAACATTATTACTTATTAACGACTGACAACCATTTCCAAATAAATAACATTTTTATTTCATGTCAGTTGTGCATACTTAACTTTACCATAATCTAATTTAAAAAAAAAACAATGAAAAAAACAGTTATTCGTACATAGATATTATGTATATCTACCATATAGATTTTAAAGAAATATAAAAATATATATATAAATATATAAAATAATTCAATTATTACAATTACAACTATAAATAGGAGAAACAAGATAAAACACATAAATACAACAAATCTAAGTTATAAAAACAACAGTAGTATAAATAAAATTAGTTAGTAGGACAGGACTTAAAAGCTAAATATAAAAAAAAAATTTAAATTGTTCGAATCATAGGACAACCAACATCAGATAAAACACAAGTCACAAAATTGAGATCTTTAGCAAATACTCGCTGAAATATAAATTATTCCATTATTCAAGATATAAATACGTAATCACAAATAATACAGTGATGCTGTAAAATAATATTCAATAAAACTAACCTTAATTAAATATTTACATATTAAATACAAGAATTGACCTGAGTATATACAATTGTAGGGATTCTTATATACACTAACTCGGGCTGTCTGATGGTGGAAGGAGAGTGGCTATTACTTGAGGAGTGATGTTGACCATCTTGTGATCCAAGCTGACTTTGACAGGGGAGAAGATTTTCAACTCCTGCGCTTCTTCTATCTTAGGCCACTTAATTTCAACTCTTGAATCTAGTTTGTTATCACCGACCTTGAACTTTACGGCTTTCATTTTCTGAAACAAAACAGAAGGATATATAAAATAAAAGAAAATTCTCCCAACTGCTTCCAGCAATTTTAATTTAATAACTTGTGGCTGCAGTGAAGAGATGATATCCTGGGGTAAAACCCAGTAATAGTATTACCATCTTGGAAGTTGTTTGGCGGAGAGACTAATGGTTTAGAATTACAAGAGAGAGGATCTCCCAGAGATCTTGAGTTGAGTAGAAGATAGTGCTACCAATTTGGAAGTTGTGTTTGGCAGAACATTGGAAAGCACTTGAAGGCAAATGAATTTAGGGCAAACAAAGGAAGAAATAGTATCTATAGAAAAAAAGTTAGCTTGCCAATTCATACTTGACTTTATTTTAAAATCATAAATAATGATAATGATGTAGAGATGGTTGACCGTTGATATAATATGAGAAGGAGTTAGTCGGGGGTGCGGTCAGATAAATACTAAATTAAAATATAGTAATTATTTTATTTTAGTCTTCAGGGCTACAAAAGATACAAAACATGTTGAGAATAAAAATTAAATATAAGTAGATACAAAATAAGAAGAAGTTGTCAGATACAGAAATAAAAGATGATATCAGAGATATAGTGGGTGACAATGTAGTAAAATATTAATTATTATATATGTAGAAGATACAAATAAATGGAAAATAAGTATGAATAAAAATAAAAATATAGGAGAATATAGCATGTAAGTTAAAAGTAAACAGCTTGCGATAAAAGATAAGGAATAAGTGCATAACAAACTAATAGAGATTACATTAGATAATTCTGGGTTTAACAGATAAATAAAATGAATGTTAACGAATAAATATATTGAAAATTGAATAAGTAATGTTACAGTAAAGTTAACTTTAACTTTAACATTACTGTAACATTACTTATTCAATTTTCAATATATTTATTCGTTAACATTCATTTTATTTATCTGTTAAACCCAGAGTTATCTAATGTAATCTCTATTAGTTTGTTATGCACTTATTCCTTATCTTTTATCGCAAGCTGTTTACTTTTAACTTACATGCTATATTCTCCTATATTTTTATTTTTATTCATACTTATTTTCCATTTATTTGTATCTTCTACATATATAATAATTAATATTTTACTACATTGTCACCCACTATATCTCTGATATCATCTTTTATTTCTGTATCTGACAACTTCTTCTTATTTTGTATCTACTTATATTTAATTTTTATTCTCAACATGTTTTGTATCTTTTGTAGCCCTGAAGACGACCTGCAAAGTAGGTCGAAACGTCCGCAAAATTAAAATAAAATAATTACTATATTTTAATTTAGTATTTATCTGACCGCACCCCCGACTAACTCCTCATAAATAATAATAGTTTGTCTGAGTTGATCTGATTGTCAGTAACCCACACCTGAGATAAATAAATATATTAATACTCTTATAATCTTGTTTATTATTTAATAACCTCTTATTTATTTAGGAAGTATCCTAAGGGTATAAAGTGATCTTCTGAGGTTATTATATTATTATTATTTGTAAAATATAAGAGGGATGTTGCAATATAGTATTCAATTTGACCGCACCCTCAACCAACTACTTCTTTTTCTGATGGAGTTAGCAAAAGTATTTTTCAGGATTAATTCAATTCATCAGGTGTCAAAAGATGGAAAAAATGTTTAGCTAGCGGTAAACAATATTTTAACATACAAATGCAATAAATGTGTATTAAAAATACTTGTTTCATACTTACACACACAACTGGTAGGGGTATAAGCCGAGGACTATGATGAATTATGATTCTAATCGTAATTGGCATAAGAAACAAAAATCTGGTGGTGTGGTGTGCGCATCACACAACTTTCACTTACCACCCTTTTTTTGATAAGATATAAGTATTTTCAGACAAAGGGGAATAAAAATAAAAATTATAGACAGTCCGAAATATTATTTAAAACAATTAATTTCCATGTTTTTCATACCTGTAAAGTGTATTATATTTATGTTAAATAAGAAATATTTTATAAGAAAATAAATATACGTCTCTTCTGTAGGGTTAATATTCCACCCACTTGATTTTTTCATGTTTTCATCTAAAAATATTTCTGCTTTGGATTGGTCTATTGTTTTTAATGAATAAATAGGTAATCTTTTTGTTTGTTTTCAATTAGGAATGTAAATATAGAGGACAATAACCCTTCTTCTTCTTCTTTGTCTTCCTCTTATGCCATTAATTAGCGTCGAGGAGCCTCAACCAGTGCAACCACTCTTCCCGGTCCGTGCTTAGTCGCTTCATCTCATTAAGGGTTTTGCCTCTTTTACATCCAATCCTTTGAATGTAATCCTGGAACGTGAGTCTGGGGCGTCCGCGTGGTCTCCTTCCTGTGGGTCGAGCTTCTAATATCCTTATAGGATTCAAATTCTCATTCATGCGGCAGACGTGTCCAAACCACTGGAGTTGCCGTCTTTCTAGAGTAGTTTTAAGTTCGGCAACTCCTAGCTGCTCTCTAATGCTTTCATTCCTAATGCGATCCCTTCTAGTTCTGCCAACAGATCTGCGAAGGAACCTCATTTCTGCTGCCGTTATGCGACTAGAGTGCCTGTCTAGCATTGTCCAGCTTTCTCCGCCGTAGGTGAGTGTAGGTAGGTAAACAGACTTATATACGTGCATTTTGGTCTTCTTGTCTACTTCGCGATGGCCGATAATGCTATTAGTAGTCTGGTAATATACCTGATTCGCCTTACATATTCTACTTGATATTTCGGCGTCTATCTTACCATAACTACTAATTACGGTCCCCAGGTAGGTATATTCAGTCACCACCTCAAGTGTCTCGCCATTGCAGATCAGCTGGACATCCTCTCGCTCTTCCGTCGCCATAACCAACACTTTACTTTTGGAGGTGTTAATTTGCATCCCTTTCCTGAGCAACTCTTCTTCCCACTCTACCAAAGCTTGTTGTAGTTTGGTCTTCGTGTTGGCTATTAGGACTATGCCATCCGCATATAGAAGGCTTTGTATAAGGACAGTTCTCAAATTCCACTTCCCAATTGTTGTCCACACAGTTCGGCGTTTACAGATTTTGTGGATTTCATCCATTACATTTATAAATAGAAGGGGACTTAAGCTATCTCCATGTCTAACTCCTCTCGCAATTGGAAAAGGTTCCGATTCCATACCGTTTATCCTTACCACTGCCATGGCTCCTTGATAGGCTGACTGTATGGCCGCCAGCAAGTCTCCAGGTACACCCTTGGCTATTAGGGCATTCCAAATTTCTTTTCTTGGAACCACATCAAACGCTGACTTCAGATCAAGGAACGCAAGATACAGATTTTTATCTCTGTCCCAAGCTTTTTCAGCAATATTTCTGAGAACAAAGATGTGATCCTGCGTCTGTCGGCCTGGACGAAAACCAGCCTGTTCCGCTTCTAACTGCCCTTCCACAATCCGTCGGAGTCTCCTTTCTAGTATAGAAGTATAAAGTTTATAGACCACTGATAGCAGACTAATGGGTCTATAATTTTTGCAATCTATCGTGCATCCTTTTTTATAAATCGGGAGGATTATGCAATATTCCCAATCCATGGGAATTTTCTTTCTGTCATATACTTCTTGGAACAGCGATTGTAGTGCCTTAAGAAGTTCTTGACCACCGAATTTTAAATATTCTGGTGCGATTCCATCCCTTCCTGATGCCTTACCTCTTTTTAGCTTATGGATTGCATTTTCTATTTCTTCTTCCTCTATAACCTCCAGGCTTTCTTGAATATTGGGCTCTTGTTCTTGATAATGGTCTGTTTCTGGATTTTCGGAGAATTGTTCCTGGAAATATTCCTTCCATCTGCCAAGGATCTTTTCCTTGTCTGTAAGTAGGATTCCATCGCTACCTTTTACATTTCTAATAGGCTTGCATTGTTTTCCTCTTAACATCTTAACTTTTCGCCAAAATGTTCTTATAGATTCGCGATGATCCTCGCTCAGCCTTTTACCAAACTCCTCCCACGACTTCTTCTTCGCCTGGCGTATGGCTACCTTACATTCATTCCTGGCTATTCGATATAAGTGTAGCTTTCCTTCAGTTCTATCCATAAGGTATGCTTTCCAGGCAAGCTTCTTCCGAGAAACCAGTCGTTGGAGATCATTGGTCCACCAGTCTGTCCGCTTTCCCTTGCCAGACACTCTCTTCTTTCCACAAACTGTATTTGCTGTTTCCAGAATACATATTTTCAGTGCCTTCCATATCTCTTCCACATCTCCATCGAATGACGTTTCCCTTAATTTATTTTCCAGGCTTTCTGTAAAGAGGGCCCTTTTCTCTGGGTCATCCAAGGCTCTTACGTTGAGGGTTTCAAATAATTTTGTTTTCCTTTTATACTCCGGGATGATCTTTGTATCAGCCACGAGTAAAAGGTGATCGCTGCTTATCTCCGCTCCTCTTACTATTTTTATGTCAGCGAAATACTGCCTTATGTTCCTATCATATATGAAATAGTCAATTATACTATTTCGTTCCATGCATGAGAAAGTGATTTTGTGGATTCTCTTGTGTGGATAGAAAGAATTTCCTATGAGGAAGTCATTATGCACGCAAAAGTCTATTAGCCGTTGTCCATTAGTATTCCTCACATTCTCACCTCCATGCAGCCCCAAAACTCCATATCCAGATCTTTCATCATTTCCTGTTCTGGCATTGAAGTCCCCACTCAGGATTACTGACCTTCCTTTTCCTTTAGTTTTATCCACTATTTTTTGCAAATCCGAGTAGAATGCCTCCTTGTCTGCAACACTAGCATCTTCCGTTGGTGCATACACCTGGATTATGGAAATCTTACCTATGGTCATCTTAAAATCTGCTACAATCATTCTTGGAGATATCGGCTCCCAGTCCTCTAAATGATCATACATATTAGGCGACATTACTAGACCCACTCCCTCTTTGGCGAAAACCCCTCTAGGTACTCCAGCATAAATTAGGGAGTAATTATTAGCCAATTTCATTTCTCCACTGCCCTTTTTCTTCATTTCACTTACGCCGAGGATTTCTACTTTGTAGGTCCTCATTTCCTCCACCAGCTCGACCTCCTTCCCAGTTAAAGTTTTTATGTTCCACGTTCCAATTCGTATATCCCTTAGTGCGCCAGGTCGTTTCCTTGAAGACAGTCCACATCCGAGGCTAGTTGAATTGCTTTGAATCGTTGATTCTCCAGACGGGTGATTAGCCCAGTGCTGGAGGTCCCGTATCCTCGGGACAACTGGCCTCCTGAATATTTATATCCCCTCAGGAGGAAGGGTGGCCGGGCTATACCCCCCAGCACTGGGTACCTGTTGGTTCACGGGTCTTTATTCTGTATATTCAGACCGACCCTCCTAAGAGGGATCCCCTATCCGCCACCCGGGGGGCGCTCCCTATTGGACAGGTTCCACCGAGAGGACAATAACCCTTAATCCTTAATTCAATGAAATGATTCTAGATTCCAATGTTTACTTTCTATGGAATCAAAATGTTTATTCAGTATCATTAGTTATAGTTAAGTGCCGTTTCTTGCAGCACATTTCTTAGTCTCCGGCTTTTAATTTTTTCAATATTAAGTTTAAAAACGCCTCTTAGTGCTGAGGATGTTGCGCGTGGTGTGGCACTTATTGATGATGGACGTTCCATTAGATATGCAGCTAATGCCATCGGAGTTCCATATGAAACTTTACGATACGCCGTCAGGCGTTTTTGGGAAACTGGTTCTTACATAGAAGACCCGGTTCTGGACGGCCTAGGGTAACAGAATCACGGGATGACCGGTTTTTGACTTTGAGAATTTTACGAAACCGGCACCTTACCGTTTTTAAAGCGATTCATCAGCTCGAAGAAGTTTGAGGTGTGCAAATTTCTGAGCGTACCGCTCGGAGAAGATTAAATGAGTATGGATAAATAGCTTTTTGTCCAGTAAAGGTACTATTTCGCTGGCACGGTCCACGACAGCGACCGCTATTCCTCGCTGCCAACCGCTGTTGACGTAGCTATTTCGCTGAAACCGCTCACTGGGGTTGTAATAACCTGCCTATAACCTTCGAGCATTTCGCTGTATCTTCAAAGATAAAAAGATGGACATTCCATAATCCTATACTAATGAACATCTCTCACTACCGCTTTTTTATTTGAGGAGGAAAAAGAAGAGAAAATGTTCATAAAGAGAAGGAATATCAGTATTTCGATGAGATGCTCATCATCAAATACCTTCTTGGATGTTGTTAGCTATTGTCTACATGAACAACCAAAAAAGAACAAAAAGGCAGGAAACGCCGTACTAACAACAATAGTCCCTCTGATATTAGATATTATTAGTTTGAAAAGTAATAGTAATTAATACATAATTGATTAATAATAAATATCATATATTTGTAATTAAATCCCAGCAGGCGATGTTTTATAGTTTTATCAATAGTAATCAGTAAATCACCACTTTAATTAATAAATACAAATTGATTTTTCAATGGGTGGATTTTAGTATTTACCTGACGATAACATTTGTTGGATTCTTTAATTTATTTAATACCGTTTGGATTTAGGTACATTTATATTTAGCTGTAAAATATTGCTGATGGAATAAATAAATAAATAATCTTGTTACTTCAACCTTGAAAAAATAATTTACTTTTGCATTGTTTCAGTTTTGAACAATATTTGTTATAATTTTGCCAAACTTGAAAGAAACATGAGAAATAAAACGTATCAAGGTGACTGTTATCATCGAAACAATGCTCTGATATGATAACATAACCTACAACCGCCGAACCGCCAACAGCTCCACTGCTTCAGGAGCGGTCAGGTAGGAGTAGCTTAGATATGACGTCATACCTAGACTGCCGAGCAGCGCCAGCAAAATAGGTTCCTTCCTATTCCACTAAAGCATTGGTCTACCGCGAGCAGTCGCGGTCGTGGACCACACCAGTGAAATAGTACCTTAAGAGGACCAGAGTTCACCAGAACTCACAGAGTAACACAGCTGGCTTTTGCTCGAGAACACAGCCATTGGACTATGGACGAATGGAGTGCTGTACTTTTACAGATGAGTCAAGATTCGCTCTTCGATCTCCAGACGGGAGTGAAAGGGTGTGGAGAAGAAGAAACGAAAGATAAGCAGTCTGTAATTTTTCTCAGAGCCAACCTTTCCAACGTGGTTCCTTAGTGGTGTGGGCTGGGATTTCAATGGAGCGCCACACACATTTGGTTGTTGTTCGTAGAGGGTCTTTGACGGCTATTCACTATGTAGATGAGATTTTGGAACCTCATGTGTTGCCTATCCTCAACGAAATCGGCGATCGTTCTATTCTAATGCATGATAATGCACACCCACATGTCGCCCGCATAGTGCAGACGTTCCTTCAACAATATTGAGGTTTTAGCCTGGCCAGCACGTTCTCCAGATTTTAACCCCATTGAGCATTTATGGGATAACCTTGGAAGCTTCCTGATACACTGCAGGACCTTGAAAGGGCTCTTCGGTAGGAGTGGGCTATCCTCCAGCAAAGGGACATTTCCCGACTCGTGGAAAGTATGCTGAGGCGTCTTCAAGAAGTAGTGAAGGCAAGAGGAGGAAACACGTGCTACTAAACGATGATGTAATTAATTTCTTTTAGAATAATAATGGTTTGTTTTCAATTTTTTTTTCTCTAATCTTTCTTACCCAATCACATTTTGATTATTAAAGATAAAAAAGATTATAAAATTCCATAAATACTAAGTATTATCTACAAATACCATGAATTATATACAAATACAACTTTTTTTACAAGTGGGTGGAATTTTTTACCTGTCAGTGTATAATTAGTAAAACAATTTTTTTTTTTCAATAATAAAATATTCCAGAAGTATAAAACAAATACAATATAAATATGCATTAATATATGTTTCTATGATTAACTATTTCACTTAACATTTCAATGAACAGCCTTGTATGAAATAATGCAGTTGATTTAATTTTTTCATGGTGTCTATTTTCAGTAGTATCTTCCCTGGATTCAGTAATAAATGTCTTTAAGTACTTATTTCTTCGTTCTTTGAATTTGATACATTGGATCAAAAAATGAGTCACCGGGTCAGTTGCACGCAGATGCATGGACCACATACTTCACTAGATTTATTAGTCAAAGTAACATATTTTAAGTATATCTTCACAAAATCTTCACTTGCTAATCTGAGACGACTAACGGCTCTTAATTTGAACAAATTAAGTGAACTTGAACTGCAGATGGTCCTCTGGTCTGGTAACATTAAAGGAGCAGATTTTTCTATATCTTGGGTTGTTTAAAACTTGGATGTGCCAGCAGTTTGTCCACGAACAACCAGATCTTTTTTTACGTGCTATAGAGTTTACTGAAGGTGACAAAATATAATCGAAGCAGTTAATTAAAGTAATCGAAACAGCAAATGAAGTTAACTTGCTAATGCCTAGGATTTATCCTTTCCCTTATGAATATATTGTTTGTTTGTTTATTTAGGCGTTAAGGCGTAAAACCCTAGGGTCATCAGTGCCTGTGAGTTGGTTATATTTGTAAACTCTTTAGAGCAGAATTAATAATCATTAATATATAGAGTAATAAATGAAAAAATATATGAAAAATGAAATATATCTAAATAAATATAAAAAAAGACAGAACAATAAAAAAAATCATATATATTGTATATATATATTGTATTGTCAATATTATATAGTGTTTTTGAATATCAGCACGAAGGTAGTGACGTCAGGAACTGACAGAAATGACAGATGGTGGGGGCAGCAAGCCCCATATGTTAGGCAGAAGGTAGCCAGTCGGCTAGGATGGAGCATCGTGAGAAGAAAAGGTAAGAACAAGTAGTGAGTGTCAACAGTAAAAGGTTGTGGAAGTTGAATGCACCAGTACAGAAGAGAAGTAGCTGCATCGCAGGGTGAGTGAAGAATATATAAATGGACAGATCGAAAGCGCGCCAAGATTAGACCCCGACAAATAGAATGGAAATTTATTAATAAGTGTAATAAAATTATGTATGCTTTTATATTGTATAAATAAGGATGTATGTTAGTTGTCTAAACCTAACATGGGAATTAATTATTGTGTGAGAAATAAATGTTATTTGAATAAAAAACTGTTTGTTTAATTTTGAAGGGAACGATAACATGACAATATTTTTTAAATAATGATACCTCATTAAAAAGATAATTTTCGAATTGTAATTAGTCTAAACAATGGTTGTCAAATTCTAACAACTCATAAACAATGCGAACAAAAATCGTATATTCTCTTTTTATTCTCTTGCCGTTCCCTAGCTTGTCGTGCATTCTTTCTAAAAATCAGGAATTATTTAAAGCACAGCGGGACGACAAATTTTTAAAAATTGGGACTGTCTCACCAAAAGTGGGATGTCTGGTCACCTTAAACTAGAGCAATCTAGGAACGATTCCAGTTTCATATTTACACACCAGGTAAATATATGCCTTCTTCCAAAAAGTGCTATTTGTTCCTAGACATGCTAAAAGTAGTACAGAAACTACTATTAAAATAATAACATTATCCTTACATTTAATTGTATCCTTGTGACGAAGTCGAGGCAAGGTACTATGACAAAAAGACTGCAAGGTGTCACTGATAAAACGATGGCTTCGAAAGATAATGGCCCAAACTTCTTGAAGTACAGAACCCGATGAAAGTCACAGCTCAGTTCATTTGCTTTTTTCGCAGAAAATTTCTTCCTATTACACACTGTAGCAAACCTGTACAACAAAATAATTTAAAATTAGTTAGTCCAAGTTAATTACATTCAGAATGGAAAATAAAATTTAAATATTAATTTGAAAGGCTTTATTAATAAATAAAGTAGTTATATAATCCAATGAAAAATATGAGAAATAGGAGTGAGCTCCCTAGTGCTGTTAAAGCCCAGAGGCACTTAGGGACTATTTCATGAGGATGGGTCAAAATAAAATACAGGGTTATTGAAAAATGATATGATGGCTCAATGGCTCAAAATCAATAACCACACTTCAATAAGTGAAGTAAACTTTTAAAATAGTACCCCATAATGCCAAAACTAATGCATCATAATACTGACCAATAATGAATTAATTAGGATTTCTTAAACATTCAATTCTTGATTTATTTGTTTAATGGATTTAAGGTACTAAGAACTAGGATGAACGCACGAGTTATGGTCAGGGGGTCCAATAATGGACAGATTAGACTTTAAATGTAAACGAATGAGCTCAATTGTTGATTTAAAGGTTCCAGTTTTTCTAGGTTGGAAAACAATACCCTCTATTGGTAACTACATGAACAAAGATCCCAAAAGAAAATTTCTAAAATGCTTATCATGGTTGTTTCTAAAGTGCTCTGGAGATAAGTGTGTTTCATCCAGAACATTTATGTTATCTTATGTTTTCAGTCAAATATAGATCTTAGAATTTTTCTCAGGTATGTCTACCACTAGTACCGATCTGCTGTCCATTACTAGAACAACTGTATTTTGGGATGTCCATCACTAGTGTAAAAAGGTGGTTTTTTTTAAAATGGAGATTATATCTGAATAAATGATTTTTTTAAAAATTTTAAAGCGTTAAATAGAAAAAGGAAACTCTAGAGATTCTAAATGTCCAATGGAGAAGTTTATAACTATAATAATTACAGCAACATAAGACAAAGATGACAAACAGTTTTTCTGCCGTCATCTTGAAAGAATAGGTAATACCGCATTCCGAAAATCATCCTCTTTGATATTGATACCAAATCTCAAAACAATTGGTCCAGTAGTCTTTGAGAAAAGCCGCAGAAGTAGGACGGCGGAAGGACGGACTTTTTTTTATCCGATTTTCAGATTCTAAGTATCTTAAAACGTAAAAACTCATATTTTGATAGGAGGTTACCTTTTTTTTTTCTTGGTCAATTACAAAGATTGATTTTTGAAAATAATGAACTAAAATATCGGAGCAGTTTTAGCTTAGAATTTTCCTAAATTCAGTAAGAAAGTCGTGCAAGAGGGCATACCAGATTTTTAACCTAATCTTCACTAAATAAAATCGAGAGCTGAATTATCGGTAAGAATTAAATAAAAATAAAAACATACTTATTGATTTTTTCAGTATCCCAAGGTGGCATTGGTGATAATTCCAAACAGGCTGTCAATATCCTGTGGACTATAACATCTGCATACCTCCTGATGGGTGAAGTGAAATGTGTGTATAGGTTCATATTAAGTGCATAGTGGTGAGTATCCTCCGATGAACAGAAATAAGCTGCTCTCTAAAATGTTGGAATATCAAATAAAATTAATAAATAATTACAATTAAAAAATAGATTATTAGAACAAAAATTAAATAAATAAAGTAACAGGATTAGTTATTTTATTTTAATTATTAATTAGTTATTATTTTATTTTGTTTTTCTATAAAATAGAACATATTTTTCCATCCATAGTCCGACGACCAAACAAAGTTCCTACTCCTTCAACAGCATCCGACTTCAGACCCATCTCCGTTTTATCCTATCTATCCAAGCCTCTAGAAAGATTAGTTCACAACAGCTTTCTCGAATAAAACCATCTCCTCAATCCTTTACAATCTGGTTTCCGTTCCCAGTATTCCATCCAGTCTGCCTTGATAAGGATTACCCAAGACCTCCAATCCACCATAGATAAACAGAAAATCTCCATCCTAATTCCTTTTGACTTTTCTAAAGTGTTTGATTCCGTCAATCATTAGATCCTTCTTTCCAAATTCCAAAGCCTGCCCATATCAAAAAGCGTCCTAAAATGGTTCCTCTCCTTTTTATAGAATCGATCTCAGACAGTTGCAATTCCGAACAAACCTCCATCATCACCCCTTCAATTAACATGAGGTGTTCCTCACTCTCCCTGACCCCTTTCTCTATTTATATTAGTGATCTTCCTGACGCCATTCAACACTCCTGCCTATTACCACCTATATGCCAACGATTTCCAAATATAACAATCATTCCAACTTTCTGAGATGCCTGAGGCTGCCCGAAAGCTACATGGGGATATCGACTGCATCAGCAGATGGGCAGAAATAAATGATTTAAAGCTGAATGCAGATAACTAAGATAACTATATTCTGCAGATAACTAAGGCTATTCTCATCGGGTACAGACATCTCATTAGATCTCTTCCTTACATTCCTCTACTTAACCTCAATAATCGTCCCATCCCTTTTTTCCCTACAGTCAAAAACCTATGAACAACCCTTGACCAGAACCTCTCCTGGAATAACCATATCTCCCAGATTACCCGAAAATCCATAACTGCCCTTAAACAACTCCAAAGATTTCGTGATTGCATTCCTCTAAAAACCAGACAGCTCCTTGTAACCTCCCTTATATTCCCCCACTTCAACTACAGCTGTTTGGTGTATGGAGAGCTATCTGGCAGGCTAGAAGACTGAAGAGACTCATGAATTGTTTTATAAGATACATCTTCGGGATCCCCAAGCGTTCACATGTGAGACGGTAACTAACAAAAATATATTGTATCAAAGATCTTCTATACTACTTATAAAAAAAATCTTTTTAGGGTTCCCCCCCCAAAAAAAAATAAAATAAGAAAAATTTAAATTTTTAAATGGCACAAATTATATATTATGTCAATAATTTAAAGAACAAATTCATCTCAAATAATACTAATTTCAATAATTCCATATTAGTTTCTAAGCCCTGTAAACCCTTTTTTAATAGTTTATTTTGTAAAATCGATAATCGATAATATCAAAGTAGATGCCATCGATGGTAAAATATCAAAAGAAAAATATTGATATTTTGATGTTATCGACTATTAATGGCTATCACTAGTTCAAACATAGGCTGAGAAAATAAAACAGATAAGTAAAAAGAATTGGAAAAAATTTCCAAGAAAAGTATAAAGGAGAACAATTTAGCATAGGTCTAACATATAAAATCAAAGCCTTCGAGTCCAGAATCTTCGCAACAAAAACAATGAATAAAAATTAAGATGCTAATTTTAATAATAAAATTTTATTTTTTTTATTATAATTTATTATGATATTTACAACTCTATAAAAAAAATACATCTAGTAAATTCTTACTTTGATATAATGACATAAAACACATGTTGAGAAACTACCCACTGGGAGCACTCTAATAATATGTCTACATTAGGAGATCACGGGGCCATCTTCTTTTCAGATGCCTCGGAGTGTTATCAGGAATTGAATAGAAAGCAAGGTTAGAAACAAGAGGGTTGGGATGGATATGAAGTATATTATGGAAGGATAGATATCTGGATTGAGCCAAATCTGAAACATAAGGAATATTTAGGTCATTTGTGGATGATTTTATTTGTAACAAAGTAAGGGGCATTGAGGATTTTACGAAGGATTTTGGATTGGACACAAGAAATTTGAAGGTTTTGTGGAGCCCCATAGCTCAATTCCATGAGTCCAAATAGGCCTATTATAGTCATGTATATGAGTCTTTTGTAATTAATTGGAAGGTTAGAGCGTTTGTCTAATAAGTGTTGAAGTAGTCGGAAACGTCAAGCGGTTTCTTGTCGTTTCAGTCTGATATGAGGATTTCAAGTTTGTCAAGACATTTGTCCAGGTGTAGTCCTAGGTAACTGATTTGTTCAACAGGAATAAGCTAGGTATTGTTAAAGGATACTGAAGGACAGGAAGTCATTGGTTAACGACGAAGGGTGAAGGTAATTTGATGGGATTTATTGGAATTTATTTTAATCCTCCAGTTTTGACAACATTCTTCAAGGTTTATGATGTGTGATTGAAGAGTTTGGGATGCAATTGATGGGTTGTTATTAACTGATAGGATACATGTGACATCGCCATATGTGGTGATGACAGTGTTGGGATGTCAGTTGTATAAACTGTATAAAGGATAGGACCTAGGATACTACTTTGAAACTTTAGGTATTTTGCAGTAGTATAAGTTTTGTACTAATAAAAAAAAAAAAAATGTAAAATAAAGACTTTAAATAATAGACTTAAATTCCGATATAATATTTGAACTCTAGAAAATGTTTCAAACTGTTCCGAATTTTAATTAAAAAAAAAAAAATTGTGATAAATCAAGATAATATGGATAATTAATGGTTCAGTTGATTGGTAAAATAATCAATGCTTTACTGTACAATAACAAATTGATAAAAGGAAATTCTTTTCTAAGGTACACAACAAAGTTGTTTTACATGTATCATTTGCATAACATTGTAAATCTTTAGCAAATGAAAATTCTATTCTATATTCTTTTCAAGGGTAAATATTATAATAAGGAAAGAAAACACAATCTTAATAACTCTGAGAATATGAGTTATCCAACGATTTTCAGGTAAAAAAAATTAGTGAGACAAAGCAACCTATATTTTTTTTATATCAAGAAATGATTTTTTAATTGAAAATATAAAAGTAAAGAGCAGATAATTGCAGGTTACACAAATAGTTTGTAATATCGTATTTTAACATAGTTTAAAATTAAAATTACCCTCATCGGTTTTGCACACATATTGTACAAGACCTGTGCTTTATTCTTGTCATCTTCACAGTACCTGTAATAAAATAAAACATTATATTATCGAGAACACTTAAAGATAAATGTAAATTAAAATATTAATAATGTATCTTAAATGATTATTTTTTTAAGAAGTAAAGAAATACAAAAATGTATCTCATTAGTTCCTTTAAACTTTATTGAATATGATTTTTTAGTTACTATGAACCAGTCTTGGTTCTCATATTCTTACGAAAAGCTGAAAACTCAAAAATCGATAATTTTGACTTAGTGTGTTTTGCTTGTGACCGCATGATATAGAGGTTCGACTATTATAGGTTCCAAATACTGTTCTAATATTACGGAGTTTATTTTACTACATGAAAATATCAATTGACATAGTAACGTGTTACCATCGTAACCACATGAATGAAGTTACTCCTTCACATAAATTGCTAGTTAACGCAGTCTACCACTAATAGGTGAATTGATATCAGAGATCATGGCCACTGCGAGCAGCACAAAAATCATGTTTGATTCCAACATGATTCAAGACAAAATGAAAGTGATTTGTCCGGTAGACGTTAAATCAGACAGAATCATTTCTAGTTGAAAGCTTGAATTGTGTTTATACTAAGTAGGAATTGGTCAAATGTACTGAACTCACTTATATGTTATGTTTAAGTTTATAAATATTAATTGTATCAAATGTATAAATTTACATATCGCCACATATATTATTACAGTAAGGCTTAAAATCCGTTTTGTACCAAATATAAGCTCCTGTCATGCTCAAATGCCATGAATGGGGTACCATTGGATTCAGAATTTCACAGGGGGTTAGCGAATCGTATTCTCCACTTTTGTTTTTCTTTCTAAAATAAATAAAGTCGATGCAAACATTTTGCTAGGCTTCAATACTGGAACGGTGGTAGGTCTGTAGATCGATACGGGACAAGTTGGACCTTGTAGATTTTGATGCATACAGCAAGACCCGGTTAGTTCCCCCGGAACTATCGGATCCTGTGTTTTTAAGCCCAAAAACGTACTATTTTCGAGATAAGCAAGGCATGGGGTTCGCATCCACACAACCTGACGTTAATTGTAGTACTATCATTGGATACATGTCTCATTTCGTTGACTTAAGGTCTCTATGATCGAGACAGGAGGAGTTTATATTATTTATTGATGGTGTTTTTGATTGGCAAGCCATATCATCGTTAATTTTTCACCAAATCTCAAGATTGAGCCACCAATTTCGAAGGCTTCCTTCTCCTTCAGGATAGCCCAAAATAGTCCAATCACCCCGAAAATTCAGGCAAACAAGTTATAAAAGAAAAGTAACTTTAATGTCGAATAATTAAAAAATTACACACTTTTACGTTTGTTATTCCCATGATTATATAAAACATTACTAAATTGTCTATAAAAGGAAAAAAAAATCATTGAAATCAGACAATTTTTCGCAAAGATACAGCTTATTGAAATTTGTAAATATGTTGGTTCCAAGCAAAAATAAAAATTTAAATTAATTTTCTTTCCTTCGTTGATTATATTTATCGATAAAGTAACATTTGATTTCTTTATCTTTTGATACATTGCATTATTTTCTTTTCTTATTAATTTGACCTTTGATAAAAATATGCTGTGCAAATTTTTCGCACGGGCCTACTAGTTAATAATTAATGTATTAATTAATATTAATATATAAAAATAAAAAAATGAACTCAAAATAATAGAAAAAGGACACTAATGATCCAAGATATTGAGTGTCCAAAACCAACATAACCTATAAATTAACCCAATTTATTATTTATTTTCCAATAAATTAAGGGGCCGGGTGATTTAAGGTGCTTGTAATAGATAATCAAATTAATCAAAACAGAATGTGGTAAGTATATGGATGGGTGACTGTCCATCAGGAGAACCCACGCTTGCCGAGATTCTTTCCCCTCAGGGTATATGAGCCATGTTAGCCTACCGGAGGAAACACAACAACCGGGCATAGGACTGACTCTACCCCATATACTTAAATCGAGAATCGGGATGTGGTTTTTCAGGATGTCATCTCTATGAGGTTGGGTGAAATTTTTCAGATTCTAAAAAAATGAAAATGGCTTTATCCCTTATTAATAAAACACGAGCGTTCGTGTGATCAACTGAATTAATCTGTGAATAATTCCATAATAATTATCAAAATTAAAATCTCACTATTGAACCAAAATAATTACCCTTTAATTATCATGATTCAATATTACAGTTTATTACAAAAATTCACTAAAAATAGTTTTGATGGAGCTAAACTTTGAAATATGTTTTTATGAATTTTGACCTTATTTATCAATACAAAAACTCAAAATGACAAAAAAACCTTTTATAAATTGAAAACAGCTATCCTATGTTCATGCACAATGTTCACATTTTACGGAAAGAAAATTTATCAAAGTACTTAGTGATTCAATTTTATGCAGTGGTTGAAAGAGTCATAAACTTTTTTAAATAAATTCGATTTTAAAGGTATTTATTTAGCAAACTTACTAAAAAAGTTATTCTTATATCTTTATGATAAAATGTTTCTTAAAAAAGTTCAAGGTTCACTGAAACTGTTTGAACAACTAAAGTAAAAGTGAGTTTAAGAACTTTTTTTTGTTGAGATTATAAAAATTGTTACAATAGGAAATGAGTAAGTGTGTTTGCACATACTGGTGTTTATTTTGATAATTTTGGTATGATGACGACAATGAATTTTCAATTTTGGCATTTCTGAAATTATTTTTTTGGCCATTTATAAATACAAACCTTTTATGAATAAGTTCCAGAATAACTGTTTGTAGTGAACTTTTATTAAAAAAGTTAATTGGATAAAAGTGTTAAAATAACTTCATGTAAGATAAAAAAAAAGGGTATAAGTTTAATTTAAACTTTTTAAAAATTAAAATTAACTCATATTTTCGAGCCCTGATTTTATGTAATGTTACTTAATGACTTTTTGCAAAAAACCCACAATTTGTTGTTGATATAAATTTTGTTTTTCTTTAAAATTTCAAGTATAATAAATTATAATCATGTCTAAATATTATTAAAGGAGTCGTGACAGAAATCTTTTAATAATTATGTGTTTTGTCCCATTTCCTTTTTAATATAAAATAATTTTCTTAAATACCCCTCAAATCTAAATAATTTGCAATATTATAAAATAGGAAACAAGCAATTTGGTGAATTGACAGGATACTAAAATATTCTGTTAATGGAACACATCATTTGTAAACTGTATTCCGTTATTGAAATTTCAGTTTAGAGTCCATCTCTTCTTGGTAATAAGTTATTACTAGTAGGCCCGTGCAAAAAATTCGCACAGCATATTGTTATCAAATGCCAAATTAATAAAAAAATAAAATAATGCAACGTATCAAAAGATAAGGGAATCAATTGTTACTTTATCGAGAAATATAATCGACAAAGGAAACAAAATTAATTTAAATATTCATTTTTGTTTGGAACTAACATATTTACAAATTTCAATAAGCTGTATCTTTGTGAAAAATTGACCGATTTCAATGATTTTTTTTTCCATTTGTAGACAATTTAGTAATGTTTTATAAAATCATGGGAATAACCAAGGGAAAAGTGTGTAATTTTTTAGTTATTCGCAAATAAAGTTTCTTTTCTTTTATAACTTGTTTGCCTAAATTTTCGGGATGATTGGACTATTTTGCCAGCCTGAAGGAGAAGGAAGCCTTCGAAATTGGTGGCTCAATCTTGAGATTTGGTGAAGATCAAAAACACCATTGATAAATAATATAATAAACTCCTCCTGTCTCGATCATAGAGACCTCAAGTCGACGAAATGAGACATGTATCCAATGCCAGTACTACAATTAATGTCAGGTTGTGTGGATGCGAGCCCCATGCCTTGCGTTATCTCGAAAATAGTATGTTTTTGGGCTTAAAAACGCAGGATCCGATAATTTCGGAGGAACTATCCGGGTCTTGCTGTACGCATCAAAATCTTCAAGGTCCAATTGGTCCCGCATTGATCTACAGACCTACCACCGTTCCAGTATTGAAGCCTAGCAAAATATTTGTATCGACTTTATTTATGTTAGAAAGAAAAGCAAAAGTGGAGAATACGATTCGCTAACTACCTGTGAAATTCTGAATCCAACGGTACCCCATTCATGGTATTTGAGCATGACATGAGCTTATATTTGGTACAAAACCAATTTCAAGCCTTAATGTAATAATATATGTGGGGATAATAATAGTAAGTAGGTCACACTGAGACAAAAAACACATACAATAAAGTATAAATATTCATATCTAAAAACTTACTTTAAAAGAGAAGAATTAAGACTGCCGGCACTGCTATAATCCAACAATATTCCAATTTCATTTAGATCATCGGCAAGCCGTGAGATCATATCCAGCTTGGGGGGATCATGTTTCCTCAAGAGAGCAAGATCTGGAGCCTTGTTGTGGATGAATTTCGCAACTGACTCGTTTGCGAGTAACATAAATTCTTCTATTAGCCTAGAGAAATGTATGCATATTAAACATAAATATCAACAAATAAAATTACATCTTAAACTAATAAAGATTTTTTTTTTCTAGAGAAGTTGGTGGGAGGTTGATCAAAAAAACTCATAAATACGTAAACTTATTTAACGTGAACCAAAAGTTTTAGACTTTCATCAGAGCGACGGGTGCAGAAATATCACAAGTTCCTGAAGGCCTAAAACTTTACCAAAATGTCGGCACACATTAAAATAATTTTATTTATAAATGTTTTATCGCTTGCCCTTCGCTATCCCAAATAACTTTTTTCTTCAATTAGTTCCACCTTCATCATTATGAACCTTTCTTTTATTTTTTTGAGTATTTAATATTAACAGGTTTAATATCCATATGTAATGAAATGAAGATATTTTTATCATTCTGAGACTGTTGTCCCTTTAGAATCTATAAATATAAAAATGAATGTATGTCTTTCTGTCCGTCTGTTTGTCCTTGGTGCATTACTAAACCATTCATCCGATTGCCATGAAACTTTGGAAAGTTGTTCCATACACTCCTGGGAAGGTTTCTGGCATATTACTTCTGTCTTACGATAATTTTATATATGTAAAAAAAAATAAAAATGTAAATGTTTTTATGTTCAAAGCCGCAAAAAAATGTGTCGCTATAAGCTGTAGCCAAAACGGCTTTACCGACTTTAACGAAACTTGGCTAAAGTCTTCCCCTTGAAACCCTTTTCATTTATGTGTATAACATAGTTTCCCGAAAACAAGCTGAAAAGTGTTACGATGAATTCAATATTTTATTTGATGATAACTAAAAAAGTAAAGAATTTTTGACTGATAATACCGACATTTATTTGAAAGATTCTTCCCTGTCCTATCTCAAAAAAGCGATAACTTCCAAATTTCCCCATCTACAAATAGTTTTCAAAAATAACAGCAAACTAAGAAATCTATACACCAAACTCAAAGATCCTGTTCCGCTCCTACAACAATCAAATATTGTATACCATATCACATGCTCTAGCCCAAACTGTAATTCTTCTTATATAGGAGAAACCAAAAACTATTTAAAAAAACGAATCTATCAACACAAATATAGCATCTCCACACGAAACCTGTTTGCCTCAAAACTAGCGGAACACGCCATAACTCTAAACCACACATTTGATTTCGAAAACACAACCATACTCGCCACAGTTCCCAATCAGAAAAAACTACTACTATCGGAATCTATATTCATTAATTTGGAAAAAAATAATCCGGTAAACCATAAAGTAGACAAAGAAAAGATCTGCAATACATATTCAAATATTTTCCGCCTCCTGAAACAATAGCCTATGTAATCCTTAATATAACACAAACTTATATTATGATAAATATTGTATAATATGTTGTCCTAAATATCATCTGCATACATTGAAATTGTCTTTATTATAAAAATTATTCATCTAACCCTTGTATACTTGCTATCAAACTAAGCTATATTTATATTAATTGGCACCTTTTGCTTAGGTTCATTTTAATACTAGTCAATAGTCACATTTCTGTAACCATATGAAATAACCCAAATATTGTACACGTCTGAAATATTTGTCAGCAAATCATTTATACTCTACAAACAACAAATGTTACCCTCCCCTCCCCTCTAACCTTGTTTACTTACCTTTTGCTATCTAAAAAAAAAAAAAAAAGACAAGTGGGAAATCCTCCCACCCTGACCGTTTTACTTACCTACCAAACATGTGTCAGTACATGAACAACCTCAGTGCTCAAACCACTGTTAGTAAGAGAAATTATTACAAATTTATATAATTGGATTATATTATATACATTATTTTTTATTGTGTATAACTATTTTAATATGTGTATTACAATATTAGTTAAGATTCATGTGCCATCAATGACTATAGTTTATTATTTATAATTAGCGGTCGTATACTATTATATCTCTGATTGTAATTTAAAAAAAACATTTTCAGCCCTGAAGATGACCCACATGTTTGGGTTGAAACGTTGGCAAAAATTTAAAAAAGACTGCGTCCTGAATATTTATCACCCATGATATGTAGAACAGCCGACTAACTTCCTTCAAGTATAACACTGTAATCAAATCAAATTATCATTTAAAGTTACTGGGGACTGCCGATTAATAAAAAACATATTGACAGTAGATACCTAATAATGAAAGCAACTGATAATGCACTTCTTCATAGTTATATTATTAATAACTAAAAAAATTTCAATACTGCCAAGAATTAAACTGCTCAAAGATGCAGGATACAGAAAACATAATTGAATATTTAATAGTTGACCGTTGCATTATAAAGGAAGGAGATGGTCCGAGTTGGCAGTCATAAATAGGCTGAATAGTGGCAAGGAGTTCCACTTAGAACTCAGGTTCTAAGTGAAACTCCTAGCTGAACACACCTTCCTGAAGAAGATCTGCAAAGTCGGGTCGAAACGTTGGCTTATAATAAAATAGTTTTGTCACTATTCAGCCTATTTATGATCGCCACCCCGGACCATCTCCTTCCTTTAGAAAACATAATTGAAAGAACGTTTTTAAAAAATATATAACACTTAATGTATGTTAATTAAAAGATTATAGCCATGAGATAAAAATACGAAATGCTTTAAGAAATTATATTTATACATACAGAAGTAATATTCTTCAATATAAAACAACAAAACTGGTTCATTCATAATGAATACATTAAGAATAATCACCATATTCCTTATCTGTTTTAAAATACAAAATGCTTTAATAAATTTTATTTAAACATACGGAAACAATATTTTCCAATGTAAAAAAAACATAAATGATTCATTTATACTGAATACATTTAAAATAATCACAATCTTTCATATCCGTTTTATAATCCTAGAAAAGCATGCAGAGATTTGAAAACAATCATCCAAAAGTCACTAAATTATATTCTGATAATTAATTATTAACACTGTTCACAGATATGGGCGGTCTGGAAGAGTTTTCTTTGCCTTCTTATCCCTACTTCTTGGAAGCCACCTATGAAATGTAGTGTTTGTCAAACTTGCACATTCCCTAGCAATCTCCATATCTGTAGGTTTCTTAGACACCAATTTCATAGCTTCTTCTTTAGATGTTTTAAGAATCCTAGGGTGTGATATATTTTCTGGCATTGGCTTGGTAAACTCATAGGGATACATCTTTTCTGGGTGCCAACAAACTATTGTTGATCCGTCGTCGGTGACGACTATAGGATCATCTATCGCTGTAACATTTATCGACAATTGTCGTTTCCCAAATTTATTAATCAAATCCAAACGCGGAAAACGTTTTAATCCTATGGAAAACATGACAACGACCGACACCGAAAATACAACTGATACTGGAAGGTTGCAATACTAAAGGTTAAGTATTAGCGTACTCTACCAAAGAGGTTAGTAGAGCTACAATAAAAAAACCTTCCAAGTTACAGCATACGTCATTGTCTAATTACAAATTACAGAAACAAATTCTTAACTAAATCAGAATTATTAAAATCAAATAGCTAATTATAAATGTAAAAGATTAACACGACGGTGAATACTAGAAAAGAAACAATATAGACAATACACAGAAAGTTGGTTATTTAGCTGAGAAATAAGAGATCAATGGCTTTCATATTTTCATCACAAATTGTGATCTAAAACTAACGTTTTAACTCATTATTAGAAAGTTAACACACATGAATTAAAATTTGAAAAGACATTAGTTTCACCCAAATCAGAAATATTCTTTCAAAAATGAAAATGGAGTCGAAATAAGTTGAAAAATGACTTCAGCGAAGTTTCATTGAAATCGATACATTCGTTAGGCGCTACAATCTATAGTAAATGCAGGTTTTTCTGTATTTTTATTTTTTTTCTCCTTTATTAACTTATCAAAAGTTATATTTAGCATTTTTTTATAACTCTGTGTTGTATGTTTTTATTTAAATAATAATCACTAGATGATTAAATGTTTTATTAACAAGCTTACACGTTTTATTACAAGCTTACACATCTAGATTCATATAACCTCACACCCGTTATCCTTACTTATAGTAATCCCATATATACATAACCTTATTTTACATATCTTAACATCTCCCTTCTTGAAGTCACTCTCTCCACCATGGTGCTCTCACTAGCCTCCCTGCTCTGGTGACATAACCATCAAATAAAGTTTCATCCTCATCCTCTGGCTGTTCTTCAGTATCTTCTCCTTGCTGCTCTTCCTCATTACCTTCTTCTTGCTGTTCTTCTCCTCCCTCTGCACCTTGCTGCTCTTCTTCTTGGCTACCATTGTACTTTAAAAGAGGTTTAATGTGCTTTCTATTTCTCTCTATGACTCCCCCATCTTTGTCCTTTCGCAAGCAATATGATCTTGGGTGATCCATCCTCCCGATCACCTTGGCTGGAACCCATTCCGAAAACGGACTTGTTTGCATCTGAACTTTTTCTTCCACCTGCAAGTCTCTGAGAGGTTTTGTCCCTCTGTCATAATAACCCTTGCTCCTTTTCTGCCTCTCTTGAAGTATCTTCTTTATCTCACTTTCCTTTACCACCTTTGATTGTAAATGACTATTAGATAGGGGCAAGACTCCTCTCAGGCGTCTACTCATCAGTAGTTCAGCAGGGGAGGGCATATCTGCAAATGGTGAATTATTTAATTCGAGCAAGCACAGAAACGGATCAGTTCGAGCTTCTAGTGATTTCTTTAGCATCCTTTTAATGGTTTGTATATGACGTTCTACTAATCCATTTGCCTGTTGATGCTTTGGGCTGACCATGCTACTTTTGAAATCCCACTGCTTTGCAAATTCAAAAAATGCAGAACTACTAAATTGTGATCCTTCTTGAATCTCTTTAACCATCCTTGGATTGGTTACACTCCTTCTACATTGGGAAGCAAAGTGATTAAGCCCTCTACATCTTCTACATGTCTGTCTGTAAGCAGGACATTTTCCTGTGGGATGTTCAAACCCACAATACCTGCATTTTATAATCTTGTGAGCTGAAGGCTCCCCTTGGCTTACACTCTTCCTGTCCCTTCTGGTATAGTGTACGTCCATAGCTCCAGACATTTCCTTACCTTGTTGCCTAGTTGCTATCATTAATTGGCACTGTTCCAGGACTTTATCCATAGTTAAATTCTGTTCCCTCAATAACCTTTCTCTCATCGAACAATCTTTAATGTCTGAAATAAAGCGTGCCACTAATAACCCATCTAATAACTGTCCAAATTCACAACAATTACCAATATCCCTTAACCTAACTGTATAATCACTATGCGTTTCCCTTTCTAACTTTGAACAACCAAAAAACTTATATCTTACATAAATAATATTCTTCTGAGGAATGAAATAGTCATCCAGGTGCTTAATTATGTCTTTTAGCGTTTCTAACTTAATAGGCAAACTATTCAAAATATTTATTATTTTTTCTCCTGCTAAATGTTTAAAAATAGCACACTTACGTTTTTCTTCATAATTATTCCCTCCTATTGCTTCAATATAAATTTCGTATCTGCCTTTAAATTCAGTCCACTCTTGAGCAGGATCACCATTCCAATCCATGGATCTTGGGGTTTGCATAAACGATTCCATTATTGTTATCCCAACTATTTTAGTATGTAATATTATCCTTAGTTCGTCCGCAGCGCCATGTTGTATGTCTTTATTTAAATAATAATCACTAGATGATTAAATGTTTTATTAACAAGCTTACACATCTAGATTCATATAACCTCACACCTGTTATCCTTACTTACAGTAGTCCCATATATACATCACCTTATTTTACATATCTTAACACTCTGAATAATGCGAAATGATTAACTTTATAAAATAAACCATATTAAAGGTACTTTAGAGCAAGACATATATGAACATTGGGCATTTAAGCCCTGTAAAGTGACATCAATGGGGGTAAGACTTATATGATATTAAAGACCACTTAATTATACAATGATACGAGTTTAATCAAAATCATTAGAGCCGTTTTTGAGAAAATTGTAAAAATGTGTTTCAGTGTTCATATTAAGTGGCACTTCCAGTTAGCCGATTTTAACAAAAAAGTTGCTGTTACATCCAGCTCATATACAAACCTTAAATACTTAATATCAGTTTCGTACCACTTTTGGTTTATGAGCTAGACTGTTAACACACACACAGACCATTTTGTGACACTTGGTTATTTGGACTCAGGGGACCTCAAAACATGTATTTCCGTTGAAAACTGAGATTCGAAAAGTTTCAAGATCGCAATACTTACCCATACTATATCTTACATATATAAGTGAAGAAAGTGAAAGTAAAAATATGTGAAGATATATGATTCACAAAGATTTTTGGAAATGGAAATAGAAAACAATAGATAAAGCAGAATAAATGTCAGAACTTGATCTTTAATGTACTTGATTCCAACATTATATCTGAGCTCTTAAGATGATATAATTGATTCTTCTTGAACAATTTAATTTCTAGCAAGTCTTTTCTACTTTTAGATTAATAAAATTTAAAAAAAAACAAAACATGGAACTATAGTCAGATTATCTAATAACAGGTCTGTTCCAACATGAGTTTCGACAATCAGCTAACTGATTACTGATGTAGAAGTGTCACTCCACTTTTATGAGTAGTACAAGATCTGATAAATACACTATAAATGAAATGTAAGGGCGGAGAATTTAAAATCCCCCTCCGGCACTGGGACGCGAACTCATACTTTTTAATCTTCTCAAATCTGTTATCCTGTTGCCAGGCAACTGGCTGTGCTGTGCACACACTTTAGCCCATCCGGCCACCCCTCCCCCCAGAAAGAAATTAAACCTAATTATGGCTGGGATTTTAACTGATAAGTACAACTAAGGAATTTGTACAGTAAATACTTGTCAACACACTCTGCCATTCTCTGAGTCCCATTTATACACTGATCATGGGACCTTGTCGCACTCATCCAAGAGGAGTACCACTTGTACAGTAGTACAGCAAACTATCAGGTCTATGCTTAATAATTTTTTTCTGTTTCAAAACTTCTAGAACTAGAAGCACCAGCAATCATACAGTACTGTAACTGAAAGTTTTTCAATATCCAAAACTCAGATTCAAACAAATCTATTTTTTTATCATTTTTACTTGCAAGTAAACCCTCTGCTACAAATAAATCAATATCTTGACAGATTTAAGGAATGCGATGTTATATTTTGGAGGAAAACACCGAGTAGAAAGGAATTAATGGAAATTTTGTCTGCCGTGTTCCATCATTTTCCAGGTTTTCCCTCTAACTGATGAATCTATATAGATTCTTTTTCCTATATGAGGCCTTATTTCCTTGGATGCTTGCTATGCTTTGTGAATGAGTAGAGAAAATTTAGAAATATCACTAATTTAGAAAAATAATAGCCAAAATTTGGATAGTACTTCCTTTAACCAAAAATTAATTTAATTAAGAGTACTCACTGTACAGCGCTTCAGAAGATTCTTCTGACCCTATGATCAATTCACAGCTAATGAAAAATTATTTGTCATCAGCTGGATTCAAACTTGACCTGGACCTTTAGAAGTGAGTACTTACCAACAGAGCTAACCTGCTCTCAAACAAAATGTACAATAAACAAACGTCAATTAAAAAAAAAAAAAATCATTTGATCAAGTCAAGTTAAAAATATTTTTTTAAAAAATCGGTACTTTTTGTCTAGCGGGCCGGCATGAAACCTCACTTCTTATCTATCTTATCCAATGTCACGTCACATAACCTCCCTCTTCTTATCCCCCCAAACCTTTGAGTTATTGCATTGTTTAGTTTTCAGTTATTCCCTTATTACGTTCACTTATTAAATTCTTTACTTTTGGCCTGTTTGTGTTTATTTTTAGTTTTTGAACCGTTTGTGTTTATTTTTCATTTTTTTTTCCGATTATTTTCGTCATATTATGGATCTTCTTAGAATATGGGATTTGTATGTGAGGAGAGTTTTACCTCAGCAATGGATGTTTGGTGGAGTTTGCCGAGAAACAGATGAATGTTTTATCGTCAAAATAAATGACAGAAAAGCAACAACCTTATTGTTATTCTATAAAGAAATTATAGAAGAGGGAACAACCATTTATTCAGACTGTTGGAAACGATACAACACCCGACAACTGAACGAAGCAAACTATGACCATTTCCAAGTGAATCACCCGTATAATTTTGTCGATCTATCAACTGGGGTTCATACTCAATACATAGAACGATTATGGGGCTCAGCAAAGTGGAGAAATAAAGTACATAGAGAAACTGCCAGACAACACCTTGATTCATATTTGTGCGAATATTTGTGGCGGTGGGTTCACAGAGAAGAGGACCCATTCCTCGCTATTTTAAATAGCATAAAACAATTTTGCCTTCCAAAATAAATAACACAAAGTGAAAATAAATTGTACAGATGTTGTTTATAGTGTTGATATTTTTTCTTTTCTATGTAAATATGTTCTTTAAATGTTTTTTTATTATTTCATTTTGATGTTTTATACGTACATATCTTCTTACAGTGCTTTTTTATTATTTCATTAATATATGTGTCATAAAATAAAAGTATTTTTTTTTATGTTGGTCTGACATTTGACAGAAAAATGACGTGGGGCTCACATATAATCAAGAAACGAAAAACGCTAAATCAAAGGTTAAGAATTCTGAACTCACATCTTTCGAAAAATTCAAAATTAAAACTTAGACCGAAATTGAACACATACAATTACTTACTAAAACCTATTTGGACTTACGCATCACAAATATTTGGAACTGCTTAAAAGACTCACTTAAACAAACTTCAAATTTTTCAAGCAAAAACATTCAGGACAATCACAAAAGCACCTTGGTACGTTAGCAACATAACCTTACATACTGATCTCCATATGCCGACTGTTAACGAACACATACAAACTCATTACAAACCATTCCATGACAACTTACAAGGACATCCTAATACACTTATAAATGACATGGCCACTACGAATATGCCAGGTAACGTCTGTAGGAGACTGAAGAGGAGCTGGATGAGAGACCTCCTCGCCTAACGTAGATATCACACTGAGTGAGGTGCCATTGGGCACTGATCCTCGTAATGCCTTTCATGACATTATTTTTTTCAATCAACCTCACATTCACTGGTTGTCATTACCATTATGACAGGTGTGAATAAAAAAAATTAACCAAAAAAAAAATTTTTTTTGTTATTACATTTGTTTTTGTATCTGTTTACACTTTCAATAATACGACTTTAATACAATAATAATAAGATATGAAGTAGGAGAAGGCTTATCAATGCGTTATGGGAATTATCAGTGTTGAGGTTATAAACATTGGCAGATAGCAGTCAGTGCCGGCCTGCTAGACAAAAAGTACCAAAAAATCTTTGTAGAACTGGGAGGTATTTTACCACAATTAAATGTTATGTATATTAATGATTCGAGTATCACAATAAAGTGTTCTGATCGCTTTTGGAAAAAAAAAGGATGACATACCTTTGCATTAACTGCTACACTTACAATTTTTGTCAGCATGAAAGAAAAAAAACTCTACTTACTCTAGGCCCATCCATTACAGAGAAACCTTGATGGCTAATCCAGAAACAATGGATTGAAGAATAAACCAATTCTATCAGTCTTCAGATTGGTGTATGAAGATGAGTAATACGCTGTAGATACCACCTACATATTTCTAGTTCTTATACAATATATAATATCAATATGCATGTCTATATAGAATTAATTCTTATTTCTTACAGTTTATGTAACATGAAGTTATGTCCTTATGTAATTTTAGAACTTTTTTTTTTTTCTGTTCTTCCCTATCTCGCCTTTTAGGCTATACGGGATTTTTCCGGGACGGAGGGTGAGGGCGGAGAATTTAAAAACCCCTCTGGCACCGGGACATGAAATCGTACTTTTTTTTTTTTAATCACAAAACTTGGTTATCTGGTTGCTGAGGAAATCGCGGTGCTGTGCACACACGTTAGCCCATTCAGCCACCCAGCCCCCTAAAGTAATCTTAGAATTCTATGTTATTTCTCATTCTATAACACATTACATAAACAGTATTTTTTTTTTTCAATAAATCTACTATACATTTTATATCCTCCAATACAATGAACTGATTAAAACTGTTAAAGTACTTTATTTTATTTTTGCAAATTTAATGTGTTAACCTTTGCATTGAGTGAGGTTTTACCATCTATACAGACATAATTGTTGTTCCTTGTTATATAAACTTCTATTGCAAAACATTAGGTTTAAAAACATAAATCTTGTGGTTTAAAAACACAACTAACTTTCTGAAATTAAAAAAGAAACAGATTAAATAAGTAAATATAAAGCCTTTCTCACTTACTTGTTACTGTCTTTGGTCTCATAAAGTGCAAAATTTTTGGGCATGTTATCTTCATTAAGTGTAAAAAACAACTAAAAAAAAATAGGTTGGAATGTTCAATAAGAATAAAATAATCATTTATAGAAATTACCATTTAAAAAAATATAATATGTAAGTTACCTTTGGTTGATCAATTTTCAAAGCACCGGAATCAAATCTTTTAGCTCTGATAACAACAGCGAGTTCATGCAACTGTAATATAGCTTCTTTAACAGCAGAAACTTCAACGTTATTGAATATTTCCGGAAAATCAGCATCCTTTCCATCAATGACATCCTGCAGATCATTATTATTATTAGAAAAAAATATATACAATTACAATTTAAAAAATCTGGTGAGCGTAACACACAACTTTTGCTTACCGTTCAAATTTGAATAGAAATTATTTTCTGGCCATGTTGGACTATTATACAATTTTTGAATGACATTTTTAACCGAGCTAAAGCTAAAAAATTACAGCTAACAAATCATAAACACCATTAAAATAACAAAAGTCCTATTTATTATATCACTGGTTGATTATGGATTGTAAGACTATTAGTTATTAAACTGTTATATTCCCTTGCAAAGTTTACTAAAACGGAATCAAGAGATTTGCATTGTCTGTCATAGACAGGTCAAAAGTTGTCACACTAATTGTAAGTTACTGTAAACTACAACAGTTGTAATACTGTTGGAATATCACTAAAGGAAATTTCATCAAATTATTTACTAATTTAATTTTCTAAAAGGTTATATGATGATTTTTCGGAATAAACGGACAATAGATAGCTAAATATTTAAATATAAATCAGATCTAGAATTATTAAACTACAGTAAATATATTTAAGGTTATTGAATATTTAATAGTTGACCATTGCATTATAAAGGAAGGAGATGGTCCGGGGTGGCGGTTATAAAATGGCTAAATAGTGGTAAAACTATTTTATTAAAAGCCAACGTTTCGACCCGACTTTACAGGTCTTCTTGAGGGAGGTGTGTTCAGCTAGGAGTTTCTGTAGTTTTAAGTGAAACTCCACGCAGTTCTAAGTGAAATTCTTAGCTGAACACACCTCCCTGAAGAACACGTGCAAAGAGTCAAAACATAGGCTTTTAATAAAATAGTTTTACCACTATTTAGCATATTTATGACCGCCACCCCGGACCATCTCCTTCCTTTATTTAAGGTTTTGAAAGTACCTATGAAATATTTTTATATTCCACTTCTTTTACACATTCCTGCATAACAGCCCACTAAAGCCTTTCATGATCAATCAGGTTGGGAAAGGAGAAGGTGCTTAAAAAGAAGAGATTTAAATGAGGAAACTGATTGTACGTGTCGAATATCAAGAGAGATGGTATTTCAGAAGGAGACGGCTTGAATTATAAAGGATTCGTCAAACGCAGCAGTTCGGTGAAGAGGAGGATAGAGGTCGGAGGTACCAGATCTAGTGGGACAGGATTGAATGGAATATTTAAATTGTAGACTGAAAAATATAGGAAGGTCGCTGAGTTCTGATGGTTTGGTATAGAAAGGTAGCAAGGAAGTACAGGCGGCGGTTGGATGGATAGAGCCACTTCAACTTAGGTTCCGAAAACAAAACGTATTGCGCAGTTCATTAGGCGAATACGCGGAGGGAGGGCCCCCTTCTCCCGAGGGGTTGGGTATAAAAACACATCAAACACCGCTCGGTGTATCTGTCAGATCTGGTGCGACCTTCAGAGAGTTAACGGTTTTTCTTTCAGTAAAATAAAGGCCTCAAGAAGGCAAAAAAAGTGAGGTAAAATATCAAGACAAAAGAGATTATTTTTAAAAATTTAAAGTGAATTGTCTATTAAGAATTTATTCCTCCAGGAGATACTATCGCTCAAATTTGACCAAACTGCACACACTTCATCAGTTGCGAGAGTTTGGTCTCGAATTGGATTGCCATGATGTGCTTTTTTTTTTGTTTCCAAAAACAAGTTGGTTCTTAAATGGTAGTGTTTGTGTAACATGAAAGCCATCAAAATAAAAACAATTAGGCAACTGATAAACATCATAACACAGGACTTTAAAGGAGCCTTCCAGCAGAGGAAACGGAGATGGCACAGGCATATTGTGTATCAGGGAGAGTATTTTGAAGAGAACAATATGGAATAATCATATTGAAGTTATTTTTTTTTTCTATTTTTGTAAAAAATTTCCAAACAAATGTCGATAGAAGAGCTACTAGAATGAAGGAAATTCAATAAGATCAAGTAAAACGGTGAGATGCTTGCTAAGCTTTTGATATTATAAATTTATATTATATCATTCATCATCAAATGATAGTACTATTCCATACTGCAAACTTCACTAGGGATTTTAAAATATCTTCCTACTCTCAATGCCACTGAATGCATCAATTGTTTATTTTTTTATTCTTAAACAAATAAATTCATTACCGCGTATGGGGAGCGTCCCACGGGTGGCGGATGTGGGGATGGTCGGTGGAAATTCCTTGGAAGTTCCTCCCGGCTAAGTCCGATGGACTCGCTGACCAACAATGAGAGGGGCCCTCCAGACTTGCTGGAGGGAGGGGACCTCCAGACTTGCTGGAGGTAGGGGCCCACCAGACTTGCTGGAGGGTGTGACGTAGGATTGAACGCCCTACTCACATATCTTTAGTTCACCAAACACCACAAAAAGTCATGGATCTCCCTAAGGTAAAACGCTCATTATCCGGAGGTAAACTAGTCCCCCGTTCGGGTCTCCGGGTGGGGACTGCTTTAGGGGATTCATGGTGCAAGTTGAAATATAGGGATTTAAATATTGGTACGTGGAACGTAAGGAGTTTAAACACAGCAGGGGGGCTAAAATCGGTCGCGAATGAGGTAAATGGGTACAATTTGGATGTCGTGGCTCTGCAAGAGGTTCGCTGGCCAGGGGAGGGCTCGATGAGGGAAGGAAAGTACACTATTTGGTACGGAGGAAGCGGGAATCATTGTTTAGGTACCGGGTTTCTAATTAGGAGTAGATTACTATCCGCTTTGAGCGACGTACAATTCTTTAGTGATAGAATTTCGGTAGCTATATTTCAGGGACGTTGGTTTAAAATCGCATTAATAAACATACATTGTCCGACCGAAGACAGTGACGATGAAGTCAAAAGTGAATTTTACGATAAACTCGAATGGGTTTATGATAAACTACCGCGAAACTACATGAAAATAATTGTAGGTGACGCGAACGCAAAGGTAGGAAGGGAAGAAGTTTATATTCCGACGATTGGTAAAGAAAGTTTGCACGAATATAGTAATGATAATGGGATCCGTCTGATAAACTTTGCCATCTCGAAAAACCTGATAATTAAAAGTACGACGTTTAAACATAAGGATATTCATAAATATACTTGGACATCACCGGATTCGCAAACACGAAATCAAATAGATCATGTCTTGATACAACACAGCTGGCAAAGCAGTATAATCAATGTACGGTCTTATCGCGGAGCAGAATGTGGGTCGGATCATGAATTAGTAATCGCGAAACTTCGACAAAAACTTAATATAAAAAAGAGAAAAGAAAACCGTTTCGATTTTGAGAATTTTAATTTGGAAAAATTAAAAAATCCATCAATTAGAAACCAATTCGAGCTAGATGTTAAGAATAGGTTTGAAGCTTTAGAGCTTCCTGACGAGGACCACGAGGATATTGACAAGTTATGGGTAGAGATCAGGGATAATATAAAAGCGGGCGGTAACTCGTGCCTAGGAAAAAAGGAAACTAAGAATAACAAACCGTGGTTTGATGAAGATTGCTTAAACATGTGCGAAAAAAGAAAAGCCGCTAAATTAAAAGCTCTAAATAATCCTAGCGAAGACAATCTGGAATACTTCCGAATCTCAAAGAACGAAACGACAAAATTGCTCAAAAATAAAAAAAGGGAGTATCTTAAAAATAAAATAATTGAAATAGAAACTAATAGAATCGAAAATAACGTAAGAGACATGTACAAAGGTATAAACAGATCACGTAAATATGTAGGGCCCGTAACGTCTGGAATTAGGGATGATAATAACAATATTCTGACCGATCCGGTTGACATATTGAATAAGTTTAAGGACCACTTTGACAATATTTTAAATACGGGAAATTATGATCTGTGTCCTCCTTCTGAGTACCAGAGTGCTGAACCGTTAATAGAAGGACCAAGTAAAGAGGAAGTTGAAGTAGCTATCGGAAAATTAAAATCATATAAAGCAGCGGGAATCGATAATATTCCTACTGAACTAATTAAGGCATGCGGGGAAGCTGGAGTTTCTAAAATACATCGGTTGGTTAAAAAGATCTGGGTGAACGAGAAATTACCTGAAGAATGGAAAGAATCTATTCTTATTCCGATTCACAAAAAGGGTCCGAGGACGGATTGTAATAACTATCGAGGAATTTCACTCCTTCCGGTATGTTATAAAATATTCACTTCAATCTTAACCAGTCGAATTACGGAATACGCCGAGGAAATTATCGGAGACTACCAATGCGGATTTAGACGGAATCGTTCGACTATTGATCAAATATTTTCTTTACGGCAAATATTAGAGAAAAAATTGGAGTACAAAGGTATTGTTCACCAGCTGTATATAGATTTTAAAAAGGCTTACGATTCTATTGACCGCCAGAAACTGTATAATATTCTAATTGAGCAGGGGATTCCAAAAAAACTAGTAAATCTAGTCAGGATGTGCTTGACGGAGACACTCAATAAAGTTAGAATCGGTAATAATTTGTCCGAAAAATTTGAGGTTCGTTCGGGCTTAAAACAGGGGGATTCACTTTCGCCTGTCCTGTTCAATTTGGCATTAGAACATGCCATTAGGGAGGTAATGCGAACCGAGAAAGGGTTGGATCTGGGCGGGACAACATCCGTGCTGGGCTATGCTGATGATCTGGTACTGTTAAGCGAAGACGTTGAAACTATAAAACTAAATACGACAACGTTAATGAAAGCCGGGAAAGAACTAGGACTCGAAATAAACGTGGATAAAACAAAATATATGGTTAGCTGCAAAAATGGCGATACTACTGGTGACATCGATATAGATGGTAATATGTTTGAACAGGTAGATAAGTTTAGGTATCTAGGTTCAACGATAACTAGAAAAAACGAAATTGAAGAAGAGATTAAAGTTAGACTGAAGGCGGGAAATGCTTGTTATTTTTCTGTGACAAAACTACTTAGTTCGCGCCTCTTGTCCCGGAACTTAAAAATTAGAATCTATAAAACAATTATCTTGCCTACAGTTCTTTATGGATGCGAAACTTGGCCACTTACATTAAGGGATGAGCAGCGTCTTAAGGTTTTTGAAAATAAAGTATTGCGTAGAATATTCGGACCGAAGAAGGATGAGTTAACCGGAGCGTTCAGACGGCTACACAACGCCGAATTGCGTGAGCTGTATCCGGGTAATATAATTGATGTAATTTCATCGCGGCGAATCAAATGGGCTTGTAAAGTTGTTGGGCTTAGTAACGAGAGAATTCCTAAAAGGTTAATATTTGCTGTGCCGAATGGTAAGCGTCCGAGGGGTAGACCGAAGCGAAGGTGGGAAGATTTCATTAAAGCCGATCTGAAGGGACTGGGTTTGGACGGCGAACGGTGGAGGGAGGTGTGTAATAAGCGATTGGTGGTGTCGGCATCGAACCATCGGGTTCGCTAAGCCTTATTATTATTATTATTATTATTAAACAAATAAATTTGTACCTATATTACAATAAGATAATGATGTGTTTAGATATTATGCATTATTTAAATATTCTGACATTTTATATTGTCAGATTCGTCTTTCCTTTGTTAGCAGAAATAGCACAATTTATTTTAAAGAAGAACTCGATGCATTTTTTATTATTTTATTTCTCAAAAGTGTATAATTATAATTTTTCCTACTGTACATAGTTTTAAGTGTCTTATCATAGTTTTAAGTATTTTGCATACAGATTTTTTTTTCTTTTTTGTATATAGCTTGTTTAACTAATATTTTCTTTACTTTCACTTTTTTTATTATTGTTTTCTTTTGGCCAGATGTAGTCTTTTAATTATGTACTATTTTGTTATTCTAGAGGGACTTTGTCCCAGAATAAAGTTATTTTCTATTTCTAAAACATGAATGCATTCTAGTAATTTTATCTATATTTTCTGAAATTTGATTACTTGCGGTATTAGTCATTTTAATTAATTATAAAAAAGAATTTTAATTTTTATAGCATTAAATTAAATAATATAACGGATTATACTTAAAAAATTATAAAAATGGTGAGTGAACAAAAAGTCTAGATCTACACTGTGATAACAAAGCTTCTGGAACAATCTGCGGCTTGGTCACCGACATTATACAGGAAGAGGTTTCATGGACAAATCGGCTTAAATGAGTTGATTAGTAAGTTCCTTATAACGGAAAAAAAAATTAGTTAATACTGAAAAGGGTTATTGGTGATCAAATGGTTTATCTATAGATAGTTATCTGCAAATTCTCAAGGTAAAGATCACATAGTTTAGAAACAATTTTTTCACACATATTGTGAAATTAACAGGTGTATTGTGTTTGTGTGAACCAACAGGCCTTTAGTAAGAATTGTAAATAATATTAATTACATATTAAAAAAATGTTAAATTTATTGTTGGTATTATTTATCAAAATTGGATAAAAAAACATAAATATTTTCATAGATTGGTAATTTCACATTAACAAAGATGTATTTTGGTCAAAGTTGTACTAAATTTCTGTTCTGATTTTATACCAGAATAATAAAAATCAAAATAAATCATAGTAAATGCGAAATTATTTAATCAACACATATATTATTTTATAAATCATTTACCTGGACTTGATCGTACGTTAATTGACCACAGGAATGGATAACAGATCGCTTGAACTGTGTATCCAAAACAACACCTGAAATGATAAGTAAGAGATTTAGAATTCAATTTCTAACAAATTTTTTTAAACTATTAATGTTAATTTTTAAGTAAAATATATGCTGAACAGCATTAGTAAATAGATAATAAAGACTAGTATGTTTTTTCTTCCTAATACATTTGAATTATAAGTGATATTGGAGTAGCAGTTTTATTTCTATAAAAGATATAATATCAAGAAATTAAAGTCTGTTCACCTCGTGCGGACTCATTACCTATCATGCAGGGGAGCACCCCACGGATGGCTGATGGTCGGTGGAAATTCCTCGACTAAGTCTGATGGACTCACTGACCACCAATGGGAAGGGACGCTCTAATTGCATATCTATAATTCACAAAGTAATAGTCATGGATCTTCCTAAGGTAATGGTGAGTAAACTGGAGAATTCAGGCAGTAAAAGAATACTAAATAGCGTGAATTGTACCCATTGAATATAATAAAAATTATTACATTGAGGCAAATAAAATGGGCATATAAAATCACTGAAATTAGTAACGAAAGAATTCCTAAATAGTTAATATGTGCTCTGCCAAATGGTAAGCAGCCGAGAGGTAGACCGAAGCGAAGGTGGGAAGATTGCGTTAAGGCTGATCTGGCGGAACTGGGTTTAGACGGCGCCCAGTGGATGAAAGAATGTAGACATCGATTGGTGGCATCAGCATCGAACCTTCGGGTTAGCTAAATCTTCTTCTTCTTCTTATTATTATTATTATCGAATTTCAAACTTTCTTGACTTTTGCCAGAAATATTCACCTACCCAGACCAAGGTCAAGCGTTAGGCTCAAAAGTTAAACTATGTTTAAGAACTTTCTGACGATGTTCGCTGTGCCTAGGAGAACTGCTTTTTGCCCTTCTTCCAACACTTTCTCTGGCGGTTTCAAATTTTCAATATCACAATCATTTAATTTTGAAAATGATTAAAATATAATAACATAAAAAGAAAAAGTTACCCTCTTTAGAGACAGTCATAATGACAGATATAGTCAATTTATCTTGACCGGAGCTCAAAGAACAGAGCTCACAGAGCGTAAGCGGCAGCATATGAAACACTTCCTCCACCATATAGATTGTCGTTGCTCTAAAAAATAATAGTACACATTATTTTATAATATAATACATTATTTAAATTATTCAAACATATACAAACAAAAAATAATTTATTGAACCATAAATCAAAAAGTATACAGCCTTAAAGTGGACACCACTCATATTAATGTTTAAGGTTTCTGAGTTCCCTAAAAAATGTAAAAAAAAAAATCTTTAAAATTTCCACAGAGCCTATTGAAACTGTTAACACCACAGCGTTAATTTATTTTATTTTTACAGTTAAAAACGCCACAGCGTTAATTCATTTTATTTTACACTTAACTAGTTTGATTAATTGTTGATTTGTTTTATTTTAGCAAAGTGAAATCAATTAATAATATGTATATTTATGTATAAGATATGTGTATATTAAGTATTATAGGCCCATAGCTTATGTTGTTTATATTAAATAGATTAATAGTTTATACTTGGACTACTTTGTTATGGATTGTAGCACTAGCTATAAACAAGTGCTAGGTTCAAGTCATAAGGCGGTAGAATTGACAAGGGACGGTCTGACTTCTACCTTCAACACTGCCCACTGCAGTTCTACTCTGAAGAGACGTACTTCTCTCGTCGTGCTCGCCGCTGCCCATTTGCAGTTCGTTTTGAGCAATCTCATTGAAGAGTTACAATTGGTTTCTACATAGAGACAGAGGTTTACGAACGTCCTGCTCGTCCAAGTAACGTTGTACAATCTAATTATTTGTTATATATATAAATTTCATATTGGGACTCTAGAGTTGTTGTTTTTTTTTTATTGTAATTTGGGCCATAGAAATAGTTTTTTCTTTTACGATCAAGCATGAAAATATCTCATTAATATTGTCACAATTGTTTGTTCAGCTGGTCTTTATTTTATACTAGAAGTTTGTTATTTTTTTTTACCTATCTGACAAGTGTAAAATTGATTCATTTTGTTTTTATGTTTTCAATATTAGATTTCGTAAATGTTCCAAAATAAATGTTTGAAGATACAGTCCACTTTCATTCTTTTTTTTTCTTTTATTAAATCATAATTAAATAGTTAGGCTTCATTCGAAGTTTGACATAAACTAAGAGGGAGCTAACAGAAACTCTAACTCATGTTTTGGTTTATCATTTTGAATAATAAATCATTATTAGAAGAAGTTAGTCCGGGTTGTGGTAAAAAAATACTATATTATATAATAGTATATTTTATTACAGTTATACAACGTTTTGGCCAACCTTGTAGGTCTTCTTCAATAGATGACTTTTGATATTCAGTTCAATTTGTAAACGTGATAAATTATAAGGATATCAGGAATATATTAAGGGTAATAGGTAATATACTCCTGATATCCTTATAATCCATTACCTTTCCAAATTGAACCGAATGTCAACAGTCATCTACATATACTGTAACTTTCTATAATTAATATAAATTGAATATTTAATAGTTGACCGTTGCATTATAAAGGAAGGATATGGTCCAGGGTGGCAGTCATAAATAGGCTAAATAGTGGTAAAACTATTTTATTGAAAGCCGCCGTTTCGACCCGACTTTGCAGATCTTCTTCAGGGCTAGAACGGACAAGATACAAAAAGATAGAGAATTGTGGCAGTTACATAATATTAGGTAGAATATTATGTAACTGCCACAATTCTCTATCTTTTTGTATCTTGTCCATTCTAGCCCTGAAGAAGATCTGCAAAGTCGGGTCAAAACGTTGGCTTTCAATAAAATAGTTTTACCACTATTTAGCCTATTTATGACCGCAACCCTGGACCATCTCCTTCCTTTATTAATATATATTGTTTATATACAGGGTGTTTCATGATTGCACAGCACTATTTTAGGTATGTGTTCACTAACACAAAATAAACAAAAAAGTTCATATTAACATATATCTCAAACTCATTTATTAAACAGATATCAAAGGTTAAAGATTTATTATTTATTATTATTACAACATTTAGAGTAACTGTTCAAAGGGACCTCTGTTTTGTTGAATGCAACATTCAGCACGATGAATACATGCTTCTCTGGCTCTTCGCATAGACTTCATCCAACCCCATACAAAATAATCTAATAGCGTTAAATCTGGAGATCGTGGTAGTCATATAACAGGTATGTTTCGAACAACCCATCGGTCTCCATAAGTTGCATTTAAATAATCAGTAACACTATTACAAAAGTAAGCTGGAGCACCGTCATGCATAAACCACAGCCTTTGCCTAATGCCTAGCAGAATATCTTCTAGGAGCTCATGAAGATTATTTTGCAAAAAATGCAAGTAAGATATACCTGACAGCCTAGGTGGCAACAAGAAGGGGACAATGATGTTGTTGCTTAGAAGACCACACCAAGATAAGGTATGTTGGTCATGTCCAACAGCAGTCGTTTGAGGGTTTTCTTCAGCCCAAGTATGGGTATTTTGAAAATTAAGAATCCCTTTTCTTGTAAAGCAAGATTCATCAGTAACCAAAATGCAGTTCTGCAAGTTCAGGAAGTTAGGATCTTGTGTGCTTTCTTGAATTAACCACTGGGAGAATTTTCTGTGCTTGTTATAATCTTGTGATAAGAAATCTTGCCTACTCGATACCTGAAATGGATATAATTGTTGTTCGCCAAAGTTCCCCATACCCTGGTAGAGGAAACATCCAAATGACGTGACAATCTTCTGGTACCAGTAGTAGGAGATAATTGAACAGCATCAAGTATTTATTCTTCAACGTTTGCAGTTCGTCCAAATCTTAGTCAACTGGTGTTTACTAGTATAGATTTTAGCGTGCCACTATCCCTAAGTAGTCTTTCAATGGCCTTAAACGTTTTACGATTGGGTATTCTTTGGTTAAGAAATTTTTCATGATATCTTCGAACAGCAGCAGCACCATTTCTATGTACCTCACCATAAGTTAAAAGCATGTGTGTTTGTTCTGTAAAAGTGAATAAATTTATGGTGTCTCTCATGATAATCATAAATTGAACTGTGTCACAGTATTCACTCACACTAAAACACACAGAACTAGACAAATAGATGGGCAACTACTGCCATTGCTTATCATTCATTTGTTTATTAGGTGATTAAAACCTGTTATTTAGTATTAAACACGTTAAACTTTGTATAGTCAGTCTTAATGTAGTAAATAAATAATAAATCTTTAACCTTTGATATCTGTTTAATAAATGAGTTCTAGATATATGTTAATATGAACTTTTTTGTTTATTTTGTGTTAATGAACACATACCTAAAATAGTGCCGTGCAACAATGAAACACCCTGTATAATTAAATAACTAATATATATTGTTTGTATCGTATATAGCCCTGAAGAAGATCTATAACATAGGTCGAAACGTTAGACAATGTAATAAAATATAATATAATCTTTTTTTACTGCACCCCCGATACCATTAATAAATCATTATAATTAGAGACCGGATTCCTATGTTATTACATAATTTATTCGCTTGAATGTAAAAATGATTAAACCTGATCACGTATCTGTTTCATTAAAAATTTCTTAATAATGCTGTAGTAGACATCCCCCTGTATTTACTCCTTTATGTGACATTGTGTGAGAGAATGAAAAGGAATATATAGGAATGTGAGGTTGCACGATGAATTGTACTCAATTATGCAGTGGACAAATTATTCATTGAAAAGTCTCATATCGATAAAGAAGGAAGAAGGAAAAGGAAGGATCAGATACCAACAGCTGCAGAAGGACGCTGAAGAAGCGGGGAGAAGCACTGGAGGCTGAGACACGGAGACAAGAGGACGTTACCTGAGATGAGAGAGGCAGGACATTGAAGACCAAGAATATCAAGGCTACAGTTATAAGACTTTTATACATTAATTTATTACAGTTGTAAAATAAATTGTTTTATTATACAGGAGTGAAAAGTCATTTATTTATTTAGTAGTCCTATATGCCTCATGATTGAAGAATAATAAACCAGGTGAGTCAATACATTCAAAGTGTGTTTACTATTCAAAGTGTGTTTACTAAGTCCCACATTTCAGATATATATATTCTTATTGTTTCTTCTCACTCAGTGTCACAAAAGGTATTAGATTCCCGAATTCCCAACGACAGTTAAACACTCTCAAAAAGTCTATATCCAGAGCCAGGATTTTGTTGTAAGAAATTTAAATCACGAGTGTATATAACCTAGGCTTCAGATAAACGGAAGGCTATTCGCAATTGCTCGTCAAAAAGAATATTAACAATTAACTCTTAAGAGGAATCTTTACAATATATTGTTTGTATCTTATATAGCCCTAAAGAAGATCTGTAACATAGGTTGAAATATTGGACAATGTAATAAAATATAATATAGTATTTTTTTACTGCACTCCCGATACTATTAATAAATCATTATAATTAGAGACCGGATTCCTATGTTATTACACAATTTATTCGCTTGAATGTAAAAATGATTAAACCTGATCACGTATCTGTAAATAACCTACTGAAAGTTAAATGTAAAATAAAGATGTTTTGGCGGGAATAGCGAATAGCCTTCCGCTTTTATATCGGGGATTAAGGTAATTTACACTCGTGAATAATTAAAACAAAACCCCGGCACTGGATATAGACTTTTTGAGGGTGTTTAACTGTTGTTGGGAATTCGGGAATCTAATACCTTTTGTGACACTGCATGAGAAGAAACAATAAGAATATATATATGAAATGTGGGACTTAGTAAATACACTTTGAATGAATTGACTCACCCGGTTTGTTATTCTTCAGTTGAGAGGAATATATGACAACTAAATAAAATGACTATTCACTCCTGTCTAACAAAACAAATTTATTTTAACAACTGATGATGAATATATATAAGTGAACGGTCGGCTTGATATTCTTGGTCTTCAATGTAGTAAGCCTCTCTTCCCAGATGACGTCTTCTCATGTTCCTGTCCAGGCCTCAAGTATCTGGCGTCCTCTTCCAGCTTCTGCTACCTGATCGGACCTTTTTTCTTCTTTTCGATTGTTTATCGATATGAGATTTTCCCGTGAGCAATTTGTCCACTGCACAATTGATTACAATTCACAGTGCAACCTCACATTCCTATATATTATATATTCCGTCTCCTTCGCTCACACAATGTCGTCTAAAGGAGTAAATACAGGAGAATGTCTACTACATATCAGTTTCATTAAAAATTTCTTAATAATGCATACCTATTAGAAACCATTTTGTCTAATTTTGTCCCTTCCTCAAGAAAATGACTCACATCAGAGATGTGTACACCAACTTGGAAGGTTTCTTCGTTTATTTTCTTGATTGAAACAGCATCATCTAAATCCCTCGCCGACGGAGGGTCTATTGTAAAAATTACTTGGGATCTGAAAATAAATAAAAACTTCATTAAAAAAAATATAGTGCAGAGCATAGGCACAGAATTTCCATTTTGATTGGGGGAGGGGACAATGGACAAAAAAAAAAAAAAAAAAATGGCGGTAATATTATCAGTAAAAATCCAACATGATTATTGGGAAACAAATATAATATTGAGCATTTAAAAATATGCTTGGAAAATTATACGATTTTTTTTTATGAGCGGATATACTTAAAAATATCTGAACATCACATTTGGATATAATACAATTTGTATAGGTGATAAATATTCAGGATGCAGTCATTGTGAATATTTTTTATTAGTGTCAAAGTTTTAACCCAAATATGTGGGTCATCATCAGGGCAGTGTTTTGATCACTGAAGATGAAATGAAATGAAAAATAATTTTATTCTGGGACTGAAGTCCCCTTAGAATAATATTAGAGTTTACAAAATATGTATCTTAGTCTGGCATGTAAGAATTATACAAATATATACAAAAAATACCTAGAAAATTGTAAGCAGATATATATATATATATATATATATATATATATATATATATATATATATATATATATATATATACATATATATATACACACACACAAAGATACTAAGAAAAATATATATAAAAAAACAATAAATAAAAGTACCAAGGAAAATATCTACATAACATAATAACGATAAACACAGATATATACAATAAAATACTGAGATATAAAAAAATTTATAAATAAAAATAAAATGGCTCCTATTAATTAACTGCTAGTGGCCAAGGTACTTATATAACCCAGAAATTTTTACAAGCTTGCGGAAGTTTAAATTTGTAGTAGGTGGTGGAATTGGAGTTGTTTGAAGAAGTTTATGGACGTGGTTTGACGTATGGAGATGGGTAAGGAGTTCCATAAGGAGGTAGCACGAATGATGAAGGATTTACTAAAGGAAGTGGTTTTATGGGAGGGGATGTATAAATCTATAGGTTGAGATCTGGTATAAGGAAAAAGGAAAACACCAACTAGGAATTGCTGTCGGGAATTAGGATATAGCCACTTCAACTCGGTGTACCAACAAGAAATATGAGAACGCTTGGGAATCCCAAATATGAATCTTATGAAGCAATTCATGATTTTCTTCAGTCTCGCCTCCAGTTCTGTGGACAGCCCTCCATACTCCAGGCAACCGTAGTCGAAGTGGGGGAAGAGAAGGGATGTTACAAGAGCTGTCTGGTTTTTTTTTTAATGGAATCACGAAATTGTTTAAGGATAGTTATGGATTTACGGTAATCTGGGAAATATGGTTGTTCCAAGAGAGGTTCTGATCAGAGATCACTCCAAGGTTTTTAACTGTCGGAAAGAAATGGATGTTATGTACATCTCAATTTCCTTGTTTATACAACCTCCAAATAAAAAATAAAAAAAATTTATATTCTAACTAGTTATGTAAAAATGGCTTTAAAACATTCTCTATGAAATATATTTATACTTCTAATATATACTTATACTTCTATATATATTCCAACTTTATTTTAGAAAACTTATAATATAATCACATGAAAATGAAGTATAATATATCCACATGAGTGGTGAATTATTATGACTAAATATAATAATAGGAATAATTAGGCCGTGATAAAATAGTTATGTACCTACTTATAGGCCTTAGTGTAGCCAGGTAATCGTTTTGTCTTATTTTCCTAATCACATATTTTATTTATTCATGTAGCTTATTTGATTAAAATAAGCTTATGTCTTTTAATTTCCAAGATTCTAATTTTCTAAACTTATTTTGATAATATCACTTAGTTTAAAATATAATAAAACTGTAATGGCATCCTTGTAGATTTTGTAAATATATTTTTTTATGAAAAAATAAATAAAATATGTGAAGTAAATGTTAAATTTTTTTACCATCAGCACCTTGGAAAAATGTACCTTGAAACATCAATTTCCGTTGAAAACTCAGATTCAAAATTTTTCATAATTGCAATACTTTGCATCACTACATATATTTCACAAATGGGTAAGTGAAAGTAATAATTGCAAAAAAAAAATGTAGTGCGCGCAATACACAACTTTCACTTACTGCTCTGCTTCAAAAAGCAATTCTTGTCTGGCAAAATTAGGTTATCAGACAGGGTGTCTAGCGATCTGGAAAACCGGGAATCGTGAAGGAATTTTTCAAAAAAGCCAGGAATTTTTTTTTTTTATTTATTTATTTATGCTATAAATTTGTTTTCATATAAAATAAAAAAGGTCAACTGTTAATATTATTATATGTTCCTAACGATGGAAAGAACATTTCTCGAAACATCTAACAAGTATAGTAATAAACAAAGAATAAAAAAACGTCCTCCTGTACATAATTCTTTATTTTATCTTGCTACCAGTTTAGCCCCGGCGGTTTATATCAGGCTAAATATAGTAATCGTAAAAATTAAGGAAATAAAAATTAACAACAATAAAAAGCAAAATTTACAAATCAATCAATAAAATAAATGAAAACATACCAATTAAATAAAAACTAATTATCACGTAATTTATTACAGTCCTCTCCTGCTTGTCAGATGACGGTTAAAAATAAAAACAAAACTATTGTCTTGAGGGACATTCGTCATCTCCTACGTCTTGTTTTCATTAGCCGCTTCTAATTTAATGAACACAGAATCCTCAAATTGATAAATATTAACATTCCAACATAGCATAGTAGTTTGTGAATGGGAAAATTTTCACATAAACGTATGAATGAATATTCTTATTTCTTCAAAAAATATTAATTTTACTAAACATTTTTATTTTAAACCCATATTTCCAACCGTATTTACTCTTATAAAAGGGAATACTGCTGTATTCACAGATGCTAATAACAGTACAGTCAAATTCATCAGCAGTGAAGAAACAATGGTGCTTTCAGAGATAAGATATTTATTTATTTTTTGTTAACACGTGCTTACATTTTGTAACTTTATATTAAAAGAATACATATTGTTATATAGAATACATATTTTAAGTACTTAGCACAGATTACACACAGAAATAAATATAGATCTAAAAAAAAAAATTATTTTTCTTCTGTTCATTTTTCCTACTTTTGGTGTCTTGAAGTTTTTTTATTTGTTACAATAAATTAGGCCATTTTTCACCAACCTTTTATTATTACGCATCAATTTAACGTTTCGACCATACTAAGGGTCATTTTCAAAACTAGAAAATTATAATAACATTATTAGTTAATATTCAGCATTTATAAAATGAATTTCTTATTGCATTTAATTGAATTGTCTAACAATCTATGTCAAATTATTTCCGATATACTTAAATTTATATAAAAATGTACATAAGGTATACACTTTTTATTAAAAAAACCCTTACATGTACGTAACTATAACCATTAAAACTCTAACAATTAAAAACAAATGCCTATTACCTTGATGAGTCCTCCTAATATGTTCATCCTTAATGTTCTAATTAATAAGTTCAGTGAACATTACTTGTCAATTTTTATAGGTGCTTCGCCTACGTCATTTCTGGAGGGACTGACTTATATCGACCTGGTGGAGACAGTCAAAAAGAGAGGGATTTTCCTTCTAATGATTTGCATTGGTGGATTATTATATTATTATATACGAATTTTATTAATTATATTTGCATAAAAAGTATTTATATTGTCCACATCTGTATGGTTGTTAACTGAATTACAACGAATATAAATATACTGATAAATATAATAAATGTGTTGTCACTGGGTGAAAAATTTAATATTATACCTAATAATCATGATAAAGAAATAATGAACATTATAGCGGACATCAAACTCATTATTAGATAAACACATCTGACAACCATAACAATGCAATACGAAATAAGGTAAACAATAATATTAACCAATTTATGGAACACCTTGGCGTAGGGAGGTGGCGGTCCCATCGCCCGGTCATTGTACCGCAACCAGCCACTGGCCCTCCAGGTTGGGGGAACACTTACACGAACACTCACACACCAAGTACACTTTATACAGCACACTACAACACCTAAACACTACAGACAAAGGTCACCTACAGTACACACCCTAGGGTCACCTTCCCTAGGTAGCCGCCCCGGATGGGGGAGCTAGTCAGGATGCTCGGAGGAGGCAGCCCCTCTACCTGACTCGGGGGCAGTGGGCTGATAACCCATCCCCCCTAAAGTACCTTATTACGAAACCTCAAAGAGAAGAAGCCAGACTGAATTACGGTAACAGACCGACTGGTTGTTGGAACAACTCTTTTTCCTCGAAAGAATATCCACAAAGCAACATGGATCTCTCCAAATGGACAAACAGCATCACAGATAGACCATGTACTCATTAGTGCCCGTCACAAGTCCAACATGATAAATGCAAGATCTTATAGAGGTGCAAATATGGACACGGATCACTATTTGAGCATTGCTGAGGTCAGATCACGAATTTCGCTGATTAAAAACCACTACCAATGACCAAAGAAGAAGATTGATGTGGTTAAACTTAAGGACTCAGACCACCAATATTCGTATCAACAAGCTGTGGAGACGAAACTTAATGAAGAAGTAATTAATGACAGCTCTATGGTCGATGAACAGTGGAAGAGATGCAGCAACGCAATGAAACAGGCAGCAGAAGAAGCTCTTGGCTACGAGACTAAATCTAGAGGGCCCCCATGGTTTGATGCTGAGTGCCTTCAAGCAGTAAAAGTGAAAAATGAAGCCTACAGAAAGAAGGTTCAGCGTCCCACAAGGCTCTCCCAAGAAACATATCGAAGAAAAAGACGCGAAGAAAAGAGATTATTCCACGGAAAGAGAAGAGCTTGGGAAAATAAGAACATGGAGGACACAGAGGCATTGCGCGGCCAAAATGAAAGTCGCCTGTTCTTTCAGAGAATAAACGAGGGTAGGGCAGCTTTCAGACCCAGAGTGACAGCATGCAAAGACACGAATGGAACTCTTTTAAGCCACAAAGATGACGTACTAAGGAGATGGGTACAACATTTTAAAGGCGCATTAAACAGAGGAACGGTGCCTGGAGAAGTAGGTGTAATGAAGGAAGACTCCCTGAATTCTATTGAACCCCCGGATGAGGAGGAAATGGAAAACGCCCTGAGGAAATTGAAAAATGGAAAGGCGCCAGGCCCGGACGGAATCCAGTCAGAGCTGTTGAAATGTGGAGGTGAAGAACTCAAGAAAGCTCTGCATGATTTAATGCTGACCATCTGGGAGAGGGAAGCTATGCCTACGGAATGGGCAACAGCCATTATCTGCCCAATACATAAGAAAGGAGATCAAACAGAATGCGCTAACTATCGAGGAATCTCACTCCTTTCGTGTGCTTATAAGCTGCTCTCTAACATTCTTTTTGAGAGGATCCTCCCGTATTCTGAAAAGGAACTGGGGAAATATCAGGCTGGATTTCGAAGAGGACGCTCAACCACTGATCAACTGATCTCTCTGAGGATGATCCTGGAAAAGACTATGGAGCGTAAGGTAGTCACCCACCATTTATTCCTGGACTTTAAAGCAGCATACGACAGCGTTGATAGAACGCAACTATACTGTGCCTTGGAGGAGCTAAGCATCCCTCAGAAGCTCGTACGCCTAATCAAGATGACCATGGACAGCTCGAGATGTAGAATACGCGTCGGTTCTGACGACTCCGAAGAGTTTAAAGTGAGCAGTGGGGTTAGGCAAGGGGATGCCCTCGCTTGTCTATTGTTCAACTTGGCAGAGGAGAAAGCTGTAAGACTCCGGTATTCAGACCAACGATATAATCTTCAATCGCCTGACACAGCTTTTTGGTTTTGCTGATGATATTGATATAATAGGTAGGTCTGAACGGGCTCTCAGAGAAGCGTTTATAGGCCTTGAAGCAGCTGCAAGACCACTTGGTCTAGAAGTCAACGAGAGGAAAACTAAGTATATGAGAGTTGGTGGTGAGGTGGATCTGAACTCTCCATTTGAGGTAGGTTCTTTTAAGTTTGAGAGAGTGAAAAGTTTTATATACCTTGGGTCTGAAATTAATAGCAAAAATGACATGGCTCAAGAAATACAAAGAAGGATCACGGCTGCCAATAGATGTGTCTTTGGACTTGGCCGACACTTAAGAAGTAGGTACCTCTCAAAAAAGACCAAGCTGATCATATACAAGACCCTTGTTCGGCCTATTTTGACATATGGCTCAGAGGCTTGGACGATGACAAAAAAGGATGAGATGAAGCTGAGTGTGTTTGAGCGAGGAGTCCTCAGAAGGATTTATGGTGCAGTAAAGGAGGGTGATGTCTGGAGGAAAAGAAAAAATAGGGAGCTCAGTTCTCTCTATGCAGACATCGACGTAGTCACGTATATTAAACTGGCCAGACTAAGGTGGGCAGGGCATGTGGCCAGAATGAGCACCGTTGAAATACCAAAAAAAATAATGATGGAGGAGCTGCACCTCGTAAGACGGGTGGGAAGGCCGAGGACGAGATGGTTGGACAACGTGGCCTATGATGCGAGAACCCTGCTTGGTGTACGGAACTGGAGAGCTGCAGCAGAAGACAGAGCCAACTGGCGGAGGCTCTTGGAGGAGGCCCAGTCTCGGTAACGGGATGTTGTGCCACAAAAAAAAAAAAAAAAAAAAAAAAAAAAAAAAAAAAAAATTTATGGAACACGGGAAAAAAAACAAAAATAAAAATAAAAATCTCTTACATACAAAAATAAATAAGGATATTGAAGATGCTAAAATATTTTTTAAAAACAATCCTGAATTACTAATAATAAAATCGGATAAAACCAAGAAAACAGTGATAATATTTATATTGTCCACATCTGTATGGTTGTTAACTGAATTATGTAAATTTTTAGTAATATATATAGACTCTATAATCTTTCTTTTATTGTTACTACTTTCCTTGTATATTATTTTGGCATTTTTAAAATCAAATTGGTGTTTGTTATATGTTGCATGTTGTGAAAGGCCGGTTGATGTGTTTGATTTGCTTGATTTGGACTTGCAATTTTGTTCATGTTGTTTCATTCGTTTTACGAACCATTGTCCCGTTTGTCCTATATAAGATTTATTAGTGCAATTTTTACATTTTATTTTATAAATAAGGTTGATTTTCATGTCACGTGGTATAATATCTCTGATATTGGTATACAATTTTTCAATTTTATTTACAGGCTTTTTACCTAATTTAATTTCAGATAGATCATAATCTTTGAACGTCCTTTGAATTTTACTAGTGAGATCTTTAATATAAGTAATTGAATTATATTTAATGTTACAATGTTCAATTTTATTTTCTAATTGTATGGTACTAAGTAACTTTTGTTTTTCAAGGTTATTAGATATTTCCAAATTATTATTTTTAAAATAATTTGTGATTAGATTCGGTTCGCTCCCTGGATGTGTCAGCAAATCAAAGATCTTCAGAGGAGATGTGATGCAGCCCGTAGACACTTTAGACGAAACAGGTTTGCTGAAGACTACCAAGCGTTTAGAATTCTCCGTAACCTGACACAAACCAGAATCCGACGAGCCAAATCCACCTATTTTCATGAATCACTCTTTTCAGCTCCTGATTCCAAATCCAAATGGCTACTCCTTCGTAAACTCTCCTTCTGTGAACCATCCAGATCACCTTCCTTAGCAATATTCCCAGTTTCAGCAATATTCTGATGATCTAAATTCCTATTTTATATCTACTTTCTCTGTCACCACACCATTAACATCTTCCTTTCCTCTGGCCAAATCGTTTAACGAAGACGATTTTTATTTCTCGGATATTTCACCCACAGACCTCATATCCACTGTGATGGAATCACATTTGAATTCTATTGATCCAGATGGCATTCCAGCCAAATTAATCAAATTATGCCTAACTGAAACCCTCCCCGTTCTTCTTTTCATTTATAATTTCTCCCTTCAGAACTCCATGTTTCCTACCCCTTGGAAGAAAGCCACCGTCCATCCTTTAAATAAAAATTCTAACCCTACTTCCCCTGAAGATTTCCGTCCAATCTCAATCCTCTCAAACCTTTCAAAACCCCTAGAAAGAGTAGTGCAATCCCAAGTGTCCAATTTCCTCGAACAGACCAATCAACATGACCCACTCCAATTTGGTTTTAGACCAGGTTACTCCACACAATCCGCCATAGATGACCAAAAACTAACTGACGAGAGAGGCCTTCAGCCCAGAAGTCCTCCCCTAGATCCGCCTGTGCAACTAGTGAAGCATTAAATTCATAAGAGTTTTCTGTTTTTTTAACTGGTACACCCTCAATAAATTAGTCTTTTAAAAAACATAAATCATCTGAACTTATAAAAATAATTATAATTTTAAGATCAATAATTAATGCAAAATCTCTTACCTTAAATCTAGCCTCGAAACCAATTCATCCTCCGGTATTTCATAAGGAAGAGGAGGAACCAACTTTTTGAAATGAGGCACTGGTTTACAATCCAGGCCGAGCTCTTCTAAAATAGCAGCTGTCTCTGTGGAAATATGGAATCTCTTACCAATTTTTTTTTTAAATATTCTGAAAAAAAAATGTAATAATAATAATAATAATAATAAAAATAAGAAATATAAATATTTATTCATATAAACATACCCTTCAGCATAATTGGGATTGACCCACGATGTGATAGACGCTTTGAATAATATATTCCAAACGTCAAATGATAGTATTTTTTTCATTATGTGTTTTGGAATAGATTCTTTCTGAATTCTGATATACGGCAAACGCGTATCTCTTGGTTCCAGAACAACTATATCCTCATCGTATAACTTATGCAATGAACCGATCGTATTTCGGTGGTGAACCCGTTCTTTGATGTACACCACCTAGAAATATGATTTATTTATAAATTAAAAAAAAAAATAATGATATAATAATTAACAGTTTTGCAACTAATAATGATGAGGAACAAAATAAATAAATAAATAAAGGACCCCTTAATCAGTCAATATTGAGTTTCGTCAATATATTGAACGTGTAAGAGCTATATTGAGCAATTAAACCATATATACGAATCTTGAAAATCACTGGGTGATACCAAATTTCTTTGGAGCCTCTCTTGGCAATATGTTTGAATAGGGAGATGATACTTTGTTTATTTTTTTGGGGAGAGGAGATTAACCCCCTCAGAATTTTTTTTAAAGATAATATGGCAATATGTTTGGGTACGTGTGTGATACTTTGTTTCAACATTTTTCTTTTTGAAGAGAGGATCATCTCCCCCCTCCAATTTTTTTTTTTTTAATAAAGTGGTAATATGTTTGGGTAGGTGGGTGATACTTTAATTTTTTTTTTTTTTTTGTGGGCTGGAGAGAGGTTTAACCCCTCCCCCTTCTAATATTTTTTTAAAGATAAAATTACAATATGTTTGGGTAGATGAATGATACTTTATTTAACTTTTATTTTTATTTTTTTGAGGGACAGTTTAACATTAGGATTACTTATGACATAAAAATGTCAAATTTACAAACATTAGTAGAAAGAAAAAGTGTTTCTTTAATTTTGGATTAAAGACTTTTTTAAAAATAGTTTATCATTTCACATTATAGTCGTTCATACATCTCCGAGCTCCTTCAATTTAAATCCTCTGTTCGTTCCAGCAATACTCGTTCCCTGTCTTCAGATTTATACTCAAGGACCCACCGAACCACTGCTTTCAACATCGATTGAGGATATATATTTCATATATAATTATGCAAAACTAAAAATCTGAATTTACAAACATATTATACTTCCTATGATTCTTTACAGATGTTAAATGTGACCTCTTACATTAAGGAATGAACAATGGTTTAGAAATTATATCTGTGTATTTATTTAGAAAATAAAGTGTTATACAAAATATTTGGACTAAAGAAGGGCGAGTTAACCAGAGAATTTAGACAGTTACACAACAACAAATTGTGTGAACTGTACCTGATAGTACTGAGATAATAGCTTTGCAGCGAATAAAATTGCCATTTAAAATTGTAGGATAGTGATTGGTGGAAGGAAGTACGTTGCCACTAGAGGTATCAGTATCGAACCTAGAGTTTCACTAAAACCTTTATTATAATACCTTAAACTGAGGATTTATAAATTTTTCTTTAGGCAAAGTCAAAGAAGAGTTTTGTTACATTTGAAAACAAATATAATTTAAAAACATAACAAAATTAAAGAAATTTGCAACTTACCTGGCCTGTCTTATGAGGGACGAGCTTTCCTCCTCTTTTCAATTTCTGTAAATAGGAAATAATCAACTTTAATATGAACATAGTAGAAATTTAAAAAGTACAATATTCTTAAACGAGAATTTTATTCAGTGCAGAAACCATACAAAAAATTTGAAAAATCGTTTTATATGAAAACAAGCTTAGAACGGAAAGATGCATCTATTGAATAGTTCCCTAAACACAAGACATCTTTTTCTATCGTTGGGCGCAGAAATAACATGAGTCAATGACTGACATGGTTTCTGCACCCAATGCTGGATCGCATGACCAGCAGAGATGGGTATATTTATATTCAAAATATAAATACGAATACCATTTATATTATATTACATATTCCTCGTTTTACAATATGTTATGTAATTATAACTCGTAATGTGTGTACGTAATATAAATTCCAAGCCTTTCTTTTTTTTTTTTTTTTTTTGTTGGATCCATTAAATTGATGAAAATTAAATTGTAAAATAAATTGAAATTAATATAAATTGTTATAAAATAAATTGTTAATTAAAAAATATAAACTTTTAATGAATGGTAACATTTTTCCAAGTTTTCAGCTGTCTGTAAAAAACAGTTGAGTGCAGAAACAGCATAAGTCCGAATCAAATTTTAAATTTTCCTAAGCCTAATTTATGTCGAAATTAGGTAATTTTTGCATGACAACATAGATGCATGTTATGCCAGGGGAAATAAAAGTTCAAATATTTGAAAATTTGGAGGAGCTATGATGTTTTTTCTCTCTCCTGACAAATTTGAAATTAGTGACTGAAGTGGTTTCTGCATTCACCGATTCATTTAGGGAAAGTACTGTTACAAGGCAAACGGTTGTGCAGGGAGGTGATTGGACCGAGATCACGCTTAACTGCCAGGTTTCCTCTTTAATTAATCATCTAATTAAGAGTACCAACTTAAAATAGAGCCTGGGTGTGCCACAGAAGGTTCTCCCAACCCTAGGGTCGTTCACGACTCAAATCTGGAACCTTGAGCTCTGGAAGTCAGTGTTTACCCACTAAGTTACCCTGCTCTCTAGGATAATATTAACTCATTATTTAGAAATAATGGGGAAGAACCATTTGACTGTAGACAATATATGGTGGAGAAGTTTTAGTTTGCGGTTCCAGTCAGTGAAAAAACACAAAAAAATATTTTATTTTGTGCTGAAGTTTCGGCCTAAATTTTTCAGTCCTTCATTAGGGCTGAGAAAAGAGAAGATACAAACTAAATTTTGTTAGCAAAATATGAGAACAAAATGTACGTATCTGCTAATAAATAAATTCTATGAAGTGAATAAAAATTAAGATATAGGAGTATTGTATGCAATGGTACAGTATGAGAATATAAGTAAAATATAATGGTAAGTAGTACATTTTTTAAATTTAATATAATAGCGTAATGAACTATTTCAAGTTTCCAGTTTTTTACAATACTTGTGAAAAACTATATATATGTCTGTAATAAAATTAGATTAGCATAAGTGTGTAATAAAAAATAACATTGTTAACTATCGAATGGAAGTTTTAAAATAATGATGACAAAGTAATAAACAATTAAATGATAAAGAAATGATATCTAATATTAAGTAATATGGAACAGCACATGCTGGCACTGCTATAATTATCCACCGATCTCTCTCCCATCATTTATTTCCCTTACCAACCCATAATTTCCTACAATCCACTGCTGTAATAATCCAAACTTCCCTTTACCCAATAACATTAGTTGCGGCATATTCCCCGCCTAAAATACCCATTTCCGAATCCCAAATAATTTCCTTCCTGAATTCCTTAGGACACCATTTCATCCTAGGTGCAGATTTAAATGCAAAACACCAACAATGGGGAGCCAGATCCACAAATTCCCGAGGGCGAACACTGCTATCTGCACTTAATTCCCATCGCAGCAACATCCTTTCACCTAATACTCCCACATACTGGCCAACAGATCCCAACCGCAATCCCGACCTTCTAGACTTTTTCCTACACAAAGGTCTAGGATCATTACACTGTTCCATTTCAAGGCTTGATGATCTTTCCTCAGACCACAGTCCTATAGTCCTAACCGCTTCCACATCACCCATTCCTAAATCATCCTCTCCTTCATTTATCAGGGGACCAGTTAACTGGAACCTTTTCCGTCAAATATTGGATGATAATATAGACCTCAGAGTTTCCTTAAAAACACCTGAAGACCTTGACGATGCAGTGGACTCCTTTACTAAGCTGATCCAGCAAGCAGTTTGGACTGCATCCTCACCTGATCGTCCCAAAAAACACCTCAGTATAAATCCTCTACCCCAAGACCTATTGGACCGTATCCATAGCAAACGATGCTCTAGGGCCCTCTGGCAAAGAACCAGGCATCCTGATGACCGGAAATCGTATAACTATTATTCCAAACAGGTAAAAAAGAAACTGGATATCTTTAGAACCCAATCCTACAATTCCTACCTTTCCTCATTAACATCTAGTGATAACTCCCTCTGGACTGTAACTAAAAAAATCCTTAAAGTCCAATCCATTTCCCACCCCCTCCGCCGTGATGATGGTTCCTGGGCTTCGTCAGATGCGAATAGAGCTGAAGAGTTTGCTAAACATCTATCCTACACATTCACTCCCCATCCCGAACTCCATCCCACCCACACTGCTGAAGTTAAAGAATTCCTCTCTTCACCAATTCCTCTCTCTCTACCTCCAAAACCTGTTAACCCCTCTGAGGTCAAATTCCTCATAAACAAATTAAAACCCCGAAAATCCCCTGGATATGATCTCCTCACTTCACAAATCCTTAGACAACTTCCCAAAAAATCAATTATATTCCTGACCTATCTATATAATTGCATCCTTCGTACTACCAACTTTCCCTTGATGTGGAAACACTCCATAATCGTGCTGTTTCCAAAACCAGGCAAACCCGTTAATAACACATCATCCTACAGACCGATAAGTTTACTCCCTATCCTCTCAAAAATCTTTGAAAAAATCCTCCTCAAACGCATCCTACCCATACTCGAATCCCACAACATCCCTTCTCATCAATTTGGATTCCGCTCAAGACATTCCACTGTCCAACAAGGCCTTCGTGTTGTGGACCATATATCCTCTGCACTTGAAAACAAGCAATATTGCACTGGTGCCTTTCTGGACGTAGCGCAAGCTTTCGACCGGGTGTGGCACGATGGCTTGCTTTTCAAGCTCAAAACCCATTTACCCCAATCCTTATACCTAGTCCTCAAATCCTATCTCTCAAATCGTTCCTTCCAAGTCCGTTGCGGCACCGAATTCTCCACTTACTATCCAGTTGAGGCTGGTGTTCCACAAGGCAGTGTTTTGGGTCCAGTTCTCTACATCCTTTTCACTGCCGATATCCCTCCAAATCCCGATACCTTCCTAGCTACATTTGCCGATGATACTGCCATTCTATCCTCCCACTCAGATCCTCAAATAGCATCTCAAAACCTACAATCTCACCTCTCCTTGATTGAGCAGTGGTGCAACGACTGGCGCATTAAAATCAATGAAGCAAAATGTAAACATATTACTTTCACTCTGCGACGCAGATCCTGTCCCACAATCCTTTTCAATTCAATACCACTTCCCTACTCAGATACAGTCCGTTACCTTGGCTTCCTTCTAGACAAAAGACTAACTTGGAACCCACATACGAGACTTAAAAGACAAGAACTTAACCAACGATATGGCCAGCTATATAGACTACTAAGCAGGACATCTCATCTTTCGATTGAAAATAAACTTTTAATCTACAAGACAATACTGAAACCTATCTGGACCTACGGACTTGAACTGTGGGGAACTGCTAAACATTCGAATATCAAACGCATCCAATCCTTCCAGTCCAAAGTACTTAGAACAATAGCCAATGCCCCATATTATGTCACAAATAAGACCCTACACCATGACCTTAACATCCCTTTTGTCCTCGACATCATCCCATCCAGATTCTCAAACTTTCACCAGAACCTTATCCATCATCCAAATCCTCTAGCTCAATCCCTATCCAGCTCCCACCATCCCTACAATCCCCCTCGAAGGTTAAAACGGCAGTGGCCGCGAGATCTATTGTAAATATGCTTCTGGAGTCCTGGCAATGGCCAGCTTCTCCACTCAAGTCCTGAGCATCTGTGGCTCTAGTGCCCTCCTTCAGCCTCCACTGGCTTTTAATACTAGTGATGCGGCTGGAAAAGTGGCACTGGGATCTCTGGAGTCCTGCTTTGCTTTCCACATGTGGGGAGAAAAGGCTGGCTCGGAGATTCCTGGGCGAATGTATATAGGTATAAATGTGTTTAGAAGTTTTTATTTTATTTTGTTTATTTATTTTTTTTATTTTTTTATATTTTTTTTCTATTGATTTACATTTTTTTTATAGGTATTATATATTTACTTTTATATTTATAGTTACTTCTGTATTACTTGTATATACTGTATGAATGAGAACTTTTAGCCTTAATACTTATAGCCCTCCAACAGTGGCTGATTGTATTATTATTCAATAAAAAAAAAAAAAAAAAAAAATAAAAAAAAAAAAAAAAATATTAAGTAATATAGATACATTACAGACATAAGTAGTACATAAAATAAATAAGATCTGATAATTGTTGTAAGATAAAATATGTTCACTAAAAATTAAATAAACATAAATGATGATAAGTATAGAAACTGGCACATGATAATAAGGTTAGAATGAAATATCAAGTATAAGAATTTCATAAAGCAGTAAGTAGAAAATAATAAGATGTAATGATATTAATAGAAACACATCTGATTTTATTTATTTACAATTATATTTTTTTTATTTATTATTTGACATTACATTGTATGATTTTATTTATCATTATATTTTCATAAATTACTATTACAAACAACACTATATTTTAATTTGTATTCACTTCTTAAAATTTATTTTTTAGGCAAACAACATAAATTTTCTAATCATATATTTTTACAATAGGTATTTAACAATTTTTAGTTGTCATATTATCTTTTTTCGTCAGCACAAAATAAGATAAATTTTTATTTGTGTTTTCTCACCGGGTGTGATCCCCAACTGACTTGCAAACTATTTAGAAATAATATATAAAATGCAGTCAAACGAACCTGACTTAAAATGAATTTTCCACTCACAAAATTGAATACAAATTTCTGATCAAACTAAACCCCACACACTCAGCAAGAATAAAAAAATTTACAATTTTTCTATGCATATACACTGACAGGCAAAAAATTCCACCCACTTGATTTTTTCATGTTTTCATCTAAAAATATTTCTGCTTTGGATTGGTCTATTGTTTTTAATGAATAAATAGGTAATATTTTTGTTTGTTTTCAATTAGGAATGTTAATATAGAGGACAATAACCCTTAATCCTCAATTCAATGAAATGATTCTAGATTCCAATGTTTACTTTCTATGGAATCAAAATGTTTATTCAGTATCATTAGTTCAGTGCCGTTTCTTGCAGCACATTTCTTAGTCTGCGGCTTTTAATTTTTTCAATATTAAGTTTAAAAATGCCTCTTAGTGCTGAGGATGTTGCGCGTGGTGTGTGTGGCACTAATTGATGATGGACGTTCCATTAGATATGCAGCTAATGCCATCGGAGTTCCATATGAAACTTTATGAGACGCCGTCAGGCGTTTTCGGGAAACTGGTTCTTACAATAGAAGGCCCCCGGTTCTGGACGGCCTAGGGTTACAGAACCACGGGATGACCGGTTTTTGACTTATTATTATATATACCGGTTTTGACTTAGAATTTTACGAAACCGGCACCTTACGGTTGTTCAAGCGATTCATCAGCTCGAAGAAGTTCGAGGTGTGCAAATTATTGAAAGTACCGCTCGGAGAAGATTAAATGAGTATGGATTAATGGATTTTTGTCCAGTAAGAGGACCAGAATTGACTAGAACTCTGTGAGTCTGGTCCTCTTACTGCCAGTAACACGGCTGGCTTTTGCTTGAGAACACAGCCATTGGACTATGGATGAATGGAGTGCTGTGCTTTTTACAGATGAGTCAAGATTCGCTCTTCTATCTCCAGACGGGCGTGAAAGGTTGTGGAGAAGAAGAAACGAAAGATATGCAGCCTGTAATTTTTCCCAGAGCCAACCTTTCTAACGTGGTTCCTTAATGGTGTGGGCTGGGATTTCAATGGAGCGCCGCACAGAATTGGTTGTTGTTCATGGAGGGTCTTTGACGGCCATTCACTATGTAGATGAGATTTTGGAACCTCATGTGTTGCCTATCCTCAACAAAATCGGCGATCGTTCTATTCTAATGCACACCCACATGTCACCCGGATAGTGCAGACGTTCCTTCAACAGAACAATATTGAGGTTTTAGCCTGGCCAGCACGTTCTCCAGATTTGAACCCCATTGAGCATTTATGGGATAATCTCGGAAGACAAATAAAAGGGCGTACAACACTTTCTGATACACTGCAGGACCTTGAAAGGGCTCTTCGGGAGGAATGGGCTATCCTCCAGCAAAGAGACAAAGGCGTCTTCAAGAAGTAGTGAAGGCAAGAGGAGGAAACACGCGCTACTAAAGGATGATGTAATTAATTTCTTTTAGAATAATAATGGTTCGTTTTGGAATCTTGGAATCTAGAATCATTTCATTGAATTAAGGATTAAGGGTTATTTTCCTCTATATTAACATTCCTAATTGAAAACAAACAAAAATATTACCTATTTATTCATTAAAAACAATAGACCAATCCAAAGCAGAAATATTTTTAGATGAAAACATGAAAAAATCAAGTGGGTGGAATTTTTTGCCTGTCAGTGTATATTGTGATATATACCTTTATTGGAAGTGGGTAAAAATGATTTAATAAATTAATGTTGAACAGTTAAAAGGCAAGCTAATCTAGTTCTACTAGTGCAGGGAAAAGAAAATGGCTACTCTGTAGTTTCCCAAGAAGGAATATCCCAAAGAGGAGAGGGACAAAGGTTTTTGTTTTGGCAAGCAGTTGGTGTTTGACTGCAGTGAAGGGAGGATAGGAGAAGTGATCCTGGCTCCAGTGGGAAAAACCCAGTAATAGCGTTACCAATTTGGAAGAGTTGTTTGGCCGAACTTTGGAAAGTGTTTGAAGGCGAATGAGGTCAGTGTCACAAAGGAAGAAACATGTAATATAGAAAAAGGTTAGCTTGCCAATCCATATTTGACTTTATTTTAAAATCAATCAGTGTTTAATTTTAGTATAAATAATAATAGTTTGTCTGAGTTGATCTGATTGTCAGTAACCCACACCTGAGATAAATATATTAATACTCTTATAACTTTGTTTATTATTAAACAATCTCTTATTTATTTAGGAAATATCCCAATGGTAAGAAGTGAGCTTCTGAGGTTACATTATTATTATTTGTAAAATATAAGAGGGATGTTACAATATTTTTTTGATCAAGGAATCTTTTTGTTCAATACATCAAGATTATTAATCGCCTTAACCAAATGAGGGGTACTTGTGAGTTAGCCGGTTCCTACGGACTGCTATCTTGTCGTAGACAGCCCCCTGTATTTACTCCTTTATGTGACATTGTGTGAGGAAATGAGAAGGAATATATAGGAATGTGAGGTTGCACTGTGAATTGTACTCAATTCAGCAGGCAGTCAGGAATTCAGGTTGGTGGAACTATTTTCACTCGCACCGTGCAGCTCCTTGGATACGCTGATGATATCAACATCATAGGTAGGACTTTTACGGCCATGAGCGAACCCTTCTTAAGTCTTGAGAGAGCAGCCGCACGGTTTGGACTGCAAGTTAATCAGTCCAAGACTAAATAAATGAACAATAATGCTACAAGAAGAATACCCGAACCCATTCAAGTTCAAAGATACACATTTGATACTGTGAACGAATTTATATACTTGGGATCTCTAATTACAAGCGACAATGCAGTGGGGGCTGAAGTGCAACGCAGAATACAGGCAGCCAACAGATGTTACTTTGGACTAGTCCCGCAGCTTAAAAGCAGGGTTATCTCCCAAAAAACAAACCTGCGACTGTACAAAATCTTAATTAGGCCTGTTCTCACTTATGGTGCTGAGGCATGAACGCTGACCAGGGCATTGGAGTAAGACTTGCGCCGCTTCGAAAGGAAGGTGCTCAGGAGGATTTTGGGACTAATCTATGATCCAGAGGGGCCCACCTGGAGAAGGTGAACAAACCAACAAATAATGACCATGTACAAGGATAGGGACATCATCCGTTTTATAAAGGTAGGACTGCTCTGATGGGCTGGTCAAGTGGCTAGGATGAGCCCAGAGGAGCCAACTCGAAAGATCCTGGATGAGAAGATCGAAGCCAAAAGAAGAGTTGGACGCCCACGGCTGCGCTGGCAGGATGGTGTAACATTGGACGCCCTCTCCATCTGGGAACAAGAAACTGGAGAGTGACAGCACAAAGAAGACAGGACTGGCGGAAATCATTACAGGAGGCCCTGACTCTTTGTGGGTTGTAAATAATAATAGGTAATGTAGTAGTTTCTTTATTATTATAAATAAAGTAAGAGTCTTATCCATACGATACCAACTCTGATATTTCTGGTTAATACATGAATGCTCTTTAAAGGAGAACCACAGGACGGAGGAAGCAGTGTTTGCCAGCCAATGAATTGCACCGATCATAGCATTAACTAAAAATGTCAGCCGAGACCATTATTTTTCAATTCTGATTTTTATTATTAATAATATATGTATGAAATAAGGGTGGTAATTAGTAATGATTTGCTGTTTCAATTAATTTATCTGCTGATAAATTAAGGGAAGAACATAACAAATATCAAATAAATTCTAATCGGCATAGGCAGTTGAAATAGTGATGTGTTTTTATAGTTTATAACAACAATGAAATACCCAGGGGATTCATAATAATTAAGGCAGCAGCTTATATTGGGTTGTACGGAAAATAATATATTATTTTGGTTTAAAAAGAAAAAACAAAGATTTACAACTGTTTTATTTAATCTAAATAGCTTCCACTAATATCAATACATTTCTGCCAACGTCCTGGCAACTTTTCCATACCCTCGGAATATAATTTCACATCTTTAGAATTGATAAACTCCAAAAAAAAAAAATTTTTTAATTCCCTATGTCCATTAAATTTTTTTGTCACGTAAGTTCAGGTGTCTAAAAGAATAATAACCCGTAGGCGAGAGGTCCGAGGAGTAGGGCTGATGTAGCAGAGTTTCATATCCAAGCTATAACAGTTTTTGTTGAGACATGTGGCCGGGCGTTATCATTAAACAAAATGGGGCCCTTATAATTGACCAAAGATGGCTTCATTATTGCCAATTTTTGACGCATTGCCTTAATTTAGTTATAATACAATTCGGCATTGATGGTTTCTCGAGGATTTAAGAAGCTGTAGAGGATCAAACTAAATGAATTCCACAAAACAGAAACCACCATCTTTTTTTTTTTTTTTTTTTTGATGAGTTGAGGACTTTGGAAAATGTTCTGCTGCTTCTCCTTTGTCGAGCCACTGTCCAGAACGTCTAATGTTATTATAAACTTTTCATCACAAGTAACAATCCTAGAGAGAAAATGGTCGTTTTCATTTCAGCTAAGCAGTGTAGCACAAACTTCATAATGCCGTTTTTTTGGTGGTCTTTTAATGTGTGTGGAACCCAACTTTCAAGCTTTTTTTACCTTTCCAATCGCCTTCAGGTGGTCATCAATGGTTTGGTATCCAATAAAAATAGTTAATAAGCTACATTGATTTTAAGCCCAGTGTTATGATAGAAACTTTTATGAATACATGATCTTAGAAATAAGTGCAGAATAGTGGTGTATTTCTTTTTTTTTATGTTTTTAAGATAAATTCATCTTCAGAGATTTTTCCTCTGTGTAATTAATTTATAGTTTCTTATGATATGCAATAAACACATGAAAACATCTATGTATAATTTCAGCAAAAAAACAAAACAAATAAAGTAATTCTAAATTAAAATATTTAAAATCAATTGTTTTTAACTTACTGCCCAATCACTCTTTTCTTTTACTCTAACGACTACGATGTCTCCATCTAATGAGCGATTGCGGTCTTCAACTCCCATGATTACTACATCTTGATCGCCATCAGCCTAAAAATAATTTTTTAATAATACGGATCTAATACTAATAAAATCTTCTACCCATGAGGTAGAGGAAACATGAAATGCAATATTTAATAATGATTGCAATAACTAAAAGATAAAATCATTTCTTGATTGATTAGTTATTAACTGATAAATTTATCTTACCCAATCAGATACGTAAGCTTCATTGCTATTTTTGTGGTTTATTCTTAGCATGGACTAAAAATTAAAAAAAATATATATATAATAATATCTTAAAATTGTTCTAATTATAAAATCAGATTATAAAGCAATATAAAATGGAAAACTGGAAAAATGTATGAAATTAAGTTTCACTAACCTCTATTAGGGTCCTATCTGCTAAACCACTTTTTACTTCCTCAGAGGATAAGTAAGGTTCAAATTTGTCGCCAAAAGATTTGTTTTTAAACTTTGTACTTATCGTTCTGAATTAAAAAAAAAAAAAATTATTTGAGTTTAAAAATCTCATTTTCATTACTTAATATCAATACTTGCCTTATGTTACATACTAGTTGATTTTTAAAATAAATCTCATCAACCAGTGAGTCAAAATAGGTAAACTTATATAAATTGCATTCTGCTTCATCAGATTTATCAATGGTCCAATCACTATAAAATTAAAAAACAAAAACAAATAATTAACTGAAAGGCTAAAGTTTAACAACATATAAACCTACATTAATGGATTTAACTTAGATTTTATTTAATAGATATTTAATAGATTTTAGGCCGCAGGTAGCTCAAATAAAGTACGTTTTAGTTATCTATACAGTACCAGTCAAAAGTTTAGACTCACTTCTATTTAGTTCACAATCTTCAAGATTAATAAAATAATTCCAACTCAAGATATAACATATTAAACGTAAACATCAACAAACGCCCAACTAATCCTCTTCCGACTTAAAAATATTTACTATTCCTTCAGGATCACTTTATTTTGTGATTGATCAGATAAACTAATAAGAGTGAGCCAATAATGATTCAATTAATTTGTATTATATTTACCATTTATTTTCTGAGATTCATTCTAAGGTAAATTTATGTACATAACACATTAAAAAAAATTAATTTCAAAGTTTTAATTAAGAATAACATAGAATAGAATTATAAATAATAACAGAAGGATTTATATAACTATAGTGATATATTAAAGACATAATACGAGCAATAAGGTCCTAATACTGCAAAATAGTTACTAAAAACAATAAACTATGGAATTTTAAGTGACATTTGAAATGAACGACAAATTACTTTTGTTGTCATACCATTGTATTAATGAAAAAATAATAATAAAAGAGTGGATAAATATTTACATATGTACGTTAATGTGTTCAAAGAATACAATAACAGTATTGTAAACATTGTAAACAAATCCTATATAATCGGTGAAAATAAAAGAAATCTACATATAGACGAGATTATATACATATATAATATACATGATAAATGGCTACCCAGCATCTGATTGAGTTGCAAGGAGGAATTGGAATAAGAGGGTTTTAAATATGGATAGGGATGGTGCATGGCGGATTTTAAGTGGGATGGAATTCCAAAAGGTGATGGAGCGGACAATAAAGGAGTTTTGAAATGAGGCCGATTTGTGGAAAGGGGTATAAAGGTCAGAAGGACGAGATCTTGTGAAGAGAGAGTGGATAGATGACTTGAATTGAAGGAGATTGAATGCGTAGGACGGACGATGATTATAGATTATTTGGTAAAGGAATGTACCGAGGAAATATTGTCTTCTGAAGGAGGGAAAGAGCCGCCCTTTATACATATTCTATATACAATTCAACTAGACCAATTGCACCTAAAACTAAGGTTTCTCAGACTACTGTGATTAGAATGTTGAAGAGAATGAAAGAAATTAGGCAAAAAAAGAGCCGCTAACGATCTGGGAGACATATAATAATGTCAAAATCTGAGTATAAGTTCATCTGCATGCAAAGGAAGCTCCAGAGGACTTAAATAGCGTCAGAAATTCAAAAAGAACTGAATACCTTAGACAGGAGCCTGTGTCCATCAGTGCAGTAAAGTAAATACTAAATTGTTAAAATAGAATTTTAATTGTTATGCTGACATTTCGACCCACCTGACAGGTCTTCATCAGGGCTACAAAAGATACAAAACATAAAAGGTACATGGTGAAAATAAAATAAATGAATTATAAGTAGATATTAAATTAGAAACAGTTGTCTGATAAAGAAATAACAAGATGACATCACAGATATAGTGTAGTTAAAATATCAAGTATTACATATATATATATAGAAAATACAAACAATAATAGAAAATAAGTGGGAATAAAAACAGAAAACAAAGGTGAATATAGCGTGTAAGTTAAAAATAAGGACTAGATCGCCAGACCAACCTATTACCCTTTCAAGCCTATCAATGTAGGTTTATTTCAACATTATTATGCTTTTTTTCCCCCTTAGTTTATTGAAAAGAATACTTTTCTAATTTCAAGTAGATAAATAAATATGACTAGTAATCTAGATTAAAATGCTATAAAAATTACAGACTAGACCTGAAACAAAAAGAATGAAATTGATGTTAAGATTATTTTTGTATTATCTATTTCAAAGTCATATACTGTAAAAAATCTACAAATATATAACATGAACAGAAAAAACGAAGATCTATACTTATTTAGAGAAACAAAACAACATTGTAGCTTAATTTTTGTTTAATTTTGTTTGTAGAAATTGCGATTATTTCTGTTAATCATATAATGATAATATCATAATATTATAAGGATGAAAATAATTGTCAGAATTTGCAGTTAAACTTTCTTTAAATAAATAATTAAAAAAATAAACAAATTTTTACTGCAAATCCTGATAATTTTTTTTATTCCTATAATTATATATTATATATTACAAATATTTTATATTACAGCAATTAAGAAAACCTAAAAAGCCACTTATTTGGTCAATATTGAGTTTCGTCAATATATTGACCGAGTTAAGGGCTACATTGGCATTAATTATAGACTTGTTGACGTCAATCAAACTGGTTGATATAATTTTTTTATTGAAGCTCCTTCGATAATATTGAAACAGTTATTAATATAATTGCATGTGTAAGGGATATATTAAGCAATATTAAAACATATGTATGAAATCAATAGGCGATACCATATTTATGGTGTCCCTCTTTGAATACTGGCAATGTTTGAATATGAGAATGATATCTTTGTTTTAATATATATATTTTTTGAAGGGGGGATTAACCACCTCCCCGTGATTTTTTTTTTTAAGATAAGTAAAATGGCAATATGTTTGGGTAGATAGGTGATACTTCGTTTTACTTTTATTATTTTTTTGAGGAAGGGGTTAATATTAGGATTACTTATGACATAAAAATGTCAAATTTACAAACATTCGTAGAAAGAAAATTTTGGAGTTCTTTATTTTTGGATTAAATACTTTTTTTTTTTTTTTAAATAGTTCTATCATTTCACATTATGTCTTATATTTATTTCAAATATTAAAAAAAATATGGTATTTTGCATTTCTGAAAAAAAAAAACACATCAACTTCTAAAATTACATTTTATTTGTTTTAAAATAAACAAAATAGCAAATGAACATTTCTCTCACTTTTTAAATTTATTAATATTAATAAATTAATAGTCTATTATACCTTAAAATATTGATTTCATATAGAAAGGTAAATAATAATCTTAAAACGTCCAGAAACAAGGACCGGAGGGGTATTATCGGTCTAGTGGTTATGTCAGAGCTCGATTTCCCCTCCCCCCCCCACTATTTTCCCTCTGAGTGAGTGAACCTGGTATTTTTATAGAACTTATTGTTATCTGTTTACTTTATGAAGTGTAACCTCCACTAGTTTGTTATCCACTAATATCTTATTCTTATTTTATCTTTACTAGATCATTACTTTCATATATTTTTTTTTTTTCAAATTTTTATTCATCAACCCTCATTTTCTTTTATCTGTTAACCTACAGTTATCAAATGTAACCTTTACAAGTTTGTTATTCATTCTCTATCTATCCACTATCTTTTATCACAATCTGTTTATTTTTTACTTACACGCTATATTCACCTTTGTTTTCTGTTTTTATTCCCACTTATTTTCTATTATTGTTTGTATTTTCTATATATATGTAATACTTGATATTTTAACTACACTATATCTGTGATGTCATCTTGTTATTTCTTTATCAGACAACTGTTTCTAATTTAATATCTACTAATAATTCATTAATTTTATTTTCACCATGTACCTTTTAGATTTTGTATCTTTTGATCTAACCCTGATGAAGACCTACAAAGTGGGTCGAAATGTCGGCGTAATGATTAAAGTACTATTTTAACAATTTTGTATTCATTTGACCGCACCACCCGACCAATTCCTTCTCAAATAAAATTATAGTTGTTATGTAATAATATTATTATTATATTTAAAACTTAGAATATAATATATTAAATTTTGATTATTTTAGTTTAAATTAATGCAAAATACCTATCTTGAACCATTGCATAAAGATTTTTTACATATTTTGTATGGCGATTCATCCTTCATTTCAGGGAATGTCATTGTGATATCTAAAAATTATATATAAAAAACTTCAATATAATGTTAATTTTATTTATAAAAAAGAGACAGAAGGATATAGTAATTTGATCTTAAAATATGTACCTAGTTTGTAGATGATATTAAGCCTGATGTTACTTTACTATCTGTTCACTCAAGTCTCAATTTATTTTTATTTAGCAATGGGGATGGAGGGGGTTAGAATTCAATATTTTTATCTATTTTATTGGATGGATACACATATTTCGGCATTTTATATTTTAATTTTGTCTATTGCACTAGTATAAAAGGTTTTGAGGTTATCTACATTAGTTTGTAGGTTTACTGATTGCTACATGTTTTTTGTTAAGGATATCAATTCTACTATTCTGTGTTTTTTAAATATTTTGTTGTCTATGCAGAATTGATTCTGTATTTAAATTAAAATTATGTCCATTATTTTAGTTTGATTTTGTAGTTTTTGACCAGCAATTTTGTTTGCGTTGCTGTATCCTACGTTCAAACCATTGTGAGGTTTGTTCATAGTATGCTTTATTTTCACAGTTTTTGCATCCTATTTTATATAATGCATTAGTCAATTTGTCTTTAGATTTACTGTACATTTTTTCTAACTTATTAATAGTTTTATTCCAAAATTTTATTTCAGCTAGATCATAATTTTTAAATGTGTTTTATATTTTTTGGTTAATCCCCTAATATACATTACTGAAAAATATTTTTTGTAGTAAGGGCCTAAGTTATTATTCTTTTGCTTTATAGTATTTTCTAATTTAAAGTATTTATGGTTAAATTAGTTGTTTTATTTCTAGTCTTGTTTCGGTTAGTTTTTATATTTGTATTGATATTTCAATTCTTCTTTAGTTTTTATTCTTATCTTTATTTATCTCCATTTTATTCTTATAAATCATGTACCATAATTTATTTACAAGTCTTATAGAGTATCAATTTTGAAGCAGAATTTCATATATTTGCGATTTTACTTCTTTGACAAATATTTCCACCGTTGCTAATTATCTGCCTTATCGATAACTTTTTGAGCTGTATTGATTTTTTGTAGTGTTTTATGATTACTATGCCAATTTATTAATTTCGCTTCTATTTATACTAATGCCCAAGAATGAATTTTAGTTTTTCGGATAATGAATTAATCAATCTGCTTAAAAAAAGTTTTATTTCATTTCTATCTATCTATCGTCAGGATATCATTGACATATTTTATAAATATCTTAGGGATTTTATTAAATTTATTTAGAGTTTTATCCAACAGTTTATTTAGGTATATACCACTACGATTTATCGAGAAAGCAACTACCATCGGTAATGTATTTCTAATTTTAAATAAATTTCCATTGTAAGCAAAGTATCCGTTATCACAGACTAACCTTATACTTTCCAGGAACAAAGCTTTATTTAACATTGGCAAGTGAGGTTCGATTTCTTCCCAATTATTGTCCAGTATTTTGAATAGTTCATTAAAGGGAATGTTCGTAAAAAGGTATTTATTAGCATCATGACTGACAAGGCATTCATTTTCTTCAAACTTTATATCTTATCTTTGACGGATAGAATTCTTTATGTCATATTTACACTGACAGGCAAAAAATTACACCCACTTGATTTTTTCATGTTTTCATCTAAAAATATTTCTGCTTTGGATTGGTCTATTGTTTTTAATGAATAAATAGGTAATCTTTTTGTTTGTTTTCTATTAGGAATGTTAATATAGAGGACAATAACCCTTAATCCTTAATTCAATGAAATGATTCTAGATTCCAATGTTTACTTTCTATGGAATCAAAATGTTTATTCAGTATCATTCGTTCGTTAAGGGGGGCTAATGGGTAGGGTAACGGAAGGTCTAGAGAGGGAGATAGGTGCTCGAGAGAGATTGGGAATCTCCCCAACTCTTTGCGGAATGATCGAGTGAAGTGCCCTACCCACTGCTTGTGAGTTCCCAGACCTCCTTATCCCTATCAACGCCTACTGTCACCTCCATGTGGCGCCCCCCGGGGAGTCCGATGGGACTCGCGGACGACAGAGGCGGGGTTCATTGCTTCCATTCATATGTATGCGGATGATATATGTGTGATGGAACTGATGAACCTGTTAGCCACCCAAGCTAGGTCAGGGCGCACGAGCTGAGGCTGAGTGGCAGAGGGTGGGTAAAGATATACTGTCTTTTATCGACTCACTTGGGGAACCGGGCGACACCCCATTTTAAGTAGCCGGCTGCAGGGAGAGGGGGTAGTATCTGTGGTTCTATTGACCCCCATACTCGTGGGAACAAAAATGTCCAAACTTAAAAAAAATAACAAAAATAGTAAATCGTCAGTATCCGAGGAGGACTTGTCCTCTGGGGAGCTTTTAAACATATCAGAGGTTACCTCCGATAAGATAGATGAATCTCTGGTAGGGGAACTACTGAAAACCCTAACAGAGGATGTAGGAACACTCCACATCCAAACAGAATTAAAGGAGAAAGAACTTATGGAAGTGGCTAGTGCAATAGTGCAGGCCCCAGTAGAAAATATGGACGTGGAAGAAATTAAAAAGCCAGAAATGGTTATGATGGCAAGCAGCCTACCGCATTCTGGACTCGACCAGACGGAGAGCGGAGACCACGAGCCTAAAGACTCGAGGCCTGCCACGTCGAGGACGATAAGGAATGCGAAGAGGCGCAATAGGAGGAGGGCAAAGGCTCAATATCTATTAAGCCCAGAAGAAGAGAATAGGCCACCTTTAGAGAACTCTGCCGAGGAAGCAAGGGCCCCAAAAGGCCTGGCAGACAAGGCGGAGAGTTGTGAAAGAGAGGCCTTAGATCAAGAGCAAACAACCAGCGAATTGGAGCCTACTCAATGGCAGGCAGTGGAGGATGCAAAGGCCCAAAAGGCCTGGCTAACGAAGCTGCCGCGCCGGAGGGGAAAGCTACAATACCACAGACAGGGGATGAGAAAGACACACCCAAGAGGCCAGTTTGCGAGGCCACGTAGGCCAGCAGCTAAGAGTGCGAGGCCTCAAAGGTTGAGGTCCAGATCAAGACTGCCTGTGGGAAAAAGAGCCAGGAAATCCCTAGGAGCCTCAGCTATAGCAGCTAAGAAACCGAAAGGCCTAGAAAGGCCTAGAAACTACACAAAGGTTGCACAAGGGCAGTTGGTCGCGGTAGTTCCTGTCGACTACCCGCAGATCCAGCTTACCTATGACCAATGCGAAGAATTCAAGGAAACAATCGCCAGTAAAGAAGATAAGAAGTGTATCACAAACTGACAGATAAGAAGTGTATCATAAACTGAAAAACCGAAAAGACTTATTTGTCAATCCAATATAATTTGCAGTTTGAACATTTATTGTTTTGTTATGTTATTTTTTATTATTTTGTTAATTTACTTTTACATTATAATTCTTTATTCTATCTTGTTCTTTGTTTTATCTATTCTGATTAACACTAGAATGTGAACATTATATACATTTTTAAAATTATAAATTTAGACATAAGTAGATTTATATTTAGACACTCATTTCACTTAATAATATTTGACAGTTAAAGTCTGTTGAAGTCTGGCTCCCACTCCTTTAATTTGGGTGAGAACGTTTGTGCAAGTCTGGGAGTATTAGTACATGTCCTAATAGTGCTAGTATATAGCCAAGAATTTGACTACCTGTCTCAAATTCAGAACTTTTCAGAGCAGCGGACTAACTGTCCAGAAACTGATTTGGGGCTAGTTGGAACAAACCCATAGTAAAGTAACATCAGATTAAAGGCTCCTTGAAGGGGTCGACGTGCTTAAAGCCAACATTAAAAAAAAAAAAAAAAAAAAAGGCTCCTACACATAGAGTGGATATAATATGTCTCAGTGTTACGATATTCCTGTTGGCGGCAATATGATGATGTAGTATTACTAACCATTGCATCATAGCATTCACACATAATGCAATCATTTTCAGCAATACTGACAATGGGTTTCGTATCGCTGGGAAAGATTTTAAGATCAAATTACTATATTCCTTCTCTATCTTACTAGAAATAAAATTAACGTTTGAAGTTTAAGTTCCAATGAAATAGATAAAACAATTGAATTCTAACCTCTCAAGTAAAAGTAATTATCCTTACTATATATTGTATATATAGGTAAGTGAAATTAATTACCCTTATGAGAAGTATTTGATCGGGGGGGTTCGATCAACTCCTTCTCATATTATATCAACGGTCAACCATCTCTACATCATTATAATTACCCTTACTATATATTGCATATATAGGTAATTGAAAGTAAAAATGTACGACTCCTATGGATGGAATAGTCCACACCGAATAGACAACTACCGTACAGATTTTATTTGTCAAAGTTTAAACTTCGATGCAATGTATCCACCAAGACTTACGACAACAGGCAGCAAGAAAGAAAGTTGTAATAAGTAACTATTACCAGGCCCTGTTTCATGGTCTGTAAACCCCGGTAAAAATATCCTATTAAAATAATTTTAAACCCTAAAGGCACATCTCAGTCGAGCAAGCCCCCTTACCAACATCAAGGTGTCAAGAATTTGAGGGTCACATGCATTTTGTTCTTTACACCTATCATTAGGAGACGGGCTATAATGGTTACGGGTGCTATTTATGAATGCTCTCCTAAATAAAAATAAATCTGGTCTTGAGTGGACGGATAGTAAAGTAACATCAGACTTATGTCTTCTATAAACTAGGTACATATTTTAAGATCAAATTAGTATATTCTTTCTGCCTCTTTTTTAGAAATTACAACGAAATCCCCATAAATAAAGGATTGATTGCCGGATGAAATATATAACATTTTTTTATGAAATGGTGCAAGATAGGTAATTTGTATTAATTTATACAAAAATAATCAACGTTTATTATAATATAATAATAATATAGAATAAGTACAATGAATGTTACCGAAAGTTTAAAAATTGAAATATTTTAAAGAAAGTATTTAGTTATTGGCAATCAGCTGGGCTCGAACCCAAGACTTTGAGCATTAGAAATCAGTTAGATTTACCTCTCAGATCGTACCTTCCGAGTTCGTTGCGGTACTGAATTTTCGCATTGCTATCCAATTGAGGCAGGTGTTCCTCAAGGTAGCGTATTGGGTCCCGTCCTTTACATCCTCTTTACCGCCGATATCCCTGTCCATCCCGATACCTTCCTGGCAACTTTTGCTGATGACACCGCCATTCTATCATCCGACTCAGATCCCAACATAGCATCCTTAAATCTCCAAAACCACCTCACCTTGATTGAGCATTGGTGTAATAACTGGCGCATTAAAGTTAATGAATCTAAATGCCAACACATTACCTTTACACTCCGACGCAGTTCCTGTCCACCAGTACACTTTAATTCCATCCAGCTTCCTTACTCAGACACAGTCTGGTATCTTGGCTTTCATTTAGACCGAAGACTAACGTGGAACCCACATAATAGACTCAAAAGACAAGAACTCAACCGACGATACGGCCAGCTATACAGACTACTAAACAGAAAATCCAAACTTTCTATTGAAAACAAATTACTTATCTACAAGACAATACTGAAACCTATATGGACATACGGACTTGAACTGTGGGGGACAGCAAAAGCTTCTAACATCAAACGTATTCAATCCTTTCAATCTAAAGTCCTTTGAACAATAGTTGATGCTCCGTTCTATGTAAATAACAAAATCCTACACCATGACCTTAATATCCCATTTGTCCTAGACCTTATTCCAGAAAAATTCTCCAAATTTCACCAGAACCTTACCTATCATCCAAATCCCCTTGCACAATCTCTATCCAGCACTACCCATCCTTACAATCCTCCTCGAAGGTTGAAGCGGCAGTGGCCCAGAGACCTTTTGTAAATAAGCATCTATTGGAGTTTTGGCAATGGCCAGATCCTCCACTCAAGCCCGAGTGTGTATGATTAGGTTAGTTCTTTTGTTTATATACATTTATTTTATTTTATTGTATTTATTTTTATTTTATTTTATTGTATTTATTATTATTAAGTTTCTGTATTATTTTCTTTTTATTGTAAATAGAGTGTGAGTGTGCTTTCTCTGAACACTATTATAAATGTCCTTGATGTGACAGAATGTAATATTTCTAAATAAACAAATATAAAAAATATTAAAAGTTATTGGCAATCAGCTGGGCTCGAACCCAAGACTTTGAGCATTAGAAATCAGTGCCTTACACACTGAGCTATCCCACTCCCCCATTATTAACTTGCTCTGAAAAGTTCTGAATTTGGGACAGGTAGTCAAATTATTAGGACATGTACTAATACTCCCAGACTTGCACAAACGTTTTCACCCAAATTAAAGGAGAGGGAGTCAGACTTCAACGGCGACAAGTGTCAACTGTCAAATATTATTAAGTGAAATGAGTGTCTAAATATAAATCTACTTATGTCTAAATTTATAATTTTAAATCCATTAGCCCCCCACTGCTATAATTAATTTAAAATTTTTTAATTTTCGATTTATATACCTCTATTTGCAGACGATATCAAGAAAGTATTGTTCTTCAATAGGGCATTCATACAGGACTGGATTTACTTACATAAGGAGTGGGGTGGAGGGGTTAGTGATCAGCTGTTTTATATCAGTATGTTATATATTAATTTTGTCAATTGTGCTAGCATAAAACGTGTTTAAATTATCAACATCTGTCTGTTGATTCACAGAATGTTTTAGATTTTTAGTGATAAAAATAGATTCAATGATTCTACGTTTCCCAATATTTTGTTCTCTATGCAACACGGAAGCAGTACCGAAATCAAATTTATGTCCATTATTTGTGGTATGCTGCGATAATCCTGTGGCTAATTTTGATTTTGTCGTTTTAGACCTGCAATTTTGTATATGTTGCTGTATCCTACGTTCAAACCATTGTGAGGTTTGTCCGTAATATACTTTATTTTCACAATCCTCGCATCGTATTTTATAAACAATATTAGTTAGTTTTTCTTTTGGAATAATATCCTTAGTTCTACTATATAATTTATCTAATTTATTAATATGTTTTTTCCCAAATCTGATTTAATTTTATATCATATTTTTTAAAAGTTTTTTCAATTTTATCAGTTAAACCTCTAATATAAGTGACCGAAAAGTATTTTTTGGGGTTGGGGTCTGCGTTAATATTCTTATTTTTCTCATTCTGAAATTGTAGATCAGGATTTTCTTTGTTATGCTTATGTTTTTCAGTATTATCTACTTTAAAATAGTTTGTGATTAGATTTGCTTTTTTATTTTTGGTCTTGTTTTGATACGTTTTTATATTGGTATTGATGTTTGGAACCTTTATTTCTTTATAATTATCTATGTTTTTTTCTCTTTTATCTTTGTGCCATAATTTATTTATCAGTCTGATGGGGTACCAATTTTGGAGTAGAATTTCATATATTTGTGTTTTTACTTCTTTAATATGTATTTCGTCTGTAATTAGTTTGGCCCTATCTATTACAACAATGATTAGAACATTATAGGAAAGTTTCATCAAAATCGTTAGAGCCGTTTTTGCGCTACAGTCTATAGAAAAACATGTTTTTCATTTATTGCATGCAAGCTATTGCGCATGGAGCACCGAATTTCTGTCACAGCCATCAGTAGTCAAAACCCTACAAAATAAAAAAGAAGCAACAAAATCCATTCAGTAGTTCCCGAGAAAATCTTGGTACAGACAGACAGACAGACAGACCAATGGCTGAAAATGTGTTTTTTGGACTCAGGAGGCTCTGAAACGCATAGATCCGTCGAAAACCTCATGTCGGAAATTTGACCCGATTGCAATACTTTCCTTACCTAGTATAAGTAGGAAAGTAAAACTATTTAATTTAAGTAGTTAAAAATTATTTCACGGTAAACTAGACAAAATTTACTTCAAATTAAATTAGAATTTATCCTTGCTAAATCCATTCAAAGCTTCCTTTTGATCAGCTAAATAAGGACAAATTAAAAAGATAACAAATAATATATGATACCTATGATTTGGTGGGTTGTCATACCAAGCTTCCTCATCTGGTTCAAACATTATTTTAGATTCACCATTTCCAAATCCGATACGTTTGTTATTTTTGTTATTATCATGAGGTATGGGTGTGCTCTGGATCCTGGCACTTCCAGGATTCTTGCTAACATCCTTTTCAATTCTTGGTTTTGCAATCTCGGTTCTGAAATGAATAAAATGGGTTTAAGTCGGACGTTTTTTGCCGAATAGGAAGCGGTAACTAAAACTATATAATTTAAGTAGTTAAAAATTATTTCACGCTATACTAGACAAAATTTACGTCAAATGAAATTAGAATTTATCCTTGCTAAATCCATTCAAAGCTTACTTTTGATCAGCTAAATAAGGACAAATTAAAAAGATAACAAATAATATATGATACCTATGATTTGTTGGGTTGTCATACCAAGCTTCCTCATCTGATTCAAACATTATTTTAGATTTACCATTACGTTTGTTATTTCTGTTACTGATACGTTTGTTATTTCTGTTACTGATACGTTTGTTATTTCTGTTACTGATACGTTTGTTATCTCTGTTACTATCATGAGGTATGGGAGTGCTCTGCACTCTGGACCCTCCAGGGTTCTTACTAACATCCTTTTCAATTCTTGGTTTTGCAATCTCGGTTCTGAAATGAATAAAATGGGTTTAAGTGAGACGTTTTTTGTCAAATAGGAAGCGGTAACTAAAACTATTTAATTTAAGTAGTTAAAAATTATTTCACTGTAAATTTGACAAAATTTATGTCAAATGAAATTAAAATTTATCCTTGCTAAATCCATTCAAAGCTTACTTTTGATCAGCTAAACAAGGACAAATTAAAAAGATAACAAATAATATACGATACCTATCAGTTATTGGGTTGTAATACCAAGCTTCCTCTTCTAATTTAAACACTATTTTAGATTTACCATTACGTTTGTTATTTCTGTTACTGATACGATTGTTATTTCTGTTACTATTATGAGGTATGGGAGTGCTCTGCACTCTGGCTCCCCTAGGGTTCTTGCTAACATCCTTTTCGATTCTTGGTTCTGCACTCTCGGTTCTGAAATGAATAAAATGGGTTTAAGTGGGATGTTTTTGTCGAATAGGAAGCGGTAACTGAAAAATATTTAATTTACGTAGTTAAAAATTATTTCACTGTAAACTTGACAAAATTATACTTCAAATGAATTATGTTTTTTTTAACTTATTTTATTGAGAAAAAAAAAATACATTTTGCCTCAGTTAAGGGCATAGAGTATTTAGGATGTATGAAATACAATTATACTATGTATATTCAAAAACAGTAGAAAATTATAACAAAAGCAAAGACAAGTTAGTATAACAGAATAAATGAAACAAGAGACAACATTAAAAAACTAAATAAAATCATATCAAATGAAAGTAGAATTTATCCTTGTTTAATCCATTTAAAGCAGACTTTTGTGGGGCTAAACTAAGCTAAGTTAGGTTCTTAAAAAAAAATCATAAATTAATAGTGTTTTTTTTTTTTTTTTTATCTCCTTCGAACTATTAATTTGAAATTAAATGAAATTTACTAACTAAATGTAAACTTTAAAAAATATTTTTAAGTTTGAAAAAAGTATTTAAAATCCACCTAACCAAGGCAATGACATTGCTAAAAAATCTGGTGCACGCAACACACAGCTTTCACTTATCGCTCAACTTTGAACAGAAATTATTTTCTGGCCATGTTGGGCTATTATAAAATTTTTGAATTGCATTTTTAACTGAGCTAAAGCTAAAAGATGACAGCTAACAAATCATAAATACTATTGAAATAACAAAAGTCCGATTTATTATATCACCGGTTGATTATGGATTGTACGATCCGTTGATTATGGATTGTACGACTATTAGTTATTAAACTGTTATTTTCCATTGCAAAGTTTACTAAAATGGAATTAAGAGACTTGCATTGTCTGTCATAGACAGGTCAAAAGTCACACTGATTGTAAGTGGATTCTGTTGGAATATCGAAAAGGAAAAATTTGTCAAATTATTCACTAATTTCATTTTCTAAAAGATTACATGATGATTTTTCGGAATAAACGGATGATAGATACCTAATTATGTAAATATAATATGAGATCTAGTGTTATTAAACTACAGTAAATATATTTAAGGTTATAAACGTATGCATGAAATATTTTTATATTTCACTTCTTCATTCACACAAGTACAATGAAATAGTATATTAAACAATGTCATTGTCTTGATTCGGTGGATTTTAAATAATTTTAGAAACTTAAAAAAATTTTAAAAGTTTACATTTAGTAAGACAATTTCATTTAATTTCCTTGAAAACACGTTATTTATATTTTTTTCTGCCACTCTTCGCTACCTTCTACAACGTTATATACTAGATAATTTTTTTTCTAGAATTTTCTGCTTTTCAACGACATATTATACGTATACCTTCTGACCAGTATTTCCGGAGATTCATTTTCAACCTGGATAAGTATTTTTATTTTTTTCTCCTTTATTTAATTATCAAATTCTTCCAAAAGTTATATTTAGCATTTTTCCATAACTCCTAACAATGATAAATAGTTATTATTTATAATAAACCAAATTAAAGGTACTTTAGAGGAAGATATGATAATGTTGGGATTTCACAAAGGAAAAATTCATCAAATTATTCACTAATTTAATTTTCTAAAGAGTTACATGACAATTTTTCGGAATAAACATCGGTACCTAATTATTTAAATATAATATTAGATCTATAACACTAAACTACAGTAAATGTATTTAAGATTATGAACATATGCTTTATACATCCATGAAATGATTTTATATTTTACTTCTTCTTTCACACAATTTTATAATAGCCCAACATGGCCAGAAAATAATTTTGGTACTTATTTAATTTAACCTCCCTTCCTATCTAATCTCATTTCACATAACCTCCCTTCTTATCTCTTCTAACCTAAGTTATTCCCTTGTTTATTTTTTGTTCCTTGTGTAAGCTGTGAGTTAGTGTTATTTAATTATGGATGTTGTCACATTATGGGAATTCCCGTCTTCAGAAGAAGAGGCTATCAAATATTTTCAAGACGCCGGGATATTTGCAAAGGTCAAATATTATGATGAAGGTCATCAAATGAAGTTCGACGGGAAGGAATAACATAGAGATGCTTTCATTGTTGTAAGAAAACCGTTTCTATAAGGAAAGGAACGTGGTTAGAGGGGTCGAGGATTTCTTTTTAAACGGCTTTAAAATTCATTTATGGGTGGTCCCATAATTTAACAACAATACAGTGGGGAAAAGAGCAGCTCAAACTATCCAACGCAGTTATCGTAACATGGAACAAATTTTTAAGAGAAGTTTGTGCCCATGACGGATCCCTTCCTTGCTATTTTAAATACCATAAAACTATTTTCCCTACCAAAATAAATCAAGTTAAAATAAAATTTTTCATATTTTGTTCATATCGTTTCTTCATAGTGTTTCTTTTATATGTACATATGCTGTTTAAGTGGTTTTTTTTTTTTTATTATTTCATCAATTTTTTACCTATTTTTATTATTTCATTTATTTTGATATATATGTTGCAATGTTTTCGTAATGTTTTTTAATTATATATTTATAATGTTTTGGTATATTTTGATATATATATATTGCAATGTTTTCGTAATGTTTTTTAATTATATATTTATAATGTTTTGGTATATTTTAATATATATGTTGTAAAATAAAAGTATTTTTTATTATTACATTTGTTTTTGTTTTTGTTCACAATTTCAATAATATCAATACAATACAATAAATATGAATACGAAGAGCTCATCAGTGTTAATGTTATAAACACTGGCAGATAGCAGTCGGACACTACCCGTTATTAAATAAGTACCATAATTTCTATTCAAAGTTGAGCGGTAAGTGAAAGCTGTGTGTTGTGCGCACCAGATTTTTTAACAATGCCATTGCCTTGCTTACAAACTTAAAAATATGTTTTAAAGTTTACATATGTTCTGTATTATTTATTGTAACTAGAGTGTGAATGTGCACTCTGAACATTATTATAAATGTCCTTAATTGAGACAGATTGTAATATTTCTGAATAAATAAATATTTAAAAACAAAATGTCACTTTATCTCCAAAGCAAGAACTAATCTGTCATTTTTATGGTTATTTTTTTAATTCAGCAGATGAAAATACATATGCATAGACTATTTTTTAGTCTGAATCAATTATTTTCATTTTCATTGCTGGCCAGTGTAATTAATTACTTTTTAAAGAAATGAACTTACCTTTGTTGAGCCTCAAAGTGCTCTTTAAATGGTTTTGACAAGGACACGTTAAAGAGAGAACAAATAATATACAGTACCTATCATTTGTTGGATTGTCATTCCAAACTTCCTCATTTGATTTTGACACCATTTTAGATTTACGATTTCCAAATCCGGTACGTTTGTTATTTCTGTCGCTATCACGAGGTATGGGAATACTCTGGATCCTGGCTCCTCCACGGTTCTTGCTAACATCCTGTTCAATTCTTGGTTCCGTACTCTCGGTTCTGAAATGAATAAAATAGATTTAAGTGTGGCTTTTTTTGTCGAATAGGAAGCGATAACTGAAAACTATTTAATTTAAGTAGTTAAAAATTATTTCACTGTAAACTTGACAAAATTTACTTTTAAAAAAAAATAGAATTTATCCTTGCTAAATTCATTCAAAGCGGACTTTTGGGTCCTCCCCTTTCTCGCCGCTAAGGCTATACAGGGTTTTCCCGGACCAGGGGGTGTGGGCGGGGATTTAAAAAACTCCCCCGGCACCGGGACGCAAACTCGTGACTATTTTTATATCATTGAGTCATCTATCAGGTTGCCGGGCAATGGCGGTGCAGTTATTCAAAGCGGACTTATAAGCGGCTAAAACAAGGACAAATTAAAAAGATAACAAATAATATACAATACCTATCATTTGTTGGATTGTCATTCCAAACTTCCTCATTTGATTTTGAGACCATTTTAGATTTACGATTTCCAAATCCGTTACGTTTGTTATTTCTCTCGCTATCACGAGGCATGGGAGGAGTACTCTGGACCCTAGCTCCTCCAGGGTTCTTGCTAACATCCTGTTCAATTCTTGGTTCCGTACTCTCGGTTCTGAAATGAATAAAATGAGTTTGTATTTATGAGCACTGATTAAATTCAAGTGTTTTTAAAGCTGAATATCTTTAAAAAAAAAAAAAAAAGTATAACAATTTAACATTAGAATTTATTGACCTATGAAACATCGGAGCAAGCCTTGCAGGGGACCAGGGCTGTGGCGAAGGGAACTGAGGAGGAGTCAGCGGGCTCGGCGGAGTGTTAAGCAGAGGGACTTCGAAACCAGGAGGCGGGCGCACCACAGGTTGCACCCCCCTGTTGATTGATTGTCCTGTCATGCCAAAAATTGGGAAACCTTAAGGAAATTTTAATTAGAATATAAAAAAAAAAATGAGTGAAAAAAAACAAATAATTAAAAGAAAAATATAAAAAATATATCACAGCTTAAATAAAGGATGATAACAGAGCTCAAGAGCTACAAAAAATCAATGATCCAATTTTTCCACAGAAAAGTAGAAAATTTAATTTTAAGTAAGTCGTGCTTTTTTTTTGTTGTTGTTTTTTGGCTTCAAGACTTGTAAAAGCAAGTCCTACTTTGCCAGTAAAATATTTTAATTGTCATAGTGAGATGAAATTACGGTTTTTAGACGGAAATTAAACTGGATTTATATTAATTATTTATAGTTAGATGATCACTGAAAGTACCTTATATGGAACTTGGATATTAGATATTATATTATTAGATATTATGGAAACTAGAAAGACTAATGGTTAAAAACTGAGATGAATTACAATTACAATTAACTGAGAATAAGCAGCGACTTTTATTATATGACTGATTTTATGTCATTCATGAACTTTATCAAGTCACAGGCGTTATCTTTGTTCATCGACCGAAGAAAGTTAGCTCCATCATCCGTAGTTTGCGATCCTAAACTAATTCTTCTTCGCTTCTCGAGCCTTTTGCACTTGAAGGCAATGTGTCTTGGATCCTCCAAGCATTGGCATGTTGGGTAGCGACCGCTCTTAGCTAGACCCATTAGATGTAGATATTTATTTGTTCTACCGTGGTTTATCCTAAGCCTGGTAAGCTTTACTAAGCTGGAGCGGTCGAGATGAGGTTTAAGTCGTGCTTTATGTTGACTAGAAAGCGATAACTAAAGAAATATTTAATTATTTAAATAAAAATAATCTTTGAGAAACTTCCCTACAAGAGATTTTCTTGACATACTGACAAACGAAAACAAAATATCTGAACATCAATTTGGTTTACAGATACCATTCAACCATACACTGAGTGACATACTACATAGCAACAGCAGTAGAGCATAAATTACATGCAACAGGAGTATTTCAAGATGTTGCTCAAGTTTTCGATGGAGTCTGGCACCAGGGGCTTCTTTTCAAACTAAAGACGATACTCCCTCCAACCTACTATCTTATCCTTTAATCTTTTGTTTCTGACAGATTTTTCTCTGCCTTCCAAGGCATAGAACTTTCTACTATTGAACCAGGGTTAGTAGGAGTACCTCAAGGTTCAGTACTCGCTCCGCTGCTATATATCATTTACGCACATGATATTCCACACAGTTTCGAAATTCTGACCGCGACTTACACAGATGATACAACTTAACCCCTTCTCAAAATTTGAGGTTTCACGTTTCAGAATACCTAGAATTCAAAAAACGAATAAAAATTATTTTGTCCGTCCGCCGTCCGAGCTATATAAAATCAGAGCTCACCCGAGGATGATCCTCCTTCATCGACATTACTATCCACCTTTTACTTTCAAAATGGCAGCCGAAAAACCTGCTAACTTTCTATAGACTGTAGCGCCTAAACGCATTTACCGATTTCAATGAAACTTCACTAAAGTCATTTTCTCGATGCCCTTTAAATTTACCTATATTACTTACTAAAAGAAGCTCGAAAAAAATTCCGAACAACTCAAAAAGTATACACTTGTCTGTGAATATGTAAATGGTTTTTTAAAAGTTTACGGAATTCCGTAAAAAAAAAAAAAAAAAAAAATTCGTTACAATCAGACAATTAGGAGCAAAGATATGGTCTCTAGTTTTTTTTGTTTTTCGTATGTTCTACTGCAAAGGTTTTATCCTTTGTTTTGGTTTTTTGAATGTGTTACTGAAGTAATGCTAGTTTTTTTAGCATATTACTAATGATTAAAAAAAAAGTTTAGTCCAATAATTGGAATCATCTTTTATTTATTTTTCTTTGTAACTAGGAAGGTAATGTTACTTTAGATGTATAATTGTTTGGAAATAATAAACCATTATGAAATAATTTGCAGCGGTTTTTTTTTTTTTTTTTTTTTTTAGAAATGTTAATTTGCAATAATGACCTTTTAATTGACTTAACTGACTCTTAATTTATTCCAAAGTAAAACTCAACTTAATTGAACGTAAAGCTGATTAAATGAAGGAAGTTGGTTATTGTAGTCTAGTTCGAGGCCGATAAAAAAGAATCACAAACAATCAATGATTTATGGAAAACAGAACTTAATATAGGTTAACCTCGTAAAAATGACATATAAATGATTTTAACAAAGATAAAATCTACTTTAAATTTAAAGTAAATTTTGTTTTCTATGATGCGATTGTAAATTAACCAAAATTCAATATTTTTTATTATCACTTTCTAGTAAATAAAAAACATGACTACCTTAAAAACTAAAAATTCATATTTTTCAGCAGAAAATTGGATTATTTTTAACCTGTACGTTTTGGAAGCTCTTGAGGTCTGCTGGCAGTTCCTTTAAATATTTTCTTTTACTTCGAGGACGTAATATTCCCTTTATTCACAGTCATATTTTTTCAACCACATCTAGTTTCAAACCGATTAAAATTTATTAGAAGCTTAATTTATACATACAAATAAATACATATGAACCAATTATCTTAATAAAATTAGTTGAACCAGGTGAAAATCATCAGTTTGACAAATCAGGTGAGAAAGATCCATAAATGACATTTGGATTAAGTTTTTTATTGTATTTTAATTTTTAACAAATATAAGCACTAAATTAATATTTGTTTTTTTTTTCTTTCGTACAATACAAATTCACTGAAAATGTCTCTGCTCGACTACAATAAATAAGAGGGTTTCTACTTGTAAGCGTATTAAAGTTACAGCTTTAAATCATGAAAAATATTGATTTTACAACAAAATTCAAATATTTGCAAAAATAAATACCAGGAGCCTGCTGTCCAATATTTAAAGGCGGAAAATTATGGCGAACTGGCGTCCTATGAGAGAACCGAGGTGGCGAACAAGCCTGAATTGATGGGAGGTGATGGAAAATGGGAATCGGCGGAGGAGGCGGGAAGTTCTGATACGACTTTGAACCTTCATAAGATCTGCTAGTTAATGTACTCTCCAAGTCAGAACAGGATAATACTCTTACCCTAAAAAAAAACCATATATATATTAATTAAAAACTATCAGGAATAATTCTCCAATTTATCACTAATATATTTTCAAACTCATAAATTCTCTAAATTAATAGCAAAGATATATGAATTATAATATTGATAAATAATTCTTAGGCACAAAACTAACCTCCCATTTTGTAAGCTAGCAATTTTTCTATTCGGGCTTAAACTTCTTCTTTCAGTAGAACTGTTTCTGGAAGAAAAAAAAAATATATATGAATTTCATCAGCATTATATAGCCTCAGCATCGAATAGCCGAATTTCTTGAGATGAAGAACTATAGATGTTTCCTCCAGGAATAAATAAGCCTAAAGTCTTAAAAAAAAAAAAAATAATTACAACGGAAAAAAAATAAACATTTATATACAGGGTGTCCCGTAAATAGAGGGAAATATCTAAAGGAGAGATAACAGATTTCAAGGGCTGCAAAAAAGTTTATAAAAGCAATGGGCCAATTTTCACCAGAAAAGTAGGAAATCCAAGTTCTGTGTTTTTTAAAGTATCATGTTTTTCGTTGAATAGGAAGCGATAACTAAAGTGAACATTAAAGTAGGTAGAATAATAACATGAACTAAGAAATAAATAATAATAACATCTAAAAAGTGAGGACTAATGAAGTAAACATATAAAAATAAGATAAAATAAGAACTAAAAATGGGAATCTTAGAATAAAATCTAAAACAGAGAAAAGGAATATGAAGTTATATAAGAAATAAATACAAATATAAAATTGAGATATTGCAAAGGTTCTTTTCTCAGCCCTGAAGAAGGCTTGAACTTCAGATCGAGACGTTGGCAAATGTTAAAATAAATATTATTATTTATTTTTGACATCTGTATAATGACTGATCACCCCAACCATTCTTCTCTTCATAATTCACAGAAATAATAAATTATGAAGATATGATGTGTCGTGAAAAAGTCCTCGAATCAACCAAATTTTTATAAAAATTATAACTATTTCAATTTAAAACTGTTTTTATCTTCTTAATTGTAAACCGACTTAACCTTGCTGACGTTTTAAATGTAATATATATACTTTTAAATTAGCATTATTTTCAATTAATAACAAGCCTCGCTACTAATCCGTTGTGTTAACGTTATTTTATCCTCCCAATATTGCTACCTTATTGTTTAAATTTCAATATTTTGTCATCCACTTCAGTCTTAATTCTTTATTGCTAACATCTAGAGTCTTTGTATAAGCTTGAAGAAGCTGAAAGTATCCATAAAAATTGTTTGGAGCATCAGGCCTTTCCTAATCCTGAAGTAGGAGGATCAAATAGAATCAAACCTGTATGCTAAAATAGTTCGGAGTGGGTGTTCATGTGTGAAGTAATGAAATCAAATTAATCCTAGAACGACACACATAAAAAATTCAACTCATTTTGACACTGACAAATGTATATATTTAAAATTAAATAGTCTTATTAATTTTTTCTGCACTAAAATATCTCAGAAAATATTTTTAAAAATTTCCCACTTAATATAATTAATATAAAAATGTATATATTTGAAATTAAATAGTCTTTTTAATTTTTTCTGCAATAAAAAATCTTTCACCTTTCAACGTTTAATTTTTTTTTTTATTAAAGAAATTTATAACTGTAATTAATAATAAATACAACAAATAAATATGCTCAAGTAACATGGCATGTACAACATGAAGAGAAACTACCCACTGGTATTACTCCAATTATATTTCTATATTAGAAGGTCCCGAGGCCATCTTCTTTCAGACGCCTTGGAGAGTTATCAGGAATAGAAGAGGAAGCAAGGTTGGAAACGAGAGGGTTCGGGTGGTTCAGAAGTTTATTATGAAAGGACAGATATCTGGATTGAGCTAAATCGGAAACATATGGTACATTAAGGTCATTATGGATGATTTTATTTGTGACAAAGTAGGGAGCATTAAGGATTTTACGAAGGATTTTGGATTGTAGGGATTGGATACAAGAGAAATTTGATGGTTTAGTAGAGCCCCAAAGCTCGATCCCGTAAGTCCAAATAACATTTAATTTAAAAGGTTTTTTATCTTCTTGATTGTAAACTAATTTAAGTTATCAGACATTGTAGATGTAATATATATCTAAATTAGCATTATTTGCCATTAACAACAAGCCAAAAAGGGACTAACCCATTGTTGACGTTATTTTCAGTGGATGAATGTTGCTACCTTATTTTTAAATTTCACTAGTATGTTATCCATTGCAGTCTTAATTCTTTATTGTTAACATCAAAAGCCTATGTAGAAACTCTAGGAAGCAGAATTTATCTGTTAAAATTGTTCTAATGTCGATATTCTTTGCTTATTTTAAATAATTTATTAAACATTCCATATTTCATAATATATTATATATATAAATTTCTTTGGCTTATTACATTTAATACAAGTTTTGAGATTAATTTATTAAATTTAATTTATCTTTGTGATTTTGAAAATAAATAAATTGTATAAATCTGATATTTTAATTATTGTAGATGATTTTATGACTAGACTAATATTAATTTTTTTAAATATTAATTATTGTTGAGGAAATTTTGTTATTTTATCATGTTTTCTCATTTGTTTAAAAAACGTATAAAAATAAAATTATTAAATGTTAGCATAATTCATTTTTTAAGCTTTTCTATTTAAATATATTTAATATTTATGCATTTTTTGTGCAGCTAATGGCTATTTTATAAGTATCTATAAAAATAAAAATTATTAGATGTTAGTAGCAATCAGTTTAAAGGTTATTCAAAATGAGCATAATTTTATTAAAATATTTTATACAACTATTATATAATTATTAACTGTTAGCATTAATCAATTACATATTGTTTTATTATAATTTTAACATAAGTACCATTAAAACATTGTATGTAAAAATATTATGTAATTCTAAGAAACACTTTTATAAAATTGTTAGTAATAAAACTGTTTATAAAAATAAGTTTTAAAGTTTTTAAATTACAGATCATCTAAATTTTATGATTTTATTAATTTGAAATTCTGGAAATCGTAATAGATTGGAGTAAAGAGGTTTAGACAGAGATGACCAAACTCAGAGGCCCAGTCGTCGCCCAGAATCAGACCAGTACGCATCCTTTCGTCGCCCAGAATCAGAACAGGACGCATCCTTTCGAAGACCAGCTTCCAGAAATCAGCCATTACAATTTAGAGCTTCTGCCTATATCTCAGTCAGTGCGGAATCAAATGATGAAATCCAGTTCAAGATGTGTGCAGTATAAACCATAAATAGTCTCAGTTTCCAATGTACAAGAAAAGAACATAAGAACCACCACAAGAAAAACAATCAGTATTTTATTTTTATATAATAACTTATATTTTTGTAAATTGTTTTCAATTTTAAAAATATGATTAAATAAACCGACGTCATTTATTGGATCCCATAGTATTCGATCATTGAAGCATTAAGCCCTCAATATCAAAATAAATTATTTAAATATAAAATTTTATAAAACTTGAATCAAAATTATTATTTCTTAACATATTAGAATAATATATATTAAATATTTAATGGTTGACCGTTGCATTATAAAGGAAGGAGATGGTCCGGGGTTGCAGTCATAAAAAGGCTAAATAGTGGTAAAACTATTTTATTGAAAGCCAACGTTTCGACCCGACTTTGCAGGTCTTCATCAGGGCTAGAACGGACAAGATACAAAAAGATAGAGAATTGTGGAAATTACATAATATTTAGACATAATTTATAAACAATGTGAATAAGCTTATTAGAATTATAAACAGTAAGTACAATACAATATGGACTAAGTAAGCTGAGTAACAAGATCCTAAAATAAAGTAAATAGATGCTAACAATTTTTGTAGTGTAATATATAACAAATGAAAATGTGAGTATAATTCTACAAAATCTACAGGAGAAAAAATAAGATTAGAGACTTACAGGTGTGTTCCTCCAGGAGTTTCACTTAGAACTGGAAAGGCAGCGGTAAGGATTGCAGGTATAGGGGGAGTTAACATGTGTTAACTAAGTAAAGATTGAAAAACCCAGGAATGTACAGTACCTAGGAATTTTTGAAGATATGGATGGATACAATGGAAAAATACTATATCTATAAATATTAAATTATAAATATATAAATATACATATAAAATAGAGTTGAGAGATGTGAGAGGTATTTCATGATTCTAGATCAGAGTACAATGTGAATAAACCCAAAATTGGTAAAAAGTAAAATGTAAATATAGAAATAACTTCATTAACATACATACATTGCAGAGCTAACTTAAAAGTATAGAGAGGGAAAAGAAAAAAAAATAAATAAATAAAGAAAAAAAATATAGGGTGGTCATACATTGGTGTAGAGTGTAAATGTAAATTTAGAATAAAATAGAAGAGAGATCATACAAAGAAGGAATATTTAGAATAATAAACAATTAAATGAATTAATTAATAAAAATTGAGAGTGGATGAAAATAATAGAATAGAATATTAAAGTTATTTTTCCCTTATAAGACTTATAAGAATTTTTACCAATTTTGGGTTTATTCACATTGTACTCTGATCTAGAATCATGAAATACCTCTCACATTTCTCAACTCTATTTTATATGTATATTTATATATTTATAATTTAATATTTATAGATATAGTATTTTTCCATTGTATCCATCCATATCTTCAAAAATTCCTAGGTACTGTACATTCCTGGGTTTTTCAATCTTTACTTAGTTAACACATGTTAACTCCCCCTATACCTGCAATCCTTACCGCTGCCTTTCCAGTTCTAAGTGAAACTCCTAGAGGAACACACCTGTAAGTCTCTAATCTTATTTTTTCTCCTGTAGATTTTGTAGAATTATACTCACATTTTCATTTGTTATATATTACACTACAAAAATTGTTAGCATCTATTTACTTTATTTTAGGATCTTGTTACTCAGCTTACTTAGTCCATATTGTATTGTACTTACTGTTTATAATTCTAATAAGCTTATTCACATTGTTTATAAATTATGTCTAAATATTATGTAATTTCCACAATTCTCTATCTTTTTGTATCTTGTCCGTTCTAGCCCTGATGAAGACCTGCAAAGTTGGGTCGAAACGTTGGCTTTCAATAAAATAGTTTTACCAGTATTTAGCCTTTTTATGACCGCAACCCCGGACCACCTCCTTCCTATAATATATATTATTCTAATATGTTAAGAAATAATAATTTTTATATACATAATATATATATACAATATACATAAAATATAAGAAGCAGCAGGAAGAATTCATTAACAGAATAGAATTACAACATAACATTCGAACATAGATATTTTAATTAATTAACCCATGAGGATGAATAAATAAAATATTTTAATTATGCTATTTCCATTTAATATAATTATAATTTTAGACCTTTCTTTCTTTATTCGTTTTATTTATATGTTGAATCATCCTAAATATTCACCATAATGTAGATATTTATTTGTAGATATGTAAAATTTGTTTCTTCTTTATATAATTTTCATCTACTCATCTATTTATTTTATTCATTTATTTACTTTTTTCTTTTTGATCAAACTTTTGTGCCGTTTATTCATCTGTTAATGCATCATTTATTATCGATTTATTGACTTATTACTGTTTCATTTATTTATTTATTGTTTTAGTTATTTATTCATTATTTAATTTATTTCACTTTATCTTCTGTAATATATTATGAATACCATTTCTGTTAAGTATCTTTAGCTTTTTATCTTCAAATTAGTAACATGTTAATGTAATATTTATTATCGATTTATTCACTTATTACTGTTTCATTTATTTATTTATTGTTTTAGTTATTTATTTATTATTTAATTTATTTTACTTTATCTTCTGTAATATATTTTGAGTACCATTTCTGTTAAGTATCTTTAACTTTTTTTCTTCAAATTATGTACAATATTATGTATAACAACATATTTTGTAACAATCTATTTTTATAATTTTATAAATATATAACGCATTTAATGTGCTTTTAAATTGTGTATGCACATTATATGAAATATATACCTCTCCTGCAGTGTATATATATATATATATGGAAAAAGATAAAGAGAGGGTGGTAAGGGGAGAGAGAGTGATGGGTGATGGAGAGATGGGGGAAGGAGTGAGAGAGGGGAGGAGAATGGAAAAGTATTGATTTTTATGTTAAAACATAAACAGTAGCCACTACGATATAATTCTAATAGAATTATATTATATTATAGTATTATAGTTACATTAAAATCATTAATGTTTACGATATACTTAATTTACTACAATATTCTAAAATTTGGAAAATCATAATACTTACAATAACATATCCACGTATGGTATAGTTTCTGATGGTGCAGAAGCAGCAACAGCAGGAGAGAAGCTGTGCATATCACGAGATGCTGCGGACTTCATTGTTTGTGGAAATGGAATATTCACTGGCAATGAAGCGGATGGAAACCTACAAAATTGTATTGTTTTATTTATTTTTTCTGTAGTGTTCATTTATTTTTTACCAATAAATGTAATATATATTATTTGTAACTTATATATAAGAATGTATTGTACAAGGATAAAGACTCGCAGCGATGGTAAACTTGTAGCTGGAAAATATTAAAAAATAAACCTTCTATAAACAAAAAGGTAAAAAAAAATATAATAAAAAAATACCTATAATTTTTTTTTTAAAGCTTGTACCAAAAATATAATATATGTTATTGTTGATGGTAAATTACAAAGTAAATTAACAAAAAAATATATATATGTATACATATACAAACACCCACAAATATATATTTTAAGCTGATGATAAACTACAAAATAAATAAAAGAAAAATAACTTTAAAATTGTTTTAAAAAGGCTTGTACCAAAAATAGAATAGGTTGTATTGTTGATAGTAAACTAAAAAAAAAAATAAAAATAAATAAAATAAAAATAACTTCAATTTTTTTTTTTAAAAAAAGCTCGTACCAAAAATATAATAGATTTTATTTTTATATATGTTGGTAATTAATTAAGAAAAATTAGGAGGTATGACTCACAAGTGTAAGATCTCAGAAGATGAGAGAGACTTAATGAAAAGTAGTGGAACCCCAAGCAAGCCAAAACAGAATGGCTGAACTATGGTTTCCACTGCCTCATGAACAGTGACTACCAACCTTAATTATTTTTATTTGATGAAAGAGATTAATTGAAAATTAAACATCATTTAATTGATGAATTGAAAATAAACATAAATTAAACTTCAGAAAGTTTTTTTTTATAATTACCGCTAAAAATAGTACTAATGAAAAATTCTTTTAAATATTGGTAAGAACCAGGAAAAAATTCATTTAAAAAATCTGTTAATAATAATTTACTGATAAGAAATCATCCTTAAAACCATTTTCAAAGTTTAATAAGCCTCGACAAACAAATTGTTTACATATTATTTTTTCTATAATTTCAACAATATATAAAAATTATAAATAGACTTGGAACAAGTTCTGCCTTGATTAATACATTTGTGTAAATTAAATGAAAATATCAAAAAGCTATTAACACAGACAACAGAGAAATGGGAGGTAAATAAAAAAAGAATAAAAAACCTGAATAAATCTATATACAAAAAAAAAAAATAATGGATAATCTTTCATAAATATTTTTTTATTCTTTATATTTTTAAATGCTTATTTCTGGAACTGAATGCTAATGTCTGGAACTGTGGATGACAAAACAGTTACAATACTTTTAAGCAATATTATACTTGCCTCATAATGATGTTAAAAATTAAAATAAAATACATACAACCATAACAATTAACTATAAACAATAAAAAACTATATACCTGTTATTGAAGCTTTAAAAAAATATTTTTATTTTGGGTGGAATGATTTAAAATAGCAATATAATTTTATAGAGATATGTTAGGTAATAATAAAAAAAAATAAAAAAATTGCAGTACTAGATTAAATTTGCTTTTTAACTTACCTGTTTAATACTTTTCCACCAAATCCTGGGGGAATTCTAAGTGGAGAACAATGCCTGTGAAATAAATAAATAATTTAAATTCTCTATTAATAATTACATACATACATACATATATTGAAAACTACTCACTTTCTATCCATGGCGATAAATTATAAAATTTGTCAGGGTAAGAAACTAAAAATAAAACCATAAACCTTACATCAACCACAAAATTAAAAATTAAATTAAATACTTGTTAAATATTGATGAAACCCACCTAATAAATAAATAATTTAAAATATTATCTTCAAAATTGAAAAAGTAAAATAATAAATATTTTACCAATACTGGTCACAAATAAATAATGAGTTGTATAAAAGTCTATTTACTATAAACAATAGTCCCAACACTCCAGTCTGGAACCAGCTGTAAACTAAGGCTTAGCCCAGATAAACAGGGGCAGTGCACTTCTTTTTTACCTCTATCGATGCATCCAAAGCAAAATGATCTTCAAGAAGAAAAGAACGTCTCCATCATGAATTAAAATTCTGTTATGGCTGAACTTTAAAATTTACTTTTTTGAGAAGTACATGACCATTTGAATACAAACTGCTTTTATTTATTTTATGTCTTTAAGAGCTATTTTAGAGTGATTTATTGTATTTCATAAACAATCTCCTCCTCAACATACTTCTCCATTGTTTTTAGTGAAGAAAAACTATATCAAGTTGGGACTCCCGTTTTCTTATAATGTTTTCACGCTGAGTTCCTCTATAGGCAGATAAAATATTGGACGTTTTCCAATTGCGATTCTCTATATAGGATATTACAAAGTACTAGGCATTTTGTTCAATTACTCCAAGAGCCATTTTTGCTCTTTTTTTTTCTTAAGATATTGGGAAGATAATTGACCAATTATTGGGTTGGCTTCCTTCACGCTAAATGTTACAATGCAGATATTTTTTAATCTGGTAGAATGCTCTATTTGTTTCACCATTGTTCTGAACCTTCTCTGTTTGTGATCGCTAGTTTCCATTAGATTATCCTGTTGAAAATCTACGTTAAACATCCTGCTTTACTCAAAATTAAAAATGTTGTGCATTTTGGACGGATGTGCATTTGGACCTTTTTTTTTTTACCGTAGCTCAAGTGTTCAAATGGACTTTAGTCTTGAAAACATGGAGGCAGGAGAAGATACCTTATTCTTCAGTTGTATATTTTTATTCTAGTTATTTTTCTATTCTATTAAATAATAAAACATATATTGTAGATTAAAATAAATTTTATGTCTATAGAGCAGGAGTCTACAACCTACGGCCTCGAGTACCTCCGTTCCGGTCCGCGATGGATTTGTTGATTACATGGTAGAAATAAAAAAAAAAATATTTTAAACATATAAAACTTAGTAAGTTACTTCAACATAAGGATGCTATAACGTTTATTTGCACGCGCTATTTCCCTTAGAAGGTTCATTTCATAACTGGAGTCATTTTTAGAACAAGTTCTTCTTTTTTTAACAAAAAGCCGTGGCCCTTGTAATCGTGGCCGTAGTACTTAAGGAAGTTTTCAATACTTGGAGACCCGTGGTCTAGAGTAAAAAGATATTCTTCCTTCATTTTATTATGTATTATCATCCAGAAATAAAATTTAGGCCAAGCATCTTTCTTGTAGATGGTAAGATGGTCTCACTAATAACTTTTATAGGGTACACGTGCAGGTTTCAAAATTCAGCAATGAGCATATGGTGACGCCACTGAGATAAGCGGATGTCCAAATTAGAAAGCTTATAACACAAAAGAAATTCTTGTGAATTGGTACAGCTGATTGTTAACCTCAAAAGCTGTAAATGGCATTTCTTCCGGCTTGTTAAGAGTCTGATGGTAATTATTTCTTAGGTAAATGCTACTAAATAGTAAGTATTGAGAGATCTTATATACTCTAGTTCCTTATGCGTGGGAACGGACAAGAAGAGCAAGTCTGTTGAAAGTCTAAGAATAGCCTATCATCATTCTATTTTCATCATCCTAACAAGGGCTTCATCATCCTAAATAAGCTCTTCAAGATTATTTAGTAGGTTCAATAATGCCCTTTTCTTGCATACGAACTTTAACGCATCATAAGAATAAGAGTGTTTTCTTGATTTGGTTACAATTAGTTTCCATATTTCTATGAGTGATGAAGACAAGGATACTGGAGCTATGGTAAGGCATGTCAAGCTACATATCTTTAGTCATTCCCTAGGACTCTCGAACGCAACATGACTAGAGATTCTTGAGTACGTCATTGCCTACTGATGAAGTTTCTTTGTGATCGCTATAGTCTTTTATTTGTGGGACAACTGGGCTTTATCATCGAGATGAATTAGGTAGATACCATTGAAACTCTTCCTTCTTGTGGAACTTTAACCTCGTTAGAATGTTGTTTACGTGTCGATGTCTAGCATAAACAACAGATTTCTGTTTAAGAAAAGATTTTATAGTGTAGTGATGATTATTTTAAAGGTAAGGCATTGACTAAAGTAAGAAGAAAATTTCAACCGAAGAAAGAAATTATTGAATTTATTAACCAAGTTACGCTCCTTTGCACCGCTAAGTATGTCACCAGTAGCTAAAAAATAATAATACAAATTATAAAAATACTTTTAGAACAAATTTAGGTGTGCTTTATTATTCATTACAAATACACCAACTGTCTTATCTTAATCCGATTAACATAGGTAATCGAATATAGAAAGAGCGTACAGTCTTTTACTGTAAATTTCAGGCACCGTAAAATTCTCCATTCTCGCTTGATAAATCTCATTGGTCAAACTTATAAAATTAACCTTCTTAATTAAGGCTTTATAATACAATTAATCATTAATCATTATAATTAAAGTTCTCGCAGATTATATATTTTTGGCGTTGCTATCTTTGATAGTGACGTGAGACCACTATTAACTTCCTCTGCTTGTTAAGCTTGCGCCCTTTAATACTGTTGGGGTCCATACTTATCCCTTGGACCAAACCTCAGCAGTTACTCTCTCGAGTGAGGGCAGCGTCGCGCTGACAAGCGGACCTCCTTTCTTCCTTCATTCGTGATGGCGAACCAGAATGAGAACCTTCCTATGGAGATTCCAGAGCCTGAGGCCTCCGAAGATAAAAGTGGGAAGAGGATTCACGAAACTGACAGCGAAGGCCTTGGATCGGATATTGAAGGCTACGCCCCAGTAGCCAAACGACACACGTTTCCCGCCCGTACCGTCCCGGAAAAGCCTTCCCAGATCCCAATTGCCAACAAGTTTTCCGTGTTGAGAGTGAATCTACCGGAGAAAAACAGACCGCCGCCAATCATCATAGCACCTCCGATAGCCCAGGCAGCGCTGAAAAATATACTGATCGAGAATAATGTTATATTATTCTCTATCAATTCATCATCAAAAGAAACTCGGCTGTATGTCAACTCCGAGAATGACCACTTTCAAGCCACTTTACTGTTGCGCCAGGACAATAGGGTACAATTCCACAGTTTTGCTCCCAGAGGCACTAAGCGATCTCGAAAATATGTGCTTCACGGATTCGATATTGATTTCCCCGTCGAGGAGATAGTCGAGGAGTTAAAAACCAGATTACCAGGATTCAGACTCGCCCGAAGACTCACAAAGAGATACAACCCGAATGAACCACCAAAACCTATCGAGCTGATCCAGATAATTACAGACGACTCGGTCAAGCTGACAGACATTGCTAAACTTTATCATATATCGCAGTGTAAATTTCGTGTGAGCATCTTTAAAGAAGATGGGGTCCCAGCACAGTGCCGAAATTGTCAAGAATACGGACACACTATGAAATATTGTGGCCGAACATGTGCGTGCCCCTGGTGTGGAGGTGTCCATACCCTTGAACAGTGCCCGAAGACAGTAACTCCCTGGTGTAAAAACTGTAAAGGTGCCCACCCCACCTCCTCCAAAGAATGCTTGAAGAGACAGGAGTTGGTGAAGAAAATTAGGGAAATCACCAAAGGAACACCGACGAAAACGAATACCAGCAAACAGAGTAAGTGGGTCCAGGAGGGCCTGGCATACAGCACAGCAAGCGGAGGAGCGCCGGTCCAATCAGAAGGAACCTCTCCCCACCACCAGTCTCATCCCCACCACCAGCACGCCACCCAGTTCAAGGAACAGACTGCACCAACGCAATCGCCTCAGCCTTCAACAAGTACCGATGCCTCCCTGACGTCTCTAGTGATGACGATGCTGACAAGAATGGACAAGCTGATGGATATAGTTGCCCGCATGCTAGATGCTATGACGAAGAAGCATCATGATTAATCATCTCGTCATGAATTTCAACACCAGAGGCCTCTTCCAGAAGCAGGCTGAAATCGAGCTCCTTCTTCAGCAGCATAGACCTTCAGTGGTGGCGTTGACAGACACCATGCTTCACACCTCGACTCGTCCATACTTCCAGGGGTACACTATATACCGAGAGGTGTGTGCACCAGGGTCTCGAGAGGGAGTAGCCATCCTGGTCAGAAAAGATGTACCTTCGAGATCCGTCCCGAACCCAGTGGAACCAACCGAGGGAACTCACTTACTCACAGTTGACGTGCGACTTAAGAGTCGGTTCACAGTCACTTGTGTCTATAGGAGACCCAGGGCTGGACTGACATCTGTTAAGCTGCTGCTACAACATGCCCAGGTGACGGGTCGGCATGTAGTCCTTGGGGACTTCAATGCTCGACACACTTCCTGGCTGTGTGGTAGCGACAATCCACTGGGGAAGTACATTACCAAGACTAGGTTGGCCGTCTTTCACCCAGGTGTACACACTTTCCGGCATTCAGCCCGACCTGATTGGACATCAACGCTGGACCTGCTATTAACCAGGGATCTGCACATCATTACGGATTGCCAAGCGCTTCCGTATGGACCGTCGGATCACCGGCCTGTGCTCTACACGATCGAGGGCACACCCGCCAAACCACCGGCGAGTAAATACTTACTCCACAAGGCCGACTGGAAAGGATACAGGTCTAGCGTTGAATCCACTTTACCGGCGGTAACGCCGTGCCAGACAGTAGAAGAGGTAAACGAGGCGGTGGATGTCATCACCACCACTATCCAGGATTCAGCCAACCTGAACATCCCTAGGTTCGCTCCGCAGCCCAACGCCATCAGGAGACCACCACGTCACATCCTCGCCCTGATCAGTCAGAGGAACAACCTGAGGAACATCTTTCAGCGCACGCGTGACTACAGCTTGAAACCGGCCATCAATGCGATGACCCGGCAGATAGCCAGCCTCATGCGAGACTGGAAGACCTCACTCTGGCATGACCAGCTCCGGAGGACTCATAATGACCACCGCCAGTTCTGGAGACTGGTCCGAACGTTCGTTAACAAGAAGAGGACTGTCCACCTGACGTCGGGGAATGAGCTGCTGACACCTAAGGAACAGGCTGAACTCCTGGCCAAAAGCTATGAAGCGAGGGATGCTGAGCGGACGAGAAATGCACCACCAATGCCGGAAGGACCACTGCCCAGTCCCAACGAAGAACCCGTCTTCTCTACCTTCAACCAGCTGGAGTCGACGCTACGACGCACCAAAGGAAACAAAGCGTCTGGACTGGATGAGATTCCGTACGTACTGTTGAAGATGCTCCCTAGGAAGGGTAAAGCCTTTCTACTGAACATATTCAACTCATGTCTTCGAATCTCATACTTTCCTACCGCATGGAAACAAGCGATCGTTGTACCGTTACTCAAGCCGGCGAAGAACGGGGACTCAGCTGAGCACTATCGTCCGATCAGCCTCCTCTCGCACATCAGCAAGATTTTCGAGAGGCTAATCCACCATCAGCTTATGAAGCACTGCTGGAAAGAGAGCATCATACCACCAGAGCAGACTGGTTTCCAGAGAGGGGTCGCGTGTGAACACCACCTAGCTAAACTTCAGGCCCACACAATAGATGAAATGAGTCTCAACAGAGCTACGGCGCTCATCTCTTTGGACTGCAGTCAGGCCTTTGACTGCGTGTCACACACGCATCTACTTCGCCGTCTGGAAGAGTTCAGGTTTCCTACCACTCTATGCCGACTGATCCGAAGCTACCTCAGCGGAAGATCTCTCGTCGTACGAGTTGGTACAGACTACTCAAACCCAGTCGATACCACCTGCGGAGTACCTCAAGGGTCTGTGTTGGGGCCAATACTGTTCGTCGTTTTCACGGCGCCAGTGGTGGCACTCAAGCATCCAAAGGCGGTGGTAGCAGCCTATGCGGACGACATTGGCATATATGCTTCCAGCATCAACGCGGAGACTGCACTCACTCTGGCACAGAATGCTTCAGCCACAATTGTTGAAGAGCTAGAAGAGATCGGTATCAGAGTGAATCCTGCGAAGACTGATGCTATTGTCATGTCGTTTCAGAAGGGAAAGAAGCATCTACCCACACAATTCACCGTTGGAGGAGTTTATCATAAAATTTCTACCTCGATTGTCTACCTCGGCGTCACGCTAGATAGACATTTGACCTTCTCCAATCACGTTAGGCAGAGGATCAAGCTGGCACGAAAGAAGTCGCACCGGCTCTACCACCTACTGACGTCGCCGCAGCTCTCGCTGAGACTCAAGCTCCAAATTTATAAAGCTGTTATAAGACCAACACTGCTCCACGGGGCCCCTCTCCTGCGATACCTATATAAATCCACGCTTACGAGTCTACAGGGCTTCCAGAACTCTATCCTTCGGCGAATTGTCCGTGGCACCACCCTACAAAGGGCTAAGAATCAAACAATACGCGAGGAGCTCCAGCTCCCCTCGGTACCTGAGTTCATAGGCCGGAGGCACATCAAATTTTTTGATGGGCTGAAGGCCTGTGCAAACCCACTGTTCAATGAGATCTCACCACCACCCAGACCTGGGAGGTGGCAAGGTAAACTCCATTTGGTGGACCTACTCGCCGAAGGATGTGGTCTGGTCTCAGCGGTCCAAACTCATTAATTTGTATATATTGTAAATAATAAAACATTAGCAGAACGGTCCTTCCCCGTTCAATGTCAAAGTCACAAGGCCTTCTGCCACATATGTAACCTTTAGCTATCCCCAATCCTTAAAATGCCCTCGGGCAGTGGAAGGAATTTATTACATGTTTATATTGTATTATTGTATACTATATATGTAATTGTTTCAATAAACTTTTTGGAGGGTAAGAAAAAAAAAAAAAAAAAAAAAAAAAAAAAAAAAAAAAAAAAAAAAAAATTAAGGCTTTATAGAACGAGTACTTTGCGCTTTCAAAAGGTTATTGTACTGATAATAGTAATAGTTTTAATAATAGTAAAGATTATAACATTTGATAACAAAATATGTACAAAGAAGCAAGGTTATTACCATAGTCACCGAAAATAAATTTGAACAATTATTTAGTAACTTAAGAATGTCTCTAACATGTCGCAGGCTTTGCATACACTCAGAAAAACGGGAAAAAAATCGTACATAAATCCAAAATATTTTTTATATCGTTGTTTTTCACCAGCGAATCTACGAAGTGACTTTCGAACTGAAGCCCTTTCCCCTCCACAAAATGGAAATTTTTTTCATTGGTTTATATTTCTTACTGTGAGTGATCTAAGCTAAATACTTAAACAATAACAATTATGCATACATGGCTACTAAATACAACCATGACATAAGAAAATAATATAAAAATATTATCTCTAAAATAATTATTATTAGTATAAATGCATTTTTAATAGGATTTCAATACTTATTTCAACAGCATTTCATACTGGTAATTAGTTTCTTTGTTTTTCTTTCCAAGTAATTATCGTTATATATTATATAAAAAGGTTTCGGGATAAAGCCTCCAAAACTAAATACTGTGTAAATCTGCATATGGCCCACTTTTTTGCTCTGAAACATGATAGACATAATAAAAGAAGTATTGAAAATTGACATTTTTTTGTTGATTATTAAATTGAATATTGGTAATTGTTGAATATCTAGCTTCTTACAAAGAGGTATAAGAAAGTTCCTAATTTCAGCACTGAGTTCATTGCCGTCATAAACTGAGCAAAACAAGGCTATCGCTGGAACCAGCACTGAGTTTAGGAACTTGCCTATAGATGCCATAAATATCGATTTGTTATTATTTACTTCTGTTATCACACTGGGGCCATGCATTATCAATTCTGTCAACCTTATCATTCTCATTATCATCAAAACAAAAGAGAATAGTATGTTTTCGTTTATACATTATGTAATTATATTAGAGTGAAATAAATTTGAAATTAATTTTACATTCTAAATTAGAGTAATAAAAATAAATCGTATTTATTTTTTCATATTGATACAAATATTATACTCATGTAGCCTGTCTGTTCTGAAATGAATAGTGAATTGAATGAAAAATTGTTTAAAGCTGTCAACCAGGGTGATTATGACCAAGTTAAGAATTTTTTGTCTGCTGGAGCTGATGTCGATTTTGTAGTGAAAGATTGGTGTGGTGAGACAACTTTACTTCATTATGCACCTACTGCTGAAATAGTGAAAGAGCTTTTAATGTATGGAGCAGATGTTGATGCAAAAGATTATAATGGTAAGACGCCGTTATTAAATGCTGTTTCTCAAAGAAAAGACTTGGCCGTAGTTATCGAACTTTTAGAGAACGGAGCAGATCCCAACGCTAGAAGTATTCAAGGCACAACAGCACTTACCCCAGCGATTACCAATCGGAATTTAGAAATAATCAAAGAGTTATTAGATTACGGTGCTGACATTAATATCAAGACAACCTCACCATTGCTTCGTTATCCTACACCTCTTGCTGTAGCTGTAAGCGCTCATGAAGAATGTGCAAAAATATTGATCAAATACACTATTGTCAAAAATTTTAAAAATGATTACAAGAAGGTTATTAATTTAGATGTGTTTTCTGAATGTATTAACTACAGAATGTTGTCCAACTTTCTAGAGGACTGTATTTGTGAAATCATTCAAATGAAAACGGAAAGTGCTAATGAATATCTTTCTCTGTATGATTTTGTTCTTGAGAAAACTGAATGCATCAAGTCATTATATGACAGATTCAGAGAAAAAGACATAGAGATCTTAACTGATTTTCCTATTTATCATGATTATATCTTTCATAAAGTAGATTTGTATTTGCAAAGATTATTTTTATTGGATAAATTAAGTTCATACCAGATTTTTAAACATAGTAACGATTCGAAATCTGATATTATATTAAACTCTGACTGCTTATTTAAAATTGCTGAATATCTTTCTAATAAAGAATTATTTAGGTTCCTATCTGCTTTTGACAGTAACATTGATCTCTCATATGTATCGCTAAAATAGTATATAAATTAATTTATATTTTTATTAATTATGTAAGATTTTATAATATATATTATTTTCACTCTTTTTTTCTGTTTTTTCTCACATACAAATTAATATTATAAATTGTATATTATTGTCCATTATAAATAATTATTTTCTTTAAGAAAAACATTTAAACTCTTTTTTAAACAATAATTTATTAAATTTCCATTAACAAATCATCGTATAACAAGGTTTGTGACTCTTTTGCCGATTTTGAAGTCAATGAAATTTCTGTAAATATACACATAATTATTTAACACAAAAAAAATTATTTTTTTTTTAGTTTTCAGCATTTTAAAAACAAAAGTTATAAGTAATCCCTACGTAATTTTTCAGCAATCGTAAATGCATTTATTAAATAATTATTCATTAAATCTTCAAAATTTTCCAAGGGTATATATTGATAATAAAATTTATAATATCGAGGAAAACACTTTATTTTACCCTTACACATTTATTCAATGCTTTAATTCGTTTAAATTTCTTGACGACGTTTCGGGCAATTTTGCCCATTTTCAAGTGGAATATTTATGTCTATAATGTAATTACACACAATAATTATAAATATATATGTAATAAATATAACAGCACATAAAAGAACAATAAACAAAAAATACAAAATATCAAATCAATGAATGATATCTCCACTTACATCATTATTATATAATCCAAATATTCATTATTATATATAATTATTGCAAAATTTATCTCCTCAAAATTCTTCAAATTATAAAATTCATAAATCATTCATGAATAGTCAATTCTAAAAACAACTGAAAAGAAACATACAAGAAAACACAAATAAGGCTTAAAAAGATTTTTTTTTAATACTTTAAAATTCGATTCTATAAATTACCTGTGTACAGTCAAAAAATTAAAAATAATTTTAAAATTACTCCAACGCTACATATTTTCCTCACTCCTCAACATTTTAAATATTTTTAGTTATATAAATAGACCCCAAAAACTTCTTTATTTTACTATCTTCAGCACTATTTAAAATTTTGATTTTATCATAATCAAAAATATGATTATTCATAATACTATGCCTTGCTACAGCTGTGACATTGATATTTTTTGGGTTTTTGGTATTTATTTTATACTGATTGATTCTATTGTGTAAATTTTGAAATGTTTTCTCAATTTATTTGTGTATTGTTTACAATTAATTTTATAAATTACATTTTGTTTATTCTTGCTTTTAATCTTATCCTTCATATTAGTTTATATATTTTTAATCATGACCATATTTTTTAATGCATGTTTAATTGCCTTTGTTATTCCTGGTATATATTTTAATTTTAAAAAACTACTTATTTTCATCATGTTTTGTGTCCCATTTTTATTTTTTTTCTACACTATTTTTATTGTTATTTTTGATGGTTTTAAAATAAAATCATTTATCAAATCTCTTTTTTGTTTTTTTAGTTATAACACTTTTTTATCAATATTATTACAGCATTTTTTAGTTATTTTCTCATTAAGGCATTTATTACTTTTATTTTTAGCGTTATTTATCTCCTGATAACTTTCATACCAAAGCCTTTTTATATGTTTTTAGGGATAAAAATTATTACCCAAAATTTTAAAAATTTCAGTTTTTTTTCTTTTAAATATTTAATGATTTTGAATAATAATTAAGGATTCTATCGCTACTATTTTCTTTTTTTGTCCAAAATGTCTCTATTTTATTTTTGTCAAATATATTTATATCGAGCTATCTTATTTTGTTGTTAATAGGTTTTTCAGCAGTAAATATTTTTGTATTAACATTTTTCAATAAATTTAATAATTCTTCATCTTGTTTTTCTTTTATGATTATTAATAAGTCATATATGTATTTTGTAATTAACGTTAATTATTCTACCATCTTTGCAACTTGCTCATTAATGATTTTGTTTAGATAACAGCCACTAAGTGCCACGGACAATCTACCTCCTATTGTGAGACCATTTATAATTTCAAAGTAATTATCATTAAATTTCAAATAATTATTTAGAATGCATAATTTTATGCCTTCTATGTAGACCATTGTATTATTTATATTCATGTGTTTGATAATAATATTCCAATTTTCTTCTATGGTCTTGATAACTTCATCAATGTGCACATTTGTGAAGATTCTTTTACATCAAAACTACTGATGTTATATTGAATGTTTTAGCCCAAACTTAAACTTTTTAACATATCTGTTACTTACTTTGCATTAATTACATCATAACTTTTTAACTCAGTTAAGCAATCTAATATTAGTCCGTTGGTCCATCTATATTATCTATTATTGGTGCAAGACTTTTTTTAGGTTTACGCAACTTAATTAAACCATGTATTCTTGGATCATATTTGCTAGCAGATAATTTTATTTTTGTATATTTATCAATCATTCTTAATTTTTGTATATTTCCTACATAAATATTTATTTTTTTGGCTTGGTCAATACCCGAGTTATTTCTAATTTTTTGGTAAACCTTACTATCTAATAACTGCTCCATTTTCCAGTGTAATCTTTTCTATACATTATTGTTAATTTCTTTTGTTTTGTATGATTTAATTACTATAATTTCTCTATTATTATCTAAGAAAGTTTTTAGGCTCTTCTAATCATCATTAATTTTCTTATTTCATAGTGATATTTTATTGCTTCTCTTCACATTTGTAACAAAATTGTATATATAATTCTAATATTTATTATATTTAATTTTAATCAATATTAAAATATCATTTATTCTTTTATTAATTAGATGTTTAACCCAATAGACTTGCTTTATTTCCAAATTTAATTTGTTTTTAATCATGGCATCACAGTTGCTGTAGAATTGACTTTTCATGAATAATTTATGAATTTAATGATTTAAAGGATTTCGAGGAGATAAATTTTGCAATAATTATATTAGTAGATATAGATGTTAGTAGAGACATGATTCATTGATATGATATTTTGAATTTTTCGTTTATTGTTCTTTTATGTGCTGTTATATTTTTTATATATATATATATTTATAATTATTGTGTATTTACATTATAGATATAAATATTCGACTTGAAAATAGGCAAAATTGTCCGAAACGTTGCAAAAAATTTTTAATCAATTAAAGCATTGAATAAATATATAAGAGTAAAATAAAGTGTTTTCCTCGATATTATAAATTTTATTATTAAATAATAATTTATCTCCACCTTAAAAAAAAAAAAATGAGAAATTTATAATATAGAAGTTATATAATTTATTTTTTAATTAAAATTTTGGTCTTATTTCGGGAAAATACTGCAATATGTTAATGTAATACGGATGTTTGTGAAAAAAATAAATTATTTGGGTCTAGTCACAAATGTCACATCTGGTCAAGATCATGTCCATCATTCTGTAGACAGACATCCGATGGTAACCAAGTATTGATAACTATGTTCATTGGTTCACCACTCACAGTAGGCCACACTATACTCGCTATAGATGTAAATAATAAGTTTTACCAAGCTGGGGCCCTTGTGAGTGGAGATTGTCCTTTTGAATTTGTGATTTACTTTCCACAATTAATTTCTAAGGAAATTAAGAGATCAGTTGACTTTTGGACACACTCGATTTCTTGAGGTATTATAGACAAATATTACAGGGATTAAAGAGGCAGTTTGATCGATGTGATCTTTACCAACCTTTTAAGCTTTTTGACATTTGTGAAGTACTACAAGCAATTGTTGGTACCCTAAGGTTAATCAGTTTTTATTTGTTTTATAAGTTTTAATGAAAATAATGATAATAATTTGTATATAATTATTATATTTAATCTACATATGATTATTTTTTTACTAAAACCCTTTTTTTTTCACAATCTTTTATTTTAAATTTGAAACATTATATAAATACAGATTTTATTAAATGTTTCAGCCTTTTTGGCCATTTTCAAATATATTTATTGTAAATAATTACACCACCTGTCTACATTTTGTTTGTAGAATTATTACTTATCAATTTCATCCAGATAAAATAAATCTTTTGATTTTGTCAATCAAAAAGTTATTTTTGAATTAAAAGTTGTTGATAATGATGTAGAGTTGGTTGACCGTTGATATGATATGAGAAGGAATTAGTCGAGGGTGCGGTCAAAAAAAAAAAAAAAAAAATTAAAATATATAAATAATTTTAATTTTTGCCGACGTTTCGACCCACTTTGCAGGTCGTCTTCAGGGCGTTGGATGTGGCACTGCGGGAGGCGGTTGAAACACAAAAAAAAACAAAAACTAAAAGTTGTTGAATTAAAATTTTATTGCCATTACTCTACCTGCTTTATTTTACTTTAATGTTCACTTCTCTACTTCATTTTACTTTAAGTTTGTTTTACCTACATTGTTTATGTTTCTCATACCTAGTGTTATCTAGTTATTTTCTTAGCCCTGATGAAGGCCTGAACTTTGGGTCGAAACGTAGGCTAATGTTAAAATAAATATTATTATTTATTTTTGCCATTTTTATTTTGACTGATCATCCCAACCATCCTTCTCTTCATTATTCACTACAGTCAACCATCAATCCACAATCAAAAAGTTATTTGTTGGCAGCTACACTTTTCCTTCTTGTTTTGTATGCAGAAAAACTATTTGACATTTTTAATCTGCACTCTATTCATATTTTCACCATATGTGACACCTTACTATGCTTGCCTTACCAACAAATGTTTTGTCTGAATGAAATTTACAAGTAAAAAATGTTCACAAATAAAATGTGGACACTTGATGTAAATATGTACAGTAAATATATTTGAAAAAGGCCAAAACGTTATCTTGTCTTTACGTTACTTAGCCTCACTAATGGATTCAGGATTTAATTTTGAGGAGAGGGTATAGTATTCATCTGTACTATTGCAACTCATGAAGGGTCTTGGTTTCACTTCTATTTAGGAAAAGCATTGTTTCTTGGTCTGCGGTTGTGCAAGGAGCTGATTTGACTGAGATCACCGCCAGGTTTTCCCCCTTAATTAATTATTCTAATTAAGGGTACCCACTTTATAGAGGCTGGGTGTGCCCCAGGAGAGTTTAATATTACCTATCCAGGGTCACCCCTCGGCCAATGAAACAAAATAAATAATTTTTCTGCCATGAGCCGGGATTCGAACCTGGAACCTTAAGTATATGCAGCTCAGTACCTTACCACTGAGCTATCCATTATAATACCCACATTTTATTATATGTATAATGATTATTACTTAAAAAGAAGAAGAAAGAAACTAATTATCTATAAAAAATGGTGTTAAAGTGATTCTTGAAGTTCTATTAAATTTAATTTTAATATTACTTTCATAAGACATAGTTATATTTTACCATTTTGGGGGGCTTCAGATATGTTGAAGTATTTCCACAAAGGTTAAATTATTTTCACATTACAATTTATTTTCTCTTTAAAGAAATGTGTTGGTTCATGAACACTTGCTGGTTTATTGATAGTAGACGTAATACCTCATGCCTGAGGGATTAATCAGATTGGTGGAACATAGTGTTAATCATTTTATATATTGCTTAAGATTTATATTTTTTAAAAATATATTAAAATCTAAAAGTTGTTTGAATCATTTTATTTTATATTGCAACTTTAACAATTATTTAAACAAAAAAAAAAGCATCTTAAATTTTATTAAGATTGTATTTTGACACTCATAAATTGGTCAATTTTGTATAAACTTTTAATTTATTTTATACATAATGTAATTAATAAAGCTGAAAAATATATCTTATGAGTGAATTGGTAGAACATTCAGCAATCATTCAGTTATATTACTCATTTGTAATTATTTTTCTGAGGACAAAATAATTTAAAGGAAAGCATAGATAAAAAATTTCCCATTCCTCAAATATATTGGCTGCCTCCATTCTTTTTCATAAGTTTAATTCAATACGGCTTGTTTTAATGCCATTTCTTTTTATTAATTGAGGAGTTTTTGACAAAGTGGCAATCATAACTGATTTTTCCACCATTTGGTGATCAGTTTGCTTGCAAAATCAATCTTTCCATTTTATTATTCTATTTAGAAAATGTTTTTATTTTAGTACTGCTTTCATATTTGCTGGTCAAAGTACAGATATCCACTTTTTAAACATTTACAACTCCTCAATTATTAGTTATATAATAACAAAAACCATTCTCTTTTGACATAAACATTGCAGTCAAAAGAATAAACAATTATTTTTTCATGGAAAAACTTCATTGGAATTGTTTTAAATATTTCGCTATTTGCGTCCAAATGGTGGTTGCGAATTCGTGAAAAGGAAAAACGTCCCATTGAGAGCAGGATTATAGTTACTGTTAGACATAAGGAGCTTAGGACATCCAGAACATTTTCCACTTGTGTAATTCTTCATTGAATCACATTTTGTTGCTTTGAAACCCCATCCTCTATTTTTCACAGCTTCTGCAAAATATTGGTAAGCTCTCCGATGTGAGCAAAGTCCTGATATGTCTCCAGGACAACCAGGTTGTGGAAAGAGTCCTGAAAAAAAAAATACAATTAAACAAGGAATGGTAGGAGATTAAAATTTGGTCTAAATGAATTATTTTAGAGAGTTACCAACGGGTAGTTTCTCTAGTGAAGTCATTTTATAAAGATCAAGTGTTTTTGTATTTTTTTTTTCAATACAGCTGGTACATTTCAATAAAATAAAGATTCTATTATTTAATATGCTTAATAAAAAAAAATATATGTATTTTCTATCCACTCCTCTACAATGGACCACTATTAGAAAATTATTTATAAACATAATAAAAATTAATTATCATTCACTTCAATTTCTCAATAAAATTTGAGAGAAAAAACAATGTGAAAAGCAAAAACTCGAATTAAAGTATTGGATTAACAAGAAAATAAAAATTAATCAGGAATTGCAATTATTTTAATTTTTTTTTTTTGTTTTAAACTTCATTCTCTATGCTGATGACACATATATCCTATCGGTTAATAACGATACATCTATCGCATCCCAAACTCTTGCATCACACATCACAAGTCTTGAAAAATAGTGTCAAAACTTCAGGATTAAAATAAATTCCAACAAATCCCATCAAATTACCTTTACTCTTCGTCGTAAATCTATGACTTCCTGTCCTACAGTATCCTTCAATAATAGCTCACTTATCCCTGTAGAACAAATCTGATACCTAAGATTCCACTTGGACAAACGACTCACTTGGAACCCCTATACCAGACTGAACGACTAGATACCGCCCGACGTTTTAGACTACTGCAGCACTTACTAGACAAATGCTCTAAAGTTCCAACTATTTACAAAAGACTCATATATATTACTATAATAAGGCCTATTTGGACTTACGGGATCGAGCTTTGGGGCCTTCAAATTCCTCTCGTATCTGATCCCTACAATCCATCATTGTATATTCGTAAAATCCTCAACGCTCCCTACTTTGTCACAAATAAAATCATCCATAACGACCTTAATGTACCAAATGTTTCAGATTTAGCTCAATCCAGATACCTATCCTTCCATAATAATGGGATGAACTTCTGGACCATCCGAATCCTCTTGTTTCCAACCTTGCTTCCTCTTCTATTCCTGATAACCTTCCGAGGCGTCTGAAAAGAAGATGGCCTCGGGACCTTCTAATATAGAAATATAATTGGAGTGCTACCAATGGGTAGTTTCTCTTCATGTTGTACATGTCATGTTACTTATTTCATATTTACTAGTTGTATGTATCATTTAATACAGTTATAAATTTCAATGATTAAAAAAAAAAAAACTTCATTATTAATTAATTATATAATATCTTTTGTTTATTTTTGACATAGGCCTGATTCTTAGTTTAACTAATATTATATTAGACCTCATAAATAGTTTCTATTTGACATGTTGCATTTCCATTATGATCAGAGATGGGCAAATGCTACTCTGAGTACCGAGCACCAAGTATTTTACCCAAATTGAGTAGATATATTTATGTACTTTCAACTCTCTCATTATACACAGAGCTCCGACATTAGTAATATTTAGTTTTTATCTGGAGTGATGGAGTTACACGATTTCATTGGCTATTGCCTATATAACTTTTATTTTAATTTTTAAAGTATAAATTTAGCAAACATTATTTACCTCCATTAGGATAGAAGTCTCTGTGTCCAAGTGGTCTCTTGAAACCTAAGAAGCCACCCGAAGTATGAATAATTTCTACAAGAGGTGCGTCTTCCTTGTCCAAAATATATTCTAATGGCGATTCCGCAAACAGAACCTCAGCAGGATCCAGACCTGAAATAATTAAATTATTTAACCATAAAACGATTCAATTGTCATTTCATGGATTGAAAATTTAATAAAATAGGATAAAAAATATTTTATACTTTGACCAATCCATCAAGAATCTCATATACATAAACAAAAATCATTTCTGGCGATAAGACATACTCATACATATTAGAGTAAGTATATAAAAAATCAAAACCACATGCATAATCATTGCAAAATATATTTTTAAAAAATTTACTGCTGAAAAAGTATAATAGTTACTTAATTAAAATTATAAATTGAAAAAAAAAAATCATCTATAATCAAGAGCGGAATAAGAAGACTGGTCCTGAGTGGTGAATATTTTGGAGGCCCTCAAAAAAATAATAATAAATAAATTGTATATAGTTTTAAACATTTTGTATATAGTTTCATCAGTTTTTTTTGTATATTTTGTTGATTTACATAAGACATTTTATTTATTTAATTTAGTTCACCTGACCAGAAGTATTATTCTGTAACATTTGTTATTCTTAAGGGACTTTGTCCCAGTCATTTCTCTATCTCTTTCAATGAAATAAGATGTATACTTTACCTTTGGAGAATGCAGAATAATAGTTAAATAATACAACTTAACAATCATAAATTTCAAATTTTGTTTTTAATATGATTCAATAAATTTATTTTAGATTTTTTAAAAAACTTTATGGTGATTTCGGTTACCTTTAAGTTAAGATATTTTGAAGCTTTAGGGACCATACATGACTGCCTAGCCTGCTTAATGCTTAATCCACTCCTTTTGATCTTTAAAAGTGTTTTGACTTATATCTGTAATAAATAATCTAAGCACAAAACATTCACTCAATAAATAATTTAAATACTTTAAGTTATTTTAATGAAATTTTATATTTAAATTAATATTATGAATTCATACTTCTCAATAAGTTGCAGAAATGGATTCGAGATTTTTTTGGAGGTGCTGAACTTTTTTTTTTAATATATATTAATCTAGTTTTTTTAAATAATATAAGTAAAACTGACATAAAATGAGTAGTAACATGTAATATCACGTATTATTTTGTATATATTTGGGTAGAAACGATTTACAAGTTCGTTCTGAGCAAAAAAAGAGGGAAATTAAAAAAAAAAAAATATAGTGATAAATAAAACTGAGCTGCACTGTCAAAATGGCGTCCAAAGATGGAGGACTAGGGAATTTGACTGAATTTGCTTTCTTCGTCAGTGATAAATTATATTATTATATAAGACCCCAAAAATCAAACAGGTATAAGTGACAAAAAATAAGTTTTATATATCTTTGGAATTATCACTTATTCAATAAATTTATTTCTATTAAATACATATTTTTTTATTGATAAACAGTTTACTTTACAAAAAATATTATTATGAATATATTTATTGAAATTTACAACTGTATTAGTTAACAAATACAACAAGTAATTTTGAATTGTTAATATGACATGCACTAGCGGATCCTGGATTTAATTTTTTTAGGAAGGGCTTCAGCCCGAAAGGGTTTTTTTTCTTTCACTTACCTATATATGAAATATATAGTAAAGGCACTAGCGGATCCAGGATTTCATTTTGGGGGGGGGAGGCTTCAGCCCGAAAGCTGTTTTTTTTTTACAAAAATAACGATAATTACTTTGGAAAAAAAGAAAGAAACTAACTACTTGTATGAAATGGTGTTTAAGTGATTCCTGAAGCCCTTTTAAATGTAATTACACAAACAATAATACTTTAAGAGATACTTTTTTAATATTTTCTTCGATAAGATATGGCTATATTTTACCATTTTGAGGGGGGGGGGGGGGCTTCAGCCCGAAAGCCCTCCCGTAGATCCGCCCGTGAGTAAAGGAAAGTATTGCGATTGTGAAAATTTTTGAATCTCAGTATTCAACGGAAATACACGTTTTGAGATCCCTTGACTCCAAATACCAAGTCCCGCAAAGTGGTCTATGAAATGAAATGAAAATGAAATGAAATGAAAAAAATGTTTTATTATTCTGGGACTGTTGTCCCTTAAGAACAAAATATGAATACATATTATATGTCTGTGTGGCTACAATTAAATTGTATATTTACAATAAAAGTAATGTGTGTGTGTTAACAGTCTAGCTCCAAAACGAAAAGTCGTACGAATTTGAAATTGCATATTTAAGGTTTTTATATGCTAAGGAGGTTACGGTAAATTTTTCGTCAAAATCGACTGACCGGCAGTGGCACTTTATATCATGGACTAAACACATTTTTTCCTATATATAAGGATAATTAATTTGAAAAAAAAGGAAGAAACTAACTACCTATTTGACATGGTGTTTAAATGATTCTTGAAGCCCTATTAAGTGTAATTACACGAACAATAATACTTTAAGAGATAGTTTTTAATATTTTTTTTCTATAAAACATGGTTACATTTTATCATTTTGTGAGGGGGCTTCAGCCCGAAAGCCGCACCCCCCCTCCCGTAGATCCATCTGTGATGACATGTACACCATGAAGAGAAACTACCCATTGGCAGCACTCCAATTTTTCAACAAACATGGATAAATTAATCATTATTTGAAATGTAATATATTTTTATTTATTCGTTATTCGAACTGTGGCTTATTTCTCTTCTACTCCGTAGGCCAGATAAGATTTGTTTGGAATTTACCTACTATCCTCTTCGGCTTGGAAACTAGAAACGATGAAGCTATCCCTGCGACGTGAGCTCCTAGGCTGAACCCGATGATCTCCGTCATCTTCATCGAGTGGTGCTTCCTCTTGACCATGCTGTTGAAGAACTTGGCGAGGATCTTGCCGACCGGAAAGGTGTTCTTGGCCGCCGAGAGGTAGAACGGAGCAGCCGCTAGATCTCCCCATTCGACTGCTACGATGTTCCTGTTCCCTAGCGAAGAGTAAGCCTGAAAACAACCAGCAGTTTAGAAAAATTAACGTTCATTTATTTGAGCTTATCATTTTTATTAGGACTTGGGGATAAACATATCGATTATTCTATGTATCTCTGTTACTGAACCTTATAGACCAACCCACTAGCGGATCCAGGATTTAGTTTTGGGGGGGGGGCTTCAGCCCGACAGTTTTTTTTTTCATATATATATAGATAGATAGATAGATAGATAGATAGAAAGTAAACTTTATTCTGGGACAAGGTCCCTTATGAATAACAGATATGAACAAAAAAATTAAAACTACATCTGGCCAAAAATTACATTAATCAATATTAAAGAATATATACAGTATCTTCAGTGAAATTAAATTAAAACAAGTAAAAATAAAATAAAATTTTGAGAAAAAACGGAATAAAAAAAACAACATTATTTAAATGAAAATAAAAATAAAATAAAATAAGCATGGGTTGATTTTTAAAATTAATACAATAAATTTTATCAATCATTCACCTCAGTCAAAATCTGTTTCACAATATTTATTTTATTGTATAACGTCATTTTGGGATGTGAGAAGGAATTGGTAAAGATGATATTTAAATGAGGACAACGAGAAATACCTCCAGTGACCAAGATGAACACTTCAGAACCAGAACCTCAGCCCCAACCAGGTACGTCTGCACAAGAAACGATTGAAGAATCACCTTTCTTTACTCCAAACCCCTACCAAGTGCTTCAAAATGACAGAGAAGTAATGGAGTCTGCAGCAATACCCAGAGAACCAAAGCCTCCTCCGATATTTGTGAAAAATATAAAAAATTTCCAGATGTTCTGCACCCAACTAAATAAAATCTGCTCTGGCAGTTATTCATGCCTTAACAGGACCAATGACACCAAAATAACACCTGATTCTGCAGAAGCCTACCGAAAAATAGTGAAGTACTTATCAGAAACAAATGCGAATTTTCACACTTACCAGCTGAGGCAGGAAAGAGCTTTACGAGTAGTGATAAGAAATTTACATTCCTCAACCCCCACTGAAGTTATTAAAGAAGAACTAACGACGCTTGGTTTCAATGTACGCCAGGTAACAAACGTTTTGAAGGAGGACAGGGAGCAGCCAGAATTACGAAATAGGATCCCACTACCATTGTTTTTCGTGGACTTGGAGCCATCACCAGGTATCGAAAAAAATATATGATATCACAAGAATATACTACACAATGGTGAAAGTTGAGAAGCCATATCCCAAGAGAGACATCGTGCAGTGCCATAATTGTCAGACCTATGGCCACACGAAGACATATTGCCACCATCTGCCGCGTTGCGTGAAGTGCGGTGAACAGCACAAATCTGTAGAGTGCAACAAACCTATACAAGATCCAGCAGTATGTGCCCTATGCTTGGAGGGACACCCGGCCAACTACAAAGGCTGCCAAATTTACAAGAATCTCAAAACCAGACACCAGAAAAACCGGATTCAAGATGAAGCACTAAGAACAAGGAGAGAGAGAGAGCCTTCCAGAATTGTAAACAATGATGTATCATTCTCCCAACTACTTAGAGGTAAGACTTTAACCGATAAATGTCAAGCCCTGCCACAACAACAACCTCAAACCCAACCTCAAAATCCTCTTCATCCTAATATACCTAACCACCAACAACAAATTCCTCATATTCCTCCTCCTTCAAATGCAACAGATCTCACAAGTTTGTTAGCATCTTTCCTCACCGATTTCAAATCCCTTGTTACTCCACTCATATCACTCCTCACGAATCTCGTATCTCACCTCATCCCTCCTTTGAAAAATCCTTAAATGACTCACATCCCTAAACCCATATCCATTCTCCTTTGGAATGCGAATGGTGTTAGAAATCATACAGACGAACTATCTACTTTACTACTTGACAAGAACATTGATGTGGCACTAATTACTGAAACTCGACTAACCACTAAACAGCACTTCAATATACCACAATACCTGACATATCGTACTGACCACCCTGACGGAAAAGCACATGCCGGTACTGCTGTAATTGTACACCAATCCCTCTCCCATCACGTACTCCCATTACCAATACATGATTTCCTACAGTCCACCGCTATCGTGATAAAAACCTTCTCCTTTCCGGTCACTCTTGCATCAGCGTATTGCCCTCCTAACCGATCCATATCCAATGCCCAATTCAGTTCTCTCCTCGACTCCTTAGGACATCACTTCATCTTGGGTGCAGACCTAAATGCCAAGCACCAACAATGGGGTTCCAGAACCACGAATTCTCGTGGCCGAACCCTGCTGTCTGCACTCAATTCCCAACGTTTTCACCTCCTTTCCCCCAACTCTCCTACCTACTGGCCCACAGATCCCAACCGTAATCCTGATCTTCTTGATTTCTTTATCCACAGCGGCTTAAGTCCCCTCAATTGTTCCATTACATTACACATACTAGACTCAAAAGACAAGAACTCAACCGACGATACGGCCAACTATACCGACTACTAAGCAGAAAATCTAAACTTTCCATTGAAAACAAGCTACTGATCTACAAGACAATACTGAAACCTATTTGGACTTACGGACTAGAACTGTGGGGATCAGCAAAATTTTCTAACATCAAGCGCATCCAATCCTTCCAGTCTAAAGTCCTTCGAACAATAGTCGATGCTCCTTTCTATGTATCCAACAAAACCCTACATCATGACCTTAACATCCCATTTGTCCTAGACCTTATCCCAGAAAAATTCTCCAAATTTCACCAGAACCTTACTTACCACCCAAATCCTCTTGCACAATCCCTATCAAGCATCTCCCATCCCTATAATCCTCCAAGAAGGTTGAAACGGCAGTGGCCTCGCGACCTTTTGTAGATTATATAAATTGGAGTTCTGGCAATGGCGAGATTCTTCACTCAAGACATGTGTGTATGTGGCTAAAGTGCTCTCGACCAATCTCCGCTGGCTTTAGTACCAGTGACGCGGTTGGAAGAGTAGCGCAGGGTTCTCCTGGAGTTCCCTCGCCTGATTGTATATAGGTATGCATGATATATTTTTTTTTTCCTTAGTTTTAATTTTCTTATTTTTTAGGTTATTTTATTTTATTGTCTATTGTATATACTTTTGATTATTATTTTGTTCTATTTATTTTATTTTTTTTGTACATATGGTGTGAATGTCATCCTACCTCACTATAACCAATGTCCAACAGACAGATTGTTATAATACTCAATAAAGAAATTTAAAAAAAAAAATGAGGACAAGGAAGAGGCATGACGGATTTCAGATGGCAAGGAATTCCAGAAGGCTGTGGATCGGGAAATAAAGGAATATTCAAACGTCTTAGTTCTATGGGAAGGGATACAAAGGTCGGAAACACGGGATCTTGTTTTCTGGGAGTGGACCACGGGTTTAAACGGGTAGGAGACTGTAGATGTAAGAAGGGTGTCTAGTGTTGATTGTTTGGAATAGGAAAGATCCGAGGAAATATTGTCTGCGGAAAGAAGGGAAGAGCCACTTTAACTCGTCGTAAAGGTGGGACACATGAGATCGCTTTGATGTACCGAAGACAAATCTTAAGCACGTATTCATGAGTCGCTTCAATCTATCCTCGAGTACCATCGGGATGCCTCCGTTCACCACACAGCCGTAGTCAAAGTGGGGGAAAATGAGAGAGGATATAAGGAGCTTGCGGATGGGTTGTGGGAGTAGGTGGCGGGAGCGATGAAATAGCTTAAGGGTACCTATTGACTTACGGGAGATGAGGGCAATATGGGGTTTCCAGGAGAGGTTTTCGTCTATGGTGATTCCTAGGTTTTTAACGGATGAACTGAATGTGACAGGATGATCGTTGATGACTAAAGGAGGAAGGAAGGAGATGGATTTAAGAATAGGACTGGAACCTATAATAATGGCCTGAGTTTTCATCGCATTTAGATTTAAATTATTCAGACTTGCCCAGGCACTGATCCTATCTAGGTCAGCCTGAATATTGGCGAACGCGACTAGTAGCTCAGAAGGATGAAAGGAAAAATATATTTGGGTGTCATCAGCGTATAAATGATGTGAACAGTGGTAGATGGATTTGGAAAGATCATTTATGTAGGAGTTGAAAAGGAGAGGGGAAATGCTCAAACCCTGGGCCACTCCAGAGGACAGTGTAAGAAAGGAAGATAGGGGTTGGTTTGGAATGCTGACTGCTTGAGTTCTGTCGGATAGGAAAGACTGCAACCAGAGGATAGAGCTGTTGGAGAAGGATAGAGATTTTAATTTAGTATAGAGTATAGAGTGGTCTAAGGAGTCAAAAGCTTTGGAAAAGTCGAGAAGTATTAATACAGTTAACATTTTTTCGTCCATTGCGGTATGTAAGTCATTGGTAATTTTTAGTAGGGCGGATTGTGTGGAGAAGCCAGGTCGGAAACCAGATTGGAGAGGATCGAGTAGTTTTATATAACGATAATTAATTTGAAAAAAAAGAAATTAATTAATTATCTATATGAAATGGTGTTTAAGTGGTTCTTGAAGTCCTATTAAACGTAATTACACCAACAAGAATACTTTAAGAGATAGTATAAAGTATTTTTTTCTGTAAAATATGGTTACATTTTACCATTTTGGGGGGGGGAGGCTTCATCCCGAAAGTCCCCCCCTCCCGTAGATCCGCCCGTGGACCAACCCTTTGACAAAAAATTGTATACTTCATGAGTTATTCGGAAATTGTAATTTTACTATCCATGAAAATGTAATTTTCCAGCTTCTTTTCGTTGAAGTACGTTATACAGATACATTTAAAGGTCATCAAGGAGAAGGCTTTAGTTAAGTTTTATTGAACATTGGTACATTCATTAATTTATACCAACACAGGTTTTTCGGCCGCCATCTTGGAAGAAAAGGGCGGATAATAATGTCAATCTAGGAAGATCATCTTCGGGTGACCTCTGACTTTGATTCCAAATTTGAAAAAAATCGGTCTAGTAGTCTCGGAGAAAAGCCGGGACAGCGGACGGCCAAAAACATTTTATTCGATTTTCGAAATCTACGTATCGTGAAACGTAGAACCTCAAATTTTTAGGGAGGTTTATCTATATTTTTTTTATTTGTTTGGACAATTGTAATAGTTCATCATTGAAAATAATAAATCGAAAACTAAGGTGTGTGCTTTATAAAATATATATTTTTTTTATATTTATATATTACAACATGTCATACAGATAAGTTACAAGTTTATGGTTGTAGTAACCTTACACTTGACATAACAGTAGTTTGAATACTACTTAAAAAATTGAAATTAATTTTTTACAGTAGGAAAAATCTCATAAAACCTACATATGATATAAATGAAAAAAAATATGTTATAATCATTAAAAGTGCAAGAAAACTAAATATAATTTATGTGCAAAAGGAATATATATATATTGTTGACTAATAAAAAGAAAATACCGGGATCGAAACGTCAATAAACAGAAGAAATGAACATTAATTAGTTTATTAAATAACAATTAAGTGACCTTATTCCCAATAAAATAGTGAAGTTTGAATTTAATACTCAAAGGTCGATGAAAGAAAAGTTGTAAATATATATATATATATATATATATATATATATATATATATATATATATATACATACACACACACATATATATATATATATCCATATCCACACATACACATACTTACTCACACAACACACACACACACACACATATATATATATATAGACACATACACACATACATACCCGCATATATACATACGCACACATCATATAAATACAATTTGTTGATTGGGGTGATTGAGTTTATTGTTACTTGTTTGGTGATTGATAAGAAACCGTTAAATTTTCACAAATAAACTGATTGAATTAGACGTTTAGTAGTATGTGTTTAGTCCGTCTGTGTGTATACCGTTTCAAAGATGTTTTGTCATAGTTTCCTATTGTTCGGATAATAGGGTTTCAGACGTTGGTGTTAGTTCAAAAAATCTCTGTGTTTTAAAATAAATATATTTTTTTTATTGTGGGAAGCTGTAATTCTGCTAGCATAATAGATACTTTGGTATAATATGGATAATTGTTTATGATTCTCATACACATAAGGTGTGTGCTTTAGAAGAACACACGATAGAATTGAAAACACCAACAAGGCGAGATTAATAATATGAAATATAAATTATAAATAATAGTCCATTATTAAGAGAATGAAATGATGAACATTTTCCTCGCTTATAGTATGCAGGTCCGATTTTTAGTTTCTTAGATATTTTTCACATCTTCAACAAAACTCATTATCATTTGGTTTTCGACACCAAGTTTAGCTTTTCGTATCACTAACATGGCGTCGCGTTAAGATACAATTTTGTATAATAACCCATTACAGAGAACATTTCCCTCACTAACAGTATGCAGCTCCGATTTATATTTTCAGAGATATGCAAAAATACTTCAAAAAGTCGACTAGAGCTGACTTTATCCGAGCGTTGCACATCGGAGATCTGACGGCTCAATCTAATTCACTGTTTACAAAAAAAATGCAAAACACGCCTAAAAAAGTTTTCACTTAAAAAAAAAACTAAAACATAAACACACATATATATATATATATTATATATATATATATATATATATATATATATTTTTTTTTTTTTTTTTTTTTTTTTTTTTTTATTTGGGTTTTATACAACTTAAGGAGTCATATCCCCAACACCCAAAAGCCACTGCTCCCTGTCCATCCAATCTCCTTCACGAAGCCCTCTGGCTGCCATGCTTTCCTCCACGTCCTCTGTCCATTTCTTCTTTGGCCTTCCACGCTTCCTTCTTTCAGGTGGCATATAGTTATAAATTTTCTTTGGCCAGCGGTTCTCATCCATCCGCATTAAGTGGCCATACCACTTTAGCCGTTTGGTCCCGATCAGGTGAAGGATGTTCTTTTGACATCCGACCTTGTCTCTAATAGCTGCGTTTGGGATCCGCTCGATTCTAGATATGCCACAGCTTCTTCTCCAGAAATTCATTTCCATGGAAAGCAACTTATTTTCCAACTTTTTTGTCAGTGTCCAGACTTCTGATCCGTAAGTGGCTACGCTTTCTACAAAGGAATGGTATATCTTCTTTTTAGTTTCAAATCTTATTTCTTTACTCCATAGGGTTGAATTTATCGAACTTATTATTCTTTTCCCATTATTTATTTTATGTTCGATATCAACCTCACCACCACCCTTTGAAGATAACCAGTATCCGAGGTACTTGAACTGATATATATATATATATATATATATATATATATAAGTTTATTTTTTATCCTATATATTATTTCTAAAAGGTGTTTTTTTGTCGGTACATCAGCACTTCGTCAATTCTTCATCAAATCCAATGATTGACCACTCATTTTGAAGGTATTCTTCTCCTTCGAAAAATAATACTATCACCTCGAAATTTCTGGAAAAAAAGTTATGAAGGAAAAGAAACTTTATTTGCGAATAACTCAAAAAGTACGCATTTTTCTCTTGATTGTACCCATGATAATTAGAAAGATTAGTAAATTACCTGCAAAACAAAAAAAAAAGATGGGACAATTATTAACAAAGATACAGTCCATTAGTTTTGATATACTTAATAATATCTTCCTCTATAAAAGTATTGCATTTAGGACTAGAATAGCTTACTTTTTTCCTGGCTGATATATTAACTTTATTATTTCTTAAAGGTATTTATTTGTTCTTACATTTTATATTTTTTTAATAATTTAAAAACCCCATGATCGTGGCTTTATTTTGTCTTTATTATTTTTGTTTTCGTTCTAGTCAGCGTTTAAAAATAGGTGCTAGCAAAGCAATTTGTACAAATATTTTGGTCTATTATGTTTAACGGAATATTGTAATCGACCAAAAGAAAAATATTAATTCCTTCCTTACAATAATACATAGGATCTACTTATTTCCATATTGTTTAGCTATTTATTCACTAAACAAAATTTTCTGTGAATTATTTGCACGGGCCAACTAGTTATATTTAATTTTAATCAATATTAAAATCTCATTTATTCTTTTATTAATTAGATGTTTAACCCAATAGGCTTGCTTTATTTCCAAATTTAATTTGTTTAGGAACTACTTAAATATTCTGCGTATTATTTGCATGGGTCTACTATTATATAGTACTAGTTAGTCCGTGTAAATAATTCACAGAAAAGTTTGTTATTGAAGAAATAGTAAAACAATATAGAAATAGGTAGATCCTATGTATTATGTAAGGAAGGAATTAATATTTTTCCCTTGGTCGATTACAATATTCCATTAAACATAATAGAATAATAGGAGATATTTTTAAACGCTGACTGTAATATAGACAAAATAATGCCCCGATCATGGGATATTCTAAATTATTAAAAAAAAATAAAATATAAAAACAACCCAATGCCTTTAAGAAATAATGAAGTTAATATATCAGCCAGGGAAAAAAGTGTAGTAGAATATTCTACAACTAAATACAATATCTTTTTACGATATTTTTTTAGTTTTGTAGGTAATTTAGTAATCTTTCTAATTATCATGGGTACAATCTGAAAAAAATGCATACTTTTTGGGTTATTCGCAAATAAAGTTTCTTTGCCTTCATAACTTTTCCCCCAGAATTTTCGGAGGGATAGGACTATTTTTCGCATGTGAAGTAGAAGAATATCTTCAAAATGAGTGGTCAATCATTGGATTTGATGAAGAACTGACCAAGTTATGGCGTACCGACAAAAAAAAAAACCTTTTAGAAATAATATGTAGGATTATATTTTCCTTTTGCAGTAGTTGGAAATAATTATAAATAATTTTAGAAATAATATATAGGATTATATATTTTTCCTTTTGCAGTAGTTAGAAACAATTATAAATAATTTTAGAAATAATATATAGGATTATATATTTTCTTTTGCAGTAGTTAGAAACAATTATAAATAATTTTAGAAATAATATATAGGATTATATATTTTCTTTTGCAGTAGTTAGAAAAAATTATAAATAATTTTAGAAATAATATATAGAATTATATATTTTATTTTGCAGTAGTTAGAAACAATTATAAATAATTTTAGAAATAATATATAGAACTATATATTTTATTTTGTAGTAGATAGAAACAATTATAAATAATTTTAGAAATAATATATAGGATTATTTTTTCCTCTTACAGCAGTTGTATTGATTATGCTAAATATTTCTCATAATTTTTATACATGATCCCAACTCCCGAGAGTCTATTGGCTCATCCCTCAGCGATCATAATGGAACATGTGTGCCTATACTCAGTGTACAAATGTTAATTGAAATTGACTTACCTTTATATGAAAACTAATGGATTAGGAAGTGAGACTATACAAAAATATATACTAATGTTTTTAAGGAAATAATTATTAACTAGTTGGCCCGTGCAAAAAATTCTTACAGCATATTGTTATCAAATGCCATATTAATAAGAAAATAAAATAAAGCAACGTATCGAAAGATAAAGAAATCACTTTATCGATAAATATAATCGACAAAGGAAACAAAAATTTATTTTAATCTTCATTAATGTTTGGAACCAACACGTTTACAAATTTCAATAAGTTGTATCTTTGCTAAAAATTGTCCGATTTCGATAATTTTTTTTCCCCTTTTGTAGGGAATTTAGTAATCTTTCATATAATCATGATGAGACATAATCCATAGAAAAGTGTGTATTTTTTTTCGTTTCTTTTCGCAATAAAGTTTCTTTTCTTTCATAACTTGTTTGCCTGAATTTTTGGGGTGATTGGACTATTTTGCCAGCCTGAAGGAGAAGGAAGCCTTCGAAATTGGTGGTTCAATCTTGAGATTTGGTGAAGAATTAACGATGATATGGCTTGCCGATCAAAAACACCATCGATAAATAATATAAACTCCTCCTCTCTCGATCATAGAGGCCTCAAGTCGACGAAATGAGACATCTATTCAATGACAGTACTACAATTAACGTAAGGTTGTGTGGATGCGAACCCTATGCCTTGCGTTATCTCGAAAATAGTACGTTTTTGGGCTTAAAAACGCAGGATCCGATAGTTTCGAAGGAACTATCTGGGTCTTGCTGTACAAAATGTTCAAGATCCAGTTTGTCCCGTATCGATCTACAGATCTACCACCGTTCCAGTATTGAAGCCTAGCAAAATGTTTGTATCGACTTTATTTATTTTAGAAAGAAAAACAAAAGTGGAGAATACGATTCGCTAATCCCCCGTGAAATTCTGAATCCAACGGTACCCCATTCATGGTATTTGAGCATGTCAGGAGCTTATATTTGGTACAAAACCGATTTCGAGCCTTACTGTAATAATATATGTGGGGATTTTCTATAATAAAGGCCTCTGGACTCAAAGTAGAAAGGAATTTTCCTTTTTACATCGTTTCGGGTAACTTTTAACAAAAGTGGGCACCAACACCATTGACACACATAAAATGTGTCGGTCAGGTGACATGCATTATTCAATATTTTTAAAAATGTGAATATCAACATTAGCCATCATACAATTTCTCAATAACCCAAGTTTTAGAGATTTTTCTTTTATTGGCTAGTGACATAAATTTCACCGAAATATTCAAATGATCCATATATGAAACTTCCGTTGTAAATGGCACATGGAAAATATCACCAGAATATAATACTTTCTTCGATGAGTTGCAATAGGAAATTAAAAGCCTTTTATATCGAAAACAATTAATTATCTTAAAAATAGCTAAACTAGAACAGGCAGCCGACCCGGATGTCGTTTGTGATGGCTCAGCTGATCTTTGCACACTGACCTAACAAGGCCATTATCGATCAGCTGATAAATAAATTATTATTTCAGTGGTTAAACTAAAATTAGAAATATTGTTATCAAATGGAATGAAATACAAACGTGAAGTTGGTAAATATAACTTCCTTATGACTTGCCTTTTGTTTTATTTATAAAATTTCATAACGAATACTTGATGGTTGACTGTTGTATATTTTAGAAGAAGAAGATGGTCCAAGGTGACCGTCATAAAAAAAACTAAAATAGAGAAAAAACTGTTTCACATTAAGCCGACATTTCGACCCGACTTCGCATGTCTTTTTCAGGGCTATAACGAACAATTTACAAAAGAATATAGTTGTGGAAGTTACATAATATTGGGTGAGCAAATAAGTCCTTTGGATTTATGAGAGTGAAGTAAAACTCAATGTATTATAGACGTAAAATAAATTTTAATCAACAATTTATTGACCATTATTTAATATGATTTTTTCCCATCTTTCCACTAACTATATAATGCCATTTCATAGAATATAACAGTTTCCAAGCTATTCTAATTGTGCCATATATCTATGGGGCACTGTATTTATATGTGCGTATACAGGAAGTCTCAGTTGTTAATGGTCAAACATTGAGGGGGAGGAAATATTATTCTAGACAAAATTTCCAACAAAAAAGTCAATTTGATGCACAGGCCAATGCTGAACGGAAAAGGAATTAAGACCAATTTTGTGTCTTCCTTAAGATGTAGCTTCGGTATTAGACATTCAGCGCCCTCCCCCCCAACCTCCCCAGCAATTACGTCATATCTCCCCCCTCCCAAAAAATTAAATTTATTTCTTAAGCTGTTTAATTATGTAATGTTTGAATTTCATTTCACTCAACATTTCTCTAATACATTTGCTTTATTAATAGGCTAAAATTTGTTATTTTAATACATTTTGTAATTGTTTTTTTATTTGTTATGACGAGTGACACTGAAGATCGGTCGAAGTCCCGGGACAACGTGCCGACTGGCACTGTTGAATATGAACACATTTTTTATTAAATAAGAAGAAATTGCTCAAAAACTATTCAAGATAATTTAATTCTAAGTACACCATCGTAAAGTATACAAAATTTTCTTTAAAAAATAGTGGTTAAATTTATTAATGTCAATGATAAAAGGTACTTTGAGGAGGTCTAATACGGCCGCTGTACAGAGATATATTGCTCGTGTATGGCTACTGTAACTGCAGCAGTACAGCGGTCGTATTAGACCTCTTCAAAGCACTAGCGTATCCAGGATTTAATTTTGGGGGGGGGGTTTCAGCCCGAAACCCTTTTTTTTCCATAAAAATGACGATAATTACTTTGGAAAAACAGAAAGAAACTAACTACCTATATGAAATGGTGTTTAAGTTATTCCTTAACTACTTTTAAATGTAATTACACGAACAATAATACTTTCAGAGGTATTTTTAAAAAAATTTTCCCATAAAACATGGTTATATTTTTCCATTTTGGGGGGCTTCAGCCCGAAAGCCCCCCCGTAGATCCGCCCGTGCCTCAAAGTACCTTTTATCATTAACCTTAGTAAATTTAATCATTGTTTTCTCAAAGAAAATTTTATCTTCTTTACGATGGTGTGCTTAGAATTTAATTATCTTGAATAGTATATATATATAGAAATTTATTTGTTTTGGTGGGTTCCCCATACAAATAGAACCTAGCTTGGCTATTTTAGAATAATATGGTTTCACAAGTTATATATAGATCATTTAAAAATAAATAAAACTTACAATATTTTACGTTTAGAATGAGTTTTAAAAAACATAAATAGCAATAAAAATTATAAACAAAAAAACGACTACTGCACAATAATAGTTATATGAACCTGTTACTATGATAGAAACAATAAAAAATAAAAATATTTATAAATATAAACAAAATATTACTCTTAAGATAAACTAAAAACAAACACTTAATAGAACACGGCTATGTTCACCAATTTTGTGTATGCACTTTGTGCACTCTCATCATATAGTAGTAAACTTTATTTAACTTATCTATACAATCGATATTCAATATGGTTTCCATGTTGTGGTTATCAGAAGATTTTGAGATGAAGTTTTGAAGGAATTTTTGTCTATAGTCATTGTATGCTGGGCAGTGAAGGAGAATGTGATGTAGACTATTGCAGATAAATTGACTGCATGATATACAAGTTTCTTGAGACTCGATCGAAAAAGTTCAGTTTTTTGTATAGATTCTGATATGTTCTGGGTTTGCAACTCTTAATTGACACATCTCAATTCTTATGGCTTTGATGTAATGTACTTTCGGATCGGGAGCATTGTAACTGCATAGAATTCTGTATAAAGGGTAGTTAGTTGAGTTTAAAGTTCTTTGTATGTCGGCTGAGAAATAATGGTTGTGTGCTTTTTCAAGGATGTCGTCTTTGTATCGAAGAAGTCCGTTTGTGTGGTGAACAGAAAGCTCTTCTGCAAAGGTATTAAGTTCGACTATTGCTCTAAATTGAGAAACCCAATTGAAGTCCATTTCAGGCTCATCCTTGTCTAATGATTTAAGTATTTGGGCCATATCTTCTTATTCAATGAAAAATGTGGCCATCTTAAGGAAGACACAAAATTAGGCCTTAATCTTCCGTTCGGAATCAAGCATAAAATGAACTTTTTTGTTAGAAATTTTGTCTACAATCACTCCCCTCCTCTTCCCAGAGTTTGGAAATTAGAACATGAGATAACCTATAAAAATAAAACGTTGGTGTATGGAAATCACATTGGGGTCTCCCCCTCAGAAAATTCATAGATCCGCAATAGGTTTGGTTATATTGTGTTTAATAATGAACTATTGTAAGAAACCGAATGGAAATGAAAAATGCCACCTTCTCATAGTATTTACTTATTTCCATATTGTCATTTGTTTAACATGGTTTGTTGCTCACGAACCAACTATTAACTTGTTATTATTACTAATTTCCACGTGCGAATAATTCGTAAACAATTGCAAATATAATATGGAAATAACAAAAGACAATATATTACGAGATTTAAGAATTTTTTTTTCCTTGGTCGGTTATAAAGGACCATTCAAAATAACAAATTAAAAGATGTGTATAAAATATAATTGGCTATATCTTTGCTAAAAATGGTCCATTTTTAGTAATTACTTTTTTCGTTTGTATGGAAATCGAAATACATGGCCAAGCGAGTCGTTTTGTAAGCTACGCTATATTTTCATTAATTGTTTATCAAATCCAAGGATTGAGTCATCATTTTGAAAATTATCTTCTCCTTCAGGTGCGAAACATAAGCACATTCCACAGATAATTCACTAAAAATAGTTATTAAGAAACGAAAAAAAAATACTCAGAAAGTACATTCATGATAATTTGAAAGATCGTCCTTCTTACGCCTTCTCCAATTCAAGTCCTCAGTCCATTCTCTTTCAACAAGATCTCGACCTTCTGACCTCTACATCCCTTCTCACAGATCTGCCTCATTTCAGAATTCCTTTATAGCTCGCGCTGTCAATTTCTGGAATTCTCTACCTATCAAAATTCGACATTCTCCCTCCATATCCACATTCAAATCCCTCCTATTCCAATTCCTATCCCCAAAACAGTCAGATCCTTGCTAAACTTTCGATATTATACATTTCTAGTCACCATCAAATGATAGTACTATTCTATACTGTGAACTCCACTAGGGATATTACAATATTTTCCGGCTCTTAATGCCAATGACCGCATCTATTGTTTGCTTTTTTTTATTTTTATTATTATTTTTTATTGGTATATAATTAAATCTGTACCTCTAGCATTTGACAATGATGAGTCTACATATTAATCATTATTTAAAGACACTGATATTTTATATTGCCAGCTTTGTTTTTTCTTTGTTAGCAGAAACACACCTCATTTTAAAGAAGAACTCAATGTATTTTTTATTATTTTATTTTTTAAAAGAGTATAATTATAATTTTTCCTACTGTACATAGTCTTAAGTGTTTTATCATAGTTTTAAGTGTTTTGTATATAGATTTTTTTTTTTTTTATATATATAGCTTGTTTAACTAATATTTTCTTTACTTTCTCTTTTTTTATTATTGTTTTATTTTGGCCTATTCTAAAGGAACTTAGTCCCAGAATAAAGTTATTTTCTATTTCTATTTCTAAAAAAATATCTCTAAATTTCATACAAACGAAAAATAATAATTATCGAAAATGGACCATTTTTAGCAAAGATACAATTATATTTTATACACATCTTTTATTTTTTAATTTGAACGATCCAATAAAACCAACCAAGGAAAAAAATTCTTACATCTCATAATATATTTTCTTTTGTTATTTCCATACTATATTGACAATTGCACACTGACTAACATAATTGGCTTATTATTCGCACAAGGAAATTAGTTATAATAACAAGTTAATAGTTGGTTCGTGAGAATAATTCGTATAGTATACTATTGATCAATAAAAAAATGACAATATGGAAATAAGTAAATGCAATGAGAAGGTGGAATATCTCATTTCCTTGGTTTCTTACAGTAGTTCATTATTAAAAATAATATAACCAAACCTGCTATCTATGAATATTTTGGGGGGGGGGGGGAAGGGAGAGAGGCGCACTTGTGCGATTTCTATACACCGTTTTATTTATACAGATTATGTCAGTTCTTAATGGCCCAACTCTGGTGGGTGATTCTAGACAAAATTTTCGACAAAATAGTTTATTTTATGGATGGTTCCGAACGGAATAGTTAAGCACAATTTTGTGTCTTCCTTAAGATGTTCACGTTTATTATTGAATATTAAAAAATTATCTCTAAAAGTATTACAATTCCTGTAATAACATTTAAAAGCAATTCAAGAATGAATGAAACACCATATCAAATAGATAGGTTGTTTCTTTATTTTTCTTCTAAAGTAATTATCGTATAATTACTCCAAAATTAAGTCCTGGATCCGCTTGTGTTAATTTAGGCTTTATATTTGCTAATAATGATCCGATTTCTATGATTTTATGTTTGTTTTTTTAGAGAATTTAACATAAAATTTGTTTTCATTCATAACTTATTTACTGAAATTTTTGGACGATTAAAATGAAATGAAAAATAATTTTATTCTGGGACTGAAGTCCCCTTAGAATAATAGTAGAGTTTACAGAATATGTACCTTAGTCTGGCATGTAAGTATTATACAAATATATAAAAAAAATACCTAGGAAATTGTAAGCATATATATATATATACAAACACAAAGATGCTAAGAGAAATACAAATATATATATAAAGAAAAATTAATAAAAGTACCAAGGAAAATTTATATATCTACAAAACATAATAACGATATACACAGATATATACAATAAAATACTGAGACATAAAAAATTAATAAATAAAAATAAAATAACTTCAATCAATTAACTGCTGGTGGCCAACGTAATTATATGACCCAGAAATTCTTACAAGCTTGCTGAAGTTTGAATTTGTAGTAGGTGGTGGAATTGGAGTTGTTTGAAGAAGTTTATGGACGTGGTTTGACGTATGGTGATGGGTAAGGAGTTCCATAAGGAGGTAGCACGAATGATGAAGGATTTACTGAAGAAAGTGGTTTTATGGGAGGGAATATATAAATCGATGATTTATATATTTATGTATCGACGATAAAGGGACAATATGACTATGATTCGTCCCTTTCCACTAGCGGATCCAAGATTCGTTTTGTTTTTTTGGAGAGGAGCTTCAGCTCGAAAACTTTTTTTTTTCATTGATATAACGATAATTAATTTGGAAAAAAAAAAAAGATATTAGCTAACTATATGAAATGGTATCTACGTGATTCTTGAAGTCCTATTAAATGTAATTACACGAACAATAATACTTTAAGAGATAATTTTTTACCATAAACATGGTTACACATTTTTTGGGGAGGAGGGCTTCAACCCGAAAGCCCCCTCTGTAGAACCGTCCTGAAAGGGATCTACACTATGAAATACTCTTCATGCTCTTTTTTATTGTAATATTTTATTAATATATATGAATTTGAAAAAACAAGTAGTTTACAAAGATATAAAATAAACTTGTACCTATACCTGTACTAACAACGGTATCATGAAAGATCCAGGATAATAATCTGCAAATCCATGGATGAAAACGACTGTCTTCTTTCGATTGTCGTAATCCTCGTTCGTCAGATATTTCACGTCAGTGACTGCATGAGGTTCTCCTACTCCGGAGGAATTGAAGAAGAGGAATTTCACAGATTGCGAAGTCAACTTGACGGGAGATTCCTGGTCGGAGTATACGAACTTATCCTGAAAGCAGGCTACGGCGAACGTAGCAGACAACACGACGAGGAAGCTTATCATCGTATACCACAAAGGAGAGAACTATCTCAAAAAATGGCGATAATATTACAGGTAACAATAGGATATTGAAGAGATAGACGCCACGGCCTATTGAATATGCTGACCGATAGAGAAAATAATGCTTACCTCAGCCCAAGCAATGTTCGACGTTTTACTAATTTAAAAATAAACAATTTTTTTTTTTTATACGAAACTCCCGAAAATAAAAACGAACAATTTCTTACAAAGTAGAAGAGCGGAAAGACGAGTAGTCTGATACAACGGAAATAATACTAATGTAACGATCAAGGATTTTCTGAACCATTATTTAAGAACTCTTCGAGGTCGATTCGACAATACGGATATTGAATTAAACATAGTTACTGTTTCCATTTCCTCATTTTTATGATAAATATAAATGTAAATTTTACTTGTGCATAAATTATTCAATATGGTTTCCTAACAACAGTAAAGTATTGTGAGATCGAAACCATAACGGAGCAGTAACTGTTCATGGAAATAATAAATGAAATGAATTTTATAAAGTTGGATGGTGCTCAATTTTTGTTACCCTGAGCCCTATGGCTCGTGCCAATAATTCACAAAGTAAATACGTCAATCAAAAACAATATATGACAAAACGTTAATCCAACGTTAGTCCGTGGCACTAGCGGATCCAGGATTTATTTTTTGGGGGGGGGGGGGCTTCAGCCTGAAAGTTGTTTTTTTCATAAAAATAACGATAATTACTTTGGAAAAAAGGAAAGAAACTAACTACCTGTATAAAATGGTGTTCAAGTGATTCCTAAAGCCCCTTTAAATGTAATTACACGAACAACAATACTTTAAGAGATACTTTTTAAATATTATTTTCGACAAAACATGGTTATATTTCACCATTTTGGGGGGGGGGACTTCAGCCCGAAAGCCCCTCCCCCCGTAGATCCGCCCGTGATCCGTGGTATAGACCCCTTTTTATCAAATTATTAATATCCGCCTACAGACAGATCCACTAGCGGATCCAGGATTTAATTTTTGGGGGAGGGAGTTTCAACCCTAAACATTTTCTTTCATATATATATATAACCATAATTAATTAGAAAAAAAATAAAGAAATTAACTACCTATATGAAATGGTGTTAAGGTGATTTTTGAAGTCCTATTAAATGTAATTACACGAACAATAATACTTTAAGAGATAGTTTTTAATATTTTTTTTTCAGTAAAACATGGTTATATTTTACCATTTTGGGAGGGAGGGGCTTCAGCTCGAAAGCCCCCCTCCGTAAATCCAACTGTGATCCAATATAATCCGTGGTACATATCCCTTTTTATCAAATTATAAATATCCGCCCACGGGTTGATCTACGAAGAGAGGAGGGGAATTTCGGTCTGATCCTCCCCCAAAATTGTAAAATATAACCATGTTTTATGAATAAAATATTTAACAATTATCTTTAAAAGTATTATTGTTCGTGTAATAGTACTTAAAGAATCACTTTAAACTCAATTTCATACAGATAGTTAATTTATTTATTTCTCTCCTTAAGTAATTATAGAATAGAAAATAATTTTATTCTGAGACCCTTAAGAATAACAAATTAATAATTAAAATATTATGTCTGGCTTAAATAAAAACAAACATAAAAAGTAAAAATAAAGAGAAATAAGTAAAGAAAATTTTCGTTATATATTTTTAAAAAAAATCTTTAGGGCTAAAGCCCCCTCCCTCCCAAAAATTAAATCCTGGATCCATTAATGTATCCGCCTGAAACATCATAAATAGCTTCATCTCATCCTAACCTACAACCACTAGCGGATCCAGGATTTATTTTTTTTTTTTTGGGAGGGAGGTTCAGTCCCGAAGCTTTTTTTTCATATATATATATATATCACATATATATATAATTATGAACACAGAAAAACAGAAAGATTAACTACCTAGATGAAATGGTGTTTAAGTGATTCTTGAATTCCTATTAAATGTAATTAAACGAGCAATAATACTTTAAGACATAATTTTTTACCATACAACATGGTTACATTTTACCGTTTGGGGAGGGGGCTTCAGTCCGAAAGAGGGGGCTTTCGGTCTGATGCCCCCCTCCCCAAAAATAGTAAAATATAACCATGTCTTATAAATAAAATATTTAATAATTACCTCTAAAAGTATTATTGTTCGTATAATCACATTTAATAGTACTTAAAGAATCACTTAAACTCAATTTCATATAGGTAGCTAGTTCCTTTCTTTTTATTCTTAAGTAATTAGCGTTATATATTTTTAAAAAAATCTTTAGGGCTGAAGTCCCCCGCAAAAAAACTAAATCCTGGATCCATTAGTGCATTCGCCTGAAACATCATAAATAGCTTCATCTCATCGTAACCTCCAACTATTTTATTTACGAAAATCCTCGGAATTGGGGCGTTTTCAATCTGAAGGTGGGCAAACCTTGTCTATTTAATTAGGTACTAAAAACTCGTAAATATCTGCTATTTGCTTTACACTTGAATCGTAAGATAATTTGAGCACAAACTCGAGAAAAAGGTGACCTTCAAAAATATTAACTTTCAAGCTAAATATAATCGACAAAAGTAACAAAAATTAATTTAAAATTTCTTTGATATTTGGAACCAACATGTTTACAAATTTCAATAAGCTGTATTTTTGCTAATAATTGTCCAATTTCGATGATATTTTTTTATCTTTTGTACGGAATTTAGTAATATTTTATATAACCATGGACACAACTTCATGTAAATTTTTGTGAGGATAAGTGGAATCGTTTTGATGTTATTCCACTTTTTGTCAAAAGAAAATCAAAAGAGGCTTAGTTCCGATTTGATGCAAAATAACAATTTTTTTTTTTATGGACATTGGTATTTGAGGCTTTATCGAGGTACGAAATACAAATCTCAACTCTGTTTTTCATTGAAAAATATTTGAATCCATTTTCCTCATTCCGTTAGTACAAATAGTTTATACATCGTACTCATACTATAGCTAAATGCCAAATATATAGTTATTTCCAAATGAAATGGGCTATAATAGAACTTTCCTAATGAATATTTATCGAAAATAAGAAAAAAAAAATCGAAAAAAAAAATCAAATTGGAAAAATTTGTTATCGATTTCCATGATTTTTTTTTTCCTTTTGTAGGGAATTTAGTAATATTTTATATAATCATGGGCATGACCAAGGAAAAGTGTGTAATTTATGAGTTACTCGCAAGTGAAGGTTCTTTTCTTTCATGACTTTTTTACCTGAATTTTCGGGATGATTGGACTATTTTGCCCGCCTGGAGGAGAAGGAAGCATTCGAAATTGGTGGCTCAATTTTGAGATTTGGTGAGAAATTAAAGATGATATGGCTTGCCAATCAAAAACACCATCGATAAATAATATAAACTCCTCCTCTCTCGATCATAGAGGCCTCAAGTCGACGAAATGAGACATGTATTCAATGACAGTACTGCAATTAACCTAAGGTTGTGTGGATGCGAACCTTTGCTTTGCATTACATCGAAAATAGTACGTTTTTCGGCTTAAAAACTCAGGGCGTGCACGCATCAAAATCTTTAAGAACCAATTTGTCCCATATCGATCTACAGACCTACCACCGTTCCAGTATTGAAGCCTAGCAAAATGTTTACAACGACTTTATTTATTTTAGAAAGAAAAACAAAAGCTAAAACCCCCGTGAAATTCTGAATCCAACGGTACCCCATTCATGGTATTTGAGCATGATAGGATCTTATATTTAGTACAAAACTGATTTCGAGCCTTACTGTAATAATATATGTGTGAATAGGCTGTTTCTTTGCTAATAATGCTATGGCACCTGTGAATAGTGTGTTAAGTGCAAAAAACATATTTCGAAAAAACGCAATTGAAAGTTTTGTACATTTCAATTTCAAAATAAAATACAATATTTGTATTTTAGTGTAATAGAAGGGAAAAAATAAAACTTTTTTATATTTTATAATTTAAAAAAAGTCCAGATTCAAAATAATGTATTGTATATTTTACTTATTAAAATGCTACATATGTAAAATGAATTTTATTGGAACATTACTCAGGTTTGATCCATTATTTCAATTGCAGTTGGCGTGGTAAATTAGCTTTAGTGGCGAACGCATTTTTTCTGTACTTCTTGTATGAATTGCATCTTGAATTTCATTTATCTTACCTCGAGCATAGCAGTTTTCTTATCCTTTAATAGTTCAACCAATATTCAAAGAAGACGAATTTAGTGAAGTTTCTACACTACAAGCACTTAAATTTTATTGTATTGCACAATCAAAAATTATGTTTAAAGACTAATTTAACACATTCTTGCCATTTCGTTTCAATTTTTACCACTGCCAATTTGATTTGATTTCTCAACCCAGCAGAACATAGATGTTTTCCGACTCGAATCGTTGCTAAATAACATTAATTAAAGGCTATATATCATTAGATTTTTTTCAAATGCCGAATAACTCTCTCATTTTAATAGTTTTTTTAAAAATAAAATAGTGGCTCAAAAAGTAAATAAATGCAATAAATTCTTTCATTTTTGTATAATATACCTAAAAAAAAAAAAAAAAAAAAAATGAAAGAGTTTATTGCCTTTATTTACTTTTTGAGCCACTATTTTATTTTTAAAAAACTATTAAAATGAGAGAGTTATTCGGCATTTGAAAAAAATCTAATGATATATAGCCTAATGATATATCTAAATAAAATCTATATCTATATATCTATATAAAATCTAATGATATATTTGTATAATATACCTAATTGAGGTAATTTCATCGCGGCGAATCAAATAGGCTTGTAAAGTTGTTGGGCTTAGTAACGAGAGAATTCCTAAAAGGTTAATATTTGCTGTGCCGAATGGTAAGCGTCCGAGGGGAAGACCGAAGCGAAGGTGGGAAGATTGCATTAAAGCCGATCTGAAGGGACTGGATTTGGACGGCGAACGGTGGAGGGAGGTGTGTAACAAGCGATTGGTGGTGTCGGCATCGAACCTTCGGGTTCGCTAAGCCTTATTATTATTATTATTATTATTATTATAATATACCTACTTAGTAACGTATGAGAAAAATTGTACAAATAGAAAATAACTTTATTCAGGGACAAAGCCTCTTTAGAATAACGAAATAGTAAAGAATTAAAAGATCTGCATCTAGCATAAAAAAAAAAAAAAAATAACAAAAAAGAAAAAAGAAAGAAAATATTAGTTAAACAAGCTATATACAAAAAAAAAATCTATATACAAAATACTTAAAACTATGCCAAGACACTTAAAACTATAGAATAGTGGGAAAAATTATAATTATACACTTTTGAGAAATAAATGGAGTTCTCCTTTAAAATAAGCTGTGTTTCTACTAACAAATGGAAGACGAATCGGACAATATAAAAAGACAAAGTATTTAAATAATGAATAATATATAAACACGTCATTATCTTATTGCAACTATAGGTACAGATTTATTTGTATAAGAATAAAAATAATAAAAAAAACATACAATAGATGCATTCAGTGGCATTGAGAGTAGGAAGATATTGTAATATCCCCAGTGAGGTTTACAGTATGGAATAGTACTATCATTTGATGATGAATGATATAATATAAATGTATAATATCAAAAGTTTAGCAAGCATCTGACTGTTTTTGGGATAGGAATCGGAATAGGGGGGTTTTGAATGTGGATATGGCTGAATTTTGATAGGTACAGAGATATTTTGGGTTACATTTTAGGCAATTAATTTTGAAGTTATAAAATTATCTTATTTTAGAATATGTAGAAATTAATAAGTTAATAGGTCAAATTATGAATTGGTAATTTGATGAATGATTTACCTAAGTACTAGGTAACTAGTAGTACTTACCTTAAATGAATGATAAGACAATAATTGAACAAAACATCAGCTGTCAGATCAGGAATTGTTTACAGGGCTGTATTTACCGTTAGGCACCGCTAAAATCAAAACAATTTATGATTGTTTTCTTATTAAACATTCATTACGTTGCTTTTAAAAAATACCACCATTAATTTTTTTCATCTAGATTGTTCATTCATCCCATTGTGCATCCTAATGTTTGCGTATCCGGAAGCGAAATAGTGGATAAAATTGATGAAGATCTTCATTTTGCGACTTAATTTTGAATTTATAATATCATGGGACTTGATATTTTAACCAGGGGTGCTCAGAAGGGGGTTTTATGGCGCAAGTTTTTCTATCAAAATTAATGAGGAGACATTTTTTTTATGGAGTTTTCAACTTTTGAGGGAGGGTGCATTTCGACAGTTTTATGAATTTTCAAAATGAAAAGTTTCAAATCAAAATACAAGTTTAATCATGGAACAGACCACAGGATGTGTAATTGTATATAATCAACGAACATTGAAATTTTACTTTCATTTGCACTGTTTTTAAGAAGAAGAGAAGAATAAAATATGTTGGGAGGGGTGAGGGAACATTTGATGCATTATGAGTTATTATGTATGAATACTGTTAACAGTCACAATAACTAGACCACAGAGACAAACTTTTAAGCATATTGGAGTTGACTTAATAGAGAACTTTTTTTCACTGAAAACTATATGTCCCCTTATTTAAATCAGGTTTCAGAGAAAAACAGCACTTATAAACAAAAGATATTGTTTTCACTGAAGGACTTATGTTTTTACTTAGCCATTGCTTCTCTGACCTGATGAAGAAATGAATAGGTTTGCGACAAATCTAGGATTATGGGTCGAAATGATATATCTAATAATACTGCTATCCTACCTCTCTAGACTGCTCCTTTCAAGTTCACTGTGGTACTGAATTCTCTTACTGTTATTCAATTGAGGCGGGAGTTCCGCAGGGCAGCGTCTTAGGTCCCATCCTTTTTATCACAGATATTCCTATCCATCCCGATAGATCCTCCTTGCAACATTCGCTGATGATACCGCTATCATTTCAACCAACTCAGATCCTAAAACCTACAAATGCACCTGTCCTGCACCCATAATTTGAGGGACAATCCGGCCTAGGAGTTCTCTTACCTTATTATAAATATGTATGAATGTGTTTTTTTAAAGTTGTTTTAATTATTGTATATACTTTTTGATAGTTATTATTTTGCTTCTATTTATTTTATATTTTTTGTACATATAGTATGAATGTGATTCTACCTCACTATAAATAATATCCAAGTGACAGAATGTTGTAATATTCAATAAATAAATAGTTTAAAAAAAAACAATTTTTATTAATTTGTTGGAAACTTACCATGTTCGTAATTAATGTTATCTCTTCTTAATTAAGTTGTCTCTTATTTTCTTTTAGTTATTAGTCCTTTTGTTTTGCTGGTAAGCATAATTTAATTTTCATGCTTTTAAATAATTGGATATGTTTGAAATTAACTCTTTTAAAAAACAAAATAAGCTATGTTATACCTTAAAACTAGTCACTTCCTAGTTTCCTCACTTTGATTATGGCTGCCTTGTGTATGGTGGGCTTGAAATCAGATTGAAGAGATTAATGAATTGTTTCATTAGATTCATCTTTAAAGTCCCCAGTTGGCATGCTGAATGAAAGCGGCTCTATACAGGTTTCCGAACAGAAATATTTCTTAAGTATGAGTATATTCTTTTTCCAAATATTTGCCACCTAAAACCCTTCTTATCTTCTTGTTATTCTTCTAATCACAAGATCCCAGCCACTAGCGGATCCATGATTTAATTTTGGGGGGAGCTTCAGCCCGAAAGCTTTTTTTTTAATATATATAATAATTATTACTTCGGAAGGAGAAGAAAGATCCTAACTACCAATATGAAATTGTGTTTAAGTGATTCTTGTTCTAAATGATGTTTAATTCCTATTTAATGAAATTAGACGAAAAATAATAATTTTAGAGACCATTTTTTAATAACTTTTTCACAAGGAATGGTTAATTTTACCATTTTGGAGAACGGGAACTTTGGTCAGAAAGCTCTCGTAGATTCACCAATGATCCCAGCCAGAAACCTTTTTTTTTTTGTTCTCCCCTTCCTCGCATGTTAGACTATACAGGTTTTTTCCCAGTCCAGAGGATTAGTGCCTGAGTTAAAAGCTCCCCCAGCAGTGGGACACAAAGTTAGTAATTATTTTTCCTCTAAACTTCGGTTATCATGTTGCCGGGCATGTCACTGGCCAAACCTATATATTAATTCTCATAGAATTGCTTCCTTTAAAAAAATATATATGTGATATCTTGTTTTAAATTACTTACACACCTCCATACACAAATACTTATCTTTTCTGCACAAATTATTCATCTCCTCAGCAATCGATCTGGTATATATGTAATAATTAAACTTTTATATTTAAGCATTGTCAGCCTCTTTTTACTAATATTTTGCAGTTACTTATATTATTATTACGTCCTGGGCATGACGTTAAACTGTGACCTGGGTGGACAGGACTCATAGCCATAGTGGAGGCAACCTGTCTAGGGGAAGGAAACCCCAAAATCAAACCATTGTCCTTGCAGTTTAAAAAAAGTTGATCGTCGGGCCAGCAACCCTTCATCGGAAAAAAATATTTCGCTTTCAAACCCAAAACAGAAATGCATGGTAGCCAGAGGGCTCCGTGAAGGAGATTGGATTGACAGAGAGCAGTGGCTTTTGGTTGTTGGAGATATGACTCCTTAAGTTGTAGAAATCCCAAATAAAAAAAAAATAAAAAATTCTCAGGAGACTAAATGTCCCAAAATAAAATTTCCTTTTCTTCTTCTCTTACCTATTATTAATATATTTTTATACCTTCCTCTAAGTGTTCAATATCTCAAAGTAGTTTTTTTATACCACAACATTCAACAGTCCACATGTGAAATACTGGGCAGATCATGTCACTGGAATAGGTACATATGTGATTCCTCGACAGCCGACAAAATTCTTGCAAGGTCATCCAAGATGAAAAAGATCAGATTGCTTGGCGAGAGACGCCAGGAAAGAAGGAATGTCATTCAATAATAACTATAATTTTATTCTTTTTAACCAACATTTACAGAATATTGACTTTAATAAAATAAAAAAATTACTAATTTTATAATCCATTAAAAGGTAGATGTTACGCAGAAATTATTTATACTTTAGAATTATTGCAATCAGTTGCTGAGAATTATAAATCTGTCTGCTATAGAGAACTGTTCACTACAGGAAGTTTTACTGTATTTTTACCAATAATTGTTACTTGATGAATAATGTTATAATGCCAACATATTATACATTTCATAAACTAAGTATTATCAATAGGGTTCCAGTCACAGTGAAATACACAAATTAAAATTATTTTCCTTTGTCTCGACATTTAGGTCATTTTAGTTTCAGACCATCATTATAACTGAAGAAAGACATACCACAAAATGGGGTAACTATAGGAGTGAGTGGATAACTTTTGAACAGCGGGTAAAATTAAGTTTGTGATGATTCCGTGGTGGATACACTTTGTTGGTCCAGTCTGCAAAATGCTGTTCTCATGTGCTCTTAAATATAATATTGTTGGAATATTTCACTGTAACTGCAACTCACAAGCAATAATTACCTTATTTTAACCTTTTACATTAAATATATATATAAAGGAAATGGGAGTAAAATAATAACAAACCTTAGCAATCAAAATAAATGTATTTAACAGTTTGTGTAATAGTACAATAAAAAGTGGATTTATAAAATAAATACACAAAATTGTGGTGTCATTTCATATTCAAACGCAGCATTAAACAGAAAGCAAAATAAAACTTCCAGAACGAATGTGATAAAACATATAGCTCACACATTTTTATTTATGTGAACATTAAATTTGATTTGATTATTATTTAAAAAAAATTTTAACATCGATAATTCTTTTTTACATAAAACATTTAGTGGTAATGTTCTTGAGACTTTCATTTATAATAAAAACGTACTCAAGATCTATAACATCATTTAAATGAAACTTTTTGCCGACTTAGCGCTTCTCTCCTAAGCTGCCTACTGTCTAAACAAATTCCTTGTGCCTAGATTTTTAATTTAATTTAATTTATCTATAAAAGATGGCAATAAGAAAAATTTTCGGCTTAGATGCTAACCATATCATCTGATGTCAATTAACGAAACTAGTTTTATTGTTCTTCTTTTTATAAATTTTTTTTTTTCGTTTGCATCGATCCTGGTTTTACAATAAAATTTTATTCAAAAAAACCACTTGAATAAAAACATTAGAAAAGCGTTTTCAATACACGGGAGCAATGAAAAATCTATAATCGATCTACAAACAATAATAATAATTATTAATACAAGTACGAACTGCCTCCGAGGCAATGGGATTTCATCTTATTCTTTTCCTTTTTTTTTTTTCTCTTTCACATAAAGTTAAATAATTATTTATATATATAATAATATATTTATATATTATATCTCTTTTTCTTTTCTTTTTTTTTAAATTTTTATTTTTCTTTAAATTCATATATTGCCTGTACATTGATAAGCACATAAAAAATGTAAATAATTGATAAAATGGTTCTGAAAGAAACAACGGAGCAGAGATGAGCGAAGGATGAACGCGTAAAGAGCGCACGTGCGCGAAGCACCTAAACTTAGGATGGAGCAGGGGGGCAGTGGTAGTAGAGAGTAAGTTCATTCACTTCATTCAGCGCTCATTCATGACTCCACGGCCTTCTTTTTGCTCTTCTTTTTCAGGAATGAAGGAGTCCTCAATCCCTTTTTCTTTTTCTTGTCCTTCTTCGGAGAGTCTTCCGTTGAGAGATCCTTTGTAGGAGAACCCTGCCAACAATAAGAATAAACAAGCTTTATCAAAAGAATTGGATTTCTTTTAATATCAATTAAAAGAAAAATTATATTAATAATTTTAAATGAATTTATTAAAAATATATTTAAATTGTTGGGTTGTCCGGAAAGTAATGCAGGATTTTGAGTTTTCTTTAAAATACCCCTCTATATAACAAACAGTTAATGTTTAACTGGATTATTAATTTGTACGAATGCCAACACTTTTTAATCCTCTTCCAAACAATAATGCTTGTATAATAGAATTTCGAAGCTTGGAAATAATTCAGTCTTTAGTAAAATGTAAATGCGTGGTTTTCGTATAATTTTCTTTTAAGAGTTTAAACTCGGGCCGTAATGAGACACAGAGGGCCAGAAACATCAATCAAGTCTGGGACGAGAACAGCATTAATGAGTGCACTGTTCAACCTTGAACACAAAGAAAGTCGTGAAAGGAATTCCTTCTGTTCCTAATGTTCTGTGGGCTTTGGTGGAAGAAAACCACAGAACAACTTGCAGGGTAACTTAACCTTAGCGAATCGACAGTCGATGACCACCTCAAGGCGTTTGGAAAGGTAAAAAAGCTTAAAAGTTAGGTTCCACACACATTAAACAACTACAAAAAAAAAAAAACCAATATGAATTTTTGCTTCACTTTTTTGCCAAACCAAAAACGACACTTTTCTGTCCAGAAAAGTTACTTCTATACAGAAAAATGTATAACTTTACGATAACAATAGACGTTCTGGACAGTGGCTCGACAAAGGAGAAGCAGCAGAACATTTTCCAAAGCCCATAACTCATCATCAAAAAAAAAAAAAAAAAAGCGATGGTTACTGTACTGGTGGGCTTCATTTGGTTTGATACACTACAGCTTCTTAAATCCTGCAGAAACCATTAATGCCGTATTCGTATTGTAAACAAATTAATGCAATGCGCCAGAAATTGGCAAGATTGAAGCCTTCTTTGGTCAATCAAGTCGAGGGACCCATTTTGTTGCATAACAATGTCTGGCCATATGTCTCGCATGCGACATAAAAACTGTTGGAACTTGTATGAAATATGAAACTATATATGAATATATGAAACTCTGCTACATCCGCCCTACCTCTTGCCTACGGATTATCATTTTTTTAGACACCTCAACAACTACTAACATGACAAAAAATTTAATGGACAAAGAGAATTAGAAAATGTGTTTTTGGAATTTATCAATTCTTTTTTTTTTTTTTTTTTAGCTTTAATGTTTTATTCACACCTGTCATAATGCTAATGACAACCAGTGAAAGTGAGATCGATTTCTAAATATAATGTCATGAAAGGCATGAGGAGGATCAGTGCCCAGCGGCACCTCACTCAGCGTGATATCTACATTAGGCGAGGAGGTCCCTCATCCAGCTTCTCTTCAGTCTTCTACAGACGTTACCTGGCATATCCGTAGTGGCCATGTCATTTATAAGTGTATTAGGATGTCCATGTAAGTTGTCATGGAATCGTTTGTAATGAGTATGTATGTGTTCGTTAACAGTCGGCATATGGAGGTCAGTATGTAAGGTTATGTTGCTAACGTACCAAGGTGCTTTTGTAATTTTATCAATTCTAAAGATGGAAAATTCTATTCTGAGGGAATATAAAAGTTGGCAATTGATAGTAAGGGAGACTATTTTGATTAAATAAAGCAGTTGTAAATCTTTCCTTTTAAACCAAAATCCTGTATTATTTTCCGGACAACCCAATATTTGCATCGCTACGCAATCTTAATAATGAAAAATAAATTTTATTTATTCTGTGATTGAAGTCTACTCAGAATAAATAGTTTAGAGGACAATGTTATGTCTTAAAAAAAACAAAAAAAAACAGTATAAAACAAAATAAATGGCACTAGCATTTTTTTTCCATAATTAAAATAATAATAGTTATAATTCCAGTCATAAAATAATCAGAAAATATTGACTTGTTAATTATTTGCTGGTATTAGAGAGTTTTAAAAACTCTCTAACAACATTCAAACAAAACAATAAATCTGAAAATGAAACATTAGCATACAGTTGCTTAAGCTTAATACTTAATAAGTCAAAAATAATACAGAAAAAATTCAACAAACATTCTTGAACAAGGCTTCCCTAATTACTGATACTCAAAAATGTTCTCTGTGGTATTTGAGCAAGAAAAAGTAAGTTAAAAAATTCATTACTAAAGTTCTGTGAAAATAAAATTATATTGATCCTTCACAGTATCAATAAACGCTGTTTTGTTGAATCATGAAAAAAATAAATATCATTATTAGTTTCAATTGAAGCTTAATAACAAAAATTGGTTTTTTATTTCAATTCTGAAAATGAATGTTGTCTATCCACCTTTGATAGAAGGCGAATTCAAATATTTTATCAATAAAATATTGATAAAATGTACACAATATATCTAAATTATTCTAGATTAACTAACAACAAACAAACTACACACATGAATAAAAAAAAAATCAAACAGCATGCGGTGCAACTTAAACTTATCTACTGTTTTATTTTTTCTTTCAGAAATCAAACACAAAATGTTTTGCAATAAAAAAAAATTCAATAAAGAAATAAATTACAAGAAACATTACTAATTTAGAATGACTTGTCGAGTAAGGGCTTGGAATAAAAAAAATACAATTATTAAAAATAATTTGACAAAAAAGGAAAACAATACCTAAATTAAGCGACATATTAGCAAATAAATGTTATTTTAAAACAAAGCAGATTTTTACCTTTTTTAATAATAGAAAAAAGTTATAACTTCTTCTATTTAATAATAATTAAAATTTTTAGTATAGGTTTAATCATTTATAATTCCTGGTTTTAGGAAAAAAATTTAATGTTACACTGAATATATATAATCATATTTTTTTGGCCTTTATAGTTCTTGAGAAAAAGCCTCGGTAAAAAAAGACAAAAAAAAAAAGTCATAGATAGCTATTTGCAGCACGGATACTAGTGTGACTATAAAAGCCACAAGCACTCGAGGGTTCAACGGTAGATACAGGAAGGTCTTTCTGTCACCCATTATTCTGTTTTGAGGAATCAGTTCAGAAATGTGTTTAACTCTTTTAATCTTCTATAGTTTTACCGCAATTAGTCATTAGCCTAAGGACGAACTCATGTGGCACTAAGATGAAACTAACATTTTATTTTATTTTTCTAATCCTCTGACATTACGGTAGGCGCAGAACTGGATACTAAGTGGTGGGCAACGTACTAGCAGTAAACAGAACAGCACAATAATACAGAAATTTATTGCTTGTGTCCTTGTTGTCCACCACCAACTGTGTCTCGTCAACAAATAAATAGCAAACCAAGAAAATTTAATCAGGTAGGTAATTATTATAATTCATTGCTTGAACATCTTTTATTATTATAATATAGTTCAAGATTTATTGTATTATGTAGTAAATATGATACGGAAAAAGAAACTCATAATAGAGCTGATTGAAATGATCAGAGCTGTTCCCACATTGTAGGAAATCAAATGCAAGGAATATCGAGAGAAAAAATTTAAAATATAATAAATTATTAAAAATAGCATCTCATTTTAAATTTAAAACCAATGTAGATGAAATGTACATAAAAATTAAATGCTCAAAAACTCAATAAGAAGAAAATAACTTAGTGGGTAAGCACTGACTTCCACTATGGAGGGAGACCCTCTTGAGGCACACACAGCCTCTATAAAGTGGGTACTTTTAATTAATTAAGGAGGAAAACTTGGCTGGCAGATGATCGTGATCACGGTTTGATCACATCCATGCACCACCGTTGGTCTTGAAACAGTAGTTCCTTACACAGTGCTGAACCCAAGACCCTTCGTGTCAATAGAATACGACTGATAAAAAAAGAAAATAAGTCACCATAGCTTGTTCTATTTTTTAAAAAGTCTCTCTGCCAGCTCCTTTTTTTTTCTTTTTTCATTTTCAGTATGGAGAGCTATAATGATGAACGTATCTATAATGCTAGCAGCAAATGTTTATAATATGTTTTCAGATACAAGTAGCTGTCGAACTGAGTAACATACGATACACATCAACAAATTGCCAAAATTCTGTTTCCTGGTCTGTAAATACGTTTATAAAACATATACATAAATTAGGAGATAATGATATAATCTTTCAATATAAGATGGGTGATAAATATTCAGGATGCAGTATTTTTTTAATTTTTTATTTGTACCAACGTTTCAACCCAAACATGTGGGTCATCTGCAGGGCGTGGTTTGAGCACTGAGGATGTTCAAGTACTGGTGTTGAGTACTTGAACATCCTCAGTGCTCAAATCACACCCTGAAGATGACCCACATGTTTGGGTTAAAACGGAACAAATAAAAAATTTAATTTTTTTTTTAAAAAAAGCCTATGTAGTAGAACAGTCGATTAACTCCCTTCAATCTTTCAATATAAGTATATATTAGTGAATATTGTAATATTAGAGGTACAATGAGGGAAGCAAGTAGTGGTGGGGTGGTTAGTAGCAATCTGTTTAAACAGTTTCTTTCATTAAACAGCTACAGTAAACTGTTTCACTCGAGATTAAACAGATATAGGGATTACCTTCCATTAGGAGGGGGTAGGTTGTTATTAAAACCAGCGCTGAGCTCATCAATGCCATCGAATAGATCTCTAAACGGAACAAAATGAAGCCATCGATGAACTCAGTGCTAAATTTAGAAACCTACTCAAGACAACTCACTTTACAGTTTACTAGGTTGAGACAGCGATCCCGATGGCAAAAGAAGAAAAAACTGAATCTGTTTAATTTAAAGAGATAGAGAAACCTGTTTCGTTTAAATAGCTTCTTGCAACAGATACAGAAACAGTTCTCAGTTCAGTTCTATTTGTTAATTATTTTCACTAATACCTTTAAAAAATGTTATAATTCAAGATTATAATTTTAATGTCATTTTGGCTTTTATCAGCAATTATAAATACTTTTTTTTGTTGTTTGGTAAAATTAAAAAAGATATGATTGAATTTAACATTTAAATTGATAATTGATTTGAAGACACTTCAGTCTATAAATATTATGACTATAGAATATTTGAGTTTTTTGCTTGTCAAATTTTGAACATACCTGTTTTTTTAATATAGCGATACTGTTGCAACTGCTACTGATGTTTAAACAGTTTTGTCGATCACTAGAGGCAACGCACTCACTTTCTGCCTCTTCCTCAATATTTTGCAGTCATTTAAATAAAATAACTCAATAAACTGTATATATTATATTTATATTTATTACTAGTATGGCCGTGCGAATAGCGAGCATAGTATATATTGGTCAGTGAAAAAATGACAATATAATATGAAAATAAGTTATTTTTAACATATTATAGGAGGGAGAGATTAATATTTTAATCATTGGTTGATTACAACGCTTCAGTTTGATTTATAATAAACCAAAATGTGTACAAAATATAACTAACTGTATATTTGCTACAAATTTTCATAATTTTTTTTCCTGTAATTTACGAAATTTGGGAATCATTTATACATCAAAATGTATAAATTTTCAGTTATGCACAAATGAAATTTCCTTTATTTATAACTTTTATCCTCATTTATAAGGGGATGTGCTTATTTTTCCCACTTGGAGAAGATAACCTTTAAAATGATGGCTCGATCATAGGATTTTATTAAGACACAACGACAAAAAAAAATACCCTTTAAAATTAATAATATTATTATATTAAAATACAGATAATAAACTGATAAGCTTATGATCGAAGATCCGCGAAAAAAAAAAAATATGAGTGTCAACTTAACACACAAATTCGTCCTCAGGTTACGATACTAACTAATCATGATTAAACTATAGTTTTGAAAACGTATTTCATGTATTTTAAAATAAGACAGACATATAAAAAATTATTGATTTCATATAAAAAAAATAAAAAAAAGGGGGGAAAAATTAAGTTGGAACTCTATTATAAAGCAAATTTCCTAGTTGTGAATAAATATTCTCTAAATACACACAACTGAGCTACTTTTCACAACGACAAAAGCGTAGATGAATAAAAGGTAACTCACGCTCACCTCCTTGCTGCTGTGGGAGAAAGTGCTTTGGTGGGCATCTGAGTGGTCCCCGTTGTACGTGTTCTCACCTAAAGCATAAGATTATTTTTTAAAATAATACAATATAGAAAATAATAATAATGTAACAGATACTAGTAATATTTTAAGTATATAAAAATATATAAAAATTGTATTTAATTTTTTTTTCATAAGGGAGGAAAAAAAAAAAAAAAAAAAAAAGAAAAATTGAAAGATAAGAACAATAAGAAATGATAAGGTAATAAAATTAAATTAAAAGGTGTGAATAAATTTTTGTTTTCAAATAAAAATTAATAATGATAAGTGAGATTTTTTAAAGAGAAAAATGACCTCATCCGTTTTTAAATCAATTTTTTTATAAATTATTTTCCTTCTTCGACGTTTCGGGTCCTCAACAAATCTTTGAGGACGATTTCTCCCAACAGTTATATTTTTCTTTAAATAAACTAGAAACATTTCCTTATTTGTAATATAGTATTCCTCAGTATTAGTAGATACGTACAATATATGTATCTAATAGGCAAATAGGCGATGTGTGACAGTTGGCAATACGTTACACTCTCCACAAACAATTTATTTTTAGTAAGTTTTAAGAAAATTATAAGATAAATTAATATATTGTGAATAATAGATGATAAAAAGTGGAACGTTACTAGTATATAAGAATAATAAGAAAAATATAACTGTAAACAAAAGTTGTCCATGTGTGTTAAGGACTCCACGTCAATGGTGGAATATAACTAATAAAAAGTTTACTAAATACTGTCGTGAACGAAGTAACTTGATATTGTATATACATATAAGGTTGTTTATTAAAATATTCATTAATTTGTTTGATATATTAAAATATATTTTCCAAGTAAAGACCAATATTCATATATAACTAGTTGGCCCGTGCAAATAATTCTCAGAAAATTTTGTTTTTCCTATTTATTCTGCAAGGAAGGAATTGTAGCTATTCAATAACGAGAAAGATACTGTAAAACATGTTATTTTGATTACATACATATTTACTTAATATCTTATTCAATATACACCTCTCCTTTATCCTTACAACGCTCCAAATGAATCATTCATTCTCTGAAATAGCGCAGAAAGTCTTCTTCTGTCAGCTCCTTCAAGTAGTGTGACGCTTTCTCACTCAGCAAGAACGTGAATATAGTGTTGTTGGTAAATAATTTGATCAGGAACCCCATGAATATTTAAAAAAAAAAAAAAAAAAAAAAAAAAATCATCATAGCTTTAAATTTTGGTTAGCTCAGTCGAGCTTCTTTTGCTCTTGGTAAAGTTGGACTCTTCAAGGACATGGGTTGGCCCATCGTTTCAGAATCATGAGTAAAAAATGACGATTCGTTGTGACTGCATTAAAAGGAACAATATTTAGGTCCATTTAAGCAGTGAAAGGGAAAGCTGACTTCCTATACTGTTTCAGAGAATGAAAGATTCGCATGGAGAGCTGTAGAAATAGAAGGGGGGTGAATATTAAAGGTGACAATAAGTAAATATGTACGAAATCAAAATAAAATGTTTAAAGCACGAGTCCTGCTATTTAATAACAACATCTAGTATAAAGATGAAATGTTTGTTCATTTAAACGGGCTAATTTCATAACAGGCTAAAAAAATAATTTTTCAGTGGAAATCTGTAAATATTTCTTTGTAAAAATATTTATGACAGGACTAGGTATCTAGTGATAAAAACATTGCTATAATATTTTGAAATATTAAAGAAAGTTTAAGTTTAACAAGTGGTGTAATTATTAGTATTAACTTGAAAAATGTATTTTATTTATCTGAAAATAAAAGTTAATAATATTAAACGTTAACATAAAGAATATCAAACATTTTAATAATAATTAATTAATTCAAAATTGCTGACACAATATATGACTAACACAGGAAAAAAGCTATACAGTACCCGAAACTCAACAACAAAAGCTTCACACATTTAAGAACATTACATTTACTCACACCTATGACACCTGACAGTATAACATGAAATGTCAATTTTTTAGGATATTAACAAAATTATAAGCTAAAGAATTATAAATTAATAATTAGAAGAGAACTTAAATTTTTAATTGGAAGCAAGAGCTGATTATCATAAAAATATACGATGATTTTTCATTTTAAGATCGACAATACAAAATTTTCAAAGATTGTACGGCAATATGACATTCTCTGTCTTAGTAGTACTGCCGCATTACCAGGTTATGTCATGTATTAAAACAGAAACCATATGTGGACCTCTATCAGTGAATCGTCGCAAATTATTTAAGCAAATCAAATTTAAATGTAATTTTATAGGAAAACATTGTTTTTATATAATGTGTTTAAATTATTGAATCACAAAGATAAGTTATTGAATTTTTAACTTTGTGGGATGGAATCTTGTACTGTATGTATGGTATGCATTGTAAGGGAGTTATGAGGTTCAAATTTTTGATAATTACTGAATCGTCTGTCGATGGGACAACACTAGTTGTCTTGTGTCAGTCCAGTTAATCAGTAGTCCTTGGTCTAGTCAAGTTTCAGACATTTTGTAAGTGTTTGCCACCTATATGGCCGTCCTGTTGGAGAGTTAGTGTTCGAAAAAGCGGATTCTGATTTCTGAACATAAAATGGATTCTTTCCAACATTTCTACATTATTTAATTCTTTGAGAAGGAAAAAACTATACATAAATAATTTTTTTTCTCTCTTTTGCATAATTATAATTTTTTTTTTATAGTAGCAGGGCAGTTTAGTGAGTAATGCACTGTTCTCCTATTCTTAAGGGCCAGGGTTAGAGTCAAGTTGTGGCAGATGATTATTAATTCCGTTACATCAACCATGTAGTCGGAATACTCCTGTGGGACATTCATTTTCTAAACGAGGGTACTCTCAATTTAATTGATTAATTAAGGGAAAAAAACTTAGAAGTTTAGATTGATCTCAGTAAAATCACGTCCTTGTACAACCATTGATCAAGAGACAATACCGTACATATTACCTTCCTACTAAAGTACTGGAACGCAAAATCTTTCACAAGTTGCAGTTATATATATTTTCAATTAATCACTTTAATTTGTTAATTAGATTTATTTATTTAATATTTCATTAATTACTGAAATTACATTAATAGATCTTTTTTAATAATATAAATTGATTTCTCTTTGTTAACATAATCAGCTGCTCTAAATTAATCATTTTCCCAACCGTCATTAATTTTACTACCAACGTGTAGAGAAGGACATTATTGTTTTCTGATGGTCTAGACTACCACGAAAGAAATTGTCCCTGTGGAAACGAGTCTAAAAGCTACCAAGAAACACAAAAAGTTTTCTGAATGACAAGGGAATATAAAAATAATTGTTCAGTGAATAAAATTGTAAAAAAAAAAAAAAAAATAAAAATTATATCTAAGGAGTATACTTTGATTAATTAATAGAATAAATATAAATTATGTATTCATTATACCCTGACAAATTGACATTTCATATAATACAACCAGAAAAATAAATAATAAAAAAAAAAAATTGTTACCTTAAAGTGGTGTCTTAAACTATGTTAAAAGAAAACTCCAATATTTTCTCGTTAAAGCGGAAAGCTACCAAGATGAGAACAGCTTAAGCTCAAAACGTGAAGAGTAAAAAAAAAAAAAATAGGAAAGACTGCAAAGCATATCCATATTAGTAGAAATGTTAAGTTTTTTGTTTCTTTGTTAAAGTGAGAAAAATCAAACATAAAAAAACAGAATAGAAAAACAATTTAAAAATAGGACAGAAAAAGTACAGACAAAACAAACATTTAATAAAAAAGAAAATATAGAAAAATAAAGTAATACAGGAACTTATTAACAATCACAATTAGTATAAAATTAAAAAAGAAAAACATTTCTTAAAATATCAAAGTACAAATATCTGAAAATTTAAGGTAATTACAAATTTCTAATTATGTTGTAGTTGAATTACATTATATCTAAGCAACTAATAGAAACTGGTTTAAATTATTTACATTATCAGTTGTTTTCATCTAATAATACTGTCTAAATCAAACTACAGAAATGAATGCGTTATTTAAACGATTGTGTACATACTAATAATACATATAAATACGAATCTAAACATACAAATTAAAAAGAAATTATCATCCTAATAAACGTTCTATTATTTAAAAAAGTAAAAATTTAATATTCATAAGGCAGTGTAAAATATCTGCATTAAAAAAATCTAAAAGAATTAATAATAGAAATGTAAAATTCAAGGATACAAACAAGTTTCAAATTATTACTAAATTAAAAAAAAAAAAAATCTTCACACAAAAACATATTTTATATTTCTGCAATAGTTTCTTCAAAAATAGTGTACAAAGTATTTGGAGGCTGCTTGAAGGAGGTTATCATTTCCTCACAATCGGCGTCGTATCCGTTCATCGATGCGGGACTGAAGTCGAGCGTGTATTTGGAAAGAACTAGAGTCTCATAAACCGTTTGGTCGGAATCGCCCTCGTAACCCTTTTCAGAACAGGTTTCTAGATCGGAATACAGAAGGTCCTTCTTCTCTTCATAGCAGCGCTTATCCTCCTTGAGGCTTCCACTGCTGTCGTAGCAGTAAGCTGATAGAGAAATATCTGAAATGGGCGATAACACATTTTCTAAATTTTCACTTTTGGGGTTATTATTATTATCTTTGGCTAACAAATTATTTTCAGAGTTTTTAATTGCCTTGATCTCTTCAATATCATTCGAGTTTTCATAAGGTAATGCCATATCTTCTATTACATTTGGCTCTTTATCATAAATTTCATGACACTTCTTCTCCTGCTTCTGAGAATCGTCCATTTCTTCCGATTCAAATTCTTTCTTGCATGAAATGACTGTATCTTCAGTTATGTCTTCACATGAAGTCGAATGAGAAGCGAATGCGATCATATCATCAAAACCAATTAATGATATATCAGGAGAACTTACATAAGTCCTAATAGACATATTGTCCTGCTCAGCATAGAGAGACTCACACGAAGTGTTAAGATCATGGTTATAAGAATCACAGAGGTTAATACACAAAGATGCGGTCAAGTCAGGATAAAAGAGTTTAGCTGGTAACGTTTCCATGTCACTTATCAAGCTGTCGGATTCTATCGCTCCTTCAAAGTCATGCCCGATATGTTCTTCAAGACTTGTTATGCTCTTCTTAACGTCACTCATGTCGTCATAAGACAAATCAATGGAAGCAGTTGTGTCATCGGTCGAAGAGAAGCCAGTTGGAGAACCATTGATGATGAGCGACCTCCTTTCAGGCAAAAGGCTTATAGTTTCTTCTTCAACTTTTTTCTCGAACCGCATCGATAGCTCTTTGATAACGTTAGACATCAGTTCTTTCCTTCCTGGCGGTATCCCGGTTTTAATGATATCAGGTATCACAGAAGATCTCATCTCTTTTTCATCCTCGTCTTCGTCGATATAAATCCTCATTTTGGTTTGCGTTCCGACGCTCTGGTACTGAACGCTGTTGCCAGTCAAAGTGGAGGCATCGACTAGGCGGCACTTGACAACTTGCCCAACACCAACATCTGGAGTGCAAAATCGGTTAGGAATACATGCAGCAAAACAAACACCCACAAAACATGCTCCCAATTATGTTAAAACAAACAACTGCCTTAAAATATAAAGTAAAATTTTGTGCTTGTATACCTTTAACAATAGCACGATCTGCGGAAGAACTTCTTTTAACATCTGGAACTGGATTCACTCACATTACAAGATGCAAGAGAGAAAAAAAAAGAAGAGTTTGATGATACATGACAGCAAAAGCTTAGGTTCAATTAATTTACAGTATAAATAAAATACAAAAAAACAATATTAAATTATAGTTTAAAAAGCATTTCATTAGATTTTAACATGGATATTTTTTCACTTATGAATAATTTTCTTTAGAAAACAATGTTAAAAGTGATAATGAATAACACTTTAACATGAATAACACTGAACAAAAAAAATTTGGGAGATATTAGTTAGGGAGTAGACGGGTAGTTGAAAACAGAAATTTTTTCTGTTGAGAAAAAAAAGTTTATTAATTTGTTGTAACCAGTATTTTGATTGAACTGTAAAAGAATGCAAAATTAAAGTAAACACATTGAAATGTCAAAATTATTTTAAGCTTTATGAAATGCTGTAAATGTTAAAGAAAAAAAAATTATTATCATAAATGACAATAAAAAATATTGATAAATATAATCAAACCATTGCTTTCACTGACAGTAATAAGAGTCTTTATTAATCATGCCGGAAAAAGAAAAAAAGAAGATAAGTAAGTGACTAACAAAATAATTAAACTAATAAATTAAACAATCAACAAAATATGTTTCATAAAAGAACAAATTACAAAGTAGAAGTTTGTCTACATTTAATAGAAAAAAAAAAAATTAAATTAAAAATGTGCATTTAATAGAAAACGACATAAGTCAATTAAATCCTTACCTTGTACTGGTGGATACCTATGTGATTTGGAACGTTCAACATGCGGGTCAGGAAAATCATCTAACATAGAAAAATAACATGCTCATGAAGTCCTTAATACTAAACAGACATTTCTAATCAATAGATCAAAGTTAAGAGAATAAAATAGAAAATAATAAAATAAAAAAAAGAAAGAAAGAAGAGAGAAGAAATAAAATACTGTCATGCGGTCGGTTCATACTTACTGTTTCCCTCCAGCTAGCGGGTAAAATGATGGACATTAACTTATAAAAGTGAAATAGATTTGAATAGAATTCCTCAACATACACTTCTAAGTGTTTTTGTTTTGTTTTTTTAAACATTTTTTCTATTTATTAATTTTTTTTTCTTTTCAAAAATATCAAGTTTAAAGTGATAATTGAAAATAAAAAGAAACAAAGCTAGTGAAGTTTGGCAATTGCTTACCATCGCTCAAAACAACTTCTGCCTGGCTTGGTGCAGGAGCTGTTTTCGTTTCAATTCGCAACACTCTCGGTTCTGAAAAAATAATAATTTGATAAATCAATAAGAATGAACCAAATAAATAGCCAATCAACTGTGTGGGCAGGAAGACGAGAGGTCATCAAATAACCTACAGCAAACTATCATATAATTGATTCCATTACCAGGGTGGCTTCCAGACAATTAAAGTAGAATTACCTGACATTTCCCTATTTAATGATAGTTTTCCCTGACATATGTCTGGAGAGACAAATAATAAAAAGTATAATTTATAACTAAATTTATTTAGAGGAAGCATTTTTTTTTTTTTTTTAAACCTTGATTAAGATTTTTTATTTTAGAAAACTGGGTTTTACTACCTCGAGGTCGCCGCCACGTACATACCAGAGTGGGAATGTTACAATTAATTAATATGGAGAAAGGGGTCAAACAAGATGACAGTCTCAGCTTCCTACAATATATTGTGTTCATGGATGAGATTCTGAAAATCTGTAAACGTAGGACTGGAAGAACAATTATAGGAAAATGGAATATTGGAACAATTACAGTCCAAGCTCCCGTTTAAGCAGATGATATTGTCCTCATAACAGACTCAGCTGCAAAATTACAGCAAGCGATTGTGGAAAGGAAAGCTGAGCTTGAGAGAAAAGGTATGATCATAAATGAAGAAAAAAAGTAAGATTATGCAGATAGTTCGAGAAATCGAAGATGTACAAATAAACTGTAAGGGTAAGAATCTGAAGTTGGCAGAGGAATATAAAACCTAGCGACAGTTGTTGGAAGAAATGGAAAAATAGACCAAGAGATATCAAATAGGATCAAAAAAGCAACAAAGTCCTAGGAAAAAGAGAAAGATCAATATATACAACACACTCTACCTTCCATCCCTACTGTGGTGAGAGCTGGGTCCTTCTAGATAGCCATAAAAGTAAGACTTGCCGCTGCCGAAATGAAATATCTGAGAAGAGTAGCTGGCATCCAAAACGATTAGATTAGAGAAAATGTTAAGGTCATGAGAATGGATAACAGGGAATTCAGAAAATTTCATGAGGCAAGACCCACAGAAAAGAGGCCAAGAGGAGGTCCAAGAAAAACTTGGATTGACGAAATAACCAAACTCGGAAAGAGATGAGGTGAGCAGTTGGGTTATATGAGGAACCTGGCGAGAGACCAAGATGGCTGGCGTAAATGGGACGAGGCCTCTCCACGCTTAAGGGAGAAGACAAAGAAGAAGAATGTCAAAATCCATTTCCTTCGGCCACCGAGAAATGAAAAGCAACTGAACCCAGGTAGGAATTGAACTTACAATGTTAAAAACTGAACACCCTGGGATCCACACCCCAAAGTGCTCGATCGTCCGGTCCTCACTATACTATATAGGGGGAAAATTTCTCAGCATTAATTTTATTGCATAAAAAAATCTACTGGTGAGTAAACAAAACTGAAGTAAGTTATTTTATGTTTATATGCCTCTTCGGAGACACGGAAAGAGAAAAAAAGCTAAAATACATACCTGATGGTTCTTCTTGCTCAGATTTGATGAGTGCGGCGGAAGATAGAGCAGCAGATGAAGAGAGTGCTTCGCTCTCACTTTGCTCTGTATCTTCATCTAAATAGAAATATAACAATTAATTAATTAATAATTAAAATATAAAATTTAAATTAATTTTCAATTAACAATATTTTAAAGCAATTCATAAAATTCACATTTCACAATTCCCTCAGATATATCCTATTGGTAGAGACACTGATATGTGGCACAAGGAACACTGAATAGGTGAGATATTAAAATCAATTTAAAATCAATTTTTATTTTTAAATCTTTTAATTTAAGTCATATAATTTAGGTCCAAGAACATTTTAAAATGCTGCTGGTAGATGGAAAATACCTTACCTTCTAGTAGTACAAAATAAATTATTGTATTGCAAAGAATTTAAGAAGCAATTTATTTTTTAATTAAAATTTTAAAATAGTAAAAGGTAAATTTCGATATTAATTAATCAAGGGAACACACTTTCAGAGGCTGAGTGTGCCACAAGATCTCCTGACCATAAGGTCAATACACAGCTGATGGAACAGAAAAAAATAATAATTTTTTATACACAAATATAGGAGCACAGTGCCTTACTCACCGAGCTAATCTCCTCCTTGATTAAAAAAGATGGATCTATTTTATACTTTTTGAGCTTTTATTTATTTTTATCTTTACATCCCTTAAATAAAAATAAAAAATTCCTTCTTTTCATTTTCAAATTATCAACAGCGCTCGCACCTTAAATCCGAGAGCAATCTATATTCGATATAACACAGTAAATCAGGAATTCTCAAACTGGGCGCAAAGTGGCTCAAGCATATGTCAAGGGTGCCGCAATAATAACATTTAATGTTAATATTGAAGGTCAAAATTATCAATTTAATGAATAGATATTCTTAAAATATATTTATTAATAACAGAATTAAAATCAATAAAACATAAGATTATAAATCTGGAGAAAATTTTATTTGGTTTATATATATTGCTATGGTAAATTGATACAAGATTCTATTATATCAACACTTTAAGGATAACTGCGGCACAGTTGTTTAAGTCTGACAAATAGCTACAAACCTTTTGTAGTCCTACAAGGGTGCCGCATCAAAAAAAGTTTGTAATTAAGTCTGACACATTACGAAGCTACACATGTGACTCAAACTACAAAAAAATAGAAAGAGTACAAAATCTGTGTATGAGAATCATAAAGGATTATCCCAGATACACAAGAATAACCAACAGGTTATTCGATTTGGAATTTCAGACAGTTAAACAATTCATATAACCCCAGAAATTTTGAATTTAAGAAACATCTCAGTAACCCCTTAATTAAGATAATAGACCATTACAATAAGCAAAGTTTAAGAAGATAGAAACACAGACGTACGAAACATATTTTACTTAAATACAATCTGACCAAAATATTACATTACTTTTTTTTTATTTCTTAATGACATTTACAACTGTATTACATAAATACACTTGCTGAGTAACTACCCAATGGTAGCACTCTAATGATATGACTACATTAGGAGAACACGGGGCCAACTTCTTTTCAGACGCCTCGGAGGATTATCAGGAATTGAAGAGAAAGAAAGGTTAGAAATTAGAGGGCTGGGATGATTCTGAAGTTTATTATGGAAGGATAGGTATCTGGATCGGGCCAAATCTGATACATAACGCATATTAGGGTCATTGTGGATGATTTTATTTATAACAAAGTAAGCAGCATTGAGGATTTTACGAAGGATTTTGGATTGTAAGGATTGGATACGAGAGGAATTTAAAGATTTAGTGGAGCCCCATAGCTCAACTCCGTAGGTCCAAATAGGTCTTATTATAGTCAATTATATGAGTCTTTTGTAATTAATGGAAAGTTTAGAGCGTTTGTCTAGTAAGTGCTGAAGTAATCGGAAACGTCGAGCGGTTTCTTGTCGTTTCAGTCTAGTGAGGATTCCAAGTTAGTTGCTTGTCCAGGTGGAGTCCTAGGTATCTAATTTGCTCAACAGGGATAAGTGGAGTCTTGTTAAAGGAAACTGTAGGACAGGCAGTCGTTGGTTTACGACGAAGGATTACATTACTTAACACAAGTAACATAAATTATATTTTTTATTTAAATATATATTTTATTTTATTATTATTGTTGACTTTATTTATATACTAATTTGATTTACATTATTATTACTTTTTTAAATATTTTTTTCTCGGAGTTGAGCTAAGGGGCTCCACCAAACCTTCAAATTCCTCTCGTATCCAATCTTGACAACCAAAATCCTTCGTAAAATCCTCAATGCTCCTTACTTTGTTACAAATAAAATCATCCACAATGACCTTAATGTTGCGTATGTATCAGATTTGGCCCAATAAAGATATTTATCCTTCCATAATAAACTTCATAACCATCCCAACTATGTTGTTTCAAATCTTGCTTCTTATTCAATTTCTGATAACCTTCAGAGGCAACTGAAAAGAAGATGGCCACGTGATCTCCTAATATAGACATAGTATTGGAGTTCTACCAATGGGTAGTTTCTTAACATGTTTTTCATGTCATTATATCCATGCACGAATTTACTAGATGTATTTTTTTTTTTGTACAGTTGTAAATATCATATAAATAATAATAAAAATAAAAAAATACATTTTTTTCTACTGTCAAATAACAAAGAATGTTACTAAAGTTTATAATTTTAAGATTACCTTTAGTGTGAAATATTGTACTAAAACATGACGATTTCTATGTACATTTCGTAAATAGTAAATTCATTTAAATAAACTTATTATTAAGACTGACATATTAAACAGATTTTTCTTAAAATGAATAAACTTACAATAATCTCCCTTTTGTTTTCGGGTAACGACATTTTTGTACTCTTCCAGTTCTTGCTCTGAGACAGAGTCGAACGGGTTCTTGGCATAAGGGCTCTTGTATACCGTAGCGTTGTGCTGGAAGCCACGTTGGATTATACCCTTGGAGGCAGCTCCGACAAGAATTACTTGGTCCCCTGTCATTGAAATATTGGCATCCTGCGAATCAGAAGGATAATAATTAATTGTTATATTTGATCAGCAATATTTGAACCAATAATAGCATGTGATAACGAAAAAAATAATACTGACCTGTAGTTTTTTGGCCTCTTCCCAAGTTACTCCCTCAAGGATATGGGATTGTGGACCAGACGTGATCTTGTCAGCTCTCCTGTTTTCTTTGATCTATTGAAAGTTTATCAAAAGTAAATATATAATATTTATTATTTATGTTGAAAATAATTATGATCAACACAAAATAAAAATTAATTAGACACATCTCCAAGAATAAATTCTTTCAACATTTTTTTCATAATTTACTTAAAATGAGTTCAAATCCCGTCCGTGGGAACAAAAAAAAGATAATAATTAATGATAAATGAAAAATAAAAAAAAAATAAAATTGCAAGCGCTACCAGATTACTTCGACCAGTACCGCACGGGTTAGATTCCCGCATGGGGACGATAACGTCCTCACCCAGAGATTCACTGGGAGGTAAGAGACTCCTGTGTCTTATAACATAGTCCTGGTCCTTCAGGGTCTGGGGTTCGGGCATAGGGCTAATAACCCTATCCCGGAAAAAAACACCTTATTATGAAACCTAAACGAAGCCTCGGAAAATTGGACTACAGAGATGGAGCAGGCTTATTAAAGTAGCAAAAGATCTACATGTTATGTAATGGCAAGAGAAAAAAAAAAATTACTAAAAATATTACACCCATGCTGCCAATACAAATATCAAAAGTTCTTCGTTGATTGCTTTGAAATTTTGAAACAAATAGAGCAATGAATTCAGGAGTGTTTTTAAATACACTTCCATTACGATCTACCATTTTGTTTTTCTAAAGGCGATTTTAATGATACTTGGTCTTCTAAAGTCTTCTCCTCCTTCAAGCTCTTCGAAAAAAGTAACAATGGATTTAGAATTTTATCTGCCAAAAATTCAGAAAGTACCAAACTGTGTAGTAAGTACACATAACAGTTTAGGTTATCATATATACAATGAACAAATGTATACAAGCAGAAATAAAAATGTTGGGATATCTTAAAATATGTGATTTATGTCGTTTTCTGTCATATTGATACCTTCATTGGTCAAACCTTGATGGGTTACTTGGTTTTTACAGTTTTAGGGACTCAACTTATTCAATTGAAAGTTATTGGTCTAGTGTCTTCGATTACTTCTGGTATACAGATTTAGAAACATAATCTACAAATTAAAATATTTTATTTTAATTTTAATAACATACCTGTTGTTGCAGCTTTTTGAATTCCTTGGGATTGGTGTTCTTGGGTACGAACTGAAGCGCCGAGTCTATCTTGACGGGCGTACTGGTGTGTCCTGGAGAACCGTCTGTGACCCACTACAGACAAAACCACACCTCAGGGACCAGGGGAAACGTAAGCCAAACTCGTACCTTGTTTTAACACCCAATCCACCACACTCTGGGGCTTCGTAACTCATATTAATGACCTTTAAGGTCAAATGAGCAATAATTATATTTGAAACCATATTTAAAAAAAAATATGTAATTACAAATTGTGAATATACTGCCGTGGAGGTCCCATCGGGTATGGTTTTGCCTGCTAATAACAAATGTCGGGGATTGGGTGAAAACAGGCACAAGTTTTTTCATTTTCAATACAACTTGGATATTCCAAAAATTTAATGATCTATTAAATAAATTATATCTATGGTTACTGATATGAACCCTTACTACCCATGATAAGTGCTCAGAAAACAGGCAGTGCAATAGAAGAAAAAAAAAAATTAAAACAAAATCCGCTAATAATAAAGTAAATACAAAGTATAAACTACACTAGGCATCAATAAGTTGAAATTAAATAAATTTTGTTTTCTAGAATTATAAACTATTTTGATTAAATAGAAATTTAATGAAATAATTAAATTAATGAAAGTAAGAAAAAACACCCTTCTTTTTACAGTCTCATATATTTATGTTAAGGAGCTTTTGGTGCTCTGCACCAAATTCATCTAAAAAATATTTTTAAATACACATTAAATTAGAATATGTATTCATATACATATATGATGTATGATTGTTGTATATATGTATAAAATATCTAAAATATTTAAAAATATTTTTTAGATGAATATGTCACAGAGCACCGAAAGCTCCTAAACATAAATGTATGAGACTGAAAAAAAAAAGGTTTTTTTTTTTTTTATTACTTTCAGTATTATTGCACAGTCTAAGTATTTAAACGTAATTAAATTAATTTTAATATCATGCTTAATTTAAAAATTATCTATTAAAATCTTTCTTTTAAATTTTAAAATGTTATTCACAAATAATTTTAAAATCATGCTTTTTTCTTTTTAAAATAAAAAATAAATTGTAAAGTTATTTCAAATTTTGCGATGAAGATAGTAGATTTTCTGTGAATGATATGAACAAGACTGAAAATGAAATGAAGTGGAGATTATTGAGAAAGATTCATAGGAACTACATGCATTGCCATCACCGTAAACGGTACAGCAATTGATAAACCTAATTTAAATTAATCTTTGAATGTTTCAAAATTACCTCATCAGCGCTATTAGCGTCCACCCACTAAAACATTGAGAAAACACACCATTACATATTAAAAAAAAAAAAAAAAGAAGCAAGAAAAAAAATTTATACACCACTTTTTCTCGATAAATTAATTAAATAAAAAAAAACAACATATTCTGACAGAAAATTTTAACCGAGTGGTGTATTAATTTTACAAAATAATAAAAAAAGCAAAACAAAATACTAAAAATACACAGTAGAGCGCCGATTATTCAGACCTCTATTTTGTTTACTTTTTATTTATCATTTAATATTTTAAATAATAAAGGTATTGGTTTGAAAGTTAGTTAAAAAAAAGGATAGGTTTATGGATTATTCAACGCTAATTTAAATTTTTAATTATTACAATAAATTTCATAATAAACTACATATATTCTACAGAAATAAATTGTAATTTATTTTTTAATTAATGGTACGACTAAAAACTATTTTTTAATTTGCTGTTTACAGTTAAGATGCCGACCATAAGATCGAATTTAGATGAATGGGTAATTGTTTCTGATTATATTTTATTCTGCTCACTTGTTTCAATTATTAGTCTGTTGGATATGATATACAGGAGTTTGTATAACTTTTCATGAAAACTATATAAACATGTCCAAAAAAAAAGTTAAAAATTCAATAACAACACATTATTTCTATCCTTACATATTTTTTGTTCTAGTGGCAACTTCACTACTACCCTACTAATAATATCAACTATCGCAACTATTACAATATCCCGATTAGACATTGTAATATGCATTGATTAGCCTGGATAACCAATACTCTACTGTAAAACAATATTTTATCAAAGATACTCAATAACAGACTACTGCTTTTATACACACTAAAAAATAAAGTTATGAAGTGTTTAGTAAGTTCAAGAACATTAAGAAAAATAATTTTTTTTTAGTAAAAGAAAAATTTGTAAATTTTGAACTGTAGTGATTTCATTAAAAAAAAAAAAATAATAAAAAAAGAAACAAAAATGACAAACTTCACGTAATAGCCAATAGAGAAACCAGAGTTTATTTCAGCCGTTTGGCTGACATCATTTTTAATATTTAATGAAATATATTAAATATTTGACTAATAAAAACATAACTAAGATATTATATTTGGCATGATTAAATTTTAAACTGAAGTTAGGAATCTAAAATTGGATCATCCCTACATATATTATTACAGTAAGGCTCGAAATCGGTTTTGTACCAAACATAAGCTCCTGTCATGCTCAAATACCATGAATGGGGTACCGTTGGATTCAGAATTTCACGGGGTGTTAGCGAATCACATTCTCCACCTTTGTTTTTCTTTCTAAAATAAATAAAGTCGATGCAAACATTTTGCTAGGCTTCGATACTGGAACGGTGGCAGGTCTCTAGATCGATACGGAACAAATTGGATCTTGAGGATAGTTGCTCCGGAACTATCGGATTCTGAGTTTTGAAGCTCCAAAACGTACTATTTTCGAGATAACGCAAGGCATAGGGTTCGCATCCACACAACCTTATATTAATTGTAGTACTTTCATTGAATACATATCTCATTTCATCGACTTGAGGTCTCTATGATCGAGAGAAGAGGAGTTTATATTATTTATCAAAGGTATTTTTGATCGGCAAGCCATATCATCGTTGATTTTTCAACCAAATCTCAAGATTGAGCCACCAATTTCGAGGGCTTCGAGGCTGGGCAAAATAGTCCAATCACCCCGAAAATTCAGGCAAACAAGTTATGAAAGAAAACAAACTTTATTTGAAAATAACTGAAAAATTAAACACTTTTCCCTTGGTTATGCCCATGATTATATAAAAGATTACTAAATTCCCCACAAAATAAAAAAAAAAATCATCAAAATCGGACAATTTTTAGCAAAGATGCAGCTTACTGAAATTTGTAAACATGTTGGTTCCAAACAAAAATGAAGATTTAAATAAATTTTTGTTTGCTTTGTGGATTATATTTATCGATAAAGTAACATTTGATGTCTTAATCTTTTGATAAGTTGCATTTTTTTATTTTCTTATTAATTTGGCATATGATAACAATATGCTGTGCGAATTTTTCGCACGGGTCTACTGGTCCTATATAAATTAAAATATGAGAAACTATATAAATAAAATAGTTGATTAAATTTAGGTTGATATATAGCTGAACACTTCAATTTGAAAGCCCACTTCACAAACTCCATCAACCTTCCACAAAACTCGATTGTTTGCAGAATGTTGACTAACCAAGTTCCTCACAAAATTGACACTAAAATTGGTCTTTGGATAAAAATCACTTTCATAATTTTTTCACCAGATCAAAACAATTAGTTTCTGTAGATAATGACTATTAATTTGTTTTGTTTTTAATTAACACCTGATTATTGTTTATTAACAAATGCGTAGGAAATTTATTAAAGGAACTCTAGATCTCCAGGCTCTGTGGTTTATTGAGCGAGTGAGATTATTACAGAAAAATCATTAACGTAATATATAGTTTATAAATAAGAAATTTATATAATCCTTAATGAACTATAAACTTACTAAAAACATTTTTTTTTTTAATTATAAAAACAAACACAAAATATTTTCATGCAATATTACACTGGCATATCCATAAATTAAAGAAAAAATAAATTACGGAACAGGTCTAACAGAAATCATAGACATGCAAACAATAAATAAATAAACAAACACAGTGTTCGATATCAAGATTAAAATTTTTGGATACAAAATCTATTAGGAATCTAAAATAATAATAATAAAATAAAATAAAAAAGGATCTATCAACTGGAGGAATATCCAACATGATATTCTATTTCAGTGCTTTTTGAAATCAAACGAAAAAACTTGGCCATGTTAAAAATAAATCAACGAACCAAAATATAATCGTCATATATTTTATTGCTCACACATATAAGAAAAAAAAAATTACAGGATTTATGGCTAATATAAGCATGCTTAGCACTTGAACGTAGCATGCATTTCGAATATAACTATAATAAAATCCTTATAATACTCATATCATTTATTATTCAATAATTGATAAACCATTTCTTTCAATTCCTTACAACTAACACCAACAAATTGACACTGGAATGTAATAAGAATAATGGAATGGATATTGCACCAATTTCTATGCTCATTCTAAGGAGATGTTAATTTGAAAAGAAAGGATAATCTACACATCGTTAAACTTACATTATGGAGCTTTACGAATCGAACAGCTATAGGATACTTTCTATTATTATTATTATTAATATATAAATGAATAAATAAAATTTGGAAATATTAATAGCATAGACTAGAGAATAATAGTTACATAATTCATAAATTTAATAATATATTCACAAATATACCAGTGCATATAGTAACAGAAACAAACAGAACACACATATCTATATAATGAAAATAATTTTATTTTAATTAATAATTAATAATATATTAATAAATTAAACTTGAGCATTAGAGAATAGAGTTTAATTACAGCTGTAAAAGTATTGTTTAATAACAATATAATTAATGTAAAATCATGAGACAGGAAATGCTACTCGTCTAATATTGCTGCCTCGATGAAGGCAAAACTGATTTCCTTGTGCTTTTGTTCCTTATTCTTTCTTATTTATCTATATAATCAAGGAGGCTTTTTTTTTTTTGCGCCATAATTTCAAGTTTGCATTTGGTTATCAATGCCTTTGTTTATGTCTATATGCATTATAAAAAATAATAATAATAAAATATAATAGAAAAAAAAAAAAAACCTGTACCACTACAACCCATGAAGGGTCGGGTCTTGGGTTCAGTACTATTTAGGGAAAGTACTGCTAGAATCACACTCGACCGCCAAGTTTTTCCCCTTAATCAATTATTTAATTAAGGGTACCCACTTTGTAGAGGTTGGGTGTGTCCCGCGGCTGATGAAACCGAATAAATAATTTTTCTGCGATGAGTCGGGATTTGAACGTGGAACCTTGAGCATTGGAAGCTTAGTGCCCTACCACTAAGCTACCCCGCTTCCTCAATATATAAGAAATAAAAACATTAAATGAGAGGATTATAGAAAAAAAAAATTTCTTTTCCAAAAAGAAAAGATATGGCCATATTTTTATTCCACAAAGCTATTGACATATTCACAGGTATTTCATTTTTGGTTAATTTTCTTATGTAAAAAGTAAAATTCTCAAAAACACAGGCTTCATTCAATTCTCTCATTACATTTCTGATATATGTTCGATTTTCTTGAAGTTTGCTTTTGATTTTTTTTTTTTAAATATTTTCGAAAGATAGCAACAAAATGAAAAATAATCAAGTAACAGTGCGGCACCTATAGGTGCCTTTGGGCATTGATTTAGTTATTGCGTACGTCACAATAAATATTTAAATATTTTACAGATACATTTTAGATTGATGGATAAAATATATTACCATCTTCATAAAATGGATAGAATAATTTGGTGATCTAGAGGATGAGCTTATCCCTTTTCATAACTTGCCTTAATTAAAGCTAATAAACAAACAAACCAGCTGCATTGTTTACAAACAGTAAAATATATTATTTCGTTATCCTGACTATGAGAAAGGCTGCAACATTAGACGAGTACCCAGATAATATGTATTATATAAAAAGAGAGAAAAGCGATAAAATCAAAAAGTTAAAATAGAATAAGATTATAAAAAACACATTAGTCGAAACGACAATAGTTCACACAAGTATTGAATAGAAATAAAGAATAATGAATAAATAATATTAACCCTTGAACCCAATGAAGCAAAGCGTATAAAGCATTTATATTCTTTAATAAAACATATGTATATATATTTTTTAAAAGAAGCAAACTTATCCTAGCAATAATAAAGAATTTAAAATATAAGATATAATATAGAATAAAACTCTCTTATTCAATGAAAATTATTAGCATAATTCAGCAGTACGAATGAAATAATACAAATGAAAAACGAATATGTTTTAACACGAAAAGGACAGATTCTTGTGTCTTTGACAGATTCTTTGAAAATCATCGGTCCACAACCGAACATAATAATGAAAAAGATGCAACTGTAAAATAAAATTCATTTAACTAATTTTTCGATGTTTAGTAAAATATATGAAATGTATTAACAGATAAGGTATAAAAATACACCCGAACTGTTAATCCTAAAAAATAATGTTTTTAAAAATAAAATCATAAAACTAATATTAATGATAACAATTAATTGGCTTTGAGCTAAGTTTATTGCATGATAAATTTAAAATTTATGTGTTACGTCGATGCATATAATGGAAGAGTTATTATTTGCCTTGCGAAAAAACTTTCATAACCGTAAAATTAGGCCTTTACGATCAACGTATTCCATGAATTAGAATATTAAATCCAGAGGCACATATTAAAACTAATATAATATAATCAAACTGGTTTTTATAACAGTCAGTGCATAAATCTCAACAACGATAAATATATTTATTTTTTCTTTTCTTAAAAAATAGAACTAATTATTTCAATAAAATATAATTTTTTTTTTTTAAATTTTATTAAAACAGAAACCATCTGGATCAGTAGCTAAGTTATATTAGAAGGTCTAATTCAAATAAACCCAATTTCCTATAGAAAATTCTAATAATTACTAATTATTTGATTTTGATATATATTTACTCTTTTCTAAATCGATTTGCATCAACAGCGTCTATATATAATTCATTCTAGGCTACGTTGCTATTTCAGCATCTCATTCACTTCAATTGAAACCCAGAAACCAATAACATCTTTAAAAATTAAAAGCTAGCGATTTCTTTTTGTAAATTATTAAGATCAATTAAAAAAAAAAAAAGAAAGAATGATAACATCAATCATAATAATAATAATAGATGATGAAGGAATGTTATCTAGGTCCGAGGTCCGAAGCGCAGTTAAGAGGCCGATAGAATACTCCTACTCCTTACTCCTTAGCTGTTGAAAGTCAACACTTCTACCTTTGTTATCTTTTTGGGATCTGGAGTTCCCGTCTCGAGTATCTCGACCTTTTGATAAACATTTGGAGAGTTCAGCCACCGGTTGCGGTCACTTCGGTTGACTCCTCCCTTTTTCCAATTCCTGTCGATAAGATATAAAGTACAAAATACTCGATTAATTTAAATCAAATCATAAAAAATAAATAAAATTAAAATATAGAAAACGCAATTTTTGTTCTGCTTACCCTTGCTTGTACATTTCTTCCTCTTCAAGAAGGTAACCGAGGGACGAAACCGCAGGCGGTACTTCCACATCGTTCCTAGGCTTGGGCAGCTCATTCTTCACTAATGGGCTTCGATAGATATATCCAGTCCTGAAGCCCTTTAAATAACAAATTTGTTTTTAGAAAAATTAAAAGTTTTGGGAATACATTTAAATAGACTTTTACTCTGTATTAAGGGTCATCGGAAGGGTGAACCCTTGAACAAAAGTTTCAGAAATTTCTGCTAGATATTTTTGAAAAGAAAATTCAGCAATTAAATTGATTATAAAATTGAAGGAGAAATAGTTGATAGATAATGTTGTTAGGATTTTCAGTCAAAGTGAAAAAAAATATATATATATTTTGTGTTGATGTTTCACTTTCCTCAACTTTGATGAAGGACATAAGTAAACTAAGGCCAAAACATCAACACAAAGTAAAATAATTTTTACTTTATAGAGTAAAGAGATGGCCCGGGGTGGTGGTAATAAAAAGATCAAAATATTAAAAAAACTATTATATAGAGAGTTTCAGTTGAAACTCTTTAAAAAACTTGGTAGAAAATTTTTACTTTATTTTACCTATATATGTAATATGTAGTAGGGGCAAATATAGTGATTGCGAAAACTTTTGAATCTGAATTTTCAACAAAAATACAAGTTTTGAGGTATCTTGAGTCCAAATAACTAAGTCCCACAAAAAAAAGGTGATAAGTGACATTTGTGTATGCGCAAACTGCATCATATTTTTTAATTTATATTTCTTACTGTTACTGCAACTCCGAGATAATTTTACAGTGTGATTTTTTATTTATTAAATTTGCTCAGCCAATAATAACTTTTTATCTCTTTTATAAACAAAACTAAGAGGAAAATGGGACCTTAGTGATGTATCTCTGCTGTATATGTTTTTATTTTTTAAAATTCTGTATTACTTACTGCATTATCAAGCATTCTCATGAGAGCTTCGAATTCTAACCCACCGACTCTCCACTTCTTGTCATTTGGCGGCGCCTTTCGGGCCGAATCATGGATAGATTTTCTTCCCTCGTCAGAAAGGGTAATTAAATTATCCACACCAAGTGGCATTAATTTCACCTGAAACAATGTATGAACAAAAATGGTGTTAAAAAGCTTCAAATATGCCACCAGATAATAGAGGTAATAAAACTGACGCATTATTTTTTACCTGAGTTTCGCAGGCGAGAACAGTATTGTACACGTGGAAAAATGCTTCTTCTATTGTTTCACCACAGCAAAGGGCACCATGGTTGGTGAGTAAAAGAACCTAAAAAGAATAAAAAAAAAAAATATTAAAAACATTACCTAAAGAAATCTTAATTTAATAATTAGGATTATAACTAAAAATTTTAATATTACTTATTAATCATGCATTATATTCTCAACAATCTATATATGAGGCTTTCATCTGTTGATTGAATGACTAACTCAAAAATTTAAAATCCCCTTCGGCACTGGTACTTTTTACTTCTCAAATTTGTTATCCGGTCGCCAGGCAACTCGCTGTGCTGTGCACACGCTTTAGCCAATTCGGTCACCCCGCCCCCATCAGTTTGTAGAATGTAAATAATTTACTGACTAAGTATTCAAGATGTGTACAAGATTTGCATTGTTTTCTTATGGTTAGAAATATTACCTATCTTCTCCCTTCCCCCTCTGACTATGTTAACCTACCTTTTGCTATCTGAAAAAGGACAACTGGGAAATTCTCCCCCCTGACCTTTTCACTTACCTACCAAATGTGCCAGTACTAGAATACCTTCAGTGCTCAAACCACGGTTAGTAAGAGAAAATATTACAATTTTTATAAATGGATTATATACATTATTTTTAAATTCTTGAAGGAATTAGGTCGACTGCTCTACATATCATGGGTGATAAATATTCAAGACACAGTCTTTTTTAAACAAAATTTTTAATTTTTTATTTATGCCAACGTTTCAACCCAAACATGTGGGTCATCTTCAGGGCGTGGTTTGAGCACTGAGGGTGTTCAAGTACTTGAACAAAAAACAAAAGTTTGGGTACTTGAACACCCTCAGTGTTCAAACCACGCCCTGAAGATGACCCACATGTTTGGGTTGAAACGTTGGCATAAATAAAAAATTAAAATTTTTTTTTAAAAGACTGCGTCCTGAATATTTATCATCCATACATTAGTTTTGGTTTGTATAACTTTTTACATATTTCATTTGTAATATTAATTATAAGATTCATCAATCACTATAGTTTATTATCAACCATTATCGGTCGTATAATATTATATCTCTGATTGTATTTGAAAATTTTCAGCCCTGATAATGACCCACATGTTTGGATTGAAACGTCAGCACTAATAAAAACTTTATAATGACTGTGTCTTGAATATTTATCACCCATGATACGTAGAACAGTCGACTAACTTCCTTCAACAATACTGATATATGATAGTGAACCAAAAATTCCACCCCAACAAGATGATTTGCCTCAATAGATTCACACCTTTAAAAATTGAATATACTAAAATTTTATTAATAATGCTTTTCTATACCTCAAAAAATCTGATTATATATATATAAATTTTACAAATATTGAATACACACTTTGTTAATCGGTCCAAGACTTCTAGCAATCTTTTCCCTCTCTTCAGGCTCAGCAGCACTTCCAAGATACTGGTGCTGGCTGACTTCACCTATAACTGCGCTCTCTGCACTTATTGGAAGAATTCCACATTTCAAAGATGAGATCTGCAAGTAAAAAAAAAAAAAATTAAAAAAGAAACTAAATGTAAAAAAAAAACCAAAAAAAAAAACCATTTCAGTGATTTAAGCTTACCGCAAGTACTGGAGGATTGCGGACGTGAATTACACACTTGATGTCTGGCCTGGCTGCGTGAAGGGCTGCATGCAGCTGGAACGCAACGGCATTGACAGAGAAGTTGGTTGTGCCCTGTTCAACGACGTTCCCTTGCATGTCGACTTTCACTAAAGATGAGGCAGTTACTTCGTGGTACATCAATCCGTGCGGGTTTACAATAAATTCTTCATTATCTTGTGCCAGTCGTCCCTACATTACATTATTTCTTATAAATATAGATCTAAAAATTAATAATTAGAAGCAACAACTTTTAAACTAATAAGGTAATAATATATATCTTAAACACCAGAAAAATAAAAACAACAGTATTTTAGAAACATTATCTCCACATATATTATTACAGTAAGACTCGAAATCGGTTTTGTATTAAATATAAGCTCCTGTCATGCTCAAATATCATGAATGGGATACTTTTGGATTCAGAATTTCAAGGGGAGTTAGCGAAGCGTACTCTCCGCTTTTGTTTTTCTTTTTAAAATAAATAAAGTCAATATAAACATTTTGTTAGTCTTCAATACTGGAACAGTGGTAAATCTTTTAAAGACAGGCCCTGCGATTTTAAGCCTGTAACCAAGATTAAGAAAGCACTGGAAAAAAAACTAACTCTACTCTCTTTTGTTTCCTGGGCCTGATTACTAATTGATATTTTATCATGTGCATGTGCTCTTACATCTTATATCTCTTGCATCTTGATTATCTTTTATAGATGTTTAGATGTGGCATGCCATAATATTGTATATAGAATAAGTATCTTTTTTTGTTATTTGTGTTATCTTTATTATCTTAAATATCTTCCTTTTTATCTTTAATTGTATATAGTAATTTGTTTGGATTCCCTCTTTTTCCTTGTATTTTATTTCTTTTTATTGTACATAGTATTAATTCTGTTAATATTTCTTTTTGTCAATAGCTCTGTTAATATTTTTTGCTGCTTTATAAAAAATATCCAACCTAACCCTTCTCACCCGAGCTAGCATGGTAGAGTAAATATTTAATGATGGCCATTAAAGGGTAAGTACTTTATGTTTTCTAGATTTATCTCTTTAGAGATGAAAGGCTGGTAAGCCAGGCGCCCAATAAATAAAAATTCTTGTGGAAAATTATATTTATTAAAAATTATTTTATTATCTTTTTATTTATCCTTTTTTTGGTCATAAGCCAAAGATACTATTTTCGTGATAATGCAAGGCAAAGAGTTCCTAATGACACAACCTTACATTAATTGTAGTACTGTCATGGAATACATGTCTCATTTCATCAACTTGAGATCCCTATGATCGAGAGAGGAGGAATTTATATTGTTTATCAAAAGTTTTTTTTTTGTCGATATGCCATATCATCGACATGCCATTCTTCATCAAATCCATAAGATTGAGTCACCAATTTTAAAGGTTTCTTTCTCCTTGAGGCGGGCTAAATAGTCCAATCACCCAGAAAATTCAGGAAAATAGTTATGAAAGAAAAGAAACTCTATTTGCGAATAATTAAAAAATTACTCACTTTTTCTTTGGTTATGTCCATGATTATATAAAAGATTGTTAAATTCTCTACATAAAGAAAAAAAATTGTTGAAATTCGACAAATATTAGCAAAAATACACCTTCTTGAAATTTGTTAACATGTTGGTTTTAAAACTTAAAGAAGTTTTAAATTAATTTTTGTTACCTTAAAGTAACAATTGATTTATTTTATGATATGTTGCATTATTTTCTTATTATTTCAGTACTGAACAACATAACATACTGTGCGTACTGGCCTATTGGTTAATATAATAAATAAGTTATTATCAACTCACAGTTATTAGGTTGTGGATACCATTGGACCAACCGTAGAGGTCCATGAGCCTGAAGACTGAAGCTAACTTACACCGAAGAACCTTTTCGCCTTTTGCGTAACCCATTGCTTCAATACCTCTAATATCATTAATTGGAAGGACGCAATTAGAACCTGTAAAATAATAAAAGTTTTTAATCAACTACAAAATTATGAGTTTAAAAAAGAAAATCTGTACCATCACAACAGATGATTTCAAAACTTTTTCTTGATTAACAGTTATAACAAGGAAACAATATGGTCAGCGGCAGTAGCGGATCTAGTATTCAATCTTCAGAGCTAGCACTGGGAGGGTCATGGATAGAGATAACTCCTCACAATGGGGGAAGAGATCTTCCTCGGGTAAATTTTTAAAGGAAAATGATTTAAACTGATTTTTACAGCTTTCAAAGCAGTTAAATTGTATAAAATAATTCTAATTCAGCAATTTTAATATAACTTAAAAATAGTGAAGTTGTACAAATCAATGAAAAGACACGGATATCAATACTGTTTTTGAGATAAACCATAATTCTTAACCGAAGCCTGTTAGGAATTATGGTTGTCATGGGGAAGAAGAGTCGGCCAAGAAAATCAAGATAATTTTTAAACACTAAGTGAGTCCACATTCAGATTTTCACCTGAAGCAGAATTATTTCTTGATGTTGACCCCGTGGTAATGCATTCATAATGATGTAGAGATGGTTGACAGTTGATATGATATGAGAAGGAGTTAGTTGAGGGTGCGGTCAAATAAATAAAAAAAATTAAAATATATAAATAATTTTAATTTTTGCCGACGTTTCGACCCACTTTGCAGGTCGTCTTCAGGGCGTTGGATGTGGCACTGCGGGAGGCAGTTGAAACACTCAAACACTCACCAGTGTTTCAACTGCCTCCCGCAGTGCCACATCCAACGCCCTGAAGAGGACCTGCAAAGTGAGTCGAATCGTCAGCAAAAATTAAAATTATTTATATATTTTAATTTTTTTTATTTCTTTGACCGCACCCTCAACTAACTCCTTCTCATATCATATCAATGGTCAACCATCTCTACATCAGAATTATTTCATTTTAGGGGCGGGGTGATGGAGCAGGCGCACATCACTGCCGTTGCCCAGCAACCTGATATATGAGATAATTTGATTAAAATAATAATGAATTTGCGTTTCGGTGCCGATGGGGGTCTTTTAAGTCTGTTATTAATCTCCCGCCATTATCCCCTGACCCGGGAAAACCTCCGTATAGTCTAACAGGCAAGGAAAGGGAGAACAAAAAATAAATAAATGAATACAATAAAAAAGAATTGTTTCATTTTGAACCCTACAATGCATAACTACAAAATTGTATTTTTTTCTTTCTTTCATTAGCAAGTTTTATCACTAACCTTTATTTCTAAAATTAATTAAGTGCACAAATTTCAGTTTGTATTCATTATTTTTAATATCGTCTTTTTTTGTTTCACAAATGTTCATTAATTTCAGTGATCCAGCCCTTATACAGTCCAAAACAAATTATCATGATCATACAGACAATATTGGGGGAAAATAATTCTATGTCTTGGGCACTCCGGATATTAAAGAAAGAAACTTTCTGACATTTTTAATAAGTAAAATAATATCGAAGATACCATTTTAGTAACTGACAAAACTACAAAGGCTCCTTCTTTGTTAAACAAATAAATCTTGAGTGAGAACAATAACGGAAAGGTGTAAGTTCAGGGAGAGCTGTGTATTATAGCTTAAATATTTAACTAGAGGGATATTTTACGGTGGGACAAACTCGTCACTTATTGAGTATATTATTATTTAAGTTGTAATTATGAAGCTTTACCAATTGTAAAGTGTTGAATAGTCTATTTTGATAACATATTTGGTTGATGTCACTTATACGTCGAATGCATTAGGAAGAAGGGTACAGGACAGGGTGTTTCAGGGTTAAGTGACCAAACTAAAAATATGAATTAAGGATCTCAAAACAAGAAAAAAATTTCCTCTGATGGTATGTCCGCAAACGCTTTTTTTAGGAGATATTCACACCTAAAGATTTTCATTGTTACGAAATATTTACGTTATATTAAGTAAATAAAACTTATTTATTTGTTCTAACTACTTTATTGATTAAATGTAAATTTAATTCATATTAAATTTTATTCGAAGTGATTTCCTTGAGCACTAATACAGGCTCGGCATCTTTCTACAACAGCAGCAGTGGCAGAACGGCACTGGATATGTGTTATTGTTTCACAAGATTCAATTAACCTCCTTCATAAGGATTAAGGTCATTGACCGGACTTGCATGGACATTTTGTTTAATGTAACCCCAAAGAAAAAAATCCACCAAAGGTGTCAGGTCTTGAGAGTGTGAAGCCCAAGTCACTGGTCCTGCACAGCCAATCCATTGACATGTCCCTTCTCAGTTGTAGTGGAATATTCCAGGTTTTATTTATTTCATATGACGTAAATAATTTATAACAACGAAAATCTTTAGGTTTGAATAGCTCCTAAACAAAGCGTTTGCGGATATACCTTCAAAGGAAATTTTTTTTCTTGATTTGAAATCCTTAGTTCATTTTTGACCCTGAAACACCCTGTATAATAGGAGTCCTCGCAGAGACATATTAGTTTTAAGTTATTTAACTATCAAAGTCTTTTTAAAATAAAGCACTAAAGGTGAGAAGGATTTTAATAAACTTCGTTATATGATATTATCAATTATAGTAATTCAAAAAGTACTTTACAATTTATCTCTTACCTCTAAAAATATTGGCTTGAAGCCTCGAAGCGCCGCCGACCATGTCCTGAATTTGCTGAAGGAGGCCCGCGGGTCCACCTCCCTCCTTCATTTGTGACTCGATAATCCTCTCGAGCTCCTCGCGGAACAGCCTCGAGCTCATTATCATCTCTACTCGTTTCCTTCGTTCCATCTCCCTCATGTCCTAAATTGTAAAATAGGATCAGTAATTTAAAACTAGGGATGGGAAAGACGTTAAAAATAAATAAATATATAAATAAAATTCTTGAAATAGAAAACAAGCTTCACCGCTTAAATAATATTTCACAGCTATCCAGAATAGATATTAAAGTATTAATTAATTTAATGAATAAACTACTGTAGATGGCTGGTAAATCGAAATGGTTTGATGTTAAGTGGTAAACTTTGTTTTCAGTCTCAAGAACATTATGAATATACCTCCACCCCTTCGCTTCACCTTATACGAACTATACTATAATAAATATAGAATATTTAATAGTTTATCGTTGCATTATAAAGGAAGGAGATGGTTCGGGATGGCGGTCATAAATAGACTAAATAGTGTTAAAACTATTTTATTGAAAGCCAACGTTTCGACCCGTCTTTGCAGGTCCATTTAGAACTGCCTAAGTGAAACTCCTAGCTGAACACACCTCCATGAAGAAGACCTGCAAAGTCGGGTCGAAACGTTGGCTTTCAATAAAATTGTTTTAACACTATTTAGCCTATTTATGACCGCCACCCCAAACCATCTCCTTCCTTTACAATAAATATAAATTTTTTTTTATCATTTGGACTAACTGAAAAATAAAACTTTTCAATTTTAATACGGATTTAAAATTAATTATGGAACTTTCCTATTGCAAGTGAGAAAATAATACATTTATCATAAAATTGATTTCATATTGGTCAATCACCTATAGGGACGCACTATATCACAGAGTGATATCCTTAAATTATTTACTCAAATCCTGTGGATTAGAAGATAAAAAAAAATTACCAGCTAAGAATAAAAATTATCTATAAGAATTATAGATATACAAGTTAAACTTACAGCATCGATATCTGGAGGTCTCATTTTGGTCTTTTCATCTTCCTCAACCTCCTCGGGGAGGCCGTTAGTGGCTGGTGCCTGCTCAGACTCTGTCATCTCCTCAGGTCTGAAAATTAACAAATAATAATTAATAACTAAAATATATCCACAATATTAAATATAATAAGATAAGAAAAGTATTTGCTAGTATATATATATATATATATATATATATATATATAAACATACACAAAAGTTTATTATCATGATAAATAGAACCTATAAAGAATCTAACATATGAGACGAGGAAATCAAGAATTTCTGGGAATGTACAGATGCGTGTAAGCTCGAATTATCATTTCATCTAGGGCAAGTAGAGGATGTGTAGGATGCAACAAAGCCGAGGAATTATGGAAATTTTCGCTCATTATTTCAACAAGACCTTTAACAGCGCAATGTGCTACATCTACATGACAAGTTTTCTGGGATGTATGACAACAATAAGCAAATAAAGGGAATCTTTAATACATTTCCTTTTTTAACATCTAAATGAAATAGAATTTTCTCTATTATAAAAGATATACAATATGGGGGAAAATATAATTGAAATCATCTAAAACCCAATCATTTCAATATATTAAACATTTTATCATTTAAATTTAGTAAGATATAACTGTTAAACTAAAACAAGATGAAATATTTGGCTAAAAAGTAATTTAATATGGAAAAATAAGTAAAAAAGTAGAGTTTTATTTGTACGATTCGCTTGTGTAGTTATAGACAACACCAGTTAAAAAAATAAATTAAAATTAAAAACAATAATAATAAAAATCGCTAATTGAATTTACTATAGTTCATTTGATTAAGAAAAACTAAATCGGAAAAGTAAAAAAAAAATTAACTATTCTTTTTTGACATACAGAAATCCCAAATGCATAACCTGTTAAGTACAACTTCACACCTTTTAAGACTACTCAGTGACATTGTTGTACATATTTTTCAGAGAATAAGTACATCAACTATTTTTTCAATGGTAATAAAAAGATAATTTTAACTGTTTAGAAGTAGAATTTATATAATTGTGGTTAAATAGTTGACTGTCGTGAATAATGAGGAGAATAATAGTTGTGGTGATCAGTCAAATAAGAAGGCAAAAATAAATTATAATATTTATTTTGTCATTTGCTAAATGAGAGTCTCTCGGTGAGACGGATTCGTCATCGAAGTCGTCGTCGTTTCATAACTCAGGGATGCTTCCTACCTCCACAAGGCAAATGACAAAATAAATATTATCATTTATTTTTGCCTTCTTATTTGACTGATCAGCCCAACTATTATTCTCCTCAATTTATATAATTATATGCAAGTGACTTCGATATATTAAAAAAAAAAGATAACTTTGACTTATATCGAAAATGTTTTTTTTTAATAAATTAGTATTTTTAATATACCACTCTTTAAGATGCAATGTACAAGAAAAAAAAAAGAAGCTATTTTCAAGAAAATTATTGAAAACATTTTAAGAACAATTAGACAATTATCACAACTGTAGTGTAGAATTGCTTGAAGATTTCAGACAGTGCAGTACAAGAAAAATTGTTTAAATTCTTCTTTGTGCAAATGTTTCGGCCTAAATTTTAGATCTTTATTATAACGGAGCAAAGATAAGATAACCACATTATAATAAGAAGAAAGCTTACTAGAAGAAATATTATAAAAATAAACAAAATATATGAAAAATAGTAAATTTAGCGAATCGATTTTGAAAATAAATAACTTTAAAAACCTTATTAGTAAATTTTTTTATTGAAAAAAAAAAGGAGACACCATGAATGTCAGTTCTAAAAAAAATATATTTGAAATAAAATGGAGTTCAGAAATTTTTGTAACTAAACTATTATTATTATATTACTACGTTATTCGTTTTAAACTAAATGCAGATAATTTTGATACCGTTTTCATACGTTTTAGCTCCAAATATTTAAGAAAAATAATTAAGCCGTTGAAGCAAAGGAAAGCCAATCACAGGCGGATCTAGGGCGATGAAGCTCTCCCTCCTCCCTCTCCCAAATGGTAAAATATAACCATGTTTTATGGAAAAAAAATATTAAAAACTGTCTCTTAAAGTATTATTGTTCGTGTAATGACATTTAATAGAACTTAAACACGTCATATAGGTAGTTATAGTTTCTTTTTTTTTCAAATTAATTATCGTTATATATACAAAAAAAAAAAAAAGCTTTCGAGTTGATGCCCCTTCACAAAATTAAATCATGGATCCGCTAGTGCCAAATATGAATTAAGTAATATGTGACAAATCTATATAAATAAAATAAAGGTTTTGTCTGTACATTGAATAGAATCAACCCGTTTCATGATATATTTCCGTTTCATACATTACAGACACCAAATCTACTTTTTAAAAAATTTTGCCTGTCTGTATGTCCGCATTGTACAACGAAATTTTGTCAGGGGTTAGCTCAGCAATGGCTAATGGTAGACTTTTGATATTATATTTAGATTTGCTTGACTTAAGACATAAGCTTTAAATGAAAACAAAATATTGAATAGAACCAGAAAGTTTGAATTCTTGAGTAATTTGTTTAGAAATCTCGGTTAGGCACTTACTTACTTCCGATTCTCACTCCAACCTACTCTACCGCGAGCCTCATTTAAAAGTTTTACTATTCAACTGATGGAAAAAATTATCACAACTCAACGGGAAAAATCCGAAATCTCGAACATCCGTAACGCGTTGTCGTTTAAAATACGGATAAAACACACTCATTTTTCAACTTTGTCCGATCTTGCCGATCAAGGTGTCTTTCGATTCAACTTCCCGAGCCTAACAAATGTTGTCGTATACATTAAAGGATAACCAAACGGATTAGCAGGAAATCGAAAAAAAAAACTCCCAAAAAATTTCACACCGCCCGCCACAATATTCAGATCAAGTTCTAATACAAATTTTAACTATATTCCCGTCAACAACTACAGGTACATCAGCTAGTTAGAAATAAATTTAACAGTATTAAATATTAATATTAAACAAGAAGTTACTTAATAAGAAATAAGGTAGAGATGTTACAGAGAGCACTCTATAGACTATAGACCCGCCCCCCCCCCCCCAGCTGATATAAAATTACTCGAGAGCAGTCCGTTTTCCCTAAATGCCACACCACACCACGCCCACACAGACTGGATGAGATCGCTTCTCTTCAAGGCTTACTCACCTCCGCAGTAGTTAGCAGTACCCTGTCAAGTTAGATCGAGGATAGTTAGAATGGTAGAATATTTAAAAAAAAAATAAAATACTAACTTTGGGATAGGCTCAAGAAATTTAAATACAAAACAATAAAAATAAAAATCGAAGCGTCCAGTGTAGTTTTAATACAACTGAATAAGAATAGACAGGCGATCGAGATAAATAATCAAATAAAATACCGATAAATATATCATTGATTACTGACTAAACGCAATACGTCTCAACCAAGACGGCTATCGTACAACAAATATAAATATTCCATCGGTCGGTTTTCCAAAGAGATATCACACTTCTTAGGATATTGCGTAATGAGTGAACATACACCAGGAAGTAACTAATTGAAAGGCGCACAATGGACCCAAAGGGGTCGACGTGCTTAAAGCCAAAAAAAAAAAAAAAAAAACTAATTGAAATAGCGACGCCAGTATATCTTTCTTCAAAGTGAGTCGGACAAACTACCAAGAATTGTGATGACAAGAACGACAACCCTCATACTAAACATAATAACTCAATACAATTCCACAAATCGAAAAAGTAAAATACTTCGACTCAGGGGTGCCCAGAAGGGGTTTTTATGGCGCAAATTTTGCCATTAAACTTTTTAAGGGTGACATATTTTTAAGGGTTTTTAAATTTTTGAGGAGAGCATATTTCAACGAGGTTATGAATTTTCGGAACTAAAAATTTCAGAATAAGGGGCAAGGAGAAAACGTGTAGCAGAAGTAGTGTAAGTGTATATTATTTAAGATTATTTTAATTCTATGTTAGCTTGCTCTGTTTGTATGAAAAGGTGAGCAATAAAATATCTTGGGAGGAGGAGGAGATAGGTTCTTGGGGCGATCAACCTAGGAGAGAGAGGGGGAGGATGGGCACCAACTGCCTCGAGTTAATGTAAATTCGTTCATATTAACTTTTATAATTTCAGTGGCTTGTTTCATTTGCATTTGATGAGCAACAAAGAACAAAATGGCCAAGTTACTAAGCTCATGGCATCGAAAACCAATCAAATGTTGCTATAACTATCGATGGCTCAGCGGTTCCATCGGCTTGAGGTCGTTGATGGATCCTCTGGATGGAATCTCATTATGACCTCAGTGTTGTTATTTTTCAATTTACTTATTCAGTTATTCAGTTTGCTTTCTATCTATATTTATTCCTTTTTGGAAATTCAAAAATCCTCTACATATTCATTTTCTTATATTTTTTCAACGTATTTTGTAACCTTCTGCTAGCATCCAACAGGTCGTTCCTAATCTCAGCATAAATCGTTGTCCATTGCTGCTGAGTTTAGAAACTTGCTCTAAGCTAGGGAGGTTGGCAAAATAACGATATTCTTTTCAAAAAACAAATAAATAAAAATAAAAATGTTTATTGTGAAAACGCATCAATATGGGAGAAGTATTAAACACTAAGCCTCAGAAATATCTATGAAGTTTATAAGTTTTACAATTAGTCATTATAAATTCAATTTAGATCTTTGTAACATATTTCATTGGATTGATTATTTTTTTTTCTAATTTCTTTTTAATCGAGTAAATATTGATTAATCGATACCTTTTCTGTGATAAGAAATATACGGATAATAATTGTTGCTATTAAGGGATCATAAATTTAAGACTTTAATTCAATGTTTGTATACATTTACTTTTAGCATTAATTTTGTAAATAGAGTGTGAATGTTCTCTCTGAACACTGTTATAAATGTCCTTAATTGTGACAGATTTTAATATTAACCAATTAAAAAAAAATTCAATGTTGATCCTCTTAACATTCTTTCAAATATTAAGTACCTTTGATTCACGAAATATCGAAGCCCAATGTAGATATTTTACAGTAACGATATATCGATACATATGGTACATATACGTACTTTTGCATCTTTATCTTTTCAAAGATTAAAGTTGTATGGATCAAGTTTTTAATATTTTATCTTATGTATTTTCTCGAATACGGCCAGACACCCAATTTTTTTTTTTTTTTTTTCTTCCTTTCATCTTGTAGTCTATATGGGATTTCCCGAGTCAGATGGTAAGGGCATGGGATTAATGCCAGAGTTAAAAGTTCTCCCGTATCCGGAACGCGAACTCGGAATTATTTCATCGTCTTTAACTTCGGTTATCAGGTCAGACACCCGAAACAGGATCCTACTAAAGATTGCGTTTGGAAGTCTACTATTGCAGTTATACAGAAGGGGCGGAGATACCCCCACCTCACCTGACAGCCTAACGTCCTAATGATAAGGTCAGGACGTCAAGTCAAGTCAAGTCAAGTCAAAGGAGAGAACATCGGGAGCAGACAAAGGAGGCCGAATCTACTAAAATTCACCTCGGCACGTATCTAACGTCTGATGGAGCTCTTAACCGCAATGCGACCCACGTTAAGAAATTATTATCCTAGATTCAGGTCACCGTAATGTCGTCACCATGTTAAGCTAATATGAAAAAAATCGTTTTCTGTCATTAATTATGTTTATTAATTTACCAGCTGCATGTTTGCAAAATAAAATCTTCAGAATATCAATCTAGGTATCAGAGAAGTTAGAAGGTACAGAAAAAAAAACGTGAAGTTCTTTTTTTTGTCTAATGAACAGCAACTTTGTTTTTTCATTCAAGTAACCTAAATACATATACGAAGATAAGTTTCTTTGGGGAGGACCTACCCATTTCCAACTCCCTACTCCAGAAAATATTTGAAAAGAAAATACAATAAACAAAAACATATAATTACTAGTTTATCTGTACGAATAATTCGCAAAGAATTTTGGTCAGCGAACAAATGATGAAATAACAAGGAACTTAAAATATTTAACCTATCATGAGATGAAGGAACCATTTCCTATTTTTGCGGTAATTGTAAAAGGAAACTATTTTAAAACTTCATTCATGTTTTAAACCAAAATGTTTAGAAATTATAATAACCCGTGTATCAGCTAATAAAGGTCGGAATTTGATGGAAAATGTATATTTTTTGAGTTATTCACAAATAAAGTTTCTTTTTCTTTTATGGAATTTTCGGAGGACATGGCCATTTATGTGACTTTATGAAAAGAATATCTTCAAATGAGGGCTCAATCACTGCATTTTGATTTCATAAAGAATTGACGAAGATAAAAAAGAGTCGGCCAGAAGTCAAAATAATAATATCGATTTTTAAACTTTAATGGTTGGATTCTCCACTCAAGCTAGAATCTACTGGTCCTTAATACCAGTAATGGGACTGAGTAAGAAGCGCTGGGATCTCCTTGAGTCCTGCCTTTCCTTCTACGAGTGGAGAGAAGGGCTCTTGACTCGGAGTTCTCCTAAGTGAATATATTCTGTAAATATTGTATAAAAGTATGCTCGTGTTTTAGTTGTTATTTTGATTAGTTTACTTCTTTTGTTTATGTAGATTTACTTCTAGTATTATTAATTATCTGTATTATTTATTTTATTTTATTGTAAATAGAGTGTGAATGTGCTCTCTGAACACTATTATAAATGTCTTTAATTGTGACAGATTTTAATAATTCTAAATAAATAAGTTTAAAAAAAAATAATAGTCGATTAGTAAGATCTATTGAAGGATATAATCGAATCTCGGCCTCCCACGTCAAGAAAATTATTTTGGTTAGACCAATGCCTGTACGTGATGGCGACCGCATTTTTCTCAAATTCAATATACAAGTTGTTTTTATAGAGGATAGAAATCGATCCCTCAAATACAAGTAAGATATCGATGTCATTGCTAACCAACTTGTGGAGAAATATAAGTTTTTACATCATGTATTAATTCTGTTGTGGCTTTTAGTGTTTTACTTAGGTCTTTATTTTTTTATATATTAATTACAAACAGTTACCAAAAATAAATAAATAACGGACAAAAACTTAAGCGACATGCTGTCGATAGTGCGGTCAATATACACATAATATACATTATTGTAGCGTTTATCTCAATTAACTAAGTTTCGATTTTGGATTGACTATATAATATCGCTAATATCTTGGATTGAATAAATTAGCGATTCTGTGCCTAATCTTAAAGAAAAGGTATATTTTTTGGGGGATTTCTTCTTAATAATTATGTTATTAGTTCAAGTTACAAACTACATTTAAAATTTAAAAGAAGTTGTATAGCCCTCAAATTTAAACACAGTAATACTGTAAGAGATTGGAGTTTTGAATTCTAGAATAAAAATAAATATTTTTTGTTGTGGATGGAAAGAGCTCAAGAACTAGGATTATCAAACTATGGCAAGCGAACAAAAAAAAAAAAAACGCTGTAAATTATTTCATAATGGTTCCAAACAATTATACATGTAAAGTAACATTACCTTCGTAATTACAAAGATAAATAAATAAAAGGTGATTCCAATTATAATACCTAAACATTTTTTTTAATAATAATTAGTAATATGCTAAAAACATTAGCATTACTTCAGTAACACATTCAAAAACCAAAACAAAGGAAATAACCTTTGCAGTAGAACATATAAAAACACCTAGGGACCGTATATTTGCTCCTAATTGTCCGATTTTAACCATTGTTTTGTAAGGAAAATTCGTAAACATTTAAATAACCATATACAGTATCGACAAAAAAGTGTATACTTTTTGAGTTATTCAGAATATAATTTTACCATTCCTCGGAACTTTTTTTCGTAGTTCCTTTTCGTTGAAGTGTATTATATGGATAATCTTAAAGGGTATCGAGAAGAAGACATTAGCGAAGTTTCATTGAATTCTGTAGATTCGTTTAGGCGCTACAGTCTATAGCAACGCAGGTTTTTCGGTCGTCATCTTGAAAGGAAAACGCGGATAGAAATGTCGATGAAAGAGGATCATCCTCGGGTGACCTCTAATTTTAAAGACAAATTTGAAAAAAAAGTAGGTCCAGTAGTTTTGAAGAAAATGAGCGCACGGCGTACGTATAAAAAAATTTTATTCGTTTTTCGAATTCTACGTATCCTGAAAAGTAAAACCTCAAATTTTGAGAGGGGGTTAAGTTTTTTAATTTTTTGTTCGGTCACAATGGTTCATTATTGAAAATAATAAACCAAAACCATTTAATTGTTTTCACACATTCACAGAAGAATACATTTTTTTTTTTTTTAATTTCTGAACATGTTGATTGTAATATGAATAAACACGATCAACAATTAACAATAATAATAAGCTAGGATGGTTACAGTTATAAAGAAGAAAGCACTTAAAGTGAAGAGGACTTAAGAATCAAGTTGAGCTTCATATAAAGCCCATCATTGATGCCATAACCATGGGCCAAGTATCGATAGCTAAGGGCCAAGTATCGAGGTATCGATAGCTTCATAAAGCCCACCATTGATGCTCCCATCGCAAATAGTACTGCCAACTAAACAAATATCTTGATTTCTTCCTTCACAAAGTCTATGATTGCTTAATCTTAAGCTTAATAATAATTAATTTTCTATTAACTTTCTTCTTGAGCAAATTACCTTTAATGTACATTGTTTCGTTTACATTTTTTTGTAAACAAGGTATTATTTTTTTCTTCTTTAATGAAGATAAAATCTAATATTAATATTAAAAGATTAAGTATGGATGGTGCACAGTGACCCCTTCTCTTGAATATATATAAATTAATTGAAATAGAAATGTTTTTGAAACTGCTAACAACTTCGGTAGTTAAAAGAGTAGAATAGTAAGACGAGAAAAATCGATAATAGTCAGTTTTGAAGTATCGATCCGGCATTGTTACAGAATAGTTATGGTTACTACAACCAATCAACAGGTCGATATAGGCAACAATACAAAACATTCCATCGCTTCCTCCTCTCCTCCCCCACCCCCCTCAATGACATATTACTAATGATATAGGTAAGGTCGTTCGAGGACGATACGACGGGATCGATCGATCCTTCGACACCACCGCCTTCGATATAATAACTTTCAGGTTCAGCGAGCACTGTTCAACAACTTTGATACAAACGCCCGTGAGAACTCCAACACAACTATTCCACCTTCATCTGTGGGCGTCGATCTTCTGCTGCTCTCTAACGGGATACTATTAGTTAAACACTCTGACATATATAAAAAGCTATCAACAATTATATGTATAAATAAATTTAATGATAGTATCATTAACCACACTAGAAGGCATTGAAATGGTGTTGCGAAATTTTCATAGAATATAAAACAAGCTTATTAATTTTTTTTTTTATCTTCAAGAGACAAGTATAAAAAAAGAGGTGTATAGAGAGGTTTTAAATCAAGTCTGTGCGTTTCCATATTTTTATTACGTGTGGTCTATTTTGTTAACACCAGATAGCTACAGAGGTCGCGCCACGTATTAACAAGATTGGGAGTGTCTAAATTCAGTCCTTGACGTCGCCGATAAAAAAATATTAAATATTTCTTTTTTTTAATTGAGGCTTGATGTTAAAGTATTGAAATTTAAATTCAATCAAAAATACATTTTCCTGTATATTTTTTTTTTCACTCTTAGTCCGTGGCACAGACACATTTTTATAAACTATCCGGCTGAAACTTCGTAAATAGCTTCTTCTCATCGTAACCCACAAATATTTTATTCACGAACTTAGCCCTGGAGAAGGTGATAAGAACATCGCAGGAAAATGGAGGGGTTCACAACGGAATGAATCATAAAATTCTTGGATACCCAGATGATATAGTTGCCCTAGAGAAACTAGTCAATACTCTGATAAGAGAGGGAGAGCAAAGAGCGGCCGGCCTACAAGTAGATAAAGACGAAACAAAATATATGATAATAAGCCGAAAATTCCACCCCAATAACAGGATTTGCGCAGAAGGAAAATCATTCCCGAGAGTAGAAATTTCCAATACCTCGGCTCCACAATATATAATGACCAACGGACAGAAATAGACCAGCGTATAACTAACGGAAACAGAACTTTCTTCTTAAAAAATCTCAAATTAAGATTATACAATGCTATGATAAAGCCAGTTCTAATAGATGGCCATGAGACCTGCACACTAATCAGCACCCCAGAAAAAAGTGTTGAAAAATTTGAGAGGAAAATTCTCCGCACGATAACCGGAGAGATCCAGATCTCCGAACCTAAACTAGCACATAGAGAAGAAAGACCAATAAAGAACTGCTTACAGAAACTGGTCAATCCATATCCCATGATATGAAGCCGCAGAGGTTAAAATGGGCGGAACATGTAGCTCGTAGTAAATCCATCTGGAAACCTCTATGTAACAATGAATGCCTCAATAGAAGGCAACAGAGCTGCAGATAAATGGAAAGAAATAGCCCAAGACAGGCAGAGATGGAACAGGCTTGTTAAGGTGGTAAAAGATCTTACATGGTCTGTAATGCCAGCAGAAAAAAAATAAATAAATAAAAAAAGGTTTGTTAATTCAATATTTTCTAACAGTCTTTTAGGCAGATTACTTTTTTTTTTATTTTAAACTCCTGAAATCAATACGAAATGGAGGAAAGGTATCTTTATTCCCAACACCTCGGTTCTAACGATAGAGATACCTCCCTCGATAAATTTTCAAAGGTCACTGATCAAAACCGCGTTGTTTACACTATTTCGAGCAGTCAACTTGAATCATTAGAAGTTATTATTATTATTTTTTTGATCATGGTAATTACGAAAATAATGATATTTTTAGGTTTAAAAAAATTATATTTTATCTTGACATATTCTTGCATTTAGAATCTCAAATAATTTCCAACCCATCATTCAGAAAGGAGCCACTCCCTCCATTGTATTTCTTAATTCTTTGTACTATTAAAAAAATTTACATAATATCGATCTAATTACTGTGATAGAAAAATGTATTAATAATATAGCACGTTTAATTTAATTCATCAATATTTCAAAAAGGGAACAAACATATTGCAATTGTTTTAGTTTTTGAGTCACATCACTTTGGAAAAAAAATATATCATTGAAGGAAGCTAGTCTTTTGTAGTTGTAGTACAGATTACGGGAGATAAATAATCAGAAATCGGTAAATAAATACCTCCCAACATAAGCCTTAAGTATATTCTACATACTACCAATAATTCACCCGTTGTCTTATTTAAGGATATCGTTGGACGACAAAGGAGTTCAAGAAGTTAACATGAATTGATTATCAGTGCTTACCTACTACCAGTACCACCACCTGCATCTCATATATTATAAGAGAAGAGAGGAGAAGAGAGGACAAGACACGGACATCAATCCACTAACGGACGCGTGGGAAGCAAGCAGCTAGCTAGTGGGCGTCCCGACTACTACCTCAACTGACGACGTCCGCCCGACGCCTCCGAGAGGTAATTTCTTCTTACCTTCTTAGATCATCGCTATCATATCTCTAATCGATAGGTAATTCTACCTCTTTGGCCTAACCACAAGGGAAACATTATCCCAGTCAAAGTGTGGAGGTGTCGCATTTATTTATACTTGTTTCTTTTTTACTAAGGCATCGCAGATCATTATAAAATTATTACACCGAGCGGTAAAATCTATATTAATAAAAAAGTAAATGTTCGTCTGACCAAAACCGCTAATCTCCGAAACTTCTTCACCGATTTATTTGAAATATTGACAAAACGTTCGTATCGCATTCAGCAGTGTTTTTTTGTTCATTTAATCACCCTCCGGTCTTTCGTTTCGGAAAGGCGGACGAAAAATGTGTATCGCCATAGACTGTAAGGCCTAAACAGCTGTAACGATTTTAATTAAACTTGGATTAAAGTATTCTCCTTGAAGCCCATTTAATTTATTTATATAACATCCTTCCTCGAAAAGAATATGATAAAAAAGTTACGATGGATTTAAAATAATATTTGCAAATAGCTTAAAAAGTACACAATTTTTGATCGATTATACACATCATTATTTGGAAGCTTCCTGAATTCTTTGCAAATTACAAAAGAAAATAAAAAAAAATGACGATTTGGGGTAGAGACATAATCCTTTAACATAGACAATTATATATTGCTTATTCTAGAGTTGTATAAGCAGAAAAATATCGCATATCCAAGTAAAGCGAAATAAAATATATTATAAACATCTGCTTATTTTACTACTCAACCAGAATGAGCTACAGCAACGCATGATCGGGTACAGATAGTTATTAATAAATTCTGAGGTAATTAATCACTACCAGTAACTATTTTTTTTTTTTTTTTTTTTTTTTGGTTAGCCGAATTCAAGGGAAAAAGATGCTGTAACCAATAAATAGCTGAAATATGTAATTTAAGTTTCATAGGACAGTTCATTTTTGAGCTTGGCTGTCCACACATAAGACCATTTTGAGATACTTTGTTATTTGGACTCAGAGAGCTCAAAATATGTATTTTCGTTGCTAAATTTCTAATTTTTTGAGGATCACAATAGATTCCCTTACTATAAATATTATTTATACATATGTAGACGAAAGAGTAAACATAATAATGACGGCACGTAATTGTTAGAGAAAGAGAGAGAGAGAGAGAGAGAGAGAGAGAGAGAGAGAGAGAGAGAGAGAGAGAGAGAGAGAGAGAGAGAGAGAGAGGATGAACACACCAGCCTTAGCAAGGACACTCGGCCGGCAACTATTGGATAATAGCAGCGCTGCCAAACTAGGCCGCCCAATTTAAACAGCCTTTCAGCTCGCAATGTCTTCAAATGTGGACAAAGAGGAAAAAAAACCCTCCACCAAAAGATATTCACATCAATATCCAATGAAATTCGGCTATCTACTAACACTAATACATATTGTAATGATAAATGTTCAGCTCCAATTCAAATTAGTAAAAACAATAAAAATACATCTTCATACAATAGGCGTAGAAAACTCCTCTCTGTTATCTATTCAATGGTAATAATTCATGATTATCATTCTTAAGAGACCTCATCCCAGAATAATATTAATTTTCTACGAACGCAACGCGGGAGCAGTCATGGATACAACCCATCTGAACATATTATCTCTCTTAATGTACATAAGAAATAGAACACAGACAAAATCAGGATGCTACTGGGAAGCTAGAACTCTGGCGGAACTATATATATATTTAAAGATCTTCTTGTTATTAAAAAGGCGAGGTTGATTGGAGTAAAGTATAGTAGATCATATTGCAGTAGGGATGGTTAAAGAACGGAAATGTGTCATGTTTTATTTTTTGGAAATTACGATGTATCACTTGTATTCTAAGCGATATCAGTTGACATCAGTGCCGGCCTTAGACATTCGGTGCCACTTGTACAATGACCTCATTCTCCCCTCCTAAAAAAATTATATTTATTTCTTAAGCTGTTTTATATTATGTAATATTCTAATTTTAATTAATTTAATATTTCTCTAATACAGTTACTTTATCAATAGTCTAAAATTAATTATTTTTAAAGGTTTTGTATGTGTGTGTGTGTGTGTGTGTGTGTGTGTGTGTGTGTGTGTATATATATATATATATATATATATATATATATATATATATATATACATATTATTAATTCTAAACAAGTGGTGAAAGCCCTGATTATAGGTTCTTTCAATGCCGGCACTAGTTGATATTGTTTTTTTTTTTCTTTTCATCATTACCAAATGTACTTTAAAGTACCTGTTTCTCATCCAATAGACGGTTATTTAGGAAAATAGTTGTCGATACATTAAAAAGTAATGTATCCAAATAAGTGGTGGTAAGTCACTTATGAATCCAGGATTTAATTTTGAGAGGGCTTTACCCCAAAGATTTTATATATATATATAGATAATTACATCGCAAGAAAAAGAAAGGAAAAAACTATCTATATGAAATGATGTTGAAGTGATTCTTGAAATCATATTAAATGTAATAACCCGAACAATAATACTTTTAGAGATAATTTAAAATTATATTTTTCGTAATACTTTGTTATATTTTAAAATTTTTGGGGGGAAAGGCTTCAGCCCGAAAGCCCTCCCCCCATATATCCGCCTGTGTGTTCGGCTAATTAATTAATCTTGCGAAACCAGTTAAAATGACAAGGGAAAACTCAACAGATTATATCAAATTATATCATAAATGTAAAAAAGTGTAAACCTTCTGAGTTATTCGGAAATCTACCTTTACCATCCCTTGTAATTTTTTTCCAGCTTCTTTTCGTTGAAGTATATTATTTAGATATATTTATGAGCATCCAGAGAAAGACTTTAGCCAAGTTTCATTTAAATCGGTACATTTGTTTAGCCGCTACAGTCTATAGCAACTCAGGTTTTTCGGCCGCCATCTTGAAAGAAAAAGGTGAATAGTAAAGCCGAGGTAGGAGGATCATCCTAGGGTTAGACTTATAATCCGAATAAGAAAAAAATTGCTTTTGTAGTCTCGGAGAAAATGCTCATACGGCGGACGGACAAACAAATTTTCATTTGAACTTCGAATGCTAAGTATCCTGAAACGTAAAACCTAAAATTTTGAGACGAGGTAAACTGTTTAATGCTTTTGAAAAACAAAAGATTTCAGAAGATAGCTAAATGCAACTGACTCGGGAATAAAAAAAAGAAGAACCGAATGAGAAATTGTGAACGCAAGAGGTGTGCGAAGCGGCGGATGTGCGGAACAAGTCTGAAAGGACGCGCGGGAACTGGGCCAAGGAGACAATGAGCAAAGGAGCATTTTCCTTAATCGCCGCCCGTTCGCTTTGCTCGGGTCCTTCTCGAACGACTGGCTGTACTCAGTTCAGGAACTACGGCTCACTGCCTCCCATATAGCTAACAGGTGCCTTTTACATTACCTCCGGCAGGAATATACCTGCGCTGTAATAAATAGAGCTTTGTCAGAGGCACACATATACTGAGTATTGGTAATAGTTTTAGACTATGGATAAAGGAATTTGGAAAAATATCGATATATTATTGATATTATGGCAGATTGGAATGATTTCGGAGGTTTGGAATAATTGAACAAAAAATCAACTCCAGAAATGTAATAGACAATTTACGCGAGAAAACGAGCGGCTAGATTAAGACTCCTACCTAGTCTAACCTTGCACATCTCACACCAACAAAATAAATAAAATCCAAACTAAATTCAGACAATAGGACCATTTGACTGGACTAGTGAATCAGTACACAGGATGCGAGCCAGACGAAAAAAAGGAATGATGAAATGCATTGGAACACATCCTCCCTGGAGATTTAACAATAGATTCTCAATTATATTGTAGTTACACACCGAACGCAGAATACTGACAGTACCATCAGTATTCTATTTCGAGATTAGCAGAGGAATAGAAGGAATTCATTTCAAGGAGAACAACACGAGAAATAAGATATTTACTGGCAACTATTGTAAACTATAGAATATATAATTATAATAACTAAACTGGTAGAGAAAATAAACTAAAAACAATATAATATAGAACATAAGTATAAAATACCTACTTTGGATCTTCTGTAGCCTGAAGTGTCATGGCAAATGTGACTCACCTGCAAATAGGAAAATATTTATCAGAAACATATTAGTGAAATAACAATAAAATTTGTAGGTAATGAAATTTTTTAGTTACTAAATTCAGTAAATAATAGAAAAAGCTTTTAAAAAGATAAAATTACACCAACAGTTATGTTTAAACAATATAACAATCCAAGAAAAAACAACAGCTACAAAGCATTATTAATAGCTATGAGGAGTTGATCGAGGTGTGCGGTCAAATAAACACTAATTAAAAAAAAAATATATATTAAAAAAAAATTAGTATTTATTTGACCGACAGAGCCGCTGCTCTAAAAAATGGCTGTTGATTTAAATAATAACAAGCCAGTCATTTGTGAATCGAAACGGGGAATCCATTTTGAAAAATGTGAGAAAAGGTTTTATTTTTATAACTTGTATATATGGTTTTAGACGTGTAAAAAAAGAAATTTCTAACGCGGAACACCCAGGGAAAACTTTTTACAGCCAAAAATGTCAGATTTTTTCGATATATTCAGTTTTTTTCACCTATAATTCCTAAACGATGCATCAAATCGAAAAATGCATTTTTTAAAGAACGTTAAATCGTGCGTCGAACGAATACATAAACTTTATAATTTGATTACATGGTAAAATATAAGATCATAGTCAACCAATGCTTAATTTTACCAAATTTGCGAAAAACTGAGACAAATTACTATAAATGGTCTGACTATAAATGAAATTACTGGAGGTAAAACCCAGAGAAATAAAGTTGTAGAGCATCAAATTGTGCGCCCACTTAGTAGAAATCAATTTAATTAAATAACTTACTCCGAACAAAATTGGTAATGAATGTAAACTTGATTTTCAATATTTCAACAGTATGGGTGTCTATTCTACTGAGTTATTTTTGTTTAGAGTCGGTTACATGCAGTATAAGCCTCTTTTCCACCTCTCAGCACAAAAGGATTATGATAAAAGGTGTGTCGAAAGATACCGAATATCATAACGGAATAACAAATTTGATTCTATGGAGTTTTTAGGGAACTCAGTTCCAAGTTACAGAGATATTTGTAAGAATTTGTCTCAGTTTTTGACAAATTTGGTAAAAATCATTGTTGGTTGACCGTGGTGAACCTACCATGTAACCAAATTATAAAGTTATGTACTCGTTCGACGAACAATTTAACGTTCTTTAATTAATTACAGAATACATTTTTCGATCTGATGCATCGTTTAGGAGTTATAAGTGAAAACCAAAATAATCTTGATAGTTATGCCTGTAAAAAGTTTTCCCTTGGTCAGCAAAAATTCCTGTGTAAGCAATTTTGTTTTTTACATGTCTAAACCGATATATACAAGAAAAGATATATAAACTTTTTTCACATTTTTCGCAATGGATTCCCCGTATCGATCCCCAAATTACAGGCCTAATATTCTTTATATCATCCACCATTTTTTAAAGCAGCAATTCTGGAACGGCAGACAAGGTTCTTTTTACTGAGAATAACATACACTTTCGTAATTTACAATCAAACCTTCGCCTGCGATGAGGTCAATTTTTGGGCCCTGACTCCAGTTCCGCGGGCTTATATTGACTGGTGATGACAAAATTTTTTTTTCTATAGATGATACTTAAGTTGCGAAATAAGCTTTCTATGAGAAACTAATCATGAAATAAATTTAACCTCATGTTTCAGTGATTTTTTTAAATTTTACTATTTAATTAAGGATCCTATCGCGAGCAGTAGTTTGGAGACCGCTGGCTTAAACAATAGCTAGAGGTTTGGGAAAGACACGTAGGCACTCAGGAACCAATGCAATCGAATGGATATATATATATATATATATATATATATATATATATATATATATATATATATATATATATATATATATATATATATATATATATATATATATATATAGCATTCCAATCCGATCTAAGTTTTACAGAGCTTTTATTTTAACTTATATTTTCTCACTATATATATATATATATAGTGAGAAAATATAAGTTAAAATAAAAGCTCTGTAAAACTTAGATCGGATTGGAATGCTGCCAAGAATAAATGGACAGAAAAGAAAGGAATGAAAATTTAAAAAAAATATATAAAAAGAAAACCAGGAAAAGTTGTTTACTTAATTAAGATTAAGCCATTAGACATTAGCGAGATGAATAAATCTTAGTTAAGAAGTTGTAGGGCGGAATAATAACAAGCATCTAAGAAGAAGGAATGGAATGATGAATAAACCATTGAATTTAAGGATTCGACTTCCCTCTCCGCCCCTTATTCAATGCTGTGTAGTGATTGTAGGGCGAGGAATGAGGAATGGCGAATTCTTAAAAACCTTTATTTCTACAAATATAAATTTATTTTATAAAGGAAGGAGATGGTCGGGGGGTGGCGGTCATAAATAGTTTTGCCATTATTTAGGCCATTTTATAACCGCCACCTCGGATCATCTCCTTCCTTTATAATGCAACGGTCAACTATTAAATATTCTTTTATGTATATCTACTTAGTATTGTTATTTTAAATTTGTTTTATTTCATTTATTATTAATGAACTCATCTTTCAGTATTACTATTGCCCTTAGTTGTGAAAAAAAGTCGTATTATTCAATAAAGAAAAAAATAATCAATCATAATTTTCACTAAATCCGCAATTACTAAAGAGTCGTTTACACGATTAGAATTGCTGTCCTGACAGTAGGCTTCATTGTATACATTCTAACAGTTAACCTGGAAAAAAGGTGGAATTAAGAAATTAAGAAATAAGAAATAGTTTCTTCACATTTCTTTTCGGGTACATACCTCATAAAATTATAATTTAATTTAAAACTGAATACAATCGTACAACAAAAACCCGTCTAATAAATCGCATATAGTTTGTACAGTAATAATATAAATATAGGTTATATTATAAGCTCCCACTGTCATATATTTATCACCTACCTCAGTTCGTAGTCATTCTATTCTTAACAATTACAATTATTTCAATTTTGGTAAAAAAATAGAAGAAATCGATGCCAATTTTAGGGTAAATCTAATGAAATATTACGTGTAGAGAGGAAAATTGAATAGAATAGAATAATCACCTTTATTCTGTGACAAAGTCCCTTAAGAATAACAATATTGTACATAAAAATTAACATAACATCTTGCCAAAACGCATATTACAATAAAAAAAAACAACTAAAAAATAAGTAATAAAAGAAGTATTTACATAACTATACAGATATTATTAAAGACATAATATCAGCAACAAGGTCCTAATACTGCAAAATAGTTGCTATAAACAATAAGCTATGGAATTATAAATGAATTTCGAATTAAGCGAAAAAAATACTTTTATTGTCATACCATTGTATTAATGGAAAAAAAAAAATAAAAGAGTGGATAAATATTTACTTTAAATGATTTACATCTGTACCTTAATATGTTCAAAGAATACAATAATAGTATTGTAAACAAGTCCTATATAATCTAAATCCTAAGATGTTGATCGATCGGAGAAAATAAAATATAATATACATATAGACGAGATTATATATATATATATATATATATATATATATATATATATATATATATATATATATATATATACATAATATACATGATAAATGGCTACCCAGCGTCTGATTGAATTGTAAGGAGGAATTGGAATAAGAAGGTTTTAAATATGGATAAGGATGGTGCATGGCGGATTTTAAGTGGGTGAATTCGTAGTAAGTGGTAAGTAGTGAGTTCGTAAGCTAAAAAAATGGCTGTACGAATCCCACAGTAACTGACATAGGGAAACGAGGCTGAATGGACCGGGACAGATATCTTGTTATCAAATTATTAACATCCGCCTGAAACTTCGTGAATAGCTTCATCTCACCGTAAGCTACAAATTTTTTATTAACAAAAATTCTCGGATTAAACTTTGTCTATTTAATAAGGTACTAAAAACATTTGCTTTCCACCTGAATCGTAAAATAATTTGATCACAAAATCGAGAAAGAATACATCCAAATTGGCTGCTTAGCGTGAATTCATGTCAAAATAACCATGATGGCTATTAGTAACTAACACAAATCAAAATTAAAAAAAAAAAAATTTATTATTTTTTTTTTTTTTTCGTTTTCACAATGATATTATCTATATTTGACTAACACCCATACCAGACTGAAACGACTAGAAACTGCCCGACGTTTTCGATTACTGCAGCACTTACTAGACAAACGCTCTAACCTCACAATCAATTACAAACGACTCATATATATGACAATAATAAGACCTATTTGGACTTACGGAATTGAGCTTTGGGGCTCCACTAAACCATCGAATTCCTCTCGTATCCAATCCTTACAATCCAAAATCCTTCGTAAAATCCTCAACGCTCCTTACTTTGTCACAAATAAAATCATCCATAAAGACCTTAATGTTCCATATGTTTCCGATTTGGCCTAATCCAGATATCTATCCTTCCATAACAAACTGCAGAACCATCCGAATCCTCTCGTTTCAAACCTTGCTTCCTCCTCGATCCCTGATAATCCTCCGAGGCGCCTGAAAAGAAGATGGCCTCGGGACCTTCTAATATAGAACTTTAATTTGAGTTCTACCAATGGGTAGTTTCTCTTCATGTTGTACATGTCATGTTACCAATGTCACATTTACTTATTGTATTTTCCATATAATTCAGTTGTAAATCTCAATAAAATAAAAAAAAAAAACATTTGACTATTGTTAAAAAATTAAAATTCAAACATCCAAATAAACCAAAAAAGACAGAACAAAATATAGAACAAGGACTGCGAGATAACAAGGATTGCTAGATGATGGCGTCAAATCCGAGTGATGACGACCTTCATCATCATTACTAAATATTTACCAGTTCATGAATGGAGGAGTGGAGACGTCCACACCATGAATGGAAGGAGGGGAGAGGGGCCATGCTCTCGTGTAAATAAATAATGTAAGTTAATTCGGCTATTTACTCTACACTCAGCTATGGCTAAATATTAACATCGACAGGAAACGAGAGGGAGCGAACACACGATATTAACGCGGCGGTGGCTGAGGTAGGAAGCCGTTCCGCTGATTAACATCTGATGCGGACCGAGCTCTGCCGGAAAGGGGTATAGAAAGAGGAGCGGTAAATATCGTACGCTTCGCTATTGTAAATGACCGAGTGCAAAATAAACCTGATAGTAGAAATAGTACCAAGTGTTCTACGAGTCGTATACGGAAGGATAGGACAGGCGTACTAAAATCGAATCAGTAGCTTGCCATCAATTGCTTCGGTGTGCTTAGATATAATAAAAAAAAAAAATCTGCTGTGTCCACTCACACGACTTTCCTACCTATTTCAGAAAAAGTTATTATATCTTTACATATGTTCATGAAGAAACAAAAATAATTGAACTAGATACATTTTCCTTAAAATTGATCAAACATAAGATTTGAGAAAAATTTATTTCATAAACTAAAGCAATGTAAACCGGCTTAAGGTAGATCAGTGTACAAATTTCAATACTTCCTAATATTGATGATCAAAAACTTGTTGCCATAGCTTAGTATTGTCAAACAATAATTTCTGTTAAAAGTAGAGGAAATATTGAAGCTTGGGTGATGCGGGCAACAGATTTTCTTACTTTCACTTATTCATCATTATTCTCTCATTCACCCCTTTCTGACACCAGGATATGAAACCGTAATCTTACATTGGAAATTGAATAGCTGTAACTTCGTTAATAGTTGTCCAAAATGAACAGTTTTTATATGGCTTTGTAGGGAATTTCCTTACCTTTCAAACGACACGCTGAACGACGATTTTGGACGACTAAGAACTCAGGGAGCTCTGAAACGGATAGATCAAAATCGCAAGCTATTGCGCATGGAGCACCGAATTTCTGTCATCAATCGTCAAAATCCTACAAAATAAAAAAAGAAGCAACAAAATAGGTTCAGTAGTTCCCGAGAAAATCTTGGCACAGACAAACAGACAGATGGCTAAAAATGTGTTTTTCGGACTCAGGAGGTTCTGAAACGTATAGATCCGTCGAAAACCGCATGTCGGAAATTTGACCCGATTGCAATAATTTCCTTACCTAGTATAGGTAGGAAAGTAATAAGGTAAGGTGTGTGCTCAAGACCAATCACACCAAGTAAGTTAAAAGTGAAAACATCAAAAAGGCTAGATTAATAATATGGAATATAAATAATAAATAATATCTCATTATAAAGAGAATGAAATGAAATCCTGATGGGATCCACCTCACTGTTCAAGTTCATTTCAGCATCGCCTAATCTTCTGAACAACTCACCTATCTCCTTCCATGCCACCGTTAAAAACCTAGGCATTACCCTCGATCGAACCCTCTCCTGGAAACCACACATCTCCCAAATTTCCCGCCGAACTATATCCACCCTGAAACAGTTTAACCATCTACGTTATCTTCTTCCGTTCAAAACCCGTCAACTCCTGGTCTCCTCTCTTTTTTTCCCCTACTTCGACTATGGCTGTATGGTGTATGGTGGACTCTCGGCAGAACTTGAGCCAAACTTAAACGTTTAACGAATTGCTCAATCCGCTTTATCTTCGGGATCTCAAGAGATACGGATATTACCCAGTTCTACAACAAGTTGAAGTATCTTTATCCGCCCTACCGCCGTCAATATTTCCTTGCTACCTTCCTATACCGAGCCATTAGAACACGGCGTCCTGCCTATATTCTACAGAACCTACAATTCTAACTCTCCTTTCAATCCCGTCCCACCAGATCCCGTTCGTCTGACCTTTATCCTCCTCTCCATACTGCTGCGTTTGATAAATCCTTTTTAATACAAGTTGTCTTCCTCTGGAACTCTATACCTTCAGATATTCGACACACAAAATCGATATCCTCTTTCAAATCTCTCCTCTTCAAACACCTATTCCATTCCCAATCCGATTGATTAGGAAATGGACTTAAAAACCTCAAAGTACACCCAGACTCTGATTATTTTGTGATTCATCGATATTTCGTTCACTTAATTATTTTCTCTGTATATTTTATATTTACACGTATTTATATCTTATATTATATTTATTGTACTCCGAATCAACCAGTAAATATTGTATTTTATGGACATAGCAAAATATTAATATATATATTGTATTTGTAAATTTTTCTAAAGGGACACTAGTCCCAGAATAATAAAATTAATTTCATTCATTTATTCAAAATGCTGAACAATTCTTTCGTTTACAGTATGCAGGTAAGATTTTTAGTGTCTGAGATATTTTAATCTATATGTTCATAAACTCGTTATCATTTGGTTTTGGACACTATTTTTCCTTTTCACATACATAACAGTGTGTTTCGCTTTAAGATACAATTTCGAATTATAGCCTATTACAGAGATGATAAAATGCTGTACTATTTCCTCACCATGCTGGATATAACAATATGCAGGACAAATTTTTAGTTTTTGAGATATTTTATCGATATGCAAAAACACTTCAGTCGATTCCAGCTAAGTTTACCCGAGCCTTACGTATCGGAAATCTGTCGGCTTAATCTAATTCAGTCTCCACAAAAAAGTGCAAAACGCGCTTAAAGAAGTTTTCACTTAAAAAAAAAACTGTAACACTGACTACAACCCATGAAGGGTTTTGGGCTCAGTACTTTAAGGGAGTGCAGTTTCTAGGTCAACGATTTTGCAAGGAGGGGATTTGATCGAGATCAAGCACAATCCTCAGGTCATAGAAGGTGAAAAATAATTTATCTGCCATCAGCCGGACTCGAACCTGGAGCCAAGAGCATTGCAAGTCAGCGTCCTACCTGTATAACTTCACATACTTTGTAGAAAGATAATTTCTAGGTAAATGATAAATGAAAAAAATATTAGATATTCATCTCAATCATATCAGTTTGTTCATTAATGAGAGGGAAACTAAGGAACGAACTCTCCACACCCCCAAGAGGGGCGTTCAACCGTCCGTAAGAGCTTGCGCAATGGACGAAAGAGAAAGGAACGGTCGCTGAGAGGTTAGGTTAACAGCTAGTGGAGGAGAGTTAGATAGCCTGAGGTAATAAGATGAGATCACAGTATAGGATCGGGTCGGCGGTACTGGTACTGGTAAGTCGGTCAATCCGTTTTTTTTTCTACAATTGAACTAAGTTGTGAAAGCCGGTTTACACGGTTAAGTTTCTTGGAAATTTTAGCCGATTAGTTTGGTTTCTTTCCACCAGGGGAGATTGCCACAGATTTTATTGGCCCTTTTACACGGTCAAAGTTCTCGAATAAACTTTGCAACTTAATGTACTTGAGATCTTTAAATTTATAATTTTTCTATTATAGAGAAATAATAAGAAAAAGAAATTGAGGATGAACCTTGCTAGAAACGCCAAAAAGAGGCGTAGAGGCCGATGTCTCGCAGATTGGAAAACTGCGTGTAAGGTACACAATTGAGCTGGTCAGTCCCAAAAGATTAACTTGGTTTTGATGTAGACTAATCTTTATCACCAACCAGACTAACTTGTACCACGTATAAGTGACGTGCCCAACACAATTTCCTACTATTTCATTACTCCTAGAGTGAGCATTAGTTGAAATAACTATACCAAACGTTTCGATAACAATAATGAATACAATAAATATGATAACACTATAATTATAAATATCCCAAAATCCTAGATTTTTGTTTCTATGTAAGATCCCCCAAAACATCAATTTATAACTAGCGAAGTCCATTAGCAGATACAGGATTTAATGTTGGGGGAGAGTAGGGGACTTCAGTCCCTTACTCCCCCTCTACTAAATTAATTACACGAACAATAATATTTTAAGAGGTAATTTTTAAATATTTTTTCGTAACTTACATTAAACCATTTTGGGAGAGGGGGGGGGAGTACTTCAGCCCGAAAGCTCCCTACCGTAGATCCTCCTGTGGCAAAGTCATTATCTTAACCAGGAGTAGTAAAACTGGGCGCTGCAAGGGCATGGTAGGGATGCCGGAGCAATAATATTTAAGGTATGTATAATTGGTGAATTTACCACTTCAAAAGTTATATTTTTAAATACAGGTGCGCGCATCACACCACCTTCACTTATCACTTACCCTCTTCTTAGAAGAAAAAAGTATTTTCAGACAAATAGGAAGTAAAAGTAAAAATTATTGACACTATATTTATTTACAATTCATTGTGGGGATTTTTATTTCTTTAAATATTCTGATATATACATATACAAATTTTAATTTTTATATCCTAGTCTTTTTTGATATTAAATATTAAATAACCCCAACGATAACTTTTATGAAGACCTCATATGTATATGAACATAATATTGTCGGAGTCATGTTACGAATCAATTTATTTTAAGATTATTTTTGTGTAAAACATTATATTATATTAATGGCAACAAAAATAGGAAAAGGTTTTAATACATTATTGCTTTGAGGATCAGAGGTAATTATGCTACAATTTTTGAGAAGGGCGCTAGCTATTCATCTTCATTACTCTTGGAAGGATACTACGGTTTTTTTCAGCCTAAAAAGAGTAGCGCGGAAAAAAAACATTGAAAACCCTTAGAATAAATAAACCCTTCTATCACTATTTTTTTTTTATCACTTAAAATAAAGAGAAATATACAAATATTAGTGGTCCACCAAATTTTCTGATAGAGTCCCTCGTAAAGCCTTCAACCACCGGGGACCAGTTCCCATCCTGCTTTGGTATTAATGTAGCCGGCTGACGAACCATAGAACGGGTATAATCGTTCGCCGCGGGCTGTACCCCAGACAAAACCCACAAACCATGGACATCCACTAGCCGGCGCTAACACAAGTACCCCTCGAGTGGGGCTCTGGATTGGACATTTATTATTCACCTTTCAAACAGGTCTCTATTGATCCAGCTCTGGCGCGCTCCGTCGCAGAGCTAACGCGGCGGACTTAAATATAAATAACATATTAAATATAAAAAGTGGATAAACCCTAATTTCATTAAGTTATGTAGCGATTTCATATGTGATAATGGTTGAGTGCCTTTTTACAAAAAACATTAAGACATTTTTAAAGGGAATAACGAATAATAATCTCCACATCCCTTTAGGTCGATGTGTATACATCCCTATATTATACCCTTTTTACTTTTCTTTCAATCCCTTCAGTAGATCTGTAGGAGTATATTCACAATTGCATATATTATAACAACATATTGTATATATTAACAACATTTGTTACCATCCATTTACTTCAGTGTAGGGTCTTGTTACTTAGCTTACTATGTTTATACAACTTATTGTTCTTAATATTTTATTGTACTGTTTATAATTATAATAAGTTTATTCATACTGTTTATAATTTTTTATCTAAATATGATGTAACTTTCATAATTCTCTATGGCCTTCCATTCCATAATTCATCCATATATCGGATTCAGCGAAATGCTAATTTATTTGCATCCTAAATAAATTTCTTTGACGATTCGTTGCCTCGGTTTGAGAAGGTTCTAACAAACGAATTTGGGCAAATTGAGTTTACTGAACGAAAAGGGTTTCCATGCGCGCTATTCAATTCTACTAAGAGATTGTGATCGATGGTCGTGTTCTACGCACTTCTACTACGCACTATATTATATATGGAACAGGCGATATGGCTATCGTTACGCTTTTTTTTTTTTAACGACAAGATTCATACATAATTCTTAGCACTTTCCGAAAACGATAGTTTTAATTTCAATTAATACCAATGATGTGGTTGAGTGACAGGCGCTGGGATCTCCTATAAACCTGCTTTTCCTTCCCCAAGTGAAGGGAAAAACTTGGCTGGAGACCTTGAGTGAATGAATATTGTAAATATTGTATAAAGGCATATGTGTATATAAGTAGTTATTATGATTTAGTTTCTTTTTATATGATTTAGCTTAGTATCTTTCAGTTTATAAACATTTACTTTTAGATTTATTATTTTGCTAATTATTTATTTTTATTTACTGTGCATAGTGTGAGCTACTCTTTATCACTATTACTATTATTATTAAATGTGACAGACTGTAATATATCTTAATATAGTTTAAAAAAAATTTTAATTAAAATATCGAATATCGTAAATATAGATATTTCGATAATATCCTCTTAACCGATGGCTATCCCAAGTCTAGACATGTAGACATAGATATAATTACACCACACCACCACCCCGACCCTCAAGGAGAGTGAAGAACTAATTTCCTTTGAGGGACCCTCTCATCCTTCTTCTTCATCCTCCTCCTTTCTTCTTCCCTCCGAACCATGATGATCATTATCTTATGGAGTGAGTACCTCAAGGTCCCCTTCACTTCAACCTCTTCATCTAACAACAACAACCCCAGCAATGGCCTTCCTGTCCTTTGCCAAATCCTCCCCTCCCGCCCACGCCTATACCGCAGACCGCCCTTGGTCAGAGAGGTACAGAAACTATTGTCTATTCCTGCGGCCGCACTATCGCTTTCTAGGAGTCAGTGGGTCAAGGCGATACACACGGCCGCGGGCTGTGATAGGTCGATCGGGACGACGGGATTTACAGCACTAAAGAGGATAATACACCAGCGGTTAACTTAGTTGTTACAAAAATCATTAAGTTTTATTTAAATTCCTGTCTAAATGTATATATTGAAATTGTTCTTTAAAATATTAGTCAATTATTCTAACCCATCTCTCTGCCAGAAGTTGAGATACCAGAATTTGGTTTTCGAGGTACCAGCGTCCTTTCAAAATTGCACCATGACCAGAAACGTCAAAAGACCGACGGTGCAGTGTTAGTGATATAAGGAGGATAGGGCTAAATGCTAAAACACTTCCTTTCTGCGAAAAATTTCTCTGCCTCAGCACCTAATCTAACATGGACGATAAATGAAATATAGCTTTATTTTTATTTATTTGGGTTTTCTACAACTTAAGGAGTCATATCCCCAAACCCAAAAGCCACTGCTCCCTGTCCATCCAATCTCCCTCACGAAGCCCTATGGCTGCCATGCTTTCCTCCACGTCCTCTGTCCATTTCTTCTTTGGCCTTCCACGCTTCCTTCTTTCAGGTGGCATATAGATATAAATTTTCTTTGGCTAGCGGTTCTCATCCATCCGTATTAAGCGGTCATACCACTTTAACCTTTTGGTCCTAATCAGGTGAAGAATGTTCTCTTGGGATCCGCTTGATTCTAGATATGCCACAGCTTCTTCTCCATAATCCATTTCCATGGAAAACAACTTATTTTCCATCTTTTTTGTCATTGTCCAAACTTCTGATCCGTAGGTGGCTACGCTTTCTACAAAGGAATGGTATATCTTCTTTTTAGTTTCCAATCTTATTTCTTTACTCCATAGGATTGAATTTATCGAACTTATTATTCTTTTCCCATTATTTATTTCATGTTCGATGTCAACCTCACTACCTCCCTTTGAAGATAGCCAGTATCCGAGGTACTTGAACTGCTGGCTGACATTAAGTTCCAGTAATCAATTTCAAGGGGCTAATTAAACATAGCTTTATCACTAATAAATCAAATTATATGCATATTCCTCTCCTAAAACTGCTAATACTTTTATGAGTTCTTGACAGTTAACAGTCAACACTTTTCAGTAGAAATACCCGGGCACAATCATAAATCGACCAAGTAATTCTCTAACAATCGTTGTTACAATTCTATTCCAAAATCTACCACATTTTTAATCTGTAAGCCAACACAAAACATATATAAATAAAATTGGGTCGACTAATCGTAATTTTGGTTTAACGGAATAAATTATTATCTTCCACAGCCGAACACTAGCCCGGGACACAGAGCATAGGAGCACAGTCGACCACAGAGCTACCCACGCCAAAAAGCGCACAAACTTAATAAAATAACTAATCTGGATCAATTAATCTGTACTTTAAATTTATTTAAACAGCGAATTACCAAATCATTTCGGCAGATAATAATTGGTCGCAAACGTTTTCACTTCAGGGCGGAGCAGCAATGGCTAAATAGCTTAACACTAGCCTGGTTCATGATACCTACCCATGTGGGTCGAAACGTCGGCTACGAATAAATAATGAGGATTGTTTTCATCTTTTTTTTTAATGGGTCCTAAACGACATCTTACATAAAAATATTTAAGTGAGGCGCTTGTAAAAAAGGATTTTTTTTGTTAAGGTGCTATTCCTGTCCCCTGGATCAGTGCTACCTATATCACACTCCAGTGAGACTATTTTTTTTAGGCGCACTCACTGTCGACATCTTAAGATAGCAGCAAACCCCCTTGTTAATCGCTAAACAACCTCCGACAGATGTTACGTACCCGTACACTGTAAGTTAGGACATCTACCAAAATAGAACTGAAAGTTAGTTAACAGCTGTGAGCCAGGCACGGCTAACTCAAGCAATTAACACCACCACACCTCAAGGAGTCTCTCTCGGCTAAAAATGAATGATTTCTTTGAAAATGTATTTTCTTAGATGTTAATAATTTTATTTATTTATTTTCCATTAAATTTGCCACTGCGTTGTAACGCATCAAGCAAATGTGTTGGAGTTTATTCTATCTTCTTGATATTTTATTAACTTTTCAGCAGAAGATCTTTAGGCCACTGCCTTTTTAGTCATCGTTGAGGCTCACCAGGTAACAGGGAGGAAGATAAAGGATAGAACTAGTGGATTTGGATGATTGAGAGTAGAAGAGTGAAATGTTGTGTACTTGGTGTGTGTATGGTGTGATTCGAAATAAACCAAGGAGCATTGACAATTTTACGAAGTATTTTGGATTGTGTGATTTTAATTTTGTTTAAGTTTGTGTGTGTGTTTTGCGGAACCTCAAAGTTCTGCTCCGTATGTCCAAATAGGTCTTATTATAGTGGTGTAGATTTTTTTTTAACGCCTAAGAAATTAAAAACAGAAATTCTGAAAATCGTTGATGTAATATAGTCTGTGGTACAAATCAAATTCTTAACATCCGTCTAAAACTTCATAAATAGCTTTATCTCATCATAACCTATAAATATTTTATTTACGAAAGTTCTCGGAATTGGGACGTTTCAAACATTTAACATTAAAAAGGCGTCTGGGTGTTGGAAAACATTGTCTATTTATTTAGATACTGAAAACTCTTAAATACTCATTGACTTTCCACTTGGATCTTAAGATAGTTTCATCACGAAATCGATAAAAAAAGGTGGCCTACGAATATGTTGGACCGTTTGGCCTATATAAACTCATTATTTTGACAATTTGGGGGCGTAAGTCAGGCCAAACGGCTCAATATATTTGAAGGCCACTTTTTTCTCGATGTTATGTTCACATTATCTTATGATTCAAATGGAAAGCGAATGGGTATTTACGAGTTTTTAGTACCTAATTAAATAGACAAAGTTTGCCCACCTCCAGATTGAAAACGTCTACTATATAAACAATTCAATATAAATAATATTGAATAAATGGCCAAGCTCAGTTTTAATGATCAGCAGCAGTTTTTGTACCTTGTCCAAGAGACCACACAGCAGTAAGAAATAATAGGTTACTGTAAACAGGAAGTTCTTAATGATCTTCAATTAATTTTCTTGATTGACAGATATTGAAGGATTGATGAAAACTTCACTCTATACAGCCTTAAGCCTAAATATCTCCAATTAAGGTGATATATTACGAGATACGTACACCTCATGCAGGTCCAAAATGATTAATTAATACAGAAGAAATAGAATATATATAATGAAGAGGAGCTGAATGGAAGAGAGGAATTAATTTTAAAAATAGAAATGACGCCCCGCTATCAGCCAAGGATGTCCGGTCAGCCCTCCGAGCGTAACAGGTCGCGAATAATTCCATCGCGGTAAAGGGGACATTCCATCCTGTAAGTGAGTATATGAAGGAGGTGTTTACACATTACCCAAACCATGGCAAATATGAGTGTTGAGCACTTTGCTAGTGCTGATTTTTGGAGCACGCGTCACAGGAAGCTTGTGGTAAGCACCAGATAAACGCTATTTTACATTTATAAAATATTATAAACATAATTTCTTGGGCGGGGTGGCCGAATGGGCTGAAGCGTATGCACAGCACCGCGAGTTGCCTGGCAACCAAACACAGAGATTTGAGAGATTTTAAGTACCAGTTCGGGTCACGGTGCCGGAGTGGATTTTAAATTCCCCGCCTTCACCCTTCGATCCAGGAAAATTCCGTATAGCCTAAAAGGCGAGGTAGGGAAGAAAAAAAAAAAACTAATTTCTTTACTCACGCGTGTATGTGTTTGTGTTTACGTCATTTGGGAAACTTATTAGCCCACATTAAAATAGGCAAGGTAGGGAAGAAAAAAACAAAATAAAAACCTAATTTCTTTACTTATGCTTGAATGTGTTTGTGTTTTCGTCATTTAGGAAACTTGCAAGCCCACATTAAAATATTAATGTCATGCCGCAGCTAATCTAAAACGTATTATATGCGAATTAAAAACTTCCATATTAGATGAAAATACTCTAGAAAATATACTGCTTCCTCGCTACGCTCGAGGTTAAAAACAAATTTTCTGCTCAGAATCGAAAATTCTCACACTCGCGTTTTACTTTTCAGACATCAAGGATCAAATTTGATTCGATGTCTGTCTGTCAGCCTGTCAAATCGATGTGACACACCCTACTTGGCAGACGTTTATTTAAAAATATTTTCAACAGTAGTAATCATAAAGCAATTTAAAAGGTAAGTATTACATTTTTAGTTCAATGTATTATACCTTAAAATACTATTTTTTTTTTACTTTTAAAATAAGCTCTAAAGAAAGAATTCTAAAGAGCAACTTATAGAAGTATTAATGAGAAATATAAACTTTTATCACTGCATTGGGTTGTATAAATATTTGTTTTGCCGACTGCAAATACTACCTAACAACAATGGATGTTATAAACGACATGCCAGAAATTGCCTCAATGATAAATGACTTCCGAATGAGACCGCTGCACCACACAGCGCCACAGTATCAAATACTAAAAATGCGTAGTAGTTCCTCTAACTCCATTTTTCGTCGTCATGATTCGTCAAAAAAGAATGCTTTTATGAAACTCGATGAAAATAAAACTCCTTTCAGCCAGTTTGATTGAAGTGACGGCTTCTATAAAACAATGACGTTATTTTAATTTTAAACAGTTCCGTTACCTTCATTATTCACACCGATGCCCAGTTGATACTTTAATGCTTTTTACTGTAAATGTTAAACATAAAATAAGTTATTTCTTTAGTACGTTCCAAAAACGTATTACTTTTGATGGAACGCTCAGATGTAATCAGAGGGACGGTTATGAATACCATCGTGCATTATGAGATTTGTCAGGAACTTATCATTCTTAAGTAATGTTATCATTCTTCAAACTTGTTAACCGTCTCAACATACTGTATCCAATATCCAAGGATCGTTAAAAAAAATATCATAACAAGATTTATTTTTTTTTTTGGGTCCTCCCCTTCATCGCCGTTAAGGCGTTACGGGGTTTTCCCGGGCCAGGGAGTGTGGGGGGGGGGGAGATTTAAAAGACGCCTTGGCACTCGTGACTATTTTTATCACATTTATCATGTATCATGTAGCCGGGCAACGGTGGTGCTGTGTACAACGCGTTAGCCCAAACGGCCACCCCGCCCACAATATCATAACAAGTACGTTCGATAAGCCAGACTAGGGATGGGCGATAGTCGACAGTACGTACTATCGATATATTGATACTGCAAAACTGTCGATAGTCACAGTGACTATAGGTAGTAATTCATAACTTCCTCATGGACAAAAAATAATTCAAAAAATTTATATTTTCAAAAAATTAAGACAAATATTTAAAAAAAAAATAAGACGATAGAAGGATGAGATACTGTCTGAAGATGGGATAAGAAAGTGATACCGAAACGTCATAAAAATAAAGAAAAATTGTTGGGAGAGTAAATGCTGTTATTAAATTTTATTTATATACCTCAGATAAAAAGCATATTCCTTAGGACTTATGAACAAAATTTATACATTTAAAGTAATAATTTTATTAATAACTCGTCTCCATGCTTCTACCCTTTTATTTATATGAGAGATATAACCATAAAATAACAACGTGAAAGTGAAATGTTTGATGATGGAAACTGTTCCGAATCGTCACATTAAGAAAATAAATGGATAGAAGTATGAAGGCGTGTTTTTATAAACATTCCTATCGATATATAAAATTGAACAAGAAGAAGCCTTCAAGATAAAAATTAATAAAAATCAATGAATACTTTAAACAGTTCAAACAATAATATATATCGTCGTAAGATTTTCTTGTTTGAATTTGACATTTATGCAAATGAATGCCATTTATTTTTCTATATAAATGTATTTACCGTCAATAAAGTTTTTAATTCATTATTTAATAATTTTTAATAGTGCCTAAACCTAGGTAAATCTTTAAGAATACATCCAACATAAATGTTTATTATTATCATAAAGGTTATGAGGAAATTTAACGTCCTTAAGTCTGTGGTGGAAACTTACTAAACTATGAAAACTACCGATATTTCTTCTATTGATAGTGAAAATTCTTCCGATAGTGGAAATCTATTGACTATTGCCCATACCTAAGCCAGACACTATGTATGAGAGCTATTCCAGTGTGATAAACCCTTTGGCTAAATTAAAAAATATATTTCATTTTTCCTAATTTCTAGCAAAGCCAATTAGCATCGAGGAAACAGAAAAAGGAAGAAAAAAAAAATTAAAATGACCTTAAGAACAAATGAAATGGAACGTCACGACGAACAAGGTTGTATTATCTTAATAAAACTATAATTTAGAAACTAGATAAATATATCAATGTTTGCTTAATGCAAGAGAAATCAACATTAATTTTCAAGAACTGAAAATAAAAAATTGGAAGTCAAGAGATACAAAAAAAAAAAGAAAAGTCATATAAACTATGGGCCAATCTTCAGCAGAAATTCAAGTATTGTGTATTTTTAGGTAAGTCGCCACGTTTGTTGAATAGCAAGCGATTACTAAAGAAATATTTTATTTAAACAATTAACAATTGCATCAAAGTTAACCAAACAAAATTTAAACAAACAAACAAAATTTACTATACTTGTGGATTGATGGTTGATTGTAGTGAATAATTGAAGAGAAAATTGGTTGGGGTGATTAGTAAAAATAAATAAGTAAGTATATATAAGTATATTTATTAAAATTTAATTAAAATTAAAGTAACTTTGTCATTATTAAAAAAATCATAAATAAATAATATTGGCTCAAAATTGACTGATTTAACACTTAAAATTTTACCTTTAGGAAAAATTATCAATGTTTCAACTTTGAAAATGACTAATCTGAGGAACTATATGATTGCAGATAACAATGTGTCATGATTAATCGATAAAAAATAATAAAGATAAGGATAATTATTTTAAGATAAACAAACAATAATTAATGCTTAATCGAAAAAAAAAAATAATGAATGACTTACCAACAATTACTTCAAAAATTATTAATATTTTTGCAAGTCCCTCAAAATCGAAAAAAAAATTGTTTAGATAATTATGGAATCAAATCGAGGCCTTTTTTTTTTTTTTTTTTTTTTTTTTACATATTTTGGAACAATATACGTGGAATACGTGGCAAAGGTTATTTCGCAGTGAAGGAATAAATAATATAGTTGTTGCTTGAGCGCGAGACGAACAGACTATGGCACAGCGGGTTTTATTCCCTTTTTTTTTTTTTTTTTTTTTTTTTTTTCTCCTCTGGGACGATAACCAAGAAGGTGCATTTTATAGGATACCACAAAAGCCACTTTCACCAAGAAAGCCACACGCCTCGCCTCTTCGTATTCCAATTTATCACGAACAGCTCTGCATCCTGGGATCCTATCAAAGAGAATCGAACAGAACACCATCATGCAGCTAGCAACAGGATACCTCAAGTCTGAAGGAATATAGCAGCATCCAAGAAATAGAGAACTAAGATATCTACTATAGACCATACGATAGAACAACAACATGGCGAGATTAATAATATGAAATAAAATTATAAATAATAGCTCATTATAAAGTGCATGAAACGTTGAAAACTTCCCCTAGGTTACAGTATGCAGGTACGATTTTTAGTTTCTGATATATTTTAATCCATATCTCCAATAAAACTCGTTATCATTTGGTATTCGATACTATTTTTTTCCATTTCTCCTCTCTAACAGGGCGTCGCGTTAAGATACAATTTTAAATAATAGCTCTTTACAAAGAGGATGAAATGATGAACATTTCCCTCGCTAACAGTATGCAGGACAGATTTTCAGTTTTTGAGATATTTTAATCCATATGCAAAAAAAAAAGTTGAGTGAATTCAGTCGACTTTACCCGAGCGTTACAAATTGGAGATCTGGCAGCACAATCTAATTCACTCGTCATAAAAAACGCGAGTGAAGAAGTGTAAAACGCGACTAAAGAAGTAATGCATTGCTCTAAATGAACACAATCTGCACTATGTGAGCTTTTCAGTTGACAGAATGTATAATTTCAACAATTTTTAGTAAAGCCATTGAAGTGATATTTTTACTTGGAAAATTTATAATATCTGTACAGACAGTGAGTAAGTTGATTCCAGAGTATGTGATTGCAGTGTTTAAATTAAAAAAAAAAAAAGCCTGTACCAGTACAACCCACGATTGGTCTTAGGTTCAGTACTATTTAGGGAAAATACTGTTTCTAAGTCAACGCTTGTGCAAGGAGGTGATCTGACCGAGATCACGCTCAACCGCCTGATTTTTCCTCTTAATCAATTCTTTTAATTAAGGGCACCCACTTTATAGAGGCTGGATTAACAAGAAATAATGTTTCTGTTATGAGCCGAGATTCGAACCTGGGACATTTAGTATTGGAGGCCCATTACCCTACAACTGAGCTACCCCACTTCCCATCACTAAAATATTCAAATATTTTGAAATTGAAGCTAGCCATTTTGTCATTCACAATACGGCTCATGCAACGCGTAATACCAAGACCAATTTTTAATGGCGGCACAAAGCTATTTTGAATAATAAAGATAAAGTTAAATTCTCTTTCAAAAGATTACAACGCCATTCATTAAAATAATGTAGCCACATTGAGTTGAATACAGGATCCAATTATATATAACGGTCGGTCATCCTTAATAATATCCTTTAAGAAAGAAAGACTCCACCCTCAGAACCACAGAGAGCAGCCGACTGCTCCCACCAAGGACACCCAGATTCGGTGAGCAGTGGCCGGTATCCTACACCGGGACGCTATGCTTCTTACCCAGCCAATCCGATATCGTTCTATAGTTCGCAATCGATAGCTTTAGAGAATGGAATAAACTGTAAGTAAGTATAAAGAATGAAGTTGGTATATTAAATATTGAAATAGGAAAAAATTGAATTTTTTAGTAACGTGATGTAGCAATGAGAAAACGTGTAGGGTCATCAAAACCTGAAAAAAAATACACACACTCCTCATAGAATTTTTATCTAATGTAACAGCGCATTATTAATATTTTACAGCGATTCCCCAAAGGGTAATTGTGTAGTTGAAATGGGTGAAGAAGTATGATCCAACTGCTGTTGTAACCTCTACTCAAAATATTTTGGATGTTTCTTACTGCGGAACAACGGCTTACGTTATTTTTTACCATATACATTCATTAACTCAATGTCATATTTAAGTATGAAAAATCACGAACAAATTTATAAAAAATAAAGAAAATATATTTAAGATGAGTAATGTGAAAGGCTTATATACAAGGAGGTTAAGATGGGCGGGACATGTAGCTCGGAACAATATAACAGCTGGAAGCCTCTATCCGACAATAAATACCTCAATAGTAGGCAAAAGACCATATAGAAACCCAAAAAAGCAGATGAATAAACCGAATTAACAAAAATGCAAAAGAGCTGCATGCAAAAAACTGGAAACAAATATCCGAAGATAGACAGATATGGAGTAATCCTGTTCAGGCGGCAAATTATATATATAAGGTCTGTGAGCCAAATATAGAAGAAATAAGTGAAAGTAAAAACAAATTGGTCATTATAAAATGGCAAGCAGACGTCATACAATACTTCCATTATTATGTCAATAAACGAAGGATATCTCCATTATGTTGGCTTGAGACTTATGAGGTATTATGAGCATTTTTAGATATATTTTCGATTCGTTGTAAAATATATACGGCCTCTGGTTGTAACTAGTTAAGTAGAAAAATGGTCTCCACGAGTTTTGCAAATTAAAATTATCTTCAAAGCCTTCTAAATACCCCGAAGAAGTTAGTTAATTCAGAGTTGTTGTCTAGAACTGGACACAATGTTTAGTACTGTGAGTTACCAACTTCTTTACGCTGTTTTGAAGGCTTACAAAATAATCTCAATTTACAGAACTCTTAAGGACCATTATTCGACTTAACCAGTTATGGCCAGAGACGATTGATATATAATATATAAGTAATTATTTTCTATACATTTATTGATTGATTTTTCTTTCTTTGTTATCCCCAAAGATAGGTGGTTATGATTTTCACATGTTTCTTTATGGGACGGAGTCCCTTGTAATGCATTGGTTGTATGCATTTTAAGGGAGTTATGAGGAGCTTAAGAGAGTTAAAATTGTTTAACGTGCTGAGTCTTTAGTCCAATGATGGGGCTCAATCATATACTCATAATCGTTTATGAATTAATTTAATATAAAAAACAATCCATATTTACATTTGTCTCTTTATTCTTAGAAGGATATAAATATAACGATAAATACAATATACTGGCGGCTCATTTTATATTTATAATACTGAAATTGTTCAATATTATAGCTTAATATTCTTCACAGTACCCAGGGATTTAATATAATCCAATTAACCTTTCGGATATATCCATTATATTAGAGACGTGATCCTCTTCCACGATAAGAATAACCTTTATATCGCAATCATGACTCGAGTTAATTGAAACGAATGGATTTGTGAATCCGCGCGGACATCCTCCTTATAGTCCGGGCTCCTTCTCTGATTATGTTCTTTTAGCGCACTTGAAGGAATAACATAGTGTTATCCCAAAGCGAGACCAAAACAAAGCTTGGTCTTGCGCAAGAGTCTTGCAGTTACCTATTTGCTTATTACTATAGTGGTATTACTGTAGTTTTTTTAGATAAAAGAAACCTAACTAAGCCCGAATGAAAAATTGTAAGAGTTAAATGCAAAAGTACATCGGTTATATAAATTCTTTACACATATTAACTGAAATTGTCAGGTATCAGTAACAATTTTGCCTTAATTTTCATTTTAAAAAATCGATTTTTCATACCAGCCTTGGACTTGCAAAGTGCAAGATTAAGAACGATTTTGGGCACCAGTAAACATGGAGGACAACAATTCCAAAGAAATTATTATCCAATATAAAGAAAGAAAATTAATGACATGGAAGACGTAGACTAAGACATGATCAAACAATAGTATGTATATAATATTAAACGATGAATTAATTTAAAAAGAACGTTGACAAATATAAACTTTCTATTAATTTATATTAACTGCATAATTATCTACATTTCAAGCATTATGATTTATGGTTTTAGATTAAAATCCGAATAGCCTTCTCAAGGAAAACATACGCCTGAGAGCGGATGGAATTCGTTAAAATCTATATTGACTAATAAATCTCTGTAAATTTCATTAAATCGAATGTTGTTATGATAAATTAGAATGCAAAAGATGTTAAGCTCGTCATTTGAATTCGACAACATAATGCACTATAATTAAAATTTATAATATTTTTTTTTAATTATTATTATTTTACTGAGTACTATAACTTACTATCACAATAACGACAACAGTTACAAAAATAAAATTTAATTATAGTATATAGTATATTACCAGAGATGGGCAAATGCTGAGTACTGAGTCCCAAGTATTTTACTCAAATACTGACCTTTTTTGAGTACCAAATAATTCAATCACTACTTCAGTTGATGCCAAAGGATTAACTAAAGTAGTGATTGAATTCCCAATAGTGATTAATTTGAGTGAAATACAAGGTGTTCGGTGCTCAGAGTAGCATTGCCCATCTCTGCCTATAACCTCCCTTCTATATGTTCACTCACTATGACATATTACAGCGATGGTATTGCTTATAATTTGATACCGTCAACTAGTTACTCTCTCTTGCCTATATATGAAACACATAGCAAGGGAATATTACGACTATTTAATCAACTCCTGAATCAGCTTTCACATCAAGGTTAAATATTACGACCGTGAAAAACTTCGAATCTGAATTTTCAGAGGAAATGCAAGTCTTGGAGTACCCTCTATCCAAATATCCAGATTCTTGCAAAATGGTTTATGTGAGTGTATGTGTAAACTAGGTTAACCTAAAACTAGAACAATTTAATTCCCTTGATATTGGGTCAAATCGAGCGTGTGGTTTTTGAGACGGACGTATAAGAGGAGGTAGTACAGGATAGATTTTTGAAATAATAGCCTGCCGAATGAAATACAGGAGCAAGCGAAAGTATTAAATTGAATTTGTTGAATACCAACCAACACAGTTTCTATGAATTTATTAAAATTGGCCGTGATATGTCAAGTGACATGGATTTGGTCGTAGATGAATAATAATATAATTATATTATTTTCTTTTACTTTCCACACGAACACAAAGCTTCCTTACCTTCTGCTAAACAGAAGAGAACTATTCATTCCTTGTTTACTTACAGGTTAGAAATCAGAACCATACCGCACAGATTGAATCATTGGTTAACATTCCATGTTTGCAGAAAGCTGCAGCTCACGTCGGCTACAAGGACGGCATTGGAAAGTGGTATTCCTCTCTCACTTCCCGTAACCGGGAATTGGACATCTTCCAATCAGGTTACAGAACTGTTGTGTCAACACCCGCCTTTCAGCCAATGGGGAGCTTTAAATAAATATGATGTTCGCGCATCTGAGGCTAAGGGTACGGATATAGCTGTAATTGTAATATTGCATCTATTCTCATGCCAAAGAAATGCAAGCGTATGGACGGTGTATTTGTTTTGGGTTCTAAAAGTTTGCCAAGCTTTGGTTAATGGGTACAAATCAAAAAAGAAATTTTGGTCAAACGCCTGCCATGCACATTCACTCGTTTATACCTGCAAGTATTGTTTGAGTACTGTTGCGTCAGACTAAGTATCTCCTCTGAACTTTTTTCTATATTTCTATTGTCTAAGGAAAGTATATACAACTGCTTATAAACTAACGAAGGTATAGGACCTATGTCTTTCACGGAAAGTTAAAAAATATTTTTTTTTTTTTTTAGTCGACAATTATAAGAAAATTATTTATAGCCCGTCGTAAGTATAGTCAAAGTATTAACATCCGGCTGAAACTCCGTAAATAGCTTCATTTCATCGTAACCTACAAATATAAAATATTTGTTTACAAAAATTCTGTTTTCAATCTGTAGGTTGACAAAGTTTGTTTATTGAATTAGGGACTAAAAACTCGTAAATAATCATTTGCTTTCCACTGAAATCGTAAGATAATTTGATAGCAAAAGCGAGAAAAAAGGTGGTCTACAAAAATATTGCGCCGTTATGACCACCGCTTATTTTGACATTTTATGGATTTAGGTAACCCAGTATTTTTGAATGCCACCTTTTTTCTTGTTTTTGTGATCAAATTATCTAACGATCCAAGTGGAAAGCAAATGGTTATTTAAGAGGTTTTAAAATCTAATTAAGGGCGATAAATATTCAGGACGCAGTCTTTTTTAAATTTTTTTTTATTTTTGCCAACGTTTCAACCCAAACTTTTGGTTGGGGCTGAAGCCCCAAGAAAAATAAAACTTTTAAACATGGTTTATTTTATGGAAAAGTATTAAAAAATTATCTGTTAAAGTATTATTATTATTGGACATCAGCCCCAAAGCCTCCCTCTCCCCTCCAAAATAAAAAAATATAACCATGTTTTATGGAAAAAAAGTATTTTAAAATTACCAGCTAAAGTTTTATTGTTTGTGTAATTACATTCAAAAGTACTCCAGGAATCATTTAAACACCATTTCACATAGGTAGTCAGTTTCTTGATTTTTTTCAAAATTAATTATCGTTTGTTTTATGAAAAAAGAAAAGAAAAGCTTTCGGGCTGAAGCCCCCTCCAAAATTAAATCCTAGATCCGATAGAGCGATGAGATGAAGTTATTCATGAAGTTTTAGGCGGGCATTAATAATTAACCTCAGACTTGGCAGAGGTTTTTAAAAAAATATGTATATTTTAAAAGTTTTTATTTTTCTATTTCATGACTTTTAAAACATATTTAAAACATATATATTTTAAAAGTGATTCCCTAAATATAATACCTGAACTATATCAATATATAATCAGTAATTGAAGGAATCAGCATATTAAATCATTATTGTATTTATAAAGCTCATTAGAATCAATTGAAAATATTTGGGATACTTCATTACAAATCTTTCTTGTTTCGGGGAACAAATACCTTCATAGTACTTCTATTATTTCTTTCATACTGCATCCTTTCATGTTGTTGTTTTATAATAAAAATAAATCTAATAACAGACTAAAGTGAGCCTTCTTTGGAACAAGAAAGAGCGCTTACAAGCGTATGAATAAAACGTCTGTAGGTAGTTTGTATATATTTCAAAGTTGCAGCGTTTACACTGTTACTCTATTAAACCTATCAAACTTTCTAAATGAGTCACAATAAAATAAATATTTTAGCTGAAAAAATATACACATACATATTGTCCGTCCCACGTGCCTCGATGAGCGAAGGCTTTCGTAACTATAATTTAGGGGCCCGCCATTTATAACTTTCTTTACAAGGCGCTCTTACGTCACAGAGCGATTACATGATGGCATTTATTGATGTGTATTTAATAATAGTATTTGTCTTTAAATTATATACAGTGTTGAGGAAACAACCAGTCCGCCAACACAACAGTCTATAATCCACTTCCGAAAATTAAGGGTTTTCTAAAAGACAATAAATATATGATGATAATGAAACTATTAACATATTTAGTCAACACGAAAGCTGATTGAGACTGCCTTTACAGAAAATAAAATGTATATAAATTTCTTTAGTATAATATATTGAATATAAAATAACAATATTGCAAATCAATAACATCAAAGGATACCCTGAAAAGATCAAAGAAGAAATAGTAAGATTTGAGATAAAAGGAGATGAATACCTCGATAGATATAGAGAGAGGAACAATGAATAAGATGAAGGCCCTCGGAATAAAAAAAAAAGAGGAAAAAGGAAGGAAGGAAAAGGACAGTAGAACGGAAAAAGGAAATGAGTGAAAAAATGAAGAAAGTTTTGGCCAAGAAATAATGATATACGCTCGGTCCTTTGCTGGCCTTTATGTATATAATATACATATATATTTAGTTAGATTTTATTATTTTGTTTTTCTATTGTCTTTTGTATTCGTTCAAACTGAGATACTATTTTAAAATATATCAGTTATGTCATAAAAGGAAGGAGGTTTCATGATGAGACTTCTTTCTTTAAAAAGGTTATTCTCAGGTGGTTGCCACTTTGGATTTTTAAACTTTATCTGTTTTTATTTATGTAATAAAATAAATTATGCATTAGAGTTTTAGCGTTTTTTGTTAAGCTTGTTCTTTGCTAATTGATAAGCCCACTATTATGATTAAATATTGTGATAAATAATGTGTTCAATCATAAAAAAAAAAAAACAGTATCGTAAATATGACAGAACTACAATCTAGAAGATTGTTCATTTCATAACAAATAAGATTCAATTAAATACTAAAAATAGAAAAAAAATGAAACATAATGGCACTATATAAAGCGAACAGAAGCGAGCGAACGGCACATGCGCTGCAAGACCATTTCGGGCAGGCCATGACGTGAAAGGGAGAATAAAGAGAGAGAAAAAAAGGAATTATCATTAGCGTGGATAAAAGAACCATTAAAGAGGATGACAAGGCGACTCGCGGCTCTGTTCGCTAGGCAGCAGCACCGTCGCCTTCACAGCACAACGCCTGTATTGTATTAACTACTTTTTAAAACAGTGTGCACTCTTTATTCATTATTCATATTAATATTTAAGACTTTTAGTAATTATAATGGTCCTAATGGTTTGTTGTTTGTAAGCTTTAACCTTTAGCTCCGTTTAAAATGCACTTCAAAAATTTTATAACAGCCCAAAATAGCCAGAAAATAATTTCTATTCAAAACCGAGGGGTAAGTGAAAGTTGTGTGTTGCGCGCACTAGATTATTGTTTCTTAAACTAATAGATATATCTTAAAGTTGACTTACTACAAGCTTCCTATTGACTGGTTCCTGACGCAGTGACCTATATATACGTCGACCAGCCAGAGCAGGGACTACAATATATAAGAGGGCAGACTAACGGTACTGCAACTGTTGCAACTCCACAACCTCCTCAACGATATGCTCAGGGAGCTACAACGGATATCGAACAGGCTAACATCTCTTCTTATAACAAGAAACAAATTATACACAGAGAAAATATGATATGATAACATATCGACCACTAAGCCCCCTCACCTCCTCTGGAACAGGAGAACTCGCAATCTTTTCAACAGACTTGTGAAGGGGATAAAGATTTTAGGTATTTCTGCGTCAGTTGAGCAGCTATACTCTCAAAATGGTAAAGGAGAAATTACTGACTGTATATTGTAATAGCAAGAGAAGTTAGTTAAGATTACAGTAGACGAAGCACGCAAAAATAAATTATTTTTTTTAATTTATTCCGACGTTTTGGACTAAGTTATTTGAGGAGTTAGGACTGAAGTGTGAGGAATGACAAGATAAAAACTGAATGTTAACCAGAAAGAGAAAAAAACTTATTATAAAAACAGTACGTTATCTACTAAAGAATACTCAGAAATGAATAAAAATTACGTCGTGTGAGATAAATTAAAAATTTATTTTATTTAAATATTTTTTATTTTATAAAAATTCAGTGCTTCCATTTATTTATACACAACAGTTAATAGCTATATTTTCATCATGTAGTTATATTATTAAAATTTATGAAACGGCAACATATATTTTAATTAAAATGCTCAGCACTACGAATAAATAATTTATATAAATTAAGAGGATGTAGGGAGAGAAGATAAGTACATTTCTGCACGTCTCAACAAGATGAACCCATGGTGATTGAAGGTAACGTAAACATAGATTTGTTTGTATATATATTTTTTCTAATGTATACTACTTAGAAAGTAAATATTTACCTAATTAATCATTCCTCGGAATAATATGATATTTATTTATGGCAAACATCATTTATCATAATCATTCTTAATTCTTTAAGCTCATTGTTTGTATACAGTAGCCCTTCATAATTGGTACAAATATTTCTATACAAATTAAAAATAATTTTGGTGTAGAGGTGATGGACCGTGATATAATATGAGGAGTTGGTCATGGGGTACGGTCAAATAAATACTAATTTAACAATCTAATATTTATTTGACCGCACCACTTGACCAATTCCTTCTCATAAAATTAATTTTGATTAAATAGCTTTACTCAATTTAACTCAAAGATAAAAAAATAAAATCAAGTAACTATAAACTGTAACAGATAAGTAATAATATACACGATTAGGGAAGAAATATAAGCTACATTATGGAATACACGAATAGCCTCAGTATTGAAAAAAGGGAAAATTCTGATGGTATAGGTCAGGGGTAGTATTGCCCAAAAAACCTGTAGGAAGACCAAGACCAAGGATGGTTAAAAAAAATCGTTTGTTAATAAAAATTAAGGTAAAATAGATACTAATATTTAGCAATTTTACTTTTGAATTTAACTCTTCAAACATTATTCACTTGAGCTCTGTTATGTTTCGCCAACCTGAAAAATTACAGTAATATCTCCATAGCAATAGGCTAATAGGTAACTGCAAGACTGATGCGAGACTCTTGAGCAAGACAAAGATCAAGACTGAGTGCGCAAGAGCAAAACGAGTCTTGGCAGGGGTCTCCTCCAAACGTTTTGACCCACATTCAGACCTTCACTAAGTCCCGTCATGGCTTGTAATAGAAATAAATCTATGAAGGCTTCAGATACTCCTCCTTGTATTAGGAATCTACATTTGGGGCCATTTGTGCACAGCTTTGTTAATCTCACCAACTTACCGGCAACACCCAGTTCTGAGGAGAGACATTATCAAACTATAGGTATTTTTTTTTTTTTTTTTTTCATTTTCTGAAATGTATCAAACTGTGTTCTCTGTCAGTGATAATAATACGAACTATTACCAGTAAAATTACCAATCAAATACTAGAAGCAGAACATACTATCACTCATATCGGCTTCGTCCAGAAGTGTTGCCCAAAATCGCTCTTGGTCTTGCACTTTGCTTGGTACTTGCACTTGCACTGGTAAAAAAAAATCGATTTTTCGAATAAAAATTAAGGCAAAATAGATACTAATACTTGACAATCCTAGTTACTATATGTAAATAATTGGTGTAACCAATATACTTTTGCATTTAACTCCTCTAAAACTAAAAGTGACTTATAATATTTAATTTTATTACTATGACTGTTTAATTACTTTGTATTTTTATTTATGTATCTTAAGTTTCCTTAGCCCATATTGATGTCTTTGTGTATTATTCTAAAGTGACTCGTCCCAGAATAAATAAATTATTATTATTATTATTAAAACTAACCTTAGGGCTTAGTTAGGTTTCTCCTATCTAAACAATTACAGTAATATATCTCTGTAGTAATAAGCTAATAAGTAACTGCAAGACCGTTGCGAGAGTCTTGCGCAAGACCAAGACTCGTCTCGGTCTCGCATTTGGACAACACTATCGCCCACAGTCAATGCATAGGAGACAAAAGTCACCTATCTGTGTTAATACGAATTAAAGATTAGGTTGGTACCTAGATGGTCCTAGATGAATAGGTTTCATCAAAATACACATTTCTGGCAGACATATTTCCCCACAACACTAATAATTCGAAAACGACCGTCATATTAGGCACAAATCAAATGGTAATTAGAAACTATTGTGAAAATGAAGCAGTATCAATTTTATGAAAATCCATCTACTACTTCCAAGGCATTATTACCACGTATCTTATCTACGCCTGGAGATCGTGTCGGCTTTTCATTTTAGAGCCTTTGGGAGGATTATCGCGAAGAGAATTTTCCACGCTAACTTCTATAAATTTTTTTTTTTTAAATCTGATCAATAATATTGCGAAAGCTATGGTTTTGTTTAACACTATCTCAGTTATTGAAACGGTGTTCTTTTACGTTTCTGTTAACTGGTAAATATTATATTAATAAGGAGATGCGAAGCTTCTAAAGCATTAAGTGATTTTAACGCATTGGTAAAGTGCATTGAAATAAGATAACTTGGTTAAATAAAGTGTGGTAAAATGTTTAGGGTGCTTTGCCATGAAGAATAGTAAACTTTACTCACAGAACAATGGTAGTTACTTCAGGGCGACAAACATACCTGAAAAAAGATAAAAACTGTTAGTAACATATATAAACGAAAATAAAAATATAACATGCAATATAATTAAAAGTGAAAGAAATATTAGTTATCGAAAACCATAGGAGAAATCTGCTTTGCAACGCAACATATTAAAAAATACATACATTTCTGTATCAAGTAGATATGTTTTAAACATACAAAATTAACAAAAAAAAAAGTGAGTATTTTTGTAGTAATCCGAAAATAAAGGTTTGCATTCATTGAAACTTCTTTTTTGCTTTGGAAAGTATTATTATGTACATAAATTTAAAGGACTCCAAGAAGACTTCTGGAAAGTTTCATTGAAGTCGCTGCAAAGTTATTGGCGTTACGCTCCGCAGAAAGATGTTTTTTTTTTCACTATTTTGAAACAAAATGGCCGCTGCTAGTTGTCATGTTAGAAAGATCCTCGAGTAAACTTTGACTTTGTTATCTAATATAGAAGCTATTGGCGTAGTATTATTACAGAGGAAAAAAAAAATGCGGAAGGAAAGAATTTATTTTTATTCGATATTAGGATTTAAAGTATCGTGAATTATAAAACCTCAAATTTTGAGATTAATTTTTTTTCACTTCCATCAGATCCATCCAAACCCTCTAGTTTCTAACCTTACTTCGTATTCGATCCCGGATAATCTTGTGAGGCCTCTGAAAAGAAGATGGCCACGAGATCTCCTTTTGTAAATACATTTTTAGAGTGATACCACTGGATAGTTTCTCAACAAGTGGTTTCATGTTATTATATGTTATACAGTTGTAAATATCATATATAAAAAAAAAGACAACTTATAGATTTTTTTTTTGCGTTTTATTTTATTTTTTCCTTTTGTTTTTGCCGTTTGTTTTACAAATAATAGTTATCACATATCAAAAATATTACTTCTTCATACTATCTATTATTATTATGATTACTACCATCGAATCATCCCTATCGATCTTTGCTCCTCTTCTCTATACCGCACATCTACATAATAATATCCTTATAAGAAAGAAGAAGAAAGGCGACCCAAATTACAAGGCAGATCGCGGGATATCGTGTACTTCGCTCCAGCCAGGGTGGAGCCTGCCTTAGGGAACACGCAACGTCAAGCCGAACCGTGCGCCTACTGTATCCAATAATATCCCGCCCGGCAGAACTATTATATTTACAAACTTTCTAAATTATATCTGCAACATCTGTCCTAGGCTTTGTGGCCATTTCTCACAAAATCAGTCCTTTCTCTTCATTATGAGGAACCGGAAGAGTTCACAGCCTTTGTCGCGTTGCTTCCCGACCATTATTATTTTTTTTTAATGCTGAGAATCTTTCTTAAGTTTGGTAATAACGAGTTTGTAGTTCTCATACTGTAATAATATTTTCCTTTATTAGATTTTGGGAACATATTTCTCTAAATGTTTTGGCAAGCGGGCACATCGTGACCTACACTAAATCCCGAGAGTAGTGGGTTCACAATAGAAAAAAAAAGATGGTCTGTTCTATAAATGACACTTCAGTTATGAAGTGAGTTTTATAAGAGAAGCATATACAATAGATGCAGTATTATTAACCTTGAGTTTGAGTGACATACTAAAATACATAATTTTTAAAATTTCAAAATTTAATCAAAGAAACTTTCGTGGGCCGGAATGCAGTTTCGAGAACTCTAAATTCCACCGTCATTTCTTCCAGTAGTAAAACCTTTAACTATGAACTCGCCTTCGAAATAAAGAGGATACTTAGAAAATTATATGAATTTCAAAAATATAGTTGGAATAATAAGATAAATTATAAATACTAATTGCTTACGTTTCGACCTACATTATCTTCATCAGGGTTGCCGAAGAAGATTATTGAGGAGAGTAGAGCAGAAGGCACAATTCTCTCCTATTTCCATACCACTATACCAGATGTCCTCAAACTGGATGGCGGGGTAATATTTAATTTCAAAATTTAACATTTAAGGTCAAAATTTTAAATTTCGTATAAAGAAATTCTAAAAATTTCTTATGATTTTATGTTAATAAATAATAGAATAATTGGAACGGAGTATCTTTGGTATGTGAGATAATCAGCTCCAATTCTCAAGGACCCATCCAAGCCAGATATTTATTTCTTCTGTTTAATCAAGCGTGGAATCGATCTTGGAATCGGAAGACCCTCCTAGGGGCCACCCAGCCTCTATAATGTACTCTCAATTTAATATACAATTAAGGGTGAAAATAAGATGGTTAAGCGTAATCTCGGCCCAATCCATTCCCTGCACAGCTATTGGGTTTGAAACAGCATTTCTCTTCTTTCATTTTTTTTTTTTTTTTGAATAACGGAAATGAAATTAATATCATTCTAATTTAAGATGATACCTAGGCGAAACTTTATTTGAATTATACATATATTGAAAAAGGATAAGTGGAGACTGAAAAGAATAATACTGCTTTAAGAATAAATATGGTAATATCTGTTTTTTAGTCCTAAAAGAGCTCAGCGAATATGTTTTAGCCTGGTGCAACGGGAAAAAAAGTTGAAGAAACGCTGCCTGGTGAACACTTAAAAGTAGGTAGAAACGTACGAAATCGCATTGATTAGTTTTTTTTTTAATCACAAATTTATCTTGTTCGTAAAAAAAAACAAGGTATGTACTTTAGACTACACGATAGAAGTGAAAGCAGTAACAAGGTGAGATTAATAATATGAAATATAAATTATAAATAACAGTTCATTACAAAGAGGTTGAAATGCTGAACATTTCCCTCGCTAACAGTATGCAGGTACGAATTATAGTTTCTAAGATATTTTAATCCGTATCTTCTACAAAACTCGTTATATAATTTGGTTTTCGACACCGTTTTTTTTTCTTTCCAACTCTCTAACACGGTGTCGTGTTAATTTTGATTACTCATTACTAAGAGGATGAAATGATGAACATTTACTTCGCTAACAATATTCAGGGCCGATTGTTGGTTTTTGAAATATTTTAATCCATATGCAAAAAAAACTTCAATTGGTCGACTCCAGCCGATTTTACTCGAGCGTTACACTCCGGAGATATGACGGATCAGTCTAATCCACTCCAAAAAGCTGTACGTTACGATAAGACGAAGCTATTCACAAAGTTTTCGGCGGATATTCATAATTTGATAAGGAATACTGGCGCCTACAACCCGCCCGACTGCCCTGCTTTACAAGTTAAAGCAATAAAAACGCCATAGTAATTGACGAATAAATTATTAAAAAAATAGATAATTAATCATTAAATTAAGACGCTTATGGACAGGATGAAATAATGAACAATACTCTCGCTTACATTATGCAGGCCCGATTTTTAGTTCATGAGATATTTTAATTCTTATGTAAAAACATTTCAATTAGTCTACTTTAGCCGACTTTACCCGAACGATAATACTTCGGAAATCTGAAGGATCAATCTAATTCACTTTCTACAAGAAAGTGCAAAACTCACCCAAAGAAGTTTTCACTTAAAAAAATGTAAAAAGTAATAAAATAGTATAAGAACAACTCCATGATATTTATTAGCTAGGCCAGAATTGTTTCTGGAAGACTAAATGATGCTACTATCTGGAGACCTATCGCCGCAATACGGACAGAGTAGAGGACTCGAGAGAGGGCAGTTAACCCGAATCGATATACGAGTATCGTGGAGACTAGAATCGATTGCAGAGCGGAGACTGGAAGGCGAAGGGTCGGTGACCGAGGATCGATACCACTAGAGCCATGTTCTCCTGCCCTTCGGGTAGCTCTCTGCCCAAAGAGCTATCTCCCAGCATCGGCTAATCTCATTATCCAGAGCCTCTCTCTCGGCTCATTCATTCATAATCAACTCAAGTCATAATCATTCAGGCCCATGCTTTAGTGTCAAGAGCGTAATTGGATCTCTTCATGATAAAAAGAGCCTTGTCGGCACCTGTGTGTGTCAAAGGGAAAAATCAATCAACAGGTATATTTCGTCTCTTGAGATGAAATGGATTACGTTCATGACGTTCTTTAACCTAAAGATACTATTTCGCTGGCGCTGCCATGGCAGCGACCGCTTGCGGTTGACGCTGCTTTATTTGAATAGAAAGGAACTTATTTCGTTAGCGCAGCTCAGAAGTCTAGGTATGACGTCATATCTAAGCAGCTCCTATCTGACCGCTCTCGAAGCAGTGGAGCTGTTGGCGGCTCTAGGTTGTAGGTTATGCTATCATATCAGAGCATTGTTTTGAAGATAACATTCACTATGATACATTTTATTTCCTACGTTTCTTTCAAGTCTGGCGCTCGTATTCCTTTGGTTCCCTAATTACAATTATTCTCCGTTAGGATCTCTTATTTCTCCTTTAGTTATTTATCAAATTCTTTCATATTTTATATTTAACTATCTTTTATATTAAATATTAACGTGAAATTGGTAAATTGTTTCAAATAAAAAAAATAAAGGTACTTTAGATGAAGCTACATTAGAGAACATTAATCAGAATAAAAACTACATTTTATTTAAAACTGCTTAACTTTACACTAATATAATGAATTTAATCAAAATCGTTAGAGCCGTTTTCGAGATAATCGTTAAAAAGTGTTTAGTCATTCATGATTCACGAAGTTAAGTGCCACTTCCGGGTAGCCGATTTTGACGAAAAAGTTGCTGTAACATCCCTAGTATATAAAAAACTTAAATACGTAACATCAGTTTCGTACGACATTTCGTTTTTGAGCTAGACTGTTAACATACACAGACACAGAACATTTTGCGGCGGGACTTGGTTATTTGAACTCAGGGAACCCCAAAACGCGTATTTCTGTTGAAAACTGAGATTCGACAATTTTCACGATCGCAATACTATTCTTTACTATATATTTCATATATAGGTAAGTGAAAGTAATAACAAACGTGTTAATACGATTTTATTTTTATTTAAAAAACACCCTCATCGTAAAAAAGAAGGTTATGCAGAGGTTTTGTTAGTAGATAAATAAGGAATCTACTTTCTTTCCATCCTGATATGATTATAGTAACGAGATCTCTGTTCCATGGCATCATTTGATAATTGTTACTAATTGAGCAAGTTACATTGGCGTGGGATCTAGAAAGAAGTTCCTTCCCTATCTTCACGTCGATGACTATCTAACATTTTGTATTGTTTAAAGAATATTATCAATACAATAGATGGACTGAAGCATGATGATCATAGAGCTATTCTTAAAGGTGTAATAGATGTATCCGCTGAGGACAGAGGTTATTTCAGTCCCAAGTTCTTAATATAACGATAACTTAATAATTAATATACCAAAAATCCTCATCTACATAACCAACATACAATTAAACACCTAATTAATTCATATAAAAATATTTCAAAAAAATCTCTAATATTAAAAAAATAAAAAATACACAACATATACAACTTCATTTAAAAATAATACTCAAAACAACTCCTTAAAAAACTCATACTTCCTCTAAAATTAACTAACAAACACAACATAAACATACCACAATTTACATTACTTTTTCATTAATCATTTAATCCTTTCCTACTCTCACTTTTACATTCATCCTTTTTTAAAAATTAAACATAATCCAAAAAAATAAAATACCCTCCACAAAACATTTTTAAACGCTTCTTAAAACTTCAACCTACATCTTTAAATCTATAAAAACATCAATATTCTCATATTATCTAAGTATAAAAAAAAAAAATAATAAATCTCAATATCAATTCCTTACCACCCTTATATTAACTCTCTTTAAAATATTCATTTAAACTACAAAAAAAATAAATATTCAACTTTCAATAACACAAAACATACAAACACAACACACTTCATTAATAAAAATATCTCTATTTAAAATATTCTACATTTTAAACCTCAAATTAAACTAAAACACAAATTAAAAAAACTCCACCACCTATAAATCTATTCTAAATTTCAAAAACAACTAATATCCAAAAACCCAAAAAAAAACTCTAAAATAAAAAATACAATTACATACAAATAACAAAAAAAAACCAATAAAAAATTCTTTAAATTAATCAATTCTAAAAACATACTATTCAATAAATATAAAATTTAATAAAAATAAAATCACTCAAATATTTTTTCACTATCTTGTGGTTTAAAGCACACACCGCAATGTTTTCTTTTCACTAACGAAAATTCTCGGAATTTGGGCAATTTCAATCTGGAGATCGGCAAAGTTGGCCTATTTAATTAGGCACTAACAACTAATGAACACTCATTTTCTTTCCATTTGTATCTTAAGATAATTAATTGGCCTACAAAAATATTAGGCCGTTTGACGTGACCTCCATGCAAAATATATCAAAATAACGAGGTTATATAAATTAAACGGCCCAATATTTTTGGAAGCCACCATTTTTTCGATTTTGAGACCAATTATGTTACGATTCAAATGGAAAGCAATCGGGTATTTATATGTTCTTTAGAAATTCATTGAATTAATTTATTTATTGAGAAAACTCCCTATTTCTGAGATTTTTCGTAGAGAAAATATTTGTAGGTCACGATAAGACAAAACCATTTATAAAGTTTTAGGCGGATGTTAATAATTTGATGAAAAGGGGTACCACGGACTGTTCAATTCAAAATTCTAATTATTAATAAAAGTGTTATGAAGGTTGACTGTGGTGAATAATTGAAGGGAAGTTGGTTGGGGTGTTCAATAAAAAATAAACAAATGATATTTATTTTTATATATGCCGACGCTTTGATCTAAAGTTCAGACCTTTTTTTCTGAGCAGGACTCACGAGAAGTTCCCATAAGACCTAAGTTCAAAAAATTGGTCCAAATCAAACCAATGAAAAAGTTAGTCTTACGGGAGCTTCTCGTGAGTCGAGCTCTGATGAAGGCCTGAACTTTGGTCCGAAACGTCGGCATATATAAAAATAAATATCATTTATTTTACACCAATACTAAATAATACACTATTCATGCACACACCCGTTATATATTTATTAGCTATTATCTACATATATTATTTCTAAAAGGTATTTTTTTGTCGCAACACCATAACTTCGTCATTTCTCTATCAAATCCAATGACTGAACCCTTATTTCAAGGATCTTCTCCTCCAGAAGACAAAAAAAGTCACATCCTCTCGAAATTTAAGGAAAAAAATTATCAAGGAAAAGAAACTTGATTTACGAATAAGTAATAAAAAGTATAAATGTTTCTTGATTTATTAGAACCCAGTTGATATCAAAATAATCGATTTTATGTTAGAGTTATCGAATTATCAGCAGCCTTATTTTTTAATAGGAGTTTATTGGCTGGATCAAACATTTTTTTTTATGAATAAAACACTTCATTATAAAGATACACGCACGTTAGGAAATATATTTCAATAATTGATTATTATATATAGACAGACATACACTTGTAAGAGAAAAAATACAAATAGAAAAGGTTTGGAGGTTCTTTCAATTGCTAAGCTCCCAAATCCAGCTCTTATTCGACAAATCCAGTTATTGCACGTGACCCGACCAATTTATTTTCTCCTCCGAGGGGGCTTAAATCTCAGTCAGGCTGAGGACCGGGAGGGTTATATCGATTGCCCTACAAATGCATCAGTTGGCTCCACTGAATATAAATTCACTGCATAGTAACACATTTACACAAATAAAAAAACGTCTTCAGGGCTACAAAAGATACAAACATGTTGAAAAAATAAAAATAAAATAAAAAATAAATATAAGTATATATAAATTACGAAGAAGTTGTCAGATACAGAAATAAAAGATAAAGAAAATAAATACATGATAAGAAAATAGATAAAAGAAAATAAATACATGAATGTTAACGAATAAATGAATGTTAACGAATAAATGAATGTTAACGAATAAATTGATTGAAAATTGAATAACTATTGTTACAGTAAAGTTAAAATATGGATAAGATAACATAATAATAAGATATCAGTGGATAACAAGCAAGTGGAGGTTACCTTTAATTGTAAATAAACAGATAACGGGACCAAAGGTTAAGAAGTGAAGAAATTGAAAGATTAATAGGGTAACATTAGTGTAATATTGTTGGGATAGATTATTAAGTATAAATAACTCTATAAGAAAACAATAATTTTAAAAGAATACTTTATCCACTGTAATCCACTGTATCTTTGTTAGTAATCGTCCGAATATTACGATTTTTTTTTTTTTTTTTTTGTAAATAATTTAGTAGTCTTTCTAATAAATCAAGAAAAATTTATACTTTTTATTAGTTATTCGTAAATCAAGATCCTTTTCCTTGATAACTTTTTCCTTAAATTTCGGGAGGATGTGACTATTTTTCTCTTCTGGAGTAGAAGATCCTTAAAATGAGTGCTCAGTGATTGATTGGATTTTATGAAGAGATGACGAAGTTTTTGTGTTTGTAACAAAAAAATACCTTTGGAAATAATATATAAAGATAATAGCTAATTAATATATAAGCATTCAAAGTTGTGTAGTTTCAGATATTTGATTCTGAACAATCAATAGTTATGAATAGTATAATTACTACTGAATAATATATATAAGTATAATCACTATATATATTATATATATATATATATATATATATATATATATATATATATATATATATATATATATATTAGCTTATATATATATATATATATATATATATATATATCTAAATATTGCTACTAATAGCTCCGACTGGGCCGGTCATTGACATTAGTATTAAGTAGGTAGGTAGAGGTAGTACGGCTGCCCCTGTCCAAATTGCAAAGGTTTCTTCCTTTACGTTATCAGCTTTAGCTTTTACATGTTAAATACCAGTATATACCACAATATATCACTGAGGACGAAATTTCAATAATATTTAGAACACAATCTAAATATCAGCAATACTAAATAATAAATATTGAATATTTAATAGTTGACCGTTGTATTATAACGGAAGGAGATGTACCGGGGTGGCGGTCATAAATAGGCTGAATAGTGGCATAACTATTTTATTAAAAGTCCAGGGCTAAATAATATACTTTTCATGCACACAAACGTTTTATTCCCTTATTATTTATCAAATTATTATTATTATACTATTCATAACTATTGATTGTTCAGAATCAAATATCTGAAACTACACAACTTTGAATGCTTATATATTAATTAGCTATTATCTTTTTATATTATTTCTAAAGATATTTTTTTGTCACAACACCATAACTTCGTTATTTCTTCATCTAATCCAATCACTAAGCACTCATTTTAAGGATCTTCTTCTCCAGGAGACAGAAAAAAGTCACATCCTATTGAAATTTAAGGAAAAAATTTATCAAGGAAAAGGAACTTGATTTACGAATAACTAATAAAAAGTATAATTTTTTCTTGATTTATTAGAAAGACTACTAAATTATTTACAAAACAAACAAAAAAAATCGTAATATTCGGACGATTACTAACAAAGATACAATAGATTACATACTAGAGTTGGTATACATAATAACTTCTTCCCCTTAAACGATACTGCAAATTCTACTACCGTTTTTTCCTTACTGATGCATACTTTATTATTTCTTATAGGATATTATAACCCAATTGTTTTTTGTACAAATATTTTGGTCAATTATATTAAAAGAAATACTGTAGCAACCAACCAAAGAGTCTTCAATCAAATAATTCTTTCTTCATAGGGTCTGCTTATTTCCGTATTATTTCGCCATTACTTCACTGTGCAATACATTATGCTAATTATTCGCACAGACCATCTTATATCTGAAGTTATTTTTCAGCCCAAATGAATGCTCACATATTTGGGTTGAAACGTAGACAATAAAACTACACACAAAAAAAAAAAGACAGTCCTGATAATCTATCGTCCATGAATCTAAATATTATTAACTGAAAATCATGTATTAAAATAAATCACATATCTCATATACAACTCAAGTTTCCTTGTAAGAGGCGAGACAGAATAAACAGAAAACCCGAGTATATATAACAGGCCAAGATAGTGGGTTAGCTCAGTGGTAGGGCACTGTGCTACTAATGTTCAAGGTCCCGGAGTTCGAATCCCGGCGCATGGCAGAATAAATATTTATTCTGTATCATTGGACGTGGAGCGACCCTGGGGTCAGGAGACCCTCCTTGGGCACACCCAGCCTCTATAACGAAAGTATTCTTAATTAAAATAATCCCTTTTTTATTACACGAGGCAATGTTGTGTAGAAATCCTTTATTTTCAATGAATAACAACATTACAGATATATTTCCAAAACTTTGAAGTTTATTTATCGTGCATATCGTGTTACATTGTGTCATTTGCTATTTACTATTGGCATGTTTATATATTATATACTACGGCTGTATTTATCTTTATTAACTAGTGTTATTTATTAATATTTGTCATTTTATTGCTCGCTATATTCAGATGTATTATTTTGAATTATTGTATTATCTGGGGTATTGTATTATATTTGATTGTTTATATTAAGGCATACAGCCAGATGCCTGGTTGCTATCAGGAGAGGATGTTAAATCCTAATGAATTTTACTTTGTATATTTTTTTCATATTAATTTGTTCATTATAGCCAACTCTACATGTATGGGGAACAAATAAATAAAATTATTATTATTATTATTAAAATAATTGGTAAAGGAAGGAAACCTGGCGGTTGAGCGTGATCATGGCTCGATCTCCCCCCTGCACAACCGTTGGTCTTGAAACAGTACTTTAATACCGCTTTTGTTTTTTGTACGAGGCAAAGTGTACCCAAGATCAAACCAATATAACAACCCTTCCGATAGAGAAGATGGATAATTTAAGTATTATTAATAAGAAACTATTTATATATATATATATATATATAAGATAAAGACCGGAGACTGGCGGTATCAGCCTTAATACTATCTGGTAATGTAAATAAACAGGCTAAGTGTATATAAGGAGGCTTATGGAACGAATAAAGCAGTGTTATTTCAGAAGTCGTGTATGTTACATCTTTTCCCTTTTCCTTCTTTTTTTTTTGTTTTCTAAGTCCGACGACGCTTAACTGGTGCCGAAACCCGGGACAACGTCAGGGAAGTAAATTTTTTTTTAGTAGATATTTTTTTTTGTTGGTGTTTAAGGAAAAGGTGAAATGCCGACAGAAGGACTGATTAGACCGGGAGTACTAAGCGTACCGGAAATTCCTCAACCTCAGGATATTCCACAGATCAATCAGGTACCCCAGATCGCGCCTCAGGTACCTCAGATACCTCAAGTCCCTCAGGTAGCACAGATCCCTCAGATCCAGGAGATCCCTCCATTACCAAGGGACACGTTGGCAGAAGCACACGCCAATGCCTTGGAATGGATGAAAATAAGAGCAACAACCACGCAGGACTTACGGAGGGCCATTGCGGACCTGGAACGATTCGGAGGCGAGGTAGGCGAGCTCAACCATTTCTTGAAAGGCGGAGATCGTCTTATGTCAAGAATCGAGGTGAAGGTGGCGGAGGACCTGGTGAACCTAGGGGACGCTGAAGAACTAAAAGCAGCTCTTGTGTGCCGAGTAAGGAGGAACGTCCTGAACCAGATCCAAGCGGACGAGGAGACTCCGTGGCCGGTGATTAAGGAGCGGCTGAAGAAGGCTTTTGGAGGAGGTAGGTGGACACCGGAAGAGGACATATTCCAAATGTTTAGGGAGCGGCGGGCCCAACGACAGTCAAGGGGGCAATATGCGGGAGTACTCGTGGCGAAGTACAATCGCATAACCGAGAAGATGCGGGAAACAATGAGCGTGGGAGAGGTCGAAGCCAGGATGGAGTTTCTGTCGACAATATTGAAAGTCCAGCTGGCTAAAGAAACGGGGAAGAGGGACGGACTGCCCAGGGAGCGATCGTTCCTCGAATGCGCCCAGGAGATGATCGACCTAAGTGCCAGAGAGGAGGAGACACGGATGGATGTGGAAGAACCGGGTTGGACCCGGGTGACGGATAGACGACCATGGACAGCCCCGACAGGTTGGAAGAAGAGGGACACCAGGCAGCCGAGTGGAGAAAAAGCCCCGACGAGGGAAAGAAGATCGGGACAGTCGTCGAGGCCGAGGAATGGGCCCCGGAGGGAAGAGAGAAAATGTCACGGGTGTGGGAAGCCGGGACATTTAGTAGCGCAATGTCCGCGCACCAGATGCTTCGAGTGCGGGACGGAAGGGCACATAGCAAGGCAGTGCCCATACATATTTCACAGGAGGGAGAGACCTCAGGACGAACCCATGGAGGTGAATGTGCAGAGGATGAGAAGACGAGCCAGGGTACATCAGCGGGACGGATCTTCGGAGGAGGCAACCGAGGAGTCAGGAGCGTCGGGAACGGAGACGGACGAACCAGGCAGCAGCGGAGGTGAAGGAGGTAGGCGCAGCCAACGGAGTGAGCAGCGACGAGCGGCGGCAGAAAGGAGGAAGCGGGACGACATCTGAGGAGTGTGTCGGCAGAGAGGCGACCGCACAGCAATATGCAACAACATCCGAGGTAAGCCATGCTGGTTGCCAATTATCGAAGTAGACGGGGGAGTAAAGTGTCTTGTGGACACGGGTAGCTCGAGCACTATTATGACTCGAAGGGCGTTAGGAAAAGGGTGCGGGAGCGAGAGGGTACTCCGGATACAGAAATGTGACTGCCAGCTGATCACTCTGGGTGGTCCCTGTAGTGTAGAGGGTGAGGCGACAATTGGGCTTGATCGGTGGACAGGGAAAGAGGGTGAGCTAACGGTGCATGTGGTAGAGAACATGACTCGGGAATACCAAGTCATAGTAGGGTGCGATTTGTTAGGTCAGGTAGGGGCGAGCATTAGGAACCGTAGAGGAGTCTGGAGCGTTAGGTTAGGAAAGAGGAAGTTCGGATGTATAGGGGTCGCGAGAGAAAGAAGGGTGCGGATAGGAGCGGTGGACAGAGTGGAGGACTGGAGGAAGTTGCTACAAGAGGAGTTTAGGGATATCTTCTTCAGGGAAGGTGAGGTATTAGGAGTAACAGGGAGGACGGTGCACGAAATCCCACTGAAACAGGAGAGGGTAACTTACGTGAAAGAGAGAAGATACCCGCAGGCGTTGAGACAGCATATTCGGGAGGAGCTAGATAGTCTAAAAGAACAGGGAATCATAGTTGATAGCACCTCACCATTCAATAGTCCCCTGTGGGCGGTGAAAAAGAAGGCAGCGCCGGGGGATAATAAGGAAAAATACAGGGTGGTAGTAGACTATCGTAAATTGAACGATAACACGGTAGACGAGAAGTACCCGATCCCGAGATTCGAGGATATACTCGATAGGTTGAGTGGGGCCGTGGTCTTTAGCACGCTGGACCTCAAGGCGGGATACCACCAAATACGGATGCACCCGGAAGACCAACACAAAACAGCGTTCACATTTGAAAGGGGGCATTATGAATTCACCAGGATGCCGTTTGGTCTGAAGAATGCGCCCATAACGTTTCAGCGTCTGATGGACGAATTTTTGAGGGGCATCGATGACTCGGTATGCCAGGTATACATGGATGACCTGCTGATTTTTAGCAGAACGGAAACCGAGCACGTGGAGCATCTGAGGGCAGTATTCGAAAGGCTCCGGCAATTCGGGCTGAAATTGTCAAGCGAGAAGTCTCTGCTGGGACAAACGCGGATCAATTTTTTAGGCCACACTATCTCTAGCGAGGGGGTCAGACCGGATGCGGCAAAGGTGGAAGCAATCACGCGGATGGCGGTACCACGGGACGTCAAGGGGATTCGTAGGCTTCTCGGGACGCTGAATTATTACCGGAGATTCGTACCCGAGATGGCAGAGTATTTGGTACCCATTAACAATTTGTTGAAGAAAGGCGCAAAGATTGTGGTGACACCAGAGATGGAGAATAACATTCGAAAATGTATGAATAGGTTGCTGACGGAGCCGGTGTTAGCGTTTCCGGATTTCGAGAAGCTTTTTAATATAACCACTGATGCGAGTGAATACGCGCTAGGGGCCGTTTTGTCCCAGGGGGGGAGTGAGGGTGAACGACCGATAGCATACGCGAGCCGTCGGCTTACGGGTGCGGAATCAAGGTACAGCGCTTTGGAGAGGGAGCTACTCGCGATAGTATGGGCTATCGACCATTTCAGGCCATACGTATTCGGGAGAAAATTTCGAGTCCATACCGACCACAAACCCCTCCAGTGGGTAGGAAAACTCAAGGAAACCTCAGCTAGGGTCACAAGATGGAAGGAGATCCTAAGCCAATACAACATAGAGGTGGTGTATAAGCCGGGAAAGGAAAACGTGGTGGCAGACTGGCTCTCGAGGGCCATCATGATCAACGCGGTTGAAGAGGACAGGGGAGGACCATCGCAGGACGTGCGCCAATTCTTGAGGGAATGGACTCCCGATGGCGAAGGGGCAAATGACACCGCAGGGATTGAGGACAGGGGAGATTCCCCAGAAGAGGAGAGCTCAGCGGAGGAAAGGGCAGCGGAGATGGAAGAAATAGAGGAGATCGTGAACGACAAACACCGTCAGGTGATTTGGAAGACACGAACAACCGGAATCATGAAGATCGATTTCAGAAGGTACGGGAGAAGTAGGATCCGCGTCATTTGGTCGCAGCCCGGGGTCAGCGAAGAACAAATCTGTACGGCACTGAGGGATGCCTCGGAAGCGGGTAAAACGCACTACCTATACGTAGGAAACAATACGGTATGGGATAAGATCAAGCGAATGTGGAGGTCCGAGCGAATAGGCGTGGACAGGACATTCATCCGGTGTAAGTATGCTGTGGAGACGGTACAGGACGAAGAGCAGCAGCAAGCAATCACAGTAGCATATCACCAGGGGAAAACCAATCACCGAGGCGTTAATGAGACGCTGCAGGCATTGCGTCGGAAGTATTTCTGGTGGGGCATGAAGAGGTCCATCCAGGAAGTCATTGGGAAATGCGAGATATGCATGCGCACAAAATACGATCGACACCCCCCCAGAGGAGTTCAGGAGGAGACACCTACAGGGAATATGCCGCTACAGGACCTTCAGATTGACACGTTTACCTGGAAAGGGTTTAAGTGGGTCACGGTAATCGACATATTCAGCAAGGTGGCGATGGCATACCAAGTGATGGAGAAGTCAGCCAATGCAGTTGCGGAAGCCCTACAAACCTGGGTGCAGTTCTATGGGGTCCCCGAGAGGATTACTTCGGACGGTGGTAGGGAGTTCGACAATGCCGCGATTAGGGAGGAGGTGAAGCGATTGGAAATTGCGTGGCATTATAACACCCCAGGACATCCTAAAGGTAGAGGCGGTATTGAACGGCTGCACAGTACGTTAAGCGACCACGTCCGTGTATATCAGGGTGAAAAAGGGTTGGAGCCGGATGTAGCAATGAGGAAAGCGGTAACAGCCTATAACCACTCGATCCACTCCGTAACGGGGTTTTCACCCATGGAAGTTCTATTCGGGATGCGCAGGCCAAGGCGGGATTATGGGGAAACTACGCTTACCGAACCGTTAGTGGATCAAATTCTCAGCAATAGGGTAGAGGTAGAGAAAACATGGGGAAAGATAACGGCGAGAATTAAGCGGGAAAAGCAGAAGCGGGTGGAACGGCAGAATGTACAAGTTCGCGACCGAATGGGGGAACTAAAAATAGGAACAATAGTTTACCGGAAATTGGGAACCAACAGAGGGAAACAATTGCTACGGTACGAGGGTCCATTCAGAGTGGTTGTTATTAGGGAGCATAACCTGGTAACTATTGAGAGCGTGAATGAGCCCAGAAAGAGGAGAACCGTTCATATCGAACAATTAAAGCTCCCAATGATAGAGTCGGGACATAGACCTATGGATTCGTAGTACCCTCACCGCTGTAGATAAAACAGAGGAATATGTTTTTTTTTGTGGCTGTCAAAACAAAACAAGTTGTAAAAGATTTTTTTTTGTTTTTTTTGTTGTATTATTTCATGTATAGAGGAAATTGTGTTTTTTTTTGTTGTTGTTAGGAGTTCTCAAGTGGTAGGAGTTCTAAAGTGCTGTGTTTAGTTTCAGTGTTTTTAATTATTTCTTCTGTATTTAATATTTTTCCAGTTGAGTGGAACTATTTTATTTTCTTTTAAGGATGTACTGTAAAACCAATTGTAAAGTGTTAAGGCTGGTCACCGTGGGCTCCGATCTAGCAATATTTAAGTTTCCGAAAATCCTGTTCGTAAACTGGTGGGGGGGAGATAAAGACCGGAGACTGGCGGTATCAGCCTTAATACTATCTGGTAATGTAAATAAACAGGCTAAGTGTATATAAGGAGGCTTATGGAACGAATAAAGCAGTGTTATTTCAGAAGTCGTGTATGTTACATCTTTTCCCTTTTCCTTCTTTTTTTTTGTTTTCTAAGTCCGACGACGCTTAACTTATATATATATATATATATATATATATATATATATATATATATTATATATATATATATATATATATATATAATTAACAAATGAAATAACCTGCTATACTACTATTACTAACACAGACGACTCTATAATATCGAACAATACGACGAAATGGGTCCAAGGTGACAGAGCGGCAAGCAGCAGGTGATGCACTATGCCTCAAGTCAAGGGCAGTCCTCACAACTCACGGTTCGCTGCTTCCTGTCGTAGTAAAGCCAGCTATATATTAGAGGTATATATTATATAGTCGGCACCATCTTAAAGTAATCAAATAGGCTCACATCGATATATAGAAGGCCTATCGATATCCACTACATTGGCTTGCCAAATAATAAGTTTTTGTTTGTTGTTTTTATACCTACTAAACTCCTTATCTGACGAATCAATTACTAAGATGGATTGTTCAAGCTATTTGTAATATGTCACACATTTCTATAAACTCTTACTTATTTCAGAATAGTATTACGATCATTAGCGGATCTAGGATTTAATGTTGGGGAAGAGCTTCAGCCCAGAAGGTTTTTAAAAAAAAAAAATACCGATAACTACTTTGTAAAAACAGAAAGATACTAACTACCTATATGAAATGGTGTATAAGTGATTCCTTAAGTCCTTTTAAATGTAATTACACGAACAATAGTACTTTAAGAGATAATTTTTTTCGATAAAACATGGTTATATTTTACAGTTTTGGAGGGCTTCAGCCAGAAAGTCTCCCCCCCCCCAGCTTAGATCCGCCCGTGTTTACGATTGATATTTCACAGTGAATATAGAAGAAAATATCATTGATAACCGGTATATTTTTTACCATCATTTTTTTTTTTAAAAGTAAGCGTGCAGAAGAAGCAAAAAAATAAAATAAAATAAAAATGAAATGTTGAATATTTAATAGTTGACCGTTGTATTATTAAAGATGGTCCGGGGTGGCGGCCATAAATAGCCTAATTAATGGTAACATTATTTTATTGAAAGCCAACGTTTCGACCCGACTTTGTAGGTCTTCTTCAGAGAGGTGTGTTCAGCTAGGAGTTTCACTTAGATCTCAAGTTCAGCGAAATTTCCCTTGATTACACGGTGGAATATTTTTTTTTAATTTTATTTTATTGAGATTTACAACTGTATTACATGGAAAATACAATAAGTAAATGTGACATTGGTAACATGACATGTACAACATGAAGAGAAACTACCCATTGGTAGAACTCAAATTGGTGAAATTTTAAAACCGATTTAGCTATGGAATTTAGCAAAATTACTCGTAGAAGAGGCTATTACAACATTTATAACATGTTTTTTTTTTCTGTTAAAAACCTTAGTTCACACAAAAAAAAAAAAAAGAAAAAGAAAACTGGTGATTTAACTGAGATCACATTTAAGCGCCAGGTTTTTCCTCTTAATTAATTATTTAATTAAAGGTACCCACTTTATAGAGGCTGGGTGAGCCCGAGGAGGGTCTCTTGACTTCAGGGGCACCCCACGGCTGATGAAACAGAATAAATAATTTTTCTGCCAACAGATGGGTTTCGAATCTGGGACATTGAGCATTAGAAGATCAGTGTCCTACCATTGAGCTATCCACTCACCAGCAGTAAAAAAGTAAAGCGTCATTTATTACTTAATATTTTTTTTTATATTACAAACTATGGGACTTAAGCGGAGATCTCAATGGGGTCCATGCCAATATTAGTTTGCGAATCTTCCTTCAGAGAAGACATCAATGACGCACAACGCTCTGGTCGCCCGGATGGTAAAACGCATTTCTAGGCACCTCAGTCTTATCCTTCTTATTCATCAGAACTAGGAATTATATTATCCAAGTTGAGTGACGAAATACATTCATTATTCGGATTTACAAGACGTATAACTAAAATCAGAACCGGATCAAGAAAAGTTGAAACCCTAAGCAGTAAACGTTTCGGAGCCCTCAAATAATAATAATAATAAAAGGAAAAGCAACATTAAAGAACGAAACTTTAGGGCATTTTTTTTTTTTTTTTTTTAAAGAATTATAAGATAATTTCGTGTAAATATATTTATATATATTAAGACAGCTTTACCCACTCCTGACTAAAAGCACAATGAACATATTAGACACACTTAGCCATAATGATCAGTATCAATAAACCTACATAAAAATGCTAAAATTGGACCATCAGTAATTGACAAATTGTTATAGAGTTTAGCTGCTGCATTGGCAATTATTCTTGCGACTAACCTCGGGAGATGGTGATAGCAGAAAAATATTCCACTCGTTATCTTTAACGTTCCTTCTTTTTATTATCCTTTAAATGGTCCTACCGAGTCCTTATCTCCTCCTATATTACACAAGGATACCTCCCCACCAACCAGCTGACTATCTTCAAGTTGGCAACTGATAACTCTGATTGAAGCCGGAATATGAAATGCGGTCGATTTAAACAAAAAACCGTAAATAAACTTCAGCATGATTTAATAGTTTAGAAGAATTGTCTATCCCTTTAAATTTCTTCAGTAAACTATTAGAACATTGTGGTCGGGACACGCACAAATAGGTTTTTGCAGTTATGGAACTGACTTAATCCGTTCCAAATATAATAATATTAATTTATCCTTTATTTTAATAACTCAGTTTTGCCCTTTTTTTGTGGAGAGTGAATTAGATTGATCCCTCAGATTTCCGAAGTGTTAACGCTCGGGTATGTAAGTCCGCTATAGTCAAATAATTGAAATATTTTAACATATCGATTAAAATATTTCAGATACTAAAAATCTGATCTGTATATTGTAAGCGAGGAAATTGTTCAGTATTTTATCCTCTCTGCAATAGGCTATAATACAAGAGAAAAAAAATAGTGCCGAAAACCAAATGATAACGAGTTTAGTGGAACATATCGATTAAAATATTTCAGATACTAAAAATCTGATCTGTATATCGAAAGCGAGGGAAAGGTTCAGCATTTCATCCTCTTAATAAAGAGTTAGTTATAATTTATATTTCACATTATTAATTTCACCTACTTCATATTTCCACTTATATCGTGTGGTCTAAAGTATACACCTTAGATGTTTTTTTCAAACCTGGCAGTTACACGGTGGTATAATTTTTTTTTTCTTTTCTTTTTTCGGTTCTTTCCTACTTCGCCTTTTAGGCTATACGGAATTTTCCCGGGCCGGAAAGGTGAAGGCGGGGAATTTAAAATTCCCTTAGACACCGAGATGCGAACTCGTGCTTTTTTTTTCAAACTTAAAACTTGGTTATCTGGTTGCCGGGCAACTCGCGGTGCTGTGCACACACGATAGCCCATTCTGCCACCTCGCCCCTACGGTGATATGAATCCTTGCAAAAGGAATACTTTTATGAAACTCAATGAAAAATGGACTCTTCTATAAAAACAATGAAGTTATTATGTAAATCGATACAGACCTATTATCACCTTTACTTACTCGATGCTCATTGGCTTACTGGTTCTTTCTTCATTCATGTTTTTCACAAAACTATTCCGTTTTGATGGAAAGATCAAGTGAAGCCAATGGAACGACTTCGCATACTATACTTACCTCGTCCAATTAAACAACTCCTTAGTAGTATTCGTCTTGGTCTTGGTCTTGCTCAAGACTCTCGCAACAGTCTTTCAGTTACCTATTAGCCTATTGCTATAGAGATAATACTATTTGCAGATAGAGAAAATCTAATTAAGCCCGAATGCAAAATTGGAAGAGTTAAATACAAAAGTATATTGCTCTTACCAATTCTTTACATGTAATAACTAAAATTGTCAAGTATTAGTAACTATTTTGCCTTAATTTTTATTCACAAAAGCGATTTGTTTTTTTTTACCAGTCTTGGTCTTGATCTTGCAACAGTGTGCCGGTCTTGGTCTTGCACTATTTCTTGATCTTAGGCAACACTACCCTTTAGTTTTCTATAGTGGTTAGATAAATTCCTACTTCATTAAATATTAGCTAGTAACTAATATAAATCTTTTGGATAAGAGAACAGACAAGAAATCAGATGCCTGGGAAAGAGAAGAGATAGATAAATCTTCGGAAAGACGGAAGGTAGCCGGACTAGACATAGACACGATGGTATGCCATCCCTAACTGCCCCATCCTAAATATAGTCATCTTTGTTTCCTCCTCGTCCGCCGGAAAATAGACCCTTCTTCTCCTCTGACTGGTTCTCGTAGAACAATGAACGGCCGCGAGGTACCGCCCAGTTCGGATCAACCGACTTTATTTTATTTTTACATCTAAATATAGTAGTAAAGTAAATCATCAAAAGCTATAATATTTTTTTCATTTTGTGTTATTTAAACAAAAATATTAAATTAAAAAATATTTATATGTTAAATATTTAAATATGTTAAAAATAACGTATATGTTAAATATAGATTAGTACACTTAGCTGTTGAAGATGAATGTATCTAGGTGCAATGGAGAATGGTTCCGGAGTTTTAGAATGTACTAACAAAATAATTCGTTGAGAATTCCATCTTTTTTTTTTTTTCTTCCGGGAGGAGTTTTAAGTTTTAACTTTTTTGACTGAAATTGACTCATTCCAACATATTTAAATATTTTCTTATTTTGTGTTTTTTAAAAATCCTATATATTATTTTTAAAATGTGTTTTTTTGTCGGTACGCCATAACTTCATCAAATCCAATTATTGACCACTAATTTTGAAGATATTCTTCTTCTTCACATGCGAAAAATGGTCCCATCCCCCCGAAATTTCTGGAGAAAAAGAAACTTTATTTGCGAACAACGCGAAAACTATGCATTATTTTCTTGATTGTATCTATAATAATTAGAAAGATTAATAAATTACCTACAAACAAAAAAAACATGGTAAAATTCGGATAATTATTAACAAAGATACAGTCCATTGATTTTAGTATACTTAATAATGTCTTCCTGTTTAAGGATATTGCTTTTAGCAGTAGAATAATCTACAACATTTCTTTTTCCTGGCTTTTATATTAACTATTTCTTAAAGACATTTCATTGTTCTTACATTTTTTTTTTTTTTTTAATAATCTAGAATATCCTATGATCGGGGCATTATTTTATCTTTATTACTTTCCAGTCAGCGTTCAAAAATAGGTCCTAGCAAAGAAATTTGTATACACATTTCGGTCTGTCATGTTTAATGGAGTATTGTAATCGACTAAGGAAAAAATATTAATTCTTTCCTGACATAATACATAGGAAGTACTTATTTCCATATTGTTTTCCTATTTCTTCACTAAACAACATGTTCTGCGAATTATTCGCACGGGCCAACTAGTAAGTTATATTAATGGTTTATTATATATATATATATATATATAATATTGAAACTATGTGTTTTAAAAACAAAAATTGTGATACACTCTAATATTAGTATATGCTAACTTTTGGTTCACAACTACATAAATAATATAATGGAATAAATTAATTAGAAGTTAAATATAGAATAGTACACTTAGCTGTTGTAGATGAATGTATCTACGTGCAATGGTTCCGGAGTTCTAGAATGTACTAGCAAAACAATTCGTTGAGAATTTCATCTTTTTTTTTTTTTTTCTTTTTCTTTAATATTCGTCCTTAATTTAGAAGATTGATGCCCTGAAGCTCCTAGACTAATAGGGAACGAATCAATCCTTCGGCTGCAATTTTAGTAATAATAGAATTGCACCTCCCCTAAAACTATACCAATTACGTCATCAGAAGTAGAGTGAAACCACGTAACTACAAAATTTAAATTCCTCAAGGAAACGAAAAAGTTCCACTTTAAAAACCTGTTCGCTTCCTTGACGCGGAAGTGCTTTGAATTGAATAAAAAAATCAAAATGATAATTGAAAAATTGTATATGCTTTTACGTTTTATATATGTTTTTCGTTTCTCACCTTCATCGCCTTTATGGTTATACAAGGTTTTTCTTGGTCCAAGGGAGAGAAATTTGAACATTTTGGTTTAACACGGGTTGCTTCGGACAACGCCTGTTTTACACTACCGTTAGCCCACTCGACCACCACCGCGCCCTACCTTTTATAAATGGAGGAAGAAATTTATTTCTGCCTCTATCTTACAGTCAGAAGGAGTAGGGTTAACACGTAATATAAGGAGTAATAGTCTTATATTACAAAATACATGAAAAATAAAAGTATATATATATATAAGGAAATAACTTACTTAACGAGTAAGTTCTGTTTGAATTTCAAAACAGAAATACATATAAATGGGAAGTAAACTGAATAAAGCAACTCGAAGAATTTCAGCAATGTGTTCAGGAACGGTTTTGTTAGTTATTTTCAATAATCAACCATTGTGATCGACCAAAAAATTCAAAAACTTAACCCCCTCTCAAAATTTGAGGTTTCACGTTTCAAGACGCGTAGAATTCGTAAAACGAATAAAAATTTTTTTGTCCGTCCACCGTACGCCGTTCGCGCTTTTTCTCTAAAGCTACTGGACCGATTTTTTTTTATATTTGTATATAAAATCAGAGGTCACCCGAGGATGATCCTCCTTCATTGACATTACTATCCGCATTTTACTTTCAAAATGGCGCCCGAATTTCAATGAAGCTACGCTGAAGTCATTTTCTCGACGCCTTTTTAATTTATCTATGTAACATACTTCAACGAAAAGAAGCTGGGAAAAAAGTTACGAGGGATCGTAAAATTAAATTTCGAATAACTCAACAAGTATACACGTTTTTGTTGATATTGTATTAGTTTTTTAAAAGTTTATGAAATTTCCTAAAAAACAAAAAAAAATCGTTAAAATTGGACAATTAGGAGCAAAGATATGGTCTTCGGTTTTTTTTATATGTTCTACTCCAAATGTTATGTTTGAATGTGTTACTGAACTAATGCTATTTTTTTTTTAGCATATTACCAATGATTAAAGAAAAACAGTTTAGTCCAATAATTGGAATCACCTTCTGTTTTTTTTTTTCTTTGTAACTCGGAAGGTAATGTTACTTTAGATGTATAATTGTTTGGAAATAATCAACCATTGTGAAATAATTTGCAGCGTTGAAATATTAGTTGTAATCAATTAATATTTAATCTGAGCATAGGTCGTTTTCGTGGAGCATAAAACTTCTATAAACTATTATATAAAGATTTGGCGACAATCCTTCGACTCCAGTGACTGGAGAATAGAGACCCAACCTAGGTTAGACCGAGAGCTGTGCCTGGAACCGACCACAATCGCTATTCTTAGCTACCTCTAGGAATAGGCCAGCCAGGACATATCTCTTTCGAGTCTCATCTTCACTATCCATTACTGACATCATTTTTTTATTTTTATTTTTTCATTGTATCATTCATTATTATACTATTATCTCCGGAAGTGGTAACAATTCATTATTTTCGAAAAGATAAGAAAAAATAAAACTGATAACCGTATCGACACCATTAACTAAATCAAACATAGATATAACTATAAGAAGGAGCGAACGGTTTTCCAACTAACGCTATCACACTGTTTGAACGCCCTCACTCAATCTTCGAGGGCCTATAGAGACGTGGCCGTAAAAGGAGAAAAGATATAAATTGGAACGAGGGGGGCAGTAATAAAATTTTGAATGGGCCGGTTCGAACTCGTCGCGTCCATAAACACGCTGAGGAGGTCCTTCAACCTCATTTTACAATTTTTATAACAACATCATTCTTACCTTTTTTTTCCCCCTTCTTCTTTTCACTACTGAAGGTTCAGGAGTTTAAAAAAAAAAGTTCAAAGAAAATTTCTACTAGGATTTTACTTTTCGAATTAAAGGAGTTATACAATGGACTTAATGAATTGACTCATTCACTCCCTCGTCCCCAGGTGAAGTGTCCCTAACCAACTTCCCGACGGAAATATTTCCTAGGTGTATTCCGAGCTTAACAACCAAAAAGCTCTTATTCCTTCTCCCTCTGTTCATTCGTTTAATAGGAGATCCCAGTCCATAAACCTGTTTGTTCCCTCTCATAGAACCGTCCCCTTTAAAAAATACTTTATCATGCGAGCTACCTTTTTCGGGAATTCCTTATCTATTTGGATACGCAAATCCTCTTCCTTGACCTCAATTAAACAACATATATTCTTCCACCTCCTCAGCAATCACTCTTTAGAATACACGTAAGAATACAATTTTGTATTTAAGAGCTGTTACCCTCATCCTCATCATTTGACTGTTATATTACAATTATTTATATACATTTATGTGCAAATTAATATATTTACCTGTATTTAATTTATTTTAATTATAAGGTTAGATTATTATGTTATGTTAGCAATTTTTTTTTCTTAGATTGCCTGACAATTGTCATCTTTTTGTTCATTATAATTATAGTCCGTGGTACAGATTCCTTTTTATGGTATTATTAATATCCGCCTGAAGCTTCGTAAATAGCTTCATCTCATCGAAACCTACAACTATTTTATTTAAGAAAATTCTTGGAATTGGAGCGTTTTCAATCTGGAGGGGGCCAAACTTTGTCTATTTAATTAGGTACTAAAACCTTGTAAATACCCATTTCCTTTTTACCTGAATCGCAAGATAATTTTATCTCAAAATCGAGAAAAAAGGTGGCTTTCAAAAATATTGATCCGTTTGGCGTCAATCTATATCTACAACCCCAAAATTTCAAAATAACGAGGTTATATAGAACAAACGGCGAAATATTTTTGTAGGGTACCTTTTGAATCTATTATCTTACGATCCAAGTAGAAAGCATATGGGTATTTACGAGTTTTTAGTACCTAACTAAATAGACAAGTTCGCCCACTCCAGATTGAAAACGCCCTAATTACAAGAGTTTTCGTAAATAAAATCGTAGTAGATTAGGATGAGATGAAACTATTTACGAAGTTTCTGGCGGAAGTTAATAATTCGATAAAAAGGGCTCTCAGGTGCCCAACGTTGCACATTCGTTAATTTATAAAATTGTGCCTATGGTATGGCAATATTAGTTTTTAAACTTAATGTGATTTATTACACGTATTTTATTGTATTGTTATAATAATTTTAAATTAAATTATAATCTCAGTAACGTGTAAGCGCATACGTGTCTTTACTAATGAACACAATAAAAATGAAGAAGAATCAATATAGATTTACTTGGTTGACATTTTTTTTTACAAATAAATTAACTACTAAATTACGTAGCGATCCTCATACCAGACTGAAACCGCTCGGCGTTTCCGATTACTTTAGCACTTACTAGACAAACGCTCTAAACTTCCAATTAATTACAAAAGACTCAAACATGGCTATAATAAGACCTATTTGGACTTACGGAGTTGACCTATAGGGCTCCACTAAACCATCGAATTCATCTCGTATCCAATCTTTACAATCCAAAATCCTCCGTAAAATCCTCAACGTTCCTTACAAATAAAACTATCCATAATCACGTTAACGTTTCTTATGTTTCAGATCTGGCCCAATCCAGATACCTTTCCTTCCATAATAAACTTCAGAAGCATCCCAACCCTCTCGTTTCTAACCTTGCTTCCTATTCAATTCCTAATAACCCTCCGAGGCCTTTGAAAAGAAGATGGCCCCGTGATCTCCTAATGTAGACATACCATTAGAGTGCTACCATTGGGTAGTTACTCAGCAAGTGTTTTCACGTTATTATATAAATAAGTTCAAATTTACTAAATGTATTTCTTTAATACAGTTGTAAATATCATTAAGAAATAATAATAAAAAAAAAGTTACGTAGCGGTTGAATAGATGACGACAATACATTCATGTTTACGGTAAGATGAAGGCAATATATATTTTCAAAGTCTGAAGAAGCTAAGACCCCCGAGACACAGGCACGAAATATATTCTCTTCGGCAGCCCACCACGTAGTCCTGTTAACGGTTGACAGAGCAACGAGCAGAATTGTCAACGACTTCCTGTCCACTGCCAGCCTTTTAAAGGATATATCACTTTAAAAGGCCAGCGAGCATTCTGTGCCATCTAGATCTACATATACATCGCTTGTAGAATTATGTATAAGCGCCATCCTGTCCAGTTCAGAAGTCAACCAAATAATATTAACCTATGGAATTCTTTACACTAGATACCGAATATTACTAATTTGTTTAACAACGCTAAGTAATCGACACATTCACTGCACTCAACGAACTTATTTCAGGCTTTAATTACTGTAATAATCTTCAAATTTAAAATTGATGAATATCCAAATTCAATAATGAACATTGTTATCAATTGTCTACCCATCCACTTTCACACATCTGTTAAAATAAATTGTACCAATCATTAATCAAAACCTACAAATATCATATCAGTCAAATCCATTGGCTATCGATTCTTATAAAGTTCCATATATTAACACCCCTTAAAACCCACCAGCTCTTAGTTTCGTCTATCATCTACTCCACTTTGATTTTAACTGCCTTATACTGTGAATCGTAGACTGCCTGCTTGGCTGTTGATAATATGGAGCTGACGAAAACAGTGGAATGTTGCACAAATACGAGACAAAGACGAGTCTTGGTCTTGCAAACTCAGTCTTGGTCTTGCGCAAGAGTATTGCAACAGTCTTGCAGTTACTTATTAACTTATTAATATAGAGATATTACTGTGATTTTTTAGATAAGAGAAACCTAACTAAGCCCGAATGAAAAATTAGAGAAGTCAAATGGAAAAGTATATTAAAGTATATAAAAGTATATACCAATTATTTACATATGGTAACTAAGATTGTCAAGTATTAGTAACTATTTTGCCTTAATTTTTATTTTAAAAATCGATTTTTTTTACCAGTCCTCGTCTTGGTCTTGCAACAGTTAGGCGGCCTTGGTCTTGGTCTTGCAAAGTGCAAGTTGCAGTTGCAGTTTACTAGTTGCAGTAAATTTATCTTTGGAGTTATAGTGGCTTTATTCTTTTTTTTTCAACGGCAATATTTCCTTGGTGCCTATCTTTTCCGATCCTTTAGAACCAAAAGAGCTCTTATATCCTTGAACTATTCACCCCTTGCTCCTCTATCCACTCTTCTAACCAAATATCCAAACATTATCTTTCGCACTACTTTTCATGTAACTCCATCCTTTAAAAAAATATCATAGAATGAATACACTATTATATCAGCTACATCAATTTAGAATTCTATTCCCGTCTCCATTAGTAAAACTATATCTTAATCTATATATTAACTTCATTTTAACATTAATTATTTCTCCTGAATTATCAATCGTCCTCATATATGTTAAAATATCTTTGTTTTTGTTTAATATGTTCATATTAAAAATATTATATTACTATGTCATAGCCTTTATTTTTTATTGATTATTTGTGTAGACATAAGTAATTTTAATGTTTTAATCAATAATTTCATTTGGTTTCTTAATTTTATAATTTATAAATATCATTACTATTGACCTGTAGCCAGACAAATGTCAAAATAATAGTACATTTATTTTATTCTGAAGGGGTACACCTGGCGTTCCAGAATGAAGTTTACTTTCATTCATTCCAAAATATTTAATAGAGATATATTCGGTAGTACTTGACGAAACCAGAAAGTGTACATTTTCCACTATCATGTCCAAATAATCTCCATATATAGACTCAATTGTGTAACAACGACAGTTCACTTACAGCCGGCCAATAGGGAGCTCTGTTTAGTCTCATCATTATTTATTTAATTGATAACGCCAAAGAGATAGCAATGAAAACAGTTCAGCGCTGTTTTTCAAGGATCTATGTTATATATATATATATATATATATATATATATATATATATATATATATATATATATATATATATATATATATATATATATATATATACACAAAATTTGATAGCATATATATAAAATGTATATCCCTAATATTCCTAGATATATACAATGTAACAAATGAGATGAGGTATCACACTAAAGGGTATTTCATGGAAAACTGGCGCATGCCAAATTCAAATCTTAAGACCGCAGAGATTTTAGGATTTTTTTTTGTTATTTGTTGAATCCTAATTTGTTTATTAATATAAAGAAAAAAAAAATGATCCAAATCCAAGAATCTTATTGAATTGGATTGCTGTTAAATGCTGCGCATATTGTTGTTTTAGCAAGCTGCATCCTCAACGGAAAGGCAACAATCATCGCTATCTGTTGCTGATAGATTGTAGTGGATTGATGATGACAGCAACAGATCTACAGTTGTCATTGTTGATGGACTGCTGTTTAGATAGTTGGGGAATGGCACGGCAGCAGCATTAAAACCATATACAATCCTCGAGATCTAATAGTCTCTTCTTGTCTCAGATAGCGAATGTAAAATAATAAACAATCGGCATAACTAAAGAATGAAATAGAATAATGGTACAATAATAACATTGCTAGATTAAATCAGAATATAGACTAATAAATCATAGGTAACAAATTAATTTAAAAAAAAAATCATCTGGTGCGGCGGGCACATCACACAACTTTCACTTACCATCCTCTTGATATTTTATCGTACTTGTTTAAGTACTCTTATATATACAAAATTTAATATTTATATTGCTGTAATCTATACAATTAAATATTAAATAATATCAACGAAAACATTTAGGAAAACCTTATATGTATATGTACATAATATTGTCGGAGTCCGTATTTTATTATTTTCATATTACCTATGAAAGCGTGCTTAAACCTTCGGGCCAGCTCGGTTAAGTTCGGCCGCGCTCCCTATCCCTATCGTATCCCTTCGGTTCCTATATCACAACTTTCCTCTGTTCCGATCTCATATTTACTCTTTCGTTAATTATCAAATTATTTCATATTTTACTATTTTTTATATTAGATATCAATGTGAAACGGTTAATTGTTTCAAATAAAAAAAAATTAAATGTACTTTTAGAGAAAGCTAATATTGAAAATTAGCTATTTAAGCCCTGTCAGAGAACATCGATGAGGGCAAAACCTCCATAATATTAAAAACTGTTTAATTTTACACTGATATAATGAATTCAATCAAAAGAGTGATGTCACTCACTAGCGGATCCAGGATTTTATTTTGGGGGGGGGGGGGGGGCTTCAGCCCGAAAGCTTATTTTTTCATAAAAATAACAATAATTACTTTGGTAAATAAGAAAGAAACTAACTACCTATATGAACTGGTGTTTAAGTGATTCCTAAAGCCCTTTTAAATGTAATTACACGAATAATTATACTTTAAGAGATATTTTTAAATATTTTTTTCGATAAAACATGGTTATATTTTATCATTTTGGGGGGGCTTCAGCCCGAAAGCCCCCCCCCCGTAGATCCGCCCGTGATGTCACTGGTTAGTTTTTTAGAATGTTGATGTGAGATGTGCCGTTCGAACTGTATTTCTATGATCATATCTTTCCCTCTCTTTCCTGATGATAACATAATTAGTGAAACATTAAACTGATTAGGTTTAACATTTTGATGGCTAAGATCTTGAAATTACTTTAAAGGCCTAGAGGAGCTGATTCAGTAAGTCCCGTTGCACGGAGAGATGCAATGTTTGTTTCCAATTAGACACACAGTGAAGAAGAGACAGAGGACGTGGCTATTGGAGTTGATGAGGCCTTCAAGAACGACTCTCATCACCCGGCGCTACGAACCCTACTAACACAAACGCCTACGGGTACAAAAACCCTGGCAGGAAGCCCGACCTCGTCATCAAAAGTTATAGTTCGAAGAAGAAAGACGATATTATATTGTCTTTGTGCCAAACACTAATCCTATTTAGAATGAAAAAAGTTGAAGTTGAAGTTTCGAAGTTGTTGACCGAAAGGCTTTGAGTATGATAATTACAACTGTTTTAAGAAAAAATGTTTTTCAACGTTGATGTAAAGTGGTACTTCGGGAAAGCCAATTTTAATACTTAATACCAGTTTCGTACAACTTTTCGTTTTTAAGCTAGACTGTTCACATAAATACACATACCTATCGGATTTGTTCAACAGGAATAAGCGAGGTATTATTAAAAGATACTATAGGACAGGAGGTCATAGGTTTACGGCGAAGGGTTAAGGTGATTTGATAGGATTTATTAGAATTAATTTTAATCCTTCAGTTTTGACACCATCCTTCCGAGGTTTGTGGTGTGTGATTGGAGAGTTTGGTCAATCTTATTAGTGGGTCATTATTAACTGATAGGACACATGTCTTATCGGTATAGAGGATAAGACTTAGGATACTACCTTGAGAAACACCAGCGGACTGCAAAAAGAGGGATGGATAATGAGGAAGTATGTAGGATGTGGAAATTTATGGATTTTGTAATGTAGTCCCGAGTGCCAGGCTCGATCAAAAGCCTTTCGAATTATATATTCTGAAAATAGCTCTCGTGTAGCGGATAGTGTTCCAGGATGTGACCGATGCACATGTAGCCGATCTAGGAGGACAAAATTCATGCATAATTATCGATTGGAAATCACGTATTCGTCACACATAAATATAAATAAATTTTTTATAGTCCTAATTAAGTCAACAGAACTTAAATTTGTGGCTAAAATTTAAGTTTCCAAGAAAATTAAAATTTAAAACCATAATCCCTAAGAAGTAATAAAAAAACTAACAATAATTTTAATAAAAAGAATATCAGTTAAGAAGTATTCAAATTTATTTAATCTATTTCTTCAACCTTATAATCAGCATCTTAGACAGTTCACTCTCGAGCTGAATTCCTTCAAAATCTCTTTCTAACTGTAATTTAAATTTCCCTCTTATTTCCTTCGTTTTTTTTTTTTTTTCAATCCTTGCCAACACAGTCTGAAAATAATTGCACTCTTCAAAAATGTATAATCCAGTAAAAACTTGCTCCCTCAAAATTTTGTTGAACCTTCGCCATACAGGCAGGCCACTTCAGGGTAGCCCTACTACATTATAACCTTTACATTCCTCACATTAGTTTTTCGAAGCAAACAAGAAAACATTATTCCCTGATAAGGGAGGCCCTGTTCCCTCGAAACCTCGAAAAGAATAGTAGTTCTTTATCAGGTCTAGAAAATATGTTTCAGCTAAGACACATTTCCACAAAAAAAAAAAAAAATAATAATAATAATACAAGAAATCATTTCTTGAACATTTATTTTTTATGTACACTGTCTCTGATTTAAACTATAAGCATTGTGCGAGGGTCAGCTGCACTAAAACCATTATGGTGACGTACCCTCATTGATAACGAAACCATGCGTAAGCCATGTGTGGCCAATTCTTAGTCTTCTGATGACAACCTCTTTTCCTCTGCTACGAAAATTCTCGAAATTGGTGCTTTTTCAATCTGAAGATCGCCACATTTGGTCTATTTAATTAGGTACTAAAAATTCGTAAATATCCATTTTCTTTCGACTTGAATCGCAAGATAATTTGATCATAAAATTATCGAGAAAAAATATTGGACCGTTTGGCCTATACAACCTCATTATTTTGACACGTTGGGAGTGTAGGTCACGCCGAACAACTAAATAATTTTGAAAACCATCTTTTTTCTTGATCTCATGCTCAAATTATCTTACGATCGAAGTGCAAATGGGCATTCACCAGTTTTTAGTACATCAAATAGACAAAGTTTTTCGATCTCAAAATTGAAAGCACCCCAATTCCGAGTATTATCGTTAATATAATAATTGTAGGTTATGAGGAGATCAAGCTATTTACGTAGTTTCGGGCGGATGTTAATAATTTGATAAAAATAATAATTCCATACAATTTTTATAAAATGCGCAAATTTTTTCAACAGTTTAGGACAGCAGATTTCTTGTCCACCGCCTCCAATGATGTATATTGCGAGTCTTTGGTGAAATTCATTACCTTTTTCTAGTGGCTCAAATAGTTGGGATATTCAAATACTAAGCATTGTAGCATTATAATTTATTTTTTAAGCAGCTCGACTATAGTGGCCCTCAGTCAGTCACCAACACTGCCCTTGGTTTTGAGAAATAAATAATTGGACAAGGTAAACTCTCGACAGAGAGTGATGTAAGAGAAGACAGGTTTGAGCTATAGCTAGGAGAGACAGTGAGAGAGAGATACAGTACTAACGATAATTGTGTAGGAGAATAGAGTATCTATTGTTCACCAGGCAGGCTGGGAACCACATGAGATGTATTGCGACACAGTTCGTGAGCTAGGTATTGAGATAGGATGCTCTGCGCACCTACCGAAAGGGTAACGCTATACCAGGCTGTTCGTTGTGAAGTACTTTAGGTACATGACATAGTTGACGAAGAGTGATGCCCATTAAGTTTGAGTGGAAACAATACCGTGAGAGGGAGTAAGGATACGTCGGATTATTATTCTTTGTTTTATCGTCAATAATATTAATAAGGCTAAGCGAACCCGAAAGTTCGATGCCGGCACCACCAATCAATGACTATATTCTTCTGCCCAATGACAAACGTCCAAGACAACTTAGCTTATAGCATGCGCAAGCTGGTGCAACCTCTTTGGATCGAGGGATCGATTCTAGCCGCCTGTTGTTTTTTAGTGCTAGCACAATTGTTTAACATGCTACGTTGTTTTTTCTTGGTTCACTAGTTAATGAACATTAGTTATCATTATTAGTGGTCTGCATGCGCAGTGTAGTGAGCGCTCACAGATTACAGTAGTTGTAATTTAGTAATTCATATTCAGTTTTAGTAATAGTAAAGCATTTTTTTTCAGTAATGTACAAATTTTAGTTTAGCTTTAGTTGATTTTTTGCTTTCTTATTTGTTATTACCAAAACGTTTTTATTTATTAAAGATTTTTTTTTGTATGTAGATTTTCATTGAACGAACTCGCAGAATCCTTAAGCTTCTATCCATAAAGCGCCATCTAAACCTATCTCTAATAGATCAGCCTTAACACATCTTCCCACCTTCGCTTCGGCCTACCCCTCGGACGCTTACCATTCGGTAAAGCTCATATTAACCTTTTAGTAATTCGTTACCAACCTGAGCAATTTTACATGCCCATTTTATTCGCCTAAAAGTAATAATTTTAATTATTGAACCGGTTGAATATAGGCATATTCTCCGTTTGATTTATCCTTCTTCAGTCCGAATATTCTGCGTAATTCTTTATTTTTAAAAACCTTAAGAGTCGTGAGATCAAATAATCTCATCTTAGACATTTTTTGATCTAATTATAGCACCGCTTCTCATGTTCATGAATTACACTGCTCTGTGGCGGTAAACATATTCTAAAAAAATATATATAATGTATTATAAATTTTATAGCACCTTTGGGTCAAACCTAAGAACCACAACAATACGCTCTCCTCCAACCGCCCTGTTTTTCCGAGTTCCCTTCAGGGATCTACTATTTCTCGAAGATAGCGCTGATAAAGACCTAGAACTTAGGTTGAAACGTAGGCTATCTAACAAACACTCCAGCAACATATTATTTGTGTGACTGTTGACATCAACTATTAACCATTCCTTAAATTAGAACTACCTACAATTATTTCCATACCACCATATATACTATTTAAGATTGATCATAATCAGTATCGTTTAAAATATATTAAAGTGTATATTGGGTATATTATATATTTTGAAGTATATTGGGGTGATCAGTAAAAAAAATAAATAAGTATATTAATTTTTTTTATGCATTTATTTCGCAAGACTTTCTCCTGATGAAGGCCTGAACTATGGGTCGAAACCGTCGGCAAAAATACAAATAAATTTACTTATTTATTTTTATAATTTGTTTTTTTTTTACTGATCACCCCAACTATACTTCTCTTCAATTATTCACTACAGTCAAACATCAATCCACCTTTAAAATATGGTTCAATTTCCTACAATATAAATAAAAATCGGTTCACTATAGCAGCTATGCAGCCAATTAAACCTTGCAAATAAGTTTTGACTTATAATTTTCAATCATGAAAATACATATCTCTTGAAATATTAATGAACTTACTTGTCTCTACATTATAGTATTGTTTGATCATTGAGCAATATTACATGTGAGTCATTTTACTTGAACCAAAATAATACTTAAAGAAAATTTATATGTGCTTATCTAAGTCATTAACGAAATTTAAATAAATAAAAAGTCCACCTTAGAAGATTTAATCAATATTAATTAATGCAGCCTAATTGATGGTTCGGTAGAGATCTTGAGACAGACGGACGGGGATGTACTACGATAGGGATCGGAAGAGAGAATGGTTCACAACAAAATCAGATAACGGCTGGGAGAACCGAGTCCGGATCGGATAGTATATATTCTAACAAATGGAAACTGTCCAGGCTGAGGTAATTGGGAACTTGGGAAAGATAGATCAGCTAGCAGTTATCAAAATAATTAACTCAATATAATTAAAATGAAAAAAAGTTTTGAAAAAAAAAGTATTTTTAGAAGAAACTTAGTCATTGTTTAGAACCTTAATTCTGAACAGTTTTTAATGATTATCAAAAATACACACGCATTATCAATTATACAAAAAACAACAATATATTTAATAAATAAGAAAATTTTCAATTAGAACAGAGTGACTAGAAGATAGACCGATATATATTGTATATTTATTATACTAATTTACCAATAATTATTTATTTAAGATAATGTATTTTAAAGAAACAAAGAAATCAAAGCATATTTTCGTAAATTGTTGTAAGTAGCTTATAAATGGAATTCCAGAATGATATAGTTTAAATTGATTACAATATTTAAATATCTGAGTATATTTTTAAAAAAACTTAGTGTAATGAAAAAGGAATATTTAATTTCTAAGGTACGTTACAATCAATCGATGTCTAATTATGGACAACTATTTATACATTTGATTAGCGTAGCTAAATAGACTTCCATTAAATTTCTTATATTTTTTTTTATCCAAAAAGAATTTACATAATTTTATTTAATATTCTCCATCTTAAAATAGTTCTACGCAATATTCAATCCAGCATTAGCACAAACGATTATTTATAAGTGCTATCTAAAATATATATATTTTTATTATTATATTATACTTTGTAACGGTTATTATTATTTATCTCTTAGTTCTTATTTATTATTAGTTCTTATTTATCTCTTAGTTCTTAGTCATTATTCTAACAATTTCATTTTACTTTATATTTATTTATTTTTTTTTTTTTAACCATCACTACTTATGTTTCTCATACCTTGTTATCTGGTTATTTTCTTAGCCCTGATGAAGGCCTGAACTTCAGGTCGAAACGTCGGCATATGTAAAAATAAATATTATCATTTATTTTTGCCTTCTTTTTTGACTGACCACCCCAACTATTCTTCTCTTCATTATCCACGAAAGTCAACCATTTACCAATTATGTATATATATTTTTCTTCTCTAAATACCACACACATACATATACATATAGACTTTCAGAGTAACAAACTGAACTAAACTGAAACAACGAATTATATAATTCTCGTTGAGAAGAGATAAGTCATATGTAGGTCTGAGTTCTGAGAGACTATTTATAGCTAAGACAGAACTGCACAATTTCTTTTTTTAAATAAGTTTGTTTAATCATTGCCATAACCAAACCCTCGCGAGCTATTAGCTTCCGCTCATCATTTTAAATAGGTTTCCTCCTAGAAATATCTCTTAAAAATAACTTATCTCTAATGTTGCAATTTCGGTATCTGTTCAGATTCTTAAATTGAAAATTGAGTAGTTTCGTTAAATATTTATTGAAATATTAGTAGATATTTTTTTTAAAGCAAATTCACAAAACTACAAAGCTTACAACGGAATGACTTATATTAAATATGAATGACACTGAAAAAAAATTCTTATAACTAAGTCAGTAAAAAACAGCCGTATCATTACTGTTGGATACATTATTATCTATTTTGAAAATCCTGTGTATTATCTGTGGGAGGAATTAATTGTTTTCCCTGGGTCAATTACAATTAAACATTTAACATAATTACAAATTGTTTTGCTAGGGCCTATTCTCAAACGCTGAATGGAAAGGTATAATAAAGCCTTGAATTTGGGATTTTCTAAATTATTTTTTTATTTCTTAATGGCATTTACAACTGTATTACATAAATACATCAAGTAAATTTAGATATAATGACATGAATACACTTAAGCTGAGTAACTACGCAATGGTAGCACTCTAATGATATGACTACATTAGGAGATCACGGGGCCATCTTCTTTTCAGACGTCTCGGAGGGTTATCAGGAATTGAAGAGGAAGCAAGGTCAGAAACGAGAGGGTTGGGATGATTCTGAAATTTATTATGGAAGGATAGGTATCTGGATTGGTCTAAATTATTAAAAATCTAAAATGTACAAACAAAAAATATTCCTTTAAGAGACAATAAAGTATATATCAACAAGGAAAAAAAGGGCAATAGAATAGTAAATGCAGTATCTTTAAAAAGGAAGAAATTATTAAGGTTACCAAAGGAATGGACTGTATCTTTGTAATTGCCTACTTTTTTACGATTTCTTTTTTACTATTTGGTCTTGTCACACTTCTTAACATCTATAAGTATCGTTTTCAATTTGGGTGATGAGGAGAAAAAAAATTGTATATTATTTTAGGCTAATGCTAAAATAAATATTATTATTTATTCTCCCCACTTTTATTTTGACTGATCACTCCAACCATCCTTCTCTTCATTATTCACTACAGTCATGCCACAATTATGATTTATTTTTTATTTCGTTTGTAATTTATTAATCTTTCTAATTATCATGAGTATGAGTACAATCGAGAAAAAAAATGAATAAGTTTTGAGTTATTCGCAAATAAAGTTTCTTTTCCTTAAATTTCGTGGGGTTGTGACTGTTCTTCCTACTTGAAGCTAAAGAAGATCTTTAAAATAAGTGCTCAATCATTGGCTTTGATGAAGAATTTACGAAGTTATAACGTTACAACAAAAAAAAAAACAGATATTGAGGGAAATATTATAATTTTCTATCTCAATCGTGACAAACAACATCTAGATATGATGTACAGATTCTATTTTAGAAGTTGTCGAGAACATTGTTGACATTATCCTAGCTATTGTAGTGTTCTGTCAATAATAGTATTGTGACACCTGTTTCCTCATCTTGTTGCTGCGCCATATACAGGCCATACCACCATTAGCTAATTTATATTATACATAGAGGGTAGAGACTTGCATGTTACGTAAAAATAAAAATCTGGTGAGTACACTCACACGACTTTCCTATATATTTCAGAAAGGTTTTTATATCTTTACAGATGTCCATCAAGAACAAAAAAAAATTAAATGAGATTTATTTTCCTAAAAACTGATCAAACAAAAGATTTGAGTGCGATTTATTTGATAAACCAAAGCAATGTAAACCGGCTTAAGGTAGGTCAGAGTAAAAATTTCAATACGCTCTAATATTACTGTTTCTGTTAAAAGTAGAGGAAATAGTGAAACTTGTAATGAAGGCAACAGATTTTCTTACTTTCACTTGTTATCTTTTTTCTATAATTCACTTATTTGACACCAGGATGTGCCCGTAATCTTACATTGGGCATTGAATAGCTGTAACTTCGTTAATAGTTGTCCAAAATGAACGATTTTTATAGTTTTGTAGGGATTTTCTACACGGTGTTTTTGAAGGACAGACCAATGGCTAAATATATATTTTTTTTAGGAAACAAGAATTTTTCATACAAAGGATATTATCAATAACTAATCTGTAGTGAAGGAATCTATCAGCTTTAATTTGTGTCCTCATTGAGCTTTATGTTCCATAACAGAGAAACAAGTATTTCAAAAATTAATTATTTTTTTAAACAGTGAGAAAAAAACAATTAAAGATTTTATTTTTAAAAATATCATGAGAACTGTTAAAACGAAGATAATTAGATGTTGATTTTTTGATAGTCCGTTTTTCTAGAACTATATATATATATATATATATATATATATATATATATATATATATATATATATATAATGAGCTCTATAATAAGGCTTCTAATTAAATCTGATAAAATAAGTTTGATGATCTCAGATCGAAATAGCGGCAATTTCGGAAATAAAATATTTGTACGTTATGATGAGATAATGAAGGAAGTTTTAAGCGGATGTTAATAATTATATAAAAAGGGGTCTGTAAAATTTTAATTTGCTTGAATAAAAACTATGTTCAATTTTTAAGCATTTGATCCCCTAAACTTCAGTGTGCGCCATTTCGAAACTCCCTCCCTTCGGATTGACTAAAAGTTTTCTTCAAATAAGTCTCAATGTTTCGATCTAGATCATGATACTTGATGATGATGACGGAAGGTGCAAGAAGAGGTTAGATGTAGCACAATCAATATTGGAACTACGAACCGCAATACCCAGCCAACTAGCGCGGCGGTACCGCAGGTACTCAGGCCTCGGGGTACATCAATAGTAGCAGGTAATTACATCGCGATACATAATATAATAGGACTGGATACCTTTGATTAGCCTCAACATCCAAGTCCCTGTTATAGTTGCCTTATTACAAATTCAGGTAGAACAAAGCCATCATTGATATATTATTGAATCCGGTTAGTAATTTCGATGGATTCGCTACGCTTTAACTCTACAGGCTACATTTCAAAACTGCACACAACTAAATAAATTACCTAATGATGAAAAAAAAAAACTCCGATACTGCTCATATATTAAATATAGAGTGTCTCAAAATTAATGCAAGATTTAAATTAAATACAAAACACAGTTCTTTCTTCTTTTGTTTCCTTTTTCTTTGTTAATTTAACAGCTGATAGTTTAGGGTTAATATAAATGGAGCGTCGTTATACCAATGTGTTTTCATTGTTGAAAAATATTTTAAAAATAAAGTCTTGCGGTCACACAAAATATGCTCGGAATAGTGATTTAATAGTCCGTGGGACAGACTCCTTCTTATCGAATTATTAACACCCGCCTGGCATTAACATCGTAACCTACAACTATTATATTTACGAAAACTGTTCGAATTGGGGCGTTTTAAATCTGGAGATCAACAAACTTTGTCTATTTAATTACGTACTAAAAATGCGTAAATACTGATTTGCTTTTTACTTGGATCAGAACATAATTTGATCACAAAAATATAGAAGGTGACCTACAAAAATATTGGGCTGTTTGTCCTATATAACATCGTTATGTTGGAAATTTGGGGGTGTAGGTAACGACAAACAGCTCAATATTTTTGAAGACCACCTTTTTTCTCGATTTTGTGATCAAATTATCTTACTATCCAGATAGAAAACAAATGGATATTTACGAGTTTTTAGTACGTAATTAAACAGACTAAGTTTGCCCGCCTCACATTGAAAACGCCGGTTTCAAGAGTTTTCTTAAATAAAATAGTTCTAGATTACGATGAGATGAATTTTCATTTACGAAGTTAAATCATTATTTCGACCATATTGTGTAAGACATTTTCGAACTGTGGCCGCAAGATTTTAATTATTTTAAAAATATGTTTAACTATAAAAACACATCGTTCGCTCGTATAGACGCTCCATTTGTATTAACCCTAAAATATCAGCTGTTAAATTGACAAAGAAAAAGGAAACAAAAGAAGAAAGAAGTGTGTTTTGTATTTCATTTAAATCTTGCGTTAATTTTGGGACACCCTATATTAATTATTTGTTCACTTACTTCATTTAATACACTAGTACACTAATAGGAATAATATTTAATTTTACAAAAACATGTACTAATTGCTTATAATTATTTTAAGAGACGACTTTATTCATACATAGTATGTATTGTGAAGATGAATGTACTATATATATATATATATATATCATGCTATTATATTGTTTCAGTAAGAAAATATTTAAGGAATGCCATGCAATATATGCACACAAACACACGACCAGGTACAGCAAGCAGCCATTCAATAGCTAGAGGAGGAACTCACCGCTATAAATAGACTCACTCATTACGAAGGAAAACAAAACGTAGGGTACTTGCAAAGCTCAACCGCTAGTCGTGTTTTTAGCATTCCAAAAAAATTAGAAGTTCAATGGCCATCATTAAAATAACTACAATGATGGAATACCTTTTATAAAATAAACCTCAGAGAGTTTCCACGCAATAGTTTATTTAATTAAAGCTTTTGGTATATAATGATTACAAATGTTTTATAAATCTACTATATGAGCGATAAAGAGGTAGGTATAATTACAAAAAATTAATTTAAATAAATTGTACTAAGTAACAGCAAATTTAGAATTTAGAACAATAAAATAAAGCGATAATATGAATAATTATTTCCCTTCGGGTCCCATTATATATACTAATAATCTTAAATGAATAACTGAACGAAACAAAGCGATTTATCAATATTGATTATTAGGCAGTTACGATGAACTGTTCAATAGCTTCCGGTAATTGTGTGACAGCCTTCCTACAGGAATCCGTTCAATATAAATCTTAATGGACATATTGTTTTTTCTTTTGTTTTTTCTATTGTTCGGTTTCCATTAAAGATGGTTAATAAGATCAGAATTTTCATTCGTGGGCAGCATTGTCACTACAATACAACAAATTGTAGAGAAGAATAGCGGTGAAGAACGAATACTGAGTTTTAAAGCTGATAAAGTGATACAGAGATAAAATCCACTTGGCTAAGATGCACTCACAACCGATCCCTGGACCGCTAATGATTTAACCAGAGCAATGATTCAACGTTGAGCGGTCGCCAGTCACATCAGGATGTTTGTCACAGATTGCCAGCAGCAAATAGGCACCATTTTGTTATTTTACTAAACATTCCAAGAGTAAGACAATAGTAAAATTTAGAAGAATGCTATAACACACAACCTACAATTGTGGATTATGGCTGGCAAAAAAAAAATCACTTTTGAGGAAAAACTATTGCGAAGAATAATAAATATTATCGGCCCGTTCACCCTCATTGATTTTCTCTATGGCAACCGAGTCATCATTTTTGGGAGACACTTGGTTCACTCACCATCACATTAAAAGATGACCGAGCACATTGGAGCATTGTAGGTTCCTAGAGACTGAACGTTGTAGGTTCGATTCCCACTTGTGGGCGGGGTGGCCGAATGGGCTAACGCGTGAGCACTGCACCGCCGTAGCCCGGCAACCTGATTTATGACTTTATGATATAAAAATAGTCAAAGTTCGCGTCCCGGTGCCGGAGAAGTCTTTTAAATCCCCGCCCACACCCTCTGGCCCGGGAAAACCCCGTATAGCCTATATAACGGCGAGGAAGGGGAGGACCACAAAAAAAAAAGGTTCGATTCCCACTGGAGTTTAATATTTATTTCTCGACAGCTCCAAAAAAAAAAAGAATCTTAAATACCTTCGTTCCAGTTAGCACAGAACTCAAGCTAGACATTGATGGAATCCATCAATCGATTAAAACTATTTATTATGAATAGTGCTGCCCAAAATCTGTTTACAAGACTTTGCCAAAAATTGCACTTTGAAGACCAAGACCGCCTAACTGTTGCAAGGCTGATTAAATAAAATCGATTTTTTGAATAAAAATTAAGGCAAAATAGTTACTAATACTTGACAATTTTAGTTAATATAAGTAAATAATTGGTATAACCTATATACATTTAGCATTTAACTATTCTAATTTTCCATTCGGGCTCAATTAGATTTGTTCTATCCAAAAAATTACAGTAACAAATCTATAGTAATAAGCTAATAGGTAACTACAAGACTGTCGCGAGACTCTTGCGCAAGACCAAGACCAAACCCAAGACAGAGTGAGGAGTGAGCAAGACCAAGACTCGTCTTGGTCTCTCGCATTCGAGCAACTCTATGTATCGATTGCCATTTATGCTGAGTTTAGGAACACTTAGCTGAATTCCTCCGTACTCCTGGAAGTTTACACATTTGGAAAATATTAGGCAATACGAAGTAACTGAATTGTTAAATTTCAGAACAGAAATAAATATACATAGAAATATAACTGGATATGACATATGTTAAGTCAATTGAGAAATAACGACACTCAGGTTATGTCTAGTAGATACATCGACCCCAAAAGTCAACGAAATCATCGAGTTCAGGGACTCGCCCGATCATAAGGGCATCAACAACAAAACATATTATTATATAACACAAATTAATATATCATACAATCAAAAAATGATATCATTATTAATGACTCCTACATGATGATATGATGAATTGAGGTCACTCCTTCCAGACTGAAGACAACCGGTGCCACAAAATTAGCAGGGGTCAATTGTCCGGATTGGGCTATTGAGGTCGGAACTTTAGTAATGGCTACCGTATCATATTAAGGAAGCCACTGAAATTTCTTCTTGAGAATTTTATTAGTTTAGGATCAAATAAAAAAAATTCTTACAAATATTAATATATACTTTTACTAGGAAAAAAATACGCCAACTCCTAAAACGATATAGTCCGTCGTACAGACCCTATCTTACCGAAAATCTGGATCTCATCGTTTTTTATCTGGAGATCGGCAAACATTGGCTATTTAAATTGGTACTAAAAACTCATGAATAACTATTCCCTTTTCACTTGAATCATAACCTAATATGATCACAATGACCTACAAAAATATTGATTCGTTTGCCGTGATCATCACCCCAAAAAATAAAAAAATAACGAGGTTGTGTAGGCCTATCGACCCAATATTTTTGTAGGCAACTTTTTTTTTTTCTGTTTGGTAATCATGTTATCTCACAATTAAAGTGGAAAACAAATGGGTATTAATGAATTTTTAACACCTAATTAAATTGACAAAGTTTTCCGATTTCCATTAAAAAAAAAAAATGAGAATTTTTGTAAATAAAATATCTGTAGTTTACGGTGTTATTTTTTAAGCAACTTTACAAATATTAAACTTAACTTTTTATTCTTAAAAAATTGCTTTCTCTGAGACCAATTCAATTCCATAAAATTCGCACCAGGAAATAATAACTAAAATAAATTTAGAGCTTTATTTATTTCCCGTGCTGAAATAAGATAAACTAAAGTAAGGAAAAACTGTATAAATACATGAAAAGGATTCTAAATCAGAACTTTAAAACAAACTTCCACAAGGCCGGGGCTAAGAATAGAGTTAGGGCCCAGGCGTCCGAATCCAGATGGAAAAGGCATTTATAAACTTTAGCAAGAGTAAGTGGTTTTGTTATTGCGAAGAGATTATTTCTGATTTGGTACGGTTAGGAGAGCTTCAGGCAAGTTATAAAAGTTTACTAAGGGCTGAATAGTTGGATAATATTAAGTTGATACATAATGCTAATAATAATTAATAGGTATTTTAATTAATATGATTCTGTTATAATATCCCTGGACCGGCCATCTCATTAGAGAACATTCCTTCCAATTTTATAACACAAAAAAAAATATACCTTTTATATTATATATTATAATACCTTTAATAGGGAGCGGGGTAGCTCAGTGGTAGGGCACTAAGCTTCCAATGCTCAAGGTTCCAGTTTCGAATAACGGCTAATAGCAGACAAATTATTTATTCTGTTTCATTGGCCGTGAGACGATCCTGGGTAGGTAGAGCCTCCTGGGGTAAACCAGCCTCTATAAACTGGGTACCCTTAATTAAAATAATTAATTAATGGAGAAAATCTGGTGGTTGAGCGTAATGCGTAATCTCGGTGAAATCACCTTGTTGCACAAACGTAGAACAAGAAACAGTGCTTTCCCAAAATACTAATGAACCCAAGAACCTTCATGGGTTGTAGTGGTACAGGTCTTTTTTTTTTTAAAGTAAAATAAAAAAATCTTACAACCATACAAAAATAAATAAATAAATTTTAAATATTCATTAAATTGGTTCGTTTCAAAGTATTTATGTTTATTTATTTTTTATTTTAAGGCTTCAACCAATAATAAGGGTCATTATTGCCTTCTTTTCATTGATTAGATTAATTAGATTGTATTTCCAAGTTCAGGACATTTCAGAAAAGAAAATAATTTATTAATTTCATTCATATTGTCCTGTAAAATGAAGTGTAGATCATTTGTCAAGTCACAATATAGTCTAAATGTTTCGTAAGCTCTGCATTCTGTTAAAATGTGTTTCACTGTCAGAGGAGCCCCACAGGTTTGGCATGTTGGCGAAGAATCACGGGCCATCAGGTTATCCATGGGTAAGGCGTGTATGACCTATAAGCAGGACCGTAAGAATTACTTCCTCTCTACACTTATTCCTATTTGACGATGCCCAAGAGGAAACGTCACCCTTTACCTCCCTCAATTCATTTTCGGTTACATTCGAACATATCTTGTAACCAAGATTAAGGAAGCATTGGAAAAAAAAAAAACTCTTCTCTCTTTTGTTTCCTGTGGCTGATTAATATATTTTAGCATGGACTCTTATATATAATATACTCTTACATCTTATATCTTGACTATCGTTTATTGATGTTTAAAATGTGGCATGCCATTCTATTGTATATAGAATAAGTTTTTTTTTTTTTTTATCTTTATTATCTTCCAATTTATCTTTGATTGTTTGTATATAGTAATTATGTTTAAATTCTCTCTTTTTCCTTTTATTTCATTTCTTTAGCTTGTAAATAGTATTAATTCTATATAAATATTTCTTTCTGTAAATAGAACTCTTAACCTTTTTTGCCGCTTTATAAAAATATCCAGCCTAACCCCTTCTCACCTGAGCTAGCATGGTAGAATAAATGATTTATCGTGGCCAAATCATGGGTAAGTAACTTATGTTCTCTATAATTATCTCTTTAGAGATGAAATAATACTGGTAAGGCCAGGTGCCCAACAAGCAAAGATTCCGATAGGAAATTATATTTAATAAAAATTATTTTATTATCTTTTCATTTATCCTTTTTTTTTTTGGTCATAATCTGTTCCCATTTTGTCTTAATTTTCTGCTTTATGAGACTAAGTTATAAAATCCTCTACCCGATAAGGTATTCAATCAGTAATGGCTTTTTTGGCAGCTCGATCAGCCAGTTCATTACCGGCTATTCCGCAATGCCCAGGGACCTAGACAAAAAATACTGATATATTATTTCTATTTGCGGACTTTTTTGAGAAAAGAATGTTTTGTATGATGATATTAGCTGAGAAAACATTTTCTAGACCAATTAGGGCGGATAGAGAATCTGTGCATATGACCATTTTTTGTTTAGTGGGCTGTATAACATGCTTTGTTCTTAATTTTTAAACATTTCCTACCTTACTGACAGATACTTCAACGTCAATCATAACAACGCTTATTCATCTAGTTTTATTCATTTTGCCGGTGTTCCTCAAGGTAGTATCCTAGGTCCTATCCTCTATACAGTTTATACAGCTGACATCCCAACCCAATCCAACACTGTCATCACCACCTATGCCGATGACTCGTGTACCTATGAGTTAATAATGACCCATCAATTGCATCCCAAATACTTCAATCACACATCACAAGTCTTGAAAAATAATGTCAGAACTGAAGGATTAAAATAAATCCCATCACATTACCTTCACTCTTCATCGTAAACCTATGACTTCCTGTCCTACAGGAATATCCTTCAACAATAGCCCACTTATCCCTGTTGAACAAATCCGATACCGAGGACTCCACCTGGAATAACGCCTCACTTGGAACCCCCATACCAGACTGAAACGACTAGAAACCACCCGGCGTTTTCGACTACTGCAGCACTTACTAGACAAACGATCTAAGCTTTCAATCAATTATAAACGACTCGTATATATGACAATAATAAGACCTATTTGGACGGAATTGAGCTTTGGGGCTCCACTAAACCATCGAATTCCTCTCGTACCCAATCCCTACAATCCAAAATCCTTAATGCTCCTTACTTTGTCACAAAAATAATCATCAATAAAGACCTTGATGTTCCATATGTTTCCGATTTGGCCCAATCCAGACACCTATCCTTCCATAACAAACTTAGAAAAAGCCTTGCTTCCTCCTCGATCCCTGATAATCCTCCGAGGCGTCTGAAAAGAAGATGGCCTCGGGACCTTCTAATATAGAACTTTAATTTGAGTTCTACCAATGGGTAGTTTCTCTTCATGTTGTACATGTCATGTTACCAATGTTACATTTACTTGTTGCATTTTTCATGTAATACAGTTGTAAATTTCATTAAAAAAAAAAAAAATGTTTAACCATAAGAAAAAATCTGGCCATGCTTTTTTTTTACCATCCCCCTAGCGCCTATACTACGTATAAATGTTCGCTGATATACATTTTCCTTACAATATATCTAAGGTAGAAATACAAGCACATTCGATAAGGAGGGATAGGATTATTTATTTTAAAACTTTTTTTTACTTATACATCCTAGTCGCCTAGGACCCGTGGGCCCCCTCACTATTTAGTCTAATAGCCACTGAGTCATGGGCCCAGTTTAGGCCGACGGCCCACGCGCGGTCGAAGGGAGGAATTGAAGATGGTGGCGTCTGTGCGGACGAAGGAGAGCTGCACTGAATAATTGATGGGGCGGCGATGAAGTCATCGCTTAGCGACCTCTGAAAGAGTTATAATGTAAATGACGGCTCCAAGTCCAGGAGTAGTAAATCAGTATCGATAAGCTGTACAACGTAGATCCAGGATCCAGAATAAGGATATCAAATCGGGACTGAGGATTAATGGCTGGATATTAAAGCTTTAATCGCTTATACTTAAATTTTAACGAGTTTAAATTACGACTGAATCATAGTTATTTTTCTTACTCACCAGATAAAAGATAAGACTATAAATAAAATGTAATTAAATCCATTATTTATAACCATTCTATATTTATATCTCCGATAATTATAATTTTCACCCAAGCTATATAAGACCCGACGATAGCAATTACGAACTGACATAAGCCTTACTAACTACAATACACAATCTTAACGCTCAGATGAAATTCTGATTTTTAGTTTAGTAGAGTATAACTTTTCTTTATAGACTTTATTCTGGGACGATGTCCCCTTAGAATAACAATATTGAACAGTTACAAAAGAAAAAATACATATCAAGCCAAAAACTAACTTAATAAAGGACGCAATAATACATACAACAACTTAAACAATAGTATGTAAATGACTAAAAAATAAAATAAAATCTTCTCAACTACACTTATAATTGTATTTGAAAAAATAAAAATAAATAATAAAAAAATAAAAGAAAAAAGTTACATGTATAGAAAAAAAAAAAAAAAAAACTCTAGAAAAGAAAAAATATCAAAAGTACTTAAATAAAAAGCATTGACTTTTTTTTATTTTTAATTATTCATTTATATTTTATGCAATTTGCACTTGCGCATCAAGCAAATTTGTTGTGTTTGTACAGTCTTGGTGTTTTTGCTTGATTTGGTTTTTATTGATGTAGTAGGTCTCTTGGCCACTTTCTTCTCAATCTGCGTTGTTCAGGTAACAGGGAGCAGGAGATAGAAAGAACCAGAGGATTGGAGTGATTTTGGGTTGAAGAATGAAATGTAGTGTATTTGTCGTGGATGTAGGATTTTACTGTTGGGGTGTTTAAGCCGTTATGTATAGTAGTGTTTGAAATGTACCAAGGTGCGTTAACAATTTTTCGTAAAATTTTTTATTGTGCTGTTTGTATTTTGTTTATGTGGGTTTGTTTTGCCGAACCCTAAAGTTCTGCTCCATATGTCCATATTGCTCTCAGTAAGGTGTTGTAGATCAGTTGCTTGTTTCGTAAGTTAAGTGAAGATCTGAAGTCCAGAAGATGTGAAAGTTGGCTATATCATCTAGTAAGTTCTTGTCTTTATATACAAAAATTATTTATGTACGTAATACACTACGCAATAATATTATAAACCATAACCAAACACGGAGATTAAGATAGGAAAGATATATTGAGGAATGTAAACTATGAAATACATTTAAAATATATATAATCTTGTAGATAGAAAAAAAATTGATAAAAACAACAAACAGTCCCTTGTTTTTATGCATCAGAGTGCTAACTTATGATTAACTCCTTCCTATGTAACTATTTTATCTCTAATATTATAAAGGTCATATCTCGCCAACAGCACCAGCACTGGAATTTTCAAAGAACTAACTCAGCGTCCAGTATGGCTCAAGTACTATTAATCCCAACAATTAAAATCAAAACATATTATAAAATGCAACCTAATGACTCATTTCAATACATTTAAGCGAAAATATTTTGTTATACATTGATTTACTTTTTATATTTATATTTATTTCTCTATTATTTGTTTATATTGTATGAATGAGAACTCTTAGCCCTAATACTTATAGCCCTCCAGCAATGGCTGATTGTATTATTATTCAATAAATAGATTATTAAAAAAAAAAAAAATGATTAGTTCTCCTCAGCCCCAAGACACAGGATTTTGTTGTAAATATAAGGATAATCATTTATTTTTAAAGGATTTATTTAATTAATCACACTAATACAATTATAAAGAACATCAATTTATTGACGAACCAAATCATAGAACATATTATACTATAGGTATATTTTATAATTACTAGATTTATTTTCGTAATGTATATTTATAATAACTAAGCTAAATTTTAAAATGATGATTTAAAATATGAAATCACATATTGTTTTGTTAACGGCCTCAAAAATAACCCTTTTCCGAAACACCACACCTGATTTTTAATTTTTTCTTTTAGGAAGTGTAAATAAATAAATCCATAACACTGTTCTTAGTAATTTTGTCAAGAAAAAAAAAAAAAGAGGCAGGAGTATTTTAAAAAATATTTTTATTTGAACTAAATTAATAGAGGTATACCTTAAAACAAAATTTTACAGAAATATATATGATTAATGCTATTAAAAAAAAATCATTCTCCAAGAATTAGATAACATGACAAACGTCTCCAAAGAATGCCCATATGGGAGAGCCAGAACGACAGTATTTATTTTATTTAATGACGAAATTTTATGTGAACTAAATTAATAGAAATAGATAATTTTTTTTTAAATGATAAATAATATTTTTAAAAAAGTTCAAAAAATTAACACACTATGAAAAATGTCCATATTGAAGAAACAAAACGTCAGTGTTAACTAAACAGGTTATTTTTGATCATCCACCCTGATCATCGTCTCCTTCAAAAATTGTTTGATATCGATTTAGTGCATTAAATTTAAACCTATATAAATCCAGAAATTGATACGAATAAAGTTGAATGTTAATAGCTTAAAAATCCTGACCTACCAACACCTTATATAGTAAACATATATAATATAATTCCTCGTATGATATTATATATATAACATAACATAGTAATACAGACCGCCAAGATCAAGAACAATAAAAAGCCTACGAAGACACGAGACCGCTGGGACGGCGCCCCGACTATCGAACTGACGGTCGCCCCGGCAACAGAGCGCTGGCTGCTATACTCTAATATAGTCCAGCCAGCTGCAGGATGGTTGTCTATAATGAAGTCATCTATATTCATATCTCTCAGGGAAAACAGAAAGTTATGTCGATATCACGGCAAAATATCATTATTTTGATAAATTTCATAAATAACTTCAACTATCTACAATTAAAAATTCTGTAAATAAAAATGAGCGAACTGCAATAGAATTCAAGTCATAAAGAATGTTTAATAGATTAAAATTTTACTTAAATGATTACATAATATATTCATTTTTAGCTAAAAACATAAAAAAAAAGTAGTCTATGGGTAGTGGGTGGTTAGTGGTCATATTATCATCACTGTATTATGACGTGTACCACTTCCGAAAATGATGCTATTAAAATGACTATTTTAAAAACCTAGATTATCCGGTAAAACTTCATAATATATTTTTAATTAAATAATTTTATTCAGAGGAGACAGGGCAAAAGAAAAAACTTGAAGATTTTTCTTGAATAAGAGTTTTGGAGGTGGGAAAACTAATATAAACCAAAATGAATAAGATACTCAACGACTTAAACTCGATACATAACAGAGTAGATTCACTCTCTTGAACTAATTCACCACTTTTATTCAACGCTTATTATCATTGCAAATATGGATTACAAAAAATCGGAACTCATTGCATTTTATTGTTATAACCTAATCCTTATCTATGAATAAAGTTTGAAAATCCATGCAAGCAACTTATCAATAGATTAAACAAATACTAGTTTAAAAAGTTTAGGAGTTTTATTTTTTTATTAATCCTCTAAACCCACATTATGTTTAAATAAATAACTTCATGTATGCGGGCCTTTATTATTCCTTTATCAAACAGGTTGACCCAAGGTAATTTATTTAGTGAGGATGTGGGCCATTAGTTTATTGAGGAACCGCAAAACTGGTCATAATTAAAAATATGGCGGATGTAGAACAGCTGATTCAACATTACACTAAAAATAAACACCTGATTTCATGATTTTTTATTATTTAACTTATTTATAGAAAAATATTACAATATGTATCAAGGACATGATCATTATTTTAACAATGCAAACAAAAATTAATCTAGAAAACTAATTTCAAAAATGAAAATAATGTAAACTAGATTGATACAAATATATATCAATACAAGATTAAAGAAAATGTGCAAGTGGTAACATCGGATAAAGTCAAGAAAAAAAAAAAAAAAAAATCGAAACAATTTGAGAACAATGCTTTCTTGTCACCACTATCTCCATAATAGTTCAATACATTAGATAAAGAATGCTTGTGTCAGAGCGTATACATATGGCAATTAACATGGTAGTTACTATCACGACACTAAATACTGTCATGTAGGTCAGTCGAAAAATGATTCTTCTCAGTATATTGTTATTCATCTCCTAAATCGTTTCTAGGTGTAAGGATGAGAACCACTGCCAGATCTACGAAGAGGAGGGAGGGAACTTTCGAACCCAGGGCTTTACCCAGAAAGATATACTTTTTGTTAATAGTCTAATGGTAACTACTTAAGAAATTAAAATATTTTCTCTTTTTAAATAATAAAGCATACACGACAGCTAAATGTAACCATCCTTGAAAATATATATATAACTTATCCCAGAAAGCATTATTGGTCTAGTAATTAAAGTATTTTATCGGACCTTCCAGGACCACTTAATAGAAATAATTATAGAAAAAATGACTCATTTAAAATATAAATTAATCTGTTATGATTCACAATGGCAGTTATTACACTGACTATAGAAGTTATTAAATAGATTATAATTCTTTTAGATTTTTTTTAGACGGACCAAACATCAGAATATTAAAAAATGAACATTCAATCTACAAACATAAACATATTCAGACGTAGAAAATATGCCACTTTCTATATATTCCTGCTGCAATATCGATGTTTTGGCCGCTAATTCGAGATACCTGCGATAACCCACTTTTTGCACGGGCAAAGAACAGGTAAACCGCTCCGGTAAGGGTTGCCGGTCACGCACACACTCCCAACCTCGACTTAATTACGGTAGCGGTGCGATCGTGGTGGAGGATAGTTAACCCAGTGGTCCCGATCATGGCACGGGGACTTTGAGGAAGGGTGGCGGTCTATAAGTGTTGAGATTGCGGGATAAATAAAGGAAATATTCCAAGGACCGATTCGAAATTCTGTGCTTTATTTGAAGATAAGTTATAAGCATACATTAAAATTGCATCATTAGTAGATAATCTTTTTCGAGCCAATATCAAACTGTACCAAAATATCAAACGTTCACCGAAATTGGGAGGAGGGGTCGAACAGAAAAAAACACATTGTACATCCGCATCCAGGTCGTCAAACTACACCCAAGAAAGTGACATTTGCCCACAACGGATATATAATTATATTACTACTACTCCACAAAGTCATAGGAACAACGAAGCTTATGTATTCGTTTATTCCTGGAGTTAATGAATTACAGAATGAAACATTAGAAATAGCATTTTTATTTATGATGACAGTTACATACGGCATCATACATCTTAAATTACTCTACAACTATGTGGGTTGACTACAAGAGTTGATTCCAGATCTTCTACATGTTTTTGAATCTATGTCTTCCCTGTTAAGAGTTAACTATAGTGTTCTCCAAAATCGGTCTTTGCACTTTGCAAGACCAAGACCAAAGGGCGCCTAACTGTTGCAAGACCAAGAGTGGTAAAAAATATCGATTTTTTAAATAAAAATTAAGGCAAAATAGTTACTAATACTTGACAATGTTAGTTACAAAAATACATGAATACCTGTATACACTGTTTACAAACAGGCAGGGAATTCCGAGGCAGGCCCAACAACAATGGAGGGAAAAGCACGACTCCAGGAGAACCCTGCGCTACTCTCTCAACTGAGTCACTGGTACAAAAGCCAGGAAACGTAGATTCATCGAGAGCACTTTAGCCACATACACTCATGTGTCAGTTGAGAATTTGACCATTGCCAGAACGATTTATTTTTAACAGCTGATAAAAATAATAAAAATAACGGATTAAATTGAAATCGCACCCTTGAAGTCTATTACGAAACAAAACTAAAACAGAAAACAAAACCGAACATTTTAACCGTAAATAATAAATATGAGCATGTTATTAATAATATCCATGTTAAGTTTATAACTATGGAAAAACGAGAGTCAAAACATATTTCTGATGCATGACATAAGGAAGTGTGGACAGCCAGCCTTAGAGATAGATGAAGCAGATATAGCTAGTACGGCTGTCCATTATAAAATAATGACTTAATAAATAAAATAAAAAATCATTTAATGGAAGGTGCTATGCCTGACAATGGTTATCTGATTCATTTTCAACAGCTGATAAACAATACAAAGAACGGATTCAATTGGGGCCTGCCCTAGTGTGTGATAAGCGATGCATTGTATAGATAAGAGATCTCAAATCGATTTAGATAGCAGGAATGAGCCTCCTATCGAGATTCTATTATATCATAATCTGCCCGATATAGAGTGACGGTGAGCTATGTAATCCTCCCATTGATTTCTTAATGCACCGTAATAATGTCAGTGCGAGTTCATGAGAAAAAGTTCATACGTGTAACGAGGATCCTTTCTCAGCAATTGGGTCTGTCCAATTAATCACTTGTATTCAATTTAACAACCTAAATTAAATTAAAAAAAATAATCATATATTATATTATTTTATAACGTTAGGCCATCTCTATATCCTGCTCAATGTACGATAGGAAGTATTTTAGAATGTGCACGCCATATTTGTCGTTTCAAAGCAATCTACGATTATGCGGATAGAAAATGCTCAAGGAAGATCATGATTGACCTGGAAGTCCCTAGATGGTCGAATTGGCGAAGGAAAGCGTGCACGAATTATCTTGAATGTCGAGTAGTGATACAAAACGTATTTGAAACCTTTAGAGTTCGAAGTTGTTTGCAGTAGGAAGATGGGACTATCGCAGCCTAGATTATATTTAACTCAGCACAGGAGAAAGTGATAAGAACAACATTACGTAAAAATAAATCATAAAACCGTTGGATATGCAGATGATATAGCAATTAACAGCTTGAAAGCAATTGAGAGGATAGTATGAGACTTGCTTATGATAAGAGAAGCAGCGAATATCGGCCTACGAGTAAATAAAGTTAAAATAAAATAATTGAAGAGAAGATTTTTTGGGGCGTTCAGTAAAAAAAAATATAAATTATACTTATTTTTATTTTTTGCCGAAGTTTCGCAACTAAGTTCAGATCTTCATCACGGCAGATCTGACAAAAGATTACCCTCAGTTAGTGGTACCTTTTTTTTTTTTTTTTTTTTTTTTTTTTTACTGAAAATAAAAACCAATCTTTTCTTCAACTCCCAAGACCCACTACAGTCAACCATCAATCCACACTTAAAATACATGATAGTAGGCCTAAAAATGGAGCTCAAAAACCGGAACTACGTAAAAGAAATCGTTCCCGAAACTAGGAAAATACCTCGGACTCCACAATAACCTAAATCAACTGCAAGAATAATCCAGAATAAATTATATCAGAGTTTTTCTATCTTCAAAATTATTTAAATTCCGAAAAATCTATAAATCATTAATGAGGGATGTAAAATACTATGGATGATAAAGGTAGTTGTGATTAGTGATTAGTTGTCCTGGACAATACAAGGACAGGAGACCAGCACTCAACAAAATAGTATTAAAAAGTTGGAGTGGAAAATCCTTCCCATGATAACCACGGTTGGAATCAGAATAATAACGCATGGTGGAGAAGAACAAATGATGAAATATTACAGAACTTACGATATATAGGCAAGAAGGTTATGATTGGAGGAATAGGAAGCCTATACACAAGAATGAATGCTTCAATATTAAGCAAAAGACAACATGGATAAAGGCAGATTATATAGCCAGCCGCATGAAGATAAATAAAAAGAAATGGTCCAAGATAGGTTGGGATTGAAGGGCGCGGTAAAAGATTTACGAAGTGTGTAAAATCAACAGAATATACATATAAAACAATGGCGAAAAACAAACAAGACGTAAGATTACTGATAAGCTACCTGCTTTTGTAAAATGGCAAAACAAAGCCCACTCCCTCAAAGATCAGTAAATAATCAGCATCTTCAGAGCTATAAAAATCATATCGTCGGAACCACGTTAAAGTAACGAATTCGCAACGCGGGGTTCCATATGATTCCATCCTTCAACATGGTGACGACAATACGATCACGTAAATGTATACCCTAAAATAAAACTTGGATAACTTAAGATGAATAAACATAAACATAAAGCTAACAATCTCCATTTCGACTCCTAATAAGGATACTCATATAGAAGGTTGAATACCTCGAGCGGATGTAAAGCTAACTGAAAATAACGATAGTTATATTGGAAAAAAGAACGAAACTAACTATATGGAATGGTGTTAAGTGATTCCTAAAGTTCTTTTAAATCAAATTACACGAACAATAATACTTTAAGAGCTAGTTTTTAATATATTTTTTTCTATAAAACATAGTTAAATTATACCAATTTTTGGGAGAGGGGAGAGGGACTTCAACCCAAAAGCCTTACCACCCCCCTCCCCTCTCCGTGCTGAATACAGCAGTTAGATAGACGACTGATTGCGAGTGGCATTTAGCGGGACTGTAATTAGATGGGACTGCCGGGAGATGGCCAACAGGTTCTCGACCCCTCCAGCCTGCCCTTTGCCGTCTTAACCAACGATCCATCCCTCCCCCTCCCTTCCATCCTCTAAAAGGTCTCTTCAGTTCCGAATATTTCCAAGATTACAACATCGGTACACTCTCTTGCTCGTAATTTAAGTGAGATATTAAGGTCTAGCGAACCAATGTCTGATATTAAGGAAGGCTCTAACCAAGGCATATCAGCTAGTTCAGTCACGTCAAATCCGTACGACTGAAGCTAAAATTCATTAATTTAAATTGCGCGTACAATCAATCTTAATAATTTTTGCAAGTATATATTTTCTTCTTCCTAAACCCGTTAATACTCAAATATCTCTACTATAGTATCTGAAATCTATATATAATATAAAGGAAGATGGTCCATGGTAGCGGTCATAAATAGCTTGATTAGTGGCAAAACTATGTTATAGTAAAAGCCAACGTTTCGACCCGACTTTGCAGGTCTTCTTCAGCTAGCAGTTTCAGTTGTAAGTGAAACTGCTAGTTGAACACACCTCCCTGAAGAAGACCTGCCAAGTCAGGTCGAAACGTTGTCTTTTAATAAAATAGTTTTGCCACTATTCAGCCTATTTATGACCGCCACCCCGGACCATCTCCTTCATTTATAATGCAACGGTCAAATATTAAATGTTCTATATATAATATAGATTATGTCTAACAAAAAAGTATCGGTATACAACAACTTCGTTTCTCCGCCGATTTAGAATTGATTGCTGAGTTAGGGAATAGTCCACTTTTCATTACGACAACTCACTTATCAGCAAATTTGCACGTAATTTTGGAAATATTGACTTCAATTGCTTATGCAAATAATTTTGCAACGTTATGGAAAATATGCAACAGAATTAGTCCATGTATTAATACATCGCTAATACGGTTGAAGAATGACGTAACTATAAAACAAACAATTTTATAGGAGAGACAAAGTAATTAAAGTTATTATTTTTATATGTATAAATCACATACTTTTTAAAATGATTGTATTTATGTAAAATTCTTCTATCGATTGGAATTTTGCTTGTATTATAATCTATGATAACATAGATTCCTGGCAATTATGACGTGTAATCGTCATCATGAATCGTCTTGAAAAAATATTTTTCCATAATTTTACAGTTCCGTTGCAGTTTCAACATATGTGATCGTTCGCAATAAGAAAATATTGTCGCCTCATTAAAATATTGCTGATTAATTCTTGATAGTATTTATAGAAGGTAAAACCCGTGAATCGTCTGAAAACTGTAATACTATCTGACATTATATTATTTTTTATAATCAACCAACCTTAGAAATGAACTAATGAAGAAATTAATCAATTTTTTTGTTCACAAGATATTTATGTTCAACATAAGAAGTATTCAAGCAGCCATTTTGTCCATAATATCTCCTCTAGGAATGTATTTTTTTTTCTCCTTACCCTCCAACGATTTTATTAAACATATACACATACACTATACAAATACAACTTTTTTTTTCCTCTATCCTTGTACTTCACCAAGGCATATTAAGGTAAATCATTTCGTCTTGATTTACTGAAACTCATTTTAAAGATACATGGTGACTAGATAGCGAACACAAGACTAATATCCCGTAGGCCGTGGAGACATGCAGGAGAGGACTGAATCATCATTATTTCTAGAGTAGCCACTGACCTCACGGCCACTTGAATCGAGGATGTCATCACGCCCTAACCAGGTTCAACAATCACCTCTCAATAGTCATCTATATAAAACGATAACAATAAGAAAATTGATAATTTTTACAACATCTGACGTCGACAGAATTATGGGCACATTAAATAGTAACAAGATTTAAGTGCTAGATACCGATGAATAAATTCCTCGTAGTACAGCCAATAAGAATTATCCAATGTTTACCATATAACTAAATTTTTAACATTAAGATAGGTTAATATTGAAGCTCCGATAAAATATGAGGGCAGCAATTACAGTGAAGTTTAAATCTCTACTATGTATGTGTCCGCACGCACTATATGCACCCGTTAACAGCGATCTATTCCAGCAATTTTCATTCCTGCTACCAGTTCTTATATTGACTTTTGTCTTCGGAAATAATGGATTGCGATCATGTACAGAAGGGATATCGTAATGGAATATTATATATGTTTAAGAACTAGAACACGATTAAGGGGGTTTCGACCATTTTGGCATCTCCAGCAGTTCTCCAGTGGGTCAAGTTTTGCACACCTATACAACCCATCCAAATTAAGATGGAAGATTAAAAATTTGTATGATAATTAAGTAAGTGTTGCGAAAGTGTCTTCTATGATCTGAAACCTCTCTCCCCCCTCTCACCACCATCATTTTGATCAATTAAATTTAGGAAAAAATTATAATATGTCAAAAAACAAACATGAAAAACAGATTCATTGATTCAAATGATTTCTAAATTCTATTTCATTTCCTTGATTAACTGTTAATTAAATTTTTTTCTCGTGTACACAAATCCAAGATGACAATATTGGTAATGTAGGACCGGGTTTCACTGCGTCCTTCAACAAAATTATTACTTTTAAGATTCATGACAGAGAAGTAAGTAAATAAAATAAATCTGGCTGGATGAGATGAACTAAAATGAATTTATCTACTTCTTCGAAATACAGAGGTATAACTGGCGGAAGACGAGCAAGGGTATAATAAATATAGGGAATAATAAAATTATAGCATATTGTTTTAAACATTTTTTTTGTTATTTATTTATTTGGACATATAATATTCTGTCTCTTGGACAATAACTATAGTGATAACATTTTTAATATATATTTTTTTCTAATTATAACTATAATTATTTTGATTGTCAAGCAAAAAATATAAAAACTAATAAAAATAAAAAGAAGAAAGTCCAAGCCTGAGGCATCATTTTGAGTTTCTGGACACAAATTAATTTTCCTAATTCAATAATTTGTAGAAGAGGATAAATTTGAAACTAATAGTAAATGGCCAATAGGAAAACCAAAATTTATTTTTGGGGGGCTTCAGCCTTAAAGCCATGTAGATCCGTCCATGTCAATGGCTAATAAATACAGCTAAAAATTAATATAGAAAGCAATATAACTGGCAAGTTAAAAACAAAATGAGATTCCATATTACAGCCTTTTCTTATAGTATAGCTGCGGTAACAAAAACATAAAACTGTTATACTATTTTTTTTTTTTAATGAAAACCTTTCACTTATTGTTAGCGGATAGAATGGTCAGATATTGAACTGCCTAAACCATTAGTTACCGAGAAACCGCAAACCACTGTGGGCGTCATCTTGATATTAGCAAATATAGTGCAGAACAGTTGAAAAAATGAAGAGAAAAGTTTCACAAGCTTACACCTCCCACAAATTATTATCAATTATGGATTTCGGTTAGCTTTATTGACAGTTTTTTAAAATTATAGACAGTTATCGAAGCTCCAACATTAACCTATCTTAATGCTAACAGTTCGGCCCCTAATATAGTAAACATTTGCTATATATTGTTGGATAATTCTTATTGGCCGTACTACGACAAAGGTAATAATCGGTAGTCAGCAATTGAATGTTATTACCATTTAATGTGTCCTTAATTCTGTCGACGTCAGATGTTTTAAAAATGATCAATTTTCTTATTCCAATCGATAGAAGAATTTTACATTGGTATATTCATTTTAAAAATGATGTAATTTATGCTTATAATAATAATTTTAATCAATTACTTTGCCTCTCATATAAATTTGTATGTTTTATAATTACAAGTCAATATCATTGATTATATAAAAAATCATAAGATACTTTCAGATCTCGGAGCCCCTTTGCTATGCAATTATAATAAATAACCATAATTAATATCGACTATAAAAATATATATATATATTTATACATATTAATGACACCTTAGGGTTTTAGTAAAAAATACCGAAATGGCAATTTCATAATTTTGTTGTATAAAAAGATCTTAAGGCATCGATAGTAAAATACAATCACCGCAGAAAATATCTTGATTAAAGTTCCGACGGTGCGTTAAATCGATAAGGTCCTCAACAAACAAGGACGCCCACGAAAACATGTTTACTTAAACAACAGCCCTTCAGCCAATTATTCTTTAATAAACAACAACAATACAAACATAGTAATATTACAATAACTGTGCATCCTTAATGAGTTATTTGTATTAATTTTCAAATTAATCAACAATATAGATAATAATGTAAAACTGATACCTCTTCTAGTATAGAAAACTTTTTTTGAAATTTCAAGATGTGACGAATTCCAGTAGAGTTAAACAATTTCTGGAATTTAATTTATTAATTAATTTAAGTAAACCGTAATTCATTCCGAACCCTACTAGGTGCCATGGATACCAAGCAAAACAAAACAGTCAGTGTTATTTATTTTAGTCTAAAAAAACTCAAATTGTAATGAATAGTTTTTGGATGGCAAAAGTAACAAGTTATCGATTGCCTACAAGAGATGCAATATCGAAGGCTAATAACTATCGATACTATGGACGAAGGAAAATATAGTTAATTCCCCCATTTCATATTACATTGTCGTTTGTACTCTACAAGTTATCCGCATGGGTCGATAGGTTATTTGTATTATTATTACGAATATGGAACTTTTGCATAAATCGTTACAAATTTAATTTTATTCTTCGAAAATTTTGTAAAAAAGAGGTAGCAGTAAATATTTTTAGTAAAAATTGAATAATCTAAAAAGAATCGCACAAGTCGGCTTGAAGAACGTGTAATCAGCTGACGTTTTGATCAAATAATTGCAAAATAGAATTGAGCAAGTTAATGAGTCATAAAAGCAAACACAGATAAAGATGTCACTCATAAGAGTTGATAACAATATTTTCTGTTTTAATTTACTTCTTAATTGTTTGTACTTTAATTTACTTCTAGTATTCTTCTTAAATATATTTTTTTTAATACGCCATCCGGTGTTCCATTTTGGAGATAAAATTATCTTTTTAGGGTAATTTCGAAATTGGTAGGAAACAAATTTTCATCAATCAAAACCTAACCTGAACACAGTTTAAATTATTTTTTCAATAATATAAATAAAACAGACATAAAACGAGTATTTACACGTAATATTACTTATTAATTTTGTAAATATTTCGAAGGAAGATATTTTAAAATTCATTATGAGAGAAATTCTGAATGACATGAAACGCTGTACATTACTTATCTATAATATCAAGAAAAAAATCATTTAATATATTATTGTTTTTCTATACTTGGAGTTGCAATTTGATACATAATACAAGACAAACATAAATTAATATAATTTATTTGCACATAATTAATATAGGATCATAAAATCAATTAAATGCAACGTATCATAGAGATAAAGCATACAGTAAGTAAATAAATAAAGATTATGAAGGCGGGGAGGGAGGGAGACCGGACAGCGATACCGGTGGCGGTGGCCCGTTATCAGGGCGAGGGCCACGCCCCTCAGATAAGACCAGTCGTTACAGTCCGTGACAGTCCAAATGGCAAATTTCTACAGCCCTTTTATCAATTGTAATAATAAACTCAGGAAAATTTCATGACAATTTATATTGGCTAAATGTTTCAGGGTTAATATGTGAAAAAAAATACTGAAGGGAATGGCCATTTTATAAATATAAACGTAAAAAAGAAAAATATTTTGGCGTATACGTAACTAAAGACGAACTGAACAAGATAAGATGGATACCATTTAACTAGCCGTTTTTGAAATACAGAAATGTTAGAAGAAATAATACGATCGACAATAAATAACCGGAAGTAAATAATAATAATAACAAAATGCTATATCCTATATCCTATTGATATAATGCTATATCAACCGCCTACATACTCGTAGTTTCACAAAATAGCTGCTGTCTTAATACAGAAATAAATTTTAAAAAAAAAACTATAACTATTCACACCTGTGAAAAGTGTGTCAAGTGCAATTTTGTGAATTTTATGGATATCACTAGAAAGCTAATTTTTCTCACTTTCTTTGTGTTAAATGATCGAAATTATGAGGCTATTACAGAGATGAAAATTTCTTTGGGAATCATAGATTGAAATTCGGGAAAATTGAACCTGCGGCTGTGAAAATTTCCTACTTTCGGCAACAGACAGATAAGAGAGGGAACCAAATATATTCCTTGATGTGTCAAACACGATTCTGAAGATATACTTTTCCTTACTTTCTATCTGAATACCAAAGTTTGGTATTGAGGAATACAAATATATATATACTAGTCGGCCCGTGCGAAAAATTCGCACAACGTATTGTTATAAAATGCCAAATTAATAATAAAATAATGCAACGTATCAAAAGGTAAAGACATCAATTGTTACTTTATCGATAAATATAATCGACAAAGGAAACAAAAATTAATTTAAATCATCATTTTCGTTTGGAACCAACATGTTTACAAATTTTAGTGAGCTGTACCGTTGAAAAATTGTTTGATTACCATGATTTTTTTTTTCCTTTTGTGGGGAATATAGTAATCTTTTATATAATCATGAGTATAACCCAGGGAAAAGTGTGTAATTTTTTGTTATTCGCAAATAAAGTTTGTTTTCTTTCATAATTTGTTAGCTTGAATTTTCGGGGTGATTGGATTATTTTGTTCGCCTGAAGGAGAACGAAGCCTTCGAAATTGGTGACTCAATCTTGAGATTTGGTGAAAACATAACGATGATATGGCTTGCCGATCAAAAACACCTTCGATAAATAATATAAACTCCTACTCTCTCGATCATAGAGGCCTCAAGTCGACGAAATGTGTTTACACGTATTCAATGACAGTACTACAATTAATGTAAGGTTGTGTGGATGCGAACCCTATGCCATGCGTTATCTCGAAAATAGTACGTTTTTGGGCTTACAAAACGCATCGCTTGCTGTAAGCATCAAAATCTTCAAAGCCCAATTTGTCCCGTATCGATCTACATACCTACCACTGTTCAGGTATTGAAGCCTAGCAAAATGTTTGTATCGACTTTATTTATTTTAGAAAGAAAAACAAAAGTGGAGGATACGATTCGCTAACCCCCCGTGAAATTCTGAATCCAACGGTACCCCATTCATGGTAGTTGAACATGACAGGAGCTTATATTTGATACAAAACCGATTTCGAGCTTTACTGTAATAATATATGTGGGGTTAAAGAATTTTAAAAGACCCCAAGATATAACAGATCTGACATGAAGAGCTCCAACAAGATGCAGCTGCCTGTACCTAACCTATTTTATACCCTTACACCCTATAAGGAGGACCTAACGACGACAAGACCATATAGCCAGTAGAGACACCCACACATTCCACATCCGCCCACGCGGAGGTACCGTTGTAATCTGAAGATCACACCTCTTCAGTTAGTACTGTGTAACCTAAGAGCCTTACACACCCCAACCTCTGTACCTTGAACTTTATAAAACAAAAATGTCGACACATCTAACTTTTTTGAAAAACTTATCTAATCAAATTTTATAAGAAAAAATATTACGTTCAACTACTATTGGGTTGGCAAAGAAGTCCTTTCGGTTTTTTCAGGATAAGATAAAACTCAATGTATTATAGACAAAAAATTTATTTTAATCTACAATATGTCGTAAACCTATGTCCTCTTGTCCTACAGTATCCTTTAATAATACCCCACTTATCCCTGTTGAACAAATTTGATACCTTGGACTCCACTTAGACAAACGTCAAACTTGGAATCCTCATACTAGACTGAAACGACAAGAAACAGCTCGACGTTTCCGACTACTCCAGCACTTACTAGACAAACGCTCTAAGCTCCCAGTCAATTACAAAAGACTCATATACATGACTACAATAAGACCTATTTGGACTTACGGAATTGAGCTCTGGGGCTCCACTAAGCCATCGAATTGCTCTCGTATCCAATCCTTACAATCCAAAATCCTTCGAAAAATCCTCACAGCTCCTTACTTTGTCACCAACAAAATCATCCATAACGACCTTAATGTTCCTTGTTTCTGACCTGGCCCAATCCAGATACCTTTCCTTCCATAACAAACTTCAGAACCATCCTAATCCTCTCGTTTCTAACCTTGCTTCCTTTTCGATTCCTAACAACCCTCCGAGGCGTCTGAAAAGAAGATGGCCTCGAGATCTCCTTTTGTAAATACATTTTTAGAGTGCTACCAGTGGGTAGTTTCTCAACAAATGATTTCATGCTATTATATTCTTTTGTTCACATTTACTAATTGTATTTTTACTTGTAATACAGTTGTAAATATCATCAATAAATAAAAAAAAAAAAAAAAAATCTACAATATATTGACCATTATTTAATATGACTTTTTCCAGTTCATAAAATTTCTGTAGTTTATTGTTAAAAAAATGATCTAAGTTGTTTTAGATGTCCTCTTCCTTTTGGAATTTCTTTCCATTCATGGAGTTCTGCAGAGACCGGAACAAGTCGGGCCTAGCGTAGTCTTGGTGGACCACAACACCCTTCCCATCATTTTAACTCTTCACGACGTACTCCTGGAACTCCTCAGTTTACGTTTCTCAATCCGTTCTCTCAAAACCAGGTCTCAACTTATAGATTTATATATCCTTCCCATAAAACCACTTCCTTCAACAAATTCTCCGTCATTCGTGCTGCCTCTTTTTTTAAAATTCACTTGCGTCTGTACAAAGTCAAATGCAATCAACTGCACAATTGCAATAACAATTGTTATTGTTATATTGGCTTATTCATCTAAGCCAGACTAATGTTCTTAATTATGTAACTCTGTTATTATTCTTAAGGGACTTTATTCCCAGAATAAAATTATTTTTTCATTCATTCATTAGTTATATTTTCAGAATTTTAACTTTGAAAACAGAAGCAGCTTAAAAATTTTAAAAGAGTCTCAAAGAAACCCCATCTTAAGGTCTACCGGTATATCCCATCAATAATTTCATTATCAAATATATTTATGATATATATTTGTATCACATATAAGATATATTTATATCATCTTAATAAATCAATAAACTTCATCTACACAATAACTGATAGTTTGATTAAATAACTAAAAATGAAAAAAAAAAAAAAAATTAAACGTAACATCAATCGGCACTCTGCCCGAACTAGAACTTTCTGAATTTTCAAATAACCACCAGATCTTCAAAGTTCCATTAAAATTTTCTTAGAATAATTAGGATAAAAGTAAGATTAGAAGAAACGTGTTTTTTTAGTGTCATTTGTTCACTTTATCAGTTTTTTTTTAAAATAATTTTCGCTCTCCTCCTTTTGCTATCTTTACCACAAATTGCAGGTTAAGCCAACAGAGATAAGTACGGAAACAAATCCACCGAAGAAAAAAAAAATTTAAGACAATCTGCATCTCGTTAATATGACGCGTATTTTTATTCTGTCTTATTTCAACAGCCGCGTATGAACTAAATAAGACGTTTTATTTTAATTCAATTATTTATAATTAATAAATATTAATTTAAAATATTATAATAACGCTTATTTAAATTTCTTATTCCTTGATAAGAGGAATATGATTAATAAACATGCCAAGCTGAATTCATTGAATTGCAAAGACTCACCTCTGGGAAGTCTTGTCACTCCACGCCTTCTACTGGTGGGACCTCAACAGAGAAAAAAATAAATTAATACAATATAACAATATATATATATATATATATATATATATATATATATAATGCATGTATTAGTATTTTTTTTTAATTATTACTATAAAGCTTAGCTAATTTTACTTGCAAATTAGAGCCCAACTGATTAAAATTGAAGCCTAGCTGACTTGGCTATAAAACTAAAATTGAGCTGAGCAACAAATTTTAATTAAATTAAAAACACTAATCATTAACTGATGTCAAGATATCTTTTAAGAAAGTTGATATCCTTTATTGATGCTGACCACATTATCTCAAAATATTTCGTTTGCCCTTAAATTTAATATTGTCTGAATAATTTTATTTTTTCTCATCCGAACCTCCGAAATAAAAATACAATAAAAAGATGTATATATATATATATATATATATATATATATATATATATATACATATATAAAACAAGGCGGTGAATATACACAGACTACTGATAGAGGGCGCTGAAACAGCGGGAACGTTTATTTATAACTCGGCGCTTAATGTGGGTTTATTTTTAAATATTAATTGTCTTTTCTTCATTTCTCAAAGACTTTTACTTTTAATTCTTCGGCAACAAATAACACAAATTTTATATAGAAAAAAAATAATTTCATGAAAATATTTACGTATACAGGGTATCTCAGAGTTAAGTGGTCGAACTGCAAAAATGAAATAAGGACCTCAAAACAAGAAAAAAATTCCTCTGAAGGAATGACCGCAAAAGCTTTGTTTAGGAGATATTCTTACCTAAGGATTTTCGTTGTTATCCTTCGTATTTTCGTTGTTAATTATTTACGCTATATGAAATAAAGGGCCGTGTGGCCAGAATGAGCACCGTTGAGATACCCAAGAAAATAATGATGGAGGAGCTGCACCTCGCAAGACGGCTAGGAAGGCCGAGGACGAGATGCTTGGACAACGTGGCCTATGATGCGAGAACCCTGCTTGGTGTACGGAACTGGAGAGCTGCAGCAGAAGACAGAGCCAACTGGCGGAGGCTCTTGGAGGAGGCCCAGTCTCGGTAACGGGATGTCGTGCCACACATGAATGAATGAATGAATATGAAATAAATAAAACCTATTTTTTTTAACTACTTTATTAATTAAATGTAAACATTAACATTCACATTAAATGTTGTTCAAAGCGAAGGTATGTCCGCAAACGCTTTGTTTAGGAGATGGATTAGATAGAATACTAATACGGCTTCTTATTCCTAACTGTATAAAAACTATTTGCAACATAAGAATTAATAATATTTAGAATCAGCATTGGGAACTCTCAATAACATTTATCAGTTTGTAAGAGGCTTTTGCAGGGTACTCATCATTATGCCTTCCATTTACAATAATAGCGCCATACAGCCACTGCTGCTGTTGAACAAAGATGCCGAGCCCGTCTCAATGCTCAAGGAAATCATTTTGAACAACTTTTAATATAAATGGTAATGTTTAAATTTAATTAATTAAGTAGTTTTATTAGAACAAATAAATAGGTGGTATTTATTTCATATAACGAAAATAATTCATAACAACGAAAATCTTTAGTAGTGTTGCCCAAAATCGGTCTAGCTATGCCGCCTAGCTGATGTAGACCAATAGGACTGGTAAAAAAAAATAGATTTTTAAAATAAAAATTAAGGAAAAATAGTTACTAATACTTGACAATATCAGTTACTATATGTTAATAATAATTGGTGTAACCAATATACTTTTGCATTTAACTCCTCTAATTTCTCATTTGGGCTTAGTTAGGTTTCTCCTATCTAAAAAATTACAATATTATCTCTATAGTAATAAGCTAATAAGTAACTGCAAGACTGTTGCGAGACTCTTGCGCAAGACTAATCTTTAGGTGTGAATATCTCCTAAACATATCTTCAAAGCAAATTTTTTTTTTTTTTTGAGGTCCTCACTACAATTTTGCAGTTTGGCCACTTAGCCCTAAAACACCCTGTATCAAAATATAAAAGATGGAAAATATAATAAAGTTAAGTTAAAAATAGGTACGTAATGGAAATTATTAAAATTGAAATATATATTCAACTCCTAATACTCATTATATTTGAATATTCATACAAAACTATTACATCATAAGGCATGAGTTAAAAATCTTAAAGCATTAGTATTAAAAATTATATAATTTTGTTTAAGGATCGTTAACTAAATGATTACATAGACAGCACCCTTGGAAATATTTTTACGAAAACAAAAAAAAAAACGCAAAAAAAATTTGAGTTATGGTCAGAGGGACTGAGTCAGAAAAGTGGGCATCACAAAAAATGTCTGACAAGCTATCAATCAGGATGATACAAAAAGATTTCTGACTCCACCAGCTTGGATGGATTATACCAGGTCCTATGATAAATCACTTTTTATCCAAAAGAAAGCGATACGAGCGGTCCCATTGGAAGTACGAGGAAGTCATTATTATAAAAAGTAACAATATTATAAAAAGACATAATGGAATTCCAATAACATGAAATCTGCAAAAATCCGACAAAAGTAGAAGATTTAAATAAGATAGAATTAACATATGGAATCAACAATGGGTGACAAGCCCGAAAGGGACCACTCTGAGTAAGTATTAGCCCACCGTTAAGGGATCCCGAAGACTGCTGAGCACATTATCATGAACTGAAAGGACTTCAAGTAGCTAAGGGCCAAATTGCTGAGGGAGACCTGTCTCTATATTCTTACCAAGAATGATTTCTCTCGGCTAGTTACGGAAGAAAATTAGCCGTACTACAAAGAATTTGTGTACGGGTAGAAAGAAGCAATTGGACCCGTACACTTCAACCTCACAAGAAGAGGTTGTCCCATTGAAGAAGCAGGCAGCTATGCAGTGACGTGTAACAACCCAGTTCTGCAAAACCCGTATTGCTTCAATGGCACGGTAGGGTTCAAATAAATAAATAAAAGATATATTAAATAAAATGTGTTTTAAAAAAGTGTCTACTTATTTATTAACTATAAACACCTCAAGATTTAATATTAAAATGATATTATATGTATAACAATTTTTTTTTTTAAATACACAATATTCAAATATTACAATAACATATAATACAATATAAAAAATTTAATATAATAAATTACTTGTAGGTTAAGGGACTGACTTTAGTGCAACAATGCATCTAAAGCTAATTACCTGCCACCTTGATTTTGCACTACAATTTAAACTGCTAACAATATTTGCTAGCAGTAAAATAAAATTTGAAGTGCTCATTTTAATAAAAAGAAATCATTTTTATGTAATTGTACAAAAAATTATTTTATGTACAGTTAACATTAATTATTAGTAGAAAAAGGCTTTTTCAGTTTCGATAAATAATTACTTTATTTCATTTTTATCCAAATTTTCACCTCTTCACAGAAATCTTCAAGGATAATCTAATTTTACACTTCATTTAAATATATATATATATTGGTAGAATAGTGAATATTGTTTTTTAAGGTTATTATGGTTTTATAAAAGGGCTAATGTCTAATAATAAATCCTCTAAAACAATTTTGTAACTGGTTTTTTTCAGATGAAAATTTAAATTACATGTAAAATCAGATTATCCCTGAAGATGCGAACATTTGGATAAAAATGAAATAAGTAATTATTTAACAAGACTGAAAAGGCCTTTTTCTACTAATACTTATTATAGTCTCTTTCCCAAGATCAACTTTTATAAATATTAAAAAAAGTAAATAAATAATACTGATACTTGATATAAAGTGGCACTTCCGATAAGCCAATTTTAAGGGAAAAGTTGCTAGGACATCTAAGGCATATACCTATCTTGAATACGTAATATCAGTTTCGTACGACTTTTCGTTTTTGAGCACACACACACACAGACCATTTTTTGGGACTTGGTTGAAAATTCAGATTCAAAAATTTTCATGATCGCAATACTTACCCTTACTATACATTACATATATACGACGTAAGTGAAAGTGAAAAATTAAATAAATAAGATAAAAAATAAAAACTTCTAAACACATTCATACCTTGTCGCTAAAATGAATAATAAAAAATGTTAAAATTGGAGTTAGTCGTTCTGTCAACTGAAAGGCTCATATACACTATCCCTCTCCTATACCAGAAAAATTTTTCTGCCGATTTCAGGAGGAGGGAGGGTAGAGGGAACATTGAACCGGCAGACAAAATTTAAAATCCACGCAAATTCACAGGATAGTGAATTTCAAGAAAACTTCTTAAGAAGATACTTACCAAAATTTAGTTTGTAGAACATTTTATCAACTTCTGTTTGACCCCTGATATGCACATTTTCGTTGGATAATTCCAGAGAAATGCTAATTTAAAAAAAAAAACTGCGCTTAATCGAAAAAGGAATCCGCTGTTAGACTATCTCGCACTGTTAACTAGTTTGATTTATACTAAAAGCATTTACACATGAAAATTTAAAAATGGAATATCTATTCTGATACGCGGAATGTATTTTAACTATTATAATTTATTCCTTGGGATTGGTAGGAAGTAAATGTTAACCAGGCGGGAACTGAAGTTAGCTTCCAGCTCTTAGTGTCATACCGGTTCTTTCCACAACCTCTTGATGACCTCTTGCATTTTAGAGTCACACAAATATAAAATATCGTTTATTAAATAATCGAAATAACTTTGTAAAACGCAGTTGCTAAAGGAAAGATACAATGTCAAGAATTTTAAAAAATAAATAAATAAAGAAGAAAAATCTGAGAAAGATTAAAAAGCTGCTTGAGGTTGTGGTAAGGAGGACGCGGCGGGGGCGGGTCATCGACCTCAACCAGAATCCGGTTCTTGGAGCCAGCTGCTGAGGGCCTTTTCCACTCTTCTCCGAGGTACACGGGTACTGTACCTCAGGCTACTCTACTGCCTGTACTTCTGTCCTCCATGTACCTATAAAAGGTAAGTTCATCATACGTTCCATCGATGGAATCCATCAATAGAACAAATGAAGCATCAACGGATAGAGATTAATTACTAGTATTGGAACGATATGTTCACAGTGGAAGTTTCACACTCCTAGAATTTTAAAATTTCAAAACAGAAATAAATATAGATAGAAAGTAAACTGAAAATAAATATATAAAGTAAAATGAGGTATAACGACATTGGAGTTGTAATGAAGTTATATCCACTGGACCTATCGACCACAAAACCCGATGGAACCGTTGAGCCATCGATGATAAAACCGATGCATAAACAATCTATGAATTCTATCGATAAGTTTAGGAACAAAAAAAAAATTATTCACTTTAGTCTCAAAATTTGATGCTTTAGGTTTTTAGATGTATTGAGTCTCAAGTTTTTCACCCCATGTTTTTCACCAAAATCACTGAGCTAATACAGAATAGAATAGAAAAATAATTTTACTCTGGGACGAAGTCCCTTCAGAATAACAAAAAAGTACAGAAATTAAAATTTTACATCTGGCCAGATAAAAACAAACATAACAAATTAAAATAAAGATAGGTCATTAAAGAAAAGAAAAAAATATTGGTTATACATACTATATACAAAAAAAAAAAAAAAAATCTATATAAAAAAACTCTTGAAACCATAGTAAGATACTTAAAACTATGTACAATGTTTAAAATATAAATAAACCCTTTTAAAAAAAATAAAAAATACAGAAAAAATAAATGTATATTCTTCTTGACAGTAAAATCTGTTTCTGTTGAAAAGAAAAAAAGAAAGTCGAATCTATACTAAGTATTTAGGTTATGAGCTATATGTGAATATGGTCTTATAGATAATGTGTAATTTTACATAAAAGGTTAGCTGGTGCCTGACTGTTTTTGGGACAGGGATTGGAATAGGAGGGTTTTCAATGTAGATAAGGATGAAGAATGTCGAATTTTGATAAGAAGGGAATTCCAGAAACTAACAGAACGTGCAGCAATAAAGGAGTTTTGGAACGAGGCAGATCTGTGAGAAGGAATGTAAAGGTCGGAAGGTCGAGATCTTGTGGAGAGTGAGTGGACTGAGGACTTGAATTGGAGAAGGTTGTAGGCGTAGGAAGGACGATGATTGTTGATGACATGATAGAGGAATGTACCTAGGAAATATTGTCTTCGAATGGAGGGGAAGAGCCACTCTAACTCAGTGTAGTGGTGAGAAACATGGTAGTATCTCGGGGCACCAACTATATATATATATATATATATATATATATATATTTACAATTCCTTAACGTTTACTACAGTTATTCATTTGAGAACAACATATGGTGTACTAAACCGCAGCTTTTTGGTAAACATTTACATACATCGGTATATACATTTTATGTACGCCAACTAATATCACTTATGTATATTTATATTATTTCTAAAAGGTGTTTTTTTTTTATCGGTAGTTTTTAACTTCGTCATTTCTTCATTAAATTCAATGATTGGCCACTCATTTTGAATATATTCTTCTATTTCACATTTGAAAAAATAGTCCTATCCTATCGAAATTTCTGGGAAAAAAGTTATGAAGGAAAAGAAAGTTTATTCGATCATAACCCAAAAAGTATGAATTTTTTTCGGAATTGTACCCATGATAATTAGAAAAATTACTAAATTAAACATTACAAAAAAAAAGTAAAAATCGACCAATTATTAAAAAAGATATAGACCATTAGTTTTGATATAGTTAATAATTTCTTCCTAGTTAAAGATATTGCATTTACTATTCTACTACACTTTTTTTTCTAACTGATATATAAAATTAAAATTTATAAATCTAGAAAAAAAAATGTAATAGCAAACACATGCCTTTGAGAAATAATAAAGTTAATATATATAAGCCAGAAAAAAAAAAAAGTGTAGTAGAATAATTTAGAAATACTTTTGATTATTCTTTTGTTTCTATTTATTTTATATTTTTTGTATATATAGTGTGAATGTTCTCCTACCTCACTATAATTAATGTCCAAGAGACAGATTGTTGTAATACTCAATAAACAAATTTAAAAAAAACAATTTAGAAAATCCCATAATAGAGACTTTATTATCTTTCCAGTCAGCATTTAAAAATAGGCCCTAGCAAAGCAATTTGTACAAGTATTTTGATCTATTATGTTAAATGGAATATTGTAATCGACCAAGGAAAATTATTAATTCCTTCCTACATAATACATAGGATCTATTTATTTCCATAATGGTTTGCTATTTCTTCACTAAACAAAATTTTCTGCGAACTATTCGCACGGGCCAATAGATACTAGTATTTATTTTATTTCGAATAAATGAAAATACAATGATATTCCCTCTCCGTGTTACTTTAAAGTTTTGTGTTTGTTTATTTCATTGAATATAAATGTTGACATCATTCTCATCTGGATGAATTTTTTTTTTGTATAGCTTATCTAAATATGCTTTGTGGTCTTAATTAAAAACAAACTTACGCGCTGAAACGTGTAACCAAGACAACGACTACTTAATTCTTTCAATCCATAACAGTGATACAGAATATTTAAATACTAACTTAATTAAAGAAGTATGGCCGATCAACAACAAACTATGACAAAACAAGAAACAAGTTAGAACTAAGACAAGATTGACTGAGAGAGGATTTTTGAGAGCTCATTGTATTCGGGTAGTTTCGTCCCAGAACAACTCTCTCATTATCATTATAGCGTTGAGGTTCGTTTGGAACCACAGAAACCGCAACAATACCAATACCAGCTCATGGTCTCATTACAGTAACAGTATTGCTACAGTTTTCTTTTCACAAGCTTCACGTTTTCTAGCCCAAAAAATGCATTTTCAGCCATCAGCGTTTTGATTTTTTTTTTCTACTCACATGTTTGAGAACCAAATGTGACACTTACGTACGAAAAACATTTTCTTTAGTTTTTCTACAGACTCAGAGGTCAAGAGAAAACTTTGGATGAGCACAGTACTTCCTGTCATGACAAATGATTGTGGAACATGGATAATTGACCAGAAGGTATGTCACAAATTGAGGATAACCGTCAGAGGAATGGAGCGATATCTTCTCGGAATAACGCGAAGGGATAAAATAACAAATAAATGGATCAGAGCTGAGACTGACCGTACAGATATTGTGGAAAGTGCATATAATGAAGTGGACCTGGACCAGACATGCAATCAGGAGAAATGATATAACATGGACCAGGCAGTTTTTGGATTGGTATCCAAGAGAGCGCGTGAGAAAGAGAGGACGCCCGCCGACAGACTGGGACAAGAAGATGGATGAAGAAGACCTGCGGGGGAGCAGCCTGGAAGAGAGTAGCATTAGAGAGGAAAGAATGGAAAAGGATGGGACAGGTTCATTACCTAGTATGGTTACAAGAAAGTTAAATATAAAAAAAAAAAAAAAAAAAAGAAAGAAAGAAAATCGAACTCAAAACCGCAACTAAAAAGTTGATTTTGTACATATAAGAATGTCAAGTATAAATCAAAATGTAAATATTTTGTATATACCTATTTTTTATCCATTGTTTTTTGCATTTTATGTACAAATAAAGGTTATTATTATTATTTCTACAGACTACAGGGCCGAAACGAACCCAACGATTTTGTAATAATAATTTATCTTTAAATTTTATAATTCCAAGAAAAACAGTTAAAAAAAAAAAAGGTTCAGTCTATCGACTGATAAGTATTTATTAATTACTTTAAAAAAATCATAGATATTTGCGAAGATACCTTCGGCACCATGTTGAAGCAACAAATTTGTAACTTTTAACATGATGTCGAAGTAGGACATATTGAACTTTGTAGCTAGGTTTCCATACTAACCAGTTCATTGTAGTTTTCTTTAATTACACGAATACTAAACTCTCCCTATGTGTAAGATGATTAGATTGTCTACAAAACCTACCTGATAATAGCGATAAGGACACTAGTATGAATTTTTTTTAGTAAATTAGTTTTTTATAAAATAAATAGTAATCTTTTATTGTTCACTTCAGGTCTTATTTTCGGAGTCTTCTAATAATATTCTTAAACGAGAAGATTTTTTTCTCCCGCAAAATTCCAGCAACGATAAACTGGACGTGGAAGATTTACGATCTCGTAAAAGTTAAAAATAAAAGTAGACTTAACATCCAGCCCAAAACATTAATTCCAGGCTATAAATAGGATGTTCTCCTAACCAGGCCTGAAATTCCATTGTATAGGGATATTGCATCTTAAATAAGCGCTTTAATATTACAATACGATAATGAAATATTATAAATGATAAAAATTATATAACATCGATAGATCTGTGGAACACAAGATGGAACAAGAAACAAGAAAAATACTTGCTAAGGAATTAAAGATAGAGGCAGGAGGATTGGCATGCAGCTCCTCGATGCGATCCATCAAGGCGTTTCTAAACAATCATCAATGCTAACTTAATTGGCAACGGACCAGATAGGAAACAAGTAAAAAAAGAGAGAGAGAAAAGAGAAACAGAACAGCCAGAAGATGAAGAAGGATAAACAAAGAGCTAAACGTAGCCATCTCAAACAATTAAAAAGTAAAAAAAGATCTACTTCGAAAGGGCCCAATTAATGTAAACAATAAATAAATAAAACTTATAAAATATATTTACAATTATGCACATAGGTAAACTTAACTATTCCTAGAGGTTTCATTCTCTCCCTTAAATCTGGATAATATATCCCGGTTTGATACATATCAAACACTCACTTGACAGGAAAAAAAGTATTATCAATTCGAGGCTTGTAGGCAAGGAGGTTACGATGGGCGGAATATGTATGGGAAAATCCATTAGGAAGCCAAACAGCAACTAACTGGAAAGAAACAGCCGAAGATAGTCAGAGATGGAGAAAAACTAATGCAAATGGTTTAATTAAATAATTGATTGATTATTTGTTTATTGATAAATATTACAATCTGTCTCAATAAAGGACATTTATAATAGAGTTCTGAGAGCACATTCACACCATATTTACAAATTAAAAAAATAAATAAATAAATAAAAAAATAAGCTAAATTAAATAATTAGATGAGAAAAAAAATCGCTTAAATTTAAGCTGCAATAGAAGTGAATAATAACTTATATACGATTGGAGATGGCATTTATTAAATCATAATAAAAGAGTGCTATGAACTGGAGACGTGGCCTTATTCCTCTGTAACAAGACTGTAACTAAACAGAATACCCTTGAACATCTCTGCAGTAATTTATAAAACCTAATAAAATAAATTTAAAACCAAAAGTTATATTTAAAAAATGACATGGTGAGGGGAAAATTGAAAGATATATTATAAGTTTCATAGATGAAAACACTAAACTAAGCTAAAAACACATGAGGTGCTAAATGGTATGAGGTAGGCACTGCAAGGTCTTGACGAAGCTGTTTCTATCGCCTTTTAGCTACGTAGCTATGTCCCCACCGGTTTTCTTTAACGCTATTTATCTTCGAAAATATAAGTTAGAAAAAATTGGAAGTTTTTGCGATGTTATAGTAATAGCGTTGAAGTGGCATAAGCTTACTGCTTAGGAGTCGTCCATTACATTCCTTCATTGCAAGTTGGTAGCAGGAATAATAATTATATAATCGATATAAAAATTAAAAAAAAAGGTTATGTAAAGACTAGAATTACCTGCGTGTGTTAAAATTGTTTAGTGTGTTATTATCAGCTAATTTTCCTTTGTAATTACATTCATTTCATGAGAAAAATGTTTTTGTTAATTCTATTTTATTAATTACATCCACCTGTCGAAACCTAATGTTCATAAACGAATAAAAAGTCAAAATTCATGCAAGATATTAATATTATTATAAATTTAATATGAACTGAAATATAATTTAATTCCCACAAACCGTTGGGTTTGCACCACAATGCCCAATGCAGTGGACGAGGTCACTATTACAGAGCATCGAGGTGGAAATTAAATCAAACGCAGCAGACTAACTAACACGATGGACCGCAAACAGGCTCGTTGTGCGATAAAACGTTTATTATATCCAAGGCCGGCTCGCTAACTGCTTCCCTGTCAGCTCTCATAAATGTCCCCCCCCCCCTCTCTCTGCCATCCCAATCAACGAAATGACTTAACAATCCTTCGGTAATTGATCAATTTTCCTTATATAATCAGTCGTGTAATCACTGCATTTAAAACCAATATAAACATTACTACAAATTATTACTTAAAAAAAAAAAGGAAATATTGCGTCCTACGCCATTATACGATAGACATTGGAACATGATGGAAGAAAGGAAATTCAGATGGCGATAATAAGATACCAAATATAATTATGGATTGATAGACCAACCAATTAGAAGAAAGAGAGAAAACCCCGCAGTTAGATGGAAGGACAGAGTGGTGGAGAGTACGACTGATAAGGTACTGTAGGAGGAGGATATGATGGAGGGACTGAGGAAGGAGTTTGGTCGAGGAAATTCCTAAGAAAAAAAAAAGGTGTCGAAAATAATATAAAGGGTGTCTCAGTTCTTAATTGCCAAACTCTGGAGGGAGGAGGGAAGTGATTCTAGACATATTTTTTATCAGAAAAGTTAATTTAATGCATGCGCCGATTCCGAACGGAAAAGAATGTCTTAGACCAATTTTCTTAAGATGGTCACGTTTTGAATAAGAAGGAATTACTCAAAAATTGTTTAAGATAATTTAATTCTAACTACACCATTCTTTATGAAAAGAGTGATCAAGTTTACTGAGGTCAATGATAAAAGGGACTAAGGGACTGTGCTTTTTGACATATTTGGCAAAAATAAGCGTTGGTTAACCGTAGTTTTCTAATATACCACTTAACTAAATTATTAGGTTTAAGTACTCCTTCGATGCAAAATTTAACCTTCTATAATTTTTTAAAGAGTTCATTTTTCGCTTCGATGCATCGTTTATAAGTTACAGATGAAAAAAGAAAAAAACACATCTGGCTTTTTTGGCTGTAAAATGTTTTCCCTAGGTTAGAAATTTTGTTTATTACACATTTAAATCCATACATTTGTATTTTCTTTTGTATTCATCCATCATTGTCATTCTAAAGGGACTTAGTCTCAGAACAAAAGTTCAATTTTCTATTCTATTCCATGTACAAGTAAAAAACATAAAAACGATTCCCACATTTTTCGAAATGAATTTACCGTTTCGATCGTCAAGTTACTCGAGTTAATATTCTTTAAATCAGCCGCCATTTTTAAAGCAGCGGCTCTGGTACGGCAGATGAGCTTCCTTTTACTCAGAATAACATACACTTTCGTAATTTACAATCAAACCTTCGCCTACGATCAGGTCGATTTTTGGGCCCTGGCTCCTGGACTATTAAGATGTAACACGATATAGAATTGCACTCTTATTCCCATCTCCATTGAGGAGACAAATATAATATCTATATTAACATTAATATCAAAGTTCGATTAAATACTTGATGCTAATAATTTGACAATTTATTAGACAGAACAGAATATGTGATAAATATATAATAATCAAAGATTAAAGGAGAATACCAGAGGGACGACTGAGAATCGTATTGGAGTCCTACTAAACAAAATTAATGTAACCCAGAAAGAAATATTGCTCATAATCGAGCTGAGCCAGAGAATTAATTAGGACAACGAACTCGCTCAGGATTCACTCGACAGCTAGTTTGCATTTACGGCTAATCTCCCATTGTCTTGTTGCATTTGTGCAACCCGGTCGACTGCAGTTATTGTTGTACGAGCAATGTGAACAGAATCCTTGAGACAATATCTTATTGATAATGGATTTAATATTGAGAAAAATAATAATAAAATTAATTTATTTAATTAAAAAATATCGCCTTCTAAATACAGCTTAGACATCCTGAAATTTCGACGAAATCCACACTGTTATGGTATTTATCAAATCATTTGTTCCATAAGGAGGCGCCATAAACACGACCAATAATATTAATGCAAACAAAAAGCCACGAGTCTCCGACACACGAGCAAACAGTCAACTCACCAACGTTTCGTCAATTGAGGCATTATCAGGCTAGAAAAATCAAGACCACATATATATAAAAAGAAAAAAAAATACTATTGACATCTCATCATGCCAAAAACAAACCGAAGGTAACAGGAGAGGAAGGTAATATAAAACAATTGATTTAACAGCGATAAAAACAAAACAAAAAAAAATCCTCATATCTGAATTATAATAACACACAAATTGGAAATATAGTTCGGATCATTCCATTCATAATTTCTATTTTCGAGGTTTGTGCTTATTTTCGTACTAATAACGTAAATAAAACCCTACATCATGAACTTAATATCCCATTTGTGCTTGACCTTATCTCTGTTTAATTTTAAAAATTCCATCAGAACCTTATCAATCATCCAACCCCCCCTAGCTCAATCCCTATCTAGTTCCACTCATATCTACAACCCTCCTCGAAGGTTGAAGCGGCAGTGGCCCAGAGATCTTTTATAATATTTATTTTGGAGTTCTGGTAATGGCCAGATTCTCCACTCAAGACATGAGTGTATGTGGCTAAAGCGCTCTCGCTCAAACTCCACCGGCTTTAGCACCAGTGAGGCGGTTGAGAGAGTAGCGCAGGGATTTGGATTCCCCGCCTGATTGCATATAGGTATGACTGTATTTTTATGTTTTTAATTTACTTATATTTAGGTTATTTTATTTTTTTGTTGTATATAGTTTTTATTTATTATTATTTAGTTATTATTTTACTTTTGTTAATTTTATTTTTTTTTTGTGTATATACGGTGTGAATGTGTTCATTTATCAATATAATTATTGTCCCCGTGACAGAATATTGTCATAATAAATAATGTCAGAATATAATGTCTAAATAAATAAATAAATAAAAATAACGTAAATAGCTGAATTTAATTTCCACTGGCTTTAGCACCAGGGACGCGGTTGAGAGAATAGCGCAGGGATCTCTTGGAGTCCTGCTTTTCCCTCTATAGTGGAGGGACAAGCCGTGCATGGTGGGATTCTCTGCCTGGTTGTACATAGGTTTGACTGTGTTTTTAATTCACTTATGTTTAGGTTGTTTCATTTTTCATTACATAGTTACTGAATATTATTTCACTTTTGTTAATTTCATGTTCTCTGTATATATGGTCTGAATGTGTTCATATCTCACTATAATTATTGTCCACGTGACATATTATTATATTTATAAATAAATAAATTTAAAAAAAAATCCTGAATCAACTTAAAAAAATTTATTAGGATTATATAAAACAGTTGATTTAGCAGGGATAAAAAAACCTCATATTTGAATTATAATAATACAAAAATGTATTAATAAAATAGAAACTTAGCTTTATAGTTTGGATGATTCCAATTTATAATGTCTCTTTTCGAGTTTTTTTTCCTTATTTCAGTACTAATAATAACTGGAAAAGAGAGCTCTTGAATAAAGATACTCGTAGAAGCAGAGAGAGAGAAAGAGAGAAAGAGAGAGAGAGAGAGGCGAAGAGATAAACAGGTTCGCTAACTACTTGCAAAGACACATACGATATAAAAACTGATGACTCGGGCACACCTTAGCATTCTTCTTCACAATGACTCTTTTAATCCGAGTCCTTTCTTCATCATTCTAGGAAATATAAAGAAAATAGCGAAAAGTTTTGTTGTAATCGTGAATTTTGGTGGACCGATTTTCTTGGACGTTAAAAACGGATTAAAGGTTTGCCTCTTTTTTTTTTTTTTAATTCCAAAATTTATTTTTTTTATTTTATTTTTTGTAAGTTTTGAGACAAACCGTCAATTCTAACATACGGCCGTAAGAGATGGACACAAACCAGCTCTCGAGAAAAAAATACTGAAATATTTAAGAAAATAATACTCCGCATGATAACCGGAGCGATCTGAGGTCAGTTCAGAAAGACATGGGGGAGAAAGACCGATAAAGAGCTGCTTTCAGCAACTGGTCGATCAATATCTGATGATATGAAGGCAAGGAGGTTAAGAAGGGCGGGGCATGTAACTCGTAGCAATACATCTGGAAGCCTCTACGTAACAATGAATGCCTTAATAAAAGGCAACAGACCACGTGGAAGGCCCTTACCGGAACCGCCCAGCAAAGAATGCTAAAAATGTTAATAATGCACACCTGAACGGCCCAAGTGGGCATAATGTTCATAGGCCCAAATTTCGGAAAGAGAAGAGAAAGATGAGGAGACGACTGCCTCCCCCCAACCATTAAAAAAAAAAATAAGGGCGAGGATATCGCTTCGCTTCCCCTCCCCAATATTTTGAAGTATAATAAATAGCAATTAAGGCACATGAATGAATAAAATATGTATACTTAAAATCGATTAAGAAAGAAAATAGGAAAAATAGGTACTCTAGTCTTTTACCACGCCCTATGTTCTTATTGTAGAAATTTTAGTTTACATTAAAATATCTGTTTATATCACTGTCTCTTACCTTTAAATGAAAATTAAAATATGAAATCTATTTAATTGCTTTACTAACAAATCTTCAAATATACTAATGCAAAAAAAATTATAAAATAAGATAAGTAATATATAAATATATAAAAGTGTTTTTTGTACATAATATTGTATTGTTCGTTTTAAAATAATTATATTGATTACAATTAATAATTTTTATACAAAATATAACATCCTGAGACATTTTTACCCCTGAATAGATAGTCATTGCCTATGATAACGTTCTAGGATTTCCCCATATGAGACATCATACTAAATTTCAGTTTGATTAAAAAGAATTTTTTATACATAATTCTATAAAAATTAAGTCTTATTAGATGACACCTATCGAATAATAGATTTACAATTACAATTGTGTTCTAGACATAGGTGGAATATTAAAAAAGGTGTCCACATGTTTAAATATTTTTTCGAAAAAAATATATGAAGAAGTGAAGCAATTGGACAGAGAGACATAGAGAGAGGCCACGCCCCGACGAGCGTGACGTCACCGGAGGACGTCAGCATGAGCGCGGCCCGAGAATAGACAGCGGCGGCAACGAGCATCCTCTCAGCCCGTTTCCGCTCCAACCCAAATTCCTTCTCTAATATGTTAATTGTTCGATAAATAAACAATACTGTTCATCCGGTGGAACAATAATACAACAGTAAAATAAAAAATGTAAATATCTTTTATAACGTTAAATTGCAAGTAGAGATGTGTAAAATCGAATCGACGTCAAAGCAAAATTATCCTCTTTCGATTTTCTTAAATTTCAACAACTATTTTCGCTTACAAATGGCTAATCCCTCTCTATTCCTATATTTCGAAAACGGCTAATTCGATTCGGAAGAAAGTTGGAGAAAATTTGAGAAATAATACACCATTGTTCTTGTATTCATTTTCTTAATTTTCGTTCAACAATCGAAGTTCATGTAGTGTGGATGTTAATTAGGAGTTGCAGTCACCGGGCTAATAAACATGTATATATTTTTACAATTCTACTTATGTCTATTTATATTATATCTAAAAGGTGTTTTTTCGTCTGTAGGCAGTAACTTCGTCAATTCTTCATCGAATCCAATGATTGACCACTCATTTTGAAGATATTCTTCTCATTCAAATGCGAAAAAATAGTCATATCCTCCGGAATTTCTGGGAAAAAATGTTATGAAGGAAAAGAAACTTTATTTGGGAATTACTTAAAAATTATGCATTTTGTCTGAATTATACCCATGATAATTAGAAAGATTAGTAAATTACACAAAAAAAAATCGTAAAAATCGACCAATTATTAAAAAAGATTCAATCTATTAGTTTTGATATAGTTAATAATTTCTTCCTCGTTTAATATCTTAAACGTAAAAAGTGTAGTAGAATAGTAAATGCAATATCTTGCATTTACTATTCTACGACACTTTTTTTCCTGGCTGATATATTAATTTTATTATTTCTTAAAGATATTTGGTTGTTCTTATATTGTATTTTTTTTTTTTTAATAATTTAGAAAATCCCATGATCGAGGTTTTTATTATTATCTTTCCAGTCAGCGTTTAAAAATAGGCCCTAGCAAAGCAATTTGGACAAATACTTTGTTGGTCTATTATTTTAAATGGAATATTGTAATCTACAAAGGAAAAACAATTAATTCCTCCCTTACATAATACATAGTATCTATTTATTTCCATATTATTTTGATTTTTCTTCACTAAACATTTTTTTCTGTGAATTATTCGCACGGGTCAATAGAAACTAGTATTTATTTTATTTCGAATAAATAACAATATAATGATATTCCCTCTTCGTGTTAGTTTAAAGTTTTTTTGTTTGTTTTATTCATGTAATATAAATGTTAACATTATTCTCATCTGGATGAATTTTTTTTTTTTGTATAGCTTATCTAAATATGCTTTGTGGACAGAATTAAAAACAAACTTAGGTGCTGAAACGTGTAACCAAGACTACGACTACTTAATTTTTTCAATCCATAACAGTGATACAGAATATTTAAATACTAACTTAATTAAACAAATATGGACGATCAACAACAAACTATGACAAAACAAGAAACAAGTTAGAACTAAGACAAGATTGACTGAGAGAGGATTTTAGGAGTTGATTGTATTTAGGTACTTTCGTCCCAGCAGAACCCGCTCATTATCATTATCACTATAGCGTTGAGGTTCGTTTGGAAGCACAGAAACCGCTCAGAGATACGAGTTTTTTTTTCTTTACAGGGGTCCAGAGTTTTTAAATTATATATATACATATACGGCTATAAAATTTGTGCTAGTGTACAAAATAGAACCCTTAGGATATATTTTTTTAGAGAATTTCCTCTTAGGCATCGTATTGTATAGTCTCTTCTTTTCTTCTACAGTGATTACTGTTTAAAATAAATAAATCCTTTAAAATTCTGCTATCGAACGGAATGTATACTTTATTCTTTACTTGGAAGACATTTCTGTTTTCCATAACACCGTCAACGTCACTAAATGATTACATGATGAGGACCAGGCACCAGTGGAGGCTGGTACGACGCAACCGGCATTATTAAATTAAATCAGAGCCTGTTCAAACAGATGCTCCTCTGACGTGGGCTTCGGCTTTTTGTTACTTTATCTTTTTTTTATAATTTTAAAAAGAATTCTCACGAGAAACTGTGAACGTAAGAATTAAATACAAGCAATTATACTTAACAAGATTTTCTATGGAAATAACACAGATCTTCATGAAACAATTTCTCCGAATTTATTGCTAGCGTTTATCAATTCGATTACCTACTTCGAACATTTGCATAACGGACGAAATTCGATCCCCTCTTTACATAATGACAATGATGCAATGAGAAAGGTGGGTGAAAAGATACCATGCCTGCTGTATAAAGCAATATGACAACATTATACATTCCAGATTAGGTTTACAAATTCATACCAAGAAGATTATTGTAATGAATGCCAATGTCATGTGAAAAAAAGGCTGTCATAATGAAAATAGACACAATATAAAATGTAAATGATTACTTGTATAGTTTATAATTTGTTTCCCGTTAGTGTGTTAAACACATAAATTAGCAAATATTATATATATTATTAATAACAGGAGTAATAAATATATAGAAATAATTATAATGTGGGATAAACCATAGTACTTATCATTAACAACTCGAGAAAAATCTGTATTAAACGTAATAATGAATCCAGAACAACTTAACAAATAATGTTCAATAAACGATTAAAAACATTTTTTTTTTTGCTTATTTAATGAAATTTGCAACTATATACAAATACAACTAGTAAATATGCTCAAATTATAAATAATGACAAGAACAGGCTTGAAGAGATACTACCCAGTGGTAGCACTCCCTAAATAATTCTAAGTAAGAAGATCACGAGGCCATCTTATATTCAGACGCCTAGGAGGATTGTCAGGAATCGAAGAAGAAGCAAGGGTGGAAACGAGTGGATTAGGATGGGACTGGAGTTTATCATGAAAGGATAGGTATCTGGCTCGGGCTAAATCAGCGGCATATCGAACATTAAGGTCTTTATGGATGATTTTGTTGGTGACAAAGTAGGGAGCATTAAGGATTCTACGAAGGATTTTGGATTGTAAGGATTGGATACGAGAGGAATTCGACGGTTTGGTGGAGCCCTATAGCTCCGTAAGTCCATATAGGCCTTATTATACTTTTGCAGATAAGTTTTTTTTGTAATTAATTGAAAGTTTAGAGCGTTTGTATAGTAAGTGTTGGAGCAGGCGAGAAAAAAAATAACCAAAAAAAAAAAACCTGGACAGGTTAAAATTATTTCGTAACAGACACACGGAATAAATCAAGATCTTCTTAACCTGGTTAAAATATGTCTAATTATACCTATCTAAAACAATCCTCTCTCTCTTCCCGTATACCAAAAATGGCGAGGTAGGGAGCACAGACATCTTTTTATCACATTATTAACATCCGCCTGACACTTCGTAATTTTATCTCATCGTAGCCTACAAATATTTTATTTCCGAAAATTCTCGAAATTGGGGCCTGGATCTTTGTCTATTTAATTAAGTACTAGAAACTTATGGATACCAATATTATCCATAGTATAGAAATAGTTTGCCGATCTCAGGATTGAAAATTCCCTAATTCTGAGAATTTTCGTAAATAAATATTTGCAGGTTACGATAAGATGATGAGGCTATTTCCAAAGTTTCAGGCGGATGTTAATAATTTGATGAAGAAGGGTCTGTACCACGGACTATAATTGTTCTGCCTATCATATAGATTTGAATCCAGATAGACAAAACAAACATGGTATAAATTAATTCCTCAATGTTTTCGGTTCGGAATTTTTTTTTTTTTTGTATTTCTTTCGTGTTTAAATACCAAGCTCGCCTTCCCTTCTGAGAAGAAGCAACGTAGAAGGACACTGAAATATATTCATAGAAAGTTGATAGCAGTATAATGCCGACATGCAGGTTAATATTTACCGAGTTATCCCACCGCCAGGGGTTACATGACACCAGATAATAAATTACCTAAAGTAACTATTAGTAAGGCATTAGCAGGCAGAATCGATAAAGAACACATCAGCTATGCACACACACACCGCAGGTGTTGGGGTGTTAAGTTGATTACAGTAATGGATGCCTAGAGCCAGCCTGGTACATCTTATCCATGCCTGTGTGCGTGTTCGACATTAAACTTTTCCGAGAAGAGTTATATATCACCCGTTATGGGAGAAATAACAGGATAGTTATTGTAGTCATCAGTTAATTAGAAAATAACGTATCAGTAATAACCGTTTTATTATCTTTCATTTTTTATGCCCAAGAAATGGTACAAAAATTATTAAGTGCAAACAAAATATAATCTAATCACACTTAAGGGTATGACTTAAGGTCAGTATAATTAGTTATAATAGAAAGGAGATGGTCCGGGATGGCGGTCATAAATAGGCTAAATAGTGGTAAACCTATTTTATTAAAATCCAACGTTTCGACCAGACTTTGCAGATCTTCTTCAGGGAGGTGTGTTCAGCAAGGAGTTTCACTTAAAACTGACTTCACTTAGAATTTTAAGTGAAACTGACTTCACTTAGAGTTCTAAGTGAAACACCTTGCTGAACACACCTCCCTGAAGAACACAACCAAAGTCGGGTCGAAACGTTGGCTTTTAATAAAATTACACGGTGGGCCAGACCCCCTTACCGTGCACCCCCCCCACATCCCTATAAATTGCATATCGTTGTGTTCCTTGTAACAATTTATTAAAAAAAAGCCAATGTTCCCACAAAAAAAAGTGAACGCACTGCCCCAAAATGGCGTCCAAAGATGGCGGATTGACGACTTTGACTTTAGTTAGTTTTTTGGTCACTGAGAATCAGCATTAAGCTTAATTTCCTCATAGTTGGTCTTTTATTAAAGCTGAATAGTTATAGAATAATAAAACATGAAGAAATATTAAAAAATAATTGGCTAAGGCTATGAAAAACACCAGTAAAGTCAATTTTTTTAACAAAAAAATTTTCAAGTTACAAATCAAGCGTCGTTTGTAATTAAACGGCCTACAATAACGCAAAACGTGCTGAAATAAACCATCTGGAGAATATATTTCTCTTTCTGAAACGCTGATTATTTTTTACAAATGTTTGAGTAGTTCCGTAAAAAATGCACTTATGCGGCAGAAAAGCGGTACTGGCGTGGGTGCCTACAGGCCTCTACCACACCATTCAGTGCCCATAAATGGCTTAGTTATAGTGATATAATAACATTTTTGGTACATTATATTGGTTTTATTAACGAACAAATATTAATGCAATAATTTAATAGTAAAAAAAAAAATTTAAATTAAAAAAAAATTTATTATTATTTTTTTAAATTTTAACCTCCTTTATTCTATACGTAGGTCGTTTAAGAATACCTCAATTGTAAAAATGGTATAATTATAATAATAAAACTTAATTAAAAAATATTTTGCTAAATATCTTGATTTTTTTTTTATTTAACGTTTGCAATTTAACACTGTGTTTTGAATATTTACTGATTCTTAGAAGTAATTAAAATTTTTATATACTTCCCAGGAAATGAGTCATATTCATACCTTTTTTATAAACTAAAATAATATATACCTAATCTGAACTATATATAATGAATAGCTACCGGGTTGTTTAGTAAAACTCATATATCACTAATTAAAAAATTAATTTTTATTTCCTCTATTTTGTGCAGAAGTTGGACTATATCATAAATAAATAGGAAATTTTAATATTGAATGAATTATTCTCTATGCACAAAGAAAGATATAAAGGGTGACCCTATAAGTTCTTCTATAAACCAAAACTGATTGTTTGGATTTGATCTCAAAATGAGGAAAAACGTGAACTTAAACGAGAAAATTGGAAAAATACATTAAGCGAACGAGAAAGGAAGTGCCAAAACCTCGGAATAGATAAAAAGGACCAGTTATATCCATTATATAGCTAAATGAATGTATAGTAGATAGATGAACAGAATATTTCAAGATGCTGCTAAAACGGGATCAATTGCAGTATGGATGATATTAAGTTGACGATGTAGGTTTATTATGGTGAAAACCACTTTATTTTCGATTGCTGAAGGTGCACATCGGGACTATATTAACTTTGAAGATGAATATAGAGATGTACATCGAGAAAGTTATAGCTCATAGCTTTCCTTCTGTTTAGTGGATTTTCAAAAGATTTTTTAAGGTATCTTATATTAGTTGTAGCTCGTTATTCTTCTCGTTATTCTTGAATTGTTCGGAATTTGTACCATATCATAAAAAAATAGGAAATTTTAATATTGAATGTATTATTCTCTCTGCACAAAGAAAGATGGAAAGGGCGAAACCGAACTGCTTTGACAGTTTTGCGCGTACATAGGCAACAAGCATATTAGAAAATAATATGAAAGGACTGTGGTTTTTACCTTTACAAGAAAGGAGGTACTAGGAAATGTAATACCCATCAAGACCCATTCCTGTTTAGTGTACCAAACAAATTATACACAAGAATCGTAGAAGCTGGAATAAGAAATATTGTCGATTGCCAGAGTGATATGGATTGAGAAACTCAAGTTGCACATTGGAAGAGAAGTTGAAAATTGGGACTGTCTTCACTTTAAGGCAGGTTATAGAGAAGTCCACATAAAAAGAAAAATAGCTCTCTATCTGCTCAGTGCCTCACACTTTGGATTATGCTAATATCTAACTGTCTTTCAGAAAAACTCGTTTTCCTTTTAGATCCCTTAAAAAATCTTTTGAAAATCCACTAAACAGAAGGAAAGCTATGAGCTATAACTTTCTCGATATACCTCTCTATATCCTGCTTCAAAGTTAATATAGTCCCGATGTGCACCTTCAGCAATCGAAAATAAAGTGGTTTTCACCATAATAAACCTACATCGTCCACTTAATATCATCCAAACTGCAATTGATCCCGTTTTAGCAGCATCTTGAAATATTCTGTTCATCTATCTACTATACATTCATTTAGCTATATAATGGATACAGGTCCTTTTTATCTATTCCGAGGTTTTGGCACTTCCTTTCTCGTTCGTTTAATGTATTTTTCCAATTTTCTCGTTTAAGTTCACGTTTTTCCTCATTTTGAGATCAAATCCAAACAATCAGTTTTGGTTTATAGAAGAACTTATAGGGTCACCCTTTATATATTTCTTTGTGCATAGAGAATAATTCATTCAATATTAAAATTTCCTATTTATTTATGATATAGTCCAACTTCTGCACAAAATAGAGGAAATAAAAATTAATTTTTTAATTAGTGATATATGAGTTTTACTAAACAACCCGGTAGCTATTCATTATATATTGTTCAGATTAGGTATATATTATTTTAGTTTATAAAAAAGGTATGAATATGACTCATTTCCTGGGAAGTATATAAAAATTTTAATTACTTCTAAGAATCAGTAAATATTCAAAACACAGTGTTAAATTGCAAACGTTAAATAAAAAAAAATCAAGATATTTAGCAAAATATTTTTTAATTAAGTTTTATTATTATAATTATACCATTTTTACAATTGAGGTATTCTTAAACGACCTACGTATAGAATAAAGGAGGTTAAAATTTAAAAAAATAATAATAAATTTTTTTTTAATTTAAATTTTTTTTTTTACTATTAAATTATTGCATTTATATTTGTTCGTTAATAAAACCAATTTAATATACCAAAAATGTTATTATATCACTATAACTAAGCCATTTATGGGCACTGAATGGTGTGGTAGAGGCCTGTAGGCACCCACGCCAGTACCGCTTTTTTGCCGCATAAGTGCATTTTTTACGAAACTACTCAAACATTTGTAAAAAATAATCAGCGTTTCAGAAAGAGAAATATATTCTCCAGATGGTTTATTTCAGCACGTTTTGCGTTATTGTAGGCCGTTTAATTACAAATGACGCTTGATTTTTAACTTGAAAAATTTTTTGTTAAAAAAATTGACTTTATTGGTGTTTTTCATAGCCTAAACCAATTAGTTTTTAATATTTCTTCATGTTTTATTATTCTATGACTATCCAGCTTTAATAAAAGACCAACTATGAGGAAATTAAGCCAAATACTGATTCTCAGTAACCAAAAAACTAACTAAAGTCAAAGTCGTCAATGCGCCATCTTTGGACGCCATTTTGGGGCAGTGCGTTCACTTTTTTTTGTGGGAACATTGGCTTTTTTTTAATAAATTGTTATAAGGAACACAACGATATGCAATTTATAGGGATGTGGGGGGGGTGCACGGTAAGGGGGTCTGGCCCACAGACTAAATAGTTTTGCCACTATTTAGCCTAGTTATGACCATCACCCCGGACCATCTCCTTCCTTTATAATGCAACGGTCAACTATTAATTATTAAATTAGTTTTTATAGTTATTTATTGTGCGGTTCGGGGAATCTCTGCTCCCCACCCCAACTGACGTATTAAAAAAAATAAAAAATATTATTTTATTTCCCCAAAAATTTGGACAAGTCACAATAATATAATAAGTTTGGTACATTGTCTTTTAGTTGGAAATTATAAATTGTACCAAACTTATATTATTGCCACACAATTTTTTGGGGGAGTAAAATTTCACCGAGGGGGGGACAGATATTCCCCGAAACGTACAATAAATAACTATCAAAAACTAATTTAGATTATTATTATACACGTAAGTGTGAATAGATATTAAAAATAAAGGTTAAAATTTAAAAATGGAGAAAAAAATAGAACAGAAAAATTGAACTAGGTAAGTGATGGAGGTAGCTAAGGATTTTTTTTGTCTTTTTAGGCTTATGCCGCCGTAATTATTATAGTTATAAACTTCTCCATTTGACGCTTGGAATCTCTAGGGTATCGTTTTTTTGTTTAACACTTTAAAATAGAAAAAAAATATACACTTATGCAGGTATATTCTCCATTTAAAAAAAAAAAAAAACACCTTGTTGTTTCACTAGTGATGGACAGCCCGAAATTCAATTGTTCTAGTAATGGACAGGGGGTCGATACTAGTAATGGACATATCTCACAAAAATTCTAAACTCTTTATTTTACTATAACGATAACAAGAAAGATAAATGTTCAACTTACTCTTAGGAAAACTGTCAATAGGAAGGTATGAAACACATTGATCTCAAGAACACTATAGAAACAACAACTATAGGCATTTTAAACTTTTCTTTAGGGAACTTAATACATACAGTTGTCAATAGAGCGCATTGTTCTTCAATCTAGAAAAAAATGGAATCTTTAAATCAACAAAGAAGCTGACTATTTAAAGTCCAAATTGCTCATTGTGGACGCCTTGTCCATAACTGGTGAGACCTCTTACTTGTTATCGAGAATGGATGAAAAAATGTAATCTCACATCATACCTTAGGACATTCAAGGGGAAGGGAGTTTTGAATCTTCCTTCTTCGAAAAAAGAAATACAATTTTTTTTTTTGCATTGAACCATAATGTTTCTTTAAATGATATCAGGCAAATACAAAATAAATCACAAACAGGTCTCTTTTGTAAGTGAGCCCCTCAGTTGACAGAATAACTCTCAATTTCAACATTTTGGTGATATTTCTAGATGGAAAATTTATAATATCTGTATAGACAATGAATAAGTTGATTCTTTAGTATGTGATTGCAGATTTGATATATAGAACTGTGAATAAAGGTATATTTTTTTTACTAGAAATATTACTAAAATTAATAATAAAAAATTTTGAAATGTCATTATGTCAACTGAAGCTGAAACAATAACGCATGCACTTCAACTAATTTTTCCTATAAAAAAGAAAGAGCTTTTGTAAAGAAATACGTGTAAAAATATTTTATTCATGTACTTTTTTTTATGTTCTACTTTTGGCAAGATTATAAATTTAATCTACACATTGAATAAAAAAAAAAGTAAGAAAAAGATTCCAGACTGATCTCGGTACAAAACAAAAATAACAACCTTGGAGAGTAATTGAAAGAGAGGAAGGCAGAGTGCAGCAATATCTGCAACAGAATTGAAAATATATAACATAATAACTAGGGAATAGGGAAAAAATGGGAGAGGGGATAATAGCCACCGGGCCGAAAAAAAGGATAATTTCTACAAAGCAATTCGGTCACGTAGACTTGGAAAACTGAAATGGCCTGATCCGGCAACGACGGGAACGCAGCGGCTGAATTACAACATCAAAGGAGAAATACCAAATTACTATATCTTACCTAGGTAGAGAAGGGAGTGAACCTATTTCATTCGTTATTAAATAATATTACAAAATTAATCATTATAAAGATAACTAATTAAAATCAGCTATAATGCAGCAAACAAATGACATACAAATACGTAAAAAAAATCTCTTGTCACATAATGTATATAAATAATTTTAAAAAACGAGATGTTAAACCAATTGATTTAAAATTCCCCTTCTCATAGAACAGTTTCCTATGAAAAATCCTTTATTGATCTGGGAACCTAATTTTGATTTTTTTTTTTTTTTTTTTTTAGCCATCTTCTTCACTTAACTCATCTTTTTTTTTCCCCTCAAATTTTCAAACTTGAATTTTCGATTGATACCTATTCATTCCTATATATAAAATTAATGTTTATTTTACGTTTTTACAAATACATATACATTCTTATTTTTATATATTTTATTTTAATTATTATTTAACTCAATTCACAATAAATAAAAAAACAACTTTAAATTAATACCGACAGCCAAATGCTCGTTGAGTTGTGCATTTTTGTTATTCTTAAGGGGCTCTCTATGTTTTGAATTTAGGGCGGTCCCTCCACGCCCAGTGGTATAATAAAAGGCCTCTGGCCACAGATGCAAAGAACGCATACAGCGTGCAGAGCCCTCTTAACTTAAAATGCCCTTGGGCAATAAAAGGAAAGTTGAAAATTTATGTATATATACATTTATATACACACTGAATTTATTCAAGAAATTCCTGGGGGGTAGGGAAAAAAAAATTTTGACCTCACTTTTTCTTTATTCTGTGGTATAAATTAAAATAAAAAAAAAACTAATTTGTTCTCAGCCGAAATATTTTTTATTATTTAAAAAAAGAAGATTAAAACATACGGTAAAAATTTTGCACCACATTACTCTTCAATTTATTAGGATGAGAAATTTGAAACTGATACCAGATTAATAAAAAAACTTTACTTCAAAATAATAAACCGAATTTCATCATTAATAATTTGGAGAAGATACCAAGTATGAATATATATTTGTGAATAATATTGTCTGTAATTAATAATAAACCAAAATATTAAAAATATGATTAAATCTGTCTTAGGAAACAGTGTTTATTTATTGATTGGCTAAAAATATACCATTAATTCGTTTATAATATCAGCCAAATAGGTATAACGTTAAATGAAATTATGGCATCCCTTTGTAAGGAATAAACGCAAAGAAACATTTAGTAATTTGCAATCTGCTGGAGCAATTTACCTGTTTGCTTGTCAAATAGATAATTGATTCTACAATCTCATTTATTTGTAATTTTTTTAATCGAAAATTAAATAAAGAAAATGATGAATGTGATAACGCCTGCAAATCTAATAGTTAACTCAATTAAAGCGCAGTTATTTGTTCTTCAAAAATGTATCTACATTCTAATTCATTAGCTGATATTGACTTGGAACCTGTGAAACGACGAACTGGAATATTCCTATTGCTGGAGCTGGAGAACCGACCAACTGGTTCAGTATAATTGAGGGGAATTATTCCCAACGGTACTCTACTCCTAATCACCGGAGTTGTCCAGAACACCAGTGGCAATTCAAAGGGCTTTATCGTGTGTGTTTGCAATCATGGAATATTCAATTAATTTAACAGTATATGCGAGCAAGCGACAGAGTAATTAAATAAATGTCAGTAGTCAACAGAATGTATTTAGAGCAGAAATAATTCAATTACTATGGTAGTTATAATTTATTATAAACTAGCTGATGTACCCGTCGTTGATGGGCGTATAGTTAAAATTTGAAAACCTTTGAACCTTTGTTTGAGATAGATTTTGTATTATGGGGTGGGGAGTCCAAATTTAATTTCATGATTAATAATTGGTAATTGGTTGACTGTCGTGGATAATGAAGAGAAGAATAGTTGGGGTGGTCAGTCAAAAAGGAAGGCAAAAATAAATGATAATATTTATTTTTTACATAGGCCGACGTTTCGACCTGAAGTTATTTCTCATAGTTCTGAAGTTCATTCTCCCTGCGACACTTAAGGAGACAGCCCTGATGAAGGCCTGAACTTCAGGTCGAAACGTCGGCATATGTAAAAAATAAATATCATCATTTATTTTTGCCTTCCTTTTTGACTGACCACCCCAACTATTCTTCTCTTCATTAATTTCATTAAATTGGATGGGAGGGGGGTTGTTTTGAATCGAAGTAACTGCCTAACCAGGATATTTAGACAAATTACTCAAAAATTCATAACTTTGCATCATTTTTTATTTTTCATTTAAGTTTATGTTTTAAGTCAAGCAAACCTAAATATAATTTCAAAAGTCTACCATTAGCCATTACTGAGCTTACTCCTGAAAAAATGTCGTTAGACAATGCGGACATCCAGACAGACAAAAACTCTGTTTAAAGTGGATTTGGTGTCTGTAATCTATGATAAATATGTATATATAATTTATGTAATATCATAAAACAGGTTGCTTCTATTCAATGTACAGAACAAAACTTTTATTTTATTTATATAGATCAAATGAGCTGCAATAATTTTCACAATCGAAAAAAAAAACAACATGTGTGATGGACCCAGGGAATCACTAGCGGATCAAGGATTTAATTTTTTTTTGGGGGGGGGGCTTCAAACCAAAGTTTTTTTTCTTCATAAAAATAACGATAATTACTTTTGAAAAACAGAAAGAAACTAACTATATGAAATGGTGTTTAAGTGATTCCTAAAGTTCTTTTAAATGTAATTATACGAACAATAATACTTTAAAAGGTATTTTTTAAAAAACAATTTCCATAAAACATAGTTATATTTTACCATTTTGGGGGAGACTTCAGCCCGAAAGCCTCCCCCCCCCCCCTAGATCTGCCCGTGCAGGGAATTAATCTCGACCTTCTCACTCTGATTACAATAGGTCTGGTCGTACCTCAAGAACAACCTACCCATATGCTAGTAATGGCGAGATAGTAACAGTACATTTTCTAAAAGTTTAAAATCAATGCACTTTATTGGGATTGAACAATTTTTTTTTTTTATACACTTAAAGACAAGATCCGGCGAGCTGAAGCCTAACAAGACTCTCCCTAATATTCCCAGAGATAACTACGGGATAATTGGTTGGGGAAGAAGATGTGATGGTATAGAAGTGAAGGCAGACAGACAAGAGATCTGCACAATCCACCTTCACTTTCCACAGCCTCGAGAGCGCCATCTCATTATTTTTGCACAACTATCGAACCGTACCGAGGAGAAAGTTCGCCGCTAGGGTGATCTTGAGGCGATAATAGAGGCGAAGCGGAGCGGGCCGCTATCGATGTCAAATATCGATTATAGAGTCATCTAGCAATATGGTACGGCCACAATACGGCTCCCATAATGGTTCTGGATGATTGCGTAGAACAAGAGAGGCCAGGTTATTTAAATACAGCATTAGTAACATCACTTAACAACTATCGACAATGAAGGTCAACTGTCACGTTGCCTTGTCGCCTATGCTATGAGCGTTAAAATCAGTTACAAAAAAAAATGTTTAATACAATGGAACTCGTTTTTTGGAATGGCGACAAATAGTTGGCGAAACATAGTCCTTCTCTTTCTCTCTCTTTTTGTTTTTAAATAGTAAGTCGAATTTATCTTTTATCTATTTCTTTGCTTTCTACTACCTAGAATATTTGTATTCGTGCGAGGGATTAAAAAAAAAAAATTTGTGCTCAGAATCGGAAATTTTCACTCGCGTTTTACTACGTTTCAGACATCAAGAACAAAATTATGTTCAAGAGTCTGTAATCAAATCGATTTAACGGGCACATCACCTACTACCATCTATCCGATTTTCGCGAAATTTTCAGAGATTGTGTGGATTAGCGTCTAGAAGGTCTCATGTTAATTTTATCAAATTCCATTCAGCACTTCCACTTGCGCACGCATAAATGTATTTTCTTAGATAGGCCAATATTTCAGAAACGGCTCGTTCAGTTTTGTTCAAAGTTGGAAAAAAGGTAGGTATTAATAAAAAAAAGTAATGTATTATAAATTGCATTCAATTCTCTCATATACTTTCTCTTATACACGTTTATGCGTAAACGTGTTTGCCTTGATACGTCTGTACCTCCAAAACCGAACGATCGATTTGGCTCAAATTTGGAGTGAAGTTAAGGATTGGTAAATAGATAATCAAGAATGTATCAATTTTAACTAATTCTATCCACTATTTCCAAAAAAAGACAAAAACATTCGCTTTCAGATCAGAAAATGTATAATTGACACGTCTATAGTTTGAAAACGGTTCGTTCGATTTGACCCAAACTTATATGTTAATGTTAGACCTTGTAATATAAATATTTTATAGCCACTGAAAACGGCGAGGAAGCTACGTTACTTGGTAGACGTTTTTTTTTTCTAGCAATTTGTCTGTTAATAAAATACGTGAAAAAATGATTGAAAGCATAGGTCGCATGGAACGGACTGTTAAACGAATATTTTAGCCAACGAATAAAAGCCAAAATATTATGAAGATGACAAAGAATATTACATTTTAAGGAATGAATCGTAAGAGAGAAAAAAAAAAATAAATACAAATATAAATACAATTATTTATATAGCATCTTTATTCTCTGCTTTAGAACACTGCTTCCTAATAATCTTATACATCTTTAGCGAAAAACCCTTGTAACATATTCATGGGTATTCCTCCAGTCCGTAGCGAACTAAATTTTGACCCGCTCAAGCTGAATTCGAACTGGCGCCGCTAGACTTCAGAAAGCTGGAGACGGCAAAGAACAGAAAAACATGTCCACTATAAACAGGCTTTGTCCGAGAAACTTGACCGCCTAAAAGGGACTATAAAGTCAGCTCTGATTTCCTCCGATGATTGCAAACTAATCAGATATATATCCAACTAGTACAAATTAAGGAAACATACGGACTTTTATTTATCTATCACTGCTTCAGTTAATCGTTTGGCATTAAATGAAGTAGTAAATTCTTTTGTGATAAAAAAAAAGATAAGTTTGGTACTCAGAAGTAGCGTTTGCATTTGCCCATCTTTGGATTATGAGAGAGGGTTACTTCAAATTTGGTCGACATACCAGACTGAAACGACAAGATACCGCTCGATGTTTCCGATTACTTCAGCACTTACTAAACAAACGCTCTAAAATTCGAAGTAATTTCAATCATATACATGACTATAACAAGAGCTATTTGGACTTACGGAGTTGAGCTATGGAGCTCCACTAAACCTTCTTAAAATCCTCAATGCTCCCTACTTTGCTACAAATAAAACCATCCATAATGACCTTAATGTTTCTTAGGTTTCAGATCTGGCCCAATCCAGATACCTATCCTTCCATAATAAACTTCAGAATCATCCCAATCCTCTCTTTTCTAACCTTGCTTCCTCTTCAATTCCTGATAACCCTCCGAGGCGTCTCAAAAGAAGATGTCTCCGTGATCTCCTAATGTAGACTTATTATTAGAGTGCTACCATTGAGTAGTTTCTCAAAAAGTGTTTTCACGTCATTATATCTATTTGTTCAAATTTACTAAATGTATTTCTTTAATACAGTTGTAAACATCATTAAGAAAAAAAAAACGAGCCGTTCTCTTAAATAATCGTTACATACATATACCTATAAGCCGTTATGGGATTAAAAACATAACCTCTCTTGTGGTTTTGCCGGTAGTCGAGTAGTAACCTGGAATAAAATGCTTAGTTCTGCTTTGTATTTAGTTTTTGGGACAAAGCACGCATTTCCTACGGGGATTTAAGATCTTGTTACTTCTAAACAGATGGTTTCTCAAGAACTCTATCATATCATTAGCTGATATCTGCCTCCGGCCCAATTAGTGTATAATGCTCAGCCCTGAACACATGTAACAGATCCTCAGATAGCGATCAGAAAGAGTTTATCTTTTAATTTATTTTGAACCTCTGACTGAACGATCAAAGCAAGCAAAGCGGACCGGTTTAATTTAAATATCCTCTCTTTTGACCGGAGAGTTGAATGGGCGACATGATTGCCTTCAGTTAGCACCAATTGGACCTGTTATGTCCGTTATGTGTAGTACTTACATAAATCACCATCATCGTTTCGTTCAATATAGGGAGATGAAGATGGAGGTGACAATGGAGAGGGATTGAATAAATAATAATAATAATAACGCGAACATGCAGACCTAAATGAGGTCAACCTAGATTCCATTCATTTGAACAGTTTTTTTGTGATGTCAACCCAACTGTATAATTAAAAAAACTATTCACATAGCAAACAATGAAAGCAGTCCGTTGTCATTTCCCTGGTAACGGTACCGACATTACGTGGAGAATAATAACAGTAACCGGTATCAACTGTAATAATAATTTTTTTGCATACAAATCTACTGAAAAATCAAGTAAAAAAAACAAAACTGTTCTGTAAATTCGGTGTTAGGTAATTTTTTGTTGAATGTAAAAGACCGACGTAGATATCTCCCCATCTTGCCAACTATTTATATTCCCTTCCTAAATTATAAATATGATCTAATCCAAATATCTAGTAAAACCTGTCCAAGCAGGAGTGAGGGAGTAGTCCAACGACAATTATCCTCCACAACACTATTTCCTCTTCAGAATTTCTTTTATTTTTTTTATTAGTATATAGAGTTCGCCCACTCTATCATCAACAAGAACTAAGATATAAAATAAAAATTATTTATCTACCAACCGATAAAAGAATTAACCAATTTTTATTAATTAATTGATATATCTATAAAATATATAGTAGGCGCTTATAACATATATAATGTATTTTACTATACTAACTGACGACTCAAAATAGAGCTACGTGCAGATGACGAATCTTATGCTATCGACGAGCTTAGCGCTGAAATTAGAAACCTGCATCATCAAAATTTTAAGTTATTTTTCTGGTTAAATTTCATCATTTCAGTATAAAATTTCATATCTCTTCTCCACAGCCTATGCCAAATGAAAAAAAAAAAAGTGTTTTTATTTACTAATTTTTGTTTGCCCTTCAGCATCTAATTTTGCCCCATTTTAACCAAGACTGTTATGTAATACTGGTTGGCCCGTGTAAATAATTCGCAGAAAATTTTGTTTAGTGAAGAAATAGCAAAACAATATGGAAATAAGTAGATCATATGTATTATGTAAGGAAGGAATTAATATTTTTTCCTTGGTCGATTACAATATTCCATAAAACATAATAGACCAAAATATTTGTACAAATTGCTTTGCTAGGATCTACTTTTAAACGCTACTGGAAAAATAATAAAAGTAATAAAGACAAAATAATTACCCGATCATGGGATATTCTAAATTATTATAAAAAATATAATAAAAGAACACCTAAATGACTTTAAGAAATAATAAAGTTAATACATCAGCTAGGAAAAAAAATGGGGTGGACTATTCTACTTCAAATGCAATATCTTTAAACAGGGAGACATTATTAAGTATACTAAAACTAATGGACTATATCTTTGATAATAATAGTCCGATTTTTACGATTTTTTTTTTTGTTTTGTAGGTAATTTAGTAATCTTTCTAATTATCAGCGTACAATCAATGAAGAATTGACGGAGTTATAGCGTACCGACAAAAAAAACACCTTTTAGAAATAATATATAGGATAGAAGAGCTGTGCTGAGATAGTCGTCATGGCAACGACTTCACTTTTCATTATGATGTTTTTGCCTACCTTTAATTGAAACATTCATAACTCCTCAGGATTTTATCGTAATTCAATGTTTTTACAACCATTGGAAAGTTGAATTATCGCTCTTCAAGACTGTTTAAATAACTTTTTGATTTAACACGTCTATAAGGAGTAAATAAATAAAACTCCTAACAGGTTTTTATTTTATGAGAGTTCTAAATTATTTAGGAAGGTACAGTTTGTGTCATTTCGAGTAGTTTATAAGGCCCTATATTCCTGCAATATTTCGTGTATATAGGTGGAAGAATATTGAAGTTATAAAACTTTTTATGATTTGTTGATTGGTTTTTGATTTATTAATGTGTTACTGAAGTAATGATAATTTTTTTAGCATATTACTATTCATAAAAAAGAAAAAATATGTTTTTTTCCAATAATTGGATTTATTTCTTTTTCTCTGTCACTGGGAAGGTAATGTTACTTTAGCTGTATAATTGTTTGTAAATAATAAACCATTGTGAAATAATTTGCAGCAGTTTTATATAGAATTAAGAACTGTAGTAATTGACCAAAGAAATGAAAAATCATTTTTCCACCTCTCATAATACACTGCAATTACTAATTTTCCTACTATAACGTAATTTCTTCATTAATTGATATAACATGCCAATTAATCTCACGGTCTAACTAGTATATTACACAAATTTATCAGCATATAGCTTTCGATATATTTCGAGAAAACATCGATACATTAAATTATATAAAATGTAGATTGAGAGCATAGGTGGGTGCTAATAATTAGAAATATAGAATAATAATTATTATAAGTTATATTAAATGCAAAACAATAATTAACGTTATGGATATATTATCCTTTCCCTTAGAGACTTGAGAACACTTGAGCTATACCCACAGAGGACTGTGAGAGCTCTAACAGTAATAATATGAAAGCGTGAGAGAGTTCGTCTAAATAGATAATATATTGTCGAGGGATATTTATCCGTTAGCAACCTGCAGAATGTAACAGTTCATTTTCATCCTAATCGAATTTCATGAATAATAATAAAAGGAGTTTTGCTAACCGAAAGGTTCTTCGCTGAACAAAAATAAGTGCCTAAGAAGGTTAGTTACTACACTGCATCAAAACTTTTACGTTTAAGATCATATACCAATTACGTTCAGATCAACTAATAGAACTATTTTATGTCGAAAATTTGGAAGAATGAACAACTTCAGCTTCAATCAAACTTCTTATGTTTTTTACTTTCACTTGCATACGAAATATATAGTAAGGAGAAGTATTGCGATCGTCAAAATTTTCGAATCTCAGTTTTTAACGGAAATACACAACGACTCTGTTATTTGGACTCAGGAGACCTTACTGAGTCCAAATAACCGATTCCCGCAAAATGGTCTGTGTGTGTGTTAACAGACTAGCACAAAAGTCGTACGAAAGTAAAATTGCATATTAAATTCATCACATCAGTGTAAAATTAAGCAGTTTTAAATAAAATGTCAGGGCTTAAATGTCTAATTTTCAATATTAGGTTCCCCTAAAGTACCTTTAATATTTTTTATTTGAAACAATTGACCATTTAACATTAATCTATAATATAAAAGATAGTTGAATATAAAATATGAAAGAATTTGATAATTAACTAAAGGAGAAATAAGATATCGTAACGGAGAATAGTTGAAGAAATTAAGGAACCAAAGGAAAACTAGCGTACCCGAGCTCACCCGATAGGTTAGAACAGGCTTCCATACCTAACATGAGCTTAATATAATAAGGACTCCGACGATATTATGTATATATACATATGCGGTTTCCGTAAACCCTATTAATGGTATTATTAAATATTTAATTGTAAAGATTATAACGATATTAATATTAAAATTTGTACATATAAAGATACTTAAAAAAATAAAAATACCCACAACGAATTCTTAATCAATATAGCGTTTGTAATTTTTACTTACACTTATCCTTTATCTGAAAATACTTATTTCTGCTAAGAGGTAAGCGAAAGTTGTGTGATGCGCACACCGCACCAATTATTTTTCTTTATTACTCGGAAAACATAAGTCTTAAAGTATTTTTTATCGAATCATGAAATTCTTAAACACTTCAGTAAGCGAAACAGACGTAAAAGGTCTTCCACACGAAGAAAAAAAAAGTATTTTGTTGATGTTGATATTCTTTGGATTAATTATAGCAGAAAATTTTGAATTACTTAGGGTATTTGACTAAGAAACATCACTATCATATTCCATGTCTATCTTAGCATAACCTTCCTCACTAAATTTATTTATTGTTACAAATGACTCTCAAGATTTGTTAGAAAATCCTATTCTGGAACTTCCTCACGTGAAGAGATTTTGGAAATAATTTCGATACGACGAGTAAATTACGGATGGAGTGGCTAAACGAGCGTAAAACACGTGTGAAAAATAGGCGATGTTCCGCAACCTGATAAAGCGAAGTTTCCGAGTTCAAACCCTGGTGCTGAGATAAGAAGGGCTTTTAACACTGGCATCAACCCTCCGCTCTCTCTCCTGGCCAGGTAAACACTTCGCATGGCCGAAAAGTGACCCCTGAGTTCAGATGAGACAGGTCGCAGCATGAGCTAAAGAGGTAAAGGTATATTTTATATCCAAAGCTATCGATCACAATTATGCAGGATTTCGCGATGTGTTACATAAATATATATTCGACTATATATCGATACCTCTAGGACAACAAGGTCAACCTCTAGGTACGCAGAATTGAACCTTTTTTCTTCCCATAACCTCGTATAAGTAAGTGGTTCTATTTTTAGCAAAATTACTTCATTAGATTAGAAAGACCGAAAGTTATCTTTGAAACTTATAACAAAGTAAAGCATTACAACGAAAAATGACAGTTGCGTAAATTATTAGAACCACTTTGAAGAAAAATAATCCTTATCTTTTTTTTTTTTAATTAAAGCACAACAGACCGGAAAGAAACAATTGAATAAAATACGCTCTGATAGGTAATTATGATTAGCAGAAAAAATTAATATTTCTTTGCTTCTAATGGCCAATTGAACACAAATTAAAAAACATACTTCCAAAAGATGTGCAAAGAGTGAAGTCAGATATTTTAGTAATACTTAAGCTAAGTATCGAACAAATAATTCGATAAGATAGAAATAAATTATAGTAACTACGTTTTAGATCTATTCGCGAGTATTTTTATTTGCTTTGTATATTTGTGAGAGATAAAAAAAATAATTATCTAGCGGAAAAGGGATGGCACACAACAGATAAGAAGAATTAAAACTATATAAATAAGAAAATAAAAATAAATAGCTCCATTCACGTATTTTCATTATATATATGGTTTGTTCGACATTTTAACTCGAAAATAAAAATTAAAACTATCGTTTTTTAATTGAACTAGGAATTATATATGAATCTGATCGTTAGAAAAAAAATTATATGCATATTTCATATAGAATGTAGTGCGTAGTACAGAAAAATCTCAACATTTCGATAATATTGACTATCGATGGATTAAGTAGAGTTGAATGGTGTGTGTGGGACCTTTCTTACTCAGTAAACTCAATTTGCCCAATTTTTTTTTAGTTAAAACTTTCTCTAACCAAGACCACGAATTATCAAAGAAATCCATGTAGGGTGCACAAAAATTATCATTTGGCTGAATCCGATATATTGGCAAATAAATGGAAGGCGTAATTGGTTGAATGCAAATTTCTGAAAAAAAAAAAATAGGATGGCGAAGATGGATAGAAACTAGAAAATTATTTTTACCAAGGAGGGTAGATGAAATTGATATTAATCCATAAATTAATTTAAAGAAGAAATTAATATCATTTTTGATGAGCCTATGCGTTAGAGAATCAATATTTATATGAAATAGTCCGTTACTCTGATGGAATCCATAGTTATAGGGTGATATTAATATCGCTATTAGGCCTTCGATATACCATCCTTGCAATAATCGATTATCATACTCTCTCAGGAACTATTTGTTCACAACAAAAGAGTCTTGATCTGTAGTTCTCTCAGTAACTAAGATTCTTAGTTAGTATAGCCATAGATATAGTTATTTCTTTATTTATTAAAAATAATAGCAGTGACGCGGCTGGGAGAGAAGCACTGGGATCTCCTGGAGTCCTGCCTTGGCTTCCACATTTAGGGGATAAAGCATGACTCAGAATCCCTTAGGCGAATGTAAATATTGTATATAAGTGTGAATGTGTTTTTATATATTTCAATTTCATTTAGTTTCTCTTTTTATTTTATTTTTTTTTTTTACCAATGTATGTTATTTTCTTATTTTACTTTCCACAACTCTTTTTCTTTTATCTCTATTTTAGTTATCATTTGTATGAATGTTTAATGTAGCCCTAATATTAATGACCTCCGATGCGGCAGAATGTATTAATTTAAAAAAATAAATAAAAATAATTTTTTTTTTTTTTTAATTTGTTTATTTAGACATACAATATTCTGTCACAGGGACAATAATTATATTGATAAATGAACACATTCACACCGTATATACAAAAAAAATTAACAAAGTAAAACAATAACTAAATAATAATAAATAAAAACTATATACAATAAAATAACCTAAATATAAGTAAATTAAAAACATAAAAATACAATCATACCTATATACAATATATACAACCAGGCGGGAACCCAAATCCCTGCGCTAGTCTCTCAACCTCCTCACCGGTGCTAAAGCCGGGAGAGTTTGAGCGAGAGCGCTTTAGCCACATACACTCATGTCTTGAGTGGAGAATCTGGCCATTGCCAGAACTCCAAAATAAATACTATAAAAGATCTCTGGGCCACTGCCGCTTCAACCTTCGAGGAGGGTTGTAGGGATGAGTGGAACTAGATAGGGGATTGGGCTAGGGGATTTGGATGATTGATAAGGTTCTGATGGAATTTTGAAAATTTTTCAGGGATAAGGTCAAGGACAAATGGGATATTAAGGTCATGATGTAGGGATTTGTTGGTTACATAGAACGGAGCATCGACTATTGTTCGGAGGACTTTGGATTGAAAGGATTGGATGCGTTTGATGTTTGAGAATTTTGCTGTCCCCCAAAGTTCAAGTCCTTAGGTCCAAATGGGTTTCAGGATTGTCTTGTAGATCAGTAATTTGTTGTCAATTGAAAGTTGAGATTTTCTGGTCAGTAGTCTTATATTATATCTTATATATATTAAAAATATTATAAAATCCTTACATTAATATCTGAAAAACCTAAGGGATCGTTGAGCTACTCTCCTCAATTTCAATCTTTTCAATAGATATTTAGTTGGTCGAAGACTATCTTATAGTTAGCAATATTTTAATTTTGCAGTATACATATTACTTGTTTTATTTTAGTAGCTTATAAAATAATATTATTCGATATACCATGGGGGCTGTATTAGTGCAGTGAGATACGAATCCATCGAAGATTTCAGTTGGCGGCAAACTGTTGCGGTCAAACAATCGGCCACAAACTCCATAAAATAACCGCGATCGGAGACTGCGTCAGAGGCCGGCAGGCAATAATGGTGCAATGCAGGAGCTAACTTCGCTCCTTACTACACGGCCGAATAAATTAATTTTATTTCAGACAGTAGATTCTATAAATCGATACATCGAATCTTTCCTCTATATTATATCCTGTCCCTCTTATAATGTTAGAACGTCGAGTGGCATATCTTATATATCTATCATTTCTGATTATATATGCCTTTTCCAACTCTCAAGACTGATGAATTTTGACAAATGAGCTATCAATAGAAAAGGAATATCAAGTAGAATGCAAGAATCGATTAATTTTATTCATAATTTAATACTAGAACTTAAATAAAATTGGGAAGCTTCAAATCAAGTGATGTCATTTCAACGAATCGATACGTTAAAAATAAATTCATAATTTGCGAATAACGCGAAAAGTACACCTATTAGATATTTGAAGGCTTACTAAATTCTCTACAAAATGTTTTTTAAAAAATCATCGAAATCGGACGATTTAGTGCAGAGTTGTAGCGCTCTGAGCATTTAGTATTTGAATTGCGAAGATTGCATATGAGAATTTAAGATTTTGAGAATTGGCCTTTTTTTTTCTTCTTTTTTTAAAATAATTTATTTATTAATTTTATTTTTATTTATATAAATGTATCGCCCATGGAACAATTTTTGGAATGTATGTCAATGTGCTTCAATTACATTTTCTTTTACTTTTATATCTTTATTATTGAAGTTTACCGATTGAAAATACACTTTCGATTTTTTTTTTTTTTTTTTTTTTTTAAAGTAACATTTATACTGATTGATTTAACAATTCCTTCCTGAGAATATGACCCGTTTTGCCGTTATCAAAAGCAATGTTTAGAAACTTTCGTAAATTTATGACAATCCAGTGAAGGAAAAATCAGGACAGTGTAAACTATATTTATAAACTGATACCTTACTAAATATATATATATATATATATATATATATATATATATATATATAAATATTAAAACTTTGCGTATCAAACATTATTGAATGGAAATTGTGCTAGGTCCTTACAATCAGATACAAATATTAAGTTTGTGCGGTGTATTCGCACGGGTCAGCTAGTCAAATATTATTTATCAAAAATGTTTTTCTGTTGGTACGGCATTATCTTTGATAATTCTTCGATAAATCTAATGAATGAGTAATCATTCTGAAGAAAACCTTCTTTTCATTTCATTTATTTGAGTATAAAACGTCCGAAGGAGGAATCCCTGTTAATAATATTTCCAGATGAAACCCTCGATACACCGAACGACCGACAGAATTATATCAATATCCCGACTACTCGAACACAGCAGCACCTGCCACTAGATCGACTATTATTGTGGTCACGGCCGAACAGTCACAGAAGCCTGCTACATCGCGTGACGTCGCCTCCGATAGATCGTACGGTTTTTTAGGCTCCCTAATTACCCGAACCTTAGCTAGCTGATAGCTTAGGGTCACCATTCCTTCATCTTCTTCAGGGCATTAAATATCTAGGGACTGCTTCCGTTTATAATGTCTCCGAATGTGGAGTCATAATTACATATAAAATAGTTTTTAACTGCTTTATTAGAAGACTAAATGTTCAAATAATTCAAATATTTTGTATATATTGTGAATAATATATAAGACTGTGAAACTTGGACACTACTAATCAGCATCCTAAAAAAATTGTTGAAAGATTTGCGAGGAAAATTCACCGCACGATAACCGGAGCGATCTGGGATCTCATTTCTAACACGTGGAGAAGAAAGACCAATTAATAACTGCTAACAGAAACTGATCAATCAATATCCACTGGTATGAAGGCTCGGTGGTTAAGATGGGCGGGGCATGTAGTTCGTAGCAATCTATCTGGAAGCCTCTATGTTACAATGAATGCCAAAAGGCAGATGGATAGATGGAATCAACAAAGATGCGACAGAGCTGCGTGTAGATAAATGGAAAGAAATAGCCCAAGATAGGCAGAGGTGGAGCAGGCTTGTTAAGGCGGAAAAAGATCTGCATAGTCTGAGATGCCAACAGAAAAAAAAAATTGTACTAAGCATAGAATACATACATCACTACCTGTAGTCAATGGATAATAAATACAAAATTAAGCTCTTTCCTAGCAACGGCAATACGTGTAACCATATCGAAATTATTCCCATCATAACAGAAATTTATCTTTGTTACAAGAAAATATAACTGGTAACGTATTTTTCAGGAAGCTAAATAGAAAAATACGACTGTGCCAGAAACGGAACAAGGAGCATTCAGTAACTGTAATGTATATATCGAGAGTTCAAGACTGCACGAGTCTTGCGCACAGGAAGGCAATGACGTTTGGCAGGCCATGTGGCCTAAATGGGAGGCGAAGAGGTGTTAAGAGAACTATTCTTCGGAACAAGAAGAAGAAGAGGAAGGCCAATATGTTGCTGCTGTGGCTGATGGTCTAGTGAACGAGTATCGAGCCATCAGGGACTAGATGGTATCTGGCGGGGACAGAAGCGTCCAGACGCTCATTGAGGCGACCTACACTCACCAAAGAGTTGTAGCTACAAAATAATGTTTAAATTCAAAGCAGGTTGATAAATAAATACATTTATAAGCATGAGGAAGATTAGCACATGTTCAAATGTTGCTCGTTAGATGAGAGTGGGTCGTCTGTTATCGAAGGTTACTTAGCAACACAGACTGCAAATACGTTTTTAGTTCTTAGCGAGATTTTAGTAAAAATTTGGTAGTACCTGCATAAAAAAAATATAGTACCAAACTAAATCTCAATAACGAAAAGGTCAAAAATATAAATAAATATTTTATTTTAATAATTACAATAAGAAGCTTACGAACCCGAACGTTCAATACTCATGCACCAATAGCTTTCCACATATTTCAATCCACCGACCATCATCTGAATCTGACTCCACAAACTTTAAAGAAATCCTCCCACTTACGCCCCAATCTACCGTTCGGCACAGTAATTATTGATCTTTTAGGAATACGTTCATTACTAAGACGATTTACATGTCCATTTTATTCACCACAAAACTATCACCTCCATTACAAATTTTGCAAGTCTTCAGAACCAAAACCCCTCCATACATCCACTCTCTCAATACTAGGTCTCAACCTATAGACTTATATATCCCCTCTCATAAAACTTCCTCCCTCAGCAAATCCTTCGTGCTACCTTCCTTATGGAACTCACTTCTTACCTCCATGCGTCAATCCTCGTCCACAAATTCCTTCAAACATCTCCTGTTCCACCGCCTGCTCCACATTCAAACTGCCGCTAACATGTAAAATCACATGCATATGTACACTATTTAATTTCAATCTATTGCACAATTGAAATAACAATTAACAGTAAATTAGTTAGTATTTTTGGTACTTTTTGTCTAAGCGGCCGTTTTGAAACCTCACTTCTTATCTATCTTATCTAACGTCATGTCATCATGTCACATAACCTCCCTCTTCTTATCCCGCCTAACTTTTGAGTTATTGCATTGTTTAGTTTTCAGTTATTCCCTTATTACGTCCACTTATTAAATTCTTTACTTTTGGCCCGTTTGTGTTTATTTTTAGTTTTTGGCCCGTTTGTGTTTATTTTACATTTTTTTTTAGTTTATGACCCCTTGGTGTTTATTTTTCATTTTATTTTTCGTTTATTTTCGTCATATTATAGATCTTCTTAGAAAAGGGATTTACCGTCTTCAGAAGAACAGGCAATTCAGTATTCAGCAAACTATGACCATTTCCAAGTGAATCACCGGTATAATTTTGTCGATCCATCAACTGGGGTTCATACTCAACACATAGAACGATTGTGGGGCTCAGCTAAGTGGAGAAATAAAGTACATAGAGGAACTGCCAGGCAACACCTCGATTAATATTTGTGCGAATTTTTGTGGCGGCGGGTTCACAGAGAAGGTTCCTCGCTATTCTAAGTAGCATAAAACAATTTTGCCTTCCAAAATAAATAAGACAAAAGGAAGTGAATAATTAACTTAAAATAATTTGTATATACGTTGTTTATAGTGTTGATATTTTTTCTTTTCTATGTAAATATGTTCTTTTAAATTTGTTTTTTTAAATTTCATTTTGATGTTTTATATGTACATATCTTCTTAAATTGTTTTTTTATTATTTCATTAATATATTTGTCGTCAAATAAAAGTATTTTTGTTGTTATTACATTTGTTTTTTGTATCTGTTTACACTTTCAATAATACGAATTTAATACAATAATACGAAGATGTGAAATAGGAGATGGCTTATCACTGCGTTATGGGTGTTATCAGTGTTCAGGTTATAAACATTGGCAGATAGCAGTCAGTAGCGGCCGCTTAGACCAAAAGTACCGTATTTTTATTATTATGTCAGACTAAGACCCATGAATTTGTAACCTTGTTATTATTCTTAGGGAACAGTAGTCTCAGAATAAAATTATTTTTTCATTTCATTTCAATTATATTCACCGATACAGACTAAGCAGCAGACTAATTACTCTAGTTAACACTTCCATCTTAGATTTAAATATTTTATCCAATACCTAACAAAAACCTTAAGGTGTTGAGCGTTTCATAATGAAATCGGCCAAGCTCTGCATTCATAAAGAAATATAATAAGGATAATATGATGGCAGCTGAAATATTTTTTAACTGAAAAAATTAATAATAATGACTAAGTATTTATAATTGATTTTTATATTAATTTTTAAAGAATTTTCTCGAGATAGAGTGTCAATATTATGTTGAAACCGATTTAACAATATGTCAGTAAAAAAAAAAAAAAAAAAAAAAAAAAAAAAAAAAGCGGTCCTTCGGGAACCATTAAGTCAAATCATAGATGAAAATATGAAGGTTAAGGTGGACAGATAACTGATGGGTAGCTCCCGTCAAAATTATCATATTCAGAATGATGTTCCACCATCATACCTTTAGAGGGATCGCATCGCTTGTCGTTCTGTTATTTGCCTCAGATAATTCCTTATAGATATCTACGGGATATTCCTTGTACGGGATCATTGCATATACATGGCACGAAAAGGAAAGGCTATTGTATTCCTTTCCTCAGAGGCTGATTATACAACCACATACTATTAATAATCTCTTTTCAACTTACCGACGATACCCCTTAACTTATGTTGAGTGTCTGACATATTCTTGAAAGGCATTTTATTTTGTTTCTTATAAGATTAAAGAATATTTCGTTCCCCACAAAAGTAAAGGTAGAAAAGCTTTTTAATCGTCCGGGAAGGCAACAAAATTTAAATTTCACTCAAAATCGAAAATTTACACTCGTGTTCGAAGTTTTAAACTTAAAGGAACCAATTTGATTCCGTTTCTTTTATTTTCATCCCTACCTAGCCGAATCCAAGCTTCCGTTATAGTGAAATATTATGATTATAGTGAAATCCGTAATGTTTGCTATCACACAATATTTTATAACCCACAATGATTAGAAGGGAGAAGAAAAAAAGGAAGACCAGAGGTAAAATGGAAAGATGCGTCCTTAATAAGAAAATAATAAATTTTATCTAATTCTATTAATTAAATTTAGTTACGCATGCGGAAACGTTTTATCTTTGATACCTATATTTCAAAGATATCTACATGTTTCGATGATTTTATTCTAAAACGACAAACCATTGACCATGAAGATTAGTAATAATGAAAGATTTTCGGCAATCACCGATAATAAACTGATAGAGAGAATAAGAAGAAGTCAAGATTTCATAAGTATTGTTGGCTTAAATTCTTTTGTTAATAATTCAGCTAAAAACCATTTGAGAAAATCTAAAAATAAGTAGGCCAGGCTAAAAATGAATCAAACAAATTATCCACACCTAGCACTTCAAATCGTAATTCAATTTTAATATTTAGGAGGCCTATGGAAGGAAATCAAAAAATATTTCGAAATGCGTTAGCTCCATCAAAAGACTTTTCGAAATTCCACTTTATGGTATTTTTATTAGAACAAATATAAATATAAAATAAATAAAAAAGGACAATATATATTGCATACTATCGATATAAGGTGATACTACTATAGCTGTAGAGAACTAGCAACACACAACACAACACTCATCTCCAGGACACAAACCAGATCACACTTAGCCCACGATAAACAACCGCCTATAAGGAGATCATTCAACAGGGCGATCAACCTCGTCACGTGGAATCCCAATAGGGTAACATATCACACAATAACACCAAGTATCGATTTTCGATACACTTTGAAATCTATACGCGTCACGTTCCAGCGTGGTCTTCTCGTCTAAGGTGCGTTTTAGGCGTTGTGCAGTGAAGTTCTCAAGAATTCTTCAGAACACCAGTGCCCACCCTTCTTCCTCCCATCCAAGGTCGATGGCACATGGATCATTCCCCCTTTTCAAAAAATTTATTACTCTCCTCTTCTGAAAAATAGTGCAAGCGAAAATATAATTATAAAAATCGTAGATCATAGACAATTACACTAGCTGAGCCTGTCTCATATTTTCTCCCTAGTTCTTTATTTTGGAATTTTTCATACCCAAAATTCATAACTTCGTCAAAATGTGCCTCCACAAAAATCTAGATGTCGCAAGTTACAGCCATGAAACCCTCTCTTGGGCATACCTACTTCAGAAGTACTAAAAATGAAAATAGAAAGATTATGTATCCCAATAAAAAATAAATAATTTGGAGTATGGCAGATTCAATTCCTTTGCAGATAAAAAGAACTTGCGATTGGCGATTCCTTTCCAATTAGGAATGAAGCAACGATCTGAACTTAGTGGCTTAGTGGTAATTTAATATAACAATTGTAATAAAATTAAAACTGGACGATGCAGAAGCTTTAAAAAATATGTCTATGTTCTCGGTCCAAAACCAGGCGACATGTCTCAAAAGAAAATTATCAAAAAATTCGAGCTAGGCTCCATAGCGTCCTCTTTCTCGTGATGAAGCTCCGTTATCTAACACTTTTCTTTAACGCTATTTATCTTTGCAGAATAATAAATAGTATAATGAAGAGAAGGATGGTTGGAGTGATCAGTCAGAAATAAAATGGCAAAAATAAATAATAATATTTATTTTTACATTTGCTGAGAAAAGAACCAGATAAAGATTATCTGGTCGAAACGTCGGCAAATGTTAAAATAAATATTATTATTAATTTTTGCCATTTTACTTCTGACTGATCACTCCATTCATCCTTCTCTTTATTATTCACGACAGTCAAACATCAACCCACAATTAATAAATACTATATTTTGCTAGTCTGACGAGAGCTAAATACAATTTATAGAATATAAATTTCTTTAAAGCGAGTATTTATTGATATTTGTGCTTAGATAGAACGGGAGATAAGGTGGAGTTTCTCTCCCGATATATGACTCAGGGGAGACGGGGTAAAGGGCAGAGAGAAGGAGAAGGTGGGGGGGGGGAGGTGAGGTTAGAGGTCATAAATGTTCCCTCTCATATCTAAGAGGCTGTGCTCATACCACTGCTTACAATATAACAACCATAATCTTCATTTTACTAACCTGTAATAATTCCACTATCTATCAAACAATAACAATTTCGATTTATTTTAAATAATTAATAAGATATATAAAAAGGGAAAAACATCAGTCCATTATTTTAATTATTAATACAGTCTCATGGTTCGCGATTATAATAGTATAATTTAAAAATGTATCAGGAATGCAGGTATCGATAAACTCCAACACAGTTGAACATATGATCACTATATTAATGATTAATGTTTAACTGCCTCACAGTAATGTATTTACCTGGACTGTTATTTCTTAGCCTTCAGGTCTTCAAACTCAAAAGTTTATTTGATTTTATGGTAAAGTTTTAAAAAATGTGGAATTTAGTTGATTGGGAATTTGATCACTCACTCATACACGAGGTTACATCATTTATTACAAGTGTTATTTCACATAGAGAGCTCATTTCACAACTTTTATATAGCAAGTTTTTTTTATTATTTTCAACAATGAACCGTTGTAATTGTAACAATTCTAAAATTTAACCAATCCAAAATATGAGGTTTTACGTTTCACAATAAGTATAATTCGACAAATCGAGTTAATTTTTTTTTGTCCGTCCGCTGTCCGCAGCATTTCTCCAAGATTACTAGACTGATTTTTTTTTTAAAACTTGGAATCAAAGTCAGAGGTCGCCCGAGGATGATCCTCCTACGTTGACATTATTATTCGCCCTTTTCTTCCAAGATGGTGGCCGAAAAACCTGTGTTCATATAGGCTTTAGCGCCTTAACGAGTGTACAAATTTCAATAAAACTTGGCACAAGTATTCTCCTCGATGGCCTTATAAATTTATCTGTAAAACGTACTTCGACGAAAAGAAGCTGAAAAAAAAAGTTAATAGGGGTGGTGAAATTACATTTCTGAATAACTCAAAAAGTATACACTTTTTTGTTGATGATTATTTAGAAGTTAACGAATTTAAAAAAAAATAAAAATAAATAAACCAAAAATTCGTTGAAATCGGACGATATGCAGCGAATATATGGTATTCTAAATATGTTTTATTATGTTGTACTGCTTATATGTTTGGTTTTGGTTTTTGATTGTCTAAAGGTTTTACATCAACTGTATCAACTAAGATATCGATGATAAAATTGAAAATTATATAGACCAATGTTAGGAATCCCTTTTTATTTATTTTCCTTAATGTTACATGGAAAGTGATGTTAAAAATTATTTGGGTATAATAAACCATTGTGTAATAATTTGCAGCGTTTTTTTCACCATAAGACATGGGACATAAGACCCAGCGGGATCTCCACTAGTCTTAACTTATTATAGGTCTCAATGTTACCCGCGGACAGTATTGCGAATTGCGTGAAAATTTTCGACTCTTGAGTTTTCAACGGAAATAAATGTTTAGAGGTTTCCTGAGTCCAAATAACCAAGTAACGCAAAAGGGTGTGTATGATATGCTATGTTTATTTTCTTCTTCTTCTTTACCCTTTCCATCCCCTTCTCTCCTTGGACACTAATCCTCGGAACCCTCTACATCTGCCACCGCGCAACTTAGAGGGTCCTACCCCGACGACAATAGAACCCAGGCTAGAACACAGACTGATTTATCGAGGCCCGCCGGTGGCCGCCTGCGTTTTTTCGAACAGCGGGGGCATTACGTAAAAGGAAACCCCACGGCCACCTCACCTCAACCCCTCAGCTCGGTTATTCACGAGCTTCTTGTCCCAGGCCTTTGGCTGTTAGTAAATACGTATATATTTCTAATTTTATATGCATATGCAAACAACTCAGAATACTTTTTGAATTATTAAAACGCTTGTAGCTAATAATTCTGAAGAGGGGGAAAATGCTATTATCTAGACAAGGTAAAAATTAATCTTGGCTACTAAATTCCTGATTTTTACTAAAAAATTCCATACTACTAAAATGTATACTAGGATACAACAATAAACTAAAATAAAAAACTATGGTGTATGATTAAGACCACACGATATAAGTTAAAATATCAACAAGTCGAGATTAATAATATGAAATATAAATTATAAATAAAATCTCATTATAAAGACGATGAACTGCTGATCTATTCCGTTGCTTACAGTATGCAGGTCTGATTTTTAGCTTCTGAGACATTTCAATCCCTATTTTCAATGACACTCATTATTATTTAGTTTTCGATAATTTTTGTTCCTTTTCCCTATCTAATATGGCGTCGAGTTAAGATACAATTTTGAATTATATTTCATTACAGAGAGGCTGAAATGACCATTTCTCTCGCTAACAATATGCAAAAACACGTCAATTAGTCGACTTCATCCGACTTTACCCGATCGTTACACACCGGAGATCTGACGACTCAATCTAATTCACTCTATACAGAAAAACTGCAAAACAAGCCTAAAGAAGTTTTCACTTAAAAAATTGAATAATAGGTAATTACGAAGATGTTATTTTTGTTTCTGTTGGTATTAAAGACCTTCTTGATCTTTTACTTTTTTCACCAGCCTTCTTTATCTGTACCTATCTTTGCCTATTTCTTTCCAGAAATCTGTATGCAGCTCTGTCATATCTTTGTTGTTTCGATCTATCCATTTGGTTTCGGGCTTTCAAGTGGTCTCTTGCCTACTATAGAGGCATACATCGTCTGTGTAGTGGCTTCCTGGTTGGTTGCTCCGAGCAATATGTTCCACCCATCTTAACCTCCTTGCCTTCATATCATGAGTTTCATTTTTTTCCTTAGCCGATCACATTAGCTCACTGAAACGGCTGTACTTAGTAATATTCTAACGCCAAGGAGGAATAAGTTGTTAGGTGAAGAGGAATCGAGAAAGTGGAAAACCTGATCTGGATGTTTCCGGTGGATGGCCGTGTAAACATTGCGGCACTTAGTCCAGACCTAACTGGCTGGCCATCCAGAACATGGCCGTCTGCAATCCCAATGGCAGTGGCTACGAAACACAGTTTGGCAAAGTCCTTTGGCAAAATTCATATTATATAATATATAACACCAGCTGACCTGCGAGAATAATTAGCATAGTATAATGTTTTGTACATAGGTGTGAATGTGTTTTATTTATTTTGTTATTATTCGGCTAATCTGTTATTTTACTTATCTTGTATATTCCTTTTTCTTTTTATTTATATATATATATATATATATATATATATATATATATATATATATTTATTTATTTTTTCCTTTCTTATGTACATATTGTGTGAATGAATACTATAGCCTTAGTACCAATGCTCTTCAGTGTGGCAGACTGTATTAATACTCAATAAAACCAAAAAAAAGAAGAAAAAAAGTATAATGTTTATTGACAATATAATACGATAATAAATAAAATCATATTTTTGAATTAATATTGGATGTATCTTTGATGAAATGATCCGATTACGATTATTTTTATTCATATATTTGACTTTCACTTAACTATATATGAAGTATATAGTAAAGGAATGTATTGTGATCGTGAAAATTTCCGAAACCGTGTTTTAACGAAAATATACGTTTTGAGGTCCCCTGAGGTCAATTAAACCTAGTCTCGCAAAATGGATTTTTGTTATTTGAGTGGTCTTAATTAATTGTTAGCTCAAAGCTTTAAGCTTTAGCTCCGTTTAAAACACATTTAAAAAAATTGTATAATAGTCCAACATTCCGGAAAATAATTTGTATTAAAAGTAGAGCGGTAAGTGAAAGTTGTGTGTTGCGCGCACCACATTTTTTTTTAAACATTATGTAAATAAGTTTTAAGCCTTTCTAATTATTATGGGAATACTTGATTATTGCCATACTTGATTATTAGGGCCATTTGGCCTATATAACATCGTTATTTCAACAATTTGGGGGTGTAGGTCATGCCCAATGAATCAATATTTTTCAAGGCAACCTTTATCCTCGACTTTTTGCTCAAGTTATCTTACGTTTAAAGTGGAAAGAGAATGGAAATTAACGAGTTTTTAATATGTAATTAAATAGACGAAGTTTGACGATCTCCATTTTAAAAACGTCCCAATGCCGGGAATTTTCACAAATAAAATATTTGTAAGTTGCGATTAGATGAAGTTATTTACGAAGTTGCAGCCAGATTTTAATAATTTGATAAAACTGAATATGTACCACGGACTATTTAGTCTTCTTTCAATCCAGCGTTTTCATCATATTTGATTTAATTTCCTTTTGGCCAGTCAATTTTTCCCTTTTTTCCTCAGAGCGAACTTGATAAAATCCCTTTAATCAAACATACATAAAATAATGCGTAATACAGTATGTAATTATTTGCTTTATGTTTGTTCTACTTGTATTCAAAGACGAATAGATTTAACTGTGTTCAGATTAGATTTTGATTGATAAAAATTATTTCCATTTTTTTTTTCTCTTCCAAACATGAAATCACCATTAAAAGGGAAACTTTTTCGTTTAAGTGGAAACCATGTTTTGTTTCTTTCTATATTTATTCCTGTTTTGAATTTCGAAAATTCAGCAGTTACTACTTATTTCCTGACCTATTTTCAATTGTTTTGTAATCTTTCAGGAGTGTTAAACTTCCGTTGTAGTCCAACAGATCGTTCTTGAACTCATCATAAGTAGATCGCTGATGTATTCAATCGATTTATGAAATCTCTCTTAGGATCCAAGTGGAAAAGCAAATGAGAATTGACGAGTTTTTAGTAACTAATTAAATAGACAAATTATGCCGACCTCCAGATTGAAAACGTCCCAATTCCAAGAATTTTCGTAAATAAAATATTTGTAGGTTACGATGAGATTAAGGGGGTCTGTAGCACGGACTATTGATAATATTAACCTGTTATTTTATACGCCGTACACTGTAATCGCGTTTTATTTTATGAACTCGTTATTATTATACAATACAATAATTAAATATATATCTAACTTCCAGTAAGGAACCGAAAGTACATGATCATATCGGATGCTCACTGAAGATTCAGAAGAACGTAAGAGGAGAAACGCCGACGCTTTGAGGCCACTTGGCCATTACAATGTGAGTACTTACCACTTTCACTTCTGGCACCTATGGCCAGTCTAGCCTTAGTTCTCAACAGCACTATCGAGATAAAAAACAATTAATCGATATGTAAATATATTGTTTTAACAAACACTAATAAACAGCGATAAGAATTGGTTTATTATTACAAACGCTGACGTTATCACCAGATACATTAAACATCAGGACAAGATAACAATTGGAAATGACTAAGATTAAAAACTATCTGTAACATAAAACCGCCATCGATTCGATTCAGTGTCGATAACAAAGAAAATAAAGTAAAAAACATAAAAGGTTTTTTTTTTTATTATGCAAGGCCATTGCAGATTTTTAATACTGTTAAAGTGCACACCCGGGATTAGATAATGTAAATCGGGAAAGTTCCAAAACTAAGCGCTTTCAGCAAGATTTCATCAATCGATTAAATACATCAGCGATAGAAAGCTACTTATGATGAGTTCAAGAACCAGTTGGATTCCAGCGGAAGGTTAACACTCCTGAAAGATTACAAAACACTTGAAAATAGGTCAGGAAATAAGTAACGGCTGAATTTTCGAAATTCAAAACAGGAATAAACATAGAAATAAACAAAACAGGATTTCCACTTAAGCGAAAAAGTTTTCTACTAAAGGAAATTTCATGTTTGGAACAGAAAAAAAATTTAATAATTTATAATTTTTATCAATGAAAATCTAATCTGAGCACAGTTTAATGTATTTGTTTTTTAATACAAGCAGAACAGACATAAAGCAAGTAATTACATACAATATTACGCATTATTTTATATATTTTTGGATGTAGAGATTTTATTAAGTTCGCTCTGAGGAAAAAACGGAAAAATTGATTGGCCAAAAGGAAATTAAATCAAATATGACGAAAACGCTGGATTGAAAGAAGACTAAATAGTCCGTGGTACATATTCAGTTTTATCAAATTATTAAAATCCGGCTGAAACTTCGTACATAACTTCATCTAATCGCAACTTACAAATATTTTATTTACGAAAATTCCCGGCATTGGGGCGTTTTTAATCTGGAGGTCAGCAAACTTTATCTATTTAATTAGATACTAAAAACTAGTAAATACCCATTTTCTTTCTACTTAAGACGTAAGATAGCTTGAACACAAACTCGAAAAAAAAGGTGGCCTTCCAAAATATTGAGCAAGACTAGTGTTATAATGAGGTAATAACGGTCAAATCAAATGAGGAGGTAGTCCATAAGCCGGATTACAATACCCAAATTTCATGAGCAACTCATAAATATGAAAAAATGTATTAATGGCCGATTCAGAGGGGTATGAGGGTGCCTGGTTAAATTTCGCACCGAGAGCCTACAGCCCATGCAATAGTTATGATTATAAGTTCATAATAAAAATAAATTGGGAAATTTGATTGTGGCTCTAGTAAAGCTGGAAGAATTAAAATAGCCCGTGATTCCGACTCTTTTTTATCAAATTATTAACATCGGCCTGAAAATTCGTAGATAGCTTTATCTCATCGTAACTTAGATATTTTATTTACGAAAATTCTTGAAATTGGGGCTTTTTCAATCTGGAGATCAGCATACTTTGTCTATTTAATTAAAAACTCGTAAATACTCATTTGCTTTCTACTTCAATCGTACGATAATTTGAGCATAAAATCGAGAAAAGAGGGAGGCTTTAAAATTATTTAGCCGTTTGGCGTGACCTATAACCCTCAAAATGTCAAAATAACGAGGTTATAAATACCTAATGACCTAATATTCTTGAAGGCCACCTTTTTTCTCGATTTTGTGATCAAATTATCTTACGAACCAAGTGGAAAGCAAATGAGTATTTACGAGGTTTTAGTAACTAATTAAATAGACAAAGTTTGCCGGTCTCTGGATTGAAAACGTCCCAATTACATGAGTTTACGTAAATAGAATGTAGGTTGCATTTAGATGAAGCTATTGACGAAGTTTCAGACGGATGTTCATCATTTGATAAAAACGGGAGTCTGTGCCACGGATTATATGTAATGCGGCGGTATCAGAACTTTATGACGATATGCTATATATATGCTACATAAACAACTGACAAAATGTATCATTTAAGATTGTAGTTAGTAGAGACATCGAGGGGAAGCAGTAACGCTGAAGCGTGAAAAAAAGCAACGCTGTAGCCAATTTGGGATTATACGGCTTAGGGCAGCACAGCACGGCAGTCAGTAGTCAGTATAACAGACCGTTTCATCGTCCCCTTTCCAAACAGAATGGAAGGACGCTGGCAAACATTTAGTTCTTTGTATTTTATATTACTTTATTTTATATTTCTTAGTTATTATTTAATGAAATTATCACAAGTTCCGATATATTATCTAGAAGAGAGGCGAGGTAGATAGCAAGCAGTTCCTTCATTAAAATATGGAAGACTATCTTCTCCAGGTTTTTGTTTTCTCCACTCATTCCTAGTTCTTCTAGATAAACATTCTCCTATCTTTCTAATAAACTATAAAAACTAAACCTTCAAATGAACGCATAATATTAAATGAGAAGGAGTTAATTAGGGGGTGCGGTCAAATAAATAATAAATTAAAATATAGTAATTATTTAATTTTTGCTGACGTTTCGACCCACTTTGTAGATCGTCTTCAGGGCAGTCCCGCAGTGCTACATCCTACGCCCTGAAGACGACCTGCAAAGTGGGTCGAAACGTCGGCAAAAATTAAATAATTACTAATTTTAATTTAGTATTTATTTGACCGCACCCCCAATTAACTCCTTCTCATATTATATCAACGGTCAACCGTAGTCAAGTAATCTCTACATCAGCATAATATTAAACTACTTTTTTTTATACTAAAATCTGGAATAGGCCTAAAGAACGCCCCAACCTAAACTATAAACATTTTTTCCACCACCAAATTAAAAAAAAATTCTTTTCTTCGTTTAAAAGGCCAGTAGAGTACCTTGATTCTGTGTGATCTGGTTAATGTTTTGTAATTAAAATAGTTTTTATTGTGGTTATAACTAATTATTACTTAATTATCTTTTAAGCCTAACCTAATTGTTTATGTTATATACAAAAGGGATGCACTAATAATACTTATCATGAATTATTTACGACAAAATCGAATTATAATAGTCCATGGTACAGAACCCTCCCTTTTTATAAAATTATTAACATCCGCCTAAAATTTTCAGAATACCTTCATCTCATCGTAACCTACAAATATTTTATTTACGTAAATTCTCGAAATTGGAGATGCTTCATTGCTTTCTGCTTCAATCGTATGATCACAAAATAAAAAAAAGGGGGCCTCCAAAAATGTGAAGCCGTTTGACATAGAGGTCGCGCCAAAGGGACCAATATTTTTGAAAACCATATTTTTTTTTCGATTTTATGATCAAGTTATGTTACGATTCAAGTGGAAAGCAAATCAGTATTCATGAATTTATAGTAACTAATTAAATAGACAAAGTTTGCCGACCTCCATATTGTAAACGAGACAATTTCGAAAATTTACGTAAATAATATATTTTTACTTTACGATGAGATGAAGCCATTCACGAAGTTTCAGGCGGATGTTAATAATTCCATAAAAAAAAAGGGTCTGTACCACGGGATATAAAGGTAGACAAAAAAAAAATAGTACATAATAATAATAATAAAATTGTTATTAATAAATTTTTTTTCCTTCAATTGATTACAATCCTAACGTGGACCGTAATGTGAAATTGTTCTATCTTCTCAGGATTTTATCAGCAAAGTTGTCTTAATTTAATTTTCTGTCTCTTATTATATCAGGTATTTAAAAAACTCATGAATGCTTAGTCTAATTGGGGCTACTGTACTTCTCAAATATGTTCTTTTAAAAATTATTTTAAAAAGTTGTTATTCGTTAACGGGTACAGTACTAATACAACAACTGTATTACTGAGTAGGAAGATAATTCGAAAAAAAACTAAAGGAGTGGAAAATGAAGGACTAATCTCTGTGAATTACCATTACGAACGAAAAGACCACTAATAACAAATTAACATAACATTAATATTAATAGCTTTCTGTATTTAGATTATTTTTTTTAGTATTTTTTTTTCAAATTAGATCTTGCAAAACCGCAAGGCATCCATTACCTTGGTCACCATAGTTTCTACAAGTTAGTGTTCAGATTGCAGTGTTCCAAAAAAAAAAGTCTGCCAAGTACGATCAGCTGCTAAAAAATATCAACATTATAAGGCCTAAAAATTGCCTTATGAGAATAAAATCTCTGGAAGAAGCCGTTTTGGGAAATTCAGTAATCCTTCAACATATACATTGATATCAACGAATTTTGTTTATCAGCAAATACTAAAATGGGAAAAAGTTCAGCATTTGCAGATTACATATTTGATAATAACTAATTAAAAAAAAATTCCAGTGTATACTGAATATGAATCTCGCTACTATTAGTGCAAATGAGATAAGTAAAAATTTAATGTTTTACAGGAGAGCATAAAACTAATTATTTCTTTATGATTTATTAGTGTAATTTTATATTTTATTGCCCTCTTATTCTAGACTAATAATATCAATTGCAGACTAAATAATGTCAAAAATAGAATAAACATTGAAAACTTTTACAGTAGTGATATATACCTAATAGATATGTTTTCACTCGTAAAATGAATAGAACAGAAAATCCATAGGAAAAATTCAACTTTTTGTTTGTTTAGAATTAACAAGACCAATAATTTTCTTCAGTCATAACAAAATAAATTAAGCTAGAATATAAAAATATGAGTGAAGTTGACACAATTTTTATATTTACGGAGAAAATGGAGAACACGACGAACTGGTTGAAATTTGTAGAATTTTTTTCTTAATTTTTCGTTCTCAATGAAAATTCGTATTCGAGGGTCTTTCGAGCTGCGAAATACAAATCTCAACTCTCTATCTATTTTCAAAAATATTTCAACACGCTTTAATCCTTAGGTCAATACAAATTGTTTAAATTATACATATTCCTAATCGATTTTTTCGATTTTTTTTTTTGTTTTTGTAGGTAAATTAGTAATCTTTCTAATTATCATGGGTACAATCAAGAAAAAAATGCGTTTTGAGTTATTCGCAAATAAGTTTCTTTTCCTTCATAACTTATTTTCCATAAATTTCGGGGGATGGGACTATTTTTCGCACGAGAAGGAGAAGAATATCTTCAAAATGAGAGGTCAATCATTGGATTTGATGAAGAATTGAAGAAGTGCTGACGTACCGACAAAAAAAACACCTTTTAGAAATAATATATAGGATAAATATATAACGTTAAAATGATTAATTTAAAAATATTTCCTGGCAAAGACATCTTTACAAGGTTAAATTTTTTTTTGTTGCTTAATGTAGTTGACCTACATATTGCTGGCTATAATTGACTAAACAACATCTATTAAAGAATGAAGGACACCTCTCTAATTTTCTGCTATAATGATGAGGTGCAGTTCCAGGTTTCGCATCATTAATAAATTTGCTAAATATATTTATACATATATACACTAGCAGATATAGGATTGAATTTTGGGGGAGGGAGTTTTGTTTTGTTTTTTGGAAATGATTACTATTTTGAGAGATAATGAAAGAAACTACTTACTTTTCTATATGAAATGGTGTTTAAGTGATTCTTGAAGTTCTATCAAATGTGATTACACGAACTATAATACTTATAGAAATAATTTTTTTTTTTTTAATTTTATTTTATTGAGATTTACAACTGTATTACATGGAAAATACAATAAGTAAATGTGACATTGGTAACATGACATGTACAACATGAAGAGAAACTACCCATTGGTAGAACTCAAATTAAAGTTCTATATTAGAAGGTCCCGAGGCCATCTTCTTTTCAGATGCCTCGGAGGATTATCAGGGATCGAGGAGGAAGCAAGGTTTGAAACAAGAGGATTCGGATGGTTCTGCAGTTTTTTATGGAAGGATAGATATCTGGATTGGGCCAAATCGGAAACATACGGAACATTAAGGTCTTTATGGATGATTTTATTTGTGACAAAGTAAGGAGCGTTGAGGATTTTACGAAGGATTTTGGATTGTAAGGATTAGATACGAGAGGAATTCGATGGTTTAGTGGAACCCGAAAGCTCAATTCCGTAAGTCCAAATAGGTCTTATTATTGTCATATATATGAGTCGTTTGTATTTTATTGTGAGCTTAGAGCGTTTGTCTAATAAGTGCTGCAGTAGTCGAAAACGTCGGGCGGTTTCTAGTCGTTTAAGTCTGGTATGGGGGTTTAAGTTTTTAAAATTTATTTCATTAAACATGGTTATATTTTACTGTTTTGAAGGGGAGAAGGATTCAGCCCCTTATATATTTATATATAAATATATTTACATACCGTCGCTTATTTACACATCCAGTAATGTAAATAAAAACGCCAATATGGCTCGACAAAATTTATATAATGTTATAATGTTATATTTATATACAATAGAATAAATATTCCGAGACATTATATTTTTTATTTGAATAAAAGAAAAAATTCCAGTGAACTGGTAACTCGTTAAAAAAAGGGCTATTGTTTTAACACTTGACAAAGAAGGCCCTGTCAACAATGAAAACATTTATCTCTTAAAAGTGCCATTTTTTAAGCTTTCAATGTTTGTTCGTTTTTTTTTTATTTGTCATAAACAAGAGAAAGAATTCAGTTTTTGTTTTCATTAAAACACTTCTTTTTTAAAAAAAGACGTTAATAATAATAAACTAATTGATATGAAATTCTTTATTTAATCCAAAAGTGATAAAATCGACATATTTTCCATTCATGTAACATTAAAATAATATTTCACTTTCAATACTGAAATTATCCAACAAAACGAAACCTCAATATATAAACCAATTTTTTCTTTCCCCCCATAATATATCTTTACAATTTGTTAACAAAATCTTTACATTGTAAATCACACATTAGATATTCATTTATACTAATAAATAAACAAAAAAATATATACATATACTTATTATATATATTAATAAATTAGAATATAACAAATTGAGTTTACGAAACGTGATAACGTTATTTTTGAACCTTATAGAATAACCTTAGATGTTTACGTATTTTAAATATACACACGTCCTTGTAGCAAAAGTAATGTACTTTTTTTTTCTTTAGATAAACTATTTATTTTTCTGTAACAGTTTTAAAAAAAAAAAGTAAAGAAAAATAAATTAAACTGTCCACTCGGAAGATGTAGGCGTATCGCATTTTAACTGATAAGGATAAAAAAAATATTTCTAATCTTAGAATGAAGAAATGAATTAATGGTTGATATTTCATCATGATTATAAATAGAATATATTCCTTATTCTGGGTTTTTTCAATCAGTAAATAATAAAAACAGTGAAAGATTATCAAGATATTGTAACTATTACATTTTTAAGTAAAAACTTAATGATATAATTAATTTGGGCAATGAAAATCTGTTTCAATATGATTATCTAAAATGTATATTTAAAAAAACAACAGAAGATAATGAAACATATACATGCAAAAATTCTAAAGGAATATAACATAAAATTTAATTTTAAAATATTTTTAATTAGCCTGAAAACTATAAGTGGGTAACCTGACGTTTTATCAGTGCACAATAATTAAACACATGATAAACTTGTCAATCATTTCAATATTCAAAGAAAAATCAAGTATCTATAAAAATGAAATTGAATTAAATGAATTAGAACTTATATAGAAATATTAATATAGTTGATTATTTTACTTAGTTAACAAAATGTAGCACTTATGATGATTTATAATTTGAGAAACATATAAAGAAGTTTATATTATGTATCAACTAACCAAAGTTCCCAGAAATGAAGTCACTTAACCCTGTTTTGGTAAAAGAGGCCTGAACAAATTGATTAGTTCCATTGAAACTCGTACATGATGGAATTTCTTAATTAAAGGAGGCAATAATACACAAGCATATTATGGTGCAACCGTAATAAACTTGAAATGTAAATTAATTTATCAATATTAATGATAAATTTATTGTTTATAATAGCTAAATGAAAAAGACTTTATTTGGTGAGTCATTTTAGGTGATAAAGTTCAATTTTTTTTTTCTTTAAAGATAAAAACTTGAAATTTAATCACATATCAAAATTTGACATTATCATTATGGGAAGAAAAAATGTTGAGCATAGCTATAAAGACAATTAATTTATTAATGTTCAATTAATAAACACTAGTGAAATGAGAAAGTAATTAATTAATTGCGAGATAATAATAAAAAAGCAACAATCACTTCAAATCAAGACGATATTATTGGGAGCTGATTTCATAGAACCGGCGGCCATTGTTTTATGGCGGCTTGATAAAAGGAACGCTAAGTCAGCTCAGCTCATTCCTCTCACGAACAACGATCGCCATTCCAGCGAAGGAGACGTCTGACAACCCACTTGTACGGGATCGATTCCCGCAGGGTAAGATGTAATAATTACATCTTTTAAAACGGACACACCCCTCTCACTTGGCCCGAGCTGTTGCAGTATTCCAATATTCCTCCGAATTTTCGAAAGATACTTACAAAAATCATTAGATAATAGCTAGTACTTACGAAAAAGTCAGCCACCTGATCTGCCTGTGTGTTTAATCCCCACTTTGGACCGCGCACAAGAGCACTGAACCCTCCGACCAACTACAACTAGACTACACCAAAGGCTTAGTGGAGCCAACTGAGAAGGGCGTGGAGGTGGCATAGTTCTCATACCGGCCGCTTTAAGCGCCACTTTCTCTCCCGCTTCATAAATACATGTTTAAAAATTCAAACCTTCTTATTAAATTAAATTCCTTTTAATTATAACTCAAAACAACTTATCTAACAGTCTTGAAAAAATCATTTCATATCATTCTGTAACATATAATAGTCATAATCCACAAAAGGATACTTAATCAATTTGATGCAGATGTAGAAAGTCATTGATGAACCTCAATTGAATCTAATTAAAAACAATTGGTATCTATCTAAGTAAAATCTCCTTTGATAACATAATATAGACCAGTAAGTAAAATTTAAATATGATAATTGAGTCGTAGAATTTCTAAAACTAAACAACTTTATTTTCATTTATTTTATTTTTATTAATTAGCAGTTTTGGTACTATTTATCATTAAGCAAAAACAATTCTTTTGTAAACAAAATAAATACATATAGGGTATTTGCAAGAGTAGCTGACATGGTTAAGGAATTTCCTTTGAACTTTTAGAATAGAAAAGAAAATAATTATATTCTGGGACGAAGTCCCTTTAGAATAACAAAAAAAGTACAAAATTAAAGTATTATATCTGGCCTAAGTAAAAATAAACATAAAAAGGAAATAAAGAAAAAAAAAGTAAAGAAAATATTAGTTAAACATACTATGTACAAAATAAAAAAAAATCTATATACAAAACACTTGAAACCGTGCCAAGACACCTAAACCTATGTACAGTGGTAAAATATAAGTATACACTTTAAAAAAAATACATTACATTCTTCTTGGCAATAAACTCTGTTTTTCTGCAGAAAAACAACAAAAAAAAAGGAAAAGAAGACGAATCTGATAGTAAGTATTTGAGTGATGAATTAAATGTAAATATATCATTATGTAAGTCATTTTGAATAGTATGTAAATTTACATAGAAGGTTGGCGGAGGGTTTCTGACTGTTTTTGGGATAGAAATTGGAATAGGAGGGTTTTAAATGTAGATAGGGAGGGAGAATGTCGAATTTTGATAGGAATGGAATTCCAGAAATTAACAGAGCGGGCAATAAAAGAGTTTTGGAACGAGGCAGATCTGTGAGAAGGAACGTAAAGGTCGGAAGGTCGAGATCTTGTGAAAAGGGAGTGGACTGAGGACTTGAATTGGAGAAGGTTGTAGGCGTATGAAGGACGATGATTTTTACTTGTATACGTAACCTTTTACGTGTAAAAAGTTAAATATTGATGTTATCGTATTTTTCTTGGATTCATCTTATAGAACTATTTCTCACTTCATCAAGACATATTTTAAATCCAAGAAATATCCATCTAAATTTTAAAAAATCATAAATTTAGAGAATAGTTTTGGTACACCTGTAGCTGACACTGCTTGATTTGGATTGTTCCTATAGCTGATTTGAAATAAAGAGTTAAAATTTTATATTTATCATTTTAAAATATATATATATTAATAAAAATTATCTACAACTTATTATAAATCTAACTTCATTTTGTTTACTGAATCTTAAATTTATCGATAAATGCTAGTCATTGTTAAGAATTTGGTTTTGGTAATAAAAAAATTTATTTTTACTTTATATTTAAGTCAAATCACTAGGAATTTATTTAAACGAGTGAATAGTGAATGGATCCATTTTTAAGAACCGTTATATTAAGTATATCTTTTTGAATTTATGATAGTACAGGCCTGTCAGCTACTAAAAGGTCCCATTATAAGACTCCTTTAGCTAACATCCATTAAATTCCCAATTACTTCATCAAGAGAAGTTAAAAACAGATAGATAGAACATAATTTAAAAACATTAAAAAAAACAACAATAAAACAAACAAATTGGGATAAATCAAATTAGTTAAAGAAAAAACGGCAAACCTAAGGTATGGTGGTGCTCTAACTGATATCTACTTGTTCCTGGGACAGTAAATCGTCCATGCGGGACGTTACTAATTTGACACCCATTATTTCAGTTACAATATCTGACAAGACTAAAACAAAGCAAGCAAATATACAAGGAGAAAATATAGAAACCAAAAATATATAAAATAGGGGTTTAGGAGGTCCTGAAATTTTATTATTCTCATTTTATGGAGACGATGTCAAGTATTAGTACACAGTCAACTTTTACCCTAATTGAAATGTATTAACATATATTAGAAGATAATATTGTAATATTGTTAAACATGAATAGGTATATCTGTAAATATTTTGTAAGTAGCATTAAAGGTTAAGAGAAAAAACAAAATATCAGTTTAAACTTAGCTATGGAACAGTAACAAAACTATTTTATAGAATGCCATCATATGTAATTTAGGTCCATGGATATTTTCATGACAAAATAGACTTTCCTTATACATTTTTGAATAGTTTTAATTATATTTTTATTATATATTAAACATCTATGCATTCCGTCTTCACGCTTTAGTTATGAAAAAAATATTTATATTTCTCTATCAACACATATTTCTAAATATATATTTTTTTATGATAATGCTTTGTATGTCTCATAAAGATATGAAAAAAAAAAACTTTTTTAATTGCGCAATACCAATCCATAAATACAATTTTTCTATTATTAAAACTTTGATGAAAATAAAAGGAAATATTGTAATTTGGAAATATATGACAAATTTAAAAATAAAATTCCAAGAATATATTAATTAATTTAATTATTAGAGACAAAGCAAATAAATTTTCGGTAATAAAAAATTAATTCCGTAATGATAATTCATTGAATAATAAAAATAAAAATATTTTTCAAATAATAAAAATTAAAATATACATTGTAAATGGTACTTGTAGGACACGAAAAAAATATAAAGTATTAAGGATTATAAATAGAAATCAAGTTGTTTTAGACATACACCTAAAAAAAAAAAACTAACCAAGAGGCACATAAGAATTAAAATAATCTCTTGCCGTTGCTGCATGACTTTTCTTTAATGCTAATTAAATTTACAAACGTGCATCATTTTTCAAAGGATTGTTTATGATAGTCGTTTTATTACTATTTATATATTTACACTACCATCTAATTCAGTATTATTACACAACTAGTTAAATATATAAATCAATTATAAATTTTATTCCTAAAAAAAAGAAATGAGAAAAAATGGATCACAAAAGATTTTAATTAATATAATTTCTTCATTTGTGTAAACTTTTTTGATGTTATCGAATCGAAGACACTCAACCGTAATGAAAACACGTGTTTTCATTCAGTTTCATAATCATCAGATGATTCACCTTCGTAGGATGGTGCCTAGCAAATGAGGTAAACATTTATTTAGAAAAATATATTTTCTATTTAAACATATGAAAGAAATTAATCTATGAAAGAATCTAGAGTTGTCCCAGTTCTACAGTATAACATCCCAAAAAATGTTAATTTGGAGAAATCCATAGTATTCTTATCAATAAGGGGCAAGATCTATAATATAGTAATGGTGCCAGGGCCAGAATAGATAACTCAATATAGAAGGTTTGAGAGTGTAGGCCATTATAAGCAAAAAAATAGTTCATAGAAGCTTTGAAAAAAATTAGGCTTACTCATTTATAACACAAGGATAGGCTCTACATTCAAGTGGTTAAATATGGAGTTAAACCGTTTAATCGAAAGATAAATTCAAAGTAATAGTAATAATTAAAAAAAAAAAATGTTTAAATAATATTAAACTCACCGATGAACCGAATCCTCTTCTAGATCTGCCTTGAGATGTTTCCCCTCCTTTAAACATAAAATGAAATAATGACATTTGTAAAAGTTTATTTTAAATTATGATTTAAATTTTGTTTACCTTCAAAAGGTGGTTGCCTTCCTTTTATTCCACAGTATAGATTAACTAGCGTGTTCGTAAAATGGTCTGGAAAAATAATGAAAATCAAACAACTGAAGTTCTTATCAGGCCCGCCGTCAGAGAGGGACAGAGAGTGCCAAAATCTCTGGAGCCCATGCTTCCAGAGGAATAATTATAAAAATGTATACATTACAGAAGTTATAAATATATGTAAATAGAAAAATAATTTTAATCTATAATAAATTATATCACATCTTTTTGTCATACACTGATAGTGTAGCCTTATTTATAAATTGGTTGTTTATAGTTCAAAGAGAAAAATTATTGTTATCTATGAAGATTAACAAGAACAGTTGATTTTTACTCGATATTGAATAATCATACACTCTGTTTCCCATTTTTATGTAGAGTTGAAGAGGCTTTACCCTTCCAACTGTCGTAAGTATTTCCTGGCATCCTTTCAAGTCATCCAATCCCACCGCCATTCATACATCTCCGAGCTCCTCCAATTCAAATCCTCTGTTCGCTCCCGCAATACTCGTTCCAGGTCTTCTGGTTTATACATAAGGGCCCACTGAACCGCTGCTTTCGACAGATCGTTCATTATCCGATCCTCATCCTTATGGAACTTCCCCTTCCCACATCCTTCAATCCAATACCGTTCCTACCTTTAAATCCTGCCTGTTCAATCATTTCTTATCCATCCAGTCCCCATAAAATTGTAAATAGATACCACTGTAAATATGTATATAAATAATCAGATTTTTCTTCATTATTTTTACTTTATTTTAAATTTTTTTATTATTAACTTATTTAAGTGGGAAAGTAACATATAATTATTAATATGACTATTTCATTACTCAACATTTCTTCTTATGTATCTCTGAGGCTCCTTAGTCCACATTACTGTCCTTATGTATTATTCTAAAGGGACTTGTCCCAGAATATATAAAGTATTAATATTATTATAAATGTTGCTGTCAATGAGGTTTGAACATTATTCGCTTCAAGTTTCTCTAGTTTAGCAATGAAGATTTGAATCCATTCTAGGTGGGTCAAAATTTAATTTTGTGGTGTACTCACGGAATGAATCTTTGTGAACACTTTACTTAAGCAATTATTATTAAAATAGATGAGCCCCACAGTTTATTTATTCATTTATTTTAAATTAGATAATATATACTTGTTCCATAGACATATTGAATAAATATCCAAGTGTGTCTGATCATTGAGGCTTTTGGGCTGAATCCTTCCCTCCTCCGAAAAAAAAATAGAACTTTATTTTTATTGATTGCTATTTGTTTCTGTAAATGACCTGAAATAACCTCAGTTACCACTGTTAGTCTGGCCTCTGAATTTTAACATCTTTTTTAAGAGTGAAATAACACCTTTTACCAGCAGCTAATCTTACCTTAATTTCTTCTTAGTGCTCGTTCCTTTGCTGTGACCAGAGCTACGAAGTACTTAAACTGGCTGGGCATCCTAATAGTGCCGTTCCCAAAATTTATAGGGTCTTCCGATCTTTTTAGCAGAGTTCTTGATGACAGAAGTCCAATTTTCTTGCAGCTTCTTCAAATTCCTCAAACATCCTAAATAGCACTGCTTTTGAATTCACCGTTATTACCACATCGTCTGTGTAAGCTAGGATCTTATAGGACAGCTTCGAATGTTTCCTAGCGTTTTCTCAAAAAAGCTTATTCATAAGATTGAGGTAATAATAACTGCAGCTATCTTTGTACATCTTTTGGCAAAGCTGAGGCCAATACCATAGATAAGGTATGGTGCAGAAGATACTTTTTCTGATTCCTTCCTAGTAAGGCTATCCGCCTTCTCATTCTTTAAAATGGCTGTGTTTCTAGGCACCATTAAACTTCCACCTTCTTGGTTCTTAGTTATTTATGCATTCCTTCACCAACTTAGACTGTGTAACCATTTAACCAACCAATAGCCATTTGGTTATCTATAAATATCAAAATTTGTTTGTTCCTCGTTCTCTCCAAGATTAAAGATTAGGTACAGAAATTAATTGTTAGTACTTAAAATATCCAGATATTATTATCTAATTTTGGAAATTCCTCTTAATGTAGTAATACCTAACAAAGTACTGAACTCAACACCATTCATGGATTGTTATGGTAGATTTTTTTTTTTTTATCCTATGACGACTTTAAAGATAGTATCTGATTTTTATGGATTCAGTGTTTCGTATATCTGACAAAGGTCAATACCAGGTTTCAGAAAATTTCAATGTAAAACTCAGCATGTTATCTAGCTGTCACAACAAATAAATAATTCATACCACCACAGAAATTTTGGTTTTAAGACCGCATTTGATCACATTTATAGAAAAAAGCTTTAATCCAAACTGGATAGGAATTTTCAACCATGAAAAAAATTACTCATTACTCCATGATTACCTTAAACATGTCATACAGAAGAACAACACACATTTTTAATTCTGAATTGCTAAATTGGATATAGCATTGCAGAAACTGAATTCTGGAAAAATCAAGTCCTGATAGAATAATGACAAAATTTTTCAGGAATATTGGAAGCAAAGCCTAAACATTCCTCGTCGATTTTATGAAATGTATCTAGAAAAACACGTCAACGGAAATAGGCAGAAGTCATTCTGATTTTAAAGAAAGGTAAAACTACTTATGAACCAAAGAATTTTAAATATATTTCATTAACTCTTTGACTGCGGATGGGATATATGTCTTTCCAGTAATGAGTTGGGTTACTGTTGTGGCCAGAATATATGCCTTCCCACCTGTGCCGTTGCCACTTAAAGAGGTAGGGGCAAGTCCCGTCTTCATCATTTGACTTGTGGCTTGGTCAGTGCATTCATTAATCCCCTGTAGCTTATTCAGTGTGGTTGTGCTGGATTCTGACCATTTGAAAGCCATCAGTTGCAGATTTATTCTGAACCCAAAAAGTATGTCCTTTCTCTGTTATTTGTGACATATCCATGATCTTATTTATATTCTATTTAAATATTTCATAAATCAAATAAATGTTATTAAGTTAATTTTATAATTCTTTCTTTTTCTTTTTAATTTAAAGGCATATAAAAATACTTTAATCTACACATTAATATCATTGACAAAAATTAAAATAAATATTAAGTAGTGGGGATGGGGAATAATTATGGGCTAACTGACGGCGGCCATGGTTCTTATTAAATAAAGTTGAGAGTTATATTGCAAGGAACATAATAATATTGACATTAATATTGATATCAATTTTAGAACCACAATCCTGTAGGCAAATGAAATTTTAAATAATACTACAAATTTAATCCATGTCAGCTTTTCCGACTGAAAAGCTTCATGTCCTCTGGTAATAATTGATAATAATCCAATTCCTTCGTATAACTATGTACAGTAACTTGGACTATACCTTGACAATAGGCACCTAGAACATACATACAAAACTATAAAGCCAATATGATACTATCAAGATTTTATATTAATTTACAAAACATCGAGATATGTATAACACCAATGAACCTGCTTGGACAACGCAGAGCAGAACTTCTGGGCTCAGCTAAATAAATAAAAAGAATATTCATCAAATAACACAATTCTTAAAGCACCTGTTTTTTTTTTTGTAGTTTTTTTTTTTAACTGGCAGATAATCCTGTGGCTTTTTGTAGGTCTATTGTGCAAAAATAGCTCTTTAAAGTATAATACAGTATTACCTCCACTGGCCACTGATGTATCAATCACATTATTAATTTTTATCCTGGTCTATAATGTTGACTTTTGAGATGTTAAGGTATATTGTATTCCTTTATTTTATTTTATTTTTTTTACATTTTAACCAAATATGAAAATACTAAAAATCTTCAAAACATTTCTTTGATAAAATAGATTTTATGAATTCAGGCTTGAACAGGAAGGAGAAAAAAAAAACATTCCAAGAGCTTATGTAATCAACAAACTATTCTCATTAAATCATTATCAAGGCAGTTGATATAAATAAAAGGGAGGATTAATTAACTGCATTAATAGATTCAGCAAAAAGTCTTATGATTAATTACATAACAATATTTAAGATTCATTGTGCGATACATGCTAAACAACACAAACCTCAACCTCGTAAAGCTATCGCACCAGTAGATGATGTAAGAAGCTGTTTCATCTTCAGTATGACAGTATGACACATCATTTTTTTTTTTCTCCTACCCTTCCTCGATTTTTTAGCTATAAGGGTCTTTCCCAGGCCAGGGAAAAGGGTGAGATTAAGTCCAAAGTTAAAAGCCCCTCCCAAGCACCGGAACCCGAACTCTATATTATTTTATCATGTTATCTTCAGTTTATCAGGTTACCATACAATAGGTGTTTTGCAAATATCTTAACCTACTCAGCTACCCTGTCTCGCAATGACAGCATCTACATTTGGACAATCATCCCAACTTGAATTTAATCAGAGTTTACAGTGACCAGTATACCTAGTCCTGTCATAAATATTGTTACAAGAAAATATATATAGATTTCAACAGAAAAATTAATTTTTACAAAAACTTTATTAAAAAATAAAATGTATATCTACAAGAGTAAAACAAAAAAGAAATTACTCAAAATGTCTCCCTTTTGCTTTAATTTCCATGGCCAGTCATCAATAGTAGCACACAGCACTTCTTGTGGAAAGCGCTTAATTGCTCGAACCAGAGATTGTTTGAGATTTTCCAAGTTAGGGTGTGCTCTGTGCATGCCATCCCCTCCAGTTCAGATCAAAGTCGATAATCTAGTGGGTTGAGATCAGGGCTTCCTGAGGGCCAATCCGAGGCAGAGATGAACTCTGGAATGTTCTTTTGCAGCCACTGCTGAGTTGACCTGGCCTTGTGAGCTGGAACGGAATCCTGCTGGAAAACCCAATGACTTCCAGCAAACAGGGTATCATTTAGAGGCTTGACCACAGTTTCCAAAATATCTTCCTGATAGTTTTTAGCGGCTGTTTTAACTCCTTTTTCACAAAAATGGAGATGCAATCAAAGCAAACTCCCCACAAAACCATCACTGAGGAAGGATGATAACCTCTTTCCACTCCTCTGAAGACCATTGGAGTAATGGCTAAGGAGCACTTTGCATCTATCCACTCTAGTTTTTTTTAGGGAATTGGTTAGCCTTTGACCTGTCATTCCTCAAAATGCACCCATCCTAAGGTTACTTTTTACTATGCGAGACATTGATTTGACAGAGATTCCCACTTCCCCAGACATGATTTGTTATTTTCGAATGGGATTTCTTCTGATTGCTGCAAATGCTCTAACTGCATTTGCCGTTCTCACAGTGAGGGAATGACCTGGTTGGGGTCTGTCACATACAGATAGGGTCTCATTATATATATTTATAGTGCGGTACACAAACATACAGCTGATACCCAAAGCTTTCAAAGTGTTGAAAATCTCTGACCTACATTTTCCAACTTTGTATAAGGTGATCACAGCTATTCTGTTTTCTTCATCACTCCACTCCATGTTAACTGAGCGAAAGAAAAATAGAAACTAATTGGGATTATTATCCTAACATGTAAAGAAAATAACCTGATAGAGGTAATGATTATCTAAATAATACCCAAGGATGTAAACAAATTTTAACTTTTGTAACAGTACTTATGGCAGAACTAGGTATATCCCAATAAGTGTCTTTAATATCTTCCTATTCAGTGAATATAAATAAAAGGAAGATACACAATTATTAAGTTCAAGGGGCTTGATAAAATCGCAATTTAAGTCCCTCGTAAACTCTAACAAGGTGATGAATGAATGATTATTTAGATCATACTTTTCTAGTTTGTTGTAACAAAGTTATTTCCCATGAGGGGCCAACATGAAATAGCAGTTAGAAAAATCAAAACATTTTTCTAGGGGACTTGATTTGGTACAGTTTAACGAGGAATTCATTGTACCAGACTTCATAGTAATAAGGATTTACTGGATTAACATATCCAGCAAATAGTTTTAATAGATCAAACCATTTAAGATTCAATATGCAATCCATCTCAAACACCACAAACCTCAACCTCGCAAAACTATAGCACCAGATGTTATGATAAGCCGTTTAGTCCACAGCGTGACAGAATCTACACTTGGGTGATCATGCCAACTTGAGGTTAAATATGAGACTATATTGACCTGTATATATCCCTATAAATTTTTTTTTTAACATCAAATTTGCTTCGTTTTTCACTGGGTCGCCTAGAAACATATTGGAGTGTTGCTGTGTGTTCTTTGAACATTATTATTTATTTATTAATTTTTTTAAAAATATATATTTAAAAAAAAGTACAGTTCAGAATTTCATACCTTTCGCATCAGCTTCATTACTGAAAAAAAATAAAGAAAAAATATTAAACAAAATGTAAGAACTGTTGATAATACAATAAATATGTTTCATTGTTTTCACATTTACTATTCATACAAAAAAAGTTATATAAATCTAACATTCAATAATCATAAAATATATATTTAAATTCAATTCAAATCCTCAATTCATTCCCACAGTACCCGCTCTAGGTCTTCAGATTTTTACACAAGGGCCCACCGAACCGCTGCTTTCGACAGATCATTCATTATCATTCATCATTCATTATTTTTCGATAATCATTTATTATCCAATCCTTATCCCTGTGGAACTCCATCCTTTTCTACATCCGTCGCTCCAATACCCTTCCTACCTTTAAACTTCACCTGTTTAATCATTTTTATTCCATCCAGTCTCCGAAAATTGTAAATATGTATATAAATTATTAGATCATTCTTAATTATTTTTACTTATGTTTTATAATTTATTTTTTATTAATTGATTAAAATTCAGAAAGTAACTGATACTTTTTTATTATGACTGTTTATGTACTTTGTCATTATGTATCTCTAAGGATCCTTAGCTCAAATTTCTATATTTTTGTATTATTCTAAAGGCACCTGTCCCAAAATAAATAAAGTATTATTATTATTAAAAATATATCTACTAAATTGTAGAATGGAGGAGAAAAGTTCTAAAAAGCAGTTTTCACAGAAGAATCACTTAGAAAATTGAAAATAAAAAACATTTTTAATTCATAATGTAACATAATTTTTTTTTTTTTTTTAAACTTTTATTGAGATTAATACAGTTGGCCACACTGATGGGCATTGGTACTAGGGCTATAGTATTCATTCACACAATATGTACATAAAAAAGGGAAATATATATATATATAAATAAAAAGATAAAGTAATATACAAGATAATTAAAACAAAAGATCAGCCGAAAAATAAAACAAATAAAACACATTCACACCTATGTACAATATTTACATTGGCCCAGGGGACTCTGAATCAAGCTTTGTCCCCCAACTGTGGAAGCCAAAGCAGGACTCCAGGAGATCCCAGTGCTTCTCTCCCAGCCGTGTCACTGGTATAGTAAGCCAGTGGAGGCTGATGGAGGACACTAGAGCAACAGACGCTCAGGACATGAGTAAAGAATCTGGCCATTCCCAGTACTCCAATATATACATTTTTACAAAAGGTCGCAGGACCACTGCCGTTTTAACCTCCGAGGAGGATTGTAGGGATGACTGGATGATGAGTGAGATTCTGGTGAAATTTGGAAAATTTGTCTGGGATTAGGTCAAGTACAAATGGGATATTAAGGTCATTGTGTAGGGTTTTATTGGTTACATAAAAGGGAGCATTGTCTATTGTTCGGTCGGAGAACTTTAGACTGAAAGGATTGAATGTGTTTGATGTTGGAAAGTTTTGCTGTCCCCCACAGTTTGAGTCCGTAGGTCCAGATAGGTTTCAGGATTGTCTTGTAGATTAATAGTTTGTTCTCAACTGAAAGTTGAGATTTTTTATTGAGTAGTCTATATAGTTGGCCATATCGTCGGTTAAGCTGTTGTCTTTTAAATCTGGTATGTGGGTTCCATGTTAGTCTTTTGTCTAAAAGGAAGCCAAGGTACCGAACTGTGTCGGAGAGGGGAAGTGGTAACATAATTCTAAATTTCTTTGAAAGATATTTTTAATTTATACCCCTTTCAGAATATTTCTGGGCCATAGTCATTAGTTCTCGATTTGAGAATAGAGGTGTATTCATGAAAGATATTTATGAAATAAAAAGTTTAGGAGTCAAAGGAAGTAATGGAAATACACTGTGAGGGAGAGTGAAGTACAGGAAAAGGAACAGCAAAATAAGAATTTAGTTCATCAGAATCTTGGGATTAAGAGTTAGTGATAGGGAATGATAAAATATTGTGCTTTAGTACGGCCTAAGGAAGATTGGATGAGGTTTTGTAGAAACTTGAAAGAGGAATCAGATGTTTGAATGTGTCTGAAATTTCTCCTCTGATTTATTGATTAACCCATAAACCAGGCTGGCTTCTGGAAAGTGTAAGTCTTAAGGAATATAGATATATTAGAGGAAATCATTCCTCTATCTCATCAATGGAGGAAGAGAAATAGGTAGGTTCGAGGGATAGGGAAAGTGATTAAAGAAAAGATGTACATTTTATGTTATTAGTGCGTGGAGGTCGTGCCGGGAAAATGCCCTATCTTTTTGAAATGACACAACTATATAATAATTTAAAAATATAATAAATAAAATGTTATGCACATTACCTTCGCCTCGAGCGAATGCAGTTGATGCAGCACCTTACGCAGCAAATAGCAATTATTAATGCAATTAAAACAATGGCCGCTATTATCAACCACGGTACCACGTTGAAAGACCACGAGCAAACAGAACTCGGAGGCAAATCAATACATACAGATCTGTTGCTTTCTTTAGTGTCTATCTTGATTATTTCAGTAGAAGCAAGACCTGAAATAGGATATAAATGGTAAAAGAAACAGATTAGATCAAAATATCACATTTATTATTTATATGAACGGCACAGCGGAAAAACAGTCTTATTCATTTTTTAAAAATTATTAATGAGAACGAAATAATGATTCATTTTTTTTTTTGTTTTAACATTAATTTGAATTTTTATTTGAAGACAATATTTCCTAAGAACGTTCCTCTATCACATCATTGTCCTTTTTACGCCTACAACTTTCTCTAATTCAAGTCTTCAGTCCACTCCCTTTCAACAAGATCTCGACCTTCCAACTTTTACATTCCTTCTCCTCATTCCAAAACTCTTTTATTGCTCTCTCTGTTAATTTATGGAATTCCCTTCCTATCAAAATTCGGCATTCTCCCTCCATATCTAAATTTAAAACCCTCCTATTCCAATTTCTGCCCCAAAAACAGTCAGATACTCTCCGCTAATTTTTTATACAAAATTACATATTATTTATAATGATTCATATAATGAAATATTTACATATAATCACTTAAATACTTACTATCAGATTTGACTCTTTTTTTTTTTCTACAGAAACACAGAGCTTATTCCTAAGAAGAATGTAATTTTTTTTTCTAAAAAAAAAGGTGCTGTTATGTTTCACCACTCTACATAGTTTTAAGGGTCTTGGAATGGTTTCAAGTGTTCTGTATTTAGATTTTTTATTTTTTTATTTTGTATATATTTTCTTTACTTATTTCTCTTTATTTTTACTTTTTATGTTTGTTTTTATTTAGGCCAGAAATAATATTTTAATTTTGTACTTTTTTTTATTTTAAAGGGACTTTGTAGGTTCGATGCCGACACCTCCAATCGCTTATTACACACCTCCCTCCACCATTCGCCGTCCAAACCCAGTCCCTTCAGATCGGCTTTAATGCAAAAGGGACTTTGTACCAGAATAAAATTATTTTCTATTCTATTCTATTCTATATGGTTGACAGTATGATAATTCAAGAAGGCGATGGTCCGGGGGTCTGTCAAAAAAACATCATTCACTCCCTTATTAGCACTAAAGGCCATCTGTGGGGCCTTGGCCTCCATTTACAGCTTGCTCCATTCGGCTCTATCTGTACCGAATCTTCTTCAGCGGTGTACACCTAAAGTCTTCAGGTCTGCCTTGACAGCATCCAGCCATCGATAAACTAAGGCCTCCACCACTTTTGTCCACCACCTGGCTTTCCATAGAGCAGTTTTTTAGGGATTCTATCAGAGTCCATTTTCTCTAAAGGTCTCAACCACTTTAGTCGGCCCAGTTGGATATAAGAGACGATGTATCCCTCTCCAAACAACCTTGAGGCACCTCCAGCTTTCAGTGCACCGAATATTCAACAAAGAACTTTTATTTCCAATGCTTTTAAAACTCTCTTGTTTTCTGCTGTAATGGTTCAGTATTTTCTGCCATAGGTGAAATTTTGCCTTACTTCTGTCTTACAGATTGGGATCTTTGCTTTTGAGGGTTTCTTTTGCGGTCTGCATATACATGGTCTTCTGGACATTAATCTCAAGCCTGAGTTCCCTTTCAGCTCACAGAAACTCTTCTAATGCACCTGATAAAGCTTGAAGCATTCTTGCTGAGATCACCATGCCATCTATAAAAGCCAGATGTTGTATTGTATTGGGTGGTTGATAATGGTACCACCCGGATTCATAATTATTTTACAAATCGTGGACTTTAACACTAGGTTAAAGACAGAACTGACAGTCCTAAGACACCTTGTCTTAATCCTTTCTCTGCTTTGAATCCTTTGGATCATCTACGTCCACTTTTGACTTCACAGTATATATTCTTAAAAGTCCTCCCAATAGATCTAATAAGTTTTTTGGGAATTCCTAAAGAATGTAGACATTTGTACACATATTCCCAGTCAATAGTATCATAGGGCTGTTTCAAATCGATGAATATATGATGGCGAGTTATATTACACTCATTTGGTTTCTCCAGCATTTCACAAAATCATCAAATAATTGTTAAATCATAAAAAAAAAAAAAAATAAATAATTTGAGTTCTTTCTGACCGATTCCTAAATAACCTTCATATTTTTTAAATAAATAGTTTAAAGAACAAAATAAAAAATGAGCAGAACTCCGTTACAAGGTTGTATTTTTCTCTCATATTTATTTGAAAAACAGATGAAAAATTATATAATTGTTTTGATTCATATTATTGATATTCATATTATTATATCTTCGTATTAATATTTATTAAAATATTAACAATTTTATTTTAACTTAATTTATTTTGGTTGGGAAAATAGTTCTATGCTATTTCAATAGCGAGGAATGGATCCTCTTCTCTGTGAGCCCGCCGCCACAAAAACTCACATAAATATGAACCGAGGTGTTGTCTGGCAGTTTCTCTATGTTTTTTATTTCTCCACTTAGCTGAGCCCCATAATAGTTCTATGTGTTGAGTATGGACCCCATTAAATGAATTTTAATTAACCCATAAATGAATTTTAAACTCGTTAAAAAAGAAATCCTCGACCCCTCTAACTACGTTCCTTTCCTTATATAAACGGTTTTGCTGTAAGTACGAAAGCATCTCCATTTAATCTTCATGAACTTCATCACAACATTTCACCTTTGCAAATATCCCCGTGTCTTGAAAATATTTAACAGCCTCTTCTTCTGAAGACGGCAATTCCCACAATGTAACAACATCCATAATTAAATAAGACTAACTAACAGCTTACACTAGGAACAAAAAATAAACAAGGGAATAACTTAAGTTAGAGGAGATAAGAAGGGAAGTTATGTGAAATAAGATTAGATAACAAGGGAGGTTTCGACGCTACCCATAATTTAAGAAGTACCAGATATTGTTGCTTCCCCTAAGACCAGGAGGACAGCATATGTCTTGGATACAACAGTGCCATTTGAAAGTATTAACCTCAATTAGGCAGGCAGTTTGAAAAGGAAAAGAAGAACAGCGTGAGTAATGCAGCCCTTTCCTAAAAGAGAAGTTCTATGAGACCTTTGGAGAGAATTTACGATGAACAATTCGAAAAAGAATAAGAACGTTCCACCATATCGTGATAGTGGCCAATTCTCTAAGGATTATCTACCACCATCTACAAGGTACAAGAGGAGAAGGCTGACAGCATACGTCTTGCGGCTGAGTTGCCTATGATTTCCAGTCACATGTTGATGTTGACTGCTTCATTCCATTAAAGCCGCCTTTAGAACTACAATATTGTACCAAAATCACAACAAAAAAAAAGTTAAACTGTTTTCCTCCTGAAACCTTCATGTTACATTTTTTTTTCCCTTCCTTCATGCATCTATATATGAACTCAGCTATTTACCTCTTTGGTTCATTGTTTCAACAACCCTCATTATACTTCCAAATCCAGGATACCACCGTTCTATTTCGTGTAAGTGAGGAACAACCTGGAAAAAGTAGAACAAGAGTTATTGTACCTATTGGTCATAGCATAATGTCATAAAGCCTGAAGCGTTGCTTAATAACTTTCGAATTGGAATTGTTCAAGTCTACTTTCTATATTAATATAAAAAATCACTGAATCATTGCTACAATCTAAATAATCTAACATAAACTTATATAATGATCAAATAGTGTATTTACTGTTGCAATTATCCATCGATGAAGCTGTCTGTTAAAATTTATAATATCTTTATTTGAATAACTGGGCGAACTCAAACATCTCATCGCTAAAATATAATACTTGGGTACAATATTGACTGCACATTCAGACATAAGAGAAAACAGAGGGTGCTCCTTTAATGGCACCGCAATAGCACTGGGATATGCATTATCGTCTAGAAATGGGATCTGTATCTTCGATTCTTGAGAGGGTCCGGAGCTACTGCCTTAAATTATTAAGAAATTAGAATATATAAAAATAAATCTGTAAAATAATAATAATCTTAAAATAATAATTTTAACAATCATTTAAATATGATGAAATTTGTTTCAATTTAAAAAATTTTCAACTTTCAAAAGCCCCAGACCAAATTATAACCTAAGTTTTCATTGAAAACTTTTTACATTTATAAAATTATCTTTAAAATTATAAAGAACGAAAATATATAGTTAAATTGATATGTTTTATATTAATATTTGTTTTTTAAAGAAAAAACAATTATTCTTAGAGTCATATTTGTTTTAAAATAAATATTCAAGTCAGTACACATCCACCCAAATGCCTAATATAACTTTACATTAAATTCTCCACACGATAACCGTAGCAATCTGGGATCAGAGTATCAACACATGGAGATGAAAGAACTGCTTACAGAAACTGGTCAATCAATATTCCATGATATGAAGGCACAGAGGTTAAGATGGGCGGGGCATGTAGCTCGTAGCAATCTATCTGAAAGCCTCTAAGTAACAATGAATGCCTCAATAAAAGGCAGAAGACCACGTGGAAGGCCAAAAAGCCGATGGATAGATAGCGTGCAGATAAGTGAAAACAAATAGCCCAAGACAAGCAGAGATGAAGCAGGTTTGTCAAGGAGAAAAAAAAAAATTATGCAGTATATTTTAAAACTGGGTATATGCATTTTTTATGAGAAAAAGAAATCATGAAATTAAGTTTTTAAAAAAAATTATCCAAAAATGAAATGATATTTTATGAATTTTAAATTAATTAACTATAGCGGACTCTGACCACAGCCTCTACCAAACCCCACAAACATGTATTCTACTCCTTGATGATTTATTTAGATTCAATCACAATATTTCTTCAGGAAGTATAATATATTATACTTTTATATATAGTATATCATATTTTTTTTTCCAATACAATTTTATGAATACTCGAAATGATTTTTTTTTTTTTTTTTGAGAGAGAAAGAGCAAACAGGATGACATCCACTCTTTGGGCATAGATCCATCTTCACCATTCTTCTTTAACACTAATCATTTTTGCAAATATATATATCAGAAAAATTTGTGAATTTTGTGTTTTTATTGTTATTACCTAATTATCACCTATGAATAAACATTGAATTTTCATGCAAACACCCAATTGGTATGAAAGACACAGCCAAAAAAACAGGCATTTAAGCCATGGCTTACCTGCCACTTTTCAAATGGAATCCGAGGCCTAAACTAAAGTGAGGCTATCCGTACATATATTATTACAGTAAGGCTCGAAATCGGTTTTGTACCAAATATAAGCTCCTGTCATGCTCAAATACCAGGAATGGAGTACCGTTGGATTCAGAATTTCACGGGGGGTTAGCGAATCATATTCTCCACTTTTGTTTTTCTTTCTAAAATAAATAAAGTCGATACAAACATGTTGCTAGGCTTCGATACTGGCACGGTGGTAGGTCTGTAGATTGATACAGGACAAATTGGATCTTAAAGATTTTGATGCGTACAGCAAGACCCGAATAGTTCCTTCGGAACTATCGGATCCTGCGTTTTTAAGCCGAAAAACGTACTATTTTCGAGATAACGCAAGGCATAGGGTTCGCATCCACACAACCTTACATTAATTGTAGTACTGTCATTGAATACATGTCTCATTTCGTCGACTTGAGGTCTCTATGATCAAGAGAGGGGGAGTTTATATTATTCATCGATGGTGTTTTTGATCAGCAAGCCATATCATCGTTAATTTTTCACCAAATCTCAAGATTGAGCCACCAATTTCGAAGGCTTCCTTCTCCTTCAGGCTGGCAAAATAGTCCAATCACCCAGAAAATTCAGGCAAACAAGTTATGAAAGAAAATAAACTTTATTTGCGAATAACTGAAAAATTACACACTTTTCCCTTGGTTATTCCCATGATTATATAAAACATTAATAAATTGTTTACAAAAGGAAAAAAAAAATCATCGCAATTGGACAATTTTTAGTAAATATACAGCTTACTGAAATTTGTATACATGTTGGTTCCAAACAAAAATGAAGATTAAAATTAATTTTTGTTTCCTTTGTGGATTATATTTATCGATAAAGTAACATTTGATGTCTTAATCTTTTGATAAGTTGCATTTTCTTAATTATTTGGCATTTGATAACAATATGCTGTGCGAATTTTTCGCACGGTCCTACTAGTATTATTTATTAAAAGAAAACTGCTGTGCTGGGAAGTCATTTTAAATAAAACTCCTTCATGTCAGAAGACCTTGGGCTTTAAATCAGAACATTAAGACCAATATATATTATTTTAATGTTTAAATAAATTATTTTAATTGGTGAAGTCTGTATTTTTTTACAATTTGTGTATGATACTGTCCCATCAACCACAAACAATTGAGAATCTTATGTGGGCTGCATGTCAAAACCTCTCCCCCCAAAACAAAAATGAACAATTTAAAAATATAAATATAATCAACATGAATTAATATCAATATTTAAATATATCAATATTAATAATATACCTGGCTCACATTCATCAGACCCCACACTACTGCTACTGCTACGGTTATTGATGACAAATGCATCACATGCTTCAACTGTTTTACACATCCTTATTGGAAGAGCAGCAACCTAAAAAAGTTCACATATATTATTTTCAATTAAATAAAAACATTTGTTAATATTACATATGAACTGTTCGATTCTGTTGTTTGGTATTAAATTGGATTTGGTTTCATGTCAAAGTTGTTAATGTTATTGATACGTGTTGTGAAGATAAATGCTTAGCTTAAATAGGTAATTAATAGAAAGGCTGCTTTCTCTTACACATCAACGGACTCAACTCTTATTCCTTTTAATGCAGATTGACGAATCGTAGTTTTTTACTTATGATCCTAAAATGAAGAGACAATCAATGCACTTGAAGAGTCAAACTTCAGTGAGGAAAAAAAAACTTGAATGAGCGAATCAAAATTCAAAACAATGATTTTTTTTTCATATTCATGGGGATGTGTACCTTCACAGTGTTCCTAACTTACCTTCGAAGGACAAACTATTAATTAACATTACCACATTCACGTTCTTCCTAAAATAATTAATCCATGGCAGATGTAACAAAAAAATAACTACCTACAACAGGTAGGTGTGATAGATCAAACCTGTGACCTTGAGCATAGGAGCTCAGTGCTGTACTCATTGAGCTGCTTTACTAATTTTTTTCAAAACAATTGAATTTTAATAAGAAATATATTATAATGAGTTTTATTTATCAAGTATTCAAATTCAAAAAATACGTTGGGAGTTAAATATGTCGGGAATGGGAGGACGCAATCCCCACTCTCTTCTCATTTCACCCCAGTCTTCATCGGGCCATTGGCCTGGATGTATCTATCTGTCCGTTCCAGGAAGCTCTTGAGAGATCATTTTCACAGTTGTCAAGGGAACATAGACCTAACCTACATGAAGACGTATCCTCAAGTAAAGTAATATTAGCAGATCAAGAATATGAAGCATTATACAAGGTGTTTCAGGGTTAAGTGGCCAAACTGCAAAAATAAGCTAAGAACCGCAAAACAAGAAAAAAATTTCCTCTGAAGGTATGTCCGCAAACGCTTTGTTTAGGAGATATTCACACCAAAAGATTTACGTTGTTATGAATTATTTATGTTATATGAAAAAAAAAAAACCTATTTATTTGTTCTAACTACTTTATTAATTAAATGTAACCATTATCATTCATATTAAATGTTGTTCAAAGTGATTTCCTTGAGCATTAAGACAGGCTCAGCATCTTTCTTCAACAGCAGCAATGGTATAACAGCACTGGATCTGCGTTATTGTTTCACATGATTCAACTATCCTTCTTCGTAAGGAATTAAGGTCATTGACCGGACTTGCATAGACTATTTGTTCAGCCCCAAACAAAAAAATCCAGTGGTTTCAGATTTGGAGAGTGTGCAGGCCAAGCCACTGGATGGCCAATCCATTGATTGGGATATGGCATATGAATGAAGTCCAGTCAATGACCTTAATTCCTTACAAAGAAGAAAAATTGTATCTTGTGAAACAATAACACATATCCTGTGTCATTCTGTCACTGCTGTTGTAGAAAGATGCTGAGCCTGTCTTAATGCTCAAGGAAATCACTTTGAAAAACATTTAATATGAATGTTAATGTTTATATTTAATTAATAAAGTAGTTAAAACAAATAAACAGATTTTATTTATTTCACATAACGTAAATAATTCATAACAACGAAAATCTTTAGGTGTGAATATCTCCTAAACAAAGCGCTTGCTGGCATACCTTCAGAGGAAATTTTTTTTCTTGTTTTGAGGTTCTTAGTTCATTTTTGCAGTTTGGCCACTTAACCTTGAAACACCCTGTAAATGAGATCAAAGATACCAGAGAGACTGTACCAAGAAACAATAATAGCAGTAATTTAATTTTCACTTATAAATTTATTCATAGATTAAATAAAATATTTAATGTATCAGTGTCAATTATTTGTTCCTTAATAATTCACAGTCCATGAACCATTTGTCCATCAAATTTATCATTACATATAGAAGTTATGATCCAATAGTTTTTTTATTTAATTCATTATTTAATAATATCAAAACATCTGGCTAGTCCAAAAGAGGGATAGAAATTTTAATGATTATTTATTTATTAATTTTATAATACCAGTACAATATATATATTTTTGTTTTTAATGATCTCATTACTTCTTCAAATTAATAGCAAAAATATTACTTACTTTTGTAGGAATCCTCCTCATGTCACAAGGCGGTGCCCATCCATTTCCATTAGTTCCAAGAAATGCCATCATGGTACCGAGCAAAGTATGAAGATTTGAAGTAGTTGTAAAGTCAACATTACCAGCATAGAATGCTTCATTTAAGATGGGAATCGCAATGGCGTGAAGATAGCCACCGAGTGCATCATAAGTAGCCAACAGCATTGTCTTGATTGGACAAAATTTTAAATTAGTAAATCTATTAAAATTTAATGAATATATTTTTATGTTTACCTTTTTAAATATTTTATTTTATTTTCCATTAAATTGGCCCCTGCGTTGTAACGCATCAAGCAAATGTGTTGGCGTTTATTCTATCTTCTTGTATCCTTGATGATTGCTTAACTTGTCAGCAGAAGATCTTTAGGCCATCGCCTTTGTAGTCGTCGTTGAGGCTCACCAGGTAACAGGGAGGAAGATAGAGATAGAACGAATGGATTTGGATGATTGAGAGTAGAGGAATGAAATGTTGTGTACTTGTTGTGTATGTAGGATTTTATTTATGGTATGTTCATGTCTGGGTGTATGGTGTGATTTGGCATAAACCAAGGAGCATTGACGATTTTACGAAGTATTTTGGATTGTGTGGTTTGAATTTTGTTTATGTGTGTGTGTTTTGCGGAATCCCAAAGTTCTGCTCCATATGTCCAAACAGATCTTAGTATGGTGGTGTAGATTAGTCGCTTGTTTAGTAAGTTTAGTGGAGATCTGTAGTCCAAAAGATGTGACAGTTGTTTGTATCGTTCTAGTCTGTTCTTGTTTTTTTAATTTAGTGTGAATGTTCCAGGTGAGTTTTTTGTCCAAGTATAGTCCACGTGTATATGAGTTTTTGAGGGAACTGGTTTATTGTCTATTGTCAGAGCAGGAGAGATCTTCCTCAGGGAGAACCTAACGTGAGTTGACTTGCTGGCATTGATTTTAATTCTCCATTTGTGAAACCACTCTTCAAGTTCGTGGAGGTGATTTTGGAGAGCTATTCAAATGATTCCAAAGTGTAGATTAAATATATTAAATTTTATATATAAACAAAATCTAAAACCATTTATTCAAGGGCTATTTTATTTTTCTTTAAAAAAGTTTATATAATTTAATTTGTTCATATTTTTTAAAAAGATAAAATTATACCACATTGTTCTTCCTTTATCAATCATTATTTTATCTCTTGTATGCGAGCAATTAATATTTCTTTAACAAACAAAGCTAATTGCTGATTCTTAACGTGAGTTCATCCCAAAACTTTTCATTACATGGATGGAAGGTGAAAAGATATTCTTAAAATTATAATTTTTTTAACACAATCATAATTAGTTTCACAATGTTTGTTAAATTTTTTTTCCATGTTTAACAATTTTTCTTTTCTTTCAAAATTTTCATTCTGTAAAATTTTTGTTTTACTAGTTATAATTTTGAATAAATGGTTTAAGATTTTGTTTATATATAAAATTTAATTTATTTAATCTACACTTTGGAATCATTCGAAGGAGAGCTCTTCGAAGAGAACGAGAACTTCAGTGGAGGCTCAAAGGAAGATCTGGATTTTGCTGATATGTGTGGAAAGATGAATGGTGGGAGAAGATGAACGAACTCAAAGAGGAAGCTCAAAGTGCTGGCGTTTGAAGATCAAATTATTGAAAGGATTGCCAAGTTCTGTTACCTTGGGAGTATGGTGAACTCTGGATAGTGTGAAAACCAAATTAATACCGAAGTTAAACCAAGCTCTGCACTTTCGATACAAACATTATGTTGGTTCTTCTATAGATATGTGGGACATGGTAAATCACCAAGCATGTGATCAAAAAGCTAGATTTTCATTAATAGATGTCTGCAGAACATATTCAGTCACTATTCCACAGCTTAATCTTCAGCAGCTGGCAAAGATTAGCTTAGTTTTTCTTTAATTAGTGAATGAAGCTAAATCAATCTGCAATCTAAACATTAAGGAATGAACTCTTTGAAAAAATTATAAGAGGCGGTACTAAAACCAAAACAGAATAATAGTTCTAATGACCAAGATAACATCATACCCTTTCGAAAATACTGATTGGGTTATTCTAGTCAAAATAGAATTGAATAGATGACAAATTTGTACTGCCAAACACGGAAATAATTTTAGTTATGTGATACTATTTTCCTTTTTTTTTTTTTAGTGTGATTGTTCTACATAACTTAAGATATCTAAGGTAAAAAAAATATATACATGATGGAAAAGGTTACATGCAGGTTTTTCTCATTAGACTTGGCTTTGACCGTCTCGATGACATCTTTTAGATATGTGTAGAGAGCAGGAAAATCTCTCGGGATTTTTCGAGGGATTAAATCTTGTACTAGACGCCTTGCGACCAATAAGTTCAAATCTTCTTTACTCCAACACACCTGAAAATTAGTTATTAAAACTTAATAATAATATTGCTTTATTTATTCTGGGACAAGTCCATTTAGAAAAACAAAAATGTGGGCTAAGAAGCCTCAGAGACACGTAAACAAAAATATAGTATAATTAAATAGTCAAAATAAAAAAAATAATAAAAGAAATTTAAAATAAGTTACTGTCTAATTTAAATCAGTTAATAATAAAAAATAAAAAATGGAAAATAAACATGAAGTAAAAATAATAAATTTAATGATATATAAATTTTAAAATCTATTTAAAGGAAGGAGATGGTCTGGGGTGGCGCTTATTAGGCTTATTCATATTGTTTATAATTTTTGTCTAAATATTATGTAACTTCCACTATTCTCTATCTGTTTGTATCTTGTCCGTTCTAGCCCTGAAGAAGACCAGCAAATTGAGGTCGAAACGTTGGCTTTTAATAAAATAGTTTTACCACTATTTAGCCTATTTATGACCGCCACCCCAAACCATCTCCTTCCTTTATAATGCAACGGTCAACTATTAAATATTCAATAAAATCTATTTAGTTCATTATTATTTTTTTAAGTATATAAAATCTAGATATGATTTAAATCAATACAACTTTTATTTAAAAAAATAATAACTTTATTTTTAATTTTAGTCACTAAAGATGTTACTGAGACAAAGGTATTAATATTATAATTTTAATACCATAATGTAATACTATTTCTATTGTTAATACGTTGAAAAATACAGATTTAACAATATGAAATTTTCCATATTGTAAAGTTAAGGGTGGCTTGGTCATTGAATAGGAAATTAATTAAATTGATATAATTTAGACCAATTCTGATATAATTTAAAAGCAAAATAGTATCTACAAAATGTGTTTAATTAAAGTATGAATTATTATACCAGAATTATTATAATTTCCAAATTTATTAAAATAAAGGCCAAGTTGTTGATATATATATTAAACATTTTGATCTCATCAAAGTAATTTTACTTTAATACAATGGATAAAAGGAAATTACTATACACTTTTCAGTTAATTAGAAATATTCCAGGAGGTAAGAGATGTAAAACTATTTTCGTTTAGAAATTTAATTTTTTCTTCAAATTATATATCAGAAGATCTTAACTCCAAACTTAAATAAAGTTTGTAATCAAAATGAGTAAAAAGTTTTGAAGTTAGTACTATAACTCAAGTAATAATATATTTAATAAAATTAATAATAATAATACCTTTGAGTGTTAAAATGTTAGTAACAAGATTATATTTTTAATGTAATAAATTAATCTGAATAAAGATTATAATATAGATTGCTTTACATGAAGATTCACTATAAATTGTAAAATGATTTCTGAAAACATGGGTAGTGGTGCCAACATAATTGTTAACAAAATAATTAGATTATTTTAATTTTTTTTGAATAAACATAATTATAGTATTTTTGGATCAAAGTGCTTATTACATTATGTATTTAAAATATTATTATCGAAAATTATTAACAAAAATGTATATTGTTATTGGAGGAAGGGAGGGGGATACAAACTTATGGAAAAAATTTTATACATTATAACTTATCATCAAACTGTTAAAGTCATTTCATGATTGTTTAGTATAAAGTTTAAGTTAAATAAGTTATGTTTTATGATATTTTAACTATAGACCCATCTAAATGGTAGAACGTTTGTTCAAAAGGAAACGAACTGAACTTTTAAGTCAAGAAGGTATAAAAACTTTTTTCGTAAAAATAATTACTTAAGTTCTTCTGAACGAACGACAGTAATTTTTATTTAAATATTTACTTTTAAAATCCAATATATAACAAAAATATAGTGTTCTATGAAAGACATAAATTTGACAAGATACGTGTTTTTAATTATTTAAAGGCATAGATGTGATCTCTGAACACTATTATAAATGTCCTTTGAGACAGATTGTAACATTTTTCAATAAATAAGATTTAAAAAATAAAAAAAAGGCTTAGAGAGGACAACTAATTTAAAAGTGGCTTCAAGTTCTTTCAGAATGCTGGAATACAATCAATCTTAAAGAAATTCGTTTTTATATTTATTGCTAATTTATTTTCCACGTTGGAAAGGGGGGGGGCTGGCGGATAAAGAATACAAGAGGAAGACCCTATTGAACGTAATTACCCGAACAAGAATACTTTAAGAGATAGTTTTTATTATTTTTTTCCATAAAACATGGTTATATTTTACCGTTTTGGAGGGCTTCAGCCCGAAAGCTTCCCCCCCCCCCGTAAATCCGCCTGTGCGCTGTAGCACGAACAAAACTAATGGTAATGAAACCAAACACAACAGTTTCGAAGAGCGGACTTTAACCTTTCCAATAAGCCAGATAAAGTGAAGAGAACTATGGTTATTTTAAAATAATTTGCACTACTAACAAAAACCGAACGAACTTATCGATCCATCCAATATGTATTTTATTTCTTTTGTTACCGACAACAAAGAGAAAACTTTTTAAAATAAGATACAAAAACACCAGCATGAGGAAAAAAACAACATTTATATATTTGTGAAATGTCTAAACGCACATTTAGGTACAGTGACTATTTAATATATTATTATCCTATTGTATATTATTATACAATTAGGGAAAGAGTTATTCTCCCAAAATTTGGTTATTTATTATCTTCGAACATATCGAATTTAAAATCGATGCTTGAACACAATGATTGTGTTTTATTTTGGTCCTATCATCTCATATTTAGGGTGGATCAAGGGGGGGGGGCTTTATAGCTGAAGCCTTCCCCCAAAATGTTAAAATATAGCCATGTTTTATGGAAAAATATATTAAAAAATTATCTCTTAAAGTATTATTGTTCGTGTAATGACATATAAAAGGACTTTAAGAATCACTTAAACTCAATTGCATATACGTTGTTAGTTTCTCTATTTTTTTTTCCAAAGTAATTATTGTTATTTTTATGAAAAAAAAGCTTTCGGACTGAAGGCCTCCCCCCCAAAAAAAATTAATTCCTGGATCCGCTTGTGGGTGCATATTTTGGAGCTAATTATTTATTTGATTAATTCAAATATGTTGGAATAGTTCTATCCAAATGTTCATTACCTTGCACGTATCCGTGTCCCTGAAGAGAACAGTCCTGACATTGGCGCTGTTGTTTAAAGTTTTGGCCGTTAGGGTGGAAACTCCTTCTCCTAAAGTTGGAGTACTGATGAAACCAATAACGATAGAAATAACTAAGATCATTTCTAAATAACGACTAGAATTACACCTGTACTTTCTACTAAACCTAACATATGATGGATTTCATGAATCCATTTTGTCGGATGATTGCCAAGTCTTTAAGTGACATTTTATAGCGTTGAATCATTAAGAGTATTGATGAATTTTTCCTTTGTAAAATCAGAAAATTGTATGCTTATAACTATGCTTGGTTTACCCAAGAGTTCGTGTAATTTTAGTGCATTTACGTCTTATTTTTTTTTTTTCAATAAATAAGATTGAATTTCACTAAAATGTTTTTAAAAGTTCAGCTTCATCTGAAAGAATTTTAAATAACATATGATAAAACTATTAAATAAACTATAAAGCCTCTCACAAAAGTATAAATGTTTATTTATTTTATTGAGATTTACAACTGTATTACATGGAAAATACAATAAGTAAATGTGACATTGGTAATATGACATGTACAACATGAAGAGAAACTACCCATTGGTAGCACTCAAATTAAAGTTCTACATTAGAAGGTCCCGAGGCCATCTTTTTTTCAGACGCCTCGAAGGATTATCAGGGATCGAGGAGGAAGCAAGGTTTGAAACGAGATGATTCGGATGGTTCTGCAGTTTGTTATGGAAGGATAGGTATCTGGATTGGGCCAAATCGGAAACATATGGAACATTAAGATCTTTGTGGATGATTTTATTTGTGACAAAGTAAGGAGCGTTGAGGATTTTACGAAGGTTTTTGGATTGTAAGGATTGAATACGAGAGGAATTGGATAGTTTAGTGGAGCCCCAAAGCTCAATTCCTTAAGTCCAAATAGGTCTTATCATTGTCATATATGAGTCGTTTGTAATTGATTGTGAGCTTAGAGCGTTTGTCTAGTAAGTGCTGCAGTAGTCGAAAACGTCGGGCGGTTTTTAGTCGTTTCAGTTTGGTATGGGGATAGTATAAATGCGTATGTAATATAAATAAATACTATGACTAGGTTTCAGAGATGCCCATCTCCCCATCGTCGACGCCGCATGAATCCTCCCCAAGATATTTTATTGTTCTTCTCTTCTAAAACCAATGTTAGTTAGACAAAGTATAATTAAAAAAAAAACCTAGATCATATACAATTACATTTGTTTTGTGTTCTCCCGTTGTCCTCTGGTTTAAAACTTTTTGTAGAGTTAAAGCATGATATCTGGCAGCACTGTAGCTGTTGTAAACAAAGTCAGGTTGGCTTGGGTAATGTTACCCAAACAGTAGTAGTACTTTGTTCCTGATAGTGTGATGTTTACATAGAGGAAATTAAGGATAATGAGTGCTGAAGAGTTGAAAACTGCTAAATGGTTAACAAAGCCTCATTTGTTTCCTGAAGTAATTTCCTAATATTAAATAGTGGCAAATTAAGGATTGTGGTGGTTATGTAGAGGAATAAAAGTGTTTAATGTATTTGTGGTGGATACGTTTTTAACACAGCTTCATTTGTTTCCTGTAGTGATTTCCTGACATCACACTTTTCATTCCAAACTTTAAAACCCCATCAAAACGTGCCCCCCTCATGGCGTAACTTGCGCCATGAAACCCCTGCTAGGTATATGTTTTATTTAGGATTTATCATAATTAAAATAAATATCCTCTCATGTTTGTTTATATTTTACTATATATATATATATATATATATATATATATATATATATATATATAGTAAAATATAAACAAACATGAGAGGATATTTATTTTAATTATGATAAATCCTAAATAAAACATATACCTAGCAGGGGTTTCATGGCGCAAGTTACGCCATGAGGGGGGCACGTTTTGATGGGGTTTTAAAGTATATATATATATATATATATATATATATATATATATATATAAATATATATATATATATATATATATATATATATATATAGACTGTATTTTTCTGATATAGACTGATTTACCATGTATTAATATAAGTAAATTCAATTATGGAATATTCTTACATTATGTCTTGTTTTTACTAATTGTAAATTGACTTATAACCCTATTAGGGTTATAATTTATATATTGGTTTTTAAAAGACTACTAACATCACTTTAACTAATTACTAGTACTAATAATAGAACTGGTAGAGGGGAACTAATTAAGCTAGTGGCCAAATCCTTAAGGCTACCTAGAGGTTTTCATTGCGTATTAACCAATGTGAGAATCTCTTGAGGGAAAGATGGGGTGACTGATTTGGCTAACACGTTTGCAATACATGCATTGTCTGGCAACCAAAAGATTAAGAGTTCCAGTCCTGGTGAAATTTAACTGGTATTAATCATCCTCCCTTTCCCCTGGTCAGAGAAAAACCAGTATAACTAAATAACTGAGATAGGGAAAAAAAGAGTGTGAGTGTCAAGATTTATTTCTTGGGACTGCCAAGAAATAAATATTAACTGTCCCGGACAGGAATCGATTCAGCAATGTTCAGAACCAGGCACTCTGTGACTCTCAGTGGAACGTGTCCTAACTTCACATTCTCTGCCAATGCTGCTGACTTCAGAATTTAAAAGCAGACAAGACCTGCTTAAAAACAAATACTCGCTCTGCCATAATGGTTTATCCATAAAAACTGGCTCAAAAATTATCTCTGCTCTAGTTTCTGCAGGCATGTATTTGGTTTTTCCCTTGACACATATTCTTGTAGCTTCTGCCAACTTTTAACATGCATCCATGAGGGACTCGAAGAATAATGCAAATCCTAACCAATTAATGAAAATAACATATGAAACTGAATGATGAAAATGAAGAATCTCTGAAATATATACACCCAGCTTTCTCTCTCTATCTCTCTCTCCTTCCCCTCCCCCCTCCCTCTCTCTCTCTCTCTCTCTCTCTCTCTCTCTATATATATATATATATATATATATATATATATATATATATATATATATATATATAAAACAAAAGCACATATAAAATTTGAGCTGAATGATTATGTACATAAATTACCATAAAATGCATCTTTTTCAGTTATGCCCAATGAAATATTACTTTTTCTTTGTATTGTACTACATAAGCTTCATCAAAATCAGGAGGACTTTTTCTTTTTTTGGAGTTACAATTTTAAAAAAACACACTTTTCAATGATTATGTGTGTGAGCATAGGGTGCCTGATTTGTTTTTGGTATTATGGTGCTGAATATATTACAGGCCTAGAGAGCTGAAATTTTACAAAATATAAAACAAATCGGTCAATGTATTTTCACAAGATATTGATGATACACACTGATGGTCGACAATACATTATTTTTTTTAATACAAAGATCAATTGAAAATTTGATCTGATTAAAATACTTTTACCTTATATAGTCTTGATTGGAAAGTGAAAAAAAAACCAACAGTTTTGGATGAAATTATTCACTGGTAAAATTCAAGGTATAATTATTTCAATATACAAAGTACTTAAAGAAAAATCAAGTAGAGTTTTTAACGATATAAAAATTAACAAAGTTAAAAATTTATATTTACATAACAACTATATATACATTATGTGATGGTTGAAATATATAATGGCCTCAGTTGTTTATATCAACAAATAATTTAGGTCTTTTTCTTTTTGCGAGTTTGTTTCTTGGCTCCGCTGGTAGAAGCTTGGGAAGCTGTTCCACCACCGACTGAAATAGATTGCTGTGTAGTTGCAGTTGTATCATTTGTTTCTTCATCTGATTCCTATAAAACAGCAGAAGTTAAGTTGTTGAGAGTTAATAGTTAATTTTTTAAATGCTTATGTATTCATAATATATTCATATTAATAAAATAAATATAAACTTGATAATGACATACAATTAATAATTCAGTTGTCTAAGAAAACACCTATTCTTACCAATAACAATAGTTAAAAAAATATCAGATCTCATGGTTGTTTCAGAAAAAATCTGGCGCATCACACGACTTTTACTTACCACCCTCTTCTTAGCAGAAATAAGTATTTTCCGACAAAGAGGAAGAGAAAGTAAATGTTATAGACACCATATAGCATCTTCGGGATACCAAGGGACGCCTCTGTTTCCCATTTTTATGCAGAGTTGAAGTGGCTTTATCCTTCATACCGTCGTAAATATTTCCTGGCATCCTTCCTCTTTCAAGTTATCCAATCCCACCGACCTTCATACATCTCTGACCTCCTCCAATTCAAATCCTCTGTTCGTTCCCGGTCTTTTTTTTTTTTTTTTTTTTTTTTTTTTTTTTTTTTTTTTTTGTTCTTCCCTACCTCGCCTTTTAGGCTATACGGGATTTTCCCGGGCCGGGGGGTGAGGGCGGGGAAATTTAAAATCCCCTCCGGCACCGGGACGCGAACTCGTACTTTTTATATCATCTCAAATCTCTGTTATCCGGTTGCCAGGCAACTAGCGGTGCTGTTACACACGCTTTAGCCTATTCGGCCACCCCGCCCCCCAGTTCGTTCCCGGTCTTCTGACTTGTATATAAGGGCCCACCGAACCGCTGCTTTGAACAGATCTTTCATTATCCGATCCTCATCCCTTTGGAACTCTATCCCTCCCGACATCCATCAATCCAAAACCCTTCCTACCTTTAAATCCCGTCTGTTCAATCATTTCTAATCCATCCAGTCCCCATGAAATTGTAAATAGATACTAATTTAAATATCTATATAAATTATTAGCTCATTTCTTCATTATTTTTACTTCATCCTTTTTATTTAATTTTTAATTATTAACTGATTAAAATTAGAAAGTAACTTATAATTTTTAATTTTATTACTATGACTGTTTAATTACTCTGTATTTTTATTTATGTATCTCTGAGGCTCCTTAGCCCATATTTATGTCTTTCTGTATTATTCTAAAGGGACTTGTCCCAGAATAAATAAAGTATTATTATTATTATTATTATATTTATTTACATTTTATTGTGGGTATTTTTATTTGTTGTCATTGAAATCTATACAATTAAATATTAAATAATACCAATGATAGCATTTATGAAAACCGCTTATGTATATATAGAAAATATTGTCAGAGTCCGTATTATATTAAGCTCATGTTACATATGGAAGCCTGTTCTAATATTTCGGACGCGCTCGTATTCCTTTGATTTCTCCATTACAACTATTATCCGTCACAACCTCTTATTTCTTCTTTAGTTAATTATCAAATTCTTTTATATTTAACTATTTTTTATATCAAAAATTAATGTGAAATGGTTAATTATATCCCAATGGTATAAAGTAATCTTCCAAGATTATATTATTATTATTTATTAAATATAAGAGAGATGTTACAATATATTAAAGACTTATAAAAAACAGGTCTACAAATCTCTTACAAAAAAACAGAAAGAATGATAACAGACCCAGACTTCGAGAAGAAAATAGTAGAAATGAAATACGGACCAATAAAAGTAACAATAAAATTTAAGTACCTGGGTGAGATTATATATAACAATGGTTTGGAAAAGAAAAAATCATCAAAGTATGAAAGAAAGAATCATCAAACTAGAGAGACTACGTTTTGCAACCAATAACGTGTATAATAAGAAAAACCTGCCCACAAAAGCGAAAATACGCCACTACAACATAGTCGTTAAACCGGTAATACTAAATGGGACGGAAACCACATGTCTCCCCACTCTAGAAAAACTACTTAAAATAGAACGAAGAATCCCTAACCACCCCAAAAAGACACAAGAAGGAGACAGGCTAAGACCCAACCACAAAATTTACAAAGACATAAAGGCCCTAGAAACAGAAATAAGGATAAGGAGACTGAAATTCCATGGATATATGGCAAGAATGATCCCGGAAAGACTAAACAAGGAAATATTCCAGAAAATCCGAGGGTACAAAAGCTCAGGAGGATACAGCAAGCAGATGAAAGAAGAAACGGAAAGACTGAAGGAAATCAAGGTTCTTGTGGGAAAGACAAATTTGAAAAAGGTAGTTGCATGGCCATAAGAAAGAAAATAAAAGCATTCAGAGATAATGAGGGAAAATGGAAGGAAAGAAAAAACATCACGCTGTTTTTGTTCAGGCTGTCCAAAGAATAAAAAAATTGACCTCCACCAACAAAAATTCTTTTTATGGTGGTGCCTATTTCTGATGAGAAATTATAAATTCACAGCTGCAATTTATATAAAGCTATTACAGAGGTTATATTTATTTAAAAAACAACTATAAGAGGCCAAGTTGGCTGGGTGTGTTAAGAGATCACTTTACCAACTTTAAGATAGAAGTGGTGATGGTTCGAATCTGGCCGGGGTAGGTTGAAATTTCTAATCTCGACTTACCTCCACTCTGACTAGAAAAAGTCAGTTACTTGTAGGACAAACACTACAAGCTACAAAGAGCCATTTCGGGAATAAAAAGAAAGAAAAAAAAAAAATGCAAGATATTACATACCTCGTGCTGCCTCTTCATTACTTCTTCTAATCGCTTAGTATTCAGACGAAAATCTCTTGTTGTAGTAAGTTTTAAATTAGATGACAATGAGGGATCCTGAAATAATAACAATAAACTATAATACAATGAAATATATGATTATAATAAATCTAACCTTTGCTTAAAAAAATTTAGAATTTGGAGTTCATGTAAATAATATAATGAACTATGACAAAACAAAAAAAGAAGTTTGAAAAAAAAAATGAATAGAGAAGATTGAAATGTTTTTAAAAAATTTACAATGTAGAATTTAGTTAAGGTGAAAATTTGAAGAAATCTGTATATGCACATATATTTATTTAAAATTGTATATTGACCAGAATAGGAATTCCAGAAAAATCTTGATGGCCATTTGTAACAATAAATAAATAAACGACTGCAACCCCCAACTAACTTCCCAATCATATTTTCACTTACTAAAGTAAAAATATGATGATTGAGTCACAATAATAGGTATGTAGATCTTCCTGGATATAATAACGCTACTATTGATGTTGGATAAATTGTTAATCAAATATGAGTAACGAAATAATAGAAAATATTTTATTTAAACGTTGAACTTATAATTACATGATCTACAATTATTTCATGAAATTTTTATGTCATTCAGTTTAAATGATATTATTAAATTAAAAATTGATCAAGACAAAAAAAAAACAATGTAATTATACCTTGCATTTGATTGATAATTGGGTTACACATTTGGTGAAGTTTTCAAGTTCAGCGACAAGTTTTGGAATGTAAACAGTTTGTTTCTTAGCTTGGCGAAGAATTTTGGCAGAAATTTTCTTCTCCTCTTCTCCCGCAACACTATCCACAGACTGAAACATACGATTTCTTTATCGTATCGATTCTGTATCGTAATTTAGAAATTAATAAGGAAGAAACTGTATATTTTAACATGCTTAAAAAAATAGATATAGTACTTAATTTTGATAACTTTACAAACATTGACTATAGTATTTCAATAAATAAATATAAAGTGAAATTGACATTTTATTCAAAATATTCGTAACTTACTTCGATATGCAAGAGGAAGTCTGCCACCTGTGTAGAAAGATGTGATGCTGCAAGTTTTACTAATTTTCCAAATCTACAATTAAAAGAAGTTATCATTAAACAATAATATCTGATATTTGTAAATTCAATAAAAACATGTGTAACCTACATAACTGCACATTTTACTAAGTTTCGCTTGGCTGGATATAACTTTCGTTAAGCCAATTCAACATTATTGTTCAGCACTAATGCATTACCCACACTACCATTAGTGACCAAGATGGAAGAGGAAAATATTATTAACTAATCGCCCAGCTGTCTCAGATACTGAAGAATCCAATAACATATCTTTTAGTTACACAAATTCAATGTGTTATAAGAGCAAACTTTGAATGATAGCGATGTACTAGCCAAGTTTTTTTTTAGTTTTTCCAAAATATCAGTGCTGTTGTGAGTTAAGGTTCAATTAAAGACCTGTATATATTTTTTTGTTTACAAAGATTTCTAGGTAAACCCTCAATCATGATCTATAGGTAAACTCTAAGGCATTCTAATATTGCTAACATCCTGGTATATATTCTTAAGATATAAATCCTGGTAATATTTTTAAAATAAAAAGTATACACACTTTCTTTCATCATTATACTTTTAAAAACCCTTAAAATAATTAGAAAAAACTCATAAGGCTTCAGCTGCGACTTGAGACATTATGCTGAGTTCTTAGGGCAGAAGTTGAGAAAGAAACTAATGTTCTCCAAGAGCAAACAATTCGTTTGACCAATTACAAAGATCAAAACTAATAAAATTAATTTTCGTAACTTAAGCACTTACCTCGCTTCTTGATATGCGGGATTGATATTGGTAGACCTCCCTTGGAAATACTTAGTGAGGGCACTAAGGCTGGAGTATAGATGATGCAAAGTCTTACACAACAGTTCTGCGTTAGTGGCACAACTGATCGTGGTGAGGATCTGGGCTGTCGAAGAAATGAAACCTGCCTGAATTACAGCTTCTTTCTCGACTCTCTTCAGCTTTAGTTTACCTGAACAGATCAATAGATGGTAAGTGATACCTCTAATAGTAAAAAAAGAAAGTTAAAATTAAAAATGAAAATATTTCATGTTATACCATATCTGCCATGATAGACAGATATAATAAAACTTCAAACAGCTATATTAAATAGAGTAATGATATAAGTACAATAATAAAAAAAATTGCTAAGTAAAACTAATATTCAGTTTTAACAAGGTTATCTGTTTCAATGTTTTAATAATATTGCATCCATTTTATCAGTGTAGGCTTGTAAGTCGACTCAAACCTCTACTACAATTATAGTATCTACCAATTTTGGAGATTGCAATATTCAACTACTTCCCAACTTTTTCAGAAAATTCCCGTGAAGCAACATTTTCACAAACATGCTATAAAATTAATACAAATAAAAAATAAAATTTTAATATGGAAATAGCATGAAGTTATTAAATTTTAAGTTAATTAACTTAAGATGTAAACACAACTTTTTACTTTCACTTACCAATATAAGTAATAAATAGTAAAGGTAAGTATTGCGATCGTGAAAAATTTTGAATCTGAGTTTTCAACGGAAATACACATTTTGAGGTCCCCAGAGTCCATATAACAAAGTCACACAAAATGGCGTGTGTGTATCTGTGTTAATAGTCTAGCTCAAAAACAAAAAGTCATACGGAAGTGAAATTGCACATTTAAGGTTTTTATATGCTTACAGCAACTTTTTCGTCAAAATTAGCTTACCGGAAGTGGCACTTTTATAATGGACTAAACACATTATTACGAATATCTAGAAAACGGTTCTAACAATTTTGGTTAAATTCATCATATCAGGGTAAAATTAAGCAGTTTTAAATAAAATGTGGTTATTATTCTCATTGATGTTCTCTAACAGGGCTTAAATGGATAATTTTCAATATTAGCTTCCTCTAAAGTACATTTAATTTTTTTTATTTGAAACAATTGACCATTTCACATTAATTTCTAATATGAAAAATGGTTAAATATAAAATATGAAAGAATTTGATAATCAACTAAAGGAGAAATAAGAGATCGTAACTGAGAATAACTGTAATTAAGGAACCAAGGAAGAGGAGCGCACCCAAAAGATTAGAACATGTTTCCATACGTATCATGAAATTAATATAATACGGACTTCGACAATATTATATGAATATAGATATGTGGCTTTCATAAATGTTATTGTTGGTATTATTTAATATTTAATTATATATAATACAGCGATATAAATATTAAAATTTGTATATATGAGGGTACTTATATAAATGAAAGTACCCACAATGAAATATAAATAAATATAGAGTCTATAATTTTTACTTTGTTTCACTTTGTCTCAAAATACTTATTTCGCTAAGATAAGTGAAACTTGTGTGATGTGCGCACCACAACAGATTTTTTTTTAAGGGTTGTTATAATTCTTTATGAGAGCATATAATGTTCCAACACTACTTATTAATCATTTATCTTCAAAATGGTTGATGATAAAAAAAAGGTTCTGGGTTCAGTACCATGCAGAGAAGGTACTGTTTCTAGGTTAACGGTTGTGGATCATGCAAGGAGGTGATTTGTTTATGGTATAATAAGGTTCTATGTTTTTTCTTGTATGATTTTTGATTGTTTTACTAAATCTGAGGGAGGGAATAGACATTTTTTTTTTCTTTTATTAAAAAAGTTTTTATTTTATCTATAGTATCTAGTGAAAACTGTTAAATTAATTAATTAACACTAATTATAACAATGTTAAATCTATGATATTATGACACATAATTATTATTAATAGAATTTTACCTTCTGGATTGTTTATTATACTTTGTCCAGAAAAGTATATGACATATTCCGCCTTTGTCCGCTGTATAAGCCAGTCAAATGATGAGAGACGTGTATTTAGTGAGTTACAAAGCAAAGGTAAGACAATAGCCTTTGTTTGTTCCGTAACTGAACAAAATTCGCAATCTGGTTTCTCCGTCTCCACCTGAATTGAGAATAAATCATAAATATCTTAATAATAAAGAAAATTGTCATAATTCAAAAACTAATGAATTTAATATTTTATAAAAACAATAATTATCATCACAGTACAGTGTAATGTTGGATTATAATAATAAAATTTGCATTACTATTAGGTAAAAACATTACTTCCTAAGATTCATTAAAAATAAAAACACCTAAGGTGTGTACTTAAGACCACAGGATATAAGTGAAAATATCAACAAGGCCAGATTAATAATTTGAAATTGAATTATAAATAATATCTCATTACAAAGAAGATGGAATGCTTAACATTTCTCTCGCTCACAGTATACAGATCCGATTTTTAGTATCTGAAATATTTTAATCCGTATGTTCAACTAACCTTATCATTTGGTTTTCAACACTTTTTTTTCCTTTTCACCTCTCTAACACAGCGTCGTTTTAAGATACAATTTTGAATTATAGCCTATTACAGAGAGGATGAAATGAAGAACAATTTCCTCGCTCACAGTATGCGGGCCTGATTTATAGTTTCTGAGATATTTTAATCCATATGTAAAAATATTTTAATTAGTCGACTTTAGCCGACTTTACTCAAGCGTTAATGACGAACGAAATCTGACGGACCAATCTAATTCACTCTCGACAAAGAAGTGCAAAACGTTTTCACTTCAATTAATCTAATCAGGATTATCAAAATAATTTATATAAAATATTACAAAAGCATTTAACTTACCTCATTGATTGTACCATAAAGTTGACAAAGATGAAGGCCCAAATTGTCGTAAAGAGCAGAATCGGATTTAATTCTCTGGCTCAATCTTATGAGCAGAGTGAGAATACATTTAGTGTCTGCGACTGAGTCGATAGCTCTTTTCTCGATCACCTCTCCCAACCAAGCATGTACCTGTAAGTAAAAGTATAACATCTATTATCAATTCTGGATAACTGAATTTCAAGGTAACATTGAAATGAAATTTAAGTTATTTAAATAATTTTAAAGTTAAACAAAAATTGTCATCTATCATCTTCTATATATATAAAAATGAATGTATGTCTGTCTGTTTGTCCTTTGTGCATTACTAAACCATTCATCTGATCGCCATGAAACTTTGGGAAGTTGTTCCGTACACTCCTGAGAAGGTTTCTGGCATAGTACTTCTGTCATACAATAATTTTATTTAAATAATAATAATATAATAATAATAATAAGGCTTAGCGAACCCGAAGGTTCGATGCCGACACCACCAATCGCTTGTTACACACCTCCCTCCACCGTTCGCCGTCCAAACCCAGTCCCTTCAGATCGGCTTTAATGCAATCTTCCCACCTTCGCTTCGGTCTACCCCTCGGACGCTTACCATTCGGCACAGCAAATATTAACCTTTTAGGAATTCTCTCGTTACTAAGCCCAACAACTTTACAAGCCCATTTGATTCGCCGCGATGAAATTACCTCAATTATATTACCCGGATACATCTCACGCAATTCGGCGTTGTGTAACCGTCTGAACTCTCCGGTTAACTCATCCTTCTTTGGTCCGAATATTCTACGCAATACTTTATTTTCAAAAACCTTAAGATGCTGCTCATCCCTTAATGTAAGCGGCCAAGTTTCGCATCCATAAAGAACTGTAGGCAAGATAATTGTTTTATAGATTCTAATTTTTAAGTTTCGGGACAAGAGGCGCGAACTAAGTAGTTTTGTCACAGAAAAATAACAAGCATTCCCCGCCTTCAGTCTAACCTTAATCTCTTCTTCAATTTCGTTTTTTCTAGTTATCGTAGAACCTAGATACCTAAATTTATCTACCTGTTCAAACATATTACCATCTATATCGATATCACCAGTAGTATCGCCATTTTTGCAGCTAACCATATATTTTGTTTTATCCACGTTTATTTCTAGTCCTAGTTCTTTACCGGCTTTCATTAACGTTGTCGTATTTAGTTTTATAGTTTCAACGTCTTCGCTTAACAGTACCAGATCATCAGCATAGCCCAGCACGGATGTTGTCCCGCCCAGATCCAACCCTTTCTCGGTTCGCATTACCTCCCTAATGGCATGTTCTAATGCCAAATTGAACAGGACAGGCGAAAGAGAATCCCCCTGTTTTAAGCCCGAACGAACCTCAAATTTTTCGGACAAATTATTACCGATTCTAACTTTATTGAGTGTCTCCGTCAAGCACACCCTGACTAGATTTACTAGTTTTTTTGGAATCCCCTGCTCGATTAGAATATTATACAGTTTCTGGCGGTCAATAGAATCGTAAGCCTTTTTAAAATCTATATACAGCTGGTGAACAATACCGTTATACTCCAATTTTTTCTCTAATATTTGCCGTAAAGAAAATATTTGATCAATAGTCGAACGATTCCGTCTAAATCCGCATTGGTAGTCTCCGATAATTTCCTCGGCGTATTCCGCGATTCGACTGGTTAAGATTAAAGTGAATATTTTATAACATACCGGAAGGAGTGAAATTCCTCGATAGTTATTACAATCCGTCCTCGGACCCTTTTTGTGAATTGGAATAAGAATAGATTCTTTCCATTCTTCAGGTAATTTCTCGTTCACCCAGATCTTTTTAACCAACCGATGTATTTTAGAAACTCCAGCTTCTCCGCATGCCTTAATTAGTTCAGTAGGAATATTATCGATTCCCGCTGCTTTATATGATTTTAATTTTCCGATAGCTACTTCAACTTCCTCTTTACTTGGTCCTTCTATTAATGGTTCAGCACTCTGGTACTCAGAAGGAGGACACAGATCACAATTTCCCATATTTAAAATATTGTCAAAGTGGTCCTTAAACTTATTCAATATGTCAACCGGATCGGTCAGAATATTGTTATTATCATCCCTAATTCCAGACGTTACGGGCCCTACATATTTACGTGATCTGTTTATACCTTTGTACATGTCTCTTACGTTATTTTCGATTCTATTAGTTTCTATTTCAATTATTTTATTTTTAAGATACTCCCTTTTTTTATTTTTGAGCAATTTTGTCGTTTCGTTCTTTGAGATTCGGAAGTATTCCAGATTGTCTTCGCTAGGATTATTTAGAGCTTTTAATTTAGCGGCTTTTCTTTTTTCACACATTTTTAAGCAATCTTCATCAAACCACGGTTTGTTATTCTTGTTTTCCTTTTTTCCTAGACACGAGTTACCGACCGCTTTAATATTATCTCTGATCTCTATCCATAACTTGTCAATATCTTCGTGGTCCTCGTCAGGAAGCTCTAAAGCTTCAAACCTATTCTTAACATCTAGCTCGAATTGGTTTCTAATTGATGGATTTTTTAATTTTTCCGAATTAAAATTCTCAAAATCGAAACGGTTTTCTTTTCTCTTTTTTATATTAAGTTTTTGTCGAAGTTTCGCGATTACTAATTCATGATCCGACCCACATTCTGCTCCGCGATAAGACCGTACATTAATTATACTGCTTTGCCAGCTGTGTTGTATCAAGACATGATCGATTTGATTTCGTGTTTGCGAATCCGGTGATGTCCAAGTATATTTATGAATATCCTTATGTTTAAACGTCGTACTTTTAATTATCAGGTTTTTCGAGATGGCAAAGTTTATCAGACGGATCCCATTATCATTACTATATTCGTGCAAACTTTCTTTACCAATCGTCGGAATATAAACTTCTTCCCTTCCTACCTTTGTGTTCGCGTCACCTACAATTATTTTCATGTAGTTTCGCGGTAGTTTATACAATAATTTTATTTATGTAAAAAAAATAAAAATGTAAATGTTTTTCTGTTCAAAGCCACAAAAAAATGTGTCGCTCTAAACTGAGCGCCAAAACTTGGCTAAAGTCTTCCCCTTGAAACCCTTTTAATTTATGTGTATAACATACTTTTCCGAAAAAAAAAAGAAGCTAAAAAATGTTATGATGAATTCAATATTTTATTTGATGATAACTAAAAAAGTATAGAATTTTGACTGATAATACCCACATTTATATGAAAGATTTCTGAATTGCTGACAAAAAAAATCATCGAAATCGGACAGTTCATTGCAGAGTTATAGAGTTTTAAACATTTACTGCTTTCTCTTCAGAAAAGGCCATTTCCTTTTGCTTCCTCACTACCGAAGGTAAGGCAAGCATTTTTATTTATTTATTGATTAATCGAAAATTTTATAATTACTACAGTAATTGAAGTTATCATTTGAAGAAGTTATATGATTCTCCTTATGTAGGTTAATACTATTATATGTTCTTTATATTAAGTTTTTATTTTAGTTTTATAAGTTCAACTCAGACTGTTTCTGATTATTATGAATGAGGGCGTATTCACTTAGATGATTATGAATGTTCAATTAGAATCATGAGAAAAAAAATTATTAGAATTAGTTTAAATTGAAGCCATTTTACAGACAAATTTGTTTCCCAACTTTTTAAAAATGACAGATATTCTTTGCTATTAATCTACTCTTATGTGCTTTCTATTGTTTTTCTTTTTCATTTTGCCAGGCTAAGCCACAGCAGCGCGTGGCCGGGTAAAGCTAGTAATATCTAAAGCTGAAGAGCTTGTTTGAACTTGTTAATTTCAGTAACTAGTAATTCAATCAAATAGATTCTTATTGTGTTAAATAGATTGTTTATTTAGGAAGAAATAAAGTTTTTATAACATCACACTAAAAAAAATAACTCCTTATGAGACGAAAGGCAGAATAATATTAATAGTTACTTTTACAACGCACTGGCCGGAGACAGGGAGCTGAAGACATAAAATGTTAACACCATTTATCAAAACTGACAATAGCTTCTTATGATTCGCATCTTCTTCTTCCTCTTCCATATCCAAAATTTGACCAAGAGATTTCAAATAGCATTTTAAAATCCTTTCTAGTTGGTTATTAAGACCTTCACTTTCTTCTACTCCACCTAAAATTAGGACAATTTTATGTTATATGATCATTTATGCTAAAGTTATTCAGGATTATGGTTTAAGAAACCTTACAAGCTTCAGAAAGGAAAGCAGAGAGTTTAACGCTGAAGTGCTCTGTGATTAGTGAGAATACTTCGGTGAAATTTTCAATTGCAAGTATTGCTGTCGCAGGATCAAATTCCATCATTTTAGGAATAGCTTTCATCACCCTCTCGAACAATAATCTAAAGCATTAAATTATTGGAAAATTTAAAAAAAATGACATTAAAATGCTAAATAAATAACTTATAACGAATGGCAACGCACTTTCCCAATTCGACTAGGTTCGTGTAGACACTTCTAGGTTTGTAATGTTCAAGTTGCTCCTTTGTTTTTTCTAAAACACTAGCACAAGTTCCCATTGCATAGCGATGAATGGGCCGACGACCCTTCAGATCTTCTAGTACATCATCTCCGCACCAATCCACTGAATCACTAAAACAGAACAATCTTTCGGTCATCACAAATTCTCAATGTAATTTATTTAACATAACTAATATATCAGCATTAATACAAAATATTTTAACAAGAGGCAATTTTATTTTACTGTACTTGTTACACCAAAAGTCATAAAATAAAACTAAAGGCCTTTGTACACACTAGTGTTTTTGTGAATTACTACAACTGACACTAGTGCTTGTCAGATGTTTTTAAATTAAATAATTTTTTATTCACAATAAAAATAAACATTAATATAGTCCTAAAATTATTATTAAAACATAATTTACCATATCAAAAGTGTCAAAAGTCTTTGAACTGTTTCGAAATCAAGAACCGTAGGAGGGGGAATAAACACTGAAGCTTTTTTTGGGACTCCTCTCGCTGCTTTCTTTTCTCCTTCTTTCTTATTCGGTTTGTAACTCTATAAAATATAAATACTTTTCAAAGATAATATGGAAAGAAAAATATTAATAATAAAATATTAAATAACAGCTATAAACCTTGGCAAAGTCCAAAAGACCCGAGTGAGCACGATACAAAGCAAGAAAAGGACCCATCGTCTCGACAGTTATGTTGAGATCCCATTTCCACAGAAAGTAAGCGAGGAGGGCCTCAAAGATGGAAAGTCCTTGCTTTAAGGTCTCGACTTTTAAACTTTCTTCCAGAGGGCTTTCTGCATCTTCCTCCTTTAACACAATTTAAACCATAATTGATGAGATATACCTTACGTGGTTAGGATATCAGAAGACAACATAGATAATAAACATTTATATACTGTTTTGAAAGGAAATCACTACTTTCTAAGTCACAGGCTTATCAGACAATTCAGTAATTAATAAAACAAAATTTGATATATATTGTAATGTATACCTTTATTGGAAGTGGGTAAAAATGATTTAATAAATTAATGTTGAACAATTAAAAGGCAAGCTAATCTAGTTCTACTAGTGCAGGGAAAAGAAAATGGCTACTCTGTAGTTTCCCAAGAAGGAAAATCCCAAAGAGGAGAGGGACAAAGGTTTTTGTTTTGGCGAGTAGTTGGTTTTTGGCTGGGGTGAAGAGAGGATGGGAGAAGTGATCCCGGCTCCAGTGGGTAAAACCCAGTAATAGTATTACCATCTTAGAAGATCTTGTTTGGCAGAGAGAATAGTTGTTTGGAATCGAAAGAGAGAAGATTTCCCAGAGAGCTTGAGTTGAGTGGAAGAATAGTGTTACCATTTTGCGATATGTGTTTGGCAGAACATAAGAAAATGTGTGAAGAAAAATGAGTTCAGTGCCCACAAAGGAAGAAACATTGTACGTAGAAAAAAAGTTAGCTTGTCAATTCATACTTGACTTTATTTTAAAATCAATGTTTAATTTTAATATATATAGTGTAAATAATAATAGTTTGTCTGAGTTGATCTGATTGTCACTAACCCACACCCGAGATAAATAAATATATTAATTTTCTTATAATTTTTATTTATTTAACAACCTCTTATTTCTTTTGGAAGTATCTTAAGGGTATAAAGTGATCTTCTGAGGTTATATTATTATTATTATTATTTTAAAATATAACAGGGATGTTACAATATATTTAAAAGATTTTTATAAGTTAGTAGGTTGTAATTAGAAAAATTCAAACTAAACAGTGTTTTGTCTATATTTAAGTTACAGGTAAAGAATAAAAAACCCTGCAATGTTTCGCCAATTCAGTCATCATCAAGACAGAAAAGAAAAGAAATCGAAGATCATATCCAACTACATACTGTTTTTTTTTGTTGTCTTGTTCTCCCTTCCTCCTCTTTAGGCTATATGGGGTTTTCCTGGGCCGAGGAGTTAGGGCGGGGGATTAATGCCACAGTTAAAAGCCCCTCCCGGCACCAGGATGTGAACTCGTAATAATTTTACCAAATTATTTTCCATCAGGTGGCCTGGCAATGCGTGTGCATAGTGCGATCAGCCACCCTGTCTTCTACCTACTGGCTTTTTTTACATAATATTTTTAGTTTCAACAGTCATGTTAAAAACATCATAATTTAATTTTTAAAGAAAAATATTAATATTGTCTCCCAAACTCAAAATTAATTAAATATATATTATTAGGAATAGGATATGCCATTGTGTGAGATTTTTAACAAACTTGCCATAGTGGAAATTATTGTATTTAAATAAGAGATTGTTATCCATGGTTTTTTTTCTTTAACCATATGCTGCCAAAAATATAAGGACTGTCGATAACTGTTTTAGTGTTATTGGTAACAAAGGAAGTACAAGTATATTTATTAAATTTAATTTGATGTACCAAATGTTTTGATAAAGTTAATTTATCTATTCTAAATATTCATAGACATCAACTTCACCAAGCAATCTACTAAGGAGTTTAAGAAGATGTGCAAGTACGTTTCCTGAGGACGGATAGAGTTATTTCCAGTCAGTTCTTTTTTTTTTTAAATTAATTTTTTTTTTTTATTCATTAAACTATAAATAAATCCCTTTAGAATCATGGATAATAAAGACACATTTTGGAAAAAAAAAAGAGATTTTTTATTAAACAATATATTCATTTTGAAAATAAAAATCTGGTGCAGTGCATAAGACAACTAACTACCCTACTTTCAGTAGACATTAATTGTTTTAAAAGTTGATAAACTTAATAAAATACTATTTCCATTAAAATAAAAACTTAAGATAATTAATATACAGTAAAGTAAATATGTGCACAGTATATTGTTTGTTAAACAGAAAATAAATTTTAAAACTCTTTTCTTTTAATTAATTTTAAGGTTCTTTTCTTAGCCCTGATGATGGCCTGAACTTCAGGTCGAAACGTCGGCAAATGACAAAATAAATATTATCATTTATTTTTGCCTTCTTATTTGACTGATCGCCCCAACTATTCTTCTCCTCATTATTCATGACAGTTAACTATTTAATCACTATTAAAATTTTCCATTTAATGCCCAAAAAATAAAATTCGAGTTTCCATGGAAATATTCATTTTCCTTTTATTTTATATAAATGTAAATCTTGAGTTTTTGCTGTGTATCAGGCGCACGTTTCCCTCAAATTTAAAAGCAATAGTGTTTGTTGAAAATATTCCTCAAGCATTTATTAGCTTATCAGGTTGGCCATAAGCATTCGAGCTTATTTATATTGAATACCATTTATATAAACAGACAAAAATTTATTCTTCATATCCAAAAAATATTACTTTCGATAATAATACTCACTAAATCAAGATTTTTGGGAGTACAACTTGAGAACCTGGTAACAAGGGAATCCATTATAGTGAACAGCCTTTCTCTATTTTGTCTATATTCGTAATCATCTTCCATACTTGACATCAGCTGATTTGATGTGATAATAATTTGTTGCACGACAAATATTAAATGACCCAAAGGCTCCTATAAAATTTAATTAGATTAATAAGAAAATTTAAATGGTTTTATAATAACAATAAAAAAAAAAGAAGATATAATGTTGAAAAATAATATAAATTTAAATTAAATATTACATACATTTATAATAACTTTATCATTTTTAATAGATACTGCTTGACCGAGTTTTAGTGGTGGTAACACTGTAGTATCGGGATCATAATACTGACTGAGATGAGTCAGAAAAATCTCTGATGTTGGAAGGCATAGTTCTGGATTTTGAAGAAGTGCTCGTGTAATTCCTTAAACATATGAAACAATACAATTAACTACAATCACCTATAACTTTACATTTAGCTCATAATTTAAAACCTAGCTTCAAAAATTAATGATAAATTTGATTAAAATCAACTCACAATCAAAATAATAAATAGTCTATTTTTTAGATACCTTCGTACAAGCAAAGTTTTACTTCCACTTGTTGAACGAAACATCGCTTGAGAATATTCACAACTTCGAAACATATGCCTTCATTGTTATGAGAATTAATAGCACCATTCTGCTGGCTGTGAACTTCAAGGCGATTCTGGAAAAATTTAGTAAAACTGTTAATATGTGTTGCTAATTACAGTTATTATAAGCAAAATTTTCACATACTAGATAAATTAATAATATTTCAATAAAATACATACATTAAAGCTTTTATTAATTTCAATAAAACATTATATAACGTAACTATCTATACCTTGCTATTTTATCACCTGCATTCAATTTGGATTTAACAAGTATCTACTGAATTAATTGGACCAGTTTTATGACTTAATACAAACAAATAATAAGAGACTAGAAAAGATTTTCATCCTAAAACAAGAGCTTAAAAATGATGGGAAGTAGCTCAGAATATGCGCACACCTTATTTGTCAATTTCAAAGCAGCCTATGATTTGGTGGACATAAACTGTCTCTAGAAGATCATGACTGAGCTGGAAGCTTCGGAGAAGTATCTGAAACCTTTAAAGTTTGAACTGGATTGCTGCAAGTAGATTTTTGCCGATGCTGTTCAACTTAGCAATGGAGAAGGTGATTAAAACATCACATGAAAATGAAGGGGTGCACATTGAATGAATCATAACCTCTTTGGGATATGCAGACGATGTAGCTATCTTTAGAAGCTATCAAGAGGAAATTAAGAGACTCGCTAAGACTATAATAAGAAAAGCAGCACAAATCGACCAATAAGTAAATGAAGACATTACAAAATATATAATAATTGAGGGTAGATGGTTGACTGTAGTGAATAATTGGAGAGAAGGGTGGTTTGGACGATCAATCAAAATAAAAATTAGCAAAAATAAATATTATTATTTATTTTCAAAATATATAAATAATAATATTTATTTAATATTCTGTTCAAAATATATAATAATTGTGGTTTGATGGTTGACTGTCATGAATAATGAAGAGAAGGATAGTTGGGATGATCAGTCATAAAGAAACTTTCAAATAAAATAATATTTATTTTAACATTTGCCGACGTTTCGACCTGCAGTTCAAGCCTTCATCAGGGCTGTTCGAAGATATTGCTTGAATAGAGTCAAGTCACTCTATTCAAGCAGTATCTTTGAACAGCCCTGATGAAGGCCTGAAATTTAGGTCGAAATGTCGGCAAATGTTAAAATAAATATTTATTTTTGCCATTTTCTTTCTGACTGATCACCCCAACTATCCTACTCTTCAAAATATATAATAGTAAGCCAAATTCCATTCTGGCAGCAGGATTTGTGCAAAAGGGAAATCATTACCGAAAGTAGAAAAATTCAAATACCGCTGTTTCACAATAACCTCAATAAAAGACCAATGGTCAAAAATAGACCAGCATATAAGAAGTGCAAACAGAACTTTCTTCCCTCTTTCAAAGGTAACAAAGGAATCCCCCAAAAATTTCTATTAGTATCAAAATGCAGGTGTACAATGCTATGACGAAACCAGATCTGATATTTAAAGTAACTTCAAATGATATTAACAGGTAGCTAAGCTAGTATAATACAGTTCTTCAAATTAATTGACATTTCTGGTTTCTGCATCGTTGGTCGTAGTCTGATATCGTGTAGCATAAAGCCTTCCTCCATAAAATATCAAAAATAAAAGAAAATTTTCGAATAGGATTGAAATTTTCCTGATATTAGACTGACCTAACAAAAATTTTTTTAGTTCTAAATATTTATACAGATAAAAGTAGATTTACCTGAGTAAATATACTAGGGCAGGTGTAGGTCTGAAAACTGTTCTGGCTTAGCGTAACAAATCCTTTCATTTTTAATCTTTTCAAAAGTTGTAGAAAGCCTATTACGGCCACCTTTCGAGTATTCATGTTGCTGAAAATATTTTGAATACATTACTTAGTTATAATAAATTTACAATATTTCTCTAATTACAAACTTGCAGTGCATTAAAACACAGAAAAAAAATAATTAAAATAGCACATTTTGAATAATAGACTTGATTGAATTAGTTATATAAACAAAACCACTTTAAAACGCCATTGAATAAGGAGATTTCGGACTTCAGAGAGGATCTTATAATTAACTGAATCAAAGATCTTCAAGAAATAGATGAAAACTAGGATAGCTGTTATCTGTTTATCTATGGAAGATATATGAGGCATTGGTCATAAAACTTATCTAAAGTTTGTTATGAACTTATATTTATAGCAACAATGAATATCATTCTGAAATTCAGTGGTGCCGGTTTGGATTCGGCCTGGGCGGTTTAAAATTTAATTCATGGCAAACCCACGGATTGAATATCAACTTCCCTGCTTTTATTACAATAGATTTGCTTATACCTCTAGAATTATCTCCTCTCTACATACACAAGAAATTACCAGATAGGAGCAAAAGAAATTTTTGAAAAAAAGTAGGAAATTTGTTTTAAAAAAATATCTGGTGTGTCCACTCACTCGACTTTCCTACCTATTTCAGAAAAGGTTTTATATCTTAACATATGTTCACGAAGAAACAAAAGAGAAAGAGCCGTAACCTTCTTACATTGGAAATTGAATAGCTGTAATTTCGTTAATAGTTGTCCAAAATGAAAGATTTTTATATGGATTTGTAGGGAATTTTACTACCTTTCAAACGACAGACAGATCAGAAATTTGACCCGATTGCAATACTTCCTTTACCTAGTATAGGTAGGAAAGTAATAAGTTAAAAAATGTGTAAAAAATAGAATAAGCTGTATCATCGCTAATACTGGTTCGATTCCAATGATTTTTTTTTGTTTTGTTGGCAATTTAATTACCTTTCAAAGTTTTATTATAAATTTTACCGTATAATAGATACTTAGGGAGTTAGGCACCATAACATTTTTCTTTTCTTTGTAACTTTTTTTCCTGAATTTAGTCTATATACGAAAATTAAAAGGACAATGATTAGAACATTATAGGAAAGTTTCATCAAAATCGTTAGAGCCGTTTTGGCGCTACAGTCGATAGAAAAGCATGTTTTTCATTTATTACGCGCAAGCTATTGTGCATGGAGCACCGAATTTCTGTCACAGTTATCAGTAGTCAAAACCCTACAAAATAAAAAAAGAAGCAACAAAATCAGTTCAGTAGTTCCCGAGAAAATCTTGGCACAGACAGACAGACCAATGGCTAAAAATGTGTTTTTCGGCCTCAGGGGGCTCTGAAACGTATAGTTCCGTCGAAAACTGCATAACGGAAATTTGACCGGATTGCAATACTTTTCTTACCTAGTATAGGTAGGAAAGTAAAAAGAATAATGTTGGTATTAAATAATGGTAAGTGGCTGATAGATGTGCCTCATATATAAGTTTATAATAAAAAAAGTGATTAAGACTATACTAACTGTGCAAACAGTGCCTTTCTTAAAACTAGGATGAGTGAATCTCGAATCTTGTGAGACACTTTTATAAGGGAGACGATAGCGGTTGTCAATCTATAAGCAGCGACTTCCGGCAGCTCAGGCAGCTCTTCTAGCAATCTTCCGATCGAATGAGGGAATTCCAGCACAGCCAATGGGTTAGTATCACACAGCTCACAAAAACAATCTGAAAAATAAATTAATAAACATGGTAATTCAAAAAACTATACTCAGCTCTCAGAAGTATGAGAATATGAAAAAATCTGGTGCGCGCATCACACGATTTTCACTTATCACTCTCTACGTAGCAGAAATAATTATTTTCAGACAAAGGTTATGTTATGATCTCTTATTCCTCCTTTAGTTAATTATCAAATTCTTTCATATTTAACTATTTTTTAAATCAAAGATTGATGTGAAATGGTTAGTTATTTCGAATAAAAGAAATTAAAAATACTTTAGAGGAAGGTAATATTGAAAATTATCCATTTAAGCTCTGTTAGAAAACATCAACAAGAATAAAACCTACATTATATTAAAAACTGCTTAATAATACAGTGATGTACTGAGTTTAATCAAAATTGTTAGAACCGTTTGTGAGAAAATCGTAAAAATGTATTAAATTGATTATATAAAGTGTCACTTCCGGTTTGCCGATTTTGATGAAAAAGTTGCTGTAACATTTAAGGTATAAACAAACCTTAAATATTTAATTCCATGTATCTATCTTAAATATGTAATATCAGTTTTATACGATTTTTCGTTTTTGAGCTAGACTGATAACACACATACACACACACACCATTTTGCGGGACTTGGTTATTTGAACTCAGGAGACCTTAAAACATATATTTCTGTTGAAAACTCAGATTAGAAAATTTTCACTATCCCTGCTGTGTATTTCATATATATGTGGGTGAAAGTATGATTATAAAATATTGACATGCATTCATACTCTGCACTATTTGAGTCAAACTAAAGAGGATTAGTAAATAATTATTTATGATTAATCCAAGTGAAAAAGTATTATCATATACCAAGGTTATTATGAATTGTTATTATTAACGATTCTTAACATTATCAAGGCTTTAAAAAATGACATCTGATTATTTCAAAAGAAAGACTAATTATTAATGGATTAGTAAAAATTAATAAACAATAGATGCTTGTTTTTTCAATTTTTAAAAATTAATATAAATAAATGTTGATTAAAAGTCATCACAATTACCTGTAAACTGGGTTACATGGGGCTGCCCGATGATACTATCAGTTATCGTAGAAATAAGAATTCCTGCAATATAGGGGTGTTTCATACAAAGATTGACAGCAATCATTCTTCCAATTCGTGCGACTTTTTTTCCTGCTCCATCTTTTGTCTTTCCAAGTAGACACATTGACATGTTGACTAAACCTCGAAGTACACCTTCCTGTCCACAAACACTACGTACCAAAAATGTATTGTCATCCGTCACATCATTAGGTGTTTGAAACGCTCATATTACCAATAATAAAAACAATTAATTACCTGCTTTTGATGAGTTTTGTAAAAACAGCTTCCACATCACAAGTATCCATTTCTAATTTTCTCAACCAATCAGATTCCAGCATTTCATTTTCTTCTTGTAGGATTCTTAACACCATACCTTTTATGAGATCTAAAACCTAAAAATAAGAAACTAATAAAAATATCTACAGAAACGATAATATGAAATGAAATGAAATGTATTAATTAATTAGTGCAAAAACTTGAAAACAGAAGAAAATTATAGTAAGGATATTATCGAAAGCTTCTAAAGCAAAGCTTAATTGAGTAATTAAATCATTACATAAATAACCAATCAACATTTCTCCAATTCAGAGATCATCCAAACAGAAATAGTTAACATCACTTGAATGCAGACAACAGATTTTACCTTTCACATCAAGAGCCTAAGAACTAACACAGAGCAAATGTTTAATTTATTATTTAATTAAATATTATGACTATTTCGATTATGGCTGCCTTGTATGAACTAACTGGAAGAGGAGATAAGACTAAAGATATTAATGAATTGTTGTATTTGATTCATCTTCAGAGCCCCCAGACGTTCCCTTGTCTCCATTTGATATACAAAGTTCAAGTAGCTATATACAAATTTCCAATGGCAGTATTTGCTAGTTCGTTTTATTTTCTGGTCCTTTGAAAACGAAAAGCATCCTTACATTATTAAATGGTCCTTCCGTCCACTCTTTGAACATGAGATCCCACTTCTCAAACATGACCATTCTTAATCACACAGAACTGTTTCACACAAAAAAAAAAAACCTTCATCAAGCATGCAACATTGTTTTAGAATTCCTTACCTATGTTGAATAGTTTACTGGCATTTAGACGTTGCATATTAATCTTCCAGGTACTTCTCTATTAGCGGGTAGAGTCCGACTGCTATCCGCCAATGTTTATAACCTTAACACTGATAAGCTCTTCGTATTTGTATATATTGTATTATATTCATTTTATTATGTGTTCGTATTCATATTGATTGTATTGTATTGATATTATTGAAATTGTGAACAAAAACAGAAAGAAATGTAATAATAAATGCTTTTATTTCACAACGTATATTTAAAAATACTTTTATTTCACAAGGTATAATTAAAATATACCAAAACATAAATATATTGAAAAACATAAATATATACCAAAACATATATATCGTAAAAACATAAATATATACCAAAACATAAATATATAATTAAAAAACATTACAAAAACATTGCAACATATATACAAAAATAAATGAAATAATAAAAATAGGCCCAAAATAGACAAAAAAGGATTAAATAATAAAAAACTACTTTAACAGGATATGTACATCTGAAACAAAGATTATGAATAAACGATGGAAACAAAATATGAAAAATTTTATTTTGGTAGGGAAAATAATTTTATCGTATTTAAAATAGCGAGGAAGAGATCCTGATGTTTATGCGCCCGCCGCCACAAAAACTCACATAAATATGAATCCAGGTGTTGTCTGGCAGTTCCTCTGTGTTTTTTATTCCTCCACTTGGCTGAGCCCCATAATCTTTCGATGTGTTGAGTATGGACTCCACTTGATGGATCAACAAAATTATATGTGTGATTGACCTGAAAATGGTCGTAGTTTGCTTCATTCAGTTGTTTTGTGTTGTATCCTTTCCAACAGTCGGAATAAATCGTGCTTCCCTCTTCTACATTGTTTTTGATAGCTTCTAATAAAGTCCCTGCTCTCCTATCCTTTATTTTAACTATAAAACACTCGTCTGTTTCTCGGCAAACTCCGCCAAACATCCACTGCTGAGGTAAGACTCTCCCCAAATGATTTTTTCTTTTCGAAAAAAGACTCTCGTCTACTTCGACGACTTTGCCAGGCCCTCCAATTTTTTTATTCGACCTGTATAACATGTCATGGGCACAAACTTCTCTTAAAAATTTGTTCCATGCTACGACAGTTTGGGTGGATAGTTTGAGCTGCTCTTTCCCCCACTGAATTGTAGTTAAATTATGGGACCACCCATAAATGAATTTTAAAGCCGTCAAAAAAGAAATCCTGGACCCCTCTAACCACGTTCCTTTCCTTATAGAAACGGTTTTGTTACACCTACGAGAGCATCTCCATTTAATCTTCCCGTCGAACTTCATTTTACGACCATCACAATAATCACAATATTTCACCTTATCAAATATCCCGGCGTCTTGAAAATATTTGATAGCCTCTTCTTCCGAAGACGGCAATTCCCACAATGTGACAACATCCATAATTCCAGTTGAAACAAAACAACACAATATTAACAAAAGAACACAATATAATACTAAACAACACAATAACTTAAAGAATACTAAAGAACAACTAAACTAAAGAACAAGAAAAACTAAAGAACACAATAACTTGAGAAACGAGATTGGGTCGATAAGGGAGGTTATCTGAAACGAGATGGTTATCTGAAACGAGATTAGATAAGAAGGAAGGTTTCGACTCTACCCGCTAACAGAGAAGTACCATCTTCCAATTATATTTCAAACAATATATATTACCAAAAATAGTCATATTTAAGAAAGTATAGCACAATAAGTGTTGAGTATAATTGCATTAAACGTAATCTCAAATTTATATTTGTTGCTAATAGCTTGAATTCTATTACAGCTCAAATTTAGGTAATTTTTCTTGCAAACAAGTACCCAATTATATCATTGGAAGATTAAATGAAAGTAATATAAATTTGACAAGATGGCTAAAACATCAATTAAAATTTTGAAGAGATGCTAACTACAGGAAACAATGTCAACATGCAAAAACAACTTAATTCTCACTCATTAAGTTGGTTTACAGTATTTATGTTTTTATTTTAAAAATATTTCAATATAATAAAACGTATATTCCACATATACCAATAAAAAATTCAAATTTTATAGATACAAAATGATCTTGTAAGATTTGATGTTTTAAAAATTGATTATTTTTGGTAATTTGATGTTATACTAAGTAACTTTGTGAGATCAAAAACACAATATCACAGTTCGGAGAAGAAAAATAAGAGAATTTTCAGGTTGGTAGAAGTACGGAGGGTAGAGGTAGGAAATCTGGTGATGAGGAATCGTTGTCAGGAAGAGATTTGAAAGGTTAAACATTACTTATAATTTATTCAAAACACAATACAGATAAAACTGATTTTCATAAAAGATTACCTGAGGACCGTTAGGAGGTACATTTGAAAGAGTGAGAAGAGAAGCCAGAAGAAATGGCTGAAGCCAGAGGTGAGGAGCAGAAGCACTAAGCTTCGCATATTTAAGGATTTGCGCAGCGGCGCTCGAATGGCGTTTCACGGTCTCTTCTATGTGGTACAGCATGACACATTCGCTTTCAGTCAGGTCTTTCTTATCACGTTCTATAAAATTAATTATTTATTGCAGCCAAATTTATAATAATAAAAAAAAAATATTGTAACTACATTTTAAAGTGGAATGTATCAATGTAGATGTATACAGTTGAATTTTGATAATTTGAAAGTCCTGCTTACAAAAATTACAATACAATTTTTGAGGTAAAAACAGAACAACTAAGTTGTCAATAAACCCATGCGGATACTAATGTAATAGAAAGTATATTTCTGAAAATTACTATCCTTTGTTTTTGGCAATGATGACTTCCAATTAAGCAACAATTGAATTTATTTGTTGTATTTTCAAATCACATGTTAACGTTTCGGGATATTTATTCCCATCTTCAGAACTACAATCCCAATGTTTTTTTGTTGATTCATGGCTAAAAAATTAAGTCAAAATATAGTGCATGTTACAATATTTCAGAATTGGGTTATTATAAGTAGTTGTTGGGGGTTTGTAAGAACCCAATTCTGACATGTATTGAAACATGCACTATATTTTGACTCAATTTTTTAGCCATGAATCAACGAAAAGACATTGGGATTGTAGTTCTGAAGATGGGAATAAATATCCCGAAACGTTAACATGTGAATTGGAAATAGAACAAATAAATTCAACTGTTGTTTAATTGGAAGTCATCATTACCAAAAACAAAGAATAACATACAACTTCCCAGAAAAAAAAAAGTAAATTACTATACTAATGAACTAAATTTGTGGTCAAATACTATTGAAACCAAAAGCCAATACATCGCTGTAGTAGCGGCAGAGTATTGCTCAGTATGGTGTAGCATTATATCAAATGCAGTAGTTGAATCTGAGTGGGTAACTTATTCAGATCAGCTGATTGTCTTGAAAATCATCTGGTGATTTTTTCATAGGCCCAGTAGACTATCCTTTGTTATTTAAGCTAAATTGCCTATTAAATATTAAGTTTGGCGACCTTAACAGAGATGAAAAAACCCAGAATTATTTTACTAAAAATTTTTCATCCTTTAAAGTTTATTAACTTATTAAATTAAATAAAAAACAAAAACATTGACCTTGAAATATACCAAGAAGCTATGAAGAAGCTACTTGGCAGACTTTTTTATGAATGAGTTGCCTTAGTCAAAAGAATATGATTCTTGCATCAGATGTTCAATGTCCATTTTTCTTACTGTCAGTATGTAGACTATTGCAATAGCACTAAACTTGTTTCAATATAGTAAATATAGAAGTCAGAAGATAGATGAGTAAAATAATTAATAATAAACTTACGTATTTCATTATTTTCTCCTTCATCGTTGTACAAATTTTCATGATAATAGCTATTCAAAGCAAACAATACTGATACGATGCCATTTGTTTTACTGAGCAACAGCAAGTTGTGACCAAATGGTGGAATTTCTGAAGCTTTAAGATGTTTCATACTTGTTAAAAACTTCCCTAATATTTTATTTTGTTCTTCGACAGTCATTGAAATGTGCCTATAATAAAAAAAAAAAAAACATGAGACATTATTTAATATTTAAAAATAGCCATGATCATGAGTATGAAGAAAATACATTAAAAGTTACATACATAAACATGTCAGCTATCGATGACAATATTTCGCTATGCCATTTGGTCTGAGCTAAAGTTGTTATAACTTGGCTCTTGTATTCTTCTCCAGACATTTCACTGCCATAATGATCAACTTCCTTTTTACCAACCAGCAAACTCAAAATTTTTGGCAGGATATCCTTCCAACTAAATCAATGGAAGAAAATATAATTTAGTACCTCAGCATGTGGTTAATAAACCATTAACATATTTCACTTCTTAATTAGAATTTTCAAGAAATACACATATAAGTTATAATTAAATAGTGTCTACCGATTTTGGAAATTGTAATTCTTGACTAATTCTTAATTAGAAACCTTTCTGCAAACATGCAATAATAAACCCATTTGATGCGTCAATGCATACTTGAAACCTCAGCTACTTTCCTATTATAGATGTATCTTATATAATTTATAATATGAAAATTTTATTTTGTGATATTCTTATTAATCATACTGAAAGAATATTTCATCTTAAGGATAATTACAACACAAAACATGACATATCAAACACACAAATTAGAAAACAACTAAAATTTCTCCCATTCTTCTAATATACCAACTGGCATAATAAAATAAGAAAACACAAATGTACTCACTCATAACAAATAATTATAACTAATGATAACTTCTACAAACTCTACTGTGAATTCCTAACATTTCCATTAAAAATCTTCAGCATATTCCTGATTTTTTTTCAGATTGATCACACAGTTTTAATTTAATTGATATGTTTTTTATGGAGCTATTAACTCCATAATTCTTCTGTATCCTGAGGATTAATTTAATAAGGATATTAGTAGAAAGGCTTTCAACGTGGATAGATAGAGGAAATCTATGCTCAGATTCCATCAAAATTTATTGTTAAGGCCGTTATATTAACTTATTTTTTTTTATAAATTCAAAATAGTTATTGTCACAGAAAAATATTTATTTTGTTTAAATTAAAATCATTAAATTAAAAAATCTATTCTAATGAATTGAGAGTGTCTATTTATTTTCATTATAAACACCCAAATGTTTATATTAATTGGATTAAGAGCTAGTAGATAGTGCCTCCCAATATGCCCTTCGTCTGGTCAACCTATGGAAGCCAAGAAAGCAGGAGCTACCGCAAGTTCATAAGAGATCAACTACCCTATTTCTTCTCACCATCCAGTCCTCGATACCACCAATCTCTACCACCATCGCTACCATCAAGCTCCACCATCTCCATAAATCCAGGCCAGGTTAATTTATTTTGAGATCACTAAATTTATAATGGAACGCCTCCATTACCTATAAGAACGTTTAGACCTCTCTACACAACTCAATAGAGAACATCTCTTCCAATTTCATTACACACACACAAAAAAAAAAAGACACCTTTTATATTATTCTAGCTGATGTACCCGTCATTGACGGGTGTATAGTTAAAATTTGAAAATCTTTTTTTTAGATGGATTTTGTATTAAGGGGAGGAGATTAAATTTTAATTTTGAGGAGTTTTTTTTCGGTTGATCCGTTAGGTTAATCCTAAAAATTTATACGACAACATTTGTTAGGCTCGGGAAGTTGAATCAAATGACACCTTGAACGGGAAGATCGGACAAAGTTGAAAAATGAGTGTGTTTTACCAGTTTTAAGCGACGATGCATTACAGATGTTTAGATTTTTCCTGTTGAGTTGAATAGTACAACTTTTAAATGTGGCTAACGGTAGAGTAGGTTGAGATGAGAATCAAAGTAACTGCCTAACCGGGATCTCTAGACAAATTACTCGAGAATTCATAACCTTGGTTCAACTCAATATTTTGTTTACATTTAAAGCCTATGTTTTAAGTCAAGCAAACCTAAATATAATGTCAAAATCTCAAAAATCTGCTATTAGCCATTGCTGACATACAGATAGACAAAAACAATTTTTAAAAGTGGATTTGGTGTCTGTAATGTATGAAAAGTAAAAATATCATCATGGAACGGGATGATTCTATTTGATTTACAGACAAAACATTTATTTTATTTATATAGATATTATAATAATCCTTATGATAAAAAATATCATACTATCAGCATTTTTAATTTTTTTTTTGTTTCAAATAATTAATGTTTAAAATTTCTTTCTACTATTATTAATTTTTTTTCAGAAGGAAATTTTTCTTTTGTTGCTTTTTTTTTTGTATATAACATTATAATTTATGCTTTTCAGGTTAATGTTAACTGTATATTTTTATTCTGTAATCTCTCAATTCAAACTTTAAATCAATATTTTTTTCTCTCAATTTATAATTAATTGCCTTTTTTTTTTCCTTCTCTATTTTTCTTCACATTATTTTTTATAAAATGAAGAGAAGAATAGTTGGGGTGGTCAGTCAAAAAGGAAGGCAAAAATAAATGATAATATTTATTTTTTACATATGCCGACGTTTCGACCTGAAGTTCAGGCCTTCATCAGGGCTAAGAAAATAACCAGATAACAAGGTATGAGAAACATAAGTAATGATGGTAAAAAAGATAATAAAAAATAAAATAAAAAAATAAAATAGATAAATATAAAGTAAAATGAAATTGTTAGAATAATGACTAAGAACTAAGAGATAAATAATAAAAACCATTACACACGTATAAATTATAAATCCAACATGGGTCCCTTTTGAAAAGGGACCCATGTTGGCTTTGTAACATCACTTACCCCATCACCTGTAATGTACCTAAGCGATGCATATCGGTCGCATTCTGCTAAATAATGTAGGGCATTACCTGGTGCTTCCCCGCACTGATGACATTTTTTTACTATTATCTCACAAATTTTTAAATGTATTTTGTGTCAACAGAGGTCAGCTACCTAATGCTACCTCTTCTAAGGTGTTTAATGATGTCTATTTGAGAGGTGGAGAGCATAGGGTCTAGCAACAAGTTAGAAAACTTAAATTTAAAAATTGTAACATAAACTTGTTACTAACAAACCTTGTCTGCTGGGGTGTTTCACTTTTAGCTACATATTCAACACATAAATCGCAGATACGGATAAGATGAGTAACTGACATCTTATCAAGTTCAATAACAAGCCATGAGACAATAGCGGTAGCATTTTTAGCAGGTATATTTTTTGTATGAATTTCAGTGAACAGGTGTTCAAATATCTGGAAAATAATAAACAAAATGGTGGAGACATTGCTGACCTTAAAAATAATAAACATGAAGATGATTGAGAGTGTGATAAACAAACAGCAAGATATGGATATATCTGAGTATCCTAACATCCTTTAATGGATGCTAAAATTTTTGGCCACATTACATTACCTTTATCAAAGAAAAACAAAGCAAGATACAACCATAAAAGAAGATAATAAATTAAATGGAGATTGTGCAATAATAAAGTACTTTAAATTTAAATATACTAAAATATGAATGAAAGTAGAAATCATAAATATGGAGATACATAAAAAACTATAATAAAATACATAATAAGTAAGTTGTACTATACAAAAGAAATATTATAAAAACTTCATCTCTTGAAAAAACAACCAAAAATAATTAAGCAAATATAAAGATTAAAACTCAGTTTACACTATATTTTATCAATAAATTTATTATTAAAATATTAGATAGTGATTTGAAATGAGAAATCAACAAATTATTTATCCAACAACTTAAAATAAAATTTATTAACTTACTTTAATTCTCTTCTTTTGAGAGGCAGTTTTCTGAGATAAGCCTAAGAATATATTGTTCACTAATTGTGGTGCATCCGAATTCAAAATTCGGTCTGAAAGGATATCTTCAATCTGAAATAAAATTAAATCTTAAATTTAAGAGGATCAATACATAGTGTAGCTTGAAATATTGACCATTATGAGGAAATGTAACATTATATTATTATAAAATCATATAACATTAATACCAGATTTGTCTGTCGTACTACCTTACAATTGTCATATTTGGTTTCTTTTAGAATTCTTGGTATTCACTACGCCCCAACCAACCAAACATGACTGTTTTGAATGATCTTTTTCCCCCAAACAAGAGTCCTTTAGACTATAAGATATTTTCACATTCTAGAAATGTTATGTATTCAGTGTCAGAAGAGTGCTATAATTTTCATAAACATTATCCATATTACGTAATATAAATATTGAGTTTTTATATTCTTCATATATGTACAAAAAAGAAGCAATAACACTTTTCCATAAGAAAGACCTGCTCTAATGCCTCTTACACCGATCATTGCACAGGCACAAATTAAAATCTTTGTCTTACTTAATTTATATATGAATCATTTTGATTCTGAACTTATATCGGATGAAAGAAACTGTTTCAACACCCCGTAAGCTCACAATGGTAATAAAAAAAAAATTAAATATAAGGAGTCATCAACATAGGGATGAGAACTATTCACTAGCTTACAAATAACGTATATGTGATGAATGACTTCTAATGTTAAGCCCTATGAACAAATTCAATTTGATTTAAGTATAATATAAGGAAGACTAGCTAAAAACATATCTAACACATATCTTCACATAAAGAAAATGACAAATAATGATTACTTGTTCGTAAGAAAGTCCTTCCACATAATCCTGAAATTTTTTGAAGTTGTCATCACTTTTGTGTTTTGTTAATGACAATATCATCAAATCATTTATTATATCTTCCATTATGATTACTATAATCTTTCAAAAGTAACCAACATTGAAACCTCCGCCGTTTTCCCCGCCAAGACTTAATTCCACAATCAAAATGGATTTAAATATGGCGTGATCAGATAATTAGAAAGGAACTAAAACATAGTATTGTATTTCGTTTATATTTGTAATTAATTAACTAAATAATGAGGTTTATTTTTATTTATTTGGTGATTTAATTAAAATAGTTGAATTAAATCATTGGAGATTTGTTTTTAGCGCGCAAGGATATAAAAGGCAGCGCGCTGAGCGGACCAATGGAATTCATATCGTTTGGAAAGCCTTCGAGTGAGGCTCGTAGTGATAGAACATTCAGTGTGCCGACAAGTGTGGTACTTAGGTGTAGTGTTTCGTGATAGGATATATGATATTTTACAATTTACGTAGATAATCTTTATTTAACAATGACAGTCATACAACTATCTTAACACATTTGATAATAGTCATGTTAATGTGTCGTAAACGCACTATGATTCAGTATTAGTCAATTTTTACAAGTTATTAACTTAGCTGACAGTATAGTTAATGCTATGTGTTTTATGTTATTGACCTGACATAATTTTTTCTTTTCATTGATATCTTTATTAGTTAATTGACGATTACCGTTTCAATAATATTTTGATACGTTTCGTAGAGATAAGTTAAATAAAATTAATAATATTAACTAACTTAATTTATTATAATGACCGTTACGTATACTGCAGAAGTTGCCACCTGTCGTGGCTTTGGATGTTTCCTCACACTTTTACTCAGGTAAGAACTATTATATTTGTTTGTTTTTATCAAGACTATCTGATATGATTTAAACTCTTTGATATTAGTTTAGATCAAAAATAACTTGTATATTTCTGCTTAGTCTTATAAATTATTGAACAATATCTAGTTGATTACATTTAAAGTTATAATAATTGACTATTATTCTTACGAAGTGTCAAAAGATAATTCTCTGAGTAATTTTTGATAAGTTCACTCTATAGACTGTTACTTGTGTTAGGTAGAACTAAATATCAGTAATGTTTCGTTTATTTTTAATATCGTAAATACTTAATTATTTTCTTACCGTCAGTTAAAAGACTGTTTTTCACATTATTTTATTATATTATTGGATTTGACTAATGTTAATTATGTATTTATTCATTTCGTTTTTGATGTTATCAATCTGTTATTCTCTCTCAAAAAAATGATATCTTTCTGTTCCTTTAAGTTCAAACTGTAATTTAAAAATAATTTTTACAAATATTTGTACAATAAAAACGTCTATAATATTCTATTACTGATTTATTTAATTAATTGGTTTAAATTTTAATATATTTTTATTACTTAATTCAGAAATTCTTGACCTCTATTATGCCCAGACTGTTTGGCTCCAAGCAAACACTGTGGGACTATTCCGCTGTCTTTTAAAGGTTCTTTTAGACATTTCACAAACTATGGAATACACAATTATCTAACTTAAATTACAGCATGTTATTGTTAAACTATTTATTTTATTTCTATTGATACCGACATTAGATGAAAATTTCAAAATCAAGAAACAATAATACTACCGTAGCACAGGCGGATCTATGGGGGGGCTCTCGTGCTGAATCCTCCCTCCCCCCCCCCAAATATATAACCATTTTTACAGAAAATAATATTAAAAACTATCTCTTAAAGTATTCTTGTTCTTTTAATTACATTTAATAGGACTTCAAGAACCACTTAAACACCATTTCATATAGGTAGTTAATTTCTTTCTTTTTTCTTTCAAATTAATTATCGTTATATATATATGAAAAAAAATGTTTCCGGCTGAAGCCCCCCCAAAATTAAATCCTGGATCCGCTAGTGTACCGTAGTGAAATAACATTTACATATTTGTCTATTCCATAGTTTGTGAAACGTCAAAATACACCTTTTTATTATTTTTTTAATTTAATTTACATTATACAAACGATTTATTTTTTATTAGTTGAATTTATTTACCACCTTTCTTCTATTGATGTTTCTTTTAATTCTTTTCATTATATTTTAGTAGTTTAATTCTTTTAAATTTTTCAAAAAGAAAATTATCTGTTTTTTTCATGATTTTATATTTCCGATCAATCTTGACAAAATAGTCAATTATCGTGTTTGAACTTTAAAAATTTATCATTATTTATTCTGTTTTTGTGTTCTTAATTGGTATAAACTAATGAACTAATTGTATTACAATACTTAAACGCCTTTTTAAATAAATATAATTTGTATTATTAGTTATAGATTACTTCGCTTTGAAAATTAAAATCTACTTCCATTTTTGTAATGTTGATATCATTTCATTCACAATTATCTTTCTATATATGAGCCTTTCAGTTGAAAGAATGACTAACTCCAATTTTTACATTTTTTTATTATTAATTTTAGTGATATTTCTAATGGAAAAGTTTATTCCTTCATTCACAGTTCTATGTTTCAACACTGCAGTAAACTAGTTTGGAATTAACTTACTGTACAGATATTGTAAATTTTCGAGCTAGAAATATCATTAAAATGACCAAAGGTGGATAGCGGGGGGAGCTTTCGGGCTAATCACCCCCTCCTACTAAAAAAAAATAAATAAATATATATATATATATATATATATATATATATATATATATATATATATATATAACCATGTATTATGATAAAATATTTTAAAAAATATCTTAATAGGACTTTATAAATCACTAATACACCATTTAATATAGTTTCCTTTTCTTTTCAAAGTAATGATCGTTATGTTTAAATAAAAACATCTGGTGCGCGCACCACACGACTTTCACTTACCACCCTCTTCTTAGCAGAAATAAGTATTTTCAGACAAAGGGGAAGTGAAAGTAAAAATTATTGCCACTATATTTATTTACAATTCATTGTGAGTATTTGTATTTGTTTAATTTTCCTTATATATACAAATTTTAATTTTTATGTCAGTGATATCATTGATATTATTTAAATATTAAATGATATCATTTCTGAAAACCACATATGTATATGTACATATTATTGTCGGATTCTGTATGATATTAAGTTCATGTTCCATATGGAAGCCTATTATAATATTTCGAGCGAGCTCGTATTCTCTTGGTTCCTCCATTTCAACTATTATATCTTATGATCTCTTATTCCTCCTTTAGTTAATTATAAAATTCTTTCATATTTTATATTTAACCATTTTTTATATCAAAGATTAACGTGAAATGGTTATTTATATCAAATAAAAATAAAGGTACTTTAGAGGAAACCAATATTGAAAATTAGCCATGATAGAGAACATCAATGAGAATAAAAACTATATTATATTAAAAACTGCTTAATAATACACTGATATACTGAGTTTAATCAAAATTGTTCGAGCCGTTTTCGAGAAAATCGTAAAAATGTGTTAAATCGATTATATAAAGTACCACATTCGGTTAGCCGAAAATGTTCCTGTAACATCGAAAGCTTATACTAACCTTAAATATGCAATTTCGCTTTTATACAACTTCTCATTTTTGAGCTACATTGATAATATAGATATACACACACAGACTATTTTGCGGGAATTAGTTATTTGGACTCAAGAGACTTCTAAACAATTATTTCCGTTAAAAACTCTGACTCGAATATTTTCACGATCGTAATACTTATCCTTACTATATATTGCATGTATAGGTAAGTGAAAGTAAAAAAGTTTTCGGGCTGAAGCCCCCTCCCATAATTAAATCCTGGATCCGTAATTGAAAATTACTACTCAAACATGTTGAAGTTGGAGTTAGTCATTCTGTCAACTGAAAGGCTCATATGTATTACACTCCCATTATATACTTTATAATTCTATTTAATTTTTTTTCATGAAAATTAAATAACTCGGTTATCTATATAAACAATTATTATCTATTATAATTTCATATGGAGATACTTTATCAAAAACCACAAAAAATAAAGAAAAATTAATATGCGATATTTTAGTTGCTTTCATTTTATACATTATAATTTAATATCAGTAAATTTTTTTTTAATAATTCTATTTTATGGCTTTAGAACAATCAACGGGATATTAATGAAAACAAGTGGTGTTTTGATATCATAATAATCGATTTATCGATTTCTCCATGTTATAATAGGCCTATAAATGGCTTCATACTAACCTAAAGAAATGTGGAAAAGTGAAAGGAAATCGCCCCTGCTTTTCACCATGACTTGAAGAAAATATTGAATAACCGGTTAAGCAATAAACTTATCTTTTATTTTTATTAAAATAATTTATTTAATTATATTTTACAAAATAGTAGTTAATCGATGTAAATAATAATAAATAAATTCTATTAAATATACTAAACATGACCGTACCTAGAAAAGGGCTCTGTGGAAAGGGGCGGTTGCTCCCCTAAATAATTTGAAAGATAATAAAACATTATATGAGCGTTTCAGTTTATAGAAAGATTTATTAGTCTGTGGTGCAGGCTCCCTTTTATAAAAAAAAACATCCGGATCTTAAGATCATGTTATCACAAAATCGATAAAAAATATGGCCTGCAAAAATATTTGACCGTTTGTCCTATATAACCTGGTTATTTTGACAATTTGGGAGTGTAGGTCACGCCAAACGGCTCCAAATTTTTAAAGGCCACCTTTTTTCTTTATTTTGTGCTCAAATTATCTTACGACTCAGGTGGAAAGCAAATGTGTATTTACGATTTTTTATTACCTACTTAAATAGACAAAGTTTGCTCCCCTCCAGATTGAAAACGCCCCAAGATTTTGGGCGTATATTTAATTTCGGGACTTCCTTTATCATTCGCTTAATATATTTTTCCGATTTTTGGGGTTAAATTTCCCGTTTTCTCTCATTTTGAGACCAAATGCAAACAATCCGTTCCAGTTACTAGAAGAACTTATAGTTTTTGCCCTTTCCATTTTTATTTATGCAGAGGGAATAATGCATTCAATATTAAAATTTCCTATTTTTTTATGGTATGGTCCAACTTCCGAACAATTTATTCCGCAATTTCATAATAATAAGTTTTACTAAACAACCCGGCAACAATTCATTATATGCAGTTCAGATTAGGTATATATTATTTTAATTTATAAAACAGGTATTGATAAGACAAATTTTCTGGAAATTATATACAATTTAAATTACCTCTAAGAATCAGTAAATATATAAAACAAAGTGTTAAACTGCAAACGTTAAATAAAAAAATCGAGATATTCAGCAAAGTATTTTTTAATTAAGTTTTATTATTATAATTATATCATTTTTACAGTAGATGTCTACTTAAACGACCTCCGTATAGAATAAAGTAAATAAAATAGTAAATTTAAAAAAAAAATGTTAGTTTTTTTGACAATTAAATGATTGTATTAATATTTGTTCGTTAATAAAACCAATATAATGTACCAAAAACGTTATTATATCACTTTAACTAAGCCATTTATGTGTACAGAATGGTGTGGTAGAGGCCTGAAGGCATCCACGCCAGTACCGCTTTTCTGACGCTAAAGTGCATTTTCTACGGAACTGCTTGAAATATTTTAAAAAGTAATCAGTGTTTTAGAAAGAGAAATGTATTCTCCAGATGTTTTATTTCAGCACATTTTGCGTTATTGTTGGCCGTTTAATTACAAACGACGCTTTATTTTCAACTTTAATTTTTTGCTGAAAATTTTTGCTGGTGTTTTTTATTGGCTAAGCCAATTATTTTTTAATATTTCTTCATGTTTTATTTTTCTCTGACTATGCAGCTTTAATAAAAGACCAACCATGACGAATTTAAGCCAAGTGCTGATTCTCAGTGACGAAAAAACTAACTAAAGTCAAATTCGTCAATTCGCCATCTTTGGACGCCATTTTGGGGAGTGCGTTCACTTTTTTTTGTGGGAACATTGGCTTTTTACTTTCACTTACGTATATATGTAATATATAGTAAGTGTAAGTATTACGATCGAGAAAATTTTTGAATCTGAGTTTTCGACGGATTTATACGTTTTGAGGTACCCTGAGTCGAAATGACCAAGTCCCGACAAATGGTCTATATGTTTGTATGTTAGCAGTCTCGCTCAAAAACGAAAAGTCTTATGAAACTGATATCACTTATTTAAGATAGGTATATGCCTTAGATGTGACGGCAAATGTTTCCTTAAAATCAGCTAACCGGAAGTGCCACTTTATATCAACGCTGAAACACATTTTCACAGTTTTCTCAAAAACGGCTATAACGATTTTGATTAAACTCGGTGTATCATTGTATAATTAAGTGGTCTTTAATATAAATTAGGTCTTATCCCCATCGATGTCACTTTACAGGGCTTAAATGTTCATATACGGCTTCCTCTAAAGTACCTTTAATATGGTTTATTTTAAAAAGATAATTATTTCGCATTATTCAGAGTTACGAAAAAATGCTAAATATAACTTTTGAAAGAATTTGATAAGTTAATAAAGGGGAAAAAAATAAAAATGCAGAAAAACGTAGCTATAGACTGTAGCGCCTAAACGAATGTACCGATTTCATTGAAACTTCGCTAAAATCATTTTCTCGACACCCTTCAAATTTATCTATATAACATTCATCAGCGAAAAGAAGCTGAAAAAAAGTTACGAGGGATGGTAAAATTAAATTCCGAATAACTCAAAAAGTATACACTTATTTGGGAAATGGTTTTCTAAAAGTTTATGGAATAGCCTAAAAAAACAAAAAAAAAATCGCTAAAATCGGACAATTAGGAGATAAGATATGGTCTCTAGTTTTTTTTTTAATACTTTCTGCTGCAATGGTTATATCCTTTGTTTCGGTTTTTGAATTTTGAATGTGTTAATAAGGTAATGCTAATTTTTTTTTTTTTAAATGCAATTTAAAACATTTTATAATAGCCTAACATGGCCAGAAAATAATTTTTATTCAAAGTTCAAAGAGTAAGTGAAAGTTTTGTGTTGCGCTCACCAAATTTTTTTTAATAGTTGCAAGGAACAACGATATGCAATTTGTAGGGATGTGAGATGGGAGGGAGGTGCACGATGGGGGGGGGGGGGGTCTGGACCACAGACTATAGTATGATACGAGTAGAGTTTGAAATAATTTATGTAGAAATAAAAGTATCTAAGATTTTTCTTTATTCAGTCTTACCATCCTAATAGTTAAACAAAAAAATTGGGAAGCAAAAATAGTAATATATAAAACGGTGATTAGACCGGTCGTTTTGTATGGCAGTGAGACGTGGACTATGACCAAGGAAAACAGAAGAGCCTTGCTGGTTTGGCAGAGAAGAGTCCTAAGGAAGATCTTTGGAGCTGTCAGAGAGCAGTATAGATGGAGAATAAGAAGCAACATAGAGTTAATGGAGATATATGGTGAGACAGACACCCTTAGTGTCATTAAAAAGGGCAGGCTCAGATGGCTGGGTCATGCTGAAAGAATGTATCTCGGTAAACTTTCAAAGATGCTGAATGGTACTCCAGGAGGAAAAAGACAAAGAGGTAGACCCAGACACCGATGGTTGGATGATCTGGAAGAAGACTTGAGGAGGCTGGGGATCAGAAATTGGAGGAATCTTGCTGTGGACCATGAGGAGTGGAAGAGACTGGTGGCAAAGGTCCAGGTTCTACAAGGACTGTAGAGTCCATTGAAGAAGAAGAAGTAAAGATAGAATTGTTTATAGATCTATGTTTGGGCAAGTTCCTTAACTCAGCTCCAATTGTATCGATTAAATCCATCATTATATACCAGCACCGATTGGTAACGATTTATGTTGAGTTTTGAAACCAAATATTAATTTTTTATTGAATTTCAGAGGTATATTGAGGTTATTTAAGAATCGCGTGGAACGGGAAGAATCTCAGGAAATAATATTTTATAGCTAATTTATGGGCAATCAAATTTCAATCCATTGAATAATCTGAGTAAATAAAAACCTATCTTATCTTCTAGTTTTATTCGTTTTCTTAACTTTATGATCTATTAAATGTTTGCTAGTTTTTAGTGCTTTCCTCGCCGTTCTATTGATTTTTTTTTTCGTCAAAATGTTTTCCCCTAAAGTCGCTAATTTTATAATTTTTCTGTTGAAGCGGATTTTCCTCAAGGTAGTTAAAGTTTTGGCTTTAAAGTGAATGAATCCAAATGCCAACACATCACCTTCACACTCCGATGAAATTCCTGTCTACCAGTACACTTTAATTCCATCTACCTTTCCTTTTCAGACACAGTCCGTTATCTTGGATCTCTTAGACCGAAGACTAATGGACCAGACCACCGCAAGTATATTTGTATATGATTAACGATTTTTTTAAAATTATATTTTCGCTTGGACTGTTTTTAAGAAAATGGGAGTAATAAAATTTCTTGCGAGGGAGGGGGAGCTCATGCGTTATCAACCCAGGGATGGGTACACTGCTCGGGATCGGCCGATACTGATAAGAATTGCCGATATACCAACATATTTATTTTTTAATTTGGCCGATGCTTAGATTGTTTATAGATTTATCGTTTATTTATCTGAATATTCCATTGGAAACTGTTAGTGGAAAGTAGAGAAAAGGCCGCTATAGTATATCAAGATTTGAAATATAGGCATCGGCCAAAATTTCTGTATCGGTCGATTCCTGTAAATTACACATGACATTTCTGAAGTTATTTTTTCTAAAATACTTCTAAACTGCCTACATCACAAAAGATAATTATGCATTAAACAGTAAGGAGATGCAGTAAACATCAAACAGTAACAAGGAAATGGAGTTTCATGGCGGCATTTGTTAGATGCTTTTACATCCTTACTTTAATAACTGCACCACAATATTCACCATATCCTTCCTTCCTCATGAATCACGGGCGGATCTACGGGGGGAGGGGGGAGCTTTCGGGCTGGAGTCCCCCCAAAATGGTAAAATATAACCATGTTTTATGGCAAATTTTTTTTTAAAAATACCTCTTAAAGTATTATTGTTCTTGTTATTATATTTAAAAGGACTTAAGGAATCACTTAAACACCATTTCATACAGGTAGTTAGTTTTTTTCTGTTTTTCCAAAGTAATTATCGTTATTGTTATGAAAAAAAAGCTTTCGCCCCCCCAAAATTAAATCCTGGATCCGCTAGTGTCATGAATTACATATCTTCTACATTCGTAGTTCAAATAGCCCTCCCAGGTTTAAATCCCGTATATTGAATCAGCTCCTATCCATCTCAAGGCAAACACACCTTTAAAATTGATTATCCTAATTTTCATTTATCTAGTTATAAAACATACATTATTTGTGCTATTATTTATATCTATAATTTTTTTTTCGAGGCTCTAAACTTCTATTTAGAGCCTAATTTACGATATACGGTTTTCGGCGGATCTATACATTTCAGAGCCCACTGAGTCCGAAAAACACATTTTTAGCCATTGTTATGTCTGTCTGTGCCAAGATTTTCTCCGAAACTACTGAATCAATTTTGTTGCTTCTTTTTTATTTTGTAGGGTTTTGACTACTGATGCCTGTGACAGTGTGCTCCATTCGCAATAGCTTGCGCGCAACAAATGAAAAACATGTTTTTCTATAAACTGTAGCGCGAAAATGGCTCTAACGATTTTGTTGAAACTTTCCTATAATGTTCTAATAATCGTCCTTTCAATTTTCGTGTATGGACTAAATTCTCGAGAAAATAGAGGGAAAAAAGTTATAAAGAAAAGAACAATGTTATGGGGTACTACGATACTGCACTACTATACCTTATATCCAGTTGGTTTGTGGTGTAAGTGGTGGTTTTTTTTTAGTGGTTAGGAGTTGTTTTTTTAATTATTTTATTTGTTTTTTTATTATTGATTAGGTGGGTAGTTGTTTATAGTTGTGTGGTGTGGGGAGGGTGGGTTTTTTGAGGGTGGGTTTGGTTTTGTTTGGAAATTATTTATGTGTTTTTGTAGGGGGATGGGAAGGGGTATGTTTAGTGGTTAGTTGGGTATGGAGTGGGTTGGGATTGGGTTTGTGGTAGGGGATTGTGACGGGGGGGATGGTGGGGGTTGGTGTTGTTGTTTGTTTTGTAGTTGGTTTGTGTTGTTTGGAGGGGGAAAATGATATATTGAAGGATGGTGGGAAAGAGTAGGGGTTAGGTTTGTGGGGGGGGTATTGTAGTGGGGAGTGGGGGTTTTGGGGGGGGATGGATGATTGTTGGTGGGGTGGTGGGTTTGGGGGTATAGGTGAGTAAGTGTTGAAGGGTATGGGAGGGTGGGGTGATTTGTTTGAGTAGATTTGAGGGGGGGGTGTATTGGGATGTGTTTTGTTTGAGTGGGGATTGGGGGGGGGGGAAGGGGGGGGGTTTGGGGTGTGTTGTTTAGGGGAGGTTTGGGTGGTTTGGGGGGTGGGGTGGATATAATTGGGGGGGGGTGGGGGGGGGAGGGGTGTTTGGGTTGGTGGGTGTTGGGTTGTAGTGGGTTGTTGGGGGTGGTTGGGTGGGGGGGGGGTGGTTTTTGGTAGGGTTTTGTGGGTTTGGGGATTGTGGTTTGGTGGGGTAGGGTGTTGGGTGGTGGGTAGGGGAGAGAGTGTTATTGGGGATTAGGGTATGGGTTGTGGATTTTTTTGGGTGGGGGGGTTTGTTTGTTAAAGTTGGGGGAAGGTTGGGGGGTGGGTGTAGAGTTGGTTATTGTGGGTGGAGGGGGGGGGATTAGTTGGTGGGGTATTAGTTTATATTTTTTTTTAGTGATGAGGGGTTAGGTGTAGGGGGGGGGGATTGTTGGATAAGAGGATATTGGTTGATGGGGTTTTGGGGTAATATGTGTTTGGGGGTTTGTTTTGGATTTGTGGGGGTTATTGGAGTTGTTGGTGGGTATAGATGGGAGGAGTGGGAAGTGTTGTGGGAGGAGTATAGGGTGGTTGTTTATTGGGTTTGTGGTTGTTGTTTGAGAGGGATGTTAGTGAGGGTGTTATATGAAATGTGAGAGTGTATGTGGTTGTGTATAGTTTACATATTTTGTGATGTTAGCATTGTAAAGTTTGAGCATATTTGGACTGAAAAGTACGAATCAAATGTTTACAGGTAAATTATTTATCACAAAAAAATTGCTTCTCTATAAAACAAATATCTGGTGTGTTCACTCACACGAATTTTCTCACCACTTTAGGTATGTAATGAAAAAATCGTGTATCTTTGTCAAAGTTTTATTTTATTTATTTTTTATTCCCGATCTATAGTCCTTGGTACAGTCCGATTTATATCAAATTATTAAACCTGCTTGAAACTTCGTAAATAGCTTCATATCATCATAACTTACGAATATTTTTTTTTTTTTTGTTAAAATTCTGGGAATTGGGGCGTTTTCAATCTGGAGATCGACAATTTTTATCTATTTAATTAGGTACTCTCATTGTCCACGAGACAGAATATTGTATGTCTAAATAAAAAAAAATTAAAAAATAATAATAAAAAAAAATTAGGTGTTACCATTTGCTTTCCACTTGAATCGTAAGATAACTTGAGTACAAAGTCGAGAAAAAAGGTGGCCTTCAAAAATACTGAGTCGTTTAGCGTGACCAACATCCACAAATTGTCAAAATAAAGAAGTTATGTAGGCCAAACGGCTCAATATTTTTGAAGGCCACCGTTTTTCTCGACTTTGTGCTCAAGTTTAAAGTGGGAAACAAATGGGTATTTACGAGTTTTTAATACCTAATTAAATTGATAAAGATTCTCAATCTCCAGATTGAAAACACCCGAATCCCGAGAATTTTCACAAATAAAATATTTGTTGGTTACCATGAGATGATAATATTTTTAATTTTTTTCGAAGTTTCAGTTTTTTATTCTCGATCTACAGGCAACTCTGGACTACGAAAATACCAGTTTGTCTTTTTCTTTTTTGTCGATTATTTTCTCGTCTTCCACACTTCTGTCATCTTCGCGGAATTCTATTGCCTTTCTCTCTCTTTCTGACCAATTCTTCTCTGCAATCCTCTTTTCGCTGCTAAGACCCTCATTTCGTCAATACGTTCCCAGAATTCGACTCTATCCAAACAAAACTCGTTTGTTACATTCAGTTTGACTATTCGTTCTTTATCTGCCCTGGATAACCCTTTATATTCTTAGGCCCTAGAAATTTCTCAATTTTTTTCTTATTCGATCTACTTTCGTCATTCCTGTCCATATGTCCGTAAACTCTCATTTTTGTTTTTCTAATTGATGTCTTCATACTCACTACCCTTTTGTACAATTTGTGGTTATCTCTCATGCTGTATCCCCTCCCCCTCTGTTCTTAGGGTCGTATATAATCCTTAGGATTTTCCGTTTCGTTTTTAACAAACTTCCATATTTTTAAACTCTTGTTTCCGCACCGTACAATATCACCGGTTTCAAAACAGTTTCGTAGTACTTAAGTTTTGCCTTAGTATAAATATTTTGCAAAAGATAAATTCTGTTGTTGTAAGTGTATTTTGTCATGATTCTTAACCTATATCTGTTATTAATTTTATTTTATTTATTCTAAAGCTCCATGGTACGTCACATACATTACATTACATAAAGATCTTCAAATGCCAACATTTAACGATCACGTACGGACACACTACAACCGACATAATAATACACCTATACAAAGTATAACTACATTTATCATGCCCGAAAACACACTTAGAAGGCTCAAAAGGAGCTGGATGAGGGATTTCCTCGCTTAAAAAGATGCTAAATTCAAGACAGGAAGGGATGCCGCTGGGCACTCCTCTCCATCACGCCGATCAAGCTACTACTTGTACACTTACCATCAGCAGACCCGCTAATTTTCATTGCTTATGACATGTGTAAGTGAAGAAATGTAGTTTAAAAAAAATATATTTATTCATTCTCTTGTTAAATGAATAATTCAATACATACTGTATAAAAAAATTAATTATCTTTCAAAAGATTAAAATAATTTACTTAGCTATAAAATTTTTCATAAAATGTGCATTTTTTAGAAAATGGCCAAATCAAGTTTACTTATCTTCATAACTCTTCTCCTCACCATTCTGATTTTTCTCAGAGATATAATAAAAAAGAAAAATTAGATGGCTTTGAAACGAAAAGACTTGGGGTGAGTTTTGTTGTTAGTGCTGCTTCAAAAACACTTATTTCGGGTTTTTCGTGGCCTCTTAGATATACTAAGAACCAACTACTCTGATTTGAAATAGTTAGATCTGATTAAATCTCCATACCGACAAATATTTTAGTACTTACAACAGTCGAGAGATGGAGAAGAGCGTATCGACGGAGACGTTCTGAGGTTATTGAATTACTTTCCTTCTATAGAAATCGATAGTCTTCATGAAGGTTTGTTTCGATTGTTCACTATTGTTCCATTGTTCAAATATTCCTCTTTATAGTTTTCAAAAATGGTTTCTGAAATTGAAGAAGTTTTTAAATAAAGCTGTTGAAAAACGACAAGGCCATGAAATGTGTAATGAAGCTGGTTTTGATGATGACATTGACTGCACGGGCTGTCTCAAAATTATAGATTAGATAAGGAAATGAGGATGCTTGCGGAGGATGCAACCAGGAAATCAATTGTGTGGGTAAAGGGAAAATGGCAAGCATCCACTGACGGATCTACGGAGGGGCTTTCGGGCTGACGCCCCCTCCCCCTCAAAATAGTAAAATATAACTACTAAATATTTTTAGTATTTTTAAATATAACTACTAAATATCTGTTATGATAAAATATTAAAATATAATCTCATAATGTATTATTACTCATGTAAATCACTGAAACACCATTTCATATAGTTTCTTGCTCTTTTTTTTTCCAAAATAATTATCGTTATATTTATATGAAAAAAGGTTTTCGTGCTGAAGCCCTCCTCTCCAAAAAAAAAATTAAATCCTGGATCCTACTTGGACAATATGCATCTAAATCTGATTATTCAATTTCAAATTCTCTAATTAAAATATTATAATAATTTACTGTTATATATTTTATAATATATATATATATATATATATATATATATATATATATATATATATATAGTAATTTATAGTTACATACAAAATCAAAATAATACATTGTAAGTTCTCATATTTTTTTCTTGACTCTTCGTTTAATTTAGTAGTTACATTTACGCGAACTTATAGGTAATAAAAAAAAACAATAAAAAATAAATCTTTCCGACATATTCTTATTTTTTAACACTTATTTATACCTTCAATACCACTCTTATCAATTTTTTCAAATATATTTGCTTAACAATAAATACATATATTTTTAATATAAATTAAATCATAAAATAATAATTATATTGTACTGTATTAAACAGTAATTCATTTATTTTTAAATTAATATTTTGATTGCAGTCTTTAGTTTTCGAATACTATTTAGGTAATGATTGGACAAACTTTGAAGTCAATTATAAGGGCATTTCTTCCCCCTTGAGGATAAGATAGTAAAATTTGAATATTCGTTCTATTCTCATTTTATGTATATATAGCCTCATATATATATATATATCGATACCCTATTCTCATATATATATATATATATATATATATATATATATATATATATATATATATATATATATATATATATATATATATAGTAAATAGGGTATCGAAGGCCCAATAACGATATTATTATCGGCATATAACTCTCGATACCATTAAAATATCGAATTTGGATATTATCAACATTTTTTAAATATGATATCAATATAAATATTGTGATGCGCTTAGGCGCATAAAAATATATTATTTTCCTCTTTAAATTAATTAATGGAAATATCAATTCTTCTACCCTTCTAAATAAAATTAATTTTCTAGTTTCTGTCCATCTTCGTCGTCCTCAGCTTTTTTCCCAGAAATTTGCATTCAGCCATAGATCGGATTCAGCAAAATGCTAATTTATTTGAATCCTACATAGATTTCTTTGACAAAACGTGATCTTGGTTCGAGAAGGTTCTAACTAACAAATTGAGTTTACTCAGCGAGAAGATTCCCACTCTTGCTATTCAACTCTACTCAAGGATGGCCATCTATAGTCGATATTATCGAAAAATCGATATTTTTCTCCACTACGCACTACACAGCATATGAAACAGAGAAGATGATTATATCTTCATTTCTAACGATCAGATTCATATATAATTCCTTGCGCTTTCCGAAAACGATATTTTTAAATTAAAATTTAATTATCGAAGGGACGATATCGATATTACGACGAGTAGATATTACCGAATCAGTTACTATCGATATTAAAATATCGATATTTCGATAATACAAACTATCGATGGCCATTCCTATTAGTAAGTCAGATTTTCCATAATTTGTACTAATCGTGTGATGTTTTACCAGAATTGTTTCTTAAGCATAAGCTTTATTTTTTATTTTTTTATTTTGAGGCCTCAAATATTAAGACGCCTGTTGGTCATGTATGAAACAGGCATGTATAATGAAATTTTTCACTTAAATGTTTTAATTATAAAACATTATAGCGTAGAAGTCCAACTTTACAATAAACCTTATATGGCTACAAATTATTATTTTTTTTTTTACTTGATATGTTTATACTCTTCCGTGTATTCTCGTGTTATCAACAATATTGTACCACCATGGAAACAAAGACATAATCGACCACAGCCCACAGAAATCTGACCGCAATGGACGGTTTGTCAATCAGCTGATCTAGTTTTCAAACCGAAGTTTTCCTCAATTCGACCAAGAGAAGGCCATTCGGTGGTTTGTGCAACACTTCATTCTCAGTATTTCATTCTAATTGAAGACTCGACTGACAACTCGATTTAAATCGTCTTTGAATTGATAATTATATCGATACGTTTGAAATATAGTTATCGTTTTTTTTTTTTTTTTTCTTACCCTCCAAAAAGTTTATTGAAACAATTACATATATAGTATACAATAATACAATATAAACATGTAATAAATTCCTTCCACTGCCCGAGGGCATTTTAAGGAATAGTTATCGTTAGGATAATTTAAATAATTTATGTAAACCTGACATTTTAATTCATTGAATATCTGCGTATGCATCTAGTTTATTTCTTAAATCTATAATTGTTGGAAATTTCTTTGGGTTTGAATCCCAAATCATTAAAATGAATAGCTTTAAAAAAAATCACAATTAATTAATTGTTTGTTCTAATTAGAAACCTGCAAATATTTTAATTAATTTATTATTATAAAATAATGGCTCTAACAAAGTTTTTAAAATATATTAAATATTTATTTCCTTTATTAATAAATTATTATAATAGTTCTTTGGCCATTCTCCTGATTGCATTGATGAATCAGTTAATATGTTTCCTAAAAATGATACACTGTAAACCCTCCTTATATTTTGGACTATAATTGGCTAATTTTGAGTTTTTTTGTAAAGTGAGATATGTGTGATTTTGACCTACCTTTCAAGTACATGTGAAACTTACAGTCCGTGGTACAGGACCCCTTTTTTATCATTTTATTAACATCCAACTGAAACTTCGTAAATAGCTTCATAGATCTCGTCGTAACCAACAAATATTTTATTTACGAAAATTCTCGGAATTGGGGCATTTTCGATCTGGAGGTCGGCAAACTTAGTCTATTTATTAAGGTACTACAAACTCGTGTAAATACCCATTTGCTTTCCACTTTAATCGTAAGATAACTTGAGCACAAAGTTGAGAAAAAAGGTGGCCTTAAAAAATATTGAGCGTTTGGCGTGACCTACACACCCAAAATTTCAAAATAATGAGGTTATATAGGAAAAACAGCTCAATATTTTTTAAGGCCGCCATTTTTCTCGACTTTCTGCTCAAGATATCTTACGATTAAAGTGGAAATCAAATGGGTATTTACGAGTTTTTAATGCCTAATTAAATAGACAAAGTTTGCCCCCTCTCCCCCTACAGATTTAATATACCCCAATTCTAAGAATTTTCATAAATAAAATATTTGCAGATTATGATGAGATGAGGCTATTTACGAAGTTTAAGGTGGATGTTATAAATTCGATAAAAAAGGATCTTTACCACGGACTATTAAAAATTAGTATGAACCAGAAATTTTATATAGTCAAAAAGTCTTTTGAAAAAAAAAAAAAACAGCTTAACAACATGAAAAATAGGACTATTCAAAAATAAAATAAATGAAAATTATACATATTTATTTTTTCAACTATTTTTGATTATTGAAAAATATTACAATCTGTTTCAAGGAACATTTATAATAGTGTTCAGAGATCACATTCACATTCTATGTACTGTAAATAAAATAAATTATACAGAAAAATAATATACATATACAATAAATAAGAATAAAATAACTTAAAAAATAAATAAAAAGAACACATACATACCTACATACACTAATTTCAACTATTAATTGTCCTATCCAATAAAGAAATTATCAAGATAAAAAAGATAAAATTAAAAATATTCTGACTAGAAAGACAGCTCGTCAACTATAATACTCCAATAGGCAGTTTGAGGCTATGCCTAAGAAATTCAATTGACTGTACTGTTTAAAATAATATACATTTCCATATAGTTATCTTGATACATTAAAATCCTTAAAATTAGTTTTACGAACATATTTGTTCAATTTTCCATAATAACACTCTATGTTACAGTTTCTCCATCAAGAAATTATTAATAAAAAAATACCTTTATACATCTAATTTTGTATTCTTGATCCTGAAGCGCCATCTATCTTCAAATGTAAACAATTTATTGCAAAACCATGAATAGTTCCTTTGAACCTCACTTTAACTACTCCCATAAATGTTTATAATTCTGTAACCTTTACGCATTCTTGTAAAGTTGTCTAAAGCTTAAACACGAATTCTATGTTTATCGCTAGCTCCGATTATTATTGTATGTAAATATTTACAATGTTTTTTATCCTAGTTCTTTTAAATCAATTTCAAAAAATATAAATTCAAGTTTTATATATTCATACACATAAATATTTTTCCCTCTACTGGCAGATATATTTTCACCTGAGCACTTTGAATTTATTTCTCTTCGCAACATCGTAGTAAATCTCTATTAGACTGGAATAGAAACTGGCAATGGTGGATACAGGGTAAAGAAAAAGGGATACATTTTCCCTCCCAAAGTAAATAAAATACAGCTGTTTAAAATATATCAACTAAAACCAATTAATCCTGAATAATTGTGAATAGATTATGATTCATTTAAAAGATAAAAAATTGACTATTTTGTGATTAAATTATCATTTTAAATGCAACAATAAAATTGATAATGATCTTTTCTATAAACTATTTTAAATAGTTTAAGATATGAAATAATTAGATAATCGATTTATTACGGTAATATTTCCTCAATTATGTGAACATTTTAATTGAATATATAATAACTTGGTCAAAAAACAGGGGAAAAACGAGTCTTACACTAACATTAAATATTTTAAAAAAAAATTACTATGTGAGGCAGTACTGTTACAAGGCCAACCGGTTGTGTCTGGAGGTGATTATGCCAATATCACGCTCAACCGCCAGGTTTTCCCCCTTAATTAATTATTTTTAATTGAGAATACCCATTTTATAGAGGCTGGGTTTGCCCTAGGAAGGTCTCTCGACCTCAGAGTCGATCCATGGCCTCAGCCGGTTTCGAACCCAGGACCGTAAGCTCTGGAAGTCAGTGCTAACCCACCGAGCTACCGCTCTCCCCAAATATATTTTTTTAATAATAAATTTCTTATCTAGTACTGGTTTATTTTAAATACTTTTTATGTAAATGTGCCTTTCAGTTGACAGAATCACCTAACTCTAATTTCAACATTTTTGAGTGAAGTGATATTTCTAGTTAGAAAATTGATAATATCTGTACAGAAAGTAAGTTGATTCCAGATTAGGTGATTGCAGTGCTGAAATATAGAATTGTCAATAAAAGTATATATTTTCTCAGTAGAAATAACACTAAAATTAATAATAAAAAATTTTGAAATTGGAATTACGAATCATTCTGTCAACTGAAAGGCTCATATGTAGAATTTAAAAACTATCGTCCTATAGCACTTCTTCCAATAATGAGCAAACTATTTGAAAAACTATTACTAAACCGTCTAAAGCCTATTCTAGAATATAGTGAAGTGATACCAAATCACCAGTTTGGCTTTCGATGTTATCACTCTACTGTGCAACAGTGCCATCGGATAGTAGATGCTATCTCTGTGACTTTTGAGAAAAAGGAATATTGCTCTGCCGTCTTTCTCGACATAGAGAAAGCATTTGATAGTGTCTGGCACAAGAGCCTATTATGGAAACTAAAACCCCACTTACCTTCCACTTATTTTTTAATTCTTCAATCCTACTTTCTTAATAGATTTTTCTGTACTTCCGTAGATTCTTCTGTATCTTCCTTCTTTCCCCAACACAAAGGCGTACCACAAGGTAGCGTCTTAAGTCCAATCCTCTATTCTATATACACTTCTGATATCCCTGAGCACCCTAATACCACCATTTATTGCTTCGCTGACGACACTGCTATTCTAACTTCACACAAAAACCCTACTATCGCATCAATTGCCCTACAAAACCATCTTCATGATTTTGCAAAGTGGTTTGAAAACTGGAGAATCAAAATTAATAGTACAAAATCCACCCACATTAGTTTCTCTCTTAGGAAAGCCTCATGTCCACCCATAACGATTGCCAATAATCCAGTGCCTTCAAAGAACTATGTACGGTACCTTGGACTCTACTTAGACAAAAGACTTACTTGGAACATACATACGAAATTAAAAAGACAAGAACTTACCCGACGATATAGCAAACTTTCACATCTTCTGGACTACAGATCTTCACTTAACTTACGAAACAAGCGACTTATTTACAACACCTTACTGAGACCAATATGGACATATGGAGCAGAACTTTGGGGTTCAGCAAAACAAACACACATAAACAAAATACAAACAGCACAATCAAAAATTTTACGAAAAATTGTTAACGCACCTTGGTACATTTCAAACACTACTATACATAACGATTTAAACACCCCAACAGTAAAATCCTACATCCACGACAAATACACTACATTTCATTCTTCAACCCAAAATCACTCCAATCCTCTGGTTCTTTCTATCTCCTGCTCCCTGTTACCTGAGCAACGAAGATTAAGAAGAAAATGGCCAAGAGACCTACTACATCAATAAAAACATCAACATAAAAAAAAAATCAAGCAATTACACCAAGACAATAAAAACACAACAAATTTGCTAGATGCGCAGGTGCAAATTGCATAAAATAAAATTAAAAAAACACTTCCGAAGTAAATATAAACTGAAAACTTATGGACTAAAATATTAATTAAATAAAAATGAACCAGTTCGTAAACTTAACGCGTTCAAATAAAGAAACACTTCATCTGTTTCGATGTGTATTTGTATCGTTTCCAAGATAAGTTATTAACAGAATTCTCATTAATTAAATAAAAATGAGTTAAAGTTGGTATTGCAGATTTCACTAACTGATTAAAGATAGAATGAATCTTCTGTTATACAGAATGCAGTCCCATTTCCTTGATCGCCATCTTTGGAAACTTGTTATGATAAATGGATATTTTCTGTCGAGGAGCTTTTAATCTTGTTGAAGTTTTCCCTTTGCAATATCTGAACTTTCCTCTGATCAATTATGAATTTCATTCAGGTATAACCTAGTTTCTTTCTGAGTTATTTATTACGTTTTTTAAATTATATTAATGAGCTCTGAACTGAATTTTAAAAATCTTTTAAAGTTTACAGGGTCATGGTTGGAATTTTAATTTAGCACTTGATTGCCAACGGCGATAATATAACAGCTTTAAGATTTTATTTTTTAAAACTTTTAATATTTTTATGGTTAAAAGGGTAATGAATGTTTTATAAAATAATGAATTAATAAAGAAATTGTCTTTAAATTATAATATATTATATTTGAATTGAATTATTCAAATTATATATATGGGAGTGGGGTAATTCAGTGGTAAGGCATTGATCTTCCATTGCTCAACATCTCAAGTACGTATCCCGACTTATTGCAGAAAAATTATTTATTCTATTTCACCAGCCATGGGGGCGACCCTGGAGTCAGAAGACTGAGTACCCTTAATTAAAAAATTAATTAAGGGGAAAAACCTGGCGGTTGAGCATGATCTCAGTCAAATCACCTCCTTGCTCAACCATTGACTAAGAAACAGTACTTTCCCTAAATAGTAATGAACCCAAGACCCTTCATGAGTTTTAGTGGTACAAATATATGAGGCGTTTCTTAACAAAAAGGGATGACTTCAATTTCTAAAAATATTTAAAAAAAAAATACTGTAAAAGGTTTGCCTCTAATGAAATAAATTTCTCGGTATAAATTGCGCAAGGTACTTATCCTATGGAAATACAAAATTTTAGAAATTATTAAGAAATAACTTATTTGACTCATTTTAACAAATGATACAGCAAAAACATCAAAAAAATATTAAATGATGTATAACAAGTGGAAAAATTAGTTTGGTAGGAACTGACTTATTTATACTTTATTAAAAATCATGGAAACCAGTAAGAACTTTGAATAATCCTGAATTTGAACACCTTGAAAATGTGGTTTCTGCTGCTTTCAGACACGGCGCACCTTACCACCATGTTAAGGCAGATTTTTAGTTTCGTAATATTGTGGTTTTTACGAGGATAGGGTTATTAGCCCTATGCCCAAACCCCAACGCTGAGGACCAGGAGCTATGACAGACACAGCGGTTGCTCACCTCTCTGTGGTGTGAGTTGCCTCCAGCAGGCTTACGGGTCTCACATACCCGAGAAGCTTCCTGCTGGACGGTCACTCATCCAAGTACTAATTACGCTCCTTCGAGGTTAACTTTGGTACTTTTTGCAAGCGCCTTAGACCACACTAAATAATATTTGCGCCATAGCTTCGAACATTATTATTCAGTTTAGACGTTTTTTTTTTTTAATTTATTTATATGTAGTGGTTTAAATTTCTCATAAATCGGTAGGAAAGTTGCGTAACTGATATTTGTCAACATAAATTTCCAATGTTAATCGGTTATGGTTATGCGTATGAAACAAACTCAATTTAAATAGAAATTCAAATCTAATATTTCCCAATTGATAACCTGTTCTTCTCTACATTTTATTCTATTTGTTGATTTCCGTTGCACCTTAAGTGGTTGCCATTGGACAAACACTCGTTGAAGTATTTAGACTATCTTGGTATATATTATATATATGTAGGATATAGATTACCTAGTCCCCAATCCTTAAAATGCCCTCGGGCAGTGGAAGGAATTTATTACATGTTTATATTGTATTATTGTATACTATATATGTAATTGTTTCAATAAACTTTTTGGAGGGTAAGAAAAAAAAAAAAATATAGATTACCTAGATATATAGTATATAGACTACATAGGGGATACCTCTTAGGTAATGCTACACAAACCACCAATGACCTTAAAGCGATTGAAACGTGATGGCAATGCGAACCGTAGCGTACTCTACTACACTATCGTAGTTGGTACAAGCGTTTTTACCAAATGGTCGAACAACTAGCGGTAATCGTTTCGGCACACATTCGGACAAACCAGGCCAATGCTATCGAAAAATACCACTTGTCCGAGCCAGTTCGATAATTACAGCTTTTCGTTTCGGTGGACATGACCAATCTACGATTTCGAAATAAGAAAATGGCCCCCCGGAAACTGAACAAGGGCACCAGTTGTCATTTTGGAAAAGAAAATTGATTGGTTGATGATTTAGAGTGAATTAGTTATTATTGATTGAGTCTAGCATTTGGACACTGGTTTATTAGGATTGCCAATGTTAGTCACAATTGAGCAAGTGATTTAATTATTTGATTTATGTTTTTTTTTACTTTCCCTTACCTACAATGCTTTAAGGCTGGGCAACCATTGCAATTACTTCAGGGTGCCGAACTGGAGAAGGGTGACTACACTTTGTTAGAAAAAAAAAAAAAGTTACGAACTGTATTAGAATGATTAGTTTTAGTCTATTATTAATGCATCCTACTTAGAGTCCGGAACTGCAAGGCAGGAAACAGAGAGGAATGGCAATCTATAACAGGGCAGGCTTTTGACTCAATAAGTGGGTCGTAACGCCATATAATAATAATAATCAGACCTGTACCGTTAACAACCAACGAAGGATACTGGGTCAACGGTTGTGCAGGAAGGTGATTTGGACGATATCGCGCTCAAACGCTAGGTTTTTCCCCTTAATTATTTAATTAGAAGTATCCACTTTATAGAGGTTGGAAGTGCCCCAAGAGAGAGGGTCTTCTGGACTCAGGACCAACCCACGACTGGTGAAAAATTACTAGTCATCAGCCGGACTTAAGACCTTGAGCTTTGGAAGTCAGTGCTCACACTCTGAGCTACCCCCCTCCTAAAAAGTAATTGAATTAAAGACATATCAAATTAAAAATAAATTTAAATTTTTGAGGGAACATGTCCATATTGTCCTGGTGCGTCATATGTCTAAGGTCGGCACTGATAAACTATTGTACAAATGAAAAGGAAAAGTGTGTTAAGTGTAATTTTGTGTATTTTTATGGGTATCACTAGGAAGATAATTTTTCTCTCTTTGTTTGTATAAAATGAGCAACGTTATGCAACTATTACAGAAATAAAAATTCCTTTGTGAATCATTGGTAGATACTCGAAAATTGAACTTGCACCTGTGAAAATTCCAAACTTTCAATTGCGTTTTTCCATAACTATGATTTTTGCACTTGATATACTATTCACAGGTGCCAGGTGCCGCAGATATAATAAATTAAAGTATTGCAATTGTGAAAAACGTTGAATTCCAGTTTTTAACGTAAATAAACTTTCAAAGGTCTCCTCAGTTTAAATAATTGCAACGTTTCTGGCAATTCGCTTTTTTAAGGCGATTAGGGCGTTCCAGGAATCGAATTCATTTCCATTTAATGTATTTAATATTTATTATTGGTAATTGGTTGACTGTCGTGGATAATGAAGAGAAGAATAGTTGGGGTTGTCAGTCAAAAAGGAAGGCAAAAATAAATGATAATATTTATTTTTTACGTATGCCGACGTTTCGACCTGAAGTTCAGGCCTTCATCAGGGCTAAGGAAATAACCAGATAACAAGGTATGAGAAACATAAGTAGTGATGGTAAAAAAGATAATAAAAAAAATAATAGAAAAATAAAATAGATAAATATATAAAAGGTCGAAACGTCGGCATATGTAAAAAATAAATATTATCATTTATTTTTGCCTTCATTTTTGACTGACCGCCCCAACTATTCTTCTCTTCATTATTTAATATTTATATTTCTACCGGTTCCAGACGAAAACTGATGTATTTAAAAAATATGTAAAAAAAACTAAAGGTGTGTGCTTTAGACCACACGATAGAAGTGAAAATATCAACCAAGCGAAATTAATAATAATACCAAATATAAATTATAAATAATAGCTCATTATAAAGAGGATGAATGCTTACAGTATGCAGGTCCGACTTTTAGTTTCTGAGATATTTTAATCCATATCTTCCATAAAACTCAGTTTATGATACCATGTTATAATTGAGTTTTTGATACAATTTTTCTTTTTCGCGTCTCCAACATGACGTCGCGTTAAGATACAATTTTGAATAATAGCTCATTAAAAAGAGGATGAAATGAGGGAAATTTCCTTGGTAAATGTAATTTTTTTTTAAAGTTTGAAAAAGTATTTAAAACCCACGGATTCAAGGCAATGACATTGTCTAAGATACTATTTCATTGTACTTGTGTGAAAGAAGTGAAATATAAAAATATTTCATGGATATGTTTATAACCTTAAATATATTTACTGTAGTTTAATAACTCTAGATCTGACATTATATTTAAATAATTAGATATCTATCGTCCGTTTATTCCGAGAAATCATTATCTTTGCGATATTCCAACAGTATCTAACTACAATTAGTGTGACAACTTTTGACCTGTATAAGACAGACAATGCAAATCTCAGTTCCGTTTTAATAAACTTTGCAATGGAAAATAACAGTTTAATAACTAATAGTCGTACAATCCATAATCAAAGGATCGAACAATCCATAATCAACGAATCGTACAATCCATAATCAACCAGTGATATCATAAATAGGACTTTTGTTATTTTAATAGTATTCATGATTTTTTTAGCTGCAATCTTTCAGCTTTAGCTCAGTTAAAAATTGTATAATAACCCAACATGGCCAGAAAATAATTTCTATTCAAAGTTGAGCGGTAAGTGAAAGTTGTGTGTTGCGCGCACCAGCTTTTTTTTTCACAATTTTATATTTCTGAACAATTTCGACAAAATATATTTTAATCAGTCAATCATCGTGTTTGAAATCTAAAAATTTATTATTTATCTTTACTTATTCTGTTTTGGGGTTTATAGTTGGCATAAACTAATGAATTAAATGTATTATGATACTTAAACGCCTTTTTAAATAAATATTGAATATTTAATAGTTGTCAGTTGCATTATAAAGGAAGGGGATAGTCTGGGGTGGCGGTCATAAATAGGCTAAATAGTGGTAAAACTATTTTATTAAAAGCCAGCGTTTCAGTTCTAAGTGAAACTCCTGGCTGAAAACACCTCCCTGAAGAAGATCTGCAAAGTCGGGTCGAAACGTTGGCTTTTAATAAAATAGTTTTACCACTATTTAAGCTATTTATGACCGCCACCCTGGACCATCTCCTTCTTTTAAATAAATAGTTTATATTCTTAGTTATAGATTACTTCGCTTTGAAAATTAAAATCTACTTCTATTTTTGTAATGTTGATATAATTTCACTTGCGCATCAACGTAGCTATTATCTTTCACACACAACTTTGTGTAGCGCGCACCAGATTTTTATTTCTTGCGATATTTTAATCCATATACAAAAACACTCCAATTAGTCAACTTTACTCGATCGTTACTCATCGGAGATCTTCCACTATCCACAAAAATATACTTAGATATACATATAAGTATATATATGTGTATTATTATAACTATGTATATTAAAAATATTCTTCAATATACATATATATATTTATGACTGGAGAATGCTATGTGTTCGTTACTACTATTGAAGAATGAGAGTCTCTATTTATCTATGGGATGATGGAAGTGTAAAGGTGAAGAAAGAAAGAAGCTCCCCTACTGGTCCGCTGAAATTGCTGGTCATCTTAAAGGTCATCTCTAGGTATCTTCTGGAAAATCCCACAGGTCGGGCAACTACGTCACATTAATGAGTTTCACTAAGTTAAGTAGTGCCGAAATAACTAAATGGAAGTTGGAATGATTTAAAACCTCTTTGGAAGATGCATAGCTCTTTGGCAGCCCTAAGTTGGCAGCCGACCCGAGATACAAATAATACTAATTATTACACTTAACCCGTGAACTTTTGTGATCCTCTGCCAATTCTCATGCCTGCGAATTTAAATGGATTGTGTGTGTGGTCTTTGGCCAAATCTAGAACTGGGATCTGTTTAGGGAAATAATTGTTCCGAGATGTAAAGTTGACGAATTAGCCAGATCAAAGTACAATAGTAAGGCCATTGAATGAATAGAAGGTGAACGACCTCCGATAGGCGAATAAATTCACGATATACCTGCCGCTTTACCTAGGCACGCAACATCGATTCAGACCTTCGTGATTTTAGGGTTTAGTGTGGATTGATGATTGTATTCAGATTGATGATGGTCTAGTAATTAAAGATCTTTATTTAATCATTCAAGCTGAACATGTGATAAGGATGTTCCCATGGCAACAGCAGAACGTAAGAGACTTTTAGCATGAATTATTATTATCACATAATTATTAATTCAATTTTAAATATTTTATCGTATCTTTTTGTCTGTGTTCATAGGATTATGAATTTACTTATGTGTGCATTCTGATTTTGGAATTTCGGCATTCGAGTATCATGTTTTATTTTTGTTTTAATATAAATTTCAGAGTTTTTATTTGTATCGGCTTCGCCGAAATATATATATTGTATATGGTAAGAGATATAGAAAAGGAGGAAAAGAATATGTGTGTGTATATATGTATACTTTATTTTATTTTTTCTTCTCCTAATCTTTACGCATAGTCACTTAAATATCTTAGGGAACATATGTATATAATTTTTTTTTTTTTTTTTTTTACAATTTCTTTCTTTACATATTAACACTTATTATTAATTTTTTTAAATTTTTATATTCCATCACTACAATGCTTTACCTATAAAATAGATTTTGCGTTCCTTTCTAATTTCATTCAGTGATTATTTTGCTATTGTTTTAGCTCCAATATTGTAGTACTGAACCCCAATTACCCAACTGTTCTCGTTAATTTATCCTAAGAGCTTAATTAATACTTAATTTATTACAAGTATTTTGTTATTATTCATTGTAATAAGTCTTTTGGCCAGATTTATGGTTAATTTATATGAACAATACCGTTATTCTAAAGGGACCTAGTCCCAGAATAAAGACGATTTTTCTATTTCTATTTCTAATTGGTAATTGGTTGACTGTCGTGGATAATGAAGAGAAGAATAGTTGGGGTGGTCAGTCAAAAAGGAAGGCAAAAAATAAATATTATCATTTATTTTTTGGCCTTCCTTTTTGACTGACCACCCCAACTATTCTTTTCTTCATTATTTCTATTTCTCTATATATATATATTTCTATTTCTATATATATGTGGTTCAAAATTAAGTGCTATATCCAAAAAAGGATTGATTAGTATGCTGTGTATTGAGCAATCCAATATAGTAGGACAGCTATTATTTAAATAGAGTATTTCTCTCTCTTATCTCAAAATTGGTACATTTTACCAAATTTTGATGTCCGCATTAAAATCGTTAAAAACATTAAAACCGTCTCGGCCCTTCGACTTCTTAACCATCTACGTTTAGAATCCTCCCAATTTTTTTCGTGTCTTTCATTAAAGTTTTTTTAGGAATTTGAGAGCTGAAATTAAGATTCCTCACTTATCTATGAAATTACCTGTCGTTTTATACTTCATTATTATACAGGCATTATATACAGTTAGTTCATTGCTTATATCGTATAAAAGAAGAAATAATACGATATACATATGTATTCATAGACACAGTGATGCCCAGAAAGGGGTTTCATTTCGACGGATTTATGAATTTTCAGAATGAAAAGTTTCATACAAGAAGACAAAGGGAATACATGGAACAAACCTCATCAAGTGTAATTGTATATCGGGGTATGAGGGTTTCCAAGCAAGCTCGTTGAATATGGTAAGAACGTTGAAGAAAGCATACCGTTCTTGTCTTGCATGATCGACTTTACGTTCTAACGGAGGGCGATCTCCCTCAAATATTGTCTAAGGAGAACTACCCGTACTACAAGGCCGTCGTATACGGGTTGAAGGAACTCGTTGGTCCAACGCACTTTTCATTGGAAAGAAGAGATGGATCTGGAAGGCCGCCAGAGAGGGTGGAAGACGTCAGCTGAAAGAAGAGCAGGCTGTGCACAGCTGAAAAAGAAAAAAAAATGTAATTGGTCTGAATACAGCACAACACCCGTTGCCTTACCGGTAGGGTAGAGTTTTTAAGGAGAAATGTTTTTAAGAAGGGGATAACAATAAATCATCTTGGGAAGGGGAGAGAAGGTTCATGCGCCATCGACTTTGGGGGGATGGGCACCCTTGCATAGACACACATATATTTATCACATGGGAGAGTAGGGTGGAATACTTTCGGACCTCAGGTCTAGCCACTAGCGGATCCAGGATTTAATTTTGGGGGGCTTCAGCCCGGAAGATTTTTTTTCATAAAAATAACGGTATTTACTTTGGAAATACAGAAAGAAACTAACTATCTATATGAAATGGTGTTTAAATGACTCCTTAAGTCCTTTTAAATGTAATTAAACCAACAATAATATTTTAAGAGGTATTTTTTAATTTTTTTCCCCCGTAAAACGTGGTTATGTTTCACCATTTTGGGGGGGGGCTTCAGCCCGAAAGCCCCCCCCCGTAGATCCGCCCGTGGGTCTAGCAATATGGGGACTGTAGGAAATTGAAAGAGATAATTCGTTTTTGAAATTCAAATTACTATTTCAAATCTATTTTAAAATCATTTTTGAATATGAAATAAACTAATAAATGCAATCTTCAAGTTTATTCCCATTTAGATACTAAATTAGTACCTAATAAAAAGCTAACCTCACAGTCGACCGTGAATCGATTTGCATAAATTGCTGTTTCGCGAGATTGTTCTGTTACGAAATCGTAGCGGATCGAGCCATTGTATTCACCGAGGCACGACATAGCTCGATGCGAAAGCAATATGGCGTCCAGTGTTGGGATGCCAGGCGTGTTCTTCGGTTATCTTGTAGCTTTGATCTCGCCGACAGTGGTGGCAGTTCTGTGGGTGGGGTTTTGAAAGAGGCACACATGTTAGCGATTATCTGCAATGTTTGTGTTCGATCTTGATTGATAAGTGTGTCAATATTAGGTACATGAATGGTTGTAGTTGATGTCAAAAATATACTGCATTACACTTTGCCTGACTAAATAGTTTTTTTTTTTCTCAATAATTGTATTACGTAAAAAAATCCGATATGGGATGCTCTCAGCAAATAGAGCTGAGGTGGTGAGGAGACGTTCCTGTGTTCTAACCAAGTATTGAAATATTTTAACATAATAAATTCTCGGTTTATGGATTTATTTTTTTAAGATACCTATATACTAATTTGTACAGCGGTTATCATGGATGAAGTTAGTCGACTGTTCTACTTATGATGGATGATAAATATTCAGGACGCAGTCTTTATACATTTTTTATTAGTGCCGACGTTTCGATCCAAACATGTGGATCATCATCAGGTTATGTTTCGAGCAGTACTTGAATATCTTCAGTGCTCGGAACACGTTATTAAATAATTAATCAGTAGTAGTACATTAATAATAGTAGTTTATTAAATCATTGATCAGTGACCTTATTCCCAATTAAATAGTTATGTTTAAATATATATATATTTCTATTAATGTGTGATTCAAAATTAAGTACTATATCCAAAAAGGATTGATGAGCATGCTGTGTATCGAGCAATCCAATATAGTAGGGCAGCAATTATTTAAATAGAGTATTTCTCTCCCTTATCTCAAAATTGGTACATTTTACCAAATTTTTATGTCCGCATTTAAATCGTTAAAAACATTTAACCCGTCTCAATCCGTCGACTTCTGAACCATCTACGTTTTGAATTCTCCCAATTTTCTTCGTGTCTTTCATTAAAGTTTTTTTAGGAATTTGAGAACTGAAATTAAGATTCGTCACTTATCTATGAAATTACATTTCGTTTTATACTCCTGATGATGACCCACATGTTTGGATTGAAACGTCGGCACTGATAAAAAATTTATAATGACTGCTTCCCGAATATTTATCACCCATGAAGTAGTTCTCTTGGTTTGCGACAGTCTGCACTGTTTCATAGCCATCGGTGGTTTATTTCATGAAATATATAAAAATAAGCTACAAAACCGGTTCACCCGTTCGTGAGATGAACATATTACACACAAAAAGACCAATGACTGAAATTGTTTTTGTTTTTTAATTCAGGGAGCACTGAAATGTAACTATCTGTTGGAAAAGGTAAATAGAGAATTGGTTCCATTTGCCTTTCTAAGAAAGTAAAAATAGTAAATTCTGTTAGTGAAAATTTCTAAAGCAGTTATCTTCATTATTTGCTAGTCGAGAACAGCCCAACAGTCTGCACCGCTATTTCGTATCCATCGATGGTTGATATCATGCAGGAGTGTCCACAATGGGGTTTCATGGCGCAAGTTGTGTCATAAAATTTTTCGAGAGAGATAAATGGCAAAGGAATTGTGAATTTTCAGATTGAAAAGTTTCAAATCAGAGACAAAGGAAAAAACATGGACCAGATCTCATGTAATTGTACATGATTTAGGATTTTTCTAATTCTATTTTGCCAAGCACTGTTTTAAAGAAGATTGCTTGATAAAATTTCTTGAGAGGGGAGGGGTTAGTTCTTGCGCCATCCATCTTGGGTAAGATGGGCACCCTACAAAACGTGTTACTCACAGACAGACACAGGAGGATCTACGGGAGGAGGGGAGGCTTTCGGGCTGAAGCCTTCCTCTCCCCCTCCCCCCCAAAATGGTAAAATATAACCATGTTTCATAGAAAAAAATATTAAAAACTATCTCATAAAGTAGTATTGTTTGTGTAATTACATTTAATAGAACTTCAAGAGCTACTATTTCATATAAGTAGTGTTTCATATGAGTAAATTTCTTTCCTTTTTTAAAAAAAGAAAATTAATTCTCGTTATATACATGAAAAAAAAAAGTTTTCGGGCTGAAGGCATTCCTCCCAAAATTTAATCCTGGATCTGCTAGTGACAGACAGACCAATGTCTGAAATTGTTTTTTTTTGGGGGGGTGATCACTAAAACGTAAAGATCCGTTGTAAACGACAAATCGAAAATTCGACCCCTGCTATACAAGAAAAGTCAAAATATCACTAGTTAAAGCCAAAAGGACATATATAAAAATTAATTTTTTTTGTTTACAAAAGAGCATAAAAGCTGATTATTTTTTTATGATTTATTAGTATAATTTCATATTTTATTTCCCTACACAATTTTCCATTGTAGCTGACTGCTTATAACAGCTGCAGACTATAAAATATCACCTTTAGCCGAAATAGAATTAACGTAGAAAATAATTACATACGACCTTTTGCACTAACAGTAATATGTGTCATTCCTTGATCTAAATAATTTTTAATTTGTAATACACGGTGAAAACCTTGAATTTTTTATCTGAAAGATTCTTACGGTTTAAAATTATTTGTAGATACTGATAACCGAAGAAGAAATTAAGTGCAAATATTTCTGTAATGTGAGCCATTTAAATTCGTGGTCTTGGTATTTTAACTATCACCAAATTATATGCCATCAATCAAGTAAAACATCAGTCATATAAAAGGGATTTTCAACGGTTAATGGTTGAATTACTTGAGATTTATGATAATCGCTAAGGAGTGATTTGATAATCTATATTTAAATAAACGAGATACTATGTTTTTAAAGCGTGTGATAATTGTTTTTTTTTAATCACCAACTCTATATCCATATCGATCTATTATAAGTTATATTACGCGGTAAAGTATTATATTATGGAATTTTTTTACATCAAGCGCTAATTCCATCGATTGAGTCCAGCAAAGATGGGAAACGATTTATTTTAAGTTTAGAAACAACCAACTGTATTTAAATGGAAGGTTATTAACACAAGAAAAATTGAAAAGAAAAGGTGTAGAAATATGTACCTGCTGAATTGTTCAATTTCAAAACACAAATAAATATAGATACTGAAAATATATGAAGTAAATAGATAAATAACAAAAATGAGGTTACATCCAAAACCCGGTATGCGAGCATTCTGTGATTCAATCGTTGAAGAAATGAACGGGCTGATTTACATCAATGGTTTCAAAAACGTCTGTTTTATGGTAAGTAAATGACCTGATGACTTACCTGAATGATTATATGATTAACTGAACAAGATCCAACATTTATGTAGAAAGACTTTAGGACAAATTCTTAAAATAAAAACTAACATCAAAAACGTTTTAAGTTTGATAAATTTATACCAACAAAGTTGAAAGCAGTATGTTTTAATTTATTTATAAAACACTTTTAGATCCTCCTATACAATGTGTATATACTAATTTTCTAACCACTAGATCTAGGTGCCGTTTAGATGAGTGTGGAAAAACAGTCTTCTCTTAAGTCGACTTTAATGTGCCTAAATGTTTGTATCAGCGCCTTATTTATAGTGACTATAAACCATATTTACATGAAGTTGTGTTAGCGTAGCTGCACATTTTACAGATCAATCGATCTTTGTGGTTACTTCCCTGATCCTTTGAATCTTAGGCTGATATGAAGCCTGAAGCTATCTAATACACGGTATGTCTTAACACAAAAATAATTCCTCAAATTCTGGCTGTTAGTTCTTGACAGAGCGAGCTTTATTTGTTTAATAAGCGCGTAACTTAAAACGCTGATAAGTTACACCTGTCATGTGTTTTGTAGGATAATGCCGACAAGTAGTAACGAACATGCAAGACTTTCCGTGCAATTATCTGCATGTTCTTGTGGAACGGTTGTAAATCGTAATCTACTTTAAGAGAACATTGTTTACGATCCAGAAATCGACATCGAATGAATGAACGAGTCGTTAACCGAATAATGTATCGTAGCTGGATGACGTAATGAGCTGATGTCAAGGTTACGATTACACGGTCCGCAGGTGGTTGCCCTTGATGTCTTTCGTTAAGGTGCGATCTGGCCCTAATGGTCTAATAATTATCTTCTGCTTCTTCTTCTTCTTCAGGACTGGAACTGTGAGAGTCAGAGTATCTTGTAACCTGATCCACCAATCCACTGGTCTTCTCCATTGACTGCGGTTGCCTTCCATTTAGGGATTCCCACGATGGATCTCTTTTCGATGGCTACACCATCCGTACATCCTAGAATTCCAATATTATCACTTTATTTTTTTTTTCTTATTTTCGCTAACAATAATAGGATAATAAGATCTTCGAAGGTGAGTAGGTGTTGGGGTATTTCAAATTTGAAAATACAAATCTTTCCCCGGTGAAAAAATTTCCTCAAGGGTGGGAAAAATTCGAGTAAAATTAAAGGGTGAGAAAGAAGGGAAACGAGTGAAAATGAGAACTGTAAAAGAAAAAAAAATACATTCACAAGAAATATTATAAAATTATTCATTAATTAAAAATTTTAAAATGAACAAATAAAAAAATCGCCTTCTAGATGTTTACAATATTTATTCAATCGAAATAAAGCGGTGAAATATATACATACAAGATTTAAAACCTAAAGAAAATACTCAATGAGAAATAAAAAAAAAATTGTCCATCAAAATAAAACATATATAAAACAAGAGAAAACCATAACTGTTCAAAAGAACAAAACTAATTTAGCGAAGAAAAAAATTAAAATAATTTAATGTCTTTCTTGACGGTGGAGAATAATAAAAAAACGAGGCTAGTTGGAGGTTCTGCTTCCAACGAGGTTACCTTCTACGATGTTACACAGTCGTAGTTGAGGAAATATCGAATCGATAGCCTATCGATCTCGATCGACGACTGCCGATGCGCCGAACAGCTGTTCTTTGAAAATGGCGCTAGGCTGTTGCCTGGTGAGATGAGGTGAATCTGGACTGGTGGGGGTAGACGTCCTCTACATGGATCTAATGTCAACAAAGGCTAGCTCCAGGCTGACAACCCAGCAGTATTATCACATTATTTTGGTGTATTAATCCCCAAGACTGGGTATTACTGCCGGGCTGGTGCTTATAAATAAGCGTTAAACATCGCGAATAAACCTAAATATATAAACAATATACACCAAGATACATTTTAGCGCAATATCCCTCAGTTTTTTACAAAAAGAAGAAAATAAACATTCTACCGAATCAACATTAAAAAAAGGGATGGTGAGAAAAAATAAATAAAGATTAAACGAGCTTATGCGGCGTTAACAGTAGGAATACATTTTATTTCCGGTTCATAACACATAGAACACGACCATGGTGATTTCGTGGATATCTGGTGGATATCTGGTGGATATTGTTAGTAGGAATTCAAAAACTCAGAACTGAGCTCATCGGAAATCCATCGGATTGTTTCTAAACTAAAATCGATAGTGCCCGTCGTGATTATTTATTCATCGACTGAATCAGCGGTTCCATCGGCTTTTATGATCGATAGATCCGCAGCATATATCCTCTGTGTCGTTATTTGTAAATTTTACTTTACATATTTATATTGATTTTTCATATGTTTTCCAATGCAATCCATCAGGTCGTTCCTAAACGCTGCTGGTTTCAATTGATTAATGGAACTTCCCAATATACATTCCCCTCATTCTAGTCAGATGTGCCCAGAATGGATTGGCAAGTACGACACCAAAATTTTTGAAGAATTTACTTTTCTATAGTGGAAGAATAACCATATTCTTATTTTCATAAACATTTAAAGCAGAGAACAAAAAAAGAAATTAACCGTGGATTGTAAGATTATTTTCTAGGCAGAACAACTTTGGAAGTCTGACAACCAGGGGAAAATTTGATACAGACAGCAAGGATAATTGTAAATAAACTACGATTTTTAAATTTTTTTTTTTCGAAGAAGGTCCTCATTTTGATTAAATGAAAGTAATTATGGAATGTAAGGTTATTTTGTAGGCAGAATAATATCATAAAAGTGAAGTTTAATTTCAGACTAAATTTCGTCATTTCTAAGATTTTTTGGGGGTTTTATGGATTTTCACACCTCTACTATCCCTCCAAATCAGGTTTGAGGGTTCAAAATTTGTATGAAAAATTATTTATGCTATAGAAATATGCATTTTGTGGGTATCTGCACGCCTCTATAGCCCGTCCAAATCGTGTTTTGGGATTGAAAATTTTTATTTGAATTCCTCCAACTCTGCCATTTAGATAAATTAAATTCAAAACCATTTATAAAATGTTTTAAAATAAAATATTAGAAAAAAACGAGTTTAGTTCAATCTTCATTATAGTTATGTAAGCAATAAATCGCCTTTTATCTAATTTCCCAACAAAAATCAGAGGAAAATTTACTCTTCAGTTTTTATTTATTTTTTTAACCAACGTTATGTTATTGTACACATACGTGGTTGTTGTACACATTAAGTAGTATTTGGGCTGTTATGACTAATATTTTTTGTTCTGAGATATCTTTCGTGAACTGGGTCAACCAAAAGTTTTAATCATCTCATAGCTAACGAGAGAATTGTTATCGAGTGAATCAATCGATTAGTCTGCAATACACTGCCAGTGCTGACTGAATATCTCCTCATTAGCCATTAAAAATACACAGTCCATTCCTATCTCACTGCATTCCCATTCATATAGTTAAAAACCAATTATCTGATGAAAGTTTGTGATTATCATTCTTTTTATTTTCATTAATTTGTTTATCGTTTGTTTCAAAAGGCAAAAGGTATGTCTGTGTCATTTTAATATCTTTAAGTTATTATATTTTTATTTCTTGCATGTAATGTTTGATTGTTATTGTTTTGCTATTATCTATTTATATTTTATTTAAACATGGTGTGAATGAATTCAAAGCTTTCTCTCTGTAACCATTGTCCATATCATGACAGATTATTACATTACTCTATAAAGTAATTATATATATAAAATTATTTTGCTATATTCAATGTTGTTTGTTTGTTGAATTGTCTGGAGCCGGATTTTTATGTATTTACAATTGACTAACAAAATTTAAAAAAATAAATACATACAGAAAAACTTAGCTGAAAACCGCGAACTACGAAAAACAATAAATTAAAAACTATGCACAATAAAATCATGAGCTATGGCGCTAGTCAGTTATACTAATTACAAATATAAAATTTAAACTTATTTACAAGTATGAACGCTTCATCCACCAATCATGAAGTCGTTCATTAATAATTACTAATACATTACCACAACGACACAGAATAAAATAATAGCACAACCAAAACATTAAAGAAATATCTTTAGCATAATTCAAAGATAACCATCAAGTTAATCTCTTTTAGACCGAAGACGTAGGACTAGACTGCTCAGAGAATTAGTGAAGTTTTTCAGAAAGAATTCTATTGTGAGGTCATAACAATAATATATTTAGTAAAGTGTTATATTCCTTTAAATCCATATTTATTTTTTAATAAACAGTAAATAATACAATCTGCCCTATTGAAGGGCAATAAGTAACAAGGTTAAATGTGTTCATTCATACCATGTATACATATAATAGGGAAATAAAAAATAAATAAATGAATGAATAAAAAATAAATGAGTAAACTAAGGAAAAGTAAATATAAAAATAGAATAACAAACATAAATAATACATGAGCGAAATAAGAAATAAATCAATAAGTAAAAATAAAATAAATTATCTTAACACATTCAGTCAATATACAATATTGGACATTTTATTTCACGTTTATATAATTTAAAATAAAATATAATTAATCCGTAAATAAGTAATTAATACACATTTGTAAAAGTAATATACTTTTCTATAAATTAAATATAAACATTCAAAACATTTTTTAATTAATTACCTTGGTAGAACTATTCAAAATGTTTATATGTTATTAGTTATCTTTTCTACTTCTACATTAATTCACTAAAAAATAGATATTTACATATGTACATATTTAATGTTTTATTTCAGGAATAAATTCCTTTCTTGTTAACTATTACATAATTTTCAATTTTAATTGATGTAATGTTATTATTTTAATATGTAACATTATTATAAATAAGAGTCTGCAATTACTAATATAAGTTAGAACAATATAATAGGGCGGCGTAAAAGAGAATGCCTGTACAATATTAGATCATTGAGCTAGCGATGTAGGTGGCAGTGGTGGGAAGTCCCCTGATGTTCTGTTTGATCGAGTTGTTAATAATTCACAGCCTTCTATGACGCCTAATGGCGGAGAACTTGCAAAGAAGGTATTTTAGCAGAATATTATTAAACATAGTTTGAATATTTAAAATCACTTTTTCTTTTTTATTCTCTTGTGCGTTTTCTAAATCTTATAATTCCAGAAATATGGAGAACTGATATAAGTACTATCTATGTCTAGTTTGTTCCTAAATAATTTTTTAATATTTAATAGTTTGACCACAATATCTATCCTTACCCTGATTTTTCAGTTCTAAGTGAAACTCCTAGCTGAACACACCTGTAAGTCTCTATTTTTATTCTTCTAATTTTATATACTTATTTATTTTTTAGGTTTCCTTTTTCTGATCTTTCTCCATATTCCTTTATGTTTATTATTTCATATTAGATCCTTTTTCTTTTTCTTTCAATCTCTCCTGTAGATCTGTAGAAGTATATTCACATTTGCATATGTTATATATTACACTACAATAATTGTTACCATCTATTTACTTCAGTTTAGGATCTTGTTACTTAGCTTACTCTGTTTATATTTTAATGTAATTACTGTTTATAATTTTAATAAGCTTATTCACATTGTTTATAATTTTTTTGTCTTAATATTATGTAACTTCCAGAATTCTCTATATATTTTTTGTATCTTGTCCGTTCTAGCCCTGAAGAAGACCTGCAAAGTCTGGTTCGAAATGTTGGCTTTTAGTAAATAGTTTTGCCACTATTTAGCCTATTTATGACCGCCATACCGGACCATCTACTTCCTCTTAATAATTTTTTTATTTGAATAGAATTATGAAAACTAGCATCGCTGTAAAATAAAAGTAAAAAAATCCTTGGTAATTCGCTAAGCCCGTAGCCATTACAAATCTGGTCAACATTTAACGGCGCTTTCACAATAAAAAAAGAAATAAATTGCGGAAGTTGGGAAATCTCAGTACGTTTTTCAGACAGCTTAGATAGATTCCATTTATATTTTTAGTTAACAGATATATTGCTTCTTTTCAAATCTTAACACTGTAAACATTTGTTTTCTCTTTTTGAAGCTAAGAACCATAATGTATTAATAAACATACTTGGTATATTTCCATATTCTGACTCTATGATCACAAAAGTTTATCAGAAACATGATATTAATATTTATCTTAATATCTAAGGTACGTGTGACACAAGCTATAAAAAATTAGAAAGTGTACAAAATCTGTGCATGAGAATCATAAAGGATTATCCCATATACCCGATAATAACCAAACTGTTAAAATATTTGGCATTTTGAAACGAAACAGTCAGAATTGATTAAAAACGAATCAAAGAGAACTTTAAGGTTACAATGATATTTCGAAATAGGATTTTCTTATTTAACTATAATTTTATTATTTTTTAAGTGGCTAGAAACACTGCGATTTTTATTTAATACTTTGAGTATAAATAAAGAAGTTTTGTCACAAAGCTTGGTGATAAACTTTCGTCACGAGTGTTACAGGCTTTTCTGAAAACGTAGTTAATTTAAAGTAATGCGAAAGAGCCTGATAACATCCGCTTGTGTGAGAGCAGCTATCATTCCACATGCGTATCATTCTTGAAGCCGGAAGAAGTTGATAAGTGACCTTCATACTTTTCAGCTAAAAATAATGATGTCACAAAAACTATTTATCACTAGTGTCATCATTATTTTATTTAAAAAAATGGCTCAATAAAAAATATAAACCATAACTGCGAAACATGTACTAAACGGACATTCATTAGTTACTCTCCTTTGGTATTTTTCTAACACTTTTACTTTGGAAATATGTATTTCCATATTTTTATTAAATATGTTTCTTTTACTATATATTTCATACATAAGTATGTGAAAGTAAAAAACTTTGAATTTGGGCCATTTTTAGCAAATATACAATAAATTATAAATTCTTAATTTTTGTCGATTAATTTAATTGAAAATTAATTCCTCCCTCCCATAATACATTCAATTAACTTATTTACATATCATACGAACATAAATGACAGGTTCACTGACTAAAATTTTATACGAATTATTAGATCAGATTATAATTTAATACAAAATTTAAATTGTAAAATTCTATCGTGAATTCTGTTCTTTTATATTCAGCTGAGGTTTGGGCTCCATTATACTGTCAAAAATTTGAGCGCGTTGCTTTGAATTATTTTAATGCAGTTTATCATTGGCCACGCAATACTCTTAATCATTATGTACGTGTAGAAACGGGTCTAGAATCATTAGAAATGACCGTTCTTAAAAGAATGATTCGCTTTTACCGAAAAGTAGACGAAATGGAAGACAACTGGTTACCAAAAGTATTTCAGCAAATTAACAAAAAATATATTTGGTACCTACAATTGATAAATATACTGAGAGCAATAGACTCGGTTGAATTATTAAACATTAAAAATAAAGAATTATTTGAAGGGAAATGTAAAAATGTTATTGAAAAATAATAAATTTTCCCTCGATATTCAATCTATATTGAACTCAAAACTTTAAAAAAATTATTAGCTTCACTAAGGGTGAATATTATCTAAAAATTAAGGGGCTAATAAGAAAGCATAGAATGATCAGCCAACTAAGACTGAGCCAACTGGAGAACTTAAAGGTTACTTCTTACGGCTTTCAAAATAGTTTTCTAGATAGAAGTGCTGTATGCCCCATTTTTAATACACGTGAACCCGAAGATTTATACCATTTTTTGTTGCAATGTACTACATATGAAGCTTTTAGAATTAAGTATTTAAGTAAATATATTGATGGTAATTCTGACGATGAAGAACACATAGTACAATTATTACATATAGAAAACAAATATGAACTCGATGATTTATATTGGTATGTCGAAGATTGTTTAAAATTAAGGAATCTTTTTATATTTATTCACCCTCCGAGGCGTCTGAAAAGAAGATGGCCTCGGGATCTTCTAATATAGAACTTTAATTTGAGTTCTACCAATGGGTAATTTCTCTTCATGTTGTACATGCCATGTTACAAATTTCTCATTTACTTATTGTATTCTCTATGTAATACAGTTGTAAATTCCATTAAAATAAAAAAAAAAAAATATTTATTCAAGAAAGAATAGTTTTATCATTAGGTTTAATAAGGTTAAGATTATACGTAAATAATAATATTAGGACTTGACATTATATTTTAGTTTATTCAAGATAGTTTGTATAGTTAATAATTGTGTCAAACATAATTGTTTTATTTTACTGGTTCTTAATATCAATGTATTTAATTTGATTTCATGTATATAAACTCAACTCCATCTGAATGGGTCCACCCAAAAACAAATAAAATTTATTTATTAATATATTAATATAATATATTTGTTTATGTATGCGAATTATTCGCTGGGCACATTTAATCTTTATGTATTAATAATACAGATTAAATTAAAATAAATTTTAGAGTATCTATTGAATTGTTTATGTGTGATGTTCGATCTGGATTGGGTCAGTATTTTGTACACTGCTGATGTGAGATGAACCATGTTCAGGATTGATATAATTTTATATTGTGAAGTGCTTATTATAACTAAATTAGCGAAACGTTTATTAGGTTATTTATTTATTTTAAGTAAAAAGACTTCGAATTATTTTTCTGAAAGCCTTCTATATACTTTACTAGTTGTATCCGTCCACGCGTTGCTATGGCTCATTCTGGTTAAATAAAAAAAATAGTAGAAAAGAAATCAGATGTTTCTAATATATTTTATGTAACAATACCATTCTTCGTATAGATATAGAGATTGTCTGTATTTTCCAACTCTAAAATTCGCAATATATAATTCTAGATATAAGAAGCAATCGGTCTCTAAATCTTCGAAGAAAAATTACTAAATGTTTATAGCATTATATCTCTACACCAAATCGTCTGATAGGAAAACTTTAGCCTAGTTTAATTAAAATCGTTCCAGCCATTTTGGCGCTACAGTCTATAGCGACACTGGTTTTTGGGCCACCATTCCGAAACGAAAGAATAGAGGGTGATTAAATGTATATAGAAACACTCCCGAATGCGATAGAAACATTACGTAAATATTTCAAAACCATCGGTGAAGAAGTTTCGAAGATAAGCAGTTTTGAACAAACGAACATTTACGTTTTTATTAATATAGATTTTTAAAAACCATTTTTTTCTTTCCTAGTATATTAAGGTTGTTATTTTAAATTAATGAATTAAAAAAAAAAAAATCATTTAAAGCGTCAAAAGATTTACTAGGTATGTAAAGCAACAGAAAAAAGGATTGAAACGTATGATAAATATTTTATAAATGAAACCATTGTGAATAAAAATGCATATCTGTTAATGTTTACGGAAGTTGCTAAGAATAAAAGCTAAAGCAAGCACAGATGCATTGATATGAATGCAATTTAGCTAACAGTTGTTGAATAATGAAAATAAATTTTAGATTAAGGCACCTTGGATCATCAGGTCAAATAAAATTTCGCTGAGCTAAGCAATTTCGTTCCCTCATTGCAGGATTAGAATTTAATTTATTCATTAAAAAAATTCAATTTTGCTGCTGAGATAGTATTTTTAATATTTTTAAACTTAACTTTTTAATTGCTATATTCTGAATATTTGCTTTAATATTTCTTAAGCTTAATTTCATATAGACCTTACTTTTTTTTATGACGTCACATATCATCATAGTCTGCGTTTAAAGGCCTTAAATTTTATTTTATTATTATTATTTTAACGCTATCGAGATAACCTATGGAACCTCCTAGATGCCACGGTTGCCATTGGATACAAGTCTCTAGGGACCTGATTTTAGTGCAGTAAAAAAAAACAAAAAAACGCACAGTATAAAATTCAAAAGATACAATATTTTGTAGTAAAACCTATAAAAATGTAGAATTACTATAAAAGAAGAAAAAAAATATACTCATCTTTCCTGTTTAATATAGAATGTAGTGCGTAGTAGAGGAAAACAATCGATATTTAGATAATATTAACTATCGATGGCTACCTTAAGCAAGCTTAAATCATAGTATTTATTTAATTTAAAATATTAATTTATGAAAATCTTATTTATCCTTATGTTAGTCAGATATTGTAAATTAACATTAATATCCTGTTTTTATTAATTAGTATTAGTTGATATCTGTATTGGAAACCTATTTTATTTGTTCTGTTATATCAGTTACTAATATAGTTTTTTATTTAAATTTTTTTGGTATGTGAATTATTATATATGTTTTTTCCTGATATGCTGATCACTCTAGCATTGATCAACATTTTTTAGAAAGATTATAGTTAGAGAAAGGTACATTATGACGTCACTCCGAAGGTCCAAAATCGATGTTAATATAGGCTTCTAACTATTGATACTTACAAAATATCGAACTTGAAATATCGATATTCGATATTTTAACCGATATTATATGCATTTTTGAAATATTAATATAAATATAATTATTGATTCTCTAGCACATAGGAGCATTAAAAATATGTTATTCTCTTCTTTAAATTAATTACTAGAAATATCAATTCTTCTACCTTCCTTTGGATAGTTTCTGTCCATTTTCGTCATCCTCAGCCTTCTTTCAGAAATTTTCATTCAACCAATTATACCTTGCATTCACACATATATCGAATTCATTCATAGATCGACATTCTAATTGATTTGCATCCTACATAAATTTCTTTGACAATTCGTGGGCTTGGTTTGAGAAGGTTTTTAACTAAGAGATTTGTGCAAATTGAGTTTACTGTAGTGTTGCCCAAAATTGGTCTTGGTCTTGCACTTTGTAAGACCAAGACCAAGGCCGCCTAACTGTTGCAAGACCAAGACCAGGACTTGTAAAAAACATCTATTTTTTAAATAAAAATTTAGGCTAAATAGTTACTAATACTCGACAATTTTTGTTACTATATGTTAATAATTGGTATAAGCAATATACTTATGCATTTAACTCCTCTAATTTTTTATTCGGGATAAGTTAGGTTTCTTCTATCTAAAAAATTCCAGTAATATCTCTATAGTAATGAGTTGATAAGTAACTGCAATATAGTTGCAAGACTCTTGCGCAAGACCAAGACTCGTCGCGCTATTTAACATAGGAATGGCCATCAATAGTCGATATTATCGAAATATCGATTGTTTTCTCTACTACGCACTACATTCTATATCAAACAGGAAAGATGAGTATATTTTTTTCTTCTAACGATCAGATTAATATATAATTCCTAGCGCTTTCCGAAAACGATAGTTTTAATTTTTATTTTAAAATTAAAATATTGAATATCGACTATAGATGGCCATCCCTACCCTAGAACAACCATCGTATATTTAAGTACTGTTAAAAAAAAAATGAGAGAGTGTCGTAGAAATAAAGATACATTCCAAATGATACACTGAAAAAAAATATATATATTTATTTGGCGGAAAATACATGTTTTTTTTTCTTTACAAAATTTTCTTATTCACAATTACATTTACTTTAAGAAGGTGCTATTTTCACCATAAAAGAAACGAAAAACTAAAACTAAACAATAAAAAATAAAAGCAAAACAAAATAAAAATATAAAGATAAATCCTGGATTAGAGTCCCCAAGTCTCACAAGCATTAAGATTCTCGTCAAAACTATGCAGATGTTTATACAATAACTTGCTGCTTCATAAATATTTTAAATATATATACAGACCCCCAGTATATGCAAAACTGCAATAAAAATAAAATTAACAATCAATTAATTAAATTTACTCGATAAAATAAATAAATAAATAAATGGACACGCATACATACACACAGTCACAGGCACATGCCCACTCATACATACACTTATATGCATACATACTTATACCCTCATACACAATATTCATGAAATAATACATATCTAATAGCAATTCAACTACACTCATTTTCTTTTTTTTTCTTCTTTTCGGTAATATATCTCTTTCAAGCACAAGTGTTGTTAAAAAAAAATGAGAGAGTATCGTAGAAATAAAGATACATTCTAAATGATACACTGAAAAAAAAAAATAGTATAAAGTTTTTCTAGTAATTTATAACGCATATTACAGTTATTAAATTTGAACTTATATAGTTTGTTTACTTATTTTAATGAAACGATTCGTAACCATGTTCGCTTATCTTTATTTTATTTTTTTCATTTATCATTTTTGCAATGATTCATTTCATTAAATAGGACGTGCCTCTGATAAAAGATAAGAATTCTGACCTATATTTTCAGCTTTCAATCAATGTCATTAAATTTTGGAATCATTTTCCAAAATTTATTACCTTTTTTTATTTTCCTTTCTCACCTGTTAGGCCATATTGAACGAAATGGGTTCCGCACTTATTAATAATTACTATTTTTTATTATTTCTTTATTTATTAAGTATTACAACAATCTGCTTCTTGGACATTAGTTATAGTGAGGTAGGATAACATTCACACTATATTTACAAAAAATATAAAATAAATAGAAGCAAAATAATAATCAAAAGTATATACAATAAACAATAAAATAAAATAACCTAAAAATAAGAATTTTTTTAAAACTTTTATTGAGTATTAATACAGTCTGCCACACTGAAGGGCATTGGTACTAGGGCTATAGTATTCATTCACACAATATGTACATAAGAAAGGGGGGAAAAAAAAAAAATATATATATATATATATTTATTTATTTTTTCCTTTCTTATGTACATATTGTGTGAATGAATACTATAGCCCTAGTACCAATGCCCTTCAGTGTGGCAGATATATATATATATATATATATATATATATATATATATATATATATATATATATATATATATATATATAAAGATAAAGTAATATACAAGATAATTAAAACAACAGATCAGCCGAGTAATAACAAAACAAATAAAACACATTCACACCTATGTACAATAAAAAATAAGAAAATTAAAACTAAGCAAAAAACACATGCATACACTAAATAATTAATAATTAAATTTCTTTATAATTTATATATAACCATTTCAAACCAAAATCTCATTTCACTGTAAATATTATTCAAACACAGACCTATTCACGGAATCAATTTTTACTTTCCTACCTATACTAGGTAAGGAAAGCACTGATATCTGGTTAAATTTCCGACATGCGGTTTTCGAACGAATTTATACGTTTCAGAGCCCCCTGAGGAAATTTAGAAAAAAATTTATGAAGAAAAGAAAAATATTTTGAGATCTAACTCGCTAAGTATATATTCTATGGTAAAATTTATAATAAAACTTTTTATAATAAACCGAATGAAACTCCCTACAAAGCTATATAAAAATCTTTCATTTCGGACAACTATTAACGAAGTTACAGTTATTCAATTTCCAATGTAAGATTACGGATTCATATCCTGGTGTCAGAAAGGAGTGAATGATAGAATAAAGATGACTAAATGGAAGTAAGAAAATCTGTTGCCCGCATCACACAAGCTTCACTATTTCCTCTACTTTTAACAGAAATTATTTTTTGACAAAATTAAGCTATGGCAAAAAGTTGTCGATCAATAATATTAGAGAGTATTGAAATTTTTACACTGATCTACCTTAAGCTGGGTTATATTGCTTTAGTTTATCAAATAAATCATACTCAAATCTATTTTTTGATCAGTTTTCGGAAAGATAAATCTATTTTTTTTCTTTTTTTTTTTCTTGATGGACATATGTAAAGATATAAAACTTTTCTGAAATAGGTAGGAAAGTCGTGTGAGTGGATACACCAGATTTTTTTTTTAGACTCATGGGATCTCAAAAGCTGTATTTCGATTGAAATTCACAATAATGTTCCTTATTTCATATTCATATAAAGGCAAACGTATGTAAAAATGACTAGAAGATATTAATGAACATAAATAAGTGACTCATAAATCCGGAAAGAATGTAGTCATGTAAAAATGATGAAACAAGTTTAAATTTTCAGCTTGCTGAAAATCCTTTAGATACCGTTGTTCAAAGAAATGAAAAAATAGTTTTAGTCCTATAATTTTTTTGAAAATAATAAAAATCTTCATTTCTTTCCAGTACACTGTAGGATTGCATTGTTTTCGATTTGAATTTCGTATATAAAAAACATGGAAACAAACTGTATAATGAACAAAATACTATCTATTTTTATTTATTTATTATTATTATTTTTTTTTTGGCGAGGCGTTTCAGTTGTACAAGCGTTTGGTTCCGCGTCGACTATTCAGTCCGGTGAGATAATCACTATTGCACCGTTCCACGCTCCATTCGATTTTTCCACAAATCGATTTCTATTAATATTTTACCCAATCCAAAGGGAAAAACTACTACTGTATCCATCGTCGCCTCAGAAAATAAATTACGTTGAAGACATTAGACTGTAAGTTGGTTAGATAAGTGTGTACACGTTTCTCATTGGTCGAATGACGTGAACTTTTTTTATTTTATTACTGTGCAACAAATAATTTATGTAACTTGGTTATTTGCAAGTTAATATTTCTCAGAAATATGCTGCCTAGTTTCAATTAATATTCACAATTCTAAAAAATTAATATTTTAACATATTGTTTTTATCTTATGTTAATAGTTGATTTAATTTATGGTCTATGTTTTCAGTTAAATATAGATATAGGCTGTCTAACGGTCTTAGTGCCACTGGGAAGCATTGAGGATTGGCTGTTTTAGAGGAAGAGGAAAAACCTTATGTACATCCTCCACTTAAGAAATAGAAAAATTTAATTTTTCTTATAATTATATCCTATATATTATTTCTAAAACTTTTTTTTTTTTGTTGGTATGCCATAACTTCGTCAATTCTTCATCAAACCCAATGATTGACCACTCATTTTGAAGATATTTTTTTCGCTTCACATGCGAAAAATTAGTCCTATCCCCCGAAATTTCTGCAAAAAAAGTTATGGAAGAAAAGAAACTTTATTTGCGAATAACTCTAAAAGTATGCATTTTTTTCTTGATTGTACCCATGATAATTAGAAAGATTACTAAATTACTTACAAAAAAAAAAAAAAAAAAATCGGTAAATTATTAACTAAGAGACAATCCAATAGTTTTGCTATACTTAATAATGTCTTCCTGCTTAAAGATATTGTATTTAGGAGTAGAATAGTCTACTACATTTTTTTTTCCTGGTTGATATATTAACATCATTATTTCTTAAAGACATTTGGTTGTTCTTACATTTTATTTTTTTTTTATAATTTAGAATATCCTATGATCGGGGCATTATTCTGTCTTTATTACTTTTATTATCTTTCCAGTCAGCGTTTAAAAATAGTTCCTAGCAAAGCAATTTGTATAAATATTTTTGTCTATTATGTTTAATGGAATATTGTAATCGACTAAGGAAAAAATATTAATTCCTTCCTTACATAATACATAGGAACTACTTATTTCCATATTGTTTTGTTATTTCTTTACTAAAAAAAATTTTCTGCGAATGTTTCGCATGGGCCAACTAGTCCTACATATTTTAATTCCAAACAATAAAGAAAGACTTTATTCTGAAAGAAGTTGTTCTGAAATTGGGTACATGTATGAATTTTCAACTTTTATTCTTCTGTTAAGTCCCGAATTTTTGCTGATGCATATATTTACAAAGGTTATTAGCGTTAATGAAAATTGGTGGGGGCAGAGTTACGTTTAAAATATTGGAAATACGGCTAGGCCATGCCATGCAATTCTTCTAGCTCATACCATTGGAAACTGGAATAATGTTTCAGATTCAAAACATCCATACAAGAAATATCTTTCCATATTTTCTCTAACCCTGTTGTCTCTGAATAGAATCATTTATTTTAAAATTTATTTTATTTGCATTTATATGTTTGCAATTATATGTTAGTACAGGTAGGGCTAAGAGGTATTTGTTAGCGTTATACATCACCTCACGTTGGTTTGAATATGACCACGCCCCCAGTCTCCACCAACCATACAAAACACACCGTTATTTTCAGTTTAGCAAGTTTTTAGTGTAGCTAAAAATGAGCTTTTTTTTTATATTTTTAACCTGCATTCTCAATAATATATACGTTATTTGTATCACATTTACGAGACTTTTTTCCATGTCATTATCCAATTCTAGTATTTATTATACTTCTTCCATCAATGCCTGCTAAATACGACTCTGGTTCCGTGACATATAAGATCACCCTATGGAATCGCGTGTCGCAAGACGATTTCTTCAGATTCTAGTAATGGTGCCGACTGCTCAAGTAATTGACGAGATAAAGACTTGATGGTTCTATTTACTATTCAATTCATTCCCTCCAGCTTTATCTACAGAGTGATGAATCAGGATATAGTTAAAATGAAATTGCTATGGAATCAAAAATATATATTTTAATCAAAAATTATTATATAAGTCATTTAAAAATTTTCATCACATTTAGGTATCAAGTTTTTCAATAAAAAAAAACGATATAACTTGTTTTTTTAATCCTTGGCTTCTGTAGTTGTTTTAGGAAGTTACTATTGTAAGCATACATAATCATCAACATAACCTTACATACGTCATTTTGAAAAAAGAAATATATCTTTTATAAAAATAGATATTTTTTTCTAAGAGTTTGGGTTCTGTTTACTCCAGATTATGAAAATTTAATTGTATATACATATTATGAGTGAATAATTGTGTTCTTTCATTTGACTTGAATTTATTTAATTTGCTCAAGAACTATTTTTAGAGGAATTTATTTTTGTTAGGTGACACGTTAATCAATATTTTTTTCTTTATATAAATTAGAGATTAGTCCTCATTTATTTCCACAATAACTCTTATTTTCGAGCTCTCTCATTAAATAATTCAAGATGTGCAACTTGCCATGTTAGTACATTTGGGGTTGTAAAAAAAGAGGAAACAGTATTTCAAAACATTTTGAATGGTTCAAGTAATTAAAATATTACCAATTAATGAATAAATATGCTGAAATTGTTTCTTCTTTCAATTGTATTTAGTTTACTTAATAAATGAAGCTCCCTTGGACTTATAGGTGAAAAAAAAAATGCTTTCTTCATTAATTTCTTACAGAGACATAATTTATAATTATTTTAGACTAACATGGTCATAGGCGCAGATTTTCGATTTTGATTAGTGGACAAAAAAAAAAATTAAAAAAAAGATGACCGTAGTTTTTATTGTGTGTAAAGATTCAATATAATTATTCTGAAACGGTCAAATATGTATTGCTTAATTGATTGAATTCATATAAACAACATAATTGAATATTAAAAATTAATTTGTTTATATGTTTGTATAGTTTTAAGGATTTTTATTTTTTTTATTATTTTTTTTTTAAACTTATGTGTACTTCAATGTATATAAATTTTTTTTTCTAACCCCACAAAAAGTTTATTTAATTAAATTAAATATATAAGTATAACAATACAATAAATTTATTTTAAAAAAAATACAATTCAACAATATATAACGCTATATTGTTTAGGTTAAATACAGAGGGAATAGGAGACAGCCATCATAATATTGATACAATAAATAAAAATACTTTTATACAATTAGTTTGTCGTGTAAAATGTGATAAGAATATCATGTGAAAATTGAGGAGTGATTGAATCATAAAATCCTATGATATGTTGATATATATTATTACCTTTAAATAAATAAAATTTAAAAAAATACAATTAAAATAAAAGTAACATTTAGGTATGAATAAAATAGTTACATACCTACAACTAAGCCCTAGCCTAGTCGACTTTTCTTAATCGATTTCTTGATCGCTCTCCCCCAAAATTTCTTTTGCACAATCATTGCACTTTTTATTAATTATTTCGAATTTGAAAATAGTTTACTATTTTTTTTTCCGTAGAAAAAGTGTCCCAAATTTTAGTCACATATAAAACCCAAAACACTGCGAGATTTGTAAGAAATGTATCTATATCTATACTAGTAGAACATATGATGGAAGAGAAAATACTTCGTTTTGACAATCTTTAATATCCTATTGTAATTGCAAGCTTAATACATACCTTTTATTTATATTTTAAATTAAAAAACAAAAACAAAAAACCTCATAAGATGAATGACAGATGGCGTGACAATAATTCGCTTCCTACAATCGACTCAGCTGTAGTTCGCTAACGACCCAGTAGCGAAAAGGTTCCTTTATCAGAGCCGGATCAAAGGGGCATTGCCCTCGTAATGTGCCTTCTTCATTAGCTCATGCTTTCCATTATTGTAGTCTTTTGTCATAAACAATGGATTGTTAACTTTAAAATATTTTTGCTTAAAATGCAAACCTTACATTATCATATTTGACTCAGTGATTAGCATAGAATGTAGAATAATTATAAGATAATTGCCATAATTGGCGGTGTGTTATAATAATGTTTTTCATATTTTTAAACGTACGCAGTTAATCATTATTTACGAGACATTTTTTATGAGTCTTCAACGATACGTTTCATAAACTATGGGGAAAACAACTGTCTAAATCGATTGTTTCTCTTGGCTAATGTTTTTTTATTATGGCCGTACAATTCTCCATGCTGTCGAGTTTTCAGGAGAAATCAAAAGGGTAAGCGTTATTGTCGCTTTTAGACATTTGTTTACTGTTATTGTTGCATGAGAGATGTTGCATTTAATTGGTTTATGGTAGAATTTAAATAAATGGTCTTCATACACTCCTTTGGAAATTTCTACATCTTATTTTATTTTATTTTACTTCCTTCGGTTTCTTTTTAAAACTATAATAGGTTAGGGCAAATGCGGTACCCAACGTCCGTCATATTTGTTCCTTTGGCAATATAGAAATGTTTAAATGCCCTATTTCTTTTATTTTTCATTTTTGTCTGTTTCTTTCTCTAATGTTTTTGAAATGTCTAATCCTAGCTTAAGATCCTTGTATATATATTTATATAACACGCTATCCCTAATCAATCCTTGTCTTCCTATCTTACTTTGCCTTCAGGAGTTGCCCAGCGCTCTACATCCAAAAATCAATCCTTCACTGCTCCCATCACCTCTACGCCGATCATTCTCAAATTTACTTTTCCTTCCATCCCTCAGAGTTGCATGATACGTTTGCCAAAATTCAAGAAGACTTGAATCGGATCAGTGCCTGGGCTAACTTAAATGGATTAAGATTAAACGCTGCAAAAACTCAAGCCATTGTCATTGCTTCCAAACCCCTTCTTAGATCCAATACCAACATTCCTATCCTGCACTTAAATGACCATCCCATCACCTTCACTTCCTCAGTAAAAAACCTAGGCATTTTCATAGACCAAACCTCTTCTGGAAACACTATATTGCTCACATCTCCCGACGTTCGATTGGTATCTTGAAACTATTCCATCGCTTCCGCCATCTCCTACCCATTCCCGCACGTAGACTCCTAGTATCTTCCCTCATCTTGATTACGACTGCGTGGTGTACGGTGGCCCCTCGGCAGAACTCGAGGAAAGAGACTGAAAAGAATTATGAATGCCTTCGTCAGATTAGTCACAGGGATCCTGAGGTATTCCCATGTTTCGCACCACTATACCAATACTATACCAAAGACAATATTTCCTAGGCATGTTCCTTTACCAAATAATCAATAATCATCGTCCGTCCTACGCATGCAATCTCCTACAATTCAAATCATCTATCCACACCCTCTCCACAAGATCTCGTCCTTCTGACCTTTACGCCACTTTCCACAGATCTGCATCATTTAAACATTCCTTCGTTGTCCGTTCTACTGCATTCTGGAATTCCATCCCACTAAAAATCCACCATACATCATCCTTATCCACCTTTAAAACCATCTTATTCTAATTCCTCTTCACGGTCAGACGCTGGCTAAATATATATTATGTAATAAGGCTTTAATTTTCGTTATACATTATTTTTTTTATTCTGTGTTGAACGTGAATTTTCATCACGATTCACCATTATTATGCTATTATTTTAGCTCCAACCTTGTAGTATTAAAACCCTATTACCCAACTGTTCTTGTTAATATATCCTAAAAGCTATTATACTTAATTTATTTATAGTATTTTGTTATTCTTTATTTTATCTTTCGTCCAAATTTATTGTTAATTTATATGAATAATACTGGTATTCTTAAGGGACCAAGTCCCAGAATAGAGATGATTTTCTTTTTATATTTCTATGTACAATATTGTTTCTTCGTTTGATGAGTGTATACAGCTTGCTTTATATATCGGTCAAAGAGACGGTCAATATTATTTATCGTTTCAGTGTATTACAAAAAAAATGTTTAAGGAAATATAATTTGTTGAATTGACAACTGGGAATTTGATATGTCTAATCCTTTTGATTTTCAATGGTAACTTGATATCGCCTGATGAGGTGATATAAATACAATCCATGACCTTCATTACTAACACTGATGAAGATTGTTTTGATTTTTTTTTATTCCTAATTGTTTTTATATTTTTTTATGTTTCAAGTGTTAATGTTTAATGGTTCTTAATCATGTTTTAATTTTTTGTATATACAAATCTATGGACATATTAATTACATACTAATTCACACAGATTTTACATTCACCTAGCGAAAGATCAATACTTCCAAGTATTCATAAATTGAACATATTACGATTTTAATGGTTATAATTTGAAGTTTTGATTGGTGAATATATTTTCGTATAGTTTTAGAAATATAGTGAGATATCAGTTATAATTTTTTTTTTAAATTTCTTTATTGAGTATTATAACAATCTGTCTCTTGGACATTGGTTATAGTGAGGTAGGATGACATTCACACTATATGTATAAACAAATAAAATAATAATCAAAAGTATATACAATAGATAATAAAATAAAATAACCTAAAAAATAAGAAAATTAAAACTAAGAAGAAAAAAACACATGCATACCTGTATACAATCAGGCGAGGGACTCCAGGACCTTACCCTGCGCTACTCTCCCAACCGCGTCACTGGTACTAAAGCCAGCGGAGATTGGTCGAGAGCACTTTAGCCACATACACTCATGTCTTGAGTGAAGAATCTGGCCATTGCCAGAACTCCAATTTATACAATCTACAAAAGGTCGCGAGGCCACTGCCGTTTCAACCTTCTTGGAGGATTATAGGGATGGGAGGTGCTTGATAGGGATTGCGCAAGAGGATTTGGGTGGTACGTAAGGTTCTGGTGAAATTTGGAGAATTTTTCTAGGATAAGGTCTAGGACAAAATGGGATGTTGAGGTTTAAGAACATGAAGTCACAGTGTTTTTAGAATAAGTTTTAGACTTTAACACTTATCGACCGCAGCTCTAATATCTGAAATCGCAAAAAGGTTCTTTTTTAATAGTGCAAATAAATTGAGTTTTATGAATAGTATTTATATTTTATTCTACTTATATAGAGCATCTGTTTCAAAACTAAACTGGCTTTGTTTTATTATTGTATTGAAGCAGGGTTTTTCCATGTATACAGTAATATTATGTTGTATAATTGCCCATGACGTTTGTCTCAATCTAAATTATTCACATCAAATCTTAATCTAATACATAATTAATAAATTATATAATCATTAAATAAATTACCTGCGTTACACGAGTATAGATTACAAACTTCCAAGGATTATTTTATCTTGAAATGTAAGCTATTTTTAATGAAAACCTTTCAGTAGTTCAGGGGTTGTTAATTTTGAAAAAAAAATGTAGAATGTTTTCATCATCTTGGCAAGTTCTTGTTCTCAGGACTAATTCCATCGATGAAATCTATCAATTGATTCAGTTCAATCCTATGGGCAGCGATTTATGCTTTAATAAGTTTAGGGACATTCCAGTGTAAGCTTCTGGAACGTTGCGAAACGATATGAAGAAATGTACACCTACTGTATTGTTGAATTACAAAACAGTAATAATTATAGATTACAAAATAGAAATAATTATACTAAATGTAAATACGTAATGTAAATTGGGAAATAACATCTCTACGTAACATTTCGACAGGGTTATAAATTTTCAGACCAGAGGACCAGAGACAGGGTAATTACATTGGGTGGCAAATAAGTCCTTTCGGTTTTTCAGGGTGAAATAAAACTCAATGTATTATAGACATAAAATTGTTTGTAATCTACAATATATTGACCATTATTTAATATGACTTTTTCCATCTTTCCACTAACTGCATAATGCCATGTTCATAGAATGTCTGGAGTTTATTGTTAAAAAACTGATCCAAGTGGTTTTTGATGTCCTCTTCCTTTTGGAATTTCTTTCCATTCATGGAGTTCTACAGAGACCGGAATAAGTGGTAGTCACTTGGAACTAGGTCTGGTGAATATGGAGCAAAAGGTCCCATCCAAGGCTCAATAATTTATTGCGAGGGACCAATGAGGTGTGGGGTCTAGCGTTGTCTTGGTGGAACACAACACCCTTCCGATCATTCATAACTCTTCAGAATGTTCTCCAAATTCGATATTTCTATATCCGCTGGAAAGCTGAATTATTGCTCTTCAAAGCCGTATGAATGTTTTTTTTTGTTTAAATCCTAGTTAAGGAATAAATAAACAGAAACTCCTTATATGTTTTTTAAGGTCCTGTTGACACCATTTTGTGTAGTTTATGTGACCCTAAATTCCTGCATAATTTCTTGTAGATAGCTTAAGTTGTATTGAAGTTATAGAATTTTTTGTGATTTCCAAAAAAAAAACTTGGGACGAAAACATTAAGCCTAGAAACATAGCCGAGCTTGTTCAAATGGTTTTCTACACTTGTGTGTGACACACTTGGGGCCATAGCAATCTCTCGCACTGATTGGGTGGGATTTTGATCAACAATGGCCTTAACATTGCTCGTTTCAATTTCATGTGGGCGACCAGACCATTGAGCATTGTCTAAATTTCCTAAATGAAATTTGGGAAACCAATTTTGGTAGGTGCGTTCGGTTAAGGTATCATCCCCATAAACACTGCAAATTTTTCTATGAGCATCTGCAGCACGCTTATCTTTTTTAAAATAATACAACAAAATATGCCTATAATAAATGATATTTTCTTTCATATTCACAGTGCAATACCAAACACAATACTAAGCTAGTTCCAACAAGAGTTAACAGACGTAGTTGTTGACATATAACTAACGAGATAAACAATCCACCTAAGGGATTAATTCATCAGATAAGAAGTGTATCATAGTGACATAAAAATAAACAGAAAGGACTTATTTGCCAGCCAAATATGTGACGTACGATTTTTTAATTCCTACTTTAGGTTACACTATTTATAAGAAGAGGTGAGCAATAAAATATCACTGGAGAAGGGGACAAGTTCATTTGCCATTTACCTTTGGAAGGACGAGCATCTCTGATTTTGGTTTGTATTAATGTACCTCTCATATAATTATAATAATTTTTACAGATTCTTTAAAATGGCTCAAGAAGCCAAAACCGCGACAAATAAAGAATAATAAATTACACCAAATGTGACAAGGAAATGCATTTTAAGTTGCAATCCTATATTTTGGTCTAATTCGTTCTTTTCCCGCTAGGGGTCAATTAATATTTATTCTTCAGGGGTGCCGAGAATTTTCTTGATTCTCATCTTTTTTTTTAAACCCCTACCTCGCCGTTTCTTGTATACGGTGAAGAGTACTTGAAGTACAATCAACCTATTATAATCGAATGGAAAGGTCGAGATTAATTTTGAGGGTTTGCCACGGAATAAATTTTAACCCGTCCACAGAGGGAAAAAAAACCGTCCACGGAAATTCTCACACTAGATAGAAATGCAATATACGGGTTTGTTGGCCTAGTTCTAGTTCATAAAATGCACTGATAACAGCTTGTATTATTATTTTCTCTCTCTCTCTCTCTCTCTCTCTCTCTCTCTCTCTCTCTCTCTCTTTCTCGCGCCTGCGCTCTCCTTTCCTGTTTCAGCATGTGATGCCACATTTCTTCCCACACTCATGGAAGTTAGTATTAGTAATGGCATTAGTATTACCTGAATTATTCAAGGTCTATCTATACCTAGAAGTGATTCTATACTATTTCAGCTGTTCGGGATATTAAAAGAAATTATTAGACAAAACCTAGCATTACTGATAATTATACATACTAGTGATCATTCTATGTGCTCAGCCATTACGGAGGTGTACGAATGAACCAGGGCAACTCGATTTTGGTTGTGGTACCTTGTACCAACAGTAACAGCTGTAAGGTTCATCATCAACAGCTGGTCTACATTCGATGCCATTTAAGATAATGACAGAGGAAATTAGCGACTGCACGCAATACTGCCGCAATGGCTGCTGCATTTAAGTATCATCTATGTTTCAAGTTGCAATTATAAGATCGTCATCACGATTAAACTGAGTGCTGCATTTAAAATAAGTAAAACGTTACATAATATAACTTGACATTTTAAATTTTCTGTGCCCATTTTCTAGTTATACATACTTTATTTCTATTGTCATTTTTTGCAATGCAAATTTAATCAAAAATCAAATTAAGTATTACAATTTATTTTATAAAATATATAAGGAAATATATTTTTTATTTAAATTTATTCTTATTTAATTTTTTTTTCTCATTTATCTGTGAAGACTACTACTACGATTTTGTTTAAATTCGGTACCAAAGTCACAAGTCACTTTCGGATGATCCTCGTATCACGACTTTACTTTTCGTACATTTAGGGCCGAAATGGCAGCCGCATACAGACTTCAGATGTTCGTATCAGGAGGTACAAAAAAATGATCAATTCTCTCTCCTCAAAAGGAAAGTAAATAAATATTTTTCGCGGTTGAGAAATAGACTGTAGATATAGTCAAGGCAAAAGGGGAACATTTTATTTTCTAATACAGTTATTGAAAAATATTTTTCTGTTGTAATCTGTATATATCTCCTTGTAACAATATTTAAGACAGGACTTTTTTTTTTTTAATTTGAAAATTAATACATTCTGCCGCATTGAAGGGCATTAATATTAGGGCTACAGTAAACATTCACACAATAAATACATACAAATGATAACTAAAATAGAGATAAACTAAGAAGAGTTGTAGAAAGTAAAATAAGGAAATTAACATGCATAGAGAGAGAAATACTTTATTTAAAGCAGTGCTGCCCTACTGCATAGGGTTGCTCGACACACAGCATACTCATCAATCCTTTTTTTTTATGACATACAAATTATATACAAATTCCTTTTCATATTACATAGCACAAACAATATAAATACTACAATATAATAATACATACAACTACAATCATACAATATATTATGCATACATATTTCGGTGAAACCACCGATACAATATAATTTCTAAAATTTATAGTGATAAAAAAAAATATATATATATATATACCAGAAAATTAGAACGCACACACAACACAGACAAAAAGATATGGTCATTTAAATCATTTAAAATTGAATAAATAAGTAAATAATGATAATCATCCTCTATTACCATATATGTGATGATGTATGATCCCAAGGGAGTCCAGAATAATGCCCTCGGCCAACAATGCAAGCTCCGCGACATCAACACCAAGTTCCTCGAAGAAGCTCCCTGTTCTTTTAGGAATCATTCCGCGAGACCTAAACCAGAGGGCTCTCACTGTGAACTCTCTCTCTCCGAAGGTCTCGCAGAATTTCTCTTTTAAGAAAGGGATACATTTCTCGTAGATTTTCTTCTTTTCTCTTTCTACTTCATTGGCTTGTTCGAGTTCGTTGCTCTCATAGCGAACAGTTGGATCCAAGACCAGTGCCGCCTTTCCGGTCCTGGAAAATTAAAAAATAACACCAAAGAGAGAAACTAAATGAAATTGAAATATATAAAACACATTCAAACCTATGTACAATATTTACATTCGCCCAGGGGATTCTGAGTCATGCTTTGTCCCTCAAATGTGGAAGCCAAGGCAGTACCCCAGGAGATCCCAGTGCTGCTCTCCCAGCCGCCTCATTGCTCAAGACAGGACTAGGTAAGATAATATCCTCTGTTACTGTTATTCCCATCGCACTACCCAAACATTAATACATTTTTGTTTATTATTTTCAAGTATGAAATAAAAAAAAAAAGAAGAATTAAACCTCCCTCAAAATAGGTTTTACCTTTCGAGATAACTGAAAATAATCGCATTCGTTGACAATGAGGATCATTGTTCTCACAGCTTGGCTCAGTTCTCGATTTCACCAGAACTTTCGAAACATTATGTTTTAGTTAATTATATCTAAAAATATTATTGTGCACCAGTGCCAATTCGATCTCGCTATTGTAGGTACAGATCTCAAAGGCTGTATTGTGCTGGCCAAGTTCCAAACCCTGCCGGGTAGTGTCCTTTGGTCGCCAGCGCTGGCATCGCTCTGAAGTGCCTCCTATATTTGAAGTTACGTCATTTCCATTCACATCCTCAGCGTTACAGGTAATGAACTAGCGCTATAAATAATATCGCCAGTTCTTTAAAAATAAAGCATTTTGTCTTTCCTGTTGTTATTACAGACCTTGTAGATCTTTAACCGCATTAACAAGCCTTCTATTGAAGCATTCATTGTTACGTTGAGGCTTCCAGATGGATTACTACGAGATACATCCCCCGCCAGTCTTAACCTCTTTGCCTTCTTACCATGGGATATTGATTGACCAGTTTCTGTAAGCAGTTCTTTACTGGTCTTTCTTCTCCATGTGTTACTACTCTGATCCCAGATCGCTCCTGTTATCGTGCGGAGAATTCTTCTCACACCTTTTTTCTAGTTAGTATCTTGGACTCTCAGCCATATTTTAGAATAATTTTGCAAATATATAAAATCTTTATATAACACAATCATTAATTTTTAACTAATATTGTCTACATCAAGTAAAAACATAACTAGGTTTTTTAATTCTTCTTTGGATTGGTTCTGGCATTGAAAATTTATATTTTATCGTACCATTACTCCAAATAATAATCCTGTAGCATTTTAAGACCAATAAATAAATATATTTTATTCAATTATCCATTAGAAACACATTGGTTTATATTATTCGTAGAACTGTTCGGTTATGAAAAAGTTTATTGACATGACTAAACCGGAGATAAAAATTGCAGATCAAATATGTTCAGAGACGCTCCTGATAAAATTCATGGTCGTTAGATAATAAAAGGTTTCTTAGTAGTCATTACAACTTATATTACACCGCCTTATGATGTCATTTTTATAAAGAAGAGGAAATGATAGTGATTATGGGAGTGATAGACTACCAAAAATGTAGTGCAATGACCAACCGAATCTTTTTGTTCTTATCGAGAAAAAATATTTTAGTCTTTTCCAAGAAAATCACCTTTTTCTTTTTTTCTGTTAAAACTTTTTTCTAGGGTGCTGGTTAGTGGTTATAAAGCAGTTACAAAATCATTATTTTTAGTAGGTTTTTTAAGATTAAAAAAAGTAACCAGCACAGGCGGATCTGCGGGGAGGGGGCTTTCGGGCTGAAGCCCTCCTGCCCAAAATGGTAAAATATAACCATATTTTTCTGAAAAAAAATTAAAAACTATCTCTTAAAGTATTCTTGTTATTTTATATATATATATACGAAAAAAAAGCTTTCGGGCTGAAGCCTCGCAAAACTAAATCTTAGAAACACTAATGGTAACCAGTACTTGTCTCGCATTACTAAATCGTATTGCCACGGTGTACCATTAGCACTGGCACTTTATTGGAAGAGGGTAGGTCAAGATTAGACATTTACAAAACTTCCATATTTGCCTAATTGTAAACTATCGAAATAAAAAACAAGGATCTTGAACTTTGCCTGTTGGTGCAACGCCTTCTTTCAACTTTTTTGTATAACTATCGCCTTTCGATAGTACCAGTTTTGGCGAGGTAACCATAATACATGATGTATCCATTCACCTACCTCAGTCATATAAACGTTTGAAACAGAAGTTCTTGTAGTTCAGGAACTGTGTCCATTGGAAATTCCTCCTGGTTGCTTCCGTCTTCGTCGAGGACGAATCCCCGGGCGATCATATCTGTTCCGCTGATCGTCGCGATATGACTGCATGGTCGGAAAGGACTTTCTTAAAGTCCCCCCTTTCGGGGATTTCGACCTTCGTCGATTCCATTCCTCGATGGTGTACTCCCGAATCTTTCTATTGGGTTTATCTGTAGTCCTCACTTAAGAAATCTCTGGAACCCCTGAGGAGCCTTCTCTCTTGTAGCCGATTATGATAGCTTCTTCAAAAAGAAGGTGGAGAACGACCCCTTCTACCTCGTATAATACAGTCCCGTAGACCTTAGTTACTCGATGCAGGGCCGTTGTCTCTGTCTAACTTCAGGGTACGCTTACCTTAGAATACTAATCAAGTAAGAACTGTTTCATTCAAGGAAAAGACTGGGGCTTAATTCATATTGGGAATGATAGATAAATGATAATCTGTGTTTTTGTTAAATACTTATCTTCACTCTTATATATTTTGATATTTAGGTTATTATTGAGGTGCTGTAGTAGAAATACGTGAGTGAGAATACCCTTACTCCCCAGTCGGCAGAATCTATGGGGGCATTGATTAGACTGCAGGGAGAGCCTTCCTCACCACTACTTTCGCCAATGTTCCGTAAAATGATGTAACGTTACGGAATGATGGATATTCAAATCGGAATATATATTACCTAAAATAATCTTATAAAACATTTGGACTTTATTGTAGATTAAGCTTCCCCTTAAGTTTACATTAATGATAAAATTAAGCTCCTTTCCCTTCCTAGTCCTGGTCCAGAACCTAATGCAATAACTACATTATATTGCAGCCACAAGGGGAATAATGTGTTTGGGTCGACCGCTTGTATGTGCATAACGATTTTTGAGAGAACAGTTGGATCGATTTTTACATTTGATTCAAATGCTGAATAAAATTCTAAAAAAATTGTTTATATTTTAATTAGTTTTAATTTTTCGTTGACTTAATATGAATGTCATGTGTAAAGGGCGTGATGGTGGCGTATTTTGGGTCAACGGGCACGTTTGTGGCCCTGAGAAATAAATCTTGATACTACCACTCCGGTCAGTTCTAAAAACGTAAAAAAAAATAAAATAAAATAAAAAATATTAAAAATAGCATGGCTACGGAAATATCCCTATCCATCCTAAAATAATGTCCTTTTTTTTATTCAGGATGTTTCAGGGTTAAGTGGCCAAACGGCAAAAATGAACTAAAGACCTCAAAACAAGAAAACAATATCCTCCGAAGTTATGTCCGCAAACGCTTTGTTTAGGAAATATTCACACCTAAAGATTTTCATTGTTATGAATTATTTACGTTATATGAAATAAATAAAACCTATTTATTTTTTTCTAACTACTTAATTAATTAAATGCAAACATTAACATTCATATTAAACGTTGTCCAAAGTTAAGGTATAGGCAAAGGATTTGTTAACAGGAGATGGATTTGATAGAATACTAATACGGCCTCTTATTCCTAACTGTATAAAAACAATTGGCAACATAAGGATTAATACTATCTGAAATTAGCATTGGGAACTCTCAATAATATTTATCAGTTTGTAAGAGGCGTTCGCAGAGTACTCATCATTATGCCGATATGGTGTTTTTGCTATGGTAATGCTAATGTTGCCAAAAAAAAAAGTCTATGCAAGTCTGGTCATTGACCTCAATTCTTTACGAAGAAGGAAAATTCAATCCCGTAAGACAACAACACATATCCAGTGCCGTTCTGCCACTGCTGCTGTTAAAGAAAGATGCCAAACCTGTCTTAATGCTCTAGGAAATAACTTTGAACAACATTTAATATGAATTTAATGTTTAAATTTAATTAGCAAAGTAGTTGGAACAAACAATTTAGTTAATATAACGTAAATAAATCATAACTATGAAAATCTTTAGATGTGAATATCTCCTAAACAAAGCATTTGCGGAAATACCTTCAGAGAAAATATTTTTCTTGTTTTTAGGTCCTTAGTTCATTTTTGCAGTTTGGCCTCTTAATTAAAAATTAAAAATAATGATTTTTTAAATATATATATAAGGTTTAGTCAATGGGATAAGTTTAGCAATTTTCCCATTTATAGAGAAGTATTTAAGCCTATTTAAAATTTTGTAGAAATGAATTTTCTTGGATATCTACCTAAATACCTTATTGGATTGTCAGAAAAATTATCATCCACGAACAATTTAAATAGATTCAGCAATCGGTTGTCTTCCACTATACAATACTGATCCTGGCAAGTAGATTTCGTTCCATCAACGATTGGGATAGGAAACACCCGACTGCTAAACTAAGTTTAAGTTTAAATATTCGTCGAAGTTCAATTTCTCAAAAAATCTATAAAGCTGCTTAAGTATATAGATCTGCAAGTATATTCATTTAGTTCTGGGCTGATGGTTGACTGTTATAGGATGGATAGGGCTATCTCTGATTTTTTTTTTTTTTATTAATTAGTTTTTTATGTTCTCTCGCAATTTAGAGTGAAATAATACAATTCACTATTTGGATGAATGAGTTAGGTAATATTCATTGATAATTGTAATAAGACCCATGTTGATTGATGGTATAAAGCCACAATGAGCTCAATCAACGCTATCTCTTATTGGCCTATCCTACTAGGGATCAACACTCGGATTGGAATTGATTGATCGAGTTAAAGTATTAGAAAATAATATCTTTACGACTCATTTATTACATCATATATATATTTATACATGTAGAATTTTTTTTCTTTTTTAAATTAACAATTTATTTACATAAATATGCTATTTGTTCTTTTTTTAAATTATTGTATTATTTATTTACAATTAAATGTTTTTCTTTTCTGTTACAGGTACGCTTTAGAAATTTTATCATAATGAAATCTGATCAGGTAAAATATCTTAAAATGTTTTTTTACGATTGAAGTAATGTTTATTAAATATACTATTCCTTGCTTAACAATTGAATTTAATGCAAGTAAAGCTATTTTGTGATATGTGTAAAACATATTTTCTTTTCTTTTTTTTAAGTGAAAACTTTTTTAGGCGCGTTTTGCATTTTTTTTTTTGTGGAGAGTGAATTAGATTGAACCGTCAGATCTCAGTGTGTTAACGCTCGAGTAAAATCTGCTGGATTAGACTAATTAAAGTGTTTTTGCATATGGACTTAAATATCTCAAAAACTAAAAATCGGACCTACATACTATAAGCGAGGGAATTGTTCAGCATTTCGTTCTCTCTGTAATGGGCTATTATTCAAAATTGTATCTTAACGCCACGCCATTTTATGGGTGGCGTTAAGGGAAAAAAGTGTCAAAAACCAAATGATAACTAGTTTTATGGATGATATGAATTAAATTATCTCAGAAACCAACAATCAGACCTGCATACTGTACTGGATGGAGATGTTCATCATTTCATCCTATTTATAATGAGCTATTATTTATAATTAATATTTCATATTATTTATCACGCCTCGAGTTTTTTTTTTTTTTTTTTTATAGAACCAAATAGAGTTCATTCCAAAAATGAATTACTGCAATCGTCCAGGTCTTTCTATTTTGTAACCAAATCATTTTATGTTATAAATAAATAAAACTACAAAAATTAAGATATCAAACAAGCCGCCTATGAAAATTTGATCGGAAAGTTTATACAAAATGAGTTTTTTTTCCAAAGTGAACCTCAATTTTTAGAAATGAGATAAGTATCAGTTGTTATGTAAAACATCCAATGAATCCTGTCTTGCAATTATTTTTCTTCAAAAACGAACTGAAATGTTTAAAATATGCATGTAAATAGGTTTATTACAAAATCGTTTTTTCTTTTTTTTTCATGGAATTTAATGATATTTTTTTAAACCTTTTTATTCGAATAAAATTAAAACAAAAAGTTATATTTTTGTTTTATAGTTTTTTCTCTAAATCGATTCCCAATCCATCTTTTTGTTCCGTAACGAAACTTAAAGTTTGATTGATTCCAAAACCAGGCTTATTTAAGTTCAAATGTCTTTTAATTACTCAAGAAATAATCGATTATTTTCAGTAATATGTGCTTCAAAATAAATAATATTTTAAGTAATATTAAGTATTTGTTTTATATGATAATTAGATTAGGAGATATAATTTTTGCATTCCTGGACATTTTTCGATGATAATTAGGGTTCACTTTGGAAATAAACGACTAAAATATAAGGTTTGAAATGATACGTTCAAGTTGCATTTCTAGACGTTTTGTAAATATCTAATATTTAAAAGCACATAATATCATAAAATGTTATGTTGATTTAGTATTTTCCGAGTTTTATGGATGGTTTCTGTAATTTTAAAGATTAAAAACATTAATTCAAATTTATTCTGTCCATTTGGGCGACCATATTAAAAAGGCATTGTATAACGACTAAGATTTATATCGCTTTGGCTCCCCTCTTACTTCAACTTCTGACGTATCGATTCCTCTAAAAATCGAAGTAATAATCGTTCGATGTGTATTGTTCGGCTCGATATGGAAATGGTTGATTCATTTTATGCCGTTTTTACATTCTATTATTACGTACACTTTAATGGAGTATATGGGCGGTTTTGATCTTGACTATTTGTTATTAATTTTCATAATCGATGAATATAGATTTTCAAGTTGTTGAAGATGGTATTCATTTAACTTCCTTTTTGTGTGTATTTTTATTTTATTTTTTTGTATCACTTGGTGCGTTATCGATTTACAGTTTTAATTTAGCTGTTGCAGAGCAATTTAGTATAGATCACTATTAACTTGTTTATTGAAAATATTACAATCTGTCTCAAAGGATATTTATGATATTGTTCTGAGATCACATTCACACTCTATGTACAATAAAAAAATAAATTATACAGAAAAATAATATATATGTATGTATATATACAATAAATAAGTACAAAATAACCTAAAAATAAATCAATAAAAAAAGAACACAGACATGACTACTATAGATCAAAAGGTTTTTTTATATAGTTTGATGTCATATTGCTTTTTACTTGATCTATTTACTTCAATATGAAATAGTAGAATCATTAAAGCATATAATTATCATTACTCGTTAAATATTAAAAATATGTAATTTTAATTATCACGTATTTTGGTTTATTAATTTTAATAATCAACCATTGTGATCGACCAAAAAATTCAAAAACTTAACCTCCTCTCAAAATTTGAGGTTTCACATTTCAGGATGCGTAGAATCCCAAAAACGAATAAAAAATTTTTTGTCCATCCGCCGTCCACGTATTTTCTCCGAAACTACTGGACCTATTTTTTTCTAATTTTGAAATAAAATCAGATGTCACCCGAGGATGATCCTCCTTCATCGACATTACTATCCGCCTTTTACTTTCAAAATGGCGGCAGAAAAACCTGCGTTGCTATAGACTGCAGCTCCTCGAATCTACCAATTTCAACGAAACTTCGCTAAAGTCATTTTCTCGATACCCTTTAAATTTAAATCTAGGATTGGAAACTTTTAGTATGTTTAACTCGCTTGTATTCATTGACGCTAAACTAGCTAGCGTGATTTCTTCAGATTCAAGATCAGCCCTCATATCGATACAGGACCCTTCTTCTCAAAACTGGTTAGCAGTCCATACTCTACCTAATTCTTAAACATTGGAGATGGCTGGATGTATGGGAAAAATTTTATGGTTACCAAGTCATGTCGGGATCAAAGGCAATGAGATGGCAGATAGCATGGCCAAGAGAGCTATCAAAGACGGTCAATCAATCATCACCAATCAAAGTTCTAAAGTTGTCTCTTTAATCAAAGAAAAATCATGGTTGGCTTTGCAAAGAATTTAGTCTGCCACTGGAGACAATAAGCTAAGGGTTGGGGAGCCATACGTCCGGAGAGTCACTCCAAATATCCTGTTGACCAGTCGGGAAGAAGTGTTACTGACCCGGCTAAGGATCGGACATCCTACCCATGAGCTTACCCATGAGTACTTAATGAGGAAAGACTCTCCTACTCAATGTATCTTCTGAGGGGTAGCTCTCAAAGTGAACCATATCCTAATCGAATGTTATGCATTCCAATCTCTTAGGGATCAACATATTTTCAGAAATAGCCTTGACGAATCACTCCAAAATGACCCCAATGCTATTAAAAACTTAATATTGTTCCTTAAACAAATCAAAATATTTCACAAAATTTAATCACGAAATTGTAATCACATCTACAAATTTGTACAAAATTTAATCACATCTTGTAATTGTAAATATAAGCACCTGTTAAGTTATTTAAGTTTGTAGATTCCTCTTCAAATTGTAAATGTACCTGTTAATTTTCCTTCTTTTAATCTTTTGGTTTATTATTTTCAATAATCCATTGTGATCGACCAAAAAATTCAAAAACTTAACCACCTTTCAAAATTTGAGGTTTAACGTTACAGGATGCCTAGAATTCGAAAAACGAATAAAAATTTTTTTGTCCGTCCGCTGTCCGCGCATTTTCTATGGAACTACTAGACCGATTTTTTTTTAAAATTTTGATACAAAATCAGAGGTCACCCGAGGATGGTACTCTTTCATCGACATTATTATCCGCCTTTTACTTCCAAAATGGCGGTCGAAAAACCTGCGTTGCTATAGACTGCAGCTCCTCGAATCTACCAATTTCAATGAAACTTGGCTAAAGTCATTTTCTCGATACCCTTTAAATTTATATATATAATATACTTCAACGAAAAGAAGCTGAGAAAAAGTTACTTTTTTGTGGATATTGTATGGTTTTTTAAAAGTTTACTGAATTTTCTAAAAAAAAAAAAAAAGAATCGTTAAAATCGGACAATTAGGAGCAAAGATATGGTTTCCAGTTTTTTTTTAATATGTTCTACTCCAAATGTTATATCCTTTGTTTGGTTTTTAAATTTTGAATGTGTTTCTGAAGTAATGCTATTTTTTTAACATATTACTAATGATTAAAAAAAAAGTTTAGTCCAATAATTGGAATCACCTTTTATTTATTTTTCTTTGTAACTAGGAAGATAACGTTACTTTAGATGTATAGTTGTTTGGAAATAATAAACCATTGTGGAATAATTTGCAGCGTTTTTCATTAGTTATAAATTAAAAAAAATATTACGACATTACCTATTACAGGTGTTAAGTTGAAATTTCTTGCATTTTGTAAATAAAAGTTTGTAATTCCTGAAATTCCCTTCAGACGTCGCAGTTTGCCAGCTGGCGAGGTACCAAATCGTTTTAAGACCAAATTTAGTTTCAAAATGTTCAGAGCCTATAAAACAATATTAATAATAAAAATGTTTTGCTAACAGCTGTTTATATTATTTTTTCATGATATTTACAACTGTATTAGAATGTAAAAATATCTAGTAAATGTGTACACAGGAATATAATCAGATGAAAACGCTTGTTGAGAAACAGCTCACTGGTAGCACTTTAACATTATGTCTACATCAGATCATGAGACCATCTCCTTTTCAGACGCCTCGTTGGGTTATCAGGAATTGAAGAGGAAGCAAGTTTAGAAACGAGAGGGTTCGGCTGGTTCAGAAGTTTATTAAGGAAGGATAGATATCTGGATTGGGCCAAATCGGAAACATATGTAACATTAAGATCTTTATGGATTATTTTATTTATTAAAAAGTAAGGAGCATTTAGGATTTTACGAAGATTTTAGGATTGTAAGGATTGGATATGAGAGGAAATTCGATGTTTTAGTAGAGCATCAAAGTTCAATTTTGTAAATCCAAATAGACCTTATTATAGTAATATATATGAATCTTTTGTAATTAATTGAAAAAATTTGAGCGTTTGTCTAGTAAGTGCTGAAGTAATCGGAAACGTCGAGCGGTTTCTTGTCGTTTTAGTCTGCTATGAGGATTAATTTATAAATAGTTTTAATATATATTAAAAAAAGGAATGAGTGAAGTATTATTAAAAGATACTTTAGGATATAAAGTCATATGTTTACGGTAGCATTTATATCTTTTTAAATTATTTAAGGGTGTTTTAATTCTATATTTTAAAACCCTTAATCTTTGTTACTTATAAAATAAAACCCCGATTTAAGTTTCATGTTTCCTGGATTAACCGGGAATGAAACTCTTATCGATTTTATTAAATTTCATCCACTATTTGCACACGTATTTTCCTCTCTACGCATATATTTCAAAAATGGCTCATTCGGTTTGGCTTAAAGTAGGAAGAAATTTTGGGAATAATGTGAAAGTGGTCTAATATCAACTTTCATTTCATGAATAATATTAATATAATTATTAAAAATATAATGTCTATGAACGATGTTGGCAATAAACATTAATCAATTAGTTCTATTTCTTTTTAAACTTAATTTAATTTATTAAACGTGTTTTTATTCGAATACTATATTGTGTATTTAATAAAATTATGATTTTAATAAAATGCATGTATTTGCGTATTTTCTTATGTACCCTGTTCAGGAATTTGTTAACCGTAGTGTTTGATTTTTTTACATTTAAATACAATGTGAAATGTATTATTTTAATTCCAGAAAAAACAGCTGTTCTAAAAGAAGAAGCAGATGTTACCTAAGTATTAGTGTTAGTTAGAAAGAATTGTGTTCTTAAAAAACTCTGCTTTGTAAAATTTGAAAAATATAAGTTTGTGTTTGTTTTTGTTTGAAATTGCATTCAATCACTACTTTATTTACAAGTTGCCATTGTTGTTCATTTGTTGTATTACGAAAAATACCCATTAAAAAAAGGTATAGCAAAAGTATTGATTTATTTAGCAGACGTTTTTTTGGTTAGTAAGATACACTGTTTTCATTTTATACAGGAGAGGATAGTTGAGCCAATATCGGATCATCTCATCTCAGTTTATTTAAAATTTTTGACAGAATTTTATGAAACATTCATGCAAATTTTAGTATATAATATAATTGACACCAGAATGTAACAACAGCAATGATGTCATAGGCCGTCAGTCAAGTCATTACAATGGCGTCATATTTGTGATGTATTCCGGGAAAATGAAAATTGATGATTTCCACTTAGTCGCTTTGAATCATTGACGGATGTTGACGGGTGGCGCTACTAATTTAGTAATGCCATTTTAAAGAAGCTTGAAAAACAAATTGCGATAGTTAATATGTATAGAGCAAGTGTCTAAAATCAGGGTTGAGCTCATAGATGGGATAGGAAATCCATCAGACCATTCCTAAACTCATCGGTGGCATTTAACGCTTTTCTTTATTCATCGATTGAATCAACGATAGCTCAGCGGTTTCGTGAATGTTACTTCAGTTTTGTTATTTCTCGATTTACTTTGCGTATTTATGTTTACTTTCTGTATTTATCTTGCTAAGGAGCATTTTGTGAGAACGCAGCCGTAATGAAGGCCTGCGCCTTGGGCCGAAACGTCGGTAAAAATAAATATGTTTTATAAAGGAAGGAGATGATCCGGGTTGGCGGTCATAAATAGGCTTAATATTGGTAATAGTATTTTTCATTAACCCAACGTTTCGTCTCGACTTTGCAGGTCTTCTTCAGGGAGGTGTGTTCACTTAGAACTCTGACCCCTAGTCAGTTCTAAGTAAAACTCCTAGCTGGACACACCTCCCTGAAGAAGACCTGCACAGTCGGGTCGAAACGTAGCTTTTAATAAAATAGTTTCGCTACTATTTACCCTATTTATGACCGCCACCCCGAACCATCTCCTTCCTTTATAATGCAACGGTTAACTCAAAAATATTAAATATATTTTATAATTGTGGGTAAATGGTTGACTGTCGTGAATAATAAAGAGAAGAATAGTTGGGGTGATCAGTCAAATAAGAAAGCAAAAATAAATTATAATATTTATTTTGACATTTGCCGACGTTTCGATCTGAAGTTCAGACCTTCATCAGGGCTAAGAAAAAAACCAGATAACATATTATGAGAAACATAAGTAGCGAAGGTAAAAAAATTAAAGTAAAATGAAGTTGTTAGAATAATGTAAACAGTAAGAACTAAGAGATAAATAATAATAAGTTACAAAGTGTGGAATGATGAAGTAAACATAAACAAAAAAGGTGACATAAGTATTAAAATGGAATTTTTATTTTATTGTAAGATTTCCATTTTTAAGATATTTTTATACTAAGATTCCCATTTCACACTTTATAACGGTTATTATTATTTATCTCTTAGTTCTTACTATTGACGTTATTCTAACAACTTCATTTTACTTTACTTTTTTACCTACGCTACTTATGTTTCTCATACCTTGTTATCTGGTTCTTTTCCTAGCCCTGATGAAGGCCTGAACTTCAGGTCGAAACGTCGGGATATGTAAAAATAAATATTATAATTTATTTTTGCCTTTTTATTTGACTGATCACCCTAACTATTCTTCTCTTCTTTAAATATATTTTATTTATTTTTACTTGTGACTGCTCATTCTAACCAACTCCTCTAAATTTTATTTATTTCTCTTTTGAAGTTCGATAATTCAGGAGGCAATTATTTCCTTATATTGTTTCCTAGCCTTCCAGGAGTTTTATCCTTGCGTTGATTCTAAACTCTACATAAATCGCTGTATGTCGGTTCTGGATTCAATCGATTGAGTTAGCGCTGACTTTTGTCCATAATATTAAGCCTTTCATCTCTAAAGAGATAAATTAGAAAACAGAAAGTACTTACCCTTTAATGGCCATCATTACATATTTACTCTACCATGCTAGCTCAGGTGAGAAGGGGTTAGGTTGGATAATTTTTATAAAGCAGCAAAAAGGTTAACAAATCTATTTACAAAAAGAAATATTTACAGAATTAATACTATGTACAATAAAAAGAAATAAAATACAAGGAAAAGGAGGGAACCCAAACATAATTACTATATACAATTAATGTTAAAAAAAGCAAAGATATTTAAGATAATAAAGATAATACAAATAACAAAAAAAAGATACTTATTTTATATACAATATTATGGCATGCCACATCCAAAGATAGTCAAGATACAATATGATGTAAGTATTTAGCATGTATTTTAGCATGTATGCACATGCTAAAATATCAATTAGTCATCTGCCTAGGAAACAAAAGAGAGTAGAGTTTGTTTTTGTTTCCAGTGCTCTCTTAATCTTGGTTACAATATGTAGCCAACAGTTTCGTCTATATTTTGGTATTGAATGCTTTGGTGATGCATGATTTAGCGAACTGAATCCTGTTTATATGAATAAATATTTACTGGTGTCATTAGCGGATCCAGGATTTAATTTTGGGTGGGGGGCTTCTGCCCGCAAGATTTTTTTTCATATACGTATAACAATAATTAATTAGAAAAAAAGAAAGAAATTAACTACCCATATGAAATGGTGTTTAAGAGGTTTTTGAAGTCCTATTAAATGTAATTACACTAACAAGAATACTTGAAGAGAACATAGTTTTTAATATTTTTTTTTTTTAAACATGGTTATATTTTACCATTTTGTGGGGGCTTCAGCCCGAAAGTCCTCCCCTCTCCCTTCCCCCCGTAGATCCGCCTGTGACTGGTGTTAGGTTGAATGGAGACTTTAGTTTATTTTGGAATATTTCTAGTTATGTCATCACATTATATGTTATTATTAAAATATATTCAAGAAATTATCTTATTAAATAATATAAGTAAATAAATGAAAACAATTATTGATAAGTGTGAACTTGAAAACAGAAGTCAAGGAACGACTTTTGGTCGCCCAGACCTAATGGCGCCCCAACTCCCCCACTCAGATAGGTTTGCTTTTATCCTGTTTACGATCCCACTGGGGGTTTGAGTTCCGTCATATTTTATTATAACCATATTTTCCATATTATCCTGTTTAAAGAGTACACTCTAGATAATCTTATCAACTAAATTATATACATTAAACTGATGATATATACCAAATTATAGGAATTCTGAGAAGTCAGAATAGGAAAAAACGTCTGTCAAGTAAGGCCAGTATAGCTTCCTCAATTTTTTCATTAGACTAGTAGACGCGTGCTAAAAATTCGCACAGCATATTGTTTTCAAATACCAAATCAATAAGAAAAGAAAATAATACAACGTATCAAAAGATAAATAAATCAATTTTTACTTTATCAATAAATATAATCGACAAAGGAAATAAAAATTAATTTAAATCTTCATTAATGTTTGGAACCAACATGTATACAAATTTCAATAAGCTGTATCTTTGCTAAAAATAGTCCGATTTCGATGATTTTTTTCCCCTTTTGTAGGGAATTTAGTAATATTTTGAATATTTTTAATATAATCAAGGGCATAGCCAAGGGTAAAGTGTGTTATTTTTTAGTTATTCGAAAATAAAGTTTTTTTTCTTTCATAACTTGTTTGCCTGTATTTTGCAGCCTGAAGGAGAAGGAAGCCTTCGAAATTGGTGGCTCAATCTTGAGATTTGGTGAAGAATTAACGATGATATGGCTTGCCGATCAAAAACACCATCGATGAATAATATAAACTCCTCCTATCTCGATCATAGAGGCCTCAAGTCGACGAGACATGTATTGAATGACATTACTACAAATAACGTAAGGTTGTGTGGATGCGAACCCTATGCCTTGCGTTATCTCGAAAATAGTACGTTTTTGGGCTTAAAAACGCAGGATCCGATAGTTACGAGGGATCTATCCTGGTCTTGCTGTACGCATCAAAATCTTCAAGGTTCAATTTGTCCCGTATCGATCTACAGACCTACCACCGTTTATTGAAGCCTAACAAAATGTTTGTATAGACATTATTTATTTTAGAAAGAAAAACAGAAGTGGAGAATACGATTCGCTAACTCCCCGTGAAATTCTGGATCCAACGGTACCCCATTCATTGTATTTGAGCATGACAGGAGCTTATATTTGGTACAAAGTCGATTTCGAGCCTTACTATAATAATATATGTGGGATGGAGATAAACAATATCTATATTTTAAAGTCTATAATTGTTAGTATAAGAATAAAAACTACGGTAAAGACAGTTTTCGAAATTACAGTAACTCCTTAACATTCGCGGATTTGATAGCCACCAATTTTTTTCATCAACGAATACTAAAATACGGAAATGTTCCATATTTTCAAATCGCCTATTTGATGAATCGTGATTAAAAAAAATAAAATCCTAGCACATACTGAAGATGTATATCGCTGCTGTTAGTGCAAAAGGTCGTATGTAAAAAATAGTCAGTGTCGTATGTTTTTTTCAGGAGAGTATAAAACTAATTAAATCTTGATTTATTTATGATTTATTAGTATAATTTCATATTTTATTTTCCACATAACCAGGCTGGTTACATCAGTTGCATATTACGAAATGTCACCTTTAGCACCAATAGAATAAAAATGGAAATTGTTACCTTCGAACTAATTTTTTTTTTTTTTTTTTAATTGGAAATATAATAATCTGTCACGTGGACAATAATTATAGTGAGATATGAACTCATTCACACCATATATACACAAAGCATACAAAAAAGATAAAATTAACAAAAGTAAAATAATAATTAAATAATAATCAAACAACTAAGTGCAATAAGAAATAAAAAAACCTAAACATAATTAAATTAAAAACATATAAACTCAGTCATACCTATATACAATCAGTTAGGGAACCCCAAGCCACCTTGTCCCTCCAACTATATAGGAAAAAGCAGGACTCCAAGAGATCCCTCGCTACTGTCTCAACCGCGTCACTGGTGCTAAAGCCAGTGGATATTGAGAGAGAGCGCTTTAACCACATTCGAACTAATAGTAGCGATATATATTTATAGGTATGTATTCACTAGTGAAATGTATAGAACAAAAACTCTATTGGAAAAATTTAAACTTTTTATTTGTTCCGAGTTAACGAGGCCAATTTTTTCCCTCAGTCAGAATTAAACTAATTTGAGCTGGAATATAATGTATATGAAATGTATAATATGATTGAAGTTCACACTACTTTGATGATTAAGTAAGAAATCATAGCTGGTTGAACTTCAATAGAAACAAACAAAATCACTTTTTAAGTCTTAACCAAATCACAAATAAGACTTTTTTTACTAACCAAAAAGAGTGAAAGTTAATTAAAATTACACGAAAACTAAGCGAAGGCACTCATGCTGGTAACGTTTGGAATCGACCAAACAACACATTTTAAATTAACTTTTTGAATAAAATCTAAAATTTTATAACCTCATAAAAATATTGTATTAACCTAACCCATATTCCAGGTGATCAATGGCTTCCACATTTCACACCCATTATATTGTTAATAATTATATATAATAATTTTAATTATTAAATGGAATTAAATTAAATTTGTATTGAGAAATAATACATTTCTTAAGGGCACTGATTACTAAAGCTGAGTGAGGCACATTCATACTATATATGCAATACTATAAAAAAAAAAAATAATAATAAATAAAAAATAAAAATATATATCTATATAACAAAGGCGAAAACTATAAAATCAAAGAAATGTAACTTGAAATCAAATTTTAAAAAAAATACAGAAATTGGTAGCAAACTAAATAAGTCATAAGTGAAACAAAGAAAAACAGTCATAATTAATTGCAATATTTACAATCAGCCAAGGGAGCTCCGAGTTCAGACTTTTCCTCCACGTGTGAAGGACAAAGCGAGACTCTAAGAGATCCCAGCGCTTCTCTCTCAGCCGCCTCACCGGCATTGGAGTCCAGTGGAAACTGAGAGAGGCCCCTAGAATTAAATTAAATTTCTGAACTATTCTCCTCATTTCCTCCAAGTTTTTGTCAAATTGAACAAGCCGTTTTCAAACTATAGGCGTGTCAAATAATAAATTTACTGATCCGAAAGCGGAAGCTTATTCCTTTTTTTTGAGAGTAGGGGAATAGAATTTGATGATATTGATACTCACTTTTCGTAAATAAAGATTCAGGTCTTTGTGTCTAGAATTAGTGGTGGGGAGAGTGAAGGAGGCGTGCGGGTGATAAGATATGGAAGTCTGGATCGTAATTAGCAGTACTGAAATAAACTAATAAATAGAGTACTTGTTACAAGCAATAAGTACTAACGTTCCTAAAAACTTGAGTTACCACCTCAGCAAAACGTTATTCATATACAGGTTATGGAAGAACTTATTGATTTTCAGTTCAGGCGAAAGTTTTGTCGTTCTTTGTTTTTTTGAAAAATAATATTTATAATTCCGTATATATATTATTAATAATATTTTGTTCAAAGCCGCAAATGTTGTTATATTTCTGATGACTACGAAAAGTTTCCTGGAAGATTGTTTCTGGAAATTGATAACTGAGGATCTTCAAGGAACTGTTATATTATTTCCAGAAAAGGACAATAAATCTTAGTTTTCAAAAAATCATAGCCCACTAAATATTCCAAAGTCTTCAAAAAAAAAAATGTGCTATCTATATATATACTATATATATATATATATATATATATATATATATATCTGCGAGTGGTGTCGATTGAGCGTTATTTGAAAGTGGCGTACCTCCATTTATATTCGAATCGAGATATTTAAGGGTTTACGTTTCAATGAATTTAAAAATATAGGTATAGAATACTAATGAGTCATACTGCTAAAGTGTATCTAAGGGTGTTAAATTTATGGTTCCTATTAAAATAGTAACAATTATTAAGTGAATAATGTGCAGTTTCTTATCAAGAATGGAATTAGGCCACTTTCAAAATTAACAACCAGATTCATTATAAAATATGAAGGTATCCAAGTCCATTCAACATAATTTAAGATGCTTCGAATTGAAAAACACAATACTCAATTTATTTTACATATCTTTAAAACACAATTTATGCGATTCAAAACATTTTTTAATTACAGAATATACAAAATTACCAACATTTTATTAACAAACAATTTACTATCTACATTTTGCGCGTGTGAAAGGGATTTGAAGTAGTCATGATGTTCCGGTGGTATATATCGCCATATGTCAATCATGTCCTTAAATTTTGTTGTTGTAATTTGTCTGATATTTTTATAGAGTGGTGTCAATACAATATTTTCTAATTTTCTTGGTCTACCCCGACGTGGTAATAAATTCAGGGCTTTAAAATTAACATTTTTGTCTTATAGAAAATTTTATACTGTTCATTTTTGATAAAACGCATCCAAATTATTCGTAACCAGTTTACTGATTCTCCATCATAGTTCTTTACCCTTTTAAAAATTGCGTCTTCTAATAATTTTTTTGATTCAAAATATTTTTGTCTAATTTCATTTACAACAAAATTATAACTTGTAAATACTAATTATTAATTGAAATTACCTGCATTAAAATATCTTGATGTAAGTATAAAATAAATGGAGTTGAGCCACTTTCAAACTACACGGTTCAGTTATTAAACTAGTTCTGAAAACTTATGTGTCAAAAATTTATCGTATTTGCTCGGAATATAAGCAACCTGAAATGTTTTACTGGTATATAGTACGAAGTTGTACATGTAACCATGGTAACCGACAAAAAATTGAAAAACGGAGTTAGGCCACTTTCAAAATGAACGGCTCATATATTTTGTAGGCCCTGGCTTGTTTACCCTTAAACACTCCGAGTCGTTATTCCAATTACACCGCCATGTTGATTGAACCTATTAGGCCTAACAACAACCTCTCTTCAAAATAATTCTGGTAATGGAATGGTGTGTTCTTCGTTTAGGCCAATTCAAAAGAAAGATTTTATCTTGCACTGTAGCAAAATGGTCTATAGTAATACCCCTGTGTCTGCTAACCTAACCTGTAACTGCGATAACTATGGCTGTGGGTAGAGATAGTATATCCAAGGCCCAATCGATATATTGTCATCGATATTAATATCGCCTCTAGAACTATCTGTACCATCAATATATCGGAAATATCGATAGTTGGTATTTTCATCGATAATGTAACATTTTTGAAATATGAAAATCGATATAAATATTGATTCTCTAACACACAGGTGCATAAAAAAAATGTAACTTTTCTCTTTAAATTAATCAATGAAAATATAAATTCTTTCACTTTCCTTGGTAAAATAATTTTTATAGTTTCTGTTCACTATTCACCCATAGATCGGATACCTCTAAATGCTAATTTATATTCATGTTATATAGATTTTTTTGACAATATGTCGTCTTATTTTGAGAAGGTTCTAACTAACAAAGTTTTGCAAATTGAGTTTACTGAAGAAAAGAGTCCCACATGCGCTATTCAATTCTACTTAGGAATGACTAAAGATACTCGATATTACAGAAATATCGATAGTTTCCTTTACTGCGCACTACACTCTATATTCAATAGGCAAGATGAGTATATTTTTTTCCCTAACGATCAGATTCCTATATAATTTCTAGAGCTTTCCGAAAACGATAGTTTTAATTTTAGTATTTAAATTAAAATGTCGAAGGGACGATATCGATAGACGATAAAACCGAGTAGATACTATCGATTGTAAAGTATCGACTATCGATTATCATCCATATCTGCTGGTAACATTTTATTTGTAGACGTCAATTTAACAATCTTCCAATATTTTAAGTGAATATACAAAAACATTTTTTAGGATAGCTAAATTATAATTTATAAAATAACTCAATTATTTTTTGTAACAAATTTCATAATAATTGCCTAAATTTAATAAAAGTTGTATATTTGATTGGTAGATCTCCATTTTTTTAAAGCAGTGATTCAAAAATATAAACTTTTTATTAAATTGTTTGTGGCTTCGTAACTGTTTTTGTTGTTAATATTCTCGTGCTAACGTTTTTTTTTTTATTATTATTATATTTATTGAAATTGCTAACATGACATGTACAACGTGAAGAGAAACTAAACATTGGTAGCACTCCAATTATAGTTCTACATTAGAAGGTCCCGAGACCAGCTTCTTTTTAGATTTTTAGGTTAGAATCAACAGGGTTCGGATGGTTAACAAGTTATTATGGAAGGATAAGTATCTGGATTGGGCCAGATCTGAAACATATGGAACATTAAGGTCATTATGGATGATTTTACTAGTGATATAGTAAGGAGCAGTGAGGATTTTACGAAGGATTCTGTATTTTAAGGATTGGATACGAGAGGAATTCGATGGTTTAGTGGAGCCCCAAAGCTCAACTCCGTAAGTCTAAATAGGTCTTATTATAGTCATGTATATGAGTCTTTTATAGTTAATTGGAAGTTCAGAGCGTTCTTCTAGTAAGTGTTGGAGCAGTCGGAAACATCGAGTGTTTTCTTGTCGTTTCAGTCTAGTATGAGGATTCCAAGTTAGACGTTTTCCAGATACATTCCTAGGTATCGGATTTGTTTAACAAGTGTAAGTGGGAAATTATTAAAGGGCAATGCAGGACAGAAAATAATAGGTTTACGACGAAGAGTCAAGGTAATTTTATGGGATTTATTGGAATTAATTTTAATCACCCAGTTTTGATCCCATTCTTCAAGGTTTGTGATATGTGATTGAATAGTTTGGGATGCAATTGTTGGGTCGTTATGCACTGATAGGATATATCGTGCTATCGGCATACGTGGTAATGACAGTGTAGGGTTTAGGTTGGGGTTGGGATGTCAGCTGTAAACTGTGTAAAGGATAGGACCAAAGATACTACCTTGAGGAACACCAGCGGGCTGAGAAAAATAGATGAATAAGGATTGTTGTAATTTACTTTGAAGAATCTATCAGTAAGATAGGAACGGATATTGAGGAAGTATGTAGGTGGTAGGAATTTATGGAGTTCATTCGACAGTCTCGGGTGCCAGACTCTATCAAACATTTTTATTTTCTGATATAAACTTTGAAATGGAGTATATTTTCTTTCGAAGGTGTTTTGTTTTGATGCTTCGTGCCTGTAATTATTTCAAATTGCTGGGTTTGGCTGTGGCGGCCATCGATCATGCATTTTTTTATTGGCATCTCGTGTTTTCCCAGAATGGTGACTCAAGCAAGTTATCCCATTTGTTGACATGTAATATATATTATATCTATGTGATATTAGCTTTACTATACAAAATATATATTATATATAATAATAATAAAATATATATTTTTACTTTCACTTTCCAATATATGTAATATATAATAAAGAAAAGTATTGCGATCGTGGACATTTTGTATTATGAGCTTTCAATAGAAATAGACGTTTTGAGGTCCCCTGAGTCCAAATAACCAAATCCTGCAAAATGGTCTGTGTGTATGTGAACAGTTGAGATCAAAAACGAAAAGTCGTAAGAAACTGATATTATATAGTATTATATTATATTATACTCGGTTTATCATTGTATGATTAAGTTGTCTTTAATATCATTTAGGTCTTATTCCCATTAATGTCACTTTATAGGGCTTCCATTGAGGTATTCTTTGTTATATCGAGGCTATCAGATGGATTGCTACGAACTACATGCCCCGCCCATCTTAAACTCCTTTTCTTCATATCATGGGATATTTATTGACCAGTTTCTGTAAGCAGCTGTTTATTGGTCTTTCTTCTCCACACGTTGGTACTCTGATCACAGATAGGTTCGGTTATCGTGCAGAGGATTCTTTTCTCAAATCTTTTAACACTTTTTTCCAGAGTGCTGGTGTCATAGCCATATATTAGAGTACTTTTTATTGATAATTTTGTAAATGTGTAAAATTTTTATATAACCCAATCATTAATTTCTGTTTTTAACTAACATTGTCTACATCAAGTAAAAATATAACTATGTGTTTTTCTTTTCTTTGAGTGGGTTCTGGCATTGAAAATATATATTTTATCGTTCCATTACACCAAATAATAATCCTTTACCTTTTTAAAGTCATAATTAAATCTGATATATATTTTTAATTATCCATTAAAAACACGTTGGTTTATATTATTCGTAGAACTGTTCTGAAAAAGTTTATTGACATGACTAAACCGGAGATAAAAATTGCAGATCAAATATGTTCAGAGACGCTCCTGATAAAATTCATGGTCGTTAGATAATAAAACGTTTCTTAGTAGTCATTCCAACTTATATGATACCGCCTTATGATGTCATTTAAAGAAGAGGAAATGATAGTGATTATGGGAGTGATAGACTACCAAAAATGTAGTGCAATGACCAACCGAATCTTTGTGTTCTTATCGAGAAAAAATATTTTTGCCTTTTCCAAGAAAATCATCTTTTTTCCATAAAATCCAAGTTTTTTTTTAATATAGCAGAACATTTCTTAACTTTTGTCTCCATTTTCTGGGATGAATTTCCCATCAGATAACAATTAATTTGAAGGAAAATATAGCTTCAGCAAACAAGTAATGAATTTTCGTAGAAAAAACCTAATTTTAAAAAAAATTGCTTCTTTTCATTAGTTATACAATGTCAAATAAAAGAAAAGTATTGTGAGCTTGAATAATTTCGAAATTGAGTATTCAATTGATATATACATTTTGAGACCCATTTTGTGCTCCTCCATGAGAAAAACTAACTCAAAAATGAAAAGTCTTACGAAACTGAAATTACGTATTTAATTTACATATCAATATGACATGGATATTGCGGCAAGTTTTTCGTCAAAACCAACTAATCAGAAGTGGTTTTATATAATCGATTTTAAACATTTTTACGATTTCCTCGTAAGTGGTTTTAAAGTTTTTGACTTAACTCTTCTAGATTTATGTAAAATTTAATATCAAATAGGTATTAAGCTCTTTCAAATGGTTTAGGGGTTCTTAAAAGCAGAACTTTCAAAATTTCGTCTTGTAAAGCACATCTAGTTTTGTTATAAAAATTGATAGAATATGCATGAAATTTATAATTAATTAAAAGAGAAATAGTATTAATAAACCAATGGAAACTGGTCAACCAATAAAAAACAAAACTGAGGTATGTGATTTAGACCAAACTATAGAAGTGGATAACACCAACAAGGCGAGATTAATAATATTAAATATAAATTATAAATAATAGTTCATTATAAAGAGAATGAAATGCTGAACATTTCTCTCGCTTACAGTATGCAAGTCCAAGTTTTAGTTTCTGAGATATTTTAATCCATATCTTTAATAAAACTCATTGATATATCTTTAATAACATGGCGTCGCGTTAAGATACAATTTTGAATAATAGCTCATTACAAAGAGGATAAAATGCTAAACGATTTCCTTGCTGACAGTATGATGGCCCGATTTTTAGTTCCTGAGATATAGTAATCCATATGTAAAAAAATCGGTCCAGTATTTACAGAGAAAATTCGCGGACGGCGGACGGACAAAAACATTTTATTCGTTTTTCGAATTATACGCATCCTGAATGTTCCAGGTGAGTTTTTTGTCCAAGTATAGTCCGAGATAACGTACATGCGTCTTTGAGGAAACTGGCTTATTGCCTATTGTCACAGCAAGACACGAGATCTTTCTCAGAGAAAAGCTGACATGAGTTGACTTGCTGGGATTGATTTTAATTCTGCATTCTGTGAAACCATTTTTCAAGATCGTGTAGGTGATTTTGAAGAGCTTTTGAAACGATAGTGGAATTTTTGTGAGAAGAAAGAATTCAGCAAAGCTACAGAGAATGGTACTAGGGGCTCAGGGATATCAGTATTAAACGAAAAATACAACAAATAAATTTGAAATTAGTAACATGACGCGAACAACATGAAGAGAAACTTCCCATTGGTAGCACTCCAACTATGGTTATATATTAGAAGGTCCCGAAACCATAATCTTTTCAGACGTCTCGAAGGGTTATCAGGAATAGAACAGGAAGGTTGGAAACAAGAGGGTTCGGATAGTTCAGAAGTTCATTATGGTAGGATAGGTATCTGGATTGAGCTCAATCGGAAACATCATCCTCGGGTGACCTCTGATTTTATATCAAAATTTGAAAAAAATCGGTCCAGTAGTTTCGGAGAAAATGCGCGGACGGCGGACGGACAAAAAAAATTTTATTTCTATGCATCCTGAAACGTGAAACCTCAATTTTTGAGAGGGGGTTAAGTTTTTGGTCGGGTTAATTTTTTGGTCGATCACATTGGTTGATTATTGAAAATAATAAACCAAAACAGTTAAATTAGTCGACTTCAGCCAACTTTACCGGAGCGTTAACACTTCGAAAATCTGACGGATCAATCTGATTTACCTTCAACAAAAAAGTACAAAACGCGGCTAAAGAAGTTTTCACTTGAAAAAAAATATTTCGTATAGGATTACACAGCCAATAATATTTGCCAAAAAAAAAAAACGTAACTGAATAGAATTACGAATTGATCTTGAGCAATAGACTTAACTTAATGAGCTCAACCGCTCAACACTTTCCATTCTATTGCTGTAGCTTCGCTGCCTGTTATCCCATTTGTTGATTATATAAAATGTATTTTCTATATTGTTTGGGTGTTTAGAGAGAACCTATCATAACTCGATTGCATACAAACTACAAAATGCACATCAAATAATTTTTTTATTGTAATATTTTTTGAAGTGTAAACTTCTTTAGGCGCGTTTTGCACTTCTTTTTTTGTGGAAAGAGAATTGAAATGAGCCGTCAGATCTCCGATGTGTAACGCTCGGGTCGGCTGGAATCGACTAATTGTGAAGTGTTTTTGTATATGAATTAAAACATATTAAAAATTCGACATGCATATTCTTCGCAAGAGAAATGTTCATAATTTCATCCTCTTTATAATGAGCTTTTATTCAATATTGTATCTCAACGTAATCCCATTTTAAAGAGGCGAAAAGTATAAAATATTGTCGAAAACCAAATGATAACAACTAGTTTTTTTGAAGATATGGATCAAAATATCTCATAAACTAAAAATCGGATCTGCATACTGTAAGCGAGGGAAATGTTCAGCATTTCATCTTCTTTATAATGAGCTATCCTACATATTATTTCTAAAAGGTGTTTTTTTTGTCGGTACGCCATAACTTCGTCAATTCTTCATCAAATCCAATGATTGAACACCGAAATTTCTGGGGAAAAAGTTATGGAGGAAATGAAAGTTTATTTGCGAATAACTCAAAATGTATGCATTTTTTTCTTGATTGTACCCATGATAATTAGAAAAATGACTAAATTACCTACGAAACAAAAAAAAAAAATCGTTAAAATCGGGCAATTATTAACAAAGATGCAGTCCATTAGTTTTGGTTTACTTAATAATGTCTTCCTGTTTAAAGATATTGCATTTAGGAGTAGAATAGTCTACTACACTTTTTTTCTTGGCTGATTTATTATTTCTTAAAGACATTTGGTTGCTGTTACATTTTATTTTTTTTAATAATTTAGAAAATCCCATGATCGGGGAATTATAATACTTTTATTATCTTTCCAGTCAGCATTTAAAAAAAGGTCCTAGCAAAGCAATTCGTACAAATATTTTGGTCTATTATGTTGAATGGAATATTGTAATCGACTAAGGAAAAAATATTAATTCCTTCCTTACATAATACATAGGAATTACTTAATTCCATATTGTTTTGCTATTTTTTCACTAAACAACATTTTCTGCGAATTATTCTCACGGGCCAACTAGTTATTTATAATTTATATTTCTTATTATTAATCTCGTCGTGTTGATGTTTTCACTTAGATCGTGTGGTCTGAATCTTAGTTTTGTTTTTTTTATTCAGGTAAATCCTTTACCAGGAATATAACATAAAACAATACTGAGATATTTACAGAGAAATGCGCTTTCGATCTGAAGTAAAGAATAAAAAAAGTTTAAATTTAATAAATTTATTTGTCTTGATCAAGAATTTAAAATTAAAGAATTTTGTTTTCCCGATACGCATGTATTTCAAAAAAATAGGTCATTCAGTTTCATATATAATTTAATTTCCATATAACTATTACAATTAATAGAATATTTATATAATTTTTGATAATTGTTCTAGTGCTAAACAATTAGCACGAGTCTTGATTGAACGACCTCTTTGTACTAATCTACTTAAGTGTTATCAGCAAGAGGAAGTTGAAACCTCCACTCGTAATAATTTAGGTTTCACTTGCTGAGTTCAATATTTGAGGGCTTATTTCTCTTTTCTTTGAACACTGTTTTTTACCCGATGCGTGAAAACCATAAATTTATAAGGAATTAAAAAAAAACTTCATCCGATTTTCTTTAATTACGGATAACACGTTTTTGTTCTTCTTTGTTTAACATTTTTCGTATTTTTGCACCGGCTTTTCTTATAGTGTGTTTCACTTCAAACATACACTCAATGTCAAAATGTTAGAAATACCAATTTTTCAGCAAGATAGCGCCCCAATACATGTTTTTTTTTTTTTTTTTTTTTTTTTTTTTTTTTTTTTTTTTTAATTCAATATTTACAACTGTATTATAAAAAAAAAAAAAAGTAAATGTGCACAGAGTAATAATACAATCACACGAAAACGCTTGTTGAGAAACTACCCATCGGTAGCACTCTAATAATATATTTACATAAGTAGATCACGAGGCCAGACTTTTCAGACGCCTCGGATGGTTGTCAGGGATCGATGAGGAAGCAAGGTTTGAAACGAGTGTTCGGATGGTTCTGGAGTTTTTTTATGGAAGGATAGGTATTGGGCCAACTCGGAAACATATGGAACATTAAGGTCTTTATGGATGATTTTATTTGTGGCAAAATAAGAAGCGTTGAGGATTTTACGAAGGATTTTGGATTGTAGGATTGGATAAGAGAGGAATTCGATGGCTTAGTGGAGCCCGAAAGCTCAATTGTGTAAGTCCAAATAGGGCTTATTATTGTCATATATATAGGTCTTTTGTAATTGATTATTATTATTTATTATTATTATTCAGCAAAAATTATTAAAGACTGGTTTACTCGCAAAAGAAATTGCCAAATTAGACTGGCCTGCTGTCTCCCCAGATCTGAACATTATCGAAAATGTTTGGGGAACTCTTTCAAAAAGATTGTACTCAAGACATTTCGGAACAATCGAGGATTTGAAATCTGCAATTCTGGCTATATTTGAACAATTACCTCAAGAAACTATAAAACAATTGTACGATTCATTGCCAAACAGAATTTTTCAATTAATTAATTGTGGTGGATAGGCCACGAAGTATTAAAATGAGTTTTATTTATTTTTACCTGGGAGCATATTTAACATTTTGACGAGCCTTAACTTTAATTTGAAAAATAATATTAAAAATGAATATATATTTTTAGCTTTAGTACCAAAATACAAGCAGGCTGCTGATTAACTTCAGGTGAGTGATAGATTATTTTAATACTGCTTTATAGGTAATTTGAAAATATGGTAGGGATAACAATTTTTGAAGTGTGTCTAACATTTTGACACACTAAGCGTATGTAGTAAACAGTAGACGAAAATCTCTTAATAACCTTTCCGGGCATCAGAGTTTAACAAAGGCCTGTGTTAAAATCGAACGTGTTAGCAGCCATATTTAGCACACACATTTTATAGTCCGTGGTACAGACCCCTTTTTATGAAATTATAAACATCCTACGGAAACTACGTAAATTGCTTCACCTCATCGTAGCCTAAAACTATTTTATTTACGAAAATTCTCGGAATTGTGGCATTTTCAAACTGGAGATCGGCAAACTTTTTTTATTTAATTTTTTTTTTAAGTGGTCTTTATTGAGATATATTACAATCTGTTACATCCAAGAACAATAGTAATAGTGATATAGAGTAGTTCATTCATATTACGCACAATAAATAAAAATAATAAACAGCAATATAATACTACTTTTTTTTTTTTTTTTAATTTCTTTATGACATTTACAACTGTGTTACATAAATACATCAAGTAAATCTGGACATAATTGATATAATGACATGAATACACTTGCTGAGTAACTACCCAATGGTAGCACTCTAATGATATGACTACATTAGGAGATCACGGGGCCATCTTCTTTTCAGACGCCTCGGAGGGTTATCAGGAATTGAAGAGGAAGCAAGGTTAGAAACGAGAGGGTTCGGATGGTTCTGAAGGTTATTATGGAAGGATAGGTATCTGGATTGGGCCAGATCTGAAACATAAGGAACATTAAGATCTTTATGGATAATTTTATTAGTGACAAAGTAAGGAGCATTGAGGATTTTACGAAGGATTTTGGATTGTAAGGATTGGATGCGAGAGTTATAGTCAAGTATATGAGTCTTTTGTAATTAATGGGAAGTTTAGAGCGTTTGTCTAGTAAGTGCTGAAGTAATCGGAAACGTCGAGCGGTTTCCTGTCGTTTCAGTCTAGTATGAGGATTCAAAGTTAGTCGTTTGTCCAGATGGAGTCCTAGGTATCGGATTTGCTCAACAGGGATAAGTGGAGTATTGTTAAAGGAAACTGTAGGACAGCAAGTCGTTGATAATAATACTAATGTAAATGTATGTAAAATAAAAGATACTAAACTAAACAAAAATTAACTGATCTAACAACATAAATACTTAAATACACACATGCTTTTATAAAATATTTCTTTATTTAATTAGGTATTAAAAACTTATAAATACCCTTTTGCTTTCTCCTTGAATCGTAAGATAATTTGAACATAAAATCAAGAAAAAAGGTGGTCTTCAAAAATATTGAGTCTTTTGGCGTGACCTACACCACCAAAATATCGAAATAACGATATTATATAGACCAAACGGCTCAATATTTTTGTAGGCCACCTTTATTCTCGATTTTCTGATCAAATTATCTTACGATCTAAGTGGAAAGCAAATGAGTATTTACGAGTGTTTAGTACGTAGTTAAATAGACAAAGTTTGCTGATCTCCATATTGAAAACTCCCCCATTCCAAGAGTTTTCGTAAATAAAATAGTTGTAATTATTTGGTAAAAAGGAATCTTTACCGGGGACTATTATATAAGTTTTTCAATATCTCTAAAAGTATTGTTGTTTATCTAATTACATCTAATAGGACTTTAAGAATCACTTAAACACCATTCCATATAGGTAGTTAGTTTCTTTTTTTTTCTTCCGATATATACATACAAAAAAAAATCATTCGGGCTGAAGTCACCCCTCCTCCCCCCCAAAAAAAATTAAATCTTGGATCCGTTAGTGATAATTAGTAACACTGGTTTTATGAATACTTCTAACATAATCGTTAATAATAATATGGCTATAAACATATGACAATGGGAGGTTATGTAAGTTTTAAATAATGTCATTTCTTAGACATGTTTTTATTATATTATTCTAATTTTTATAATTATTGTGAAGTTACTACTTTATTCTTTTCATATTTATTTTACTTATTTAGTTATTATTACAATTTTCTGGAAAGCAGCTTATTACGTCATTGTCAACTCCGACTAAATGGCTAATAATAAAACAAAGAAGATGTCAGCTAAACTTGGAGCGGGCCCAATGCAATGACTCAGTACTAAAGCAAGTGTTGACACCTTTATTTTTATTTGTTCACCTCCATTTTGTTTCTTCCGTCATTTGTCACACATGTTCAGTGAAGCACATGTAAATGTATATTCTTGGGAAGGTTTTTGTTAGAAAGCTTCCATTAAATCGTGTTTACTTAACCATTAGGCTGTTTTTCTTATCTGTATCAAATATCCATTTTAGAGTAACTTAATGATCGATTTATCGTAAATGTGTTTGTACAAGGTTTTTATTTAACAAAACCTCTTTTTGAGTATATTTCAATTATTTTCGGTTGTACATTAAGTAGTTTTTTTTTTTTTTTAATAGAACGTTTTTATAAAAATTTCACGTGTAGAAATGTTATGTCATTATGTATTTCTTAAAATGAATGATTTTCAAAATAAAGAAAACTCTGAAAAATATTACGTAATGTTTGATATTTCTTAATGGAATATTTGAAAAATATCCGGTATTTCATACAATATTACTTATTATTTTCAAAGAGAATCTAATAAAAAAAAAATGAAGAGAAGGATAAGAAAAGAACCAGATTCTTAGCCCTGATGAAGGCCTGAACTTCAGGTCGAAACGTCGGCAAATGTTAAAATAAATATTGTTATTTATTTGTGTCTTCTTATTTCTGATTGATCACCACAACCATTCTTCTCTTCATTATTCACGACAGTCAACCATTAACCCATAATTAATAAAAAAAATGTTGGCTGATATGTCTCCGATTAATTTCTTTACTTACTTGGGGAGGTTACGGACGTGGGGTCACCGTTGACACTTTTTTATAAAATATTATTATTTTTTTATGTTACTGTTTTCTGACTTTGCTCTGAATGATTTTATAAGTTATTATATATCAATCGATTTTTTTTTCATGATGAATCGATTGATATATAATAACGTATAAAATAATTCAGAGCAAAGTCACAAAATTATAACATAAAAAGATTATAATTTTTTTTCTTGGCTCCTACGGCGCATTGGTAAGAAACCTCTGATATGGGTCTAATATTTTTCGACCTAGAATCACCAAAATAAGTTTCATTAAAATCGGTGACCACACTTCCGTAACCTCCACTTGTTAGTAGATTATTTATTGATGTTGATGCGTTATTGATGAAACCTCCACCAAAGTCCCGCGGGCCATAGCTTGTGATGAAAAAAAATCATATTCTATAAATGACACTTTAACTGTAAAAAGAGATAAAAAATTTTCAGTAACCTCATGTGTGAGTAATTTGCTAAATTTCATATTTTTTAATAGCTTTTAAAATTTTATACTGTAATCAAAGAACCTTTCGTGGGTCGGATTGAAGGTGCTTTGAGGTTGCATTCAAAGTGAAACAAACAATAAAAAGTTTGTGCATTCTTTTCGGCCTAAGTTATATTATTTTTTTATTAACCAAACAAAAAAATGTAGAACTTTAGATTAAATTTGCAATTTGCAAATTTCTTTGTTTTTTTAGCAGCTTCACAGCTTCCCATCACGACCGTGATATAAATCAGATCAGCAGGTCTCTTGGCCAACGCTTACGTAATCGTCGTGGTGGGCTGTACGGGTTTCTTGTACGATGAAAGATTTCTGTCAGGGAATTCATGTTGTACGTCCGTCTTTGATGCCAGTTATTGTAGTTCTCTTTTGCAGTATCTAAAATTGTAGGTACGTTTAACGTTATGTAGTGTATCATTTGCGACATAAAACGGTGCGTCAACTATCCTTCGCAACACTTTTGACTGAAAGGACTGAACTTTTTTAATGTTGGAAGTTTTAGCAGAGCCCCACAGTTCTATGCCGTAAGTCCAAATAGGTTTAAGTAAAACTTTATAAAGGGTTAGTTATTAGTTGAAGATAATTTTGAACGTCTGTTGAGTAATCTGGATAAGAGACTGTATCGTCTGTTTAGTTCTATTCGTTTTTGTCTGATGTGAGTCCTCCAAGTTAGTCTTTTGTCCAGGTAAAAACCTAAATACCTAATTACATCTGATGTTGGGATTTTAAAGTTATTAAAATATATATTTCAGGGGCAGGTTTATGGTTAAGGGTGAATACTACGTGCACACTTTGTTTTTCATTCATCTTAATTTTTCACCTTGTGGCCCAATCGACAATATCGTTCAGATGATTTTGAAGGGTGGTGGATGCGAAAAGGTATCGTCTGCAAAAGTAGCCAGTATTGTGTCGCGACACAATGACACAAAGTTATATAACAAAAAGTTGTTTATCTTTGAAATGATTTAGATGATTTTTTTTTTTTTTTATGGGGGATCTGAAAAATGGTGTATTATATATGTCATGTCATGCCTTACATCCGTATATAGCCAAGTTAACGTTGCCGTATATAGCTGTTGCGTGTCACTAGGGCGAACAGATTTGTGTCTCGCGTGCCATTCTTAGCTGGAGCCTCTTTGTCTTCTAAAAAAAAAAAAAAATCGAAATGTGGAATTCGAAATTGAAAAAGAACAGTAGACTGTTTTCTTACTTACTTACTCCTCAGCAATCAGCCAAGAGTTTAGAAATATTTTGAAAACTTTGCTGATATGAACTTCTGCCTCATCCGTCATATAGTCCAGACCTCGCACCATCGGATTACTACTTATTTTCGTCTGTGAATCAATTTCGTCAAGAGAAAAAATTTGATAATTTTGCGAAAGTTGAAATTGCGGTACAAGAGCTCTTTGGCAGCCATCGCAAAGAATGTTATCAGCGTGGGATCAAGCAATCGGCTATCAGATGGCTAATGAAGGTAGATAACCATGGACTATACTTTGGACTATAGACCATGGACTAAACTTTGAGTATTGATTGTATTTTATATCAAAGAAATAATAATACAAACTAGTAGGCCCGAGCGAAAAATTCGCACAGCATATTGTTATCAAATGCCAAATTAATAAGAAAATAAAATAATGCAACGTATCAAAAGATAAAGAAAATCAAATGTTTCTTTATCGATAAATATAAGTTGACAAAGGAAGCACAAATTAATTTAAATTTTCATTTTTGTTTGGAACCAACATGTTTACAAATTTCAATAAGCTGTATCTTTGATGAAAATTGTCTGATTTTGATGATTTTCTTTTCTTTTTGTGCTCAATTTAGCAATATTTTATATAATCATAGGTATAACCAAGGGAAAAGTGTGTATTTTTTTTAGTTATTCGAAAAAGTTTGTTTTCTTTCACAACTTGTTTGCCTGAATTTTGTCATTTTGTCGGCCTCAAGTTGACGAAATGAGACATGTATTCAATGACTACAATTAACATAAGGTTGTGTGGATGCGAACCCTATATCTTGCGTTATTTCGAAAATAGTACGTTTTTATGCTTAAAAACGCAGGATCCGATAGTTCCGGAGGTACTATCCGGATCTTGCTGTACGCATCAAAATCTTTAAGATCCAATTTGTCCCGCATCGATCTACAGACCTATGAACAGATCTACAGACGGCTTCCAATATCGAAGCCTAGCAAAATGTTTGTATCGACTTTATTTATTTTAGAAAGAAAAACAAAAGTGGAGAATACGATTCGCTGATCCTCGATAAACTCTCGTGAAATTCTTAATCCAACGGTATCCCATTCATGGTATTTGAGCATGACAGGAGCTTATATTTGGTACAAAACCGATCCTTATTGTAATAATATATGTAGGGATATTTGGTTGAGAAAAGGTCTTTTTTTTTTTTATACAGCCTATTACAAGACCGTTTGTGTATGTGTGAAAACAACTATCGGGCACGTCCACTTCAATTTGGACTGTAGAAGACCTCTTCTTGGAAGGCTGCCAGAAAACAAAAACAACTTAACTGATTTTGACAAAATATTACAGATCTATAATAAAATAATTATAATGGACAGTGTTCTGATTTATTTATCCAAGCAGGGATGGCATAAGCATTTTGTGTGATATCCCACCACCACCAAACCCGTTTAGCTAAAGGACGAAGTAGTAAATAAATAAAGAATTAAAAAGATTAACAAAGTATTCAGTAAAGGGTTTCCAAAACATTTTCTGTGTTTCACTTAACTTTATAAATGGCCGAGATATGTAAGGAAAGAAATTTTTAAAGGATCATCCAGGAGTAACTTTTGTTTCGAAATTTAAAAACAATCAGCTCAGTTACCTCGGGGGAAATCCACTGACGTCATTGTCATGTAAAAATGGGTTTTTACTTAACAATGGCTTTTTGGTACCTAATTAAATAGACAAAGTTTGCCAATCTCCAGATTGAAAACGACCTAATTCCAAGAGTTTTAATAAATAAAAAGTTGTAGGATACGATGAAATGAAGCTATTTACGAAGTTTTAGCTGAATGTTAATAATTTTATAAAAAGGGGTCTGTACCTCGGACTACAAGTACCTTTTCAATCGCGTGTTCTTGTTATACGTCATAAATAAGACGACGTCACAAGAACCTTGTTAAATAGCTCGTTTTAAAAATTATTTGGAGCATCATCTGGACCCAAATTTTAGCATTGGTTAAGTTTTTACGGGATTTAGTTAACAGAGAGTATTAACTTTATTCACGACTGTTCGTACAACCGGACCTAACTAGTGATTTTTTTAAATATTGAATAGTTGACCGTTGCATTATGAAGGAAGGAGATAGTCCGGGGTGGCGGTCACAAATAGGCTAAAAAGTGGCAAAACTATTTTATTAAAAGCCAACGTTTCGACCCAACTTTGCAGGTCTTCTTCGGGGCTAGAACGAACAAGATATAGAGAATTGTGAAAGGTACATAATATTGAGACAAAACATTATAAACAATATGAATAAGCTTATTAAAATTATAAACTGTAAGTACATTAAAATATAAAAAGAGTAAGCTAAGTAACAAGATCCTAAACTGAAGTAAATAGATGGTAACAATTGTTTAGTGTAATATATATTATATGCAAATGTGAATATACTTCTACAGATCTATAGGAGAAATTAAAAGAAAAGTAAAAAATAATAATAATAATAATAATAAAAGGCTTAGCGAACCCGAAGGTTCGATGCCGACACCACCAATCGCTTATTACACACCTCCCTCCACCGTTCGCCGTCCAAACCCAGTCCCTTCAGATCGGCTTTAATACAATCCTCCCACCTTCGCTTCGGTCTACCCCTCGGACGCTTACCATTCGGCACAGCAAATATTAACCTTTTAGGAATTCTCTCGTTACTAAGCCCAACAACTTTACAAGCCCATTTGATTCGCCGCGTTGAAATTATCTCAATTATATTACTCGGATACAGTTCACGCAATTCGGCGTTGTGTAACCGTCTGAACTCTCCGGTTAACTCATCCTTCTTCGGTCCGAATATTCTACGCAATACTTTATTTTCAAAAACCTTCAGACGCTGCTCATCCCTTAATGTAAGCGGCCAAGTTTCACACCCATAAAGAACTGTAGGCAAGATAATTGTTTTATAGATTCTAATTTTTAAGTTTCGGGACAAGAGGCGCGAACTAAGTAGTTTTGTCACAGAGAAATAACAAGCATTTCCCGCCTTCAGTCTAACCTTAATTTCTTCTTCAATTTCGTTTTTTCTAGTTATCGTAGAACCTAGATACCTAAATTTATTACCTCTTCAAACATATTACCATCTATATCGATATCACCAGTAGTATCGCCATTTTTGCAGCTAACCATATATTTTGTTTTATCCACGTTTATTTCGAGTCCTAGTTCTTTACCGGCTTTCATTAACGTTGTCGTATTTAGTTTTATAGTTTCAACGTCTTCGCTTAACAGTACCAGATCATCAGCATAGCCCAGCACGGATGTTGCCCCGCCCAGATCCAACCCTTTCTCGGTTCGCATTACCTCCCTTATGGCATGTTCTAATGCCAAATTGAACAGGACAGGCGAAAGAGAATCCCCCTGTTTTAAACCCGAACGGACCTCAAATTTTTCGGACAGATTATTACCGATTCTAACTTTATTAAGTGTCTCCGTCAAGCACATCCTGACTAGATTTACTAATTTTTTAGGAATCCCCTGCTCGATTAGAATATTATACAGTTTCCGACGGTCAATAGAATCGTAAGCCTTTTTAAAATCTATATACAGCTGGTGAACAATACCGTTGTACTCCAGTTTTTTCTCTAATATTTGCCGTAAAGAAAATATTTGATCAATAGTCGAACGATTCCGTCTAAATCCGCATTGGTAGTCTCCGATAATTTCCTCGGCGTATTCCGTGATTCGACTGGTTAAGATTAAAGTAAATATTTTATAACATACCGGAAGGAGTGAAATTCTTCGATAGTTATTACAATCCGTCCTCGGACCCTTTTTGTGAATCGGAATAAGAATAGATTCTTTCCATTTTTCAGGTAATTTCTCGTTCACCCAGATCTTTTTAACCAACCGATGTATTTTAGAAACTCCAGCTTCCCCGCATGCCTTAATTAGATCAGTAGGAATATTATCGGTTCCCGCTGCTTTATATGATTTTAATTTTCCGATAGCTACTTCAACTTCCTCTTTACTTGGTCCTTCTATTAACGGTTCAGCACTCTGGTACTCAGAAGGAGGACACAGATCATAATTTCCCGTATTTAAAATATTGTCAAAGTGGTCCTTAAACTTATTCAATATGTCAACCGGATCGGTCAGAATATTGTTATTATCATCCCTAATTCCAGGCGTTACGGGTCCTACATATTTACGTGATCTGTTTATACCTTTGTACATGTCTCTTACGTTATTTTCGATTCTATTATTTTCTATTTCAATTATTTTATTTTTAAGATACTCCCTTTTTTTATTTTTGAGCAATTTTGTCGTTCCTTTCTTTGAGGTTCGGAAGTATTCCAGATTGTCTTCGCTAGGATTATTTAGAGCTTTTAATTTAGCGGCTTTTCGTTTTTCGCACATGTTTAAGCAATCTTCATCAAACCACGGTTTGTTATTCTTATTTTCCTTTTTCCCTAGGCACGAGTTACCGACCGCTTTAATATTATCCCTGATCTCTACCCATAACTTGTCAATATCCTCGTGGTCCTCGTCAGGAAGCTCTAAAGCTTCAAATCTATTCTTAACATCTAGCTCGAATTGGTTTCTAATTGATGGATTTTTTAATTTTTCCAAATTAAAATTCTCAAAATCAAAACCGTTTTCTTTTCTCTTTTTTATATTAAGTTTTTGTCGAAGTTTCGCGATTACTAATTCATGATCCGACCCACATTCTGCTCCGCGATAAGACTGTACATTAATTATACTGCTTTGCCAGCTGTGTTGTATCAAGACATGATCGATTTGATTTCGTGTTTGCGAATCCGGTGATGTCCAAGTATATTTATGAATATCCTTATGTTTAAACATCGTACTTTTAATTATCAGGTTTTTCGAGATGGCAAAGTTTATCAGACGGATCCCATTATCATTACTATATTCGTGCAAACTTTCTTTACCAATCGTCGGAATATAAACTTCTTCCCTTCCTACCTTTGCGTTCGCGTCACCTACAATTATTTTCATGTAGTTTCGTGGTAGTTTATCATAAACCCATTCGAGTTTATCGTAAAATTCACTTTTGACTTCATCGTCACTGTCTTCGGTCGGACAATGTATGTTTATTAATGCGATTTTAAACCAACGTCCCTGAAATGTGGCTACCGAAATTCTATCACTAAAGAATTGTACGTCGCTCAAAGCGGATAGTAATCTACTCCTAATTAGAAATCCGGTACCCAAACAGTGATTCCCGCTTCCTCCGTACCAAATAGTGTACTTTCCTTCCCTCATCGAGCCCTCCCCTGGCCAGCGAACCTCTTGCAGAGCCACGACATCCAAATTGTACCCATTCACCTCATTCGCGACCGATTTTAGCCCCCCTGCTGTGTTTAAACTCCTTATGTTCCACGTACCAATATTTAAATCCTTATATTTCAACTTGCGCCATGAATCCCCTAAAGCAGTCCCCACCCGGAGACCCGAACGGGGGACTAGTTTACCTCCGGATAATGAGCGTTTTACCTTAGGGAGATCCATGACTTTTTGTGGTGTTTGGTGAACTAAAGATATGTGAGTAGGGCGTTCAATCCTACGTCACACCCTCCAGCAAGTCTGGTGGGCCCCTACCTCCAGCAAGTCTGGAGGGCCCATCTCATTGTTGGTCAGCGAGTCCATCGGACTTAGCCGGGAGGAACTTCTAAGGAATTTCCACCGACCATCCCCACATCCGCCACCCGTGGGACGCTCCCCATACGCGGTAATGAGCCCGCGCGAGGAAATAAAAATATATAAAAAGTAAAAAATATATAATAAAATAACAGACATAAAGGAATGTGGAGAAAGAAAAGAAAATCAAAAAATAAATAAATAAGTATATAAAATTAGAAGAATAAAAATAGAGACTTACAGATGTGTTCCGCTATGAGTTTCACTTAGAACTGGAAAATCAGGGTAAGGGCAGGTATTGGGGAAATTTGCTGATTTGTTTGGGTAATTGGAAAAAAAAAAGAACCGTTCTAGCCCTGAAGAAGACCTGCAAAGTTGGGTCGAAACGTTGGCTGTTAATAAAATAGTTTTGCCACTATTTAGCCTATTTGTGACCGCCATCCCAGACCATCTCCTTTATTTATTGATTTTTAAATTATATGTAATTTTATATAATAAAGTGAGGATGATGTTTTTATTGAAAAAATAATGAGATAAAGCCTTGATATAAGAAACTAATGCTCTAACATTACACTAAGCACGTTGTCAATGATAGCATTAGGGTCAATGTTAAAAAAAAGTCATTAAAGATAATTTGATGGTATTTTTTTCTAAAGATTTTATTGCTGAGTAGTTGCTTAGATACAGGTCAGGTAATTTCACTGTTTGTTCTTATTTTATTGTTATATTCCTTTCTTAGTTATTAACTGCTGATTAGGTTTAGAAAACAAAGCTATAAATTTTAAAATAATTACCGAAGGATTGAAATAAAAACTAACCTCAACATCTTACTCATGAGCTCTGTAACAGAGATTTGGGGGGTATCTAATATGTCCCTTTATAAAGAGGAGTATTACTGAATTTTATTAGATTATTTTGTTTAAAAAAACATTTGTTGACGATATTTAAATAATAAGTAATAGATTATTCTTATTTCAAAACTATTCAATAAATATTAAACAATTAGGAAATTAGACTGTTCTGGATATTTGGAGTCTGTGTGGAATGCTAGTAAAACTGATTGGGTTCCTTATTTAACGTTAATCACGGAGTTCAATTCATTCATTTTGGTTTATTATTTTCAACAATGAACCATTGTGATCGACCGAAAAATTCAAAAATTTAATCCCCTCTCAAAATTTGACGTTTTACGTTTCAGGATACGTAGAATTCGAAAAACGAATAAAAAATTGTTTGTCTGTCCGCCGTCAGCGAATTTTTTTCCGAAACTACTGGACCGACTATTTTTTCAAATTTGGATATAAAATCAGAGGTCACCCGAGGATGATCCTCCTTCATCGACATTGCTATCCGCCGTTTACTTTCAAAATGGGGGCCGAAAAACCTGCGTTCCTATAGACTGTAGCGCCTTAACGAATGTACCGATATCAATGAAACTTCGCTAAAATCATTTTCTCGACGCCCTTTAAATTTATCTATATAACATACTTCAGCTAAAAGAAGCTGAAAAAAAAAGTTACGAGAGATGGTAAAGTTAAATTCTGAATAACTCAAAAAGACAGGCAGAGACGGAGCAGGCTTGTTAAGGCTGCAAAATATCTACATGGTCTGTAATACCAATAGAAAAAAAAATAAATAAAAGAAAGCACATTTTTTTTGTCTAGTTCTTAGTAATAAATTTAAATCTAATCTATTTATTTTCGATATTTTTATAAACTCTATTGGCACGATAGTTATATATCAAAATTTGAATCCCTTTTTGGATACACACCCACATACAAACATACACCCCAGAGTGATTTTATTCATCCGTATTTTAAGGATCATTTATTCAAATTTTGTATAGCGTATGACTCCGCCATTAGTTAGTTGTTAGGTTGTACATTGTAAACTGAATTCATCTGTATTTTATAAAGTGACGTGTATCCTTAAAGCAGTATTCTAATTCGATCAGCTGTTGACTACACGAAGTACGGCCTCTATATTTATTCTTTTGCACAATGGCTGAAGTTTAATGAATAAATCTTCTTAACACAATCATTGATTACGATAACTCTATGATCCACGATCATTTTTAATTCTCTCTAAGATTCGAATTGATTGATCGACTCATTGAGTATTATAAAATAATTGGATTATAATTTATTTATATCAGCGATATGATTAATTATCAAAATAATTTAAAGCCCCAGAAATCTTCACCATCAATTTTATTTTAAACAGCTATTTATCATTTTATTTATATATTATAACATTAAATAACATAGATGATGAAATTAATTTTCTTTTTATATTCCAGGTAAGCTCGTTGATTTGGGGTTTTTACTTTTATCAATTTAAATCAGGTAACGTTTTTTAAATATTTTTTTTTAGATACTAATAATGTTTACTAGTAGACGCGTGCTAAAAATTCGCACAGCATATTGTTACCAAATGCCAAATTAATAAGAAAAGAAAATAATGCAACGTATTAAAAGATAAAGGAATCAATTGTTACTTTATCGATAAATATAATCGACAAAGGAAACAAAATTAATTTAAATATTAATTTTTGTTTGGAACATATTTACAAATTTCACTAAGCTACATCTTTGCGAAAAATTGTCCGATTTCAATGATTTTTTTTTTCCTTTTGTAGAGAATTTACTAATGTTTTATATAACCAGGCATAACCGAGGGAAAAGTGTGTAATTTTTTAGTTATTCGCAAATAAAGTTTGTTTTCTTTCATAACTTGTTTGCCTGAATTTTCGGGGTGATTGGATTATTTTGTCCGCTTGAAGGAGAAGGAAGCCTTCGAAATTGGTGGCTCAATCTTGAGATTTGGTGAAGAATTAACGATGATATGGCTTGCGGATCAAAAACACCATCGATAAATAATATATACTCCTCCTATCTCGATCATAGAGACCTCAAGTCGACGAAATGAGACATGTATTCAATAAAAGTACTATAATTAATATAAGGTTGTGTGGATGCGAACCCTATGCCTTGCGTTATCTCGAAAATAGTACGTTTTGGGGCTTAAAAACGTGGAGGAACTATCCGGGTCTTGCTGTACGTATCAAAATCTTCAAGGTCCAATTTGTCCCATATCGATCTACATACTTACCACTGTTCAGGTATTGAAGCCTAGCAAAATGTTTGTATCGACTTAATTTATTTTCGAAAGAAAAACAAAAGTGGAGAATACGATTCGCTATTCCCCGGTGAAATTCTGAATCCAACGGTACCCCATTCATGGTATTTGAGCATGACAGGAGCTTATATTTGGTACAAAACCGATTTCGAGCCTTATTGTAATAATATATTTGGGGAGATATTAAGAGCCTTAGACATTTGACGCCTCCATCCAATGATGTCATATTCCCAAACATTTTAATTTATTTGTTAAGCTGTATTGAATTGAGTAATATTGAATTGAATTGAATTTCATTCAATTTATCTCTTATTCAGTTGCTTTATGAGTAGACTAAAATTAATTTTTCTCAGTTGTAAATTTTGTTTTATTTTATAATTGATATAGAATTCTTTAATGGTAAATATTTATAAATCCCTGTTTAGAATGTGCACGGTTGAAGATGTCGTTCTGTAGCAAAACCTTCACGGATAATGCATTTGCACAATACAGACACACAATACTAATGACAGTACATCTATCTGCTTTGTGGAATGAATAAAAGAAAACAAGTTTTTTTTTATAATTATATCTAGTTATTGATATACTTTTATATTAGTAAGTATTGTATTATAATTGTAAGTTTTATTTCTTTATTTGAATGTAGCTATAACAATTACCATAACTATAAAATGAGCTTTTTCAATAGGATGGTAATAAAGGTAGTGTTTTATTAAATTTATTTTTATTTATTAATTTTAATTTATATATTTTTCTCTGGTTAATAGTAATCTTTACTTGTTAAAAATTAATGTTTACATTAAAAAATAAATTATTTTTTCATTGCGCTAAATCAGCTGTTTGCTGAGGTTCTGTTTTAACAGCTGTACAGTTTGATTTTTCTATTTTGCACCATTTAAACAGACTTTTATACATTTCATAAATTATAGAACACAAGAATGTATTAAATTAGATTTTTTCTCTAGGCTAGAGTTTTTGTCTCTCCGTCCCAGTTCCAATTGTTGTCAGGTTTCAAGAAAAATCAAAGAAGTTCGCCTAAGCGCTCGTGTTACTTCTTCACATTTGTTAATGTTTGTGGCCTTTCAGAGAGGGTGCCCATGAACCCCCTCCTCCTCTCAAGATATTGTATTGCTCTCATCTTCTTAAAAACAGTGCAAGCTAAAGTAAAATTCTAAAAATAATACGTCATATACAATGACGTTTTTAGTGGTCTGTTCTTTGCTTCCCTCTTGTTCCATGGTTTGGGAGACTCTTCATTTCGCTTTACAACAATCTCTCACTTAGATATGATTAATTTAATTAAATTAAATTTAAAATAAAAAACGCTGCAAATTATTCCACAATGGTTTATTATTTCCAAACAATTATACATCTAAAATAACATTACCTTCCTAGTAACATAGAAAAAGATGATTCCTATTAATGACCTGAACATTTTTTTTTTTTTATCATTAGTGATTTGCTTAGAATATTCCACTAAATCAGCTGTTTGCTGAGGTTCTGTTTTAACAGCTGTTCAGTTTGATTTTTGTATTTTAAACCATCTCAACATACTTTTATACATTTCATAAATTATACGATACAATAATGTCTTAAAATCGATTGTTTCTTAAGGCTAGTGTTTTTGTTCCCTCCCCTGTGTAAGTTCGAACCGCTGTCTGGATTGGTTCCCTCTTGTTCTCTGGTTTGAAACTCTTCATTTCGAAAATTCATAACTCTGTCGAAATGTGCCCCCCCCCCTCAAAAATTCAAAATCCCGTAAAAATGTGCCAGATCAACAATTTCAATGGAACTCCCTCCAGGGTTCCCCTGCTTGAAAGACGTTGAATTAAATGAATTTCATTCGTTCTCCACGTTCTTTGAATAAGTTTACGCATTCTCTCATTTTATTTTGCTTTCTTTGGTTAAACCTTTATAATTTTAATAGTTTAGGTCTAATGCGATTCTCAACGTTTAGAATGTTCGTTTCTCTGAAAATACAAAAATGTATTAACAATCTGTTGCTTTTTTTTTTTTTTTGCAAATATGTTTCTGGTGTTTTTGAATATGTAAACCTGATTAGCCCCACTATATCTATTTTGTAAACTTAACCTAAATTATTCTTACCAAGAGAAACTGAATTGTGTTGTTGGGATTGTAATGGGATGTTGTGTCCTGACCACCATTATCTTCCAGGCTACCTGGATAGTGCTACCAAATTACAGAGAAAGTAGGGTAGTTTTTTGTTTCTTTTCAATAACAGCTGTCTAGGTAACGGTGGTGTTATATTCAACTCTTGAATTCATTTATATTCAGTTCTAACTATATAGCCCGTGGTACAGAACTCTTTTTATCGAATTATTAGCATCCGACGAAACTTCGTAAATAGTTTCATCTTATCGTAACCTACAACTATTTTATTTGCGAAAACTCTTGCAATTGGGGAGTTTTCAATCTTTCGTGGGGCACACTTTGTCTATTTGTCTATTACGTACCAAAAACTCGTAAATACTCATTTGCTTTCTGCTTTGATCGTAAGATAATTTCATCACCAAATCGAGAAAAAAAAGTGGCCTACAAAAATATTGTACCGTTTTTCCTATATAACCTAGTTATTTGGAAAATTTAGGGGTCTAGGTCACGCCAAACGGCTCAATATAATTTAAGGCCACCTTTTTCTCGATTTTGTGATCACATTATCTTACGATCCAAGAAGAAAGCAAATGATTATTTTCGGGTCTTTATTAGTTAATTAAATAGACAATGTTTATCCCCTTCCAGATTGAAAACACCCCAATTAAACAACGTAAATAAAATAGTTGTAGGTTACGATTAGATGAAACTATTTACGAAGTTTCAGGCGGATGTTAATAGTTTGATAAAAAAGGTGTCGGTACCACGGACTAATAATTTCAACTTATATTATTTGACTTGATTATTAAAAGATACTGACCTGTTATAAAACTTTTTCTTTATTCACTATTCGTTATCTTTATCAAAATTTTCCGCATACTTTTCTAATACTTGATATAAAACATTTTATCTTTAACTTAATAATTGCCTTTTACATCGTGCTATTGATTTCGCTTATCGTTTTCATTTAACAGCTGGATGAGTGCTTCTCTTTTCCTTTAGACAATTAATTTATATGCTATAATGATATGATATAATTATATGCCGTTGTCTGAAATGAAACAATATTCAATCTAGTATATATTAATTATTTACTACAACCATCGACAGTTTATATAGTATCAATTACTTCAAAATGACGACTGATTTAAAGATTACTTCGAACGCACTATAAATTGAATCCAAAAAACAACTGAGTATTGACAATCATGTACGTATGAACATAGCATATGTGTTTTATTAATACATTTTTGCCTGAAATACACAGAAAGCTATTCACCCAGAAAAAAAAAGGAATAAAAAAAAGCTTTTTTGGAATGATCTGGTACTGCTAAGCGAAGACGTGGAAACTATAAAACTAAATACGACAACGTTAATGAAAGCCGGTAAAGAACAAGGACTCGAAATAAACGTGGATAAAACAAAATATATGGTTAGCTGCAAAAATGGCGATACTACTGGTGATATCGATATAGATGGTAATATGTTTGAACAGGTAGATAAGTTTAGGTATCTAAGGTCTACGATAACTAGAAATAACGAAATTGAAGAAGAGATTAAGGTTAGGCTGAAGACGAGAAATGCTTGTTATTTTACTGTGACAAAACTACTCAGTTCGCGCCTCTTGTCCCGGAACTTAAAAAGTAAAATAAATAAACCATTATGTTACCTACAGTTCAATATGGATGAGAAACTTGGCCGCTTACATTAAGGGATGAGCAGCGTCTTAAGGTTTTTGAAAATAAAGTATTGCGTATTCAACTTACTCTTAACAAAACTGTTAGTAGGAAGGTATCACACTTATCTCAAGAGCACTATTGAAACAACAATGATAGGCATTTTAAAATTTTCTTTTGGGAACTTAGTTTATACAGTTGTCAATAGAGGGCATTGTTCTTTAATCTAGAAAAAACTGGAACCTTTAAATCAACAAAGAAGCTTATTATTTACATCTAAAGTCCAACCTATCCATAACTGGTGCGTTCACCATACAGGGTGACCGAAGTGATCTTGAAATCAAGCGCCATTTTGGAGTAACGATTCTGAACTGGTAACATATAGTGCATCGCTGTGCAGAACATAACTCCCTCCAAATATATAGTTTATTCTTATAGTCTGTCATTTAAATATATAGTTCGATTAAGTATATATATATTATGTTTCGATGTTTATCATGTTAGATTCCTAATTAGTATGTATGGATGTGGGGACCACGCATGCTCTTCTGATTCGGATGCATATGACATCATTCATTTTCTCGGAAACTATGACTCATTGAAAATGTTAATTAATCTGTTTTAAATAGTCGTACGAGTGAGTTTTTTCTTTCTTTTTCTATTGTATCTTATGGAAGATGTACTATTTTCTGCCATTATTAATCATGTTTCAAAACTCCCTGCTCTAGTATAATATCCATTTCTATCGAATGTCACGCTTCGATGGCTTTGTTGCGTGTTCCTAGCTATCTGTACAGGGGAGCCGTAGTTTGTCAAAATATCGAGCCACGTAATGTCATATATTTTGTTTGGATGATTTTTACAAAATATAAGGGCCATTCTCTTAGAACTGGTACATGAATTGTTACAATTGTTACGGCTAATTTTCGTTAATTTATTTTGATTAAAAAAATATACAATAAATTACTAATTTTGATTAATTTTTGTATCTAATTATTTATTGAATTTTACAATTATCTCTCACTTGGACATGATTAATCTGAGTAAAATTTAAAATGAAAAACGCTGCAAATTATTCCACAATGGTTCATTATTTCCAAACAATTATAAATCTAAAGTAACATTACCTTCCGAGTAAGATAAAGAAAAATAAATAAAAGGTCATTCCTATTATTGGCCTGAACATTTTTTTTTTTTTTTTTTTATCATTAGTAATTTGCTTAGAATATTCCACTCTGTTTGCTGAGGTTCTGTTTTAACAGCTGTACAGTTTGATTTTTGTATTTTGAACCATCTCAACATACTTTTTATAAATTATACGACACAATAATGTCTTAAAATCGATTGTTTCTTTAGGCTAGTGTTTTTGTCCCCCTCCCCCCCCCTGTGACAGTTCAAACCGCTGCACATTTGTGCCCATTCAGATAGGGGAAGCATGAACTCCCCTCTTCCTCCCCTCCTCTCAAGATATCGTATTGCTCTCTTCTTCTTAAAACAGTGCAAGCTAAAGTATAATATTTAAAATAATAAGTCGTATACGTTGAAACTTTAAGTGTTCTGTTCTTTGCTTTCCTCTTGTTCCATGGTTTGGGGAACTCTTCATTTCGCTTTACAACTATCTCTCACTTGGACATGATTAATCTAAGTAAATTAAATTTAAAATAAAAAACTTTGCAAATTATTTCACAGCATTATTTCCAAACAATTATACATCTCAAGCAGAATTACCTTCCTGGTATCATAAATAAAAATAAATAAAAGGTGATTCCTATTATTGACCTAAACAGGATTTTTTTTTCATCATTAATAATTTGCTAAATAAAGATAGCATTACTTCAGTAACACATTCAAAAATCAAAAACCAAAACAAAGGATATAGCCATTGCAGTAGAACATATAAAAAACATCTAGAGACCATATCATTACTCCTAATAGTCCGATTTTTTTTTTTTTTTTTTTTTTTTTTTTTTGTTCTGGAGTACGACGGACAACAAATTTGTATTCGTTTTTCGAATTCTACGTATCCTGAAACGTAAAACCTCAAATTTTGTGAGGGAGTTAAGTTTTTGAATTTTTTGTTCGATTATAATGGTTCATTATTTAAAATAATAAAACCTATAACATTACAACCCATGAAGGGTTTTGGGCTCAGTACTATTTAGGGAAAGCACTGTTTCTTGGTCTACGGTTGTGCAAGGAGGTGATTTCACCGAGATCGTGCACAGCCGCCAGGTTTTTCCCCACAATTAATTATTTTAATTAAGGGTAACGACTTGGTTTGTCCCAGAAGGGTCTAACTACCCAGGGTCGTCCCTGAACAGAATATAATGAAACAGAATAAATAATTTTTCTGCCATGAGCCGGCGAACAGAAGTCGAAAGCAGTCGTGTAATCAAGCTTATTATTGCCTCTAATTTTACTGAAAAAAACAGCTGAAAGTTATCGGAAGTCGTAAACCGCTATCTGATTAGAGGGAGGTTACAATTGTGAGTACATTGTCAATACAAGGCCATTATCTGAATTCCATTTATAATGGGATTATGTGATCTTGACCCACCTATCAAAGTGGAGTAACAGTTTGTCAGTAGTACCGAATCTACTGCGTACTGAAGGTAGACGGAGAAAAAAATTATTTCGACATTACCTAATTTTTTTTCCTAATTTTATTTATCCTTGTAATTTGCAAGGATAGAAGCCAGTTCTGTGAAAATGGTCCATATAAAGTTTATTAATTATTCTGAATCACGGTTGGAGATTAGGTGTTTTAATTTAAAGAAAAAATAATCATTGAAGGAAGTTTGTCAGCTGTACATATCATGGGTGATAAATATTCCGGACGCAGTCATTATAAATATTTTATTGGTGCCGATGTTTGAATATTTTAGTTAACAAATTATTATCTTGAATATATTACTTAACAAATTATTTTCATTCTACAAACAGAAATGTAAATTCTTCTTGAGAAACTACCCACAGGTTGCACTCTACAAATGTATTTACTATAGGAGATCTCGAGGCCATCTTCTTTTCAGACACCTTTGGAGCACTAGCGGATCCAGGATTTAATTTGGGGGGGGCTTCAGCCCGAAAGCTTTTTTTTTTTCATAAAAATAAAGCTAATTACTTTGGAAAAACAGAAAGAAACTAACTACCTATATGAAATGGTGTTTAAGTGATCCCTCAAGTCCTTTTAAATGTCATTACACGAACAATAATACTTCAGGAGGCATTTTTAATTTTTTTCATAAAACATGGTTATATTTTACCATTTTTGGGGGGAGGGCTTCAGCCCGAAAGCTCCCCCTCTAGTAGATCCGCTCGTGCCTCGGAGGGTTATCAGGAATGGAAGAGGCAGCGAGGCTAGAAACAAGAGGGTTGAGATGGTTCTGAAGTTTATTATGGGGGGATAGGTATCTGGATTGGGCCAAATCGGACACATTAAGCTCTTTATGAATTAAAAAGAAAATGTAAAGAATATAATCATCTTTCTTTTTCCACATTTCTTTATGTCTCTTATTTCATGTTATATCCTTTTTCCTTTTCTTTCAATCTCTCCTGTAGATCTGTAGAAGTATATTCACATTTGCATTTATTATAAATTACACTACAACAATTGTTATCATGCATTTACTTCAGTTTAGAATCTTGTTACTTATCTTACTCTGTTTATATTTTAATGTACTTACTGTTTATAATTTTAATTAGCTTATTCACATTGTTTATAATTTCTTGTCATAATATTATGTAACTTCCATAATTCTCTATCTTTTTGTATATTGTCCGTTCTAGCTCTGAAGAAGACCTGCAAAGTCGGGTTGAAACGTTGGCTTTTTATAAAATAGTTTTGCCACTATTTAGCCTATTTATGAGCGCCACCCCGAACCATCTCCTTCCTTTATAATGCAACGGTTAACTATTAAATGTTCAATATAATCATCTTTCATATTTTTTAAATAATTAATATCAAATGGGACCGACCTATGAAGGAGTAATTTTAGCTTATCTTATTATGTTTAAGAAAAAAAGGATTGAGATTTCTTTGCCAATATTTTAGCCTTTCTTAGCTCATAGAAACATTTACCATGACGAATGAGGTGCCTAGTTCATAAATAATGCAAGAGGCATACTTGAAATAACTACAGAGAGCCAAACCGCAAACAGCAACAATAAATAGAGCGACTGTAAACTATTTGAAGGAAGAGTATAATTCATAGAATATATTTATGTTTTAAAAATATATATAAAAATGTTCTCGAGTTCAGAACATTACAAATGCCATTTATATAGTAAAATTTCGTGACCTAAGTATTGTCTTGAGTGAAACGACAAGAAACTGCTCGACGTTTCCGATTGCTTCAGCACTTATTGTTATACAGACAAACGCTCTAAACTTCCAATTAATTACAAAAGACTCATATACATGATTATAATAAGGCCTATTTGGACTTACGGAGTTGAGCTCCACTAAACCATCGAATTCCTCTTGTATCCAATCCTTACAATCCAAAATCCTTAATGCTCCCTAATTTGTTACAAATAAAACCATCCATAATGACCTTAATGTTTCTTATGTATCAGATTTGGCCCAATCCAGATATCTGTCCTTCCATAATAAACTTCATAACCATCCCAATCCTCTTGTTTCTAACCTTGCTTCCTCTTCAATTCCTGATAACCCTCCGAGGCGTCAGAAAAGAAGATGGCTCCGTGATCTCCTACTGTAGACATATCATTAGAGTTCTGCCATTGGGTAGTTTCTCAACAAGTGTTTCACGTCATTATATCCATATGTTCAAATTTACTAAATGTATTTCTTTTATACAGTTGTAAATATAATTAAGAAATAAAAAAAAGTATTGTCTTAAAAATTATGTTAAAATAAAATCAAGTTTTTAACCACAAGGGGAGATCAACACAGAGTTTATTACCCCTTTTACACAGTTAATCTAACTTAGATTTTCAACATATTTTTCCATTGGATGGATATGGCGGGAATGTAATCTTTCTTACTTCGGGTAGAGTTGTGTTAAGTGTTGTTTGTTTTTTCGTGTTAAAAAAATGAAGAATTAAACAATATTTACATTAATGCATCGCCATATATGAGGTATCTAGTAAATAATGGGAAGTATTTACAAAAGTGACAGTAAACCTCAAGAGCATCCAAAAAGTTTACATAAGGAAGGAAATTTTCTAAAATGTTTTGTCAAGTTTAAAATATAAAATATCTTTATTCAAGTTTAATACTTGTTCATGGGTTCACCCCGATGTTATTTCAATTTTAAATAGAATATGTAAAAGATAAAGCAGAATCACACAATAGAAACATGGAGGTTTTAAAGAACATTATGTTTTTTTAACACTATGTTATTAGTTTGGTCAAAAATTTTCAACATATTGGTCCCCCAATTTAACTGAAAATTTTTACACGATCAAACTTTGTGACCAAAGTTGGTTAAGATTCTGAAACGTGTAAAAGGGACTAAATGAATCACAGTTTCCTGACCAATCAGAAAACGTAATAGGCGTGAATTTCTCTACTTCCTATAACGTAGCTAATTAAAGAAGTAAACACCCAATAATGTAAACATCAATACTTTCTTATCAGGTATCGTGTACAACGTGTATAAAGATAACGTTGGCATTATATTGAATTTTGAGTATCGCCCATGTTTACCCGATAATGAACAAGAGTTTAATATTGCTTTATCGCAGATTGTAAACTTATTTATTTGGAATCATTAGTATCCATAACAAACCCAATATAAATGGCAGGAATTCGTGAGTTCGATATATATATATATATATATATATATATATATATATATATATTTTCCGATTGGCATTACAGACCATGTAGATCTTTTGCCGATTTTGGCTATTTCTTTCCATTTATCTGCACACAGCTCTATTGCATTTATCCGTCCCCTTTTTGGCATTCTAATGAGGTATTTATTGTTACGTAGAGGCTTCCAGATGGATTGCTACGAGCTACATGCCCCGCCCATTTTAACCTCCGTGCCTTCATATCATTGAAAATTGATTGACCAGTTTTTGTAAGCAGTTCTTTATTTTTAATGGTCATTCTTTTCCATGTGTTACTTAACACTTTTTCCTAGTCTTTGCTGGTTAGTGTCCAGGTCTCACAGCAATATATTAGAATTGGCTTTATCATAGCATTGTACATCGTTAGTTTGTGATTTTTCGGGATTTCAATATCTTTGAGAGGGAGAAGAAAGCTCTGTTATACGCTGGTATATTTCTGCCCATTGTCATTTATTGAGGTTATTGTGGAGCCGAGGTATTTGAATTTTTCTACTCTCGGGAATGATTTTCCTTCTACGCAGATCCTGTTATTGGGGTGGAATTTTCGGCTTATTATCATATATTTTGTTTTGTCTTCATTTACTTGTAGGCCGATCTGTGTTGCCTCTTATTGATTACTTCAAAGGACAGATATATCATCTTGCATTTTATATTTTTTTAATTTAATTAATATGATAGAGGCTTTATTATCTTTGTAGTAAACGTTTGAAAATATTCCCTTGCAAAGTAACTTGGACAAATACTTTGTTGGTCTATTATGTTAAATGGAATATTGTAATCTAGCAAGGAGAAACAATTAATCCCTCCCTCAGATAATGCATAGGATCTACTTATTTCCATATTGTTTTGCTATTCCTTCACTAAACAAAATTGTCTGCGAATTTTTTGCGTGAGCCAACTAGTTTATTTAAATTGTTCATTATCAATAAATTTATCACTTTCAAAGCAGCTTATGATTTTATGATTCTGTGGAGTGAAGCCGTCTTTAAAAGGTGATGAGCTTGGATTTCCTCAGGAATTTCCGAGATTGTCGAAGGCTTGTAGTTATTATTCAAAAGAGACTATTGGAGAGTTCTGATACAAGGAGAATTATCTGAAATGTTCAAAGTTTGATAAGGTTTGAGTGAGTGAAAACTGTCCCTGATAATGTTTAACTATGGCGCAGAAAATGAGATATGAACATCACGTAACAATGTCCATTAAGGGATATATTGCCCCCATCTGGAGTGACTGGATCATAAAATCCTAGTACATTTATTATTATCTCAGAATATAAATGAAAATATCCCTTCCCTCCCTCCCCCAAGTGTGCGCCTATGCCTCCTAGAGTATATTTCCTTTTATTTATCGATCATTTCCTGTTTTGAAAGGATTCTCCATAAACGAAACCTGCTTTAATGGCGTCCCTTTGAGCAGGTTGAGGCCTGTGTCAGGCATGAAAAGGTTCCCGTCAGTCATTGTATAGGCCTGTTGTAGTAAAGTATAATAAAGGACATTTTAAATCGTTATTATTATTTACTGCGGGATCGACCCAGGAAAGGATCGATACAACTAATAAAATAAATATATCATTATTAAAATAATAATAATAAAGGATCCCGTGAAATTTATCTTTTAAGCGATTTCCAAATTTATTATCGTGTACACATAATATGTTTCACGTACTTCTATATCAGAAATTTTATTGTTTATTGAAGGGCGAATCAAAACAAGTGGGGGGAGAGGGCTTAAGCGTAAGGTGACCAGATTTTAACATTCGTAAAGTGGGAAATCATTGACCGGAGAGGGGGAGGGGAGAGGTTCTTAATTAAAAATTTAGCAGAAATAAGGTTGAGAATTTAATTCTAAATGCATATTTTTTGAGAACGAATAATTTGATGATATACATCATCAAATTATTAGTTTTGTTTATATATTTATTCTGTTATTTAAGGAGAACATATCAAAAATTTACTTGCCATGTCGGAAATCCTTCTTTACATTAATCAACAAAACAATCATAAAAACAATAGTTCAAATATTAATAACTTCTAAAGTGGTTCGTTAGAGAATTAAATTCTCGGGAGTTATGTTCCCATATCACCCTAAGTTAATTTTTTGAAGTATTTTGAAATTCAATAAATGTTAGTAATTTTTTTTAATTTAATTTATTTTATTTTTTTTTTATACCTCATACCAGACTGAAATGACAAGAAACCGCTCGATGTATCCGATTACTTTAGCACTTACTAGACAAACGCTCTAACCTTCCAATTAATTACAAAATACTCATATACTTGACTATACTAAGACCTATTTGGACTTATGGAGTTGAGCTTTGGGGCTCCACTAAACCATCAAATCCCTTTCGTATCTAATCTCTACAATTCAAAATCCTTCTTAAAATCCTCAATGCTCCCTACTTTGTTACAAATAAAGCCATCCATAATGACCTTAATGTTTCTTATGTTTCAGATCTGGCCCAATCCAGATACCCATTCTTCCATAATAAACTTTAGAATCATCCCAACCCTCTCGTTTCTAACCTTGCTTCCTCTTCAATTCACCCCTAACCCTCCGAGGCGTCTGTAAAGAAGATCTCCTAACATAGATATATTATTAGAGTGCTACCATTGGGTCGTTACTCAACAAGTGTTTTCACGTCATTATATCCATATGTTCAAATTTACTAAATGTATTTCTTTAATACAGTTGTAAATATCATTAAGAAATAATAAAAAAAATTTTTACTTGAAAATTTTAAATCCAAAGATAGATAAATCACCTGATAAAAATATTTATTCGAATTTCTTTTTTTTTTTTTTTTTTAAACTCTCTGAAAATAATATACTTATTATATTATACATGAAAAATATATGATCAATACCATTATAACTGAATAACAAAACATTTAAAATTAAAAACCTCGTCTTCGGAAGCTTTCCAGTCAGCGCAGTGCATATTAGCCTTTTAGGGATCAGTTTGGATTTAAGCCCAACGATTTTACACGCTGATTTAATCGTCGCAAAGCTAATATATTTATTATATTCAACGGCTAGAGTTCACGCAATTGCCGTGGTGTAGCCGTTTAAATTCTTCTATTTACTCGTCCATCTTCCAATTTTTTTGCGCGTAATACGATGTATTATCCAAAGAATTATTCGACACCTCGTTTAGGTAATTATTTATCTTACCTGTAAACGATATCAATTTATTATAGTTCATATATATAGTAAATATATATAAAACAAACAAATAAAACCTCACTTCCCTAGATTTCCTAAAAATGTAATCAATATAACCCTAAAGCGATTTGTTACAATTTATAATTGAAAAACGGTTTGATTTTCTTTCTAGCCACAAGCACTGATTAGATGTGTGGCATTGATGGGGATTTAGGAGCCATTAGCTGCCCTGAAATGCAATACCTCATTTGATTAGCGCGGTGTCTGGTGGCGGTGTCACTGCCTTCTCAATATGCTTCGAGATTTAGTAGCCACTGTAATTGGAACTTTTCTCGTTTCAGTCCTACCAGTTCAATTTATTGCTTTGATTTTTTTTTTTTTTTTTAATGTTATAGCATAACTTTACGCTTATAACAAAGTCTGTCATAAGCTTAAAGTGTAGTGTTTTTAACTTAACAAACACTATCTTATCTTTCAACCTTACCTCTTCGCCAGAAATTTTTTCATTTTGTTTATTTTTTACGAGTCCTAAAAAGGTTTCATAAAAGGCCCCTCTACTTTATATTGTATTTACTTACGACGATATAACAATTCTCACAAAACGTCAAAATTCCTACACAGGCATCAATAATTTTAAAATATCACTTACTTAAATTACAAGACTGGTTTAAACTTTAGAAAATCATGAAAAATCCAAACATATAACATTTGTTATTTGGAGGTATCGATGTTTAAATCGACGGCCAGTGGAGAGAGCGGAGGAATTATGCCAGAGTTAAGTCTCTCTCTCTCTACCAACACCAAAATTTGAACTCGTAATATTTGGTTTATTAGGTTGCCGGGCAACGCATAGTGTCCGAATCTTGAACTCACCTTCAATATTATGACATGTTAAAATGAAAAAGATACTTTTCTGAATTTTTATGTTCCCCTCCATTTCTTGAATCAACTTGATTCCTATATTATTTATTCATAGGAACGATATTGCAGTTTGAACCACATGGTGAAAAATTAAGATGAATGAAAAAAAAAAGTGTGCATGGGGTATTCACCGTTAACCATAAACCTTTCCCTGGAATATATTTTAATAACATTAAAATCCCAACATAATTAGGTATTTAGGTTTTTACCTGGACAAAATACTTACTTGGAGGACTCACATCAGACAAAAACGAATAGAATTAAACAGACGATACGGTCTTTTATGCAGATTACTTGACAGACGTTCAAAATTATCTTCAACTAACAAAGTAACCCTTTATAAAGTTTTACTTAAACCTATTTGGACTTACTTCGTAGAACTGTGGGGTTCTGCTTAAACTTCAAACATTAAAAAAATTCAGTCCTTTCAGCCAAAAGTGTTGCGATGGATAGTTGACGCACCGTTTTATGTCGCAAATGATACACTACATAAAGACTTAAACGTACCTACAATTTTAGATAATGCAAAGGAGAACTACAATAACTTTCACTAAAGACTGACGTACAACATGAATCCCCTGACAGATATCCTTCAACATACAAGAAACCCGTAAAGCCCACTACGACGATTACGTAGGCGTTGGTTAAGAGACATGCTGATCTGATTTATTAGAAGATTGCAAATTTAATCTAATGTCCTACATTTTTGTTTGGTTAATAATAAATTTATTTACATTTAAGATTCCTATCATGCTAAAAATTAATAATAATAAATAAAGATTTTGTTATATAACCTTTAAAAAGCAGATAATGTAATTCTGTTATTCGAATATTGTTGAGATCTAGGAAGCTTTCCCAATATTCCTCACTTTCCTACATACATATTTATTCGTCACATAATTCACAGCCAGTGTGATATGACGGAACCCTATGCCACCCCGATCGCCCCTGCTAACAGCATTCTCTGATATAGGATCTTCCCTGTAAGAAGATATCATGCCTTCAGTGCCAACTGGGTTGACAAGGACGATATAGATCAACTTGCTGGATCTAGGTCAGTTCTTATGATGGAATGTTATGTGCTTCTTCAATATGGTGGAGCCATGTTCGTTTTATGTATCCAATATATCTAAGTGTTCATATAAATATATCTCATAAATTAATTATTTGGACTCCAGTATTGCCTCCATCTTGTACGATATTCTGTTAAAAAAAAAAAAAATTATTTGAGGTATAAACGTGAAAAATCTTATTAGCTTCTATAAGTTAGATCATTATTAAAAATTATGAAATCTTAAAATTTCATTTGATAGTTTGATGTTTTTATTTAATCAATTTTTGTATGTTGTCTCGAATTTTCTAGAATGCCCGTTGCATCTTTAATTTTCCTGCTTACTTCTTGATTTTATTCAATGAATAGAAGAATAGTTGGGGTGGTCAGTCAAATAGGAAGGCAAAAATAAATGATAATATTTATTTTTTACATATGCCGACGTTTCGACCTGAAGTTCAGGCCTTCATCAGGGCTAAGAAAATAACCAGATAACAAGGTATGAGAAACATAAGTAGTGATGGTAAAAAAAAATAGATAAATATAAAGTAAAATGAAATTGTTAACTTTTACTTTATATTTATCTATTTTATTTTTTATTTTTTTACCATCACTACTTATGTTTCTCATACCTTGTTATCTGGTTATTTTCTTAGCCCTGATGAAGGCCTGAACTTCAGGTCGAAACGTCGGCACATGTAAAAAATAAATATTATCATTTATTTTTGCCTTCCTTTTTGACTGACCACCCCAACTATTCTTCTCTTCATTATCCACGACAGTCAACCAATTACCAATTATGATTTTATTCAATGATTCATATAAATTTTATACGCGAATAATCCTTTCATAAAAATCCTCAAAAGGAGGTTTCGTGGCGCTAATTGTATCATCAAAGTTTTGAGTGGGTACATTTTGATGGGATTTATTACGACAGAGTTATGAATTTTCGGAATAAGAAATTTCAAATCAGAAAAATATGGATCAAACCACAGGAAGTGTAATTGTATATGATCCGCGATCTTTCTAATTCTACTTTGGCATGCACTGTTTTTAAGAAGAGAACTTTTTTCATAAAATATGGTTATAATTTGAGGGGGGAGGGGGTGATTTCAGCTAAGTAAAAATAATTTTTAACTAAAAAAAAATCAAACCTTTTTGACAAATCGATTGTTTAAATAGTCATGTTAATAGGGCAATGGTGGCAAAAAATGGTATAACATATTGGTTTTAAAACTAATTTCTTAAGTGAAACTGAAGGTACAGACATATTAGAAAAATCGTATTAATATGGTTGAACATTAACAAATTACAATAATACAGAATAGACGAAATGGATTGGGACATTTTAAGTGATATCTCAATATATATTTTTTTTCATTATATACATTTCTTTATTGAATAATATTTTTTACAATTAATGACATTGATAATATTGATACGGGAGTTCATTCCCACCATATGTACAATAAATAAAAAGAAATCAGATGTAACAACAGCGTATATAAAAAACTTCAAATTATTTCACAGTGGTTTATTATTTTCCAACAATTATACATCTAAACATTACCTTTATAAGCTTGAAAATAAAATCTTATTCTCAGTGAAAATAAGGCAGTTATGATCGAAGTGGTTAAAGTCTTAACATACAAAAAAATAAATATATAAAATAAAAAAATAAAAAATCATTTTTTCATATATTTTTTTTTTATTTGGGTTTTGCACAACTTAAGGAGTCATATCCCCAACACCCAAAAGCCACTGCTCCCTGTCCATCCAATCTCCCTCACGAAGCCCTCTGGCTGCCATGCTTTCTTCCTCGTTCTCTGTCCATTTCTTCTTTGGCCTTCCACGCTTCCTTCTTTCAGGTGGCATATAGTTATAGATTTTCATTGGCCATTATTATTATAGATTTTTTCATATTTTAGGCAATAAAAAAAGAAAAAATAAGAAGATAAAAAATCATCTTTCTAGTAACGAAGAAAAATAAATAAAAAGTTCATTCCATTTATTTGTCTAAACATTTTTTTTTCATCATTAGCAATTAGCTAAAAAAAAATAGCTTTACTTCAGTAACACATTAAAAAATCAAAATCCAAAACAAAGGATTTACAGCAGAACATAAAAAACATCTGGAGACCATATCTTTGATCTTAATTGTCCGATTTTAACAATTTTTTTTTTAAGGAAATTTCTTAAACTTATAAAACCATAAAAAATAATCAACTAAAAATATTTTAAAATCGCGATATTTTTACTAATAGTTTTCTGATTTCGACGAATCTTTCTTAGTTTTTTAGAAAATTTAAATACATTTGAAACATTTTATCACAATATCAATAAAAAAGTGTATACTTTTTGAGTTATTCGGAATCTAATTTTACCATTCCTCGTAACTTTTTTTCGTTGAAGTATGTTATATAGATAAATTTAAAGGGCATCAAGAAGAAGACTTTTGCCAAGTTTAATCAAAATCGGTACATTCGTTTAGGCGCTACAGTCTATAGGAATGTAGGTTTATCAGCCGCCATTTTGAAAGTAAAAGGCGGATAGTAACTTCGATGAAGGAGTATTATCCATCGGGTGACCTCTTATTCTAAATCCAAAATTGAAAAAAAAATCGGTCCAGTAGTTTGAGAGAAAATGCTCGGATGCAGGACGAACAAAAAAAAATTTATTCGTTTTTCGAATTCTACATATCCTGAAACGTAAAACCTCAAATTCTGAGAGGGATTTAACCTTTTTGAATTTTTTATTGGATTGCAATGTTTCATTATTGAAAATAATAAACTAAAATATTATATATATAATATTTTAAAATAATAAATAAATAAACTTAAATAATACTTTTTTAATTGTATATATTTTTTTAATTTGTTGAATAAAATGTGATATTTTTAGTTAACGATGTAAAATATCTTGTGAATTTATCTTTTAATGGAGTACATTCCTGATATTAAATGTCCTTTTTCTAATTAATTAAATACAATTTTTAACAAAAAAAAAAATTAATTCCTTTCGACTTTTGTTTCACTAGATTGCTGAGACAGTCCATTGTATGGGAGTTGGAAATTAAAAATTACATTTCAATAACTCATTTAAAGTTCCTTATAGTGATCAGCTGTTGGCAAAGTCATAAAGCAACATGATTGCCAATTATCAGCTTATATTCTATTGAATTCTATTACCGTTTATTACCTCAATAATTACTATTTTTAATTTTAAGACATGAAATATTTACCAAGCTATTATCAGAGATGGAATAACAAATAAGTAGGTTTATTACCTGTTGTTAAATGTTTTCTGAGTCTTTAATTGCTTGGTATCAATTAGTGATGAGCTTCATCAATATATTAGTTGAATATATCAAGTATATAGTATATAACTTTATAACTGTCTAATGATTGCGATAAATAAATATATCAAGTATTTAGTAAATATATCAAGAATATAATATATAACTATCTAATGATTGCGATAAATAAAACGTAGAACGTTGCAGATTTAGTGGTGAAGAGAAAGCCGCGTGACTGATCTAGCTTTCATGGCCTGAGGCAACATCGAAGTAGAAAGAATCGATATTTAATTCTTTAAATCCCGTTTTCACGATCGTGGATACTGTCAACGCGAAATGAAAGTTGGAATGACAGTCACAGTCACAGTCGAAGAGCTGGATCGAAATTTCGTAACTTATTTGAAGAAAAATTTTAGTCATATACCGTTATAATATCCATATTCAACATTCAATTTACAATAATCGACTAACTCAAAGTAGGGTCATTTCAAAACGGTGCCAATTGAAAGTAGTCCAGTCAATGAATGATTATAAAAGAAAATGGCGGAGACACACTTATTTACTTTAGGAGATTGTTTGGACCAATAGGAGTTAAACATTTATTTATTTTTTTATAAAGGGAGGAGATGGTCCGGGGTGGCGGTCATAAATAGGCTAAATAGTGGTAAAACTATTTTTATTTAAAGCCGACGTTTCGGCCCGACTTTGCGTATCGTATAACATTATGTTGGGCTATTATAAATTTTTTTAATTGTGTTTTTAACTGAGAAAAAGCTAAAAGATTACAGCTAACAAATCATAAATACCATTAAAATAACAAAAGTCCTATTTATTATATCACCGATGGATTATGGGTTGTACGACCCGTTAAATATGGATTGTACGATTCTTCAGGGAGGTGTGTTCAGATAGGAGTTTCACTTAGAACTGAATTTTTTTTTTTTTTTTGTTTCAGGCTCTTCAACCACTCGGGTCGTTTTGAATTTCATTTTAAATCAAAATATATTTTATTATTCTGGGATTGTTGTCACTTTAGAACAAATTATAAGTGCTAAATTCATGTGTAAGTGGTCATAAATACAGTTGATGTTTACAATATTGGTTATTTAAAAGTAAAAATACAGACGGATAGAGAGAAAAAATAAAAATAAAAAGCGTAAATATACATACATAATACAGACAGAGAAAACTAAAATAACAGAAATTTTGTCGGGGGGTACTTAGATAGTTCTTAGGTATATTTCGCCCTATAGTACAATTGGATCAACTACTACATGCGCATATATAACAAAACTACAGCTAACAAATACAATTTAATGTTTAGAAAGTTAAAAATAGTTACAGATGAATATGACAGTACAATTGAAGTAAAGTTATAAAAAAGTGAAAGTTAAAGATTAAAAGGAGATAAGGTAACAAAGACTATTAAAATAAAGGTTAATGATTTTAAGAACAAAACTAAAATTACATTTTTAAAAAATAAAAATTAATATTGTCGTAAACCAATGACTTCCTGTCCTACAGTTTCCTTTAACAATACTCCACTTATCCCTGTTAAGCAAATCCGATACCTAGGACTCCACCTGGACAAACGACTAACTTGAAATCCTCATACTAGACTGAAACGACAAGAAACCGCTCGACGTTTCCGATTACTTCAGCACTTACTATACAAACGCTCTAAACTTCCCATTAATTACCAAAGACTCATATACATGACTATTATAAGGCCTATTTGGACTTACGGAGTTGAGCTGTGGGGCTTCACTAAACCATCGAATTCCTCTCGCATCCAATCCTTACAATCCAAAATCCTTCGTAAAATCCTCAATGCTCCTTACTTTGTCACTAATAAAATTATCCATAAAGATCTTAATGTTCCTTATGTTTCAGATCTGGCCCAATCCAGATACCCATCCTTCCATAATAAACTTCAGAATCATCCCAACCCTCTAGTTTCTAACCTTGCTTCCTCTTCAATTCCTGATAACTCTCCGAGGCGTCTGAAAAGAAGATGGCCCCGTGATCTCTTAATGTAGTCATATCATTAGAGTGCTACCATTGGGTAGTTACTCAGCAAGTGTATTCATGTCATTATATCAATTATGTCCAAATTTACTTGATGTATTTATGTAATACAGTTGTAAATATCATTAAGAAATTTAAAAAAAAAAATTAATATTAATAGAAGAGAAGTTAAAGAGTACAGTTTAACTATTAAAAAGTACAAGAAGAAAAGTTGACAAAAACCATTAAAATTAAATATTAAAGATTATAAAAAGATAATTTAATAAAGATGTTTAAATAAAAGGTTAATGATTTCAGGAATATAATCTAAAAATACGGTTTAAAAAATAAAATTAATATTAAAAGAAGAAAATTGAAAAAACATAATTAAAAATCAAGATTAAAGAAGAAAAATTAACAGGTATATTTACAATTTGAAAAAGATTCTAGAAACATAAAAAACAAAAAAGGTATATTTACAATTACAAGATGTGATTAAATTTTGTGAAATATTTTGATTTCCTTTATGAACAATTTTTTGAATAAATTTTTTTAATTATTGTATATATATTATTTTTCTGTATAATTTATTTTATTTATTGTGGATAGAGTGTGAATGTGATCTGTGAACACTATTACAAATGTCCTTGAGACAGATTGTAATATTTTTCAATAAGTGACTTAAAAAAAAAAAAAAATAGAATTGGGATTCTTCCTTTTCTAGTGATTCTTCAAGGTTATATCTGAAAAGACGTTGATCCCTAAGAGATCGGTATGCATAACATTCGGTTAGGATATGGTTCACTTTGAGAGCTACCCCGCAGGAGTGATACATTGAGTAGAAGAGTATTTCCTCATTAAATACTCGTGGGTAAGCCTAGGATGTCCGATCCTTAGCCGGGTCAGTAACACTTCTTCCCGACTGGTCAACAGGATATTTGGAGTGACTCTCCGGACGTATGGCTCCCCAACCCTTAGTTTATTATCTCCAGTGGGAGGCCAAGTTATTTGCCAAGCCAACCATGATTTTTCTTTGATTAAAGAGACAACATCAGAAGGTTTAGTGGTGATGATTGGTTGATAGCTCTCTTGGCCATCTCATTGCCTTTGATCCCGACATGACTTGGTAACCATAAAAATTTTACCATACATATAGCCAAATCCAATGTTTTAAGATTAGTTAGGGTATAGATTACTAACCAGTTTTGAGAAAAAGGGTCCTGTATCGATATGAGGGCGGATTTTGAATCTGAGCAAATCACGAAGCAGATAGTTTAGCGTAAATGAATATAAGCGAGTTAAACATACTAAAAGTTCCCAATCCTAGATTGTGAGCCTAGAAGGTGACTTTTTTCGAGTTTTCGCATTTATCAGGAAAACCATCCATCGCATCGACAAAGACAATTCATACAAAATTATAGCTGATAAAATTTACAATATGATTGATACTTAATTTTTTTCGCTACCTCGCTTAGTTTCCGAGATATCCGTCCTCAACTATCGCTAATGTGAAAAAAAAATGTTTAGCTCATGTTTTTTACTTTATTTGACTAGAAACCTTTGATTGCTTCTTGCTATGATTAAGTCGTACAGAAGAAAGTTTTTAATAATTAACTCTTCTTCGTCTGATAAACTTTGCCATCTCGAAAAACCTGGTAATTAAAAGTACGACGTTTAAACGTAAGGATATTCATAAATATACTTGGACATCGCCGGATTCGCAAACACGAAATCAAATCGATCATGTCTTGATACAACACAGCTGGCAAAGCAGTATAATTAATGTACGGTCTTATCGCGGAGCAGAATGTGGGTCGGATCATGAATTAGTAATCGCGAAACTTCGACAAAAACTTAATATAAAAAAGAGAAAAGAAAACCGTTTCGAATTTGATAATTTTAATTTGGAAAAATTAAAAAATCCATCAATTAGAAACCAATTTGAGCTAGATGTTAAGAATAGGTTTGAAGCTTTAGAGCTTCCTGACGAGGACCACGAGGATATTGACAAGTTATGGATAGAGATCAGGGATAATATTAAAGCGGTCGGTAACTCGTGTCTAGGAAAAAAGGAAAATAAGAATAACAAACCGTGGTTTGATGAAGATTGCTTTAAAATGTGTGAAAAAAGAAAAGCCGCTAAATTAAAAGCTCTAAATAATCCTAGCGAAGACAATCTGGAATACTTCCGAATCTCAAAGTACGAAACGACAAAATTGCTCAAAAATAAAAAAAGGGAGTATCTTAAAAATAAAATAATTGAAATAGAAACTAATAGAATCGAAAATAACGTAAGAGACATGTACAAAGGTATAAACAGATCACGTAAATATGTAGGGCCCGTAACGTCTGGAATTAGGGATGATAATAACAATATTCTGACCGATCCGGCTGACATATTGAATAAGTTTAAGGACCACTTTGACAATATTTTAAATACGGGAAATTATGATCTGTGTCCTCCTTCTGAGTACCAGAGTGCTGAACCGTTAATAGAAGGACCAAGTAAAGAGGAAGTTGAAATAGCTATCGGAAAATTAAAATCATATAAAGCAGCGGGAATCGATAATATTCCTACTGAACTAATTAAGGCATGCGGGGAAGCTGGAGTTTCTAAAATACATAGGCTGGTTAAAAAGATCTGGGTGAACGAGAAATTACCTGAAGAATGGAAAGAATCTATTCTTATTCCGATTCACAAAAAGGGTCCGAGGACGGATTGTAATAACTATCGAGGAATTTCACTCCTTCCAGTATGTTATAAAATATTCACTTCAATCTTAACCAGTCGAATCACGGAATACGCCGAGGAAATTATCGGAGACTACCAATGCGGATTTAGACGGAATCGTTCGACTATTGATCAAATATTTTCTTTACGGCAAATATTAGAGAAAAAATTGGAGTATAACGGTATTGTTCACCAGCTGTATATAGATTTTAAAAAGGCTTACGATTCTATTGACCGCCAGAAACTGTATAATATTCTAATCGAGCAGGGGATTCCAAAAAAACTAGTAAATCTAGTCAGGATGTGCTTGACGGAGACACTCAATAAAGTTAGAATCGGTAATAATTTGTCCGAAAAATTTGAGGTTCGTTCGGGCTTAAAACAGGGGGATTCTCTTTCGCCTGTCCTGTTCAATTTGGTATTAGAACATGCCATTAGGGAGGTAATGCGAACCGAGAAAGGGTTGGATCTGGGCGGGACAACATCCGTGCTGGGCTATGCTGATGATCTGGTACTGTTAAGCGAAGACGTTGAAACTATAAAACTAAATACGACAACGTTAATGAAAGCCGGTAAAGAACTAGGACTCGAAATAAACGTGGATAAAACAAAATATATGGTTAGCTTCAAAAATGGCGATACTACTGGTGACATCGATATAGATGGTAATATGTTTGAACAGGTAGATAAATTTAGGTATCTAGGTTCTACGATAACTAGAAAAAATGAAATTGAAGAAGAGATTAAGGTTAGACTGAAGGTGGGAAATGCTTGTTATTTTTCTGTGACAAAACTACTCAGTTTGCGCCTCTTGTCCCGGAACTTAAAAATTAGAATCTATAAAACAATTATCTTGCCTACAGTTGTTTATGGATCCGAAACTTGGCCGCTTACATTAAGGGATGAGCAGCGTCTTAAGATTTTTGAAAATAAAGTATTGCGTAGAATATTCGGACCGAAGAAGGATGAGTTAACCGGAGAGTTCAGACGGTTACACAACGCCGAATTGCGTGAGCTGTATCCGGGTAATATAATTGAGGTAATTTCATCGCGACGAATCAAATGGGCTTGTAAAGTTGTTTGGCTTGGTAACGAGAGAATTCCTAAAAGGTTAATATTTGCTGTGCCGAATGGCAAGCGTCCGAGGGGTAGACCGAAGCGAAGGTGGGAAGATTACATTAAAGCCGATCTGAAGGGACTGGGTTTGGACGGCGAACGATGGAGGGAGGTATGTAACAAGCGATTGGTGGTGTCGGCATCGAACCTTCTGGTTCGCTAAGCCTTATTATTATTATTATTATTATTATTAACTCTTCTTCAAGAAAATATATTACTTTACTTGTATAACTCCAACCACTGGTGGATCTACGGGGAGAGGGGGGCTTTCGGGCTGAAGCCTCCCAAAATGGTAAAATATAACCATTTTTTATAGAAAAAAAAGTTTTAAAATACCTCTTCATTATTGTTCGTGTATTTTCATTTAAAAGGACTTAAGGAATTACTTAAACACCATTTCATATAGGTAGTTAGTTTCTTTCTGTTTTTCCAAAGTAATTACCGTTATTTTTATGAAAAAAAAGCTTTCGGGCTGAAGCCTCCTTCCCCCCCCCCCCAAAAAAAAAAATTATATCCTGGATCCGCTAGTGACTCCAACGATTCTAAAGTTAGATGTCAATTCTTATACAAAACTTTATATGTAAATTCGAAGAATTTGCAGAAAAAATATTTTTATAATTCACGTCATTTTATGTATGTATACGTGTTTATATATATATATATATATATATATATATATATATATATATATATATTTTTTTTTTTTTTTTGTAGGCTCTACAGACCTTGTAGATCTTTGGCCGCCTGAACCAGCCTTCTCCACCTCTGCCTATCTTGGGCTACTGCTTTCCAGTTTGCGACATGAAGCTCAGCCGTATCTTTGTTTATCCTATCTATCCATCTGGTTTTTGGCCTCCCACGTGGTCTCTTGCATACTACTCTGGCATTCATTGTTGTGTAAAGGCGTCCCCATCTTAACCTCCTAGCCTTCATGTAATGAGATATCGACTGACCCGTTTCCTTCAACAGTTCTTTATTGTTCCTTCTCCTCCATGTGTCAAGGCTCTGGTCCCATATAGTTCCTGTTATCCTACGTAGAACTTTTCTTTCGAATCTGTCATTTCTGGCTTCTAGTGTGCCGATTAGAGCCCAGGTTTCACAACCGTACAGCAGAACTGGCTTAATCACGGCGGTGCACACCCTTATTTTTAGATTTCTGGATATTTTTCTGGATTTCAGTACCTTTGAAAGAGAGAAGAAAGATCTGTTCGCACTTGTTATTCGCTGGTCTATCTCTGTTAGTTGATCATTTATTGAGGTTATTGTGGAGCCGAGGTATTTGAATCTGTCTACTTTTGGGAATGACTTAGAGTCCAATATATATATATATATATATATATATATACACATAGAGATTTAGATGTATAGAGAGTTAAATCAATATTATTATACGAATGAAACATTCTATACCACATTTTCTAGCATTCATTGACTGGACTCAAATTCCTAAGAATTGCGTGATTTCTTTCTAACCAAAATGAAAATTTCTCTTCAAAAAGTGAAAATTAAATAGTGATTAATCTATTTTTCAATAACGGTTCTTCCATTACTGTTTTATACGAATAATCAAAAATACTAATAATTAATTAGATTAAGTAGTATTTAAAATTGACTCACTCATAATTTCAATGTTACTTATATTAATTAATAATTAGTTAGGCTTAATTACAAGCTGTGTTAATTACAACGATTAGATAATTAGGAATGATTCATCATTTATAAATTCAATTTTCCTTATGCATCCCACAACTTCTAACTATAATTACCGAAGTTGTTTTAGAAGTCAAGACGAAATTTTGGTCCTCACAAGCTGGATTAAGATGTCCATTTTAGTGACGGGGGCTCGGGTCGTAAACGTGAAACTTTGTTATCAGTAAGAGAGATCCTTCAAACACGAACTAACAAGGTTGCGTGTGTTTAACATTTTATATTATATTTGATACATCATAATATAGTCGCGGTATGCAGGTATGGTAGTTCCTTAATTCAGCGCCTAGCTTATCGATGTATCCATCAAACCGTACTTAAACTCATCGATAGAATTCAAGGCGTTCCTGTACTAAGCGATTAAATATTAACCTCAGTGTTATTATTTCTCAATTACTTTACATATTTATTTTTAGTTTACTTTCTATCAATATTTATTTATGTTTTGAAATTCAAAATTTGGTAGTTAGGTATTTCCTTTTAATTTTTTTTAATATGTTTTGTAACCTTCACAGTAGTTAAAGCTGACATAAATAGTTATAGGAATCCATCAGGTCTTTTTTTGATCATAAATGTCCATCGCTTTTAGATACAATTAGTGTTGCCCTAATGCGAAACCGAGACAAGTCTTGGTCTTGCAAACTCAGTCTTGGTCATGGTCTTGGTCTTGCGCAAGAGTCTCGCAACAGTCTTGCAGTTACTTATTAGCTTATTACTATAGAGATGTTACTGTATTTTTTTTAGATTCAAGAAACCTAACTAAGCCCGCATGAAAAATTAGACGAGTTAAATGCAAAAGTATATTGGTTATACCAATTATTAACATATAGTTACTAAAATTGTCGAGTGTTAGTAACTATTTTGCCTTAATTTTTATTTTTAAAATCTTTTTTTTTTGCCAGTTCTGGTCGTGGTCTTGCAACTGTTAGGCGGCCTTGGCCTTGGTCTTGCAAAGTGCAAGACCAAGACCGATTTTGGGCAACACTAGATACAATTGATTTATAAAATAGATCAATGGAATTATTACTGAGTTTAGGAACTTGTCCTTAGTTACACCATACAAGTTAAACAATGAATTATTATAAACTTATAATACAAGAAATATTTATATAAGTATTTTTATAAATTTATTTGTACTTTGTTTTGTTGCAAGTAATCAACACGGCGTTATAATAGAATGCTTTAATTAGATCGATAATGAATAAAATCATTTAGTATTTTCAAATCCTTTCAAACATCTGTTTTTGTTTATTTTCTTGTTTAAATAATAACGGTAGATATAATGTAATTTATAGAAATGATAAACAATGAGTATTTCGATTCAGGATTGAAGGCTACGTTCAAAAAGGAAATATATAGGCAGCATTGGATATCATCATTTTAAACAGCTGTCAGGTAGACAAAAGCCTGGCCTTCCTTTTATGAATCTTTTAAAGTCAAAACAAGAATAAGTTATAAATTTTCATTAGACGCTTCAAAGAATATCTGCTCTTGAAGTATCGGCTAAACACGTCGTGTAAAAATTTTAAATTAAAAATGAATCTATATAGTTTAGGATATTTTGGCAAAAGAAAATTTAGAGTAACCTTTGTTTCATTTAAAATCAAAATTTTCATTTAATGTCCTACTGTTTCAAAAATGTGATCAATTTCTTTGGTTTATTTTTGTTTAGAATGACTATGAGCATGGTACAAAATAATCATTTTACTGACCTACATGTAGTTTTGAAGAAAATTAAATCACGAAAACCTCACTGTATACATTGTTGAATTTAAATTTTAAAAATATTCATATATCTGTGAAAAAACGTTTAGAAAAAATATGTCACATATTCAATAAGACTCTCTGTTCAATCATTTCTTATCCATCCAGTCCCTATGAAATCGTAAATAGTTACTACTGTAAATATATATATATATAAATTATCAGATCGCTGTTCATTATTTTTGCTTCATGTTTATTTTCAGTTTTTCATTATTATTTTTTATTATTAACTGATTTAAATAAGAAATTAACTTATAGTTTCTTTTATTATTTTTTTAATTTTGAGTATTCACTCTGAGGCTCCTTAGCCCACATTTTTGTCTTTCTGTTTTATTCTAAAGGAACTCGTCCCATAATAAATAAAGCATTATTATTATTACTATTATTATTTAAAGCTTACGAATACGATTTTCTCATTAGTTTTCTATTTTTTTCAAGATAATTAGAACAAGATATGTCCATCAGTTCTTCATAAACTTCAATTTTAACCCCAACGGTCAAGAGTTTTTCTCTTGTTAGTGCTGGACTTTTTGATTGTTTCATTGACGCGATTGTGACGCAAAACACAATGAGTATTTTATTTATCTCTTATGAGTGCCACGATGTTTTTTCAATCAAATATTATATTAATATTAATTGAAAAAATTCATATATACACGCAACATCTCAGAAAAAAATCCGTTAAAAATATAAACAAACTTAATTTGGTTATAACGAGAAATGTATAATAAAGTATACAATTTACGGCGAATTAAATCCATGAATAATTAAAAGGTTACCAAATTTTCGACAAAAAAAAAAATCAAAATCCGACCATTTTGAAAATTTGATAGTATCGTGTTTGCCAGCCGTACTCTCTCAAGGCAGAGGAGTCTCCCACTACACAGATAATTAACAACAAGATGTTTAGAGATTCGAATTTTATCATTAATAGTTTAAATGCAAAGATATGTCTTGTTACAATAAGTTTAACACGCAAATGCGAGGAAATAAGTTACTTGGTGGTTTGAAGTGGCGCCTGGTAAGATCTCGTCTAGGACGCCTACAACCCGCAGGACGGTTCTGCTGTACGTGCCGGGGGAACCTCTAGGTAGCCATCAGGGGTTGGCAAAAACCACTATGTTCTCTCCACCAGTTCCAATAACAGTCCATTAAATAAGCTATTTTTATTACGGTGTTTTTTTTTTCGAGAACTTTAAATCTGCATTTTTTATTTTCTCGTCAGAAGTTTATTTGTATTTTGAATTGTTTTTTGGAAAACACAAAGAATGCAAATATTTAATAAATTTCCTTTTGATAAGAACGATGCAATTATTTAAAACAAAAGAACATTCTACAAACATTGGTAAGATGAAAGCCTGAAATGTATGATCAACAATTTATAAATTTGTTCTATAGAAGGTTTTAAAGAGGAATTTTGTTTAATACAATTTGTTTATTCGAGTGTTAATATTTATTTTGCAAAGCCTTCAATAACCATCAAACAAATAGTACAAAACAAAGAATTGAGATTGCTTCACAGAAGAATTTCGGAATACATTCGTGGAATGATGTATGAACGTAAGCGACCCTTACACGATCATTCGTGAATGAACGTCACAAGAATGGCAAAGATTGCTCGGGATCGCTTTGATCATGAAGAACCCTAAACGTTCAATCATTACTGATCATTATTTAATATTGCTGACACCAATTTAGCTCAGTTTTAAACAAAGAAACAGCATAGATAAGGTTATTTGGGCATTGTCCTTTATAGTATTGTACATCAAGAGAAAAACGGAGATATAATAATTACTTCCTAGTGCCTGAAAATCGTTTAGACCAAAGTTAGAAATATATAAGTCAACTACTTACAAAAATTTAGGAAAAGTATTGCGGAAATGATCAATTTGTTAAGAAAAAATGGAAAAATTAATGACAAATAAACACAACAGTTAAAAGATTTTTTTTTCTAAAAGTAAATTGTGAAGTTTCCTCTTTTCTTTTTTTTAATTTATTGCCCACTTGACTATTTAAAGAAAAAAATAGTTGAAAATGGTTTATAAAAATATAAACTAGGGATGCAAACAACTATTTACTTAAAAATGAGGCCTAGGTAAACTAACCTATCTAGTAGTTAGGTTTATATGGTTAGTCTCATAGAAAATCGTTTTGACAAAAGTTAGTAAAATATAATTCTACTACTTACAAAAATTAAGGAAAGGTATTGCGAAAATAATAAATTTGTTAAGAAAAAATGGAAAAATTAATGACAAATAAACATAACAGTTAAAAGATTTTTTTAACTATTTACTTTTAATGGTACCTAGGACTCCATCTGGACAAACGTCTAACTTGGAATCCTCATACCAGACTGAAACGACAAGAAACAGCTCGACGTTTCCGATTACTTCAACACTTACTACACAAACGCTCTAACCTTCCAATAAATTACAAAAGACTCATTTACATGACTATAATAAGACCTATTTGGACTTACGGACTTGAGCTATGGGGCTCCACTAAACCTTCAAATTCCTCTCGTATCCAATCCTTACAATCCAAAATCCTTCGCAAAATCCTCAATGCTCCTCACTTTGTTACAAATAAAATCATCCACAATGACCTTAAAATTCCTTATGTATCAGATTTGGCACAATACAGATATCTGTCCTTCCATAATAAACTTCATAATCATCCCAACCCTCTTGTTTCTAACCTTACTTCCTATTCAATTCCTGATAACCGTCCGAGGCGTCTGAAAAGAAGATGGCCACGTGATCTCCTAATATAGACATATTATTAGAGTGCTACTAATGGGTAGTTTCTCAACATGTGTTTCATGTCATTATATCCATGTGCGAATTTACTAGATGTATTTTTTGTATACAGTTGTAAATATCATAAAAATAAAAATAAAACTTTTAATGAAAATCAGGAATTTACAATGGTTGTGAGGCCTAGGTAGCCTAACCTATCCAGCAGTATGGTTAGTCTGCCCACTACTTTTACCTCAGTCCCCCCTCCACTTCTCGTGAATGAACCTTTGATTTCCGGATGTTCGGAAATCCGTCAGACACTTCCATCAGTACTTCATTCACTACCTTACACGATAATTCGGAACGTCATTAGTGTCTCGGAATGCAATTCCGAATGATCGTGTAGGGGTCCCCTTTTCGAGTATTTTCTTCGTTTTCCTATATTGGTTTTAAGTAATAAGTCAATATATTTTCAAGAATTACTAATAAGAAATCGGAATCGAAGTTTTTTTTCCCGGTAATCGTGAAAATCAGGATTCTTAATGCTAATTGATCTTTTTAAGATTTATTTATTGTCAGTGCTCCTGAATTGAATGGGATGTCTAGACACCGTTTGTTCTGTTTTCTGCCTACCCATGCAGGTACAGGTACATTAACATCTAAAATATTATCATCCCCTCGCCCCCAGCCTGTACTTCCCGATAAGATTCCTTCCGGTAAATTTGACCAATCCATGGCGCCTCATCAGCTCCTTACTCCTCAGACGGAATTATCGATCCTGGACGGTGATTTCCCAAGTGCCAGGCATACCTTGATACTCTCCAATGCTAGGAACATTATACAGTCTGTTCTTGGAGATCTTACTTCTGGTAGAAGTTGTCCAAAGAATCTTCGACAGTTGTTAAGTTTAAGGATATTTTTTTAAGTACCACTCATCTTCCCTTTTATTCCAGTAACCTATTAAATAGGTTGATTTGCCATATTATTTTTATTGGTGAATTTCTATTTACAATGTATCGATATTTCAAGGTACATTATTATTCGGGACTTATCTATCTACGTAAAAACGTCGATTATAATTATATAACTTGACGATATAAAATGAAAATAAATAAGTACAATTCATTATGATAAAGAACTAAAAGATTTGTGGCTCCTTTATAAATTTCTATCACATTCAATCAATATCCTCTTTCAAATCTCTCCTCTTCAAACACCTACTCCATTCCCAATCCGATTGATCACGAAATGCACTTAAAAATCTAAGTTGTAAGAATCTCAAAGTACACCCAGGTACTTTGGTTATTTTGTGATTAATTGATATTTTGTTTACTTAATTTACTTTATCTGTTTATTTTATATTTATACGCGTTTTTATATATTTTTATTATCTATAATTTTATTGTATTCCTAATCATCCTGTAAGTATTAAATTGTATTTTATGGACACACCAGAATATTAATGTTTATTTTTTTAAATTTATTTATATGATATTTACAACTGTATACAAAAAATACATCTGGTAAATTCGCACATGGATATAATGACATGAAACACATGTTGAGAAACTACCCATTGGTAGCACTCTAGTAATATGTCTATATTAGAAGATCACGTGGCCATCTCCTTTTCAGACGCCTCGGAGGTTTATCAGGAATTGAGTTGGAAGTAAGGTTAGAGACAAGAGGGTTGGGATGGTTATGAAGTTTATTATGGAAGAACAGATATCTGGATTGGGTCAAATCTGATACATAAGGAACATTAAGGTCATCATGGATAATTTTATTTGTAACAAAGTAAGAAGCATTGAGGATTTTACGAAGGATTTTGGATTGTAAGGATTGGATGCGAGAGGAATTTGAAGGTTTGGTGGAGCCCCATAGCTCAATTAATGTATATATTCTGTATTTTTAACTTCTTCTAAAGTGATACTAGTTCCAGAATAATAAAATTATTTTCATTCGTTCATTCATATCGCTGGACAATAATAGGTTCACATCAAAAGAAAAATAGTTATAATGTGCTTTCTCACTACCGATGATAGGGAAGCTTTGTATTCGTGCGAGAGGTTAAAATAAATTTTGTCCTTAGAATCGAAAATTTCCACACTCGTTTCACGTTTCAGACATCCAGGGTCAAATTTGGTTCGGTGTCTGTCTGTCCGTAGTCAAATCTATGTGACATATCACCTAGTTCAGTTCATCTGATTTTCATGAAATTTTCAGGAATTGTTCATTTTAGTGCCTAGATGGACCCATATTAATTTTATCAAATTCCTTGCAGTAATTTTACACACACGCAAACGTATTTTATTTAGATATGCCAATATTTCAGAAACTGCTCGTCTGATTTGGTATAACACTAAACATACCATAACGGGTGAAATGACCCATTTTGAACTTTTCCATTGAAAATGCACGTATAATTTTATTGTGTTTGCACATTTGACTTCATGACTTTTTCCAAGTAATTAATGTACAGTTATAAAAATATTTTTGTTTTCTTTTGTTTTGTTTATTCTGAGTAATCCTTGTTGTATACCGATATCTACCACAACAGGTCATTTGACGCGGAGAGAATTTTTTTGTTTTATGAGATTATCTAGTCATATTTGTAGTCAGTAAGTTGCACATTCTTCCAAAGACTGTTGCGTAAAGTAGTTCAACGAAAATAGCTCAGAATAATTTCAAGAAAATGTAAAATTTTAGATTGAAAATAGTTTTTTTGTGTAAGAAAAAGTGGCAAAAATTGAAAGTCTTGGTAAGTACCTAGCTTATATTTTATTTTGATAGCTATAATAATACAGATCATTTTTTACCCAGAAAAATGTCGAAGCAAACAAGACAGTACAAGTACAGTAAAAGATATAAATAATATTGGCGAAGAGTTTTCAGAAATTAGTGAAGATGAATTTTCTGAAAATGAAGATATATCGGTTGCAAATAAAAATGAGTTTGATTCTACAGATACTGACGATGAAGAGGAAAATATTGTGAATGTATGTAGTGGCCGAAAAAGAATAATATTACTCACAAGTTCGGAAGAAAGTGAAGTAGAAATAAATGAAGAAAATGTTGCGAATGATGGATCTGTTTGGCAACAAATGCAAGTAGGTGGCACACCTGGAAGAGCACCACTGCGATGAACTATGAATTAAAAGTTTTTATTTTTTGCTTTTGTAATAGAAATGCTCAACATACTATTTTGTTTAATCATAATAAATTTAATTTATATTTTTATTTCCTTCCTAACATCCATATTTCATATACATTCAAGCATGAAACATAAAGTCAGGTCATTTGACCCGCTATGGTAGAAATAGGTATATATTAAGTCTTGGTATGATTAGTGTTAAAGTTGGATAAAATATCGGTATTGATGAACAAATAATATATTGTCAATTTTATTGAATTCTGCCTATTGCTTTCTTTTATATATGCGCAAACGTGTTTTCCTTGATACATCTATATCTCTAAAACCACAAGTTCGAATTGGCTCAAATTTGGAGAGAATTTAGGGATTGGTAAACGTAAAATGAAATAGGCATCAAATTTAACAAATTCTAACTACTACTGCAAAAAACTATACTTCCGCTTTTAGATCAAGAAATGTGCTATTTGATATGCCTATAGTTTGAATTCGATCTGACCCAAACTTGGAGGAAATTTGGAGAAGAGTATAGAAATTACTTAGTATCAATTTCACTGAATTCCATTTAATAATTAAAATTAATATAAATAATTGTTAACAATATAATGGCTGTGAAATGTTGAAGGCACTGATCGATCATATGGAATGGGAGTTAGGTTATTACAATATTGTTATGCGGTTATAGAATTTTAGGTATTATTCAAAAATTTAATTGATACTGTATTGTTTGGTCGATTCCCAACGTTACTGGCATGGCACTTACTGCCGTTACTTAGATTTCGTGTAATTTTCAGTAAATTTAAAGTATTTTTTAATATGAATTTGTAAACAAAAAAAAGATTGTGTTTATTTCCATTGAAGTTGAACCTGTTCGTCTTGGTCTCGATTTCCTCCTTAAATATCGAAGTTGTGTGAACTTCACTCATATTTTTATATTCCAACTTAATTAGTTTTGTTCTGAATGAAGAAAAGTATTGGTCTCGTTAACTCCGAACAAACAAGTGAATTTTTCCTAGGGATTTCTAGCTCCATCCATTTTGCTAACTGAAAACGTACCTATTAATTATATGTCAGTACTATTAGTGCAAAAGATCGTATGTAAAAATTTTCAACTTTTATTCTATTTGTGCTAAAGGTGACATTTTATAGTCGGCGACTATGTAAAATAGTAGATGTCAATAAAATATGGAATTATCCCAATAAAGCATAAAGAAATAATGAGTTTTTACATACAACCTTTTGCACTATCAATAGTGAAATGCATGTTCAGTATGCATTAGAATTTTTTTAAAAGAATAATCAAATATAGAATCTTCAAATACGGCACTCTTTCGCATTTTAATATTAGCTGATAAACGAAATCAAATCCGCGAATGTTGAAGGGTAACTGTATTTCCGAATCAGCTTCTCCCAGAGATTTTATTCTCATACGAAAAATTGTATACCTTGTAATATACAACGAAAACTGTGAGGAAGCTATACTGACCTTACTTGGCAGACGTTTTTTAAAACGGAACTTATCTTTGTTTAGCTGCTCAAAAGTCCTCTTTAAGTATTTTTAACAATGAAAAACTACTTTCGTTCAAAGTGAATTTTGTCTTGTTTAATTACTTAAATCAAACACTTTTTAAGTTTTCGCTTCCTATTCAACAAAAACTTGACTCGCTTAAAAAAAACACAAATCTTAAATTTCTTACTTTTCTAATCGAAATTGGGTAATTGTTTATATTAACTTTTTCGTAAATCATGATATCAGCTTTTTAAATATTTCCTTCTACTTATGGGACACTCTGTACAGATAAAAAGTAAAACAAGGTTAACATTTTTAATTAAGTTAAATGATTTTTAGCAATGTTTTTAATTGAAAATGACTTTAAAAGATATTCTGCATTTATACTTATAAATAAATATAAACATGCTTCCTAGATTAAGGAGATACAAAGTATACTAGCAATGGTTCTCGAATGGAGGAGAAAGCGTTCTGAAATGATTGCTCTATAATTTCGCTAACAACCGCCATCGAATTCCCCCTAGTCAGTAATTTGCCATTCTTCCGAGTCCGCTGCCTTTATAATAGTAAAATATTCCGAGTACCGAACAGTGTTGCCGTTCGTACGAGGATTCTGGTATTTGTACGAGGTTATGACTTGTGTTGCCCAAAATCAGTCTTGGTCTTGCACTTTGCAAAAACAAACGATTTTTTGGATAAAAATTAAGGCAAAATAGTTACTGATGCTTGACAATTTTAGATACTATATATAAAGAATTGGTATGACCAATATACTTTTGTATTTAACTCTTTTAATTTTGCATTCGGGCTTAGTTAGGTTCCATTATCTAAAGAAATACAGTAATATCTCTAAGCTAATAGGCAATTTCTAGCTATCTCAGTAACATCTCTAGCTAATACTGCAAGACCGTTGTGAGACTCTTGCGCAAGACCAAGACCTAGAACAAGATTGAGTTTGCAAGACCAAGACTCATCTAGGTCTCGCATTTGGGCAACACTAGTTATGACATATTTTAGGAGCTACAAAGATCGAACAGCCTCGTACCTCATACATAATTTTTGTTGACGTATGAAAAGTTATATTTTAATCAATGAAGTTTAGATTCGTTTTACAATTATTTTTACTGCATTATTATTTATATTTATATGTGATACTTAACTTTGTTGATTAATAAGTGATACTTTTGTTCCTTGAACAGTGAAAATGTTGCTGTAACATTTCGTTTTTGAGCTAGGCTGTTCACATACACACACACAGACCATTTTGCGGGACTTGGTTATTTGGACTCAGGAGACCTCAAAACGTGTATTTTCATTGAAAACTCAGATTCGAAAATTTTCACGATCGCAATACTTACCCTTACTATATATCTATATAAATAAAATAAAGATTTTATGTGTACATTGAATAGGATCAACCCATTTTATGACACCTTTCCGTTTTATACATTGCAGATACCAAATCCATTTTTTTTTAAATTATTGTCTGTATGTCCGCATTGCAACGAAATTTTGTCATAAGTAAGCTCAGCAATGGCTTATTGTAGATTTTTGAAATTTTGACATTATATTAAGGTTTGCTTTACTTAAAACATAGGCTTTAAATAAAAACAAAATATTGAGTAAAACCAAAGTTATGAATTCTGGAGTAATTTGTCTGGAGATCTCGTTAAATGTTTATAATAAAGAACATCTATATAAATAAAATAAAGAGTTTTTCTGTACATTGAATAGAAACAACCCGTTTCATGATATCATTCCGTTTTATACATTACGGACACCAAATCCACTTTAAAAATTTTTTTGTCTGTCTGGATGTCCGCATTGTCCCACGAAATTTTGTCAGGGGTAAGCTCAGCAATAGTTAATGGTAGACGTTTGAATTTTTTACATTATATTTAGGCTTGCTTGGCTTAAAATATCGGCTTTAAATGAAAACAAAATATTGAGTAGAATCAAAGTTATGAATTCTTGAGTAATTTGTCTATAGATCCCGGTTAGGAAGTTACTTCGATTCTCATCCCAACCTACTCTACCGCGAGCAACATTTAAAGTTGTAATACTCAACTGATAAAAAAAATTATCACACCTCAGCAAAGTTTAAAGAAGTGAAGAGACTAAAACTCTTTTTGATTATTTAATCGACCCTACAATCTCCTCGCTTCATCATAAACGAAAATTAAACACTTAACAAATTTTAATGGATCTGTGCTGGTCGGTTTAGTTGTGTGATACTTAAGAAAATAGCCGAATAACAAAGTTTTTGTTATGACTATTGCGAAACCTTGACTTCCATAAGCCCCGCCATAAAAAAATTCAAAACAATTCTCTCCCTCGACCCGACCCAATTTTATGAAATTGAATTTGGACCTTCCCCCTCCCCATAATACAAAATCCATCTCAAAAAAAGATTCTCAAATTTTAACTACATACCCGTCAACGACGGGTACATCAGCTAGTTATTTATATTAATATGTGTACTTAACTTTGTTGATTAATAAGTGATACTTTTATTCCATGAACAGTGAAAATGTTGCTGTAACACCCAAAGAATATAAAAACTTCAAATACGCAATGTCAGATTCCTACGGCTTTTCGTTTTTGAGCTAGACTGATCATAAACATACACACACAGACCATTTTGCGGGACTTGGTTATTTGGACTTATGGGACCTCAAAACGTGAATTTCCATTGAAAATGTTCACGATACTTATCCTTACTATATATTACATATATAGAAGTGTAAGTAAAAATAATAATAATAATAATGAGCGTGATCATGGACGAATCACCTTCCTGCACAGTTGACTTAGAAACAGTACCTCTTTATAAAATATTAAAAACAAGACTCTTCGTGGGTTGAAGTTTTGTTGGTTTTATTTTATTGGCAAACTTATAGTGTTTTTTCTGATATAAGGCAAGATTAAAACAGACTTATAACTGATGTTTTCTTATGATATATAGATCCCGATTAGGAACTCTTACAATCCCTTTCCATTTTAATATTAAAAAAATTCACTTTTCTTAATTAATTTTGCTGACTCATTTTCCACACCACTCTCTTTCAACGTCGTAAAACCCTCAAGAACGTCTCGGTAAGGGTAAATTTTATGATCCTTGAACCCTGAGTCTGTAGATAAGGTTTTAATTAATTAAAGGAAACAAAATTCTGGCTATATTTGGGCGTAATATTGATATATTTTATTATTGATTAATCCATTTAGGGTTAGGAAATATGTTGGCGTATTTCTTTCTTATCTATCTTATCAATTTTACTTACCTATATAAGCGATATATAGTAAGGGTAAGTATTGCGATCGTGAAAATTTTTTTAATCTGACTTTTCAACTGAAATACAAGTTTTGAGGTCTCCTGAGTCCAAATACTGTTCAAGGAATTTTCACTGTTCAAGGAGTCAAGCTCAAAAACAAAAAGCTGTATGAAAGCGAAATTTCATATTTTAGGTTTGTTTATACCTTGGATGTTACAGCAACTTTTTCGTCAAAATCGACTTATCGGAAGTGCCATTTTATATAATTGATTTAACACATTTTTACGATTTTATCAAAAACGGTTCTAACGATTTAGATTAAACTTGGTATATCAGTGTATCATTAAGGAGTTTTTAAAATAATGTAGTTTTTATTCTTTTTGTTGTTCTTTAATAGGGCTTAAATGGCTAATTTTCAATATTATCTTCCTCTAAAGTACATTTATTTTTTTTTATTTGAAATAGTTAACCATTTCACATTAATTTATAATATATAAAATAGTCAAATATAAAATATGAAAAAATTTGATAAATAACTAAAGGAGATATAAAAGATCGTAATGTATAATGGTTGATATGGAAGAACCAAAGGAACACAAGCAAACCCGAGCTCCTCCGAAAGATTATAACAAGCTTCCATACCTAACATGAGCTTTATATAATACAGACTCCGACAATATTATGTACATATACATATGCAGTTTTCATACATGCTATCGTTGGTATTATTAAATATTTAATTCTATAGATTACAGCGATATAAAAATTAAAATTTGTAAAGATATTTAAACAAATACAAATACCCACAATGAAATGTAAATAAGTATAGTGTCTATAATTTATAGTTCGAAAAAAAACATAAGTAATTCTAATAATTTTTATCCTCTATTTCCAAATCCATAGCAGAATGAAAATGTATCATAGCTAGTCAAAATTTTTAAATGTTATGTTACATTGTAATTTAATAATTATACTTTGTAAAATCGTAATAGGGATATAGATTTATACTTTTTTGCTCCCATTCCTCAATCTGTAGCCAATGTATTTTTTATCAGGACCAGGGGAGAGAAAGAGGGATTAATACCAGAGCTAATAGTCCGCTGGCACTGAGATACCAACTAGTAATCTTTGTAATCAGATTGCCAGATAACTTGTATTTTTGGATAATTTGTTTGGGGTGGCATTAAACAAAAACTCTATGCAAGTCTGGTCAATGACCTTAATTCCTTACGAAGAAGTATAATTGAATCTTGTGAAACAATAACAGATATCCAGTGCCGTTCTGCCACTCCTGCTGTTGAAGAAAGATGCCGATCCTGTCTTAATGCTCAAGGAAATCACTTTGAACAACATTTAATATGAATTTAACGTTTAAGTTTAGTTAATAAAGTAGTCAGAACAAATAAATAAGTTGTATTTATTTCATATAATGTAAATAATTCATAACAACGAAAATCTTTAGGTGGGAATATTTCGCAAGCGTTTGCGGACCTACCTTCAGAGGAAATTATTTTCTTATTTTGAGGTCCTTAGTTCATTTTTGCAGTTTGGCCACTTAATCCTAAAACATCCTATATATATATATATATATATATATAAATATATATATATATATATATATATATATATATATATATATATATATATATATATATATATTGACTCTGGCATTGGGGAGATCGTACTGGGGCACACCCAGCCTCTATAAAGTGGGTCCTCTTAATTAAATAGTTAATTAAGGTGGAAAACCTGGCCGTTGGCTTTGAAACAGTACTTCCTAGCAAAGTACTGAACTCAAAACTCTTCCTAGCTTGTTGTTATATATATATATATATATATATATATATATATTATATATATATATATATATATATATATTATATATATATATATATATATATATATAACAACAATGATATAACAACAAAAGTAAGTTGTCATTCATTCCAAATCTCACTTAAAATTCCGTAGTTTATTATTTTTAGTAACTATATTGCAGTATTAGGACCTTATTGCTCATATTATGTCTTTAATATATCAGTATAGTTATGTAAATCCTTCTGTTATTACTTATTTTTAGTTGTTTTTTTTTGTGTGTTTTTTTATTGTAATATACATTTTAGCCAGGTGTTATGTTAATTTTTATGTACAATATTGTTATTCTCAAGGGACTTTGTCCCAGAATAAAGTTGATTCTTTGATTCTTCTATTCTATTCTATATATATATATATTGTTATCTTGAAATAATATTTTTAATTCTGCAGAAAATATTATTCAGAATTGTGTTAATAATGGTAATTAAATATATATTTTAATTTTCCAGGTGGAGAGGGAGTATTTACAAATTAGTTTGGCCAGATCTCGCTGCATTTTTAACTCTATATTACTCTTTAAGTTTCACATACAGATTTGCACTTCAGCCAGAACAAAAAAAGTAAGTCATATTTTATGTATGAAAATAAACTGACAGAAAAAAAAAAATAAAAGACAGGCTATTTTTAAAGCAGAATATGTTTATTTCTATGGTGTTTATATTTTGTTGTTTTTGTATAATTTAATATTTCAATTATAAATGGGTTTAATGCGTGGAGGTATGATTAAAGGGGAAGAGTTATTTATTAAATGCATTGCTTTATATAACCTGTAGTTAATTGTAATTGCATCTCAGTTATTGTGGTACAATAGGGATGATTGTTGTTGAAGTTAAGATTTTTCTCAGGACTGAATAATACACAATTAATTAATTTCTGAGTGATAGTTTATATATTATATATTTTTATTGAATTAGGAAAACTTTGTATACTTATTTTTTCTTTTGTAATTTATTGGGTGAATAGGAGTTTTTTTTAATCTAGTATTACTCCTATGAACTTTATTGACTTGGCGAAAGGATTAGGGGTACCATTTAATATTATTACAATATTTAATATTGTTTTTCCACGCTTCTCAGATTGAATAGGTCTGTTTATCTTTCTTATCTTAGTTTTCTCCTTTTTTTCTTCCTTCCCGTCACTCTATTTTCCATATCTCCATCTCTATTTTGTATATATCGATACATTCGCTCATTCATCTTTTTTATATTATTTTAACTTTTTATTATCTTGTACATAGTCAGTACATTTTGATAGATTTTACAATATTTTAATTTTCTGTTTGTATCTATTATTTCCTTATATAACTTTATATTCCTTTTCTATGTTTTACATTTTGTTCTAAGATTACCATTTTTCATTTTTTACGTTACCTTATTTTGATTATGTTTATTTCATTAGACCGTACTTTGTTGTCGTTATTATTATTTATTTCTTATTTCTCTGTTACTGTTATTAATCTACCTACTTTATTTTACTTTAACGTTCACTCTATCTACTTCATTTTACTTTAAGTTTTTTCTACCTAAATTTTTTAGTCTACCTTTTACCTTTTTAATTTTAATTCCTTATTATTCAATGTTTATAGTTTCTCATACCTATTCTTATCTGTTTCTTTTCTTAGCCCTGATGAAGGTCTGAACTTCGGGCAGAAACGTCAGCAAATATAAAAATAAATGTAATTATTTATGTTTACTGATCCCCCCAGCCATCCTTCTCTTCATTTAATATTATGTTCAGATGAATTATAGGATTTTTTTTTTTTGTAAAAATGATAGCTTCAAATCTGTAATCACAAAAACTGAGATGTAATCCCCATTTTTTATGTATTTGTTTATGTTGTTGAATGATTCTTTTCATCTATTGATAATGGGATCTATCATTAAAAGAAACAGAATAATGCTGTATCATAGAAAAAAATTGTTTTATTAACATTTTTAATTTTAGAATAGAGATTAATAATTTATTATTTGATATGGGACTTATTAATGTCTAAATATCTGTATTTGTAAGTTGTTTTAAAGAAACAGTAGTCTCAGAATAATAAAATTATTTTCATTCATTAATCTTTATTGTGTAGTACATAATAAATCAATACATGTTGTATTATTGATTATTTAACAAATGTATAATTTTTTTTTTTTAATTTCAGGGTTTTTGAAAGCATATCGGAATATTGTGATACTTACAGTAACTTCATTCCATTATCGTTCGTTCTCGGATTTTATATTTCCATCATAATGCAAAGATGGTGGAGCCAGTACACAACTATACCATGGCCTGATCCCATCGCTGTATTCGTATCTTCGAATATCCATGGGCAAGTATGTACATATACTGTTTGTCTATGCTTTAAAAAACAAAATTGAATTCATTGCAATGCATAAACTATGAAAATCAATTAAAGTAAATGATTGTTCAAGGACGAAAGAGGAAGACTGATGAGGAGGACAATCGTAAGATACGTGTGCCTGTGCTTGACGATGGTGTTTTCCATGATTTGCCCTCGTGTCAAGAAAAGGTTTCCAACTCTTGAACATTTCGTCGCTGCTGGTTTGTAGAAATTTTTATTATCTGTTAATTGTATTTCTGTTTAAGTATTATTTGAGCTTTTCAGTTGACAGAATGACTTACTCCAATGACAACTTCCAAAAATAAAGTCAATTAAGTGATATTTCTAATTGGAAAATTTATAATATCTGTACAGACAGTGTGTAAGTTGATTCCAGAGTTGAAATATAGAACTGTGAATAAAGCTATAAATTTTCTCACTAGAAATATCACTAAAATTATTAGGATAGAGGATCCCATTATTTATTTAAGAAAACAGGGATCAAAATATATTGAATAAAAAGAATAAACAGAACCTACTGTAGAAGAGGTGATTTGAAGAGATTTACAAGACCGTAATGTGCTCTATTCTCTACCGTGATCCGTTTCCCTGATCTCTTCACTTATCTTGTTTTCGCAGTTGATATTTACTCCAAGATAAGTAAAGTGTTCAACTGCTTCAAACCAATAATCATTAAAATAGAAATCGCCCAACATTCTTGCTCCAAATACAGACACCACCATTTACTTTGTCTTCGGTTCGTGTAGGTCAACATTTCTATATTCGGGCACCAGTTCAGTGAGGACATCCCTTATCGCTCGTTCCTTCTTCCAAAAGTTCATCAACATATCCGAGAATCTGTGAGCTACGGGTTACCACATTTTCTCTTCGTTCAATTGTTTTTACGGCTTTGTGGAAAGCTAAATTAAATAATACAGCCGACAGAGAATTACCTTGTTGAAGTCCACCGTTGAAATGAAATTTGTTGCTGATTCTATTTGCAATGAGAACTTTTCCTCTTGAGTGGACAATGTCATTTTAATTTAATTAATTAATTTTAAGGGAATACCAAACTCCTTTAAGGCCGAAGTTAACTTTACTCTATTAACATGATCGAACGCTTGCTTGAAATCAATGAAGAGCGAATGTACATTTATTTTGTGCTCATAACATTTTTCCAATACCTGTCTCATACCAAAGATCTGATCAATTGTGCTCCTATTGGGCCTAAAACCACATTTATAATCTGTTAAAATTTGTTCGGAGTATACCTTCAGCCTAACCATTATTAGGTTTGATAATATTTTAATATTTGATAGTAGATGATTGAAGCTATTGTAGTTTATTAAAATGTAGTTTGGTGACCTATTAATATGACTATAGTAAGTATCTTAAATTATGGTATATAAAGTTCAATTAATAAAAAAATTGTAATGTTATATATATTTATTTATTTTCATCAGCTGTGGATCATCGACCCTATAATCTATAATCCCCAATCAAAAATGTTAAAATTGGAGTTAGTTATTCTGTCAACTGAAAGGCTCATTTATTAAGACTTTTGAGTTATTATATTTACTGTCAGTTAATTTTAATCATTTAATAAACCATATCTTGACTGTAAATCATGACTGCTTATCATCCTCATAAGTAATCTTGTTTGATATATTTGATTTTTTATATTTCAAAGGTACTTATGTTCTAAAGTTTTAATCATTATAAATTGCCCATAAAAAGAGAGTCAAATTTAGGAAGTTCGAGTTCGGACACTGTGAGAGAGTGACAAATTCAATATAATTAACTTTTCTTTAAACAGATACAAACAATTTTAACGATCATCATGTACATATCAAAAATAATTTAACAAATATATAAAAACAATAGTCCATGAGCAAGAACTGAATAATAAACAAAAATAAATAAGAAAGAAAGAAATATAGGGGAGAGAAGGATGATTTAGCAGATGGGGTTAGTATAAAATTCAACTCAGGTATCCTAGACAATATGATAGTGAAAAATATCCATCTCAAATATTTGAAAAAAATTATTTTTTAGTTTAAAAATATTTTAAACAATTGACAAAAGTTTAACTTGCATTGTATGGCAATGAGATCGATGTTGAAGAAGTTTTTTTTATTTTTATTATTATTATATAAATGAGATATCAACTACTAGATAAATTAAAATTTTATATAAATAGATGTATTCTTGATAACATATTTGAAATAATTATTTTGTTGCCGATAAAAAAAATAGATTGTCTTCAAAGATGGGTGAGAAACTCAAAATGTTAGACTAAAAGAATGAAAATAAAAAATTACCGATGGAAGAGGTGCCTTTGATTTATAAAATCTAGAAACATTATAACTCTTCCTCATAAATAATATATTGAAAAATAAGTGAAGAATTATTAATTTTCCATTCAGAGCTTAAATGAATTTAATGAATCAAGTTTGACTGTACTTACTGTAATTTTTTTTAAATACCCAGAATTAATTAATAGAAAATGACAATCAATAGTTCTATGAGAATGACCTACAAGAGTAAATTATATAATACTGTAATTCGGGGGAGGGAGGCAGTAGGACCTATTATGAGGTTACTTAATCCACTGAAAAAAGATTTTAAATTATACGTGGATCTCTTAACTATGTCTATATTGTGAAATTATATAAACAGTTCTACAATAGCAAAAGCGATAGGTCTTGAAGCGCTTTACCACTTTCCTATCCTTCTTCTCAGTGAGTTCAAGGTATCCCATTGGTTTCAAGTAACCCTAAGTTACGGTGCAGTTATCTGAAAATCTCATTATAAATAATTTATTTGCTTAATTTATCAGTTAATTAATTATCCATGGTATTTTTATTTTATTTTTAGGTTTAATGACAGAGAGCGAAAAGAGCGTGATTATCGATTTGAACAGCAAATTCCCACAACATTCCAAACACTGGTTGCCAATCGTGTGGGCCGCTTCCATTGTGACTCGAGCTAGGAAGGAAGGACGGATACGTGACGACTTCGCTGTCAAGACCATTATTGATGAGCTCAACATTTTCAGAGGAAAATCTGGACATCTTTTACAATATGACATGATATCCGTTCCCTTAGTATATACTCAAGTAAGATTTTGTCTATTTATTTGTTATTTTTCATTTTGATTTTTACAAAGTTAGTAGTTTTTAAGTAATTTCTATAGATATAAGCTAGTTTTTAATTTGGTAAATTATCAGTATTTTTTTATGTATATAAAAATATTTTATGATCTTATAACTAAAGGTTTTTTTTGTATATATAATTTATTTTTGTTAATAAATATCCTCACTTAAAGAACTCAGTGCACTATCCACGTCATGAATATCTTTTTATTTTATATTTTTTTAATATAATAAAAATAACTCTTAATAAAATAAATAATAAAAAATAAATCTCTCAACATTTCGGCCAACACTAGTGCCGTTTTACTTAAGTCCAACTTGAGTCCTCCACTAAATCTCCATATTGGATGTCATTTTCATTTTTCTGAGAACAAATTAAAACTGTCCTCCTAATATTTAATAGTATTCCCTAAGTCATCTCTTGAGGAACTGATTTAATGGAGAACTCAAGTAAGACTTGGAAATGGTCCTAGTGTTGGCCGAAACATTGTCTAGATAAAATGGAAAATAAATAAAATGTTAATGGAATAACAGCCTTAATTTCTATAAATGTAAACATCAAGACACCATATCTAGTTATAATGAACAGAATAAAAATCTCTCATTTTTATTGTTATTAAAAATGTATTGCGATAGAATTGTTTTGTGGTGTAAAATAAGTTTAAATAAACTTTATTTTTTTTAAACTTTTTTTTTTTGTTTTCAGGTAGTCACCTTAGCAACATATTCTTTTTTCATAACCAGTGTGATTGGACGCCAGTGGTTGGATGTTGACGAGAAAGATCCGTTGTATGTTAGGCGGAGGAATCCAATCGATCTATACTTTCCTGTTTTCACAACTCTTCAAGTAATTTGCTAATTTTAGAATGGTTTTTATTATTAATTATCAAATTAATTATAATTAATTAAAAATTAGATCATTTCCATTGATTTCTGGACATCTTTTACAATATGACATGATATCCGTTCCCTTAGTATATACTCAAGTAAGATTTTGTTGTTCTATTTATTTGTTATTTTTCATTTTAATTTTTACAAAGTTAGTAGTTTTTAAGTAATTTCTATAGAAATAATCTAGTTACAATAAATGATAGAAAAGCAACAACTTTATTAGAAGCCATTAAAAATAATGTAGAAGAGGGAAGCACCATTTATTCCGACTGTTTGTTAAATTATCAGTATTTTTTTATGTATATAAAAATATTTTATTATCTTATACTAAAGGTTTCTCTTTTATACATATAATTTATTTTTAGTTAATAAATATCCTCATTTAAAGACTTATCTTAATAAAATAAATAATAAAAAATAAATCTCTCAACTTTTCAGGCAACACTAATGCCATTTTCAAGTCTTACTTGAGTCCTCCACTAAATATCCGTATTTGGATGTAATTTTCATTTTTCTGAGAACAAATTCAAATTTTTCCTCATAAATTGAAAGTTCATATTATAAGACATGTATAAAACTGGTCAATTTGTATATATTTTGTAAATAAATCACCATTTTTTCTACTATTATTATTTTTTTTTTCAGTTTTTCTTTTATATGGGATGGCTAAAAGTGGCAGAAAGTCTTATAAATCCATTTGGTGAAGATGACGATGATTTTGAAGTTAACTGGATAGTTGATAGGAATCTTTCAGTAAGTGCGCGTTAATTTATATTATGTATAAAGAAAAATAAATAGTTTATAATTAATTATCTATTTATTTTAGTTGTTTTTTAACCTTGAAACAATATCAAGGTTCCTTATAAACAACAAAATATATAAATAAAGAAGATACACTGAAAAAAAATGTTTAAAATTTTTCATCATCTTATAAGGCTCTATTGCATTATGATTACTGAGACTATGGTCATTGATATGATATAGTACAATTAGCAATATTATTAAACTGTTTCTTCGATCATGTGAGATTAGTTTGTTTTCTTTCAAGTTTCAAAGTATAAAATAAATGTTATTATTACATATGGTGTCTTCAAGGAATATATAAGTCTCTATACTTTTAAGATTTATTCTACTTCAATGCAGTTCCAAGCTAATTTGCTCATTCTCAAGTCATCTACAACAAAAATTAACAAACATAATTGACAACAATGATCACTCGTTATCTAGTCATTTAAAAAATGAGAACTTACCAAAAAATTGTTATTTTTATGCTTTGTTTTTCTGTGTCATCTTGATTGTCCTTTGCATTTTTCTTGCTATCCAACACTTTAAAATAATCCATTGTAAGATTTATATTTCTCTTAGTCGTATTATTACTTTTTATGTTGAAATTATTTTTAGGTATTTTATATCAGCTACTATCTTCTGTATTATCATTATTTTTATTATTTATATATTTATTCCACAGTTTGTTGATAAATTTATACAGTTAAAAATTATTCACCAAAATATTATATATTTTATTTTTGACTTTCTTCACATATTTAATGTTCGGTAGTTTTATCCCTTTTTAAATTAAATTAATAACAGTATTTATAATCTGGTGTTTAGGGTGGTTCGAGTAATAATTTAATATGAGATCACTGCATTTTTCTTGCCTGATCCAATATGTTTCTATTTGATTATTATTCATTACGATATCTAAATATCCTTATAGTATTGTTTGTAGGTTTTTCCATTGTAAATATGATCCTTTTATTGGCATTATTTAATAGTTCAAATAGTTTTTCGTAACTGCTATTTTTCATGATAATGGGTAAGTCATCAACATATTTCAGCACCGTATTCAGGTGTTTTCATGTTTCCTGTTGGTACACCACGTGGCTTTATCCTACTTCCCGACAGCAATCTCTTCTTGTCATTTTCCTTTTCCAAGTCCTCTGAACCAAAATCCGTTCCAACATCTTAAAACTCCTTACTTTACTCTTCTCTAAGCACTCTCTAAACGCCAGATCTCAATCTATAGATTTATATATCCCTTCCCATGAAACCACTTCCTTCAGCAAATCCTGTGTTATTCATGCCTACCTCCTTCAAACAACTCCTATTCCACGACCTACTACAAATTTTTGGGTTGTATTATTATGTTGATCACCTGCAGTTAATTGATAGGAACCATTTTATTTTTATTTATTCACTTTTTTTCTCTCTCTCAGTATTTCTTGTATATATTTGTATTTTTCTGTGGTATTTCTTGTATATATTTACATTTTCCTTAGTATTTTTTGTATATATTTGTATTATATCTACATTCCAGACTAATGTAAATATTTTTTGAATTCTACTATTATTCTAAGGGGTGTTAAGTCCCAGAATAAAATTATTTTTAATTTCATAATTGGATTATCTTCTATTTTATTAATTTGTTCCGTTAACATTTTATTTTAAAAATAACCATTTAATAATACTGACAACCTACTTCCCATTATTAGACTGTTTGCCTGTTTGGAATAATTGTTATTAAATTTGAAAAATTATTGCTTAAACATAATTTTAATCCCTCCATAAAAATACTCCTATTTTATAAAAATACTGCTGTAGCAGCTATATATACGTGTAAAATAACTACTAATTTCTTTGTATAGGAGATCTTGTTTTGCTTAGGATGAAAATGTGGAGAATAGAATATAAAATTATTCCCAAAACCAAAATTTTATTTTTCAATTAGAGCAGACATGACCACCCTCCTTCTCTTTGGGGTCTGTCAATGGTTGAAAATAATAGTAGTTTTAATTCAAATTTAATTATATTTGTGTTTAGTGATATAATTAAAAAGTTTGTTCTTTTGTATATTTCAGGTATCTTATCTGATCGTTGACGAAATGCATCACGAACATCCAGAGCTCATTAAAGACCAATATTGGGATGAGGTTTTCCCGACTGAACTGCCTCATACCCTAGCCTCTGAGCCGTTCAAAGAGAAGATCCCTCAACCATCGACTGCGAATATTGCTGTGCAGTTTGCCAATTTGAGCAACGCCAATCCTTCGACAATAAAGATTGATGATCTAGGCATGGTACTCTTACCTTAGTTATTTTGCATACTTTAATATTTTATTTGTTTAATTCAAATTAACATAATTTTGTTGTGTCAGGGAAAGATTATTGATGTGAAAACTTCTTTAGGCGCATTTTTCACTTTTTTTGTGGAGAGTGAATTAGATTGAGCCGCCAGATCTCCGATGTGTAACGTTCGGATAAAATCAGCTGAAGTCGACTAATTGAAATGTTTTTGCATATGGATTAAAATATCTCAAAAACTAAAAATCGGACCTGCATATTGTTAGCCAGGGAAATGTTCATCATTTCATCCTCTTTGAAATGAGCTATTATTCAAAATTGTATCTTACCGCGACAACGTGTAAGAGAGAGAAAAGAGAAAAAATATTGTCGAAAACCAAATGATAACGAGTTTCATTGAAGATATGGATTAAAATATCTCACAAACTGAAAATCAGACCTGTATACTTTAAGTGAGGGAAATACTCAGCGTTTCATCCTCTTCATAATGAGCTATTATTTGTAATTTATATTTCATAATATCAATCTCGCCTTGTCAATGTTTTCACTTCTATCATGTGGTCTAAAGCATACTCCTTAGTTTTTATTTATTTTTTTTTTAATTTACTTAAATACTTACATATTCGACGCACATAGGTATATTGTAAAAAATAAATAAAAAAAGTAAAACTAAGTACTTAGTCTCTATTTGTGTACAAAAATATAATATGATGATTTGGCTAGAAGGTATTCATCTATTGATACTTATTTGGTCATCTCATTATATCTGTGTGCTTTTACAATCGGTTATGAATGTTTATTTTTGTTAATATTTTAGTTAGGTGTTACTCCTTATATTTTGTTCCTAATATATTTTATCATGATTACATATTTATTAATCTTAAAATTTCAGGCTGACGATAACCAAAGTGGCATTCATTTTTCTGCCGAGGGACGTAGTTCTTCTCGGCTCTCAATGCATCGACCAAGAACAACTTCTGCTGGTTCGACGACATCCATGAATAATATGGGCTCTTTACCCAGGGTCAATTCTGTGACATCAACCCTTAAGAGGATATTCAGTAGAGAAAACACTCCTGCTACAGTTGATGGTAGCTATCCACCACGTAAGAATGGAAATCCTCTATATTGATAATCTCAAAAGTTTTCTGATGGTCAAAAGTTACAAATTTTTATGGATCATTTTTGAAATGTACTGCTTGGTAGTTTTCATTGAACATTAGAAAATATGCATACATTCCACTAAGATTATAATTTTGTTTAAAGCTGAATAGAATAACTCTATAAAATCATTTATAATAAACTACATTATGTTTGAAAACTGCCAGCATCACTTCAGAGCCATTATGTTATGTTTTTTTTTTTTGTGCATACATTTTTTTTCTCACAAAATTAGTTAAACCATATAATTTTTCATTGTGAAATCTTCAAAGTTTTTTTTTTCTTTAAGTGACTTATTTTTATGCTATCCTGTATTGTATAATAAAAGATGTTTATCTTGATTATCTTTTTTCTAATTGCATATTTTTATTTTAGCTGGATCGAGACTTGCAGAAAGTCAAAGTCAAACTAGTCTTACAGGGAAATTCTTTGGTGGAGGTGGTGGAAGTATGCGAATCGCAAATCAAGTTATTGAAGAAGTTGATGAACAAGCTACAATTACCTCGATGGCTTCCAAGAAACCTGAGGTGAATAAGACTTGCTTTTTTGAACTCTGCTTTTTTATGCTCATCTATCGAATAAAAAAAATTAAATTTTATTTTATTAGCACATTCCATGAAAAGAAGTTTTACCAATGAAACTTCAAAAATCACTTTATAACCCTGTTATTTATTATATATTGTTTTTTAGGTTCGACCAACAGCTCGATCTCTATTTGAAAATTCAGAACCTATACCTGTACCTCAATGGAGGCATTCAGTCGGAATAACTTCTTCCGTTCCGGTGAACTCCACAAATCCACCTGCAAGCAGAGGGGCGTCTGTGCAATCTGTGCCTAGCTCTGCCTGTATTACGGGCGATACATTGAGTATGACGAGCAGTAATGCTGGTGATGAGGATGAATTCACTCGACTCAAGGAAGAGCGAAGAAGAGAAAGGGAGAGAATACAATTAGCGAGGTATATTATTTATTTTTATATACATGCTCTATAAAATTTTTTTTATAATACATAGATAGTTTATTATTGAGGAAGTTAATCGATTGTTCTACATATGATGGGTGATAAATAGTCAGGATGCAGTTATTTTAAAGGTTTTTATTGGTGCTGACATTTCAATTGCAACATGTGGGTCATCATCAGGATGTTTCAAGCATTTAAGGTATTCAAGTGACTTGAATACCTTCAGTACTCGAAACACGCCCTGATGACGCCCCTCATGTTTGGATGGAAACGTCGGCACCAATAAAAACCTTTAAAATGACTGCGTCCTGCCTATTTAGCACCAATAAAGTTTATTAAAAAAATTATATACCATATATTTTCTTTTTATATTGCTTATTTCTAAAAAATAATAAAATAACATATTGTATATCTGAAATAAAAATATTCTGATTACTTTGAAAATTGTTTTATATTGGTAAATAATTTAAGGAAGAACCCTTCAGTGCTAATGTGCTGCTTTAAAGGGAATTAATAGCATGTTTTTCCCTAAAGTTGGGTTCATACAGGGGACATCGCCCCATCATATGTAACCTTGTCTCATCAACCTTGTCTAGCTGGAACCTGGAAAACTCCAGAAAAATGGATTAGACTGGACGGGCTGATGTAAATTCCCAACCATAAAGAAACAACTAAAAAAATTTGCTGATATATTATTTTCCTTGAAATTAACACAAGCACCCGAAGGTTCTTCCTTTAGTTGTTTCCATTACAATACAATCTTATTTATATACTTATAAGTATAAATATACTCAGCAGTAAAATAAATAATTAACAGAAACTCTGATGACTTTTTCCTGACAGTTCGAAAAAAGATTTTTTATCTGTTCCCACAAAAATTAAACATTTGAATTTTCTAGTCTTGTCATTCAGGTTTGGTGCCATTTTCTCATAATTTTTTTAAACAAAAAATATTAGGCCAAAGGTCACCAAATGTACACAGTTTTTATATCCTGTATTATTTATTCGACCTTTCAGCTTCAGGAGCCATTTTCAAGATCCTGCAAACTAGAGAGAGAAATACTTTAATATTTAAAGTAGTGCTGCCCTACTATATAGGGTTGCTCGATACACTGAATACTCATACACTCAATCCTTTTTTTTTGGACATACAAATTATATACAAATTCCTTTTCATATTACCTAGCATAAACAATATCCATACTATAATATACTAATACATACAACTACAATTATACAATATATTATATATACATATTTCTGTGAACCCGATACAAGACAATTTATAGGGCTAAAAAAAAAAAAAATATATATATATATATATATAGTATTCGAATGCCAAAGTTTTAACACCAGAAAATTAGAACGCACACACAGCAAGTAACATAGTCCTATGAACTTAGACAAAAAGATATGGTCACTTAAATAATTTAAAATTGAATAAATAAATAAATAACGATAATCAACCCCTAATTACCATATATGTGATGATGTATGATCCCAAGGGAGTCCGGAATAATACCCTCGGCCAACACTGCAAGCTCCCCGAAATCAACACCTAGTTCCTCGAAGAAGCTTCCTGTTCTTTTAGGAATCATTCCGCGAGACCCAAACGAGAGGCCTCGATTCTATTTTATAAAAATTTTTATCATCTACCTACCATGCGCCGCTTCATAAAATTTCTAAAATCTATCATTACAATATAATTCGTCTTTTAGTCATTCTTTTATTTCATAGAATGTCGTTTTTTCACTTCTAAAAAAGTTGTAATAAATAAATAATTAATTAAAATAGAATGTTAAAAAAAATAATTTTTTTAAAAATATTATTTGTTCTCAATTTATATACCTCTTTCGCTGACGATATTAAAAAATGTTCCTCCTCACTAATGTATTCATACAGGACTGCATTTATTTTAAAAAGGAGTGGGGTGGAGGTAATGGAGAATTTGGGCTATTTATATAACTGATAGTTGTTAAATTAATATGTGTCTAATAAGGATGTATTTTGAACTATGACAACTGAATTAAAATTAGTTGGCAGGATCTTGAAAATGGCTCCTGAAGCCGAAACGTCGAATAAATAATACAGTATGTAAAAACTGTGTACATTTGGCCTAATATTTTATAAAGAACTTATAAACATCTGAATGTTCTTTTGTATCCCACTAGTATACCTTATAGTTTAGGACTTTGTTCCAAACAGACACTCTCTAATCTTATCATTTCTATTTAAGTGTAAAGTTTTAACTAGAATATAATATATGTTTTTACCTGACTATGACAAAACCAAAAGGAGGTTAATATATTCCGCTTGGCTGGTTATATGTATATAAAGGTTTTTTCAGTAAATATGTAAAACAATTTTCAAATTTGATGGTTTAAGTCAGGGCTTAAAATGTTATTATAATTATGTAATTATTTTTTATATTTAAATAGTTTTGATATCATCAAAACTTTTATTGTTAATAGTTTTTCACTTCTTTTTCCTTGAAACTTTTCAACTAAAGTTTTTATAGAACTTCTATTTTTTTAAAAATATATATAAAAGTTCTGTCGATTTCACTAAAAATTCAATTTAAGTAATTACTTTTATTCTTAGCTACTGAAACAAACGACACATTAGAATAATGTGTAATCGAAGCCCAATCACTGTTTATTTTTCATTTAACAAAACATTTTTTAAGAACTTGAATAAATATGAGTTAAACTTTTCTCATAAACCTGGAACTTTATTACTAAACATTCCTTTGGACTTTTTTCCTATAATGTTTTCACAGAAACTGTTAAAATGGAACTTTTTAATAAAGTTTCAATCCCTGGCTCAAATTATTTGGTTACATCCCATGAGTGTTTTGGAACAATTTGAGCACAAAATAGACTAAATAAAAAAATTACAATGAACGAATATTGTGTTAGAATTTTTTTTTTTTCTTTCTGTGGAGTGTATTTATATTTAAAATATTTCAATTTCAGTTATAGATGTATTACAACATTTAATTAATTTTTATCAGCATTTATTAGCTTTTCAATAAAATTTCTATATATTGTTTCAAAATATATTTATTTCTAAAAATATAATTATAAAACTGCAATTCTACTTATAAAAATAATAAAATCTCTTAAGGTTTCCAGAACAGTGGAAAAAAAATCGCATTTTTTTTAAGATGCATGATTACAAATACTGAACTTATTAAATAAATTTTTTCTTTTATTTCAAAACAGCCCTACGCCAGTCGATGCGAATACAATTAGTACGAATGAGGTTAGTTTTGTTTTTACTGTGGTGAGAAATTTTTTTTTTCTATTAATCAAGGTGCACTTTGGAATTAGTGGTGATTGAGTTATTTAATTTTGAAATATGAGCTTCAATCGACTGTTTTTGCATATTTAGTTAAACCGAAAGGCATGTAAACTAACTGATTGATTTGAAGTTGTTAAAAGAAGTCGAAGAAAATACGACACATATCTGCTTACTGCCACAATTTAATTTTCATTATTTTCCACTCCAAATAATTAGTATAATTTTTTTAATAATCGTATTTTTTATAAAAATAATTATGTTTAAAATTTTAATTCATTTTATGAGAAGAAATGTATATCTTATTTTTCTATTTTCAAATAATTATGTTGGCATTTAAAATAAAAATAAAACATTGTAATTTTTTAATATTTACAAACTTTTAATGTTTAAATAATCATGTTTTAGTGTCCAGGGTTGCCCATTCTCCCCAAGGTCGATGGCACATAAATCTCCCCCCCCCCTTTTCCACAAAATTTTTATTTTCTCCTGTAGTTAAAAACAGTGCTTACGAAAGAATAATTAAAAAAATATAGATCATATTCAATTTCACTTGTCCGTGTGTTTTCCCTTGTCACCTGACAAAAACTTCTCTATTCAAAAATCCAATCCCGTCGAAATGTGACTCCATCAAAATTTGCTATATAATGAGAACATCTTAAACATATTAATTAGTTATTATTTCCTTTGAATTTTCTAATTTTTTGTGTAACTGTAAGTTTTTAAAAATAATACCATATTAAAATTTATTTTCGATTTTATATTACATAAAATTAGATTATGACATAAATTCAAAAATACATTATTTTTAATTTTACATGTTTCTTTTTTTTATATTAAAACATTAAATTTTTGCATAATTAAAAAATTTATATTACTTTGCGAGGCAAAAAGAAGTGTTTACGATTTTTCATATTCCTTTTTTCCAATGAATTAATAATTAAAGCTTTCTCACTATTTTACAATAATCAGTACAAGTTATAAGAATCTAATTAACATAAAAATTAATTTTTTATTTCTATTTGTTAAACATTTGAATTTTAATCTTGGGTATTTCCTCTTGTTTATTTTTTCATTCATTGGATGTAGTATTGATCATTTCAGGAATCAAATAAATGTTTTATATTTTTATACCTCTTAATTCCTTCTTCTTAAAATTGAACTTTTCGAATATTAATTTTTTTTTGTAAAACTTTTTTGTTATGAATAAATATAAATTATTTGAAATATATTTCTAAGTTTCACACAGCGCAGAAGAATGTAAATATTTTCTGCTTTTTATTTAGCTTTTTATATTCACGAGTGGCATAATTTTATATTATATTTCTAGCTTGCATGGTTCTAACCCGATTCAAAGAAGTAGTTAATATTTTAGAATCAAGATTTTATTTTCATATAGTGTAGGGAGATGCATTGATAGAATTTCTTAGAAAATAAAATAAACTGGGAATAGTTGTAGGATTCAGGTTATTCAATATGGATTTTAGGTCAATTTTATGATTTATGGTAGGAGAGCTGTGTAAGCTGGTAAATCGACATTGACATAAATTGTTAAATTGCTTATAATATAAAATAAAAAAGTATTGTGGTGTGGTTTTAATACTAATCTAAGTATTGAAAACTAAAAGCTTGTATTTATATTTGATGATGCTTTATTTTTAATTTTTTTATATGCTTCAATGTTTCTACTCTCTCATGATATTTAAATATTTTGTATTTTTTGTAATATTCGAAACCAAAACTAGGTAATTGTATAACACGTGGTATATTGCTTGTTTCTACCCTATAGTTACATTATAGGTCTATCGAATCTCCTTTGAAAATGATGAAATTCGTCATATTAAATTAGAACTTACGAAGAATTAGATGATCTGAAGAAAATTAATTATTCAGATTGTAATAAAATCTATAAATCTTTAACATCCCAAATTCTACACTAAAGAGACCAAGTTTAAGAGGTCCATGAAAAATCATATATTTTTTCATTAAGTCTTCAAAATTGTCCAAGGATATATATTAATAACAAAATTTATAATATCGAGGAAAACACTTTATTTTACCCTTATACATTCAGTGCTTTAATTCATTTAAATTTCATGACGACGTTTCGTCATAAAGCAATAATTTATGAATTTTACAATTTGAAGGATTTTGAGGAATTAAATTTTGTAATGATTATATAAAATTATGACTATAAGGATTATATAATAATGATATATAAATATTCGACTTGAAAATGGGCAAAATTGCCCGAAACGTCAAGAAATTCAAATGAATTAAAGCATTCGATAAATGTGTAAGGATAAAATAAAGTATTTTCCTCGATATTATAAATATTTTAGATATATAAATGTTTTGTGCAGTTTTCATAATATTTTAAGACCGACTACATATGAGAATAATTTATGAATTTTATATTTTGAAGGATTTTGAGGAAATAAATTTTGCAATGGTTATATAAAATTATGACTATAACGATTATATAATTATGATATATAAATATTCGACTTGAAAATGGACAAAATTGCCCGAAACGTCAAGAAATTTAAATGAATTATGGCATTGAATAAATGTATAAGGATAAAATAAAGTATTTTCCTCGATATTATAAATTTTTATAAATGTTTCATAATATGACTACACTGACTACACATGAGATTATTAAAAAATAGGTGTTATCTGTATTGTTGGGGTGCATGTATCACGTGAAAGTTAAAATAAAAAAAATGTTGGTCATCTTATCGAAATAGATCTAAAAATTTTTCCTCTGTCTTTTTTGTATTAGATCATTCATTTAGTTGTAAAAAGAATTTATACCAATTAATATTGTGTACTCTGATAATATCCGATTTAGTTACATATTTTAAATTAATTTCTGTAAAATTTATGGCTTATTTAATTTTTTTTTATTCAATGATGGTTGTCACATTATCTTTTTCTTATTAATATCCTATTGAACAGGAAATATTTATTTTTAAAAGAAGTATTTTACCAAAAATTTAAATAAAAATCGTTACATTTACATTCTGTGCGTCATTCAGTTGCATTTTAAATTGCACAGAACCTCTATTGATTCAAAAATAGTCCGATTTGTGTTTTCCAGTCCCGAGAGAGCAGTGAAACTTTAGTTAATTTGAGTTATGAATGGGAATACTACTTCTTTGAACCCTACTGAAATTTGAAACTGATAAATGAAAAATTTCATTCGTACAGGTAAATGCCGTAACCAATAAAATCTCACCACTTATGCGTTGTTAAAAGTCGTTTTGCACATTATGAAAAATCCTTCTAGCGTTCATACTTGTATTTTTTTTTCTACAGTAGTTTTGTTTATTTTAGTGTTTTAATATTAAAATTAAATTAAATTTGAAATTGTGGGTAAATGGTTGACTGTCGTGAATAATAAAGAGAATAGTTGGGGTGATCAGTCGAATAAGAAGGCAAAAATAAATGATATTTATTGCTTCGATTTACTTCTTTACAGTCAGCCCTGATGATGGCCTGAACTTCAGGTCGAAACGTCGGCAAATGTCAAAATAAATATTATCATTTATTATTGCCTTCTTATTTGATTGATCACGCCAACTATTCTTCTCTTCATAAATTAAATTTGGTTTTTAAAATTAATTTTGTCAAAGAAATTAGCTAAGTGTAAACGGCATTTGTTTTTCTACCTTTAATGATCCTTCAGCAATAAACTTAGCTGAAAAAACTCCAGGATTCAAGAAAAATGATTGTTTAGTTTTAAATTTACCATATTAATTACAATTTTTTATCTCCCTTTTTATTGCTTTATATTATATATTTATTATCTTATCACCAGTCAATTAACAATTTTTTTAATGTGTCCCATTTTTCATCCCAAAATAAATAACACATAAAAATTCTTTAAAATAATATAATTTTTGTTTTATGTATTTTCAGCTAATTATGTATTTTTGGATGAAAAATTGGTTCAAAAATATGTTAATTATCTGTTGATAAATTAACATTATTGTATCCCATATTTTATTTAATATATAACATATATACTTTTATAAAAAAAGTGAGCTACCATTTAAAGGTGAAGAAAGTCATTTTTTATTTTAACTATATTATTATTATTATTACAGTTATGGTGAATGCCTTTACATAATACTTCTGTACTATTTGTTTCCATTTTGAAAGCCCTCCTTCCTTTGCTTAAATAATTTTTTTCTTATCTGTTGATGGTTGACAACATGGTATATCTAGAAGATAATCCAAGATTTGGACAATAATAACAATAGTGATTACTATTTCTTGTCATTTCTTACTGATTACGGAACGATCTCCTTCTGGATTAAATATTTCTTGTTTATTTCCCCTAAAAAGTAATGACAAAAATAGGCTACCTAATGAATATTAAATTTTCTATATCGGTAATATTATTTCATTTACTTATAATGTATATATAGTCTGCACATATCTATCCTATTATTTATCAAGATGCTTCTCTATATTACTTTTATATTTTTATTTATTTTTTATCCTAATAGTTATTATTTTCATATGAATTGTATTTGGCTGATTTATTATAATGTTATATATCATTTCCACTTTCTTTCTATCTTTTTTTTTTTTCAGTTTTTCTAGGTCAGAAGAAGATGTTGTATAATTTCTAAAATGGATTCTCTTTGTTTATTTTACTGATCAAAATTGTATGTTATGATTTATTTTTCCTAAGTTAAAAAAAAAATAATAATTATAAAGTAGTATGTTTTTGTTTAAGAAGGAAGAATGTAATTTACTTAGGATTCATGAGACTCGAAAAGCAACATCACCACTTAAGGGAACTCTTCCTAGTAAGCCATGCTAAATTTAAATTAAGTTTTCAAACATTCATTTAAATTTGATACGTCTCTCTAAAAACAGCTCTCCTTAACACTACCAAATCAATGGTGCCATCCGCGAAAATGTCATGAAAATGATGTTGTTTTTTTTTAATAGTTAAGTTACTTTTCCGGTCTCATGAATTTATTTATTTATTGAGTTATTTTTGTGCAAATATTTTATTTTATTTTTGTTAAAGTATTAATATTGGATGGAAAAAGTATTAACACTCATGGTTATAAACATTCCAATTAAGCTTATTATTTATTTATTTATGTCTGTTTTATTGTCAATTCCTTCAACTACTTCTCGTTTTCCATGAATATTGATAGGCCCTACACATAAATGTAATTAATTAAGAAATACAACAATGCATATATAGATAAAATAATCTTAATATCCATTTTACTTTATGTAATTAGGTTATAAAAGGTGTGAACCTTTATCCCCAAAATTATATGTATGTAGTGGCTATATACCTGCGGTATAATGACGAATTAGCTATACCCATCCTATAGTTGTCAGTATCTTCTAACGTCCTTCTTGTATGAGGGACTCAGCGTCCCTTCTAAATCCTACAGAGTCAGAAATTTAACTCTTCCATTCTTGTTCTCCCCGATCTCATCCTTCTGACCTCAACAAACTGTTGCATTTGACAGATCTTACCTATCCTCCCTCTAGAACACTATCCCACACAGAGCGTATGTCATGCATTCATAGTTTTCTTTCGAATCCATCCCTTTTCCTCTTCCAGTTTGATTAATGTGACTATACTGTAACATCCCTCTTATATTTTACAAATAATAATAATATAACCTCGGAAGCTCACTTCTTACCATTGGGATACTTTCTAAATAAATAAGAGGTTGTTAATTAATAAACAAAATTGTAAGAGAATTAATATTTTTATTTATCTCAGGTGTGGGTTACTGACAATCAGATCAACTCATACAAACTATTATTATTTACAGTATTTATACTAAAATTAAACACTGATTGATTTTAAAATAAAGTCAAATATGGATTGGCAAGCTAACCTTTTTTCTATATACACTGTTCCTTCCTTTGTTGCACTAAATTCATTTATCTTCAAACTAAGTTCTGCCAAACATATCTTCCGAAATGGTAATACTATTACTGGGTTTTACCCACTGGAGCCAGGATCACTTCTCCTTTCCTCTCTTCACTGCAGCCACACAACAACTGCTTGCCAAAACAAATCCTTTGTTCCTCTCATCTTTGAGATTTTCCTTCTTGGGAGACTACAGAGCAGCCATTTTCTTTTCCCTGCACTAGTAGAACTAGATTATCTTGCCTTCTAACTGTTATATCAATTTATTAAACTATTAGGTGTGTATTACAATACATTATATTATGTATTGTTTCATTTGTATATATTTATCCTATTACTCAAAGTGTGTTGTATTGTTTTCGATATTATTATTTTTTATATACATTTTTTACCAGATTTTATTTCTACATACTTTTTTTTCGCTCCTTTACTATTATTTTATTAATGAATTTGGATGAATTAAGTTAAAGACAGTACAGCCATACTGTTCTTATTTCAAATGTAGTTATAATTTATTTTTAAGAGACGAAACTTTATTTCTATCATTTATAAATATGAACCTTAATTTCTTTTTATTATTATAATGTTATGTATATATTTTAGATGACTTATTGTTTCAAATTGCAATGTTTATTATTAAAAATTCTTTCTTTTAGTCATTTTAATATGGAGTCAATTCATTACTGTATCACTTTACCTTAGTATGGTATTTATCATTTGTTTTGTAATGTTCATGAAATTAAAAAAAAAAAAGAAAATCAATTTTTTTGGCTTTATGTTTACTGGTATGTTTATTTTTTTTACTTTAAAGTAATTATTGTTTATTAAGTTATAAAATAAATCTTACCCTTACTTTAAAACCTCCCCGGCTTGAATAATCAGCCTTTCAGATATCTCGTACAGAATTACCTTTAAGTCTAGCTTTAGTATACACTACTAGTTAATAATAATTTGAGTTATCGAGCTCATAAATATGGATATGGATATGGTTAATTAAATTTGGTTTTTAAAATTAATTTTGTCAAAGAAATTAGCTAAGTGTAAACGGCATTTGTTTTTCTAACTTTAATGATCCTTTAGCAATAAACTTAGCTGAAAAAACTTTAGGATTCAAGAAAAATGATTATTTAGTTTTAAATTTACCATATTAATTACAATTTTTTATCTCTCTTTCTATTGCTTTATATTATATATTTATTATCTTATCACCAGTTGATTAACAATTTTTTTAATTTGTCCCATTTTTCATCCCAAAATAAATAACACATAAAAATTCTTTAAAGTAAAATAATTTTTGTTTTATGTATTTTTGGATGAAAATTGGGTTAAAAAATATGTTAATTAACTGTTGATAATTTATTAACAGATATTAACTGTTAATACATGATTTTGAACATAATGTTTACAAAATAGTTGTCAGGAATATTTTAGAATAAGAAAATTGTATATTTAAACATGAAGATAATTAATATATCAAGGCTACAGTCATCGTTAACATTACTTTTATTATATTAGTTTATAGTATTTCCTCCCTAACTAACCTTACGTACAATTTATATCTATTTACAATTCAGTTGCTAATTGAATGCATTAGCTGCACGTGTCCTTCATTTTTTTTTATAGGAAGTTCTCTGTTAATTATTGCTAATGTTTTTAACATAGAAAATAATAATTAATAAAGAAAAAATGCAGCCTTTATTTATTAATTATATAATACTTCAACCAAAATAAAATAAAACTTTATAAATATAAAGTTTAAAGTTATTAATTATTTAAAATGAAATTTTGTAAAGTATAATGTAAACTTAACCCACATTTCATTAGCTGTTAGCTGTTTTTAAATCCATAAATTTCAATAAAATTGTATAATTCGATTAAACAGCTCTTAAAATTTGGTGCAGCAGCAAACATAATAGACTTCTTTTGTTTTTTTATTTAGGATTTAACTTCCTTGTGTATCCCAAATGGATTTATTTTTATTTACCTTTGTTGTTTAGACGATTATATTTTAATTTAAGTTTTATAACTTGGATGTTATTACTATAGAATACTTCTTCGTACAAAGTTGTTTGGTAGTGTATTCAGAAATGAGATTACACACAAATAAGAATTATTATATTGTTGCCCTAATGAAGATTAAATTCTAGACTAAATTGTATAAAAGTTTGATCTATAAAGTTATAACTGTTGTTATTTTGATGTGATCGTCATTGTTTATTAATCAATTCATTTATTGAATTGGGTATTTCAACTTACTTCGGCACTTTTAATTGGTTGTAACAATTAAATGTCCTCATTGTTTCTTATTGATATTTGCAAAGATAATTATCATTAGAGAGAAGTGGTAGGAAGGAACTATATTACAAGAGTGGAGACGACACGGCTACGTCAGATGCTACCAGCATCTAGTCTCTTACCGTTGGATGTCATACTTTCTACTTATAATAGTCTCACCCTGTCATCTCTGAATAAAAATATTTAGTTTAAAATGTATTTTATTTATTTTATAAATCAGAGTCGAGAGAAGTTTCAAAGTATCGTGTTTGGCAGCCACAATGGATTCAGGCGACAAGCCCAATCTCACCTCACCATATATATATATATATATATATATACTGTTATTTTAAGTGTTTTAGTTAAATAAAAACCTTTTTCTGTTATTTAAAAAGTGTAATCATTAAATCAATCTTATATAGGCTCTTTATCGCTTAATTCTATCACAGCTCAAGCATATGTAATTTTTTTCCATATAAATGTCCAGTGACTCAATCCACTTACCTTGTGTTTAGTGATTCATTATGTAAGAAAACAAATAAAATAATAATAGAAAAAAAAATAATATAATTCATGTTTTAGCCTAATTTGGCCACTTTTGGGAAAGTCCTAATTGTATAAATTATAGTCTAAAATTTTAAATATTATACTTCTATATTAAAAGTATGCTATTATATTGAAAAACAAATTTATGCCCCAATTCAATATGATGCTAATGATTAATGTTGGTGATGTTCTAATTATAATGAGGAACCTAAGAAAAGGTATGAATTGTAAATTTTAAATGTTTTTGAGATTTTGCTCTCTTTAATGATATTATATTTTATATTATTATGTTTAGTCTATTATGTATAATTTTTTTATCAACTTTATTTATTAATGATGTAGAGATGGTTGACCATGATATAATATGAGGAGTTGGTCGGGAGGAGGGGGAGGAGGGGTCCCACCAAATAAATACTCAATTAAAAAAATAATTAAATCAATTAAAAATACTGTTTTTATTTTTTTTACCTCACCTTTCCCCTCCCCCCGACCAACTCCTCATAACTTTATTTATTCTTTCTTTTATGTTCTAAATATGTCTAGAAAGAGAGAGAGGGGTTAAAATGACAACACAATAGTAATGAACTGTTTATTGTATGCAAATATACTTAATAAGTTAAAAAAAAAAAAAAGGTTTTAAATAGAACATCGTTAGAATGTTTTTCATTTTGAATTTTGTTGTTTAGCAATTTGGAATTTTAAAAAAATATTTTTTTTATTGAGATTTACAACTGTATTACATGGAAAATACAATAAGTAAATGTGTAAAAAAATATATAATGGTATATATATTTACATTTATATAAAATAAAATATATTTTCATTTATATACTTAGACGACTAAAAAAAAATCTGTAATGTCTTAATACTCAGTCTTTAGATGTACTTATGTACCTATGAAATTTAATTTAAAAAATTAGTATTATCAAGTACATATTAGTATTATTGAATTCTTTATTGTTACCATATAATTAGCATTTTAAAATGCTAAAATTGATATGAATATTTTTTCTAATTAAAGTATTATTAGTTTAGTTAAGAAAACAAATTAGATTATTTACTATTATATTATGTACCATAATATTTAATATTGATACAAAACTAGACCATTATATTAATATTTCTATTCTATCCTGTATTTGTTTTTATCAATATTTTTATTTATTTATATTTTTTTTTCTAAATATATTAATGGAGAGGAGTTATAATGATTACACATTAGTAACAAACTATTTATTGTTTGGAAAGATTCTTAATAAGTTTTCAAATAAATGTTTAAAATAGATTATCATATGTAATATGCAATATGTTTTCATCATTATGTAATGTATGGAAATAACCTGTAACGGTACAAGTTACAGGTCCTTAGGCTCAGTATTAGAAAAGTGGTGATTTGAATGGTATGTTCTAAAGTCAGATTTTCCCCATAATTAATTATTTAATTCAGATTACTCACTAAAGGTTGGATATGCCATATCATAGTACGGCTATATTATCATAGCATAAAATGTGTATATAATATGTCCTAGAATTTTGCTCTTACATCATCAGTAAATAAAAGAAAATTACAAACATACTTTATACCTGTAAACATTTCTTCATGGCAGTGGGGTAGCTCAGTGGTAGGGCACTAAGCTTCCAGGTTCGAACCCCGGTTCATGGTAGACAATTTATTTATCTGTTTCATTGGTCGTGGGGCGACCCTGGGTCGGGAGACCCTCCTGGGGCATACCCAGCCTCTATAAAGCCCACTTTATTAAGGGTACCCATACCCTTAATTAAATAATTAATTTAGGAGGAAAACCTGGCGGTTGAGCGTGATCTCGGTCAAATCACCTCCTTGCACAACCGTGGACCTAGAAACAGTGCTTTCCCTAATTAGTACTGAACCCCAGACCCTTCATGGGTTGTAGTGGTACAGGTAAAAAAAATAAATAAAACATTTCTTCAGTACTATGTTTTATAATTTTACTTTAATTTAACTTTTATTTTAGATAATGTGATTCATATGTATCATACACATGTATTATTATATCACTCTTTTATGAAACACACAATAATGAATGTTTCTAACTTTAACTTATTTGTAAAAAAATTACTTACATTTATATTGTGTTGTAGATCGATCAGCGTGATAGCTGATGGGAGACTATCCCCCGATGAAGATATTGCTCTCCTCGACATAACAACTGATTCAAACACTCCGTTAATACCAACTGCACCTCCGATACCAAATAAGTGATTTAGTTCGCTACAAATAGTATTAAATGCTTTAAGCATCTTCATTGATTACTTAACAAAGCTTTCTTTAATTTATGTGAAAAATTGTTAGCTCTCATGGCCTAATGAAGTCGACATTTTTATTTTTCTTATCTGAATAGTCAACATGGCACGGCATTTGTTCATATTTTTTTTGTAAATATTATGAAATTGTACATTTTTTAAAAGCATAAATATTTTAACTTATTGTGTTAATAATTAATTGTTATTAATTAATTAGACTATTTATAATTTATATACTTGGACGACTAATAAAATCTGGAATGTCTTAATACTCAGTCTTTAGGTGTACTCATGTACATATGAAATTTAATTTAAAAAATTAGTATTATCAAGTACATATTAGTATTATTGAATTCTTTATTGTTACCATATAATTAGCATTTTAAAATGCTAAAATGGATATGAATATTTTTTCTAATTAAAGTATTATTAGTTTAGTTAAGAAAACAAATTAGATTTAAATGTTGAGAATATTTCTATAGTTTTAAGTTTAATTTGTAGATTGTTAAATAACTAGAAACCTTTTCAGTGCGGTTCAATTACTGCATAATGTGATATTACAAAAGGCCTTTCAAACTCTTTAAGTACATTTAAGAAGATAATAATAATAAATCAATTTAATGTATATTTTACATTTGTTATACAAATAAAACATTCCAGACTCCATTTTGATTTTTTTTAATTTGATCTGTATTATGTAACCTAAGGTTTCTTACGTGGCCTGAAACTGTGACAACTTTTGGACAACCTGTCAACTTAGTTTTTAAAAACTTTTATTTATTATAACATTTTTTTTTTTTTTTTTTTATTAGGTACGAGAATTTGTTTCTTATAGATCTAGAAAGAGCCACTTTAAATTTGTATGATTTAATTCTGCTCAGATTTGTAATAGGATTCCAGCATTTATAGTACTTCAAAAAGTTATACCACAATTATACTTCAAGTGATGTATAATAATTGTAGGTTAATGGTTGACTGTAGTGAATAATGAAGAGAAGTATGGTTGGGGTGATCAGTCAAAATAAAAATGGCAAAAATAAATAATAAAATTTGTTTTAACATTTCCCGACGTTTTGACCCGAAGTTCAGGGCTGAGAAAAGAACCAGATAACAATAGGTATCAGAAACATAAACAATGTAGGTTAAAAGCTTAAAGTAAAATGAGGTAGATAAGTGAACATTAAAGTATAATAAAGTAGGTAAAATAATAACAATAACGAGAACTAAGAAATAAATAATAATAACAGCTAAGAAGTGCGGACTAATGAAATAAACATAATCAAAATTAGGTAATATAAGAAATGAAAAATGGTAACCTTAGAATAAAATGGAAAACATAGAAAAGGAATATGAAGTTATATAAGGAAATAATAGACATAAATAGAAAATTGAAATATTGTAAAATCTATCAAAAGATACTGACTACATATAAGACAATAAAAAGTTAAAATAATGTAAAAATGATGAATAAGCAAATGTATCGATATATACAAAATAGAGATGGAGATATGGAAAATAGAGTGACGGGAAGGAGGAGAAAACTAAGATAAGAAAGAAAAACAGACCTATTAAATCCGAGAAGCATGGAAAAACAATATTAAATATTGTAATAATATTAAATGGTACCTCTATTTATTTTGCCAAGTCAATAAAGTTCATAGGAGTAATACTAGATAAAAAATAAACTCCTATTCAACCAATAAATTACTAAAGAAAACAACAGAAAAATGAGTATACAAAGTTTTCCTATTTCAGTAAAAATATATAAACTATCACCCAGAAATTAATTAATTGTGTATTATTCAGCCCTAAGAAAAATCTTAACTTCAACAACAATCATCCCTATTGTACCACATTAACTGAGATGCAATTACAATTAACTATGGGTTACATAAAGCAATGCATTTACAAAATAACTCTTCCCTTTAATCATATAATAAATAAGGTAATATAAGAACTAAAAATGGTAATCTTAGAATACAATTTATTTTTATGTACCATTTTTAGTTCTTATGTTACCTTATTTTGATTATGTTTACTTCATTATTCCGCACTTTTTAGCCATTATTATTATTTATTTCTTAGTTCTTGTTATTGTTATTATTATTCCTACTTTATTTTACTTTAATGTTCACTTATCTACTTCATTTTACTATAAGTTTTTTTATCTACATTATTTATGTTTCCCATACCTTTTGTTATCTTCTTTTCTCAGCACTGATGAAGGCCTGATAGTATAATAGATCTTTACTCATTTTTGACAATTGTGTTGTTTAATATTAAATATCATTGCTTCGTCATGCCAGGATGCCATATTACCCAGAATGAGAACCTCTGCTCAAAAGCTCCTTCAATTTTATTTATTATAAATAATAAAAAAATAATCTCTTATTGATAGTAATAAGACAATTTGTATAAATATGAACTATAATTAACTAAACGTGATAATAATTTGGTAATGAAGCAGAAATTAAGATGAATAATTTTGAAAATAATAAGAGAAGTATTACATATCTTTAATATATCATCGGAAAGCTAAATTTCCGTTTTAAGAATACTAATATCCAATCAGCAAAATCATAGAATTAATGGAGAGTGATGAAAAAAACTTATGACCAATAATTTCTGAAAACCAATTGATTTCTGAACTATAAAAAGAAAAACATATTTTGTATTTGGTTGTTTGTTTGGTATATCACTTTTTCTCTATGGAAAACTAAGTTCTATTGCAACCTATAAGATATAAATAAAATTATTAAAACATTTAACTTAATAATTTGTTTTATCTTTTTGAAACCTTCTACTATTCCATTCTCTAATCGTAATTTTTATTGGGTCAACATTTCTAAATGCTTTGTGTGAGGGTATTTCTATTTTAAATAAACAAAAACATATGGATTCACTTAAAATATAACCTCTCAAAAATGTATTTTAAAAAAAATTGAATAAAATTAAAAATAAAACCAAATTATACCGTTAAATTACAGTACAAACACTTCACTGAATGAATTCCAGGTACTTTTGTTTTGTTTTTAATAAAACAACTTGAGTGCGTAACATAGACGAGCAATCCCTTTATATTTTTACAGGGATGGAGCATTACATAGAAAAGCAGTTAGAAGTTGCCTTCAAAGAATTAAAACCTATTCTCAAAGATGATAGAGCATTTTTAAAAATGAAACCAATTGAAACTATACAAAAGTCGATAGATGTGATTGGTTCCATTTATGTTAGGTATATTAAAAATGTTAAATTGAATGTGACATCTATTAGACTGACCAAATAAATATTTTGAATTTGTATTAGATATTTGAAAGTCGTCAACATTCTTGTCGAGTCTCATAATGACATTATTAATCCTATGAAACGACAGAGCCTCCAAGCAGTCATAGAAAAGTTATTTGGGCGGATATTAGAATTGAAATTTGAAATGGTAGATATTGAAAAAGCTGATTTCCAGTAAGTTTTTTCTATTATTCATTATTTTTTATGTATTATAGAATTTGTAAAATGAATGGTAGTTTATTAAAATTTGAAGTGTTTCTATCTATTCATTTCCATCACACGAAATAGTTAATGCTTGCTAGATAGAATTTATACCACTACTACACAATTTAAAATCATACAGTTTGAGATTGATTAAGAAATACCAAGATTATTTTATTAACTCCTAAACATTATACTATTTTCTAATGGGTGAAATGTTTAAAACTGGTTATATGTTTAAAAATAATTGTTCCCATAATTCATTTTCTTTAACGTTCTAATTTTTTTCAAAGACTAAATAAAAAAAGTGTTGCTAATTTTTATAGAAAATTAGAAGCATATTTTGACTAGCTAAAAATTGTATTAAATTCAATCATATTTTATGAAATTTTATATCGAAATTATAACATTAACATGATGTGGCCAGATATTTGTTAGTATAATTAAAATAAATATGTGAAAGATCTCTAGAAAAGAAGAAAATAAAACATTTCTTACCTTAATAAAAATTTCTCTCAGTTCAAAAGTAATTCATTTTTAATTTTTTTACTTACCTTGAATTATTTTTTTCCCAAATTATTTTCTAACACTATTACTCTGTTTGTTATCATTTTGATAAGAAACCTCTGAGACAACACAATGGCATCATTTATATGTTGATATAAATCAAAATTATTAAATCTGAGAAATTTTAAAATTCTGCCGATACTTAAAAGATCCATTAGTCTTATCAAGTTTTCTTATCCAGTGAGTAAGGTTCTATTATTTGATAGTTAGTCATTAACATGTTTAAGCCATTATTGATAAGAATAAAACAAGATATACTACAAGAGTGGAATATTGTGTAAATTTATCAAAACATCATAAGCAAACATTTTGTTCTATTTTTAACTTAAAATTTCTTAACTTTTTATTATTCTATTCATAAAAAAACAATTATGACTTATTTATTTAGAAGGATGGTTGGGGTGGTCAGTCAAAATAAAAATGGCAAAATAATATTATAAATAATATTTATTTTATTAAAATAACAAAAATATGAATATTATTATTTATTTTTGCCATTTTTATTTTGACTGATCACTCCAACCATCCCCTTCTCTTCATTATTCACTACAGTCAACCATCAACCCACAATTAAATTAATTTTTAATTTCACCAACTCTTTTGATTTGAATTTTTCGCTTTAATGTAGATACTGGATAACAGTAATTTTCTTTTCTACTGAATCACATTATATCAATAAAATCTCAATTTCTTTACTTGGTATTATATTTAAGAAACTTTTTGAATAAAACATTTTCCTCATAGTTTTCAAAATTTCCCAACTTATTGGGTTTTAAAATTGTTGGAAGGGTTCACTAGCGGATCCAGGATTTAATTTTGGAGGGAGCTTCAGCCCAAAATAAAAATAACGATAATTATTTTGGAAAAAAAGAAAGAAACTAACTACCTATATGAAATGGTGTTTAAGTTCCTAAAGTCCTTATAAATGTAATTACACGAACAATAATACTTTAAGAGATAATTTTTTAATATTTTTTTTCATAAAACATGGTTATATTTTACCATTTTGGGAGGGCTTCAGCCCCAAAGCCCCTCCTCCCACGTAGATCCGCCCATGAATAGGGTCAGAGCCTTACTCACTACAAAGTTTCTGATAAAATCAAAAGTAACATCTGATCATATCTTCTCAGATGCCAAGAGGAACACTGTACGACATGCACTCATGATAAAAAGGATTTAACTACATATTTTTAAAACTTTGACAGAAGAAAATACAAAATTAAAAAGTATATTGAAAACTGAAAATAATTCACATACAAAAGGGCAAAATGCTTCATTAAATGGAATAACAATAAAAATAAATAAATACAATTCATTAGAAAAAAAGTATTTAGATTATTAATTTTTTAACTAAAACAAAATTTAATGTTTTGTCTAAATTCTAATATGTTTAAGGGAAAAAGCCTTCTTCATTAAACATAATAAAAAATAAATAAATAAATAATATTCCTTGAAAAAAAAAGTATTTTTATTTATAAATTTTAATGTTTTGTAAAAATTCTAGTGAAGATTAATTAAGTATAGGTTGAATGTTGATTTGTATCATATCTTGATTTTTATTTACTTTACTTTCTCTAAAAAATCAGTTTTTTAAATTTTTTTTATGTGAAACAAAGAAAGTAAATAAATTCAGGACTCAGGGTATAATTTTATGTTTGCCATTCAAAATAGTTTATAAATTCATCCCACTTCAATTGTTTCTTCATTTTTTATAATTTATTATAAATATGCCTTCTCAACTAAAATGTAAATTTAACAAAGAAAAAAAAATAAATAAAAAAAAAATAAAACAAATTTTCTTTATAGATACCTGGACAACCTAATATTTCAAAATTTCATATCAAGGAACCATGTTCAGACGAAAGTTCCAAATTACTTTAGAGATCAAAGACAAGATTTACTATTGTCACTTTATGATCGTATAGAACAAATTATTTATAAGAAAGGCAAGTTAACTCTCCAAAATGCATATTGGTATTTTTCATTTATTTATTTTATATTATTTTTTAAGTACTTCATTATGCGAGGTAAGTTTAATTACTTATTAATAGTAAGTTTAATATTACAGACTTGTTATTTTGTATAAAACATAGCATAAAATAAAATGAAATCAGGAACCACTGAAAGACAATTTCAAATTGAGGATATAACTATGGAAACAAATCTCAGATAAAGTGATTAGATAGATAGCCCAAATTATAATGAAAAAACGTTCAATTTTTTATGTTTAGCCTAGAATGTAAGTATTAACATTTAAAAGAAAATCTACAACAAAGATGAGAGTCATATAAATCAATAAAAAACGAAATATTTAAAAGTTAAAACAAAAAGTAAGAGAAATAAAGGACCATATCTGATTGCTTAGAAGTAAATATTGAAAATAAAGTAATAAAGATAAATTAATAAAATAATATTTAATTAATGAAAAAACAACGAAAATATTTATTTTGTTTTTTCTCAGGTTTAGATTTTTGTTTCACCCATTAAGATGTTATTTGGAAATACCTTATTATTTTTATATAATTAATAAAATGTATTTTAAAGAATTTAGATTATGTAAGATGACGTCATATGCTCCGGGAAACTTCATGTTGAAATATACTATCGATGTTTTCAATAACCTTGAAGACAAACTATCGATAGTGTATAAACTCAAGAAGATGGTAACTTAATTTAAGTGAACGTCATTTTTATTAATAACTATAATGCTATTATTATTAATAATGATGTTATAACATTAAAAGTTCAATGGTTTTTTTCTTTCTAACAATAACTATAATAATAAGTTTACAATTTTAAAAAATGTACATAAAAATCGGTCATGTTTTGGTGAACAATAATTGTTTTGTTGTATTAAACATAACACAAATGAAATTCTTGAAAGTTTCAAGGAAGGGTAACGTTTGATTGAATGAAAAAACAAACCTAATAAGTTAGTCCGATATGGTTACGTCTGACCTAATGCAAGAAAGGTAAACAATTTAATATTATTATTATATATATATTATATATTATTATTATATTATATATTATTATTATATTATATATTATTATATATTATATATTATTTAATATTATTATTATTACATGAACCATCCCTATAAAAGCATATTTCCCATTCATGGTTTGGTAAAATTTGTAATTATATGCTAATTTCTCACTGCTTATTGCTGTCACAACCCAGAATTACTAACATTGTAAGATGTACATTATGAACTATTTTATTATGGAGCTTAAAAAATCTTCAAGTCTATGAAGTTTATTTGATGCAATCTCCCGTTGATTGTCAATCATTTTCTTAACATTGTATTACTTGGCAACAACGATCAATTCATCATTTCAAATTTAACAAAACAATTATTTGCCCCCAATATATAAAATTAAATTATAATCACATACGAAGAGATAAAATAAAAGTCGACAAACACCCTTTTCTCTGAGGTTTTCTCGAAAAAAAATCTATACCCAAATTTGACAAAAACTTTGAAATGATACTCGTAAATTCAATTCATGAAACCCCGTTTTAACCCGAGAGTTATTTATTTCTTATAAGGAGTTGGTCGGGGGGTGCGGTCTAATAAATACTAAATTTTAAAAAATAGTATTTTAAATTATTACGCCGACGTTTGGCAGGTCTTCGTCAGGGCTACAATACAATTTAAGAAATTTCAGGCGGATGTCAATAATTTGTATATAAATTACTAAACAGTAATTAATAAATTAATAATTTAATAGCGTTAATAAATAGATAACGGTGTAGAGATGGTTGGCCGTGATATAATATGAGAAGGAGCTGGTCTGGGGGTGCAGTCAAATAAATACTAAATTTTAAAAAATAGTATTTTTAATTATTACGCCGACGTTTCGACCCACATTCCAGGTCTTCATCAGGAATACAAAATATAAAAGGTACATGGTGAAAATAAAATAAATGAATTATAAGTAGATATTAAATAAGAAACAGTCCTCTGATAAAGAAATAATAAGATGATATATCTACATCTTTGATGTAATCTTATTATTTCTTTATCAGACAGTTGTTTCTTATTTAATATCTACTTACTATTCATTTATTTTATTTTCACCATGTACCTTTTATATTTTGTATTCCTGATGAAGACCTGGAATGTGGGTCGAAACGTCGGCGTAATAATTAAAAATACTATTTTTTAAAATTTAGTATTTATTTGACTGCACCCCCAGACCAGCTCCTTCTCATATTATATCACGGCCAACCATCTCTACACCGTTATCTATTTATTAACGCTATTAAATTATTAATTTATTAATTACTGTTTAGTAATTTATATACAAATTATTGACATCCGCCTGAAATTTCTTAAATAGCCTCCTCTCATCGTAACCTACTAATATTTTATTTACTAAAACTCTTGGAATTGAGGCGTTTTCAATCTGGAGACCGGCAAACTGTCTATTTAATTAGGTAGTAAGAACTCATAAATACTCATTTGCTTTCCACTTGGACCGTAAGATAATTTGATCGAAAAATCGAGGAGAAAGGTGACCTACAAAAATATTGGGCCGTTTGGCCTATATAACCTCGTCATTTTGACTATTTGGTGGTGTAAGTCATGCCAAACGGCTCATTATTTTTTAAGGCCACCTTTTTCCTCGACTTTGTTCTCAAAGTATCTTAGTAGATCCAAAGGAAATGGTATTTACTGATTTTTAGTTCCTAATTAAATAGAAAAAGTTGCCGAAAATTTTCGTTAGTCAAATATTTGTAGGTTACGATGAAATGAAGCTATTTAAGAAGTTTCAGGCGGATGTAAATAATTTATTACTCTCGAACTAAGTTGATAAGTTGTCACCCAGCTACTGATCCTCAATGATTCTTGGTTTTACTTAATGATGTGTTATAACAATTGAATATACAAGAAATAAGAAATTTTTTTAATGTCTTTTTTTATCTATGTTTGTAACTTTTTAAATATTCTTAATTAATTTTGATTAAGCAGTAGTAGATCCAGAATTTAATTTCGATTGGGGGGGGGGGAGGAGAAGGCTTCAGTCCGAAAACTTCATATACAGGGTATTTCAGGGTTAAGTGGCCATACTGCAAAAGTGAACTAAGTACCTCAAAACAAGAAAAAATTTCCTCTGAAGGTATGTCCGCAAACGCTTTCTTTAGGAGATATTCACATCTAAAGATTTTCCTTGTTATGAATTATTTACGTTATATGAAATAAATAAAACCTATTTATTTGTTCAAACTACTTTATTAATTAAATGTAAACATTAACATTCACATTAAATGTCGTTCAAAGTGAAGGTATGTCAAACGCTTTGCTTAAGAGATGGATTAGATAGAATACTAATATGGCCTTTTATCCGTAACTGTATAAAAACTATTGGTAAAATAAGGATTGGGAACTCTCAATAACATTTATCAGTTTGTAAGAGCCTTTCACAGAGTACTCATCATTATGCCGCAGTAAATATGCCAGGCGATTTCCGTATAGATGATTACCAAACAAGTCTATCTTTATCTCCACGTTCAATGAAATACAATGAAAATCTTTAGGTGTGTATTATCTCCTAAACAAAGCGTCAGCGGACATACTTTCAGAGGATTTTATTTCCTTGTTTTGAGGTCCTTAATTCATATTTTCAGTTTGGCCACTTAACCCTGATATAAAACGATTATTACTTTTGAAGAAAAAGAAAAGAAATTAACTACATATATGTAAAAGTTTTTAAGTAATTCTTGAAGTCCTATTAAAGGTAATTACACGAACATCAATACTTTTAGAGATATTTTTTTAATATTTTATTTATAAGACATGGTTATATTTTACCACTTTGGAGGAAGCCTCCACTTCACCTTAAAGATCTGGTTGTTTGATTAAGTATTTCGTTTTAATTCGTCATATAAAAGGCAATACTTAAGTGTTTATATATTGATAGTTTCAATAACCAACTTCTTAATGTATAAAATTATAACAGAGTTAATTATTATTTTCTTGTATCCAATTTTTGCCATATTTGTATTAATTGAAACAATGTCTTGTTGCTTCAACATATGTTTTATGTAAGTTAAAACCATCAGTAGCTGACTTTATACCAATACGTTACATCCTTCTCGAAAAACAGGAATAATATTATTTTTAGTTTCTATATTTTCTCTTTGTATATTTGTCTGCTTTACTTTAGTCTTGCTGGAAATCGCAACTGAAATAATGAATGGCAAATTAGAGAGGTCCCTCTGAGTCTATTTAGTGTCCCAGGAACAACTATCTGTCAGTAAGAGCACCATACCTTATGTTTGCCTTTTTCTCTCTAACTACTCCGATTTATCCCAAAATTTTCGTTTGATTGGTTTTAAATTATGTTTTATCTGTTTTTAATTTATGTTGATGAAGGAATTGGATATTTAATGGGACCTTATAGTGGGCTGTTTCGCTAGTTGCTTACAAGCTTGTAATCTCATAAATTCTAAGAGATATACTTAATATAACCGTTCACTATTACCTGGTTAAAAAAAATTGCTAATGATTTGGATTAAATATAAAGCAAAAACAGTTTTTCCTATTGCCAATAACAGATTCTTGACAGTGATCAGCATTTATTGATAAATTTAAGTCGGGAAATGCAAGAAGTTAGTTTTATAATAATTTTTTTCAATTTTTTTATTTATTCATGATATTTACAACTGTATAAATAAATAAAATACATTTAGTAAATTTGATAACAGAAAATAATAACATGAAATCACTTGTTGAGAAACTATCCACTGGTAGCACTCTAAAAAGAAAATGTATTTACAATAAGAGATCTCGAGGCCATCTTCTTTTCAGACCCCTCGGAGGGTTATCAGGATCAGAAGAGGAAGCAAGGTTAGAGACGAGAGGATTCGGATGGTTCTGAAGTTTATTAAGGAAGGATTGGTATCTGGATTGGGCCAAATCAGAAACATAAGGAACATTAAGGTCATTATGGATTATTTTATTGGTGACAAAGTAAGGAGCATTGAGGATTTGCCGAAGGATTTTGGATTGTAAGTATTGGATACGAGAGGAATTTGATGGCTTAGTGGAGCCCCAAAGCTCAACTCCGTAAGTCCAAATAGGTCTTATTGAAGTCATGTATATGAGTCTTTTGTAATTAACTGGAAGCTTAGAGCTTTTGTCTAGTAAGTGTTGGAGTAGTCGGAAACGTCGAGCGGTTTCTTGTCGTTTCAGTCTTGTATGAGGATTCCAAGTTAGACGTTTGTCCAAGTGGAGTCCAAGGTATCAGATTTGTTCAACAGGGATAAGTGGGGTATTATTAAAGGATACTGTGGGACATGAGGTCATAGGCTTACGTCGAGGGGTAAAGGTGATTTGATGGGATTTGTTAGAATTTATTTTAATCCTCCAGTTTTGACACCATTCTTCAAGGCTTGTGATGTGTGATTGAAGAGTTTGGGATGCAATGGTTGGGTCATTATTAACGGATAGGACTCATGTATCATCGGCATACATGGTAATAATAGTGTTAGGATGTCAGTTGTATAAACTGTGTAAAGGATAGGACCAAGGATACTACCTTGAGGAACACCAGCGGACTGAGAAAAGAGGAATGAATAAGTATTATTGTGATTTACTTTGAAGTATCTATCAGTTAGATAGGAACGGATAATGAGGAAGTATGTAGGATGTAGGAATTTACAGAGTTTGTAAAGTAGTCCCGGGTGCCAGACTCGATCAAAAGCCTGTTCTACATCGAGAAAGACTCCCGTGCAGTACTTTCCGCGCTCTAACGCAGAGGAGACAACATCCACCACATAATGGCATTGCTGGATAGTGGAATGGGATCTGAGGAATCCAAAATGGTGATCTGGGGTTATGTGATTAGAATCTAGGATTGGGTACAGGCGTTTTAGGGTGAGTTTTCTAGGACTTTGGCCATGATAGGTAAAAGAGAGATAGGACAGTAAGAGGATGGGTATTCTGGTGGCTTTTTGGGTTTATGTATCATTTTGATAATGGATAGTTTCCAAGGGTCCGGAAAATATGTGGATCGGAGTACAATTATAATAATTTAAAGTTAATTTTTGTTAATCTTAAAATGAAGAATATGAAATTTCGCTGAAGTACATCCTTGTTCTCATCCCTGCCAGCTATTGGTACAACAAAACTATTCTCTTAATATTAATTTTTTAAAATTGAGATAAATGTTTCATGGATTTGAAATATGTCTTGTTAAGGTGAGAAGTAGTTCTATTAGACGAATCCAAGAAAAATACTAAAACAATAATATTTAAGTTTTTACATCTAAAAATTCAAAGAAATTCCCTTAAACATGTGAGCTACTTGTGCTTTTATCATAAAATATTTTTGGTAAATTTAAAAAAAAATTATTATTGTTAATATTTTCATTAAAGCAAGGTGATATTTTCAGAACACCCTGAGGAATTTATAGTGCCTGATGAAGAACCAGAAGAGATGGAGGAGAGGCGTTCTTCCACTCGTGTTCGTGGCTCTTCTATAGCGAGGGGAAGCAAAGGGAGGTTGTCTATCCAGCAAGATCTTGATGAACCTGGTAATATGGAGAGGTGTAAATATGGTTATATTTTGTTTTTATCTTTTTTCCTCTGTTTGTCAAATGATTTTCATTTCTTTTTTTTTTTTTTTTTTTTTAGTGTATTGACTTAGTATATATTGAATAATGTTATCAATAATGAAATTTTGGAAACAGTATATGTAATTTTTTTTTAAAAATTTATTTATGCAGAAATATTACAACCCGTCACAATTAAGGACATTTATAATAGTGTTGAGAGAGCACATTCACACTCTATTTACAATAAATAATACAGAAAATTAATAATACGAAAAGTAAATGTATATAAACTAAACTAAACAAAAATAAATTAAACTAATCATAATAACTACCTAAATACACACATGCTTCTATACAATAACTAAAAAACATTCATTCACCCAAGATCTGCGAGCCAAGCCTTTCTCCCCACCCGTGGAAGGAAAGGCAGAACTCTAGGAGATTCCAGTACCTCTTACTCAGTCGCATTACTGGTATTAAGGACCAGTAGGGGCTGAGCAGAGGTGCAATAATCACACATACATGGCTTGAGTAGAGAATCTGGCCATTGCCAAAACTCTAATGTATACTTATTCACAAAAAGTCTCTGGGTCACTGCTGCTTCAACCTTCTAGGAGGATTGTAGAAATGGGTAGAGCTAGAAAGGGATTATGCAAGAGGATTTGGATGATTTGTAAGGTTCTGATGAAATGTTGAGAATTTTCCTGGGATAAGATCTAAGACAATTGGGATATTAAGGTTATGGTGTATGGTTTTGTTGATTATATAGAATGGAACATCAACTATTGTTCGAAGAACTTTTTTAGAATGAAAGATTTGGACGCGTCTGATGTTAAAAAATCTTGCTGTCCTCCACTATTCAAGTCCGTATGTCTATATAGGATTTTCTTTTAGATAAGTAATTTGTTTTCAATAGAAAGTTTAGATTTTCAGTTCAGTAGCCTGTATAGTTGGTCGTATCGTCGGTTATGTTCTTCTCTTGGTCTAAAATAAAGCCAATATACCGGACTGTGTCTGAGAAAGGAAGCTGAGTGGAATTAAAGTGTACTGGTAGACAGGAGTTGCGTCAAAGAGTAAACGTAATATGTTGGCATTTGGATTCATTCACTTTAATACTCCAGTTATTATGCCAGTGCTTAATCAAGGAAATTTGCCTTTGCAGATTTGAGGATGCTATTTCAGGATTAGAGTTGGATGATAAGGTTGGGATGTCATCAGCAAATGTTGCAAGGAAGGTGTTGGGATGAACAGGGATGTCAGCAATAAAGAGGATGTAAAGCACTGGACCCAAGACGCTGCCTTGGAGAACACTGGCTTCACCGGGATGTATATTGGAAAATTCTGTTCCGCAGCGAACTCGAAAGGAGCGGTTAGAGAGGTAGGATCGGAGGACTAGGTACAAGGTACTGAGGTAAATGGATTTTAAGCTTGAAGAGCAATCCAGCGTGCCATACCCAGTCAAATGTCCAGATATGCACCAGAACAGTATTCCTTGTTTTGTAGGGCTGAGGAAATATGATCAATAATTCGGAGTCCTTGTTGAACAGTAGAATGTTGAGAGCGAAAACCAAACTGATGGGAAGGGATATTTTGGGATTCTATAATGGGTAGGATTCTTTTCAAAAGGATATTTTCAAAGAATTGGGAAAAGGCTAATTGGTCTGTAGGATGTCAAGCTGTTGGGAGATCTGCCTGGTTTTGGGAATAGGATAACAGTAGAATGGTTACATAATAGAGGGAAATGGGTGGTGCGTTGGATGCAATTATAGATATATGTAAGGAATATGACTGCTTCGGATGGAAGTTGTTGAAAGATCTGGGGAGTAATAATAATAATAATACTTTATTTATTCTGGGACGAGTCCCTTTAGAATAATACAGAAAGACATAAATATGGGCTAAGGAGCCTCTAAAGGATCTACCGAAGGTAAAACGCTCATTATCCGGAGGTAAACTAGTCCCCCGTTCGGGTCTCCGGGTGGGGACTGCTTTAGGGGATTCATGGCGCAAGTTGAAATATAGGAATTTAAATTTTTTTTTTTTAAATTTCTTTATTGAGTATTATAACAATCTGTCTGTTGGACATTGGTTATAGTGAGGTAGGATGACATTCACACCATATGTACAAAAAAATAAAATAAATAGAACAAAATAATAATCAAAAGTATATACAATAGACAATAAAATAAAATAACCTAAAAAAATAAGAAAATTAAAACTAAGGGAAAAAAAACAAAAAAAAAAAAAAAAACACATGCATACCTATATACAATCAGGCGAGGGAACTCCAGGAGAACCCTGCGCTACTCTCCCAACCGCGTCACTGGTACTAAAGCCAGCGGAGATTGGTCGAGAGCACTTTAGCCACATACACACAAAGGAATTTAAATATTGGTACTTAGAACGTAAGGAGTTTAAACACAGCAGGGGGGCTAAAATCGGTCGCGAATGAGGTAAATGGGTACAATTTGGATGTCGTGGCTCTGCAAGAGGTTCGTTGGCCAGGGGAAGGCTCGATGAGGGAAGGAAAGTACACTATTTGGTATGGAGGAAGCGGGAATCATTGTTTAGGTACCGGGTTTCTAATTAGGAGTAGATTACTATCCGCTTTGAGGGACGTACAATTCTTTAGTGATAGAATTTCGGTAGCTATATTTCAGGGACGTTGGTTTAAAATCGCATTAATAAATATACATTGTCCGACCGAAGACAGTGACGATGAAGTCAAAAGTGAATTTTACGATAAACTCGAATGGGTTTATGATAAACTACCGCGAAACTACATGAAAATAATTGTAAGTGACGCGAACGCAAAAGTAGGAAGGGAAGAAGTTTATATTCCGACGATTGGTAAAGAAAGATTGCACGAATATAGTAATGATAATGGCATCCGTCTGATAAACTTTGCCATCTCGAAAAACCTGATAATTAAAAGTACGATGTTTAAACATAAGGATATTCATAAATATACTTGGACATCACCGGATTCGCAAACACAAAATCAAATCGATCATGTCTTGATACAACATAACTGGCAAAGCAGTATAATTAATGTACAGTCTTATCGCGGAGCAGAATGTGGGTCGGATCATGAATTAGTAATCGCGAAACTTCGACAAAAACTTAATGTAAAAAAGAGAAAAGAAAACCGTTTCGATTTTGAGAATTTTAATTTGGAAAAATTAAAAAATCCATCAATTAGAACCCAATTCGAGCTAGATGTTAAGAATAGGTTTGAAGCTTTAGAGCTTCCTGACGAGGACCACGAGGATATTGACAAGTTATGGATAGAGATCAGGTATAATATTAAAGCGGTCGGTAACTCGTGTCTAGGAAAAAAGGAGAATAAGAATAACAAACCGTGGTTTGATGAAGATTGCTTAAACATGTGCGAAAAAAGAAAAGCCGCTATATTAAAAACTCTAAATAATCCTAGCGAAGACAATCTGGAATACTTCCGAACCTCAAAGAACGAAACGACAAAATTGCTCAAAAATAAAAAAAGGGAGTATCTTAAAAATAAAATAATTGAAATAGAATCGAGAAGAACGTAAGAGACATGTACAAAGGTATAAACAGATCACGAAAATGTGTAGGGCCCGTAATGTCTGGAATCAGGGATGATAATAACAATATTCTGACTGATCCGGTTGACATATTGAATAAGTTTAAAGACCACTTTGACAATATTTTAACTACGGGAAATTATGATCTGTATCCTCCTTCTGAGTACCAGAGTGCCGAACCGTTAATAGAAGGACCAAGTAAAGAGGAAGTTGAAGTAGCTATCGGAAAATTAAAATCTTATAAAGCGGCGGGAACCGATAATATTCCTACTGAACTAATTGCGGGGAAGCTGGAGTTTCTAAAATACACCGGCTGGTTAAAAAGATCTGGGTGAATGAGAAATTACCTGAAGAATGGAAAGAATCTATTCTTATTCCGATTCACAAAAAGGGCCCGAGGACGGATTGTAATAACTATCGAGGAATTTCACTCCTTCCGGTATGTTATAAAATATTCACTTTAATCTTAACAAGTCGAATCACGGAATACGCCGAGGAAATTATCGGAGACTACCAATGCAGATTTAGACGGAATCGTTAAACTATTGATCAAATATTTTCTTTACGGCAAATATTAGAGAAAAAATTGGAGTACAACGGTATTGTTCACCAGCTGTATATAGATTTTAAAAAGGCTTACGATTCTATTGACCGCCAGAAACTGTATAATATTCTAATCGAGCAGGGGATTCCAAAAAAACTAGTAAATCTAGTCAGGATATGCTTGACAGAGACACTCAATAAAGAATCGGTAATAATCTGTCAGAAAAATTTGAGGTTCGCTCGGGTTTAAAACAGGGGGATTCCCTTTCGCCTGTACTGTTCAATTTGGCATTAGAACATGCCATTAGGGAGGTAATGCGTACCGAGATAGGGTTGGATCTGGGTGGGACAACATCCGTGCTGGGCTATGCTGATGATCTGGTACTGTTAAGCGAAGACGTTGAAACTATAAAACTAAATACGACAACGTTAATGAAAGCCGGTAAAGAACTAGAACTCGAAATAAACGTGGATAAAACAAAATATATGGTTAGCTTCAAAAATGGCGATACTACTGGTGACATCGATATAGATGGTAATATGTTTGAACAGGTAGATAAATTTAGGTATCTAGGTTCTACGATAACTAGAAAAAATGAAATTGAAGAAGAGATTAAGGTTAGACTGAAGGTGGGAAATGCTTGTTATTTTTCTGTGACAAAACTACTCAGTTTGCGCCTCTTGTCCCGGAACTTAAAAATTAGAATCTATAAAACAATTATCTTGCCTACAGTTCTTTATGGATCCGAAACTTGGCCGCTTACATTAAGGGATGAGCAGCGTCTTAAGATTTTTGAAAATAAAGTATTGCGTAGAATATTCGGACCGAAGAAGGATGAGTTAACCGGAGAGTTCAGACGGTTACACAACGCCGAATTGCGTGAACTGTATCCGGGTAATATAATTGACGTAATTTTGTCGCGGCGAATCAAATGGGCTTGTAAAGTTGTTGGGCTTAGTAATGAGAAAATTCCTAAAAGATTAATATTTGCTGTGCGGAATGGTAAGCGTCCGAGGGGTAGACCGAAGCGGAGGTGGGAAGATTGCATTAAAGCCGATCTGAAGGGACTGGGTTTGGACGGCGAACGGTGGAGGGAGGTGTGTAATAAGCGATTGGTGGTGTCGGCATCGAACCTTCGGGTTCGCTAAGCCTTTTAATAAAATATTTTGACTGACCACCTCAGCCATCCTTCTCTTCAATTATTCACTACAGTCAGCCATCAACCCACAATAATTTATTTTTAGTTGGAAATCTTATAGAAATGTACCTGTGTTATAAAGGCTGCCCCCGTTCGATTCACAATAACTATGTTGAGTTTTTACACATAATATAAACTACTGTCATTTTTTTGGTGGGGGAAGGTTCATCACCCTTTCAATCAAAATGGAAAGTCAGCTCCTAAGATATACAGTAAACAGATATATAATAATACCATTGAGATGGTCGAGTGTGTTAAAACGTAAACTTTCCACTCTGGCCAGAATAGGTTCGGTTGTCCCTCTAGAACAAGTTCTCGTATGCCAGCGAGGTAGGGATATCAATAAAAAAATATATAATAATATTTTCTTTTGAAATAATTTAATACTTTTAATTTTTTTTTTTATCTTGGATATAGAAAAAACAAGGCTTACAACGATGGCCAGTCTCTCAAGGGAAAGCCAGCGAAGAATAAGCCTTAGCGCTATTGTTTCAAAAAGGCCACAGTTTCCAAAAGCTGAAGATGAGCATGTAAATTTTGTTGCATTTTATTATTTATTTTAATGTATAGAAATAATTAAATTGATTTAAACATTATTTTTACAGGAATTTTTGAAAGAAATACTGCTTATACAGAGACATGAAAGGGCGAGATTTGGCAGGTTAAGAACTACTAGAGGTAAGCAAACACATTTTATATAGTTTAAATAAAGTTTGATTTAGTTAAAAATATTAATTAAAAAAAAATTCTCAATCATAAGACTTAGCCTTCAAAATTTAATTTGTAATTTGCAATAATTTCAACTTTTTGTCTAATGAGGTTAATAAATATTTTTTAATGATATCATATTTTTCTTTCAATTTAAGTAGTTAAGAAGTTAAATTAAGATAGTAAAAAAATATGTTTCAACTAGAAAAATTTAATTTTTTTCGAAAGTTAAAATAAATTTTATATGGTTAATAAATGTTGGTATAGTTGGCATCACTGAATACAAAGAAATGATAAGCGCTTGCTTGTGTGTTTCGTCACTTTTCAAAAATATAAATTTATGTTATAATTTGTAAGTCTTTATGTAATTATTATATAATTTTACTATATTTTATATGCCATTTGTATTCATACACCATTGAATTGAGTAAATAAGTCATATTGAAAGATATCCAGGTTTTATTTATTAATTAGTCATTATTTGTAGACAAACGAATATATTTTTTTTATTAATTATTAGAATTTTAAATAGTTTTTTTTTTTTGAAACATAGATTATTTAATATCCTCTTAATTTTGAAGACAGTGAAAATCAATTTTTATTTATTTATTATATTTTTTCTTTAGAGAAAGAAAAAATACGAATAAACAATGACAAAGCATATCATATTTATAAAGAGATTCCTGAAGATGTTTCTTTTAAAGCTGCTGAAACTATTCAAAGTTATTATATGACATATAAAAACAGGCAATGGAGAAAATATTTAAATACCTATGAAGGCTTGAAATATGGTGAGTGCATTCTGATTAAATTATTAGTTTATGAAACATAAATAAATTACATAGTAAGTTTAGTTAGTAAAAGTAATTCATTGGGATTAGAGCTATGTCAAGGGTGAATCAGATTTAAGGTCCTCTTCTTTGGTGGTGTAGTTGATGGCCTCTATTCACTCCTTCGTGTGACATTGAGTGAAGGAATGAGAAGAATTCATAGTATAAGAATGTGCGGTTGCACTATGAATTGTACTCAATTGTGCAGTGGACAAGTTGTTTATTGAAAAGTATCAAATCGATAAACAATTGACGAAAAAGGTACAGAACAAAGAAAGGAAGCCTGAAAAAGTGGCCGGTAGGTGGCAGCAGCCAGACGTGGAGGAAGAAAGAAGAACTCACTTGAGGCATGGACATGGAGAGATGGCTACATGATGGCTGAAGAGAAGCCCATTCCACTGAAGATTAAGATCAACTCATTTATTAAATTTATTCATTCATTCATTCATTATTGGCACAACAATTTCCTTTGCCCAATCATACCTGTTGGCTGCGCACCTGATGGATATGCCGTTTTTTCTCAAGTCTTCTTTCACGTTATCTATCCATCTTGCCTTCGGTCTTTCCCTAGACCTATCTCCCTCTGGCTTCCTATGATAGAGCCTTCTCGCTGTCCTCGCTTCATCCATTCTCAGAACATGTCCTAACCATTTGAGCGAAAGTATACCTCCTTGTTTGTTCTCTAGTGGGGAATTCCTTCCTCCAGTTTATGTCCTATTATCCGTCTTAGTATTTTCCTTTCAAACCGATCTATTCGTTCAGCAGATGCCTTTGTTAGAGTCCATGTTTCACACGCATATGTTGTAACTGGCCGAATAATCATTTTGTATATCATAAACTTCGTTGCACGACTTAACAATCTACTTTTCAGAAGGCTCACTAGAGAAAAGTACGCTCTGTTGGCAGCCATTATTCTAGCTCCTATCTCCTCCTCTTCGTTATTGCTGTTGTTAATTATGGACCCGAGGTAGGTGAAGCTTGATACAGCTTGAAAAGTATGGTTTCCCAAGACAGTGCTGTGGTGGATGGACAAGCTTTCTAATAAATTAAATTGATTACAGTTGTGGAAATAAATTATTTCGTTATACAGGAGTGGATAGTCCTTTTATTTAGTTGTCCTATATGTCTCATAATTGAAGAATAACAAACCAGGTGTGTCAATTCATTTAAAGTGTATTTATTCAGTCCCACATTTCATATATAAATATATATTTTCTTATTATTTCTTGTCACTCAGTGTCACAAAAGCATTAGGTTCCCAAATTCCTAACAACAGTTGTACATCCTCAAAAAGTTTATATCCAGTGCCGGGGTTTTGTTTTATGAAAATTAAATTCACGAGTGTAAATAACCTAGACCCCTGACAAACAGGTTATTTATAGTGGCAAGGACTTCAAGATCAAAAAGAATATGTTCAACCCATGAATTCTTTGTGGATTTAGGATATCTTAGTATTTATTTGTTATATACCAGCTACTTCTATTGAAAACTACCTCAGACTGGGAGTTAGGACATAAATATATTTCAATTTAGCTCACCATTGAATTTGTTATAAGAATTTAATTTGGGAAAAAAATTTAAATAGCAAATTATTAAGTAGTAGATCAGAAATTATTTATTTTAACACTGCTCTTTCTCCCTGATACAGTCAGCTGTTATTTTAGTGAAATTCTGACCAGTGGGACAGTTGATACTTTTTGCAAAACCGTGACTGAAATTTCTAATAAGTCTTCTCCAACCTGGGAGTGTCCAGATTTCTTATACAATAATATGTTAATGACAGTTATATTCATAAATAATTAACCCTTAATATGGTGGCTGGACCAAGATCACTTCAATCATACTGTAAATGGATTTCTGAAACACAGATTATAACTGATTATAGACAGCCAACTGATTCCAATGGCAATTTGAAAAAAAGCAGCACAGTTGTGTTATGTCTTTAGATCAATTGCGTTTAGGTGTATTTTTTAAGTACACCACACAAATCTATGACCACAGCATTTTCTAAATAAAATAAAAATAAAAATATGTATGGTATTTTTAACAATACTAATTAAATTATAACTATTTCCAGCTCTATTTTTTTCTAAATGTTACCAATTTTCATAAAAAAGATCTAGTGTAATAGCGGTGCGCATATCACAACTTTCACTTACCACCCTCTTCTTATCAAAAATAAGTATTTTCAGACAAAGGAGAAGTGAAAGTAAAAATAAAAATTATAAACGCTATATTGATTTTTATTTCATTGTGGATATTTTTATTTGTTTAAGTACCCTCATATATTTAAATTTTAATATTTATATCACTGTAATCTATGCATTTAAATATTAAATAATACCAAAGAAAACATTTAGGAAAACCGCATATGTATATGTACATACTATTGTCAGAGTCCGTATTATATTAAGCTCTTGTTACTATGGAAACTTGTTATAATCATTCAGGCGAGCTCGGGTACGCTCGTATTTCTTTGGTTCGTCCATATCAACCATTATCCGTTACGATCTTTTATTTCTCCTTTAGTTAATTATCAAATTCTTTCATATTTTATATTTAACTATTTTTTATATTAGAGATCAATGTGAAATGGTTAATTGTAACAAATAAAAAAAATTAAAGGTACTGTAAAGGAAGCTAATATTGAAAATTATCTATTTAAGCCCTATTAGAGAATATCAATCAGAATAAAACCTACATTATATTTAAAACTGATTAATTGTATACTGATATAATGAATTTAATCTAAACCGTTGGAGCCGTTTTCGAGAAAATAGTAAAAATGTGTTTCATCGATGATATAAAGTGCCACTTCCTGTTTACCGATTTTGACAAAAAAAGTTGCTGTAACATCTCAGGTATATACAAACCTTAAATACGCAATATCACTTTCATTCGTTTTTGAGCTGGACCTGTCACATACAGACACACACACTCTCACATACACACACAGACCATTTTGCAGGACTTGATTATTTGGATCTCGGAGACCTCAAAACATGTATTTCCATTGAAAACTCAGATTAGAAAATGTTCACGATTGCAATACTCTCCCTTACTATATAATTCACATGTAGGTAAGTTGAAAGTAAAAAAAAAATATATATATATATGTATATATAAAATGTAATGTCTAATCGAAATAGAAATTATTTATTGAGGATGACAAATAATGAGGATATGCAGCCTTAATATGGTTAATCAGGCGTTCTAATGTTTTACCTCAAGCGTGTGGGTCATTGTCAGGGGTAAATAAAAAATATATAAATATAATTATGTAAATAAGGCTAGATTAAAGATGGAAAGTACACATGAAATAAACATATTAGTAGGGTCATTCCATTTCAATACAACACAAGGTCTGACCTCACCATCTCAAAGTATCTAATAGTACAACTGCGCCTAATTTCAAGAAAATTAGTGTTGAGTTTCAGACCTTGTGTTTAACTGACATGGAATCACCCAGTAATAAAAACATAAAAGTGTGCCAAGAAAAAAATTAAATAAATAACATATGTAGATATATAGATATAAAATAACTTTATTCTGGGATATAGGTCCCTTGGTTGCCGGGCAACAGCGGTGCTTTGCACACACGTTAGTCTATTTGACCACCCTGCCTCTAGAGGGTACTCGCGAACTTGCCAGGGAGTGTGTTGTGTCGAAAGATTCTATTAGTCGCCATGGGGAAGGTGAAAAAGAGTAATAGACTGGTCCCTCACGAACTTACTTCTCAGCAATCAGCTATGAGATTAGAAATTTGTGAAAATTCATTTTAAAACCCTTCTGATATGAGACTTCTGCCTCATCTACCATATAGTCCAGACCTCGCACCATCTAATTATTACTTATGCAGATCCATGGCCCATTTTCTTGAGCGATTGGCTAGCAGATGGCTAATGACGGTAGATAAAAATGGACTATACTTCGAGCATTAATTGTATTTTATATCAAAGAAATGATAATATAAATATTTGGTTGAAAAACGGTTAATTTTTTTTTTTTTTTTATGTACCCTATCAGTATGCTAACATACGGAAACTAAACAAGTGATATTTTCTAATAGGTACATTGATGGCATCGTACCGAGACAGAACTGTTATAAATGAAATAAAATCATTATTAGAAGACAGGAAACAATTACAGAAAATATTAGAATTAGAATTAGAAAAGAAAGAACAGGATATAAGCAAGGAAATCCAACACATGAAGAAATATGAGATCATGGAGGACATGGTGATTGAACTTAGGTATTTATAATTCTCGTTTATTCAGGCTTCTAATCACCAGTTTTCCAAGATATGGTGTTGTATTTAATAACACAGCATAATTTGGTCATTAATAAGGCCCTAAACCTTATGGCTCTATCTTAGTTTCATTCATAATTTTGTCATTAATAAGGTCCTAAACCTTATGGCCCTATCTTAGTTTCATTCATAATTTTGTCATTAATAAGGCCCTAAACCTTATGGCCCTATCTTAGTTTCATTCAAAATTTTGTCATTAATAAGGCCCTAAACGTTATGGCCCTATCTTAGTTTCATTAATTTTTTTGGTATCGTACTAGGGGAAACTGGAACTGGGTAGATTGTTGTACATTTATTATTTTTATAATTTCAAAAACAAAACCTTTATAATACTAAATTTAGTTTAATAAAAATTAGAATTTTTCATATTTGGTTAATGTTAATTATTATTGTTTCTTAAAAAATCAATTTTTACTATTATTTAAATTTCACTAAATATAGGAAAAATCACCAAAATATTAAAAGTTAATGCTAAAAATATTTTTTTTAAATATCATTATAATTGATCTCTTAACCTTTTAATTTTATTTCACACTTAGATTGATAATAAATATTTTTTTGAGTTAAATTCAGAGAGTAGTGTAAGGAGGTAGTGGCCTCATCGCCTAGTCGTAGCATTGCAAATAACCACTGGCCCTCCAAGTTGGGGGAACAGTACACTGACACTCACACATCTACACTAATTACAGCACACTACACTCACCCCCACACTATATACTAAGGTCACATACATTACACACCCTAGGGTCACCTCCCCTAGGTAGTCTCCTCGCACGGGGGTGCAGGTATACAAGCACCAACGTGGCAGTCCCACCAGTATACTAGGGTAAGGAGTGAGAGTTAGAAGCCCCACTACCTGAAGCTTATGTTTCACCTAAACCAAAGTCAGCCTCGGATATCGATCGTCACAAACGGAAACAACCTAGCAATCCTTATAGGACTTTTAATCTCGGATACTGGAACGTTCTTTCATTCTATAGACCCAGAGCACTGAAACTGCTCCTTGATCAAATCGACCATTTCAAACTGGACATAGTTGCCATCCAGGAGATCAGATGGATTGGCCAGGATACTCTTGAAAATAGGCGACACACCATATATTATAGCTGCAGTGATACCTTCCACGAATATGGAGTAGGATTTGTTGTTAGAGGGCAATATAGGCAACTAGTCATTGGATTTAAGCCTGTAAACCCCCGTATCTGTGTGCTAAGGATTCATGGAAAGTTTTATAATTACAGTATTATTAGTGTGCATGCTCCGACAGAAACTTCGAGTGAGGAAGATAAGGATGCCTTTTATGAACAACTCAAACGAACTCATGATCAGTGCCCAAGGTATGATACGAAAATAATTGCTGGAGACTGTAATGCGAAAATAGGTAAAGAAGAGGTATGCATCCCAACCATCGGCAAACATAGTCTCCATGATCAATCTAATGATAATGAAACTAGGCTTATTAACTTTGCTATCTCCAGGGACATGATCGTTGGAAGTACTCTTTTCACACACAAGGATATTCATAAAGGCACCTGGACAACACCAGATAGGGAACACGTTAATCAAATAGATCTTATCCTTGTTGGTAAAAGGCACAAGTCCAGCTTCCAAAACGTGAGAACATTTCGAAGCGTCAATGTGGATTCCGACTACTTTTGTGCATTGTCCACATTACTCCTGGGATCTCCTTCAAAAGGTCTGGAGGACCAGTAATAAAATCTAAGCACTATAACCTTGGAAAGCTGCAGGAGCCAGATGTGAAACAGCTGTACACTGAGCAACTAGATGAGAATCTCTGTGCTCAGGTCGTAAATACGGAAAACATAGAATCCCTCTGGTTCAGCTTTGTGACCATAATGCAAGAAATTGCTAATAATGTACTAGGACTGAGAGAAAAGGAGATAAGGACACTATAGTTTTACGGAGAATATGAGGCAGCCACTAATATGAAGAATGTAGCATACAAGAATATGTTGAGAAAGAGGACTCGGAGAGCTGTCGAGGAATATCAAAAGAAGAGGAGGGAGGAAAAGCTACTTCATTACAGAAAGAAAAGACAGAGAGAGAAGGATGAATTGGAGAGGGCTGAAAAACACTGAAAGGAGAAAAAATCTAGGGACTTTTTCAAGATCATCAGTAGGAAGAGAAGACCTCAAAGAAAAGTACCTGAAACTTGTAGAGACAAGGATGGGAATATAGTGGCCTGCAAGGGTAATGTCTTATTGTTATGGAAAAGCCATTTTGATGAGCTTCTCAACTCAGCCCCCTGTGGAACAGACACTGGATCCGAAACAAGACTTGTTACTGAATGTCAGGAACCAGGGATCAGACCTTGAACCACCTGATGATGGAGAAAGAATGGATGCCATTAATCGGTTAAAGAATAATAATGCACCTGAAGCTGATGACCTGCCTGCTGAACTCTTCGGGAACGGAGGTGAGGAACTGATTAAAAGGTTCCAGAATCTAGTCTTGCCCATTTGGGAGGAAGAGGTTTTGCCGGAAGACTAGAAAAAATCGGTTATATGTCCTATCTTCAACTCAAACTCCAGTGTAAAAATTACAGGGGTATCTCTCTTCTCTCTTCTGGATATAACATTTTATCTGACATCCTGTTCCATCGTCTTCTACCCTTTGCAGAGCAGAAGCTTGATCCCTACCAATGTGGATTTAGACAAGGAAGATCTACGACAGACCAAATATTCTGCCTCAGATCAATCCTAGAGAGAGGATCTTTTCGTTGACTTCAAGGCAGCTTACGATAGCATTATCCGGGAAGAACTATACAAGGCACTTGAAGAATTCAATATCTCTGATAAGCTATTATGACTGATAAAGCTGACCATAAGAGATGTAAAGTGTACTGTCGAAGGACAGCAGAGTTCTCAGCAAAAGGACTTCGGCAAAGGTGATGCGTTACCATGCCTTCTGTTTAACATGGCACTTAAGAAGGCAGTGAGGAATTCTGGTCTGCAAACTAATGGGACTATTTACAATCGGATGGTTCAGCTATTAGCCTATGTGGATGATGTGGACATCGTGGGGCGATCATTGCAGTCTGTAATAGAGGGAGCTTTAGCTTTGTTGGAAGCCGCCAGAGCACTTGGGTTAGAAGTGAATGAAGGAAAAACTAAATATATGGCCACAGGAGAAGTCCCTCGACCAGGCGAGACCATCAAAATTGGCTTTGAGAAAGTTCAAGTATTTGGGGTCACTGGTAACACCTGAGGTCGAGGTCAAGAAAAGAATATTGATGGCTAACAAGTGTTACTTTGCCCTTTACAAGGAATGCATCTCTCACCTTCTATCCCGACAGAACAAGTTACATCTCTACAAAATATTAATCCGCCCAGTACTGCTATATGCATCAGAAACATGAACGACAACTAAAAGAATTGAGCAAGACCTCCCTTATAATCTTTGAGAGAAAAATTCTTCAAAGAGTATTACAGATCGATGGAAACTGTAGAAGGTGGACAAATGCCAAAATTTACTTGATTTTTAACGATCAAGAAGTCGTTCTAAGGATGAAGCTTGGAAGGCTGAGATGGGCTGGCCACGTGGCAAGGATGGAGAATGAAGCAATCCCCAAGATGATCCTGACAGAACCTCTCTACGCCACAACAAGAAGAAGAAAGACACCAAAACTAAGATGGTCAGATGGTGTGGCAAGAGATTCGATGTCTTGGGAGTCAGGAGTTGGATGATGGCTGCACAGAATAGAAATGACTGTAGGAAGCTGGTGAAGGAGGCTAAGACTCGTCCCTGACTTGTAACATTGTGATAGATAGATAGCTAGATTCGGGTATATTATATTATAGCTAGATTGAGTCCTCTAAATTCACTTTATCTGCATTAGGGCTGTACTAATTTCAAAATAAAGAAATGTCTAATTTTAAAATAGTCAATTTAACCTTCGTTGATCCAGAGCTTTCATAAGATCATGGTATGATTATACAAAGCAGTTTGGTTACACCGAGGTTCCTGAATGGCCTGGAGAAGAAGAAGTCATTCCTCCAGCTAGAGTACTTGGTATTCCAGAAGGTAATGGATTTATATATTGTTGTATATTAAACTTAATTTGAACCATCAATGCAACATTTTATTATTCCGAATCTTAAATTGTTTTAATTTATAACCATATTTATAGTGTTTCTGATGAATCTTCTCTCCTCCTATAACAGGTGTACCAAAATCTTATATTAATACTAATTTCCCTGAAATGAATTATGCGAAGATTGGCCAAATTCCGACTTTGCCATTGGTTGGTTCAGAGCTCATTACTGCTGGCTTTTGGATATCAGTCGATCAATATGCTCCAGCCGCTGAATTGGCACGGGCTATTCTCGCTAAAGGTCCTAATAAAGAAGATGACGAAAAAAATGCTCAAGAAAAGGCAAGTGTATTGAAACAAATTACACGTGTAATATTCTTAATTTAATATAATATTTTTTTTATTAATTCAATACAAACATTTAGATGGATTTTCATTGAATAAATACTGTAATTTGAAATTGAATTAATTTAGGCTTCATCAGTATTTATTAATGCACTTGTCTTGTTGTTTTTTTACAATAATGATATGTAACCAATTAGAGTGAGAAATATGTAACTCTAATAAAGATTATTTAATAACTATCAATTTGACCTGAAAAATAATTAGAATGATAGAAGAAAAAGACAATTTTTTTAGACTCACAGGAAAATGGATATCAAGCCATTGTGGACTTTATGAATAAAGAGGCTGATAAATTGGCCAAGACAGGATCTAAAATGCTGCAGCTTGCAAACATGAGTAGCCAGCGGAAATATTGGAAAAAGCCAAAGGAACACTACTCAAAATTACTGGAAGGAAATAAATGAGAGCTCATTCCTTTTAATTTAGAAAGACTGCATACAAATGTTGTGTCTTGGGGACAATCAATCGCTTGCTTTAGGATGGTTACTATCTTGAGCAGCATCTTCATGGAATCTGTGTTGTGGATACTCTTATATGTCCCTTATACAATGAAGAAAAGATGACAGGTGATCATCTTGACGTACATCAAGCCATGGAGAACGTAAGACATTCACCTCAAGAATGGCTACTTGATAAAATCTGCCATAAATACTGTTACAAAAGTAGAACTTTGTTTACGTCCTTGGGTATTGTTTAGATAATCCTTACCTCTATCAGGTTATTTTCTTTACATGTCAGGATAATAATCCCAATTAGTTTGTATTTTTCTTTGGCTCAGTTAACATGGAGTGGGGTGATAAAGAAAATCGAATAGCTTTTGATCGCCTTGTACAAAGTAGAAAAATATAGGTCAGAGATTTTCAACACTTTGAAAACTTTGGATATCAGCCGTATGTTCGAGCACTGCACTATAAATAGATATAATAAGACTCTATCTGTATGTGACAGACCTCTACCGGGCTGTCCCCGCACTATGAAGTGAGAATGGCAAATGCATTAAGTAAGAGCAGTGGCTGCTTGAAATAGAAGAAATCCCATTCAAAATAAAAAAAAATCATGTCTCGGAAAATAGGAATCTCTGTCAGATCAATTTCTCACATAATAAAAAGTGACCTTAGGATGGATGCATTTTGAAGAATGTCAGGACAAAGGCTAACAACCACTTCCCTAAAAAAGATTTGAGTGGATAGATGCAAAGTGCTTCTTGGCCTTTACACCAATGGTCTTCATCGAAAGATTTTCTTTAGCGGTGAGAAAGTTTTTACAATTGAAGAAAAATTTAATTGTCAAAATGATCGTGTGTACGCACGCAGCTCTAAAGAAGCCCAGGAAGTCATTGGAAGAGTGGAAAGAGGTCATCACCCTTCAGTGATGGTTTGGTGGAGAGTTTACTTTAATGGCACCATAGCTCCATTTTTGTGAAAAATGAGTTAAAACAGCCGCTAAAAATTATCAGGACGATATTCAGGACGACCTTTTGTCAAGCCTCTAAATGATACTCTGTTTGCTGGAAGTTATTGGGTTTTCCAGCAGGATTCCGCTCCAGCTCACAAGGCCAGGTCAGCTCAGCAGTGGCTGCAAAAGAACATTCCTGAGTTCACCTCTGCCTCGGATTGGCCCTCAGGAAGCCCTGATCTCAACCCACTGGATTATCTGCTTTGGTCCGAACTAGAGAGGATGGCATGCCGCAGAGTACATCATAACTTGGGAAGTCTCGAAAAATCTCTGGTCCGATCAGTTGAGCACTTTCCTCAAGAAGTGCTGCGTGCTGCTATTGATGATTGGCCACTGAGATAAAATGCCTGTGTCAAGACAAAACGGGGACATTTTGAGTAATTTTTTTTTTTTTTTTTACTCTCTATAGATATATATTTTATTTTTTAATAAAGTTTTTGAAAAAATTAATTTTTCTGTTGAAATCTGTATATATTTCCTTGTAACAATATTTATGACAGGTCTAGGTAGTCCATACTGGGCTGCAAGAAAATGTTTTTTAAGACACTATTACCTTATCATACGACTAGCGGGATGCATGCATCACAATATCTTCACTTACTACATTACTTTGACCAGAAATAACTATTTTCATACATAGGGAAGTAAAAATAAAAATTATAGACGGTACAACATATTATTTATAACAATTAATTACTACATGTTCTCCCCACCTCTCTAATTATTAAATGTATGCATTTTTTTGTTAATTACCATTTTGTTTTACAACTGTATATTTTAATTATTTTCTTAATTATGATAAAAAATTAACACAATTTTTTTTAGTCTGCCAAGAGTGCTAGTGATAAAGAAGGCTGCTATATTTATTCATAATTGATGTATTTTTATTTATTTGAACGTTGATTTAAATTTGTATATTTATATATACACAAATTTAAATTTTTATACTGCAATATACAATTCAATATTATCTAATACTTCTTCTTTCCCTTGCTCTAGTGCGTTTCAGCGTCGAGCGTGAGCTTTAGTCCACTTCCTCCTTCATTTCTATCTTCTGCCATTTGGCACATCTGACTTCACTTCTTTCCTCTCATCTTTATCAGCCCTTCCAGGTGCTCCCTGTAAGTCATCCTGGGTCGTCCCACAGATCTTCGTTTATCAGGTTTCGCATCCATATACCATTTTGTCTTATAGGAATCTGGCATTCTCCATAAATGTCCCAACCACCTGAGTTGTTGTTCCTCTACTTTTGCTTTCATGGAGACTAACTGCCTAATTCGTATTATCTAATACTAGAATTTGATTATTTGAATATGTTTTATATTTAATCTATACAATCAAATATTAAATAATACCAGTCCTAGTATTTATGTATATATTATTATCGGAGCCTGAACACTCTTTATCTTTGATATAATATTAACTACTATTCACAAAATGCCAGCATCTCTGTTTGTTAAAAATTAGAAATTTATTTATTTAGAATTAAAAAAACAAAAATAAATTATTTCTTTATTTAATTTACAAATGATGAATTTTCATGATGCAAACAAATATGTGTTAAGGATGCATTGGAAGCCTATCTTAAACTTTAGACTATACTGGGATGACTTAATTTGGTTACTAAATGAAATGGTTAATTATTTCAATCAAAGTTACTTTGGAAGAAAAAATATTGCAAATCTGGCATTTAAGCCATGCCAGACCATGTCAAAGAGAATAATATCTGTTTTAATATTTAAGACAACTTAATTTTAGACTGATATATTAAATTTAATTAAAATTGTTGGAGGTATTTTCGAGAAAATTATAAAAATATGTAGAATCAATTATAGGGATGAAAGTTGTAACATCTGAAGTTTAAATCTACATTAAATATGTAATTTCTGTTTTTTGGGGTTTTTATTTTTGAGCTGGGCTGTACACACATCATGTGTGTGCACACACTATTTTTACAAAACTTGGTTATCTGGACTCAGGGGATCTGAAAACGTTTATTTCCATTGAAAACTCGGATTTGAAATTTTTCATGACCCTAATATCTTTCCTTAGTATATATTACATATATAGGTAAGTGGACGTAATAAATTATGATTAAGGTCCAATAAATTGAAGAAACTCAACTTGAGTTTTACAAATCACAGCCTTGATATGTTTAAAGTATGTTTGAAGTTTTTCATGCTTTGCCACAGAATACCATGTAGTAACAATTAATTGATAATTGACAAGTACACAAATGTAAAAATATAGCTAGACCAATGGTCCTTTGTCCGGGAACATTTTCAGGGAATTTGTTATCTTAGAACTAAATTATTATTCATTTATTTTCTCATTTCCTCTGATTTGTTTTTTTTTCTTTGGTAGTTTGTACCGTTAAAATTGAAACCTGCTAATACATAACTTTTGTTTTTAGGAAGCAGAAAAAGACAGAGAGGAACAGCAAAAAGAAGAGGAACGGCTTAAATTGGAAGAACTAATGAGGAAAGGCCATGTGCCGACGAAGTCTAATTTCTTGAAGGATCTCATGGCCCTAACTGGGGAATTCATTCTGAACTGGAGTGTGGGTACTGTCTGCAGCTCGCATGAAGAGGAGGTTATCTCAAAAATTTATATTTATATTTCTACGCCTGAAATAATTGATGTCGGGTGACTTTTCAGAGGTTGTCAGTACCAACTTACGATTTTATGTTTAATGATTGGAATAGTAAAGTAAGAAAGAACTGAATTGGCAGAGGGCGTCAAAGGAATGTTTTTATATAAGAAATTTGTAAATATCCTAATAACGTTTAAATGTAAATAACTTGTTTCGGCGGGAATAGGCGAATAGGCTTCCGCTTTTATATATCGGGGAACTAGGTTATTTACACTCGTGATTATTAAAACAAAACCCCGGTGTTACGGTCTTTAATTTAGAAAGGTCGTTCGAAAAAAAAAAAAATAAATAAATAAAATTAATGAAGGGTCAATTAAATATTAATAATTTTCTAACGAGCGCCACACTATTTAATTTATTGAATTTGGAAAATAGTGAAAACCACAAAAATAAAAAAAAATTGAATAAATTTAATTAAAAAAAAAAAAAAGATTAGGACGCGGAGTGAGCTACGAACTCGGAACCTTTGGGTTTAAAAACATATGTTAATTAACCTCATAACCTATCGAACCTTCCTACTTGGTTAATAATGACTTTCCCTAATTCCTCGAATAGGGCTTTACAATTCCTTATTTAACCTTTAAAAAAACAAAAAAAAAACAATATAATATATACATAAAACATGAAAACAAACAGAAGAAAAATAAGAAAACAAAACTGGCTATTATTAATACTAATGATGGATTTACTTATTTATATTTATTTAAATAACTGTTAAAGGAAATGAAATTATGAACATAAAATTAGATTTATAAGAAAACAAAGAAAATACTATTAACTTTAATTATAAAAAAAAAGGACATAAAATCATTATTGAACTAAACATTAACTTATGACTATACAATAAACCAATTACAAACATTTAAAAAAAAAAATAGATAGGAAATAAAGACTTATATATACATATTTACAAAATCTCAATGCCGAACTTTGTCCAATTGGCACATTGAATTATCTGAGGAATCGGGATCTTAATCCAGATAGCGTCGTCAGTGTCTTCCCAATTTATCTCCTCAAGCTGTGAAAATGTTCATTCCCCCAACTTGTAAAATCAAGCGGCACTCGTCGCTGATGACCACAGGTTCTTGGAGAAGCAATGAAAATCCGGTGTACACCGTAAAACTAAAACATTTTACACACAAGATCCTTAGCGTGCCTCAATACTCGCGAGGTGCCGCCATCTCTCTCTCAACTCGACTGTCTTTTGTTTTTTCTCCCAATCAGCTGTTTTCTGTTGCACTGACTTGAAAATAATATCTACAATTAATACTTAAAACTAGACTTATTATAAACAATTGCTTATTATTAAAACTAATACTAAATACTTAATTATATATTTAACCCTCTTCGAGTTAATAAAAAAACATATTATTATTTATAAAAACTAAAAATTGTTTTACAAACTAAATTTTTTTTTTTTTGTATTTTCCTTTTCGTTACACCGTCGCTGGATATAGACTTTTTTTGAGGATGTTTAACTGTTGTTGAGAATTCAGTAATTTAATACCTTTTGTGACACTTAATGAGAAGAAACAATAAGAACATATATATATGATGTGGGACTGAGTAAATACACTTTGAATGAATTGACTCACCTTGTTTATTATTCTTCAATCGTGAGGCCTATAGGACAACTAAATAAAATGACTATTCACTCCTGTCTTACTAAACAAATTTATTTTAACAACTGATAGTAAATGAATATATATAAGTGAACGGTCGGCTTGATATTCTTGGTCTTCAATGTAGTAAGCCTCTCTTCAATGTAGTAAGATGACGTCTTCTCGTCTCCGTGTCACAGCCTCAAGTGCCTTCTCTCCCTCTCCCTGGCGTCTTTCTCCAGCTGCTGTTACCTGACCGGACCTTTTTCCTTCTTCATCGATTGTTTATCGATATGAGACTTTTCAATGAATTTGTCCACTGCACAATTGAGAACAATTCATCTTGAAACCTCACATTCCTATATATTATATATTCCTTTTCATTGCCTCACATAAAGGAGTAAATACTGGGGGCTGCCTACTACAGTTTTCAATTAGACTTCTCTATATAAGAGCCTTTCAGTTGACAGAATGACTAACTCCAATTTCAATATTTCGGATTATTAATTTTAATAATATTTCTAGTGGGAAAATTTATACCTTTATTCTAAGTCCTATATTTCAACACTGCAATCACCTACTCTGGAATCAACTTACTCACTGTCTCTACAGATATAAATTTTCCAACCATGAATATCACTTAAATGACTTTACTTAAAAATGTTGAAATTGGAGTTAATCATTATGTCTAGTGAAAGGCTCATATGATAATATCTATCTACTCTAAGATTGGTAAGTGAAAATTGTGTGATGCACGCACTATATCAGATTTTTCTCTTCATTAATAATTTAATTAAGAGTACTCTCTGTATAGAGAGTCTCCAATTAAGTGATCCCATTGCTATTCCACGGCTGATGTAACATAATAAATAAATACCCGCTACAGCTGGACTCGAACTTAGTACCTTGACAATAGGATTTTAGTTACTTACTTTCTGAGATGCTCTCTTCTCCCTTTATTTTCAATAAAACATGAATATGGAAATCTTAAAAAAAATGTAGAAAATAATGATAAAAATAAATGGAAAAATATATAAATTTATTATATTACTAAAATTTTTGTAAGGATATTATATTTAAAATTTTCAAAAGAAAGAAGTGATTATTATTAGAATTTTAATTCATTCTTTTAAAAATAAATTAAATCAACTGAATCTATGAGTGTGAGCAGGTTGAGTTATGGTATCTTGTACCTGGATTGTTTTATAAATTGATGATAAATATAAACATTTATAATCTTTTTTCTGCAGAATTACTTTGTGCTTGTGAAAGTTAAATAAACTGTATCTGTACTGACATAATATGTTTCTACATCAATTTAATACTGTCTGTTAGGTTGACATGATAGATCGGCTCAAGACTAAAGTAATTTTCAATGTGATTAGAGAAGTCAGAAAGGAGGTTGATGATCAAATGAGGAAGGAGCTCAAGATTCTAAGCGCAGCTATTGAAAAAGATACCGGTAACTAATAGAATGTTATTAATCTTCCCATTTCTGATTATACCAGATGTGTAAATATGAAAAATAGAATTTTTGTCTAGAAAATACGTGGTTATGCATAAAAGTATTAATAAATATTTTATTTAATATATTGTCCATTGCTAGTAGCTATAAGTTTTTTCCATCTCTCTGGCAATTTATGAATGCCAAAACAGTTGCTGTTTTATTGCGAACCAGTCAAGTCATTATCATAAGAAGTAAAGTTGTGCTGAGCGAATGTGGGCGCCATAAACTGAATGCACTGATATTTACCGACTGAATGCCTCAGTCATTTTTGTATTATCTTTTTTAATATTCTGGTAATTTTTCAGGCAATACTCGATTCAATTTGATCATTTGTTCAAATTAAACATTCAATATTAATGATTCCTTTACATTTTAGCAGGTCATAATAGATAAGTCACATTCCACGTTCTTTATTTCTTATATCAAAATCCTCACTAATGAATAGTTTTAAAGCACTGTTCTTTATGAAGATCATGCTTATCATAAGCTTTTTGACAAGCATTCGATACAACGCTGCAGTAGTTTTGTTTTAATGGTAACAGAAAACTTCTTTTTTTTTTCTGTTTCTATTACAGACCTTGTGCATCTTTTGGCCTCCTTAACAAGCCTACTTCATCTCTGCCTGTCTTGAGCTATTTCTTTCCAGTTATCTTCTTCTTCTTCTTCTCCGGCTCTCCAACAATGTTTCACCATCCTTCTCTGTCCATGGCCCGTTTCTTCCAGTTGGTCACTCCAAGTTTAGTAAGGGCCTTTTCTACGTCCTTAATCCAGCATTTACGTGGGTGTCCCCTCTTTCTTTTTCCTGGGAACGTTTCGGACAAAACATTTTTGGGCTTTCTTTCATCTGGCATTTGTTCAGTATGACCCAACCAGCTAATTCTTCTAGATTTAATGAACCTTAGAATATCTTCATGCTGTATCAGGTCATCAAATTCTTGGTTACACCTAATAAGCCATGTGCCTTGTTCATTTATTGGACCGAAAATACATCTCATAACTTTCCTTTCGAATATTCTAAGGGCTTGCTGGTCGCCTACTTTAAGCGTCCATGCCTCTACGCCATAGCACAAAATGGGCCTGATAAGGGTCTCGTATAATTTGAGCTTTGTGCTTTTTGATAGAAGGGCAAATTTAATCAATCTAGAGAAACCGTAATAAGCTTTGTTGCCACGCATTATTCTTCTCATTATCTCGTCAATCGCCCTAACCACACTGTTTATTTCAGTGTCAAGGTACGTGAAACGATCAACAGCTTCGAATGTATAGCCATCATACCTAAAATCTTGCTTTCTTCTTCTAGCCTCAGAGCTTGATGCTACCGTGTATTTGGTTTTAGATTAGTTTATCTCAAGACCTACGATTTCACTTTCTTGCACAATCAGAACCACGAATGTTATCTGTGTCCTCAAGTATTTCAAATAAGCGAGATGCTAGACTTCTAAAAGACACTATATTTTGTAGTGCTTTACATAGCACATGATTAAACAAAACAGTAGAGAGGGAATCTCCTTGCCTTACACCAGAGGCAAAATGTATTTTCCTGCTAATTCTATTGCTAATGATTACACTAGCCTGTGTCCGGGACATTCTTATTTTTATTAAATTTATTAATTTAAATGGAACTTTAAATTCTTTTAGGGCATTAAACAGTTGAACTCTATCCAAATGATCAAAAGCTTGCTTAAAATCAATAAATAGCATGTGGACATCCGTATTAAGCTCATAACATTTTTTGAGAACTTGACGCAAGACAACGATTTGATCAGTAGTACCCCTGTTATGTCTGAAACCGCTTTGGTAATCCGTGAGAATCTGTTCTGAATAAATCTTAAGTATTGTAGTTAAAATATTATCCAGGATTTTGTAAATAACATTTAGAAGAGTTATGCCTCGATAGTTTTTACATATCTTCTTGTCCCCTTTCTTAAAGACTGGCAGAATCAATCCCGAACACCATAACAAGCCTACTCCTGTCTTGGGCTATTTCTTTTCAGTTATCTGCATACTCTATTGCATAGGTGGGAAACCGCGGCCCTGAAGGCAACTATTGGCCCGTGTGACATTGTTGGACGTGACGTGAAACTATGTAAATAGCTTCATCTAATCGTAACCTACAAATATTTCATTTAGGAAAATTCTCGGAATTGGAGAATTTTCAACCTGGAGATCTGCAAACTTTGTCTATTTAATTAGGTACTATAAACTTGTAAATACCGATTTGATTTCCACTAGAATCATAAAATAATTTGAGCACAAAAACAAGAAAAAAAAGTGGCCTTCATAAATATTGAGCCGTTTGGCATGACCTATACCCCCAAATTGTCAAAACAACGAGATTATATAGGCCAAATGGCCCAATATATTTGTAGGCCACCTTTTTTTAATCGATTTTATGCTCAAATTTTCTTATGATCCAAGTGGAAAGCTAATGGGTATTAAGAATTTTTAGTACCTAATTAAATAGACAAAGTTTGTCTACCTTCAGATTGAAAACGCCCCAATTCCAATAGTTTTCGTAAATAAAATAGTTGTAGGTTACGATGAGATGAATCTATTTATGAAGTTTCAGGTGGATGTTAATAATTTGATAAAAAGGGGTCTATGGACTATAATTTGTAAATCGCTTATTTCTGAACTTAACCCTAATTGATTTTTTTGGAAAACAATATAAATATCGATCCCTATCTTAAAAAAAAAAACAACCAATGAATCCGATTATTGGCTATTATTTTTTTTTTTTTTTAATAAATCTAAATATTAAGAAAAGTTGTGTAAAAATAAGTTTATTTCAAAAACCGTTTTTTTTTTTGGTTTTTTTGTCTTTCAAAGAATGTAATGATACTCGATATATTTCATATTTTAAGTAAAAGTATTTTCAAATTGAAGATTAAAAATAAATATATTTGATTGTAAATAAAATGTTAAATTTTTCTAGCACAATTTCAATAACATTTTCCTTCCCTAACAAAACTCCTTTTTTTTTTCTTTCTCCAAAACTAATCCAAATTAACCATTTTTGTACTGAAATGAGGCTTGAAGTTTAATTTGTTCCAAAAGCAGCACTGTATAGGTTTCAATGTTTTTTTTTTATTTCTATTAAAATAATCAAATGTTTTCGGAAATATGTGCTAAAAATGAAGAATTTAATGTTCCTTTTTTTTTTTTTCAATATTGGTTTCTGAAATTATAATTGGAATCGAAAACACAGTTTTTCACATTTCCTGAAAAATTGTCAAGATGATTAGGGTTCGCTTTGAAAATGAACGACTCATATATGATTGTAAAAAAATATTTGTATTATAATCCATAATAATGGATAAATAATCGACAGTCGTAGATATATTGAAAAGAAGTTTGTTGGGGCGTTTAGTCAAAAAATAAAGTAACAAAGTAAAAATATATAAATTATATTTATTTTAATTTTTTCCCATGTTTCGGCCCAATGTTCAGGTCTTCATGAAAATTACTTTTACTTTTAATATTACTTGTTTAAGTAATATTACTTTTACTGCCTACTAGTTTCTCATATCTATGTTCTTTTTTAGCCTGTATAAAAAAACTTTTGTAACTCTTGACCTCATGACTCATGTCCTCCAGTGTTCTTTAATAATATCGCTCTACCACCTTCAAAAACTGTACGATATTTGGGTCTCTATTTGGACAAACGACTGACATGGACATACCACATAAAACAAAAAAGAAAAGAACTTAACAGCGATACGGACTTCTTTCTAGACTACTTGACAGACGTTCTAAATTATCTGTGACTAATAAATTAACTATTTACAAATTCCTCATTAAACCAGTTTGGACATATGTGATCGAACTATGGGGAACAGCAAAGAAATCAAAAATAAAAATCATCCAGCCATGCCAGTCAAAAGTCCTTCGGAAAATTGTAGATGCACCCTTTTATGTTTCAAACCGTACGTTACACACTGACCTTAACACTCCTTTTATCACGGCAACTGCCACTGACCGCTTTAATAGTTTTCATGACAGACTGACTCTAAATTCCAATCCACTTACTCAAGCTCTATCTACTGCCACAAATCCATATAATACGCCCAGAAGACTGCTGAGGCGCTGGCCAAGAGATTTATTGCATTGAGCTACTTACTGCATTATTATTTTTTTTTTTTTTTTTTATTTTTTTTTTATTTTATTTTTATTTTTTTTTTTTTTTTTTGTAATTCTGGTAATATGTATGTGTTATTTTACTACTGTTCTTTTTTTTTTGTTATTACTATTTTTTTTTTCTTATGCTATCATTTCTTGTCCTTGATATCATATTTGCTGAATACCGATGTAGATGGCAAATTTATTGTGAGCCAGGAATATGTATAACTAATAAAATAAAAAAACTAAAAAAAAAAAACTGTACCACTATAACCCATGAAGGGTCTGGGGTTCAGTACTATTCAGGAAAATCACTCTTAGTCAGCCATTGTGAAAGGAGGTGATTTGATCAAGATCATGCTCAACCGCCAGGTTTTCCCCTTTAATTAAATATTTAATTAAGGATACCCACTTCATAGAGGCTGGGTGTGCCCCAGGAGGGTCTCCCCACAGCCAATGAAAAAGAATAAATAATTTTTCTGCCATGAGCCGGGATTCGAACCTGGAATCTTTAGCAATGGAAGCTCAGTACCTTACCCACTCCCTCTTAGCCCTTATGAAGTCCTAAACTTTGGGGAAAAACTTCTGAAAAAATAAAAATTATTTATTTAATTTTACTTTGTTACTTTTTGACTAAACATCCCAACAAACTTCTCTTCAATTTGTATTCATAACTTGAAATAGTAATCTCTAATTGTAATTGTCTCAATATGGAAAATGGTCTAATAGCCCAAAATGTCGATGAGGGGACAACAACTACTAAATATATTATTTAAAACTGGAAGAGGTTTTCTTAACCATAAAAATTCACAAATTTATTAAATATTCTTCCTCAACAAAACTTTTATATAAACTTTGATAACCTTTCTTGTTTGAAACAGTGGAAATGGGGGAAACTGTTTTTAAAATAAAAAAGAAAAAGAAGAAAGAAAAAAAGAAAAAGCCAAAAAAAGTTAAAAGAGATCCCCTCGCAGATCGGAGTTTGGAATCAATTTTTGATGAATTAACTGAAGAAGGGTTGATCATAAAGTGTGATCCAATTCATATCGACACGCTGACGGGTCAATACAACTTCCACGCGCAGGAAGCGAGATTGAAGTTTGAAAATCCAATCCCAGCCATGGGGGACGTTTATCAGGTAAGTGATAGTTTATATAAATAGAAATAGAAAATAACTTTATTCTGGGACAAAGTCCCTTTAGAATAACAAAATAGAACATAATTAAAATACTACATCTGGCCAAAATAAAACAATAATAAAAAAGAGAAAGTAAAGAAAATATTAGTTAAACAAGCTATATACAAAAAAAAAAAAAAAATCTACATACAAAACACTTTAAAACTATGATAAAACATTTAAGACTATGTACAGTAGAAAAATTATAATTATACTCTTTTGAAAAATAAAATAATAAAAAATACATTGAGTTCTTCTTTAAAATGAGGTGTGTTTCTGCTAACAAAGAAAAGACAAAGCTGACAATATAAAATATCAGTGCATTTAAATAATGATTAATATGTAGACTTTTCATTGTCAAATGCTAGCTATAGGTACAGATTTAATTATATACGAATAAAAAATAATAAAAAAAAACAAACAAACAATAGATGCGGTCAGTGGCATTAAAAGCAGGAAGATATTGTAATATCCCTAGTGAAGATCACAGTATAGAATACTACTATCATTTGATGATGACTAGAAATGTATAATATCGAAAGTTTAGCAAGTATCTGACTGTTTTTGGGATAGGAATTGGAATAGGAGGGATTTGAATGTGGATATGGAGGGGGAATGCCAAATTTTGATAGGTAGAGAATTCCAGAAATTGACAGCGCGAGCTATAAAGGAATTCTGAAATGAGGCAGATCTGTGAGAAGGGATGTAGAGGTCAGAAGGTCGAGATCTTGTTGAAAGGGAATGGACTGAGTACTTGAATTGGAGAAGGTTGTAGGCATAAGAAGGACGATGGTTGTTGATGATTTGATAGAGGAATGTACTTAGGAAATATTGTCTTCAATTGGAGGGAAAGAGCCACTTCAACTCAGTGTAGTGGTGAGAGACAAGGGAGTACCTCGGGGCACCAATAACAAATCTTATGCAGCTATTCATTAATATACAGCTGTTAATATAGTTTACATTCTATCTTATAAGTACGGCTTGGATTTTAAGAATTTATCCTTTTTTTTCTTATTTAATGTTTAGAATGTTTACTTAAGGGGAGTTTTTTTATTATTTTAGGTATAAAGCATGAAAACTTTTCTCGGTGCTCCCTTGTTATCTAATGTTTTATCACATAACCTCTGTTCTTAACCTGTATAAGCTGTGAGTTTGTAAATAACCTAATAAAAGTTAAATGTTAATCACTTTTCTTGGCGGGAATAGGCGAATAGCCTTTCGCTTTATCGGGGGACTAGGTTATCTACACTCGTGATTATTAAAACAAAACCCCGGCACTGGATATAGACTTTTTGAAGCTGTTTAACTGTTGTTGGGAATTCGGGAATCTAATACCTTTCGTGACACTGAGTGACAAGAAACAAAAAGAATATATATTTGAAATGTGGGACTTAGTAAAAACACTTTGAATAAATTGACTCACCCAGTTTGTTTATTCTTCAATCGTGAGGCATATAGGACAACTAAATAAATAAATGACTTTTCACTCCTGCATGACAAAATAATTTATTTCTACAACTGTAATAAATTGACTCTATTATTGTGTTATAACTATAGGCTTGATCTTCTAAATCTTGTAGTAGACTCTCTTCGCAGGTATGTCGTTCCGCCTCAATTTCTCAGCCTCAAGTGCCTCTCCAGCTGTTGCTAGCTACCTGCTCTCCTTTTTCCAGCGTCCTTCTTCATCGATATGAGACTTATCCATGAATAATTTATCCACTGCACAATTGAGTACAATTCACAGTGCAACCTCACATTTCTATATATTTCTTCTCATTTCCTCACACAACGTCACATAAAGGAATAAATACAGGGGGATGTCTTCTACAAGTTATTCCATTGTTTATTTTTGTTCCATTTGTGTGATTTTCTTCAAATTATAGATGTTATTACATTGTGAGATTTGCCGTGTTCAGAAGAAGAGGCTATCGAATATTTTCAAAACAGCGGGATAATTCCAAACGTGAAATTGTGTGAAGAAGATCATCAAATGAAGTTAGACTAGAAGAAGAAATGGAGATGCTTTTGTACCACTTGCAACAAAAATATTTCTATAAAGAAAGGAATGTGGTTAGAGGGGTAGAGGATTTTGTTTTTAACGGCTTTAAAATTAATTTATGGGTGATCCCATAATTCAACAACGATACAGTGGGACAAAGCAGCCAAATCTATTATTACATATATTATTATATGAAATTATTACATTTCTTTTTGTCTATTTCAATTTCAAATCAAACTGTTTTGTTATTATTACATTTGTTTTCGTCTATTTCATATATATATAGATAGATAGAAAAAAAACCTTTATTCTGGGACTAAGTCCCTTCAGAATAACAAAATTGTACAAAAGAATAGAATATTACTGGCCTAAAAGTTTGAAACAATAAATAAAATTGATAAAATAAACAAAAAGGAAAGAAAACCTTATATGAACATGCTATATACAATACAGACAAAACTATGTACAGAGTATTTAAAACTATGAACAAATCACTTAAAACTATGAACGAATTACTTGAAACTATGAACAAAACTATATATAAGGGTTGAACAACATAAACATACACTTTTGAGAAATGAAGAACGAAAAAGAGATACAATGAGTTCATTTCATAAAAAAAAAAAAAAAAAAAAACTTTACTTGAATATAAATATAAAAATAAACAGTTAATTATAATTGAATAAAAAAAAAATGTATGTATTGAAATTCCTACGTAGATAGTAGGAAATGCATGTACTATCTCTTACCCAGTATTATGATTATATGATTGCTACACAGAATAGGAGGTTTTTGAATGTGTATAGGGAAGAGGCATGTCGAATTTTGATGGGGAGGGAATTCCAAAAGTTGACAGAGCAGGCTATAAAGGAATTTTGGAATGAGGTAGATCTATGAGAAGGGATGTATAGGTCAGAGGGTCGAGATCTTGTAGTGAGGGAATGGATTGAGGACTTAAATTGGAGAAGGTTGTAGGCATAAGAAGGACGATGATCGGTAATGATTTGATAAAGAAATGTGCCTAGGAAATATTGTCTTCTTAAGGAGGGGAAGAGCCACCCTAACTCAGTGTAGTGGTGGGAGACACGGGAGCGTCTAGGGTTCCCAATTACAAATCTTACGAAGCTATTCATAAGTCTTTTTATTATATATGTTGTATAATAAAAGTATTATTTATTATTACATTACTTTTTGTTTTTAATTTCAATTATATGAATATAATACAATAAATACGAAGATCAGTGTTCAGGTTATAAACATTAATAGCAGTCGATCCCAACCTCATACTAGAGAAGTACCCTTTTCTCTTCCGTATATGCCAATTTGTTCATCTGTCCAACGTTTCGGACTCTTTGTCCATGTTCAGAGACATTTCTTTTCACTTCTTACTTGTTTTCCTGTTTCTCCTGTTCACATTGCTGTTATGATGATGAAAATTGACTAAGTGTGATATTAAATTGTTAAATAGAATAGGAAGAAAAATATTAATAACATGAAGTAGAAGAACAGGAGATAAAGGAAAAACATTAAGAAGTGAAAAGAAATGTCTCTGAAGATGGATACAGAGTCCAAAACGTTGGACAGATGAACAAATTGACAAATCCTGAAGAAAATAGTTTTCATGCTTTATACTTATTTTTTTGTTTGTTTAAGGAGAAACTTAGATCTCGAATGATCTATGCCAATCTTGAGTAGTAGTTGTTAAATACAAAATCCTATTGTAATTTTTTTTTTCAATTTTCTTCCAAAAAAAATAGTGTAATTTTTGGCAAAAAAAGTTCTTTTCTGGAGTCTTTATTCTGTGTTTGATTCAGTGGAATAAATTAAGGAATTACTATTTATGCTTTTACTTATAAATATATAATTATATCAATTTAATGAAGGAAAAAAAAATCCTCATATTTTAGAGATGTGTAATTAGTTGACTGATCAATTATTACGATTTACAGTCAAGAATTTTTATTAGGTTAGCTGATGTTTCAATCCAAACATGTGGGTCATCCTCAGGGCTTTCTTTTGGAAGTCGAGACAAGAACTGGAACTTGGTTCTTGTCTCGACTTACAAAAAATAGCCCTGAGGATGACCTCATGTTACGGTCGATACACTGGCTAACGTAATAAAAATTCTTAACCGTAAGTCCTGACAAATTTGTTTTATCATAAAACCCTCATAATATATATACAATCGAGAAAGCATTAGTAAGTAATATTCAAGAAAATAGAACACCTGCTTTTTGAGTCTGAGGAAGTTATAAATTTTCTACTTTGATTCACAGCAGTAGCAAATCTAGGATTTAATTAGGAGGAGCTTCATCCTGAAAGATTTATATATATATATTGTAATGTAAATATTACATAGTGAATTTAAATAGTGGTGCGATAGCAATGTCACGAACTACCGTCAAGGAATGGACAAAGAGACGGAGGAAGATAGGTGGAAGGGATAGAGCATCAAGATCAACAGAGAGTGAACGGTCAGCAATTTTTGAGTTGCTATATGAGAACATGAAAGCGTAAGAATAGAGAAACCATTTGTAGAAGCTTAATGCAGTAATACCTTCAGCAACAATACCGAGGAAGATTCACTGCAGAACAGGGTGAGTGCAAAATAAATCGTGACAATTAGAAAACGCCAAGAGTAGACTCCGACAAAACTGAATGAAAATTCATAAATATGTCATAGAAACTTAATATATGATTTTAGATTATATAATTGAGGAATGCTTGTTTATTTGTCTCAACCCAACCTGAAATAATTTAAAATAATGGTGTAAAATAAATATAATTTAGTTCAGATACTCTGTTTGTTTACTTTTCTATGGAAACGTAATCTTACAATATGTATTTATAATTATTAGTACTTTAAAAGAAAAAGAAAGAAACTAACAACTTACTTCAAATGGTATTTAAGTGATTCTTGAAGTCCTATTAAATGTAATTCATATTTTTTATCATAAGACATGGTTATATTTTATCATTTAGGGGAAGGGGAGAGGAGAGATTCAGCCTCTATTTCCAAACGCATCCCCTCCGTAGATCCATCTGTGATTTACAGAAAGACTGGCTGTTTACACACAGCGATTCATTTGATTCGATTACCTAAGTTAATGCAGTACAGTCTAATCATGGGCAATGTGCTTTGATTACATTCTGAAGTAAATGAAAATGGCTACTCCCCTTTATTGAATATCCCACAATGTAGTATGGAATATTATTCTGTAAAAGGCTTCTGGTAGAAGACTGAATTTGAATAAATTATTTCAGGTGGCAAAGGAGTACGTGATCTTACCTTTAGGAAGCAAAACAGTCAAAGAAAATTCTCCTTCAATAAAATCTGTTCTCTTCACTGGTCCTAATCGCTTGACCATTCCGTTAGTTCACAGTTTGGCTTATAGCGTCGGAGCTCTCTTGATGTACATGCCAGCACTTAACTTCACAAAAAAATTCAAAACGAAAATGCTGATAAATATGCTCTTAAAGGTATTTGTGTTATTTTTTTTCTCAATTTAATAATTATAAGTTACATTAAAAAAGTTCATTTCTTTTATTTTTTTGTCTTAAAGGCTTGCCTACAAGGTATCAAACTAAATTAATAGTATTTAGAAGTTAATAAGAAGTGAGTTGTATTATTTTGACTGTGAGATAAAATTATCCAGTTTTTCTTTATTATTTTTTTTTTTAAATAATCACAGTTGAATATTTTAATTTTATTGAGTTTGTACATATTTAAAACGAGATTATAAATAAATCTATTGAAGAGTTTCTGGTTTTATTTATTTACTGTAAACATTGAAGTATTTTTCATATTTTTCTATGGGGTGTATCAATTTCACAGTGAGCCACTGTATATATAATATAACATACTTTTCACAAAAGAAGATTGGAAAAAGTAACGAAGAATAAAAAATTGTATTTTTTTAATAACTCAAAATGTACATACACATACTTTTTAGCTGTTCATTAATGTATTCATTTGAAAGATGATAAAATTTCTTACAAAACAGACAAAGAAAAATTATCGAAATCAGACCATTAGTAGCAGAGATATGTCATATTAAGCTTTGGAAGGTCTTGTTTTTGTGTTTGTTTTTGATAAGTTGAAAACTGTGTTTATACTGAAGCATTCAAGATGGCTATTACGATAAAATTTAATTGTATTGCTTACCAAAAAAATAAAAGAAAAGAAAAAGAAATTTTGATGTAGAGATGGTTGACCGTTGATATGATATGAGAAGGAGTTAGTCGAGGGTGCGGTCAAATAAATAAAAAAATTAAAATATATAAATAATTTTAATTTTTGCCGACGTTTCGACCCACTTCGCAGGTCGTCTTCAGGGCTACAAAAGATACAAACATGTTGAAAAAATAAAAATAAAATAAAAAATAAATATAAGTATATATAAATTACGAAGAAGTTGTCAGATACAGAAATAAAAGATAAAGAAAATAAATACATGATAAGAAAATAGATAAAAGAAAATAAATACATGAATGTTAACGAATAAATGAATGTTAACGAATAAATAGATTGAAAAAATGAATGTTAACGAATAAATAGATTGAAATTAAAAGATTCATTTATTCGTTAACATTCATGTATTTATTTTCTTTTATCTATTTTCTTATCATGTATTTATTTTCTTTATCTTTTATTTCTGTATCTGACAACTTCTTCGTAATTTATATATACTTATATTTATTTTTTATTTTATTTTTATTTTTTCAACATGTTTGTATCTTTTGTAGCCCTGAAGACGACCTGCGAAGTGGGTCGAAACGTCGGCAAAAATTAAAATTATTTATATATTTTAATTTTTTTATTTATTTGACCGCACCCTCGACTAACTCCTTCTCATATCATATCAACGGTCAACCATCTCTACATCAAAATTTCTTTTTCTTTTCTTTTATTTTTTTGGTAAGCAATACAATTAAATTTTATCGTAATAGCCATCTTGAATGCTTCAGTATAAACACAGTTTTCAACTTATCAAAAACAAACACAAAAACAAGACCTTCCAAAGCTTAATATGACATATCTCTGCTACTAATGGTCTGATTTCGATAATTTTTCTTTGTCTGTTTTGTAAGAAATTTTATCATCTTTCAAATGAATACATTAATGAACAGCTAAAAAGTATGTGTATGTACATTTTGAGTTATTAAAAAAATACAATTTTTTATTCTTCGTTACTTTTTCCAATCTTCTTTTGTGAAAAGTATGTTATATTATATATACAGTGGCTCACTGTGAAATTGATACACCCCATAGAAAAATATGAAAAATACTTCAATGTTTACAGTAAATAAATAAACTAAAGAAATTTAAAAAAAAAAAAGAAATTTTAATTTTGCCAATAGTCCATGATACAGACCCCTTTTTATCAAATTATTAACATTCGACTGAAACTTTGTAAATACCTTCATCTAATCGTAGTCTAAAAGTATTGCAAACTTTTTCTATTTAATTAGATACTAAAAACTTGTAAATACTTATTTTATTTCCACTTTAATCGTGAGATAACTTGAGCACAAAGTCGAGTAAAAAGGTGGCCTTTAAAAATAGTGAGCCGTTTGGTGTGACCTGCATCCCCAAATTGTCAAAATAATGAGGTTATATAGGCCAAACGGCTTAGTCAATTTCATTTTAGTATGGGCGGTAGGTATTAGAATTTTTATGACAAACTAAATATGTGGACTTTCTATGTTTAACAACTAAAAGTATTTCAGAACCAACTACCTCCATAGAAATGCTTAACAATTGAATTTATGTCAGAATTAATCTTTTAGAATAGAATAGAAAATAATTTTACTCTGGGATAAAGTCCCTTTAGAATAACAAAAAAGTACAAAATTAAAATATTATATCTAGCCTAAATAAAAAAAAACACAAAAGTAAAAAGAAAGAGAAATAAGTAAAGAAAACATTAGCTAAACATACTATAAACAAACTATGTACAATAGTAAAATATAAATATACAATTTTAGAACAAAAAAATGCATTAATTATATTCTTCTGTAAAAAAAAAAAAAAAAAAAAAATAGGAGGGTTTTAAGTGTAGATAAGAAGGGGGAATGCCAAATTTTGATAGGAAGGGAATTCCAGAAATTAACAGAGCGAGCAATAAAGGAGTTTTGGAACAAGGCAGATCTGTGAGAAGGGATGTAAAGGTCGGAAGGTCGAGATCTTGTGAAAAGGGAGTGGACTGAAGACTTGAATTGGAGAAGGTTGTAGGCGTAAGAAGGACAATCATTGTTGATGATTTGATTGAGGAACGTACTAATAGTACCTATTATATTTGTATTTGTATATTTTATAATAGTACCTAAATTGAAATATTCATTTTTAAGATTTATTTTGTTTTTAAGGTAGCAAGAGGATATGAACCTACAGTGATATTCATAGATGGTGCCGAAAAGCCATATTACAAAAAAGTTCCGAAGAATGAGAAGGCCATGAGGCCTGGTACGTTGAAAGGCATCATCCCCAAGTTGTTGAAAGCTATAAAAACAAACGACAGAATAACTGTCCTCGCCACCTCAGAGCAACCCTGGATGAGCAAACCAAAACTGGTCAGTTAATATTTTAATCGTTGATATTTTTTCCCGGCTTTGCATGTGTTTTGCTTCCTTAACCAGCTTTCTCTACTTTTGCCTATCTTAGGCTATTTCTTTCCAGTTTTCTGTAAGTGGCTCTGGATTATCCTTTTAGATTAGATCTATTTGGTTTGTAAATAATTTGTTAAGAGGTTAATTGTTAATGACCCGTTTTGGCAGTAATTGTAAATAACCTTTATGGCGGGCTGATAGCGAATAGCCTTCCGTTTTATGGACTAGGTTAAACAAAACCCCGGCACTGGATATAGACTTTTGTGAGGGCGTTTAACTGTCGTTGGGACTTAAGGAACCTAATACTTTTGTTGCACTGAGTGAGAAGAAACAATAAGAATATATATATGAAATGTGGGACTTAGTAAATACACTTTGAATAAATTGACTCACCTGGTTTGTTATTCTTCTGTTGTGAGACCTATTGGACAACTAAATAAATAAATGACTTTTCACTCCTGTTTAATAAAATAATTTGTTTTGACAACTGTGATGAATGAATGTATAAAAGTCTTATAAATGTAGGCTTGATATTCTTAATCTTCAATGTAGTAGGCTTCTCTTCCCAGGTAACGTCCTTTCGTCTTCGTGTTCCAGCCTCAAGTGTCGTGTCTTCTCTCCTCTTCTCGGCGTCCTTCACCAGCTGCTGCTATCTGCTCCGTCCTATTCCAACCTTCTTTCTTCATCGATTGTTTATCGATATGAGACTTTTCAATGAATAATTTGTCCACTGCACAATTGAGTACAATTCATCGTGCAGCCTCACATTCCTATATATTCCTTCTCATTCCCCCACACAATGTCACATAAAGGAATAAATACAGGGAGTTATCTACTACATAATATTTTAATCGTTGATAATATTTTTTTCCCGTTGGCTTTACAGACCTTGCAGATGTTTTTGCTTCCTTATCTACCTTTCTCTACTTTTGCCCATCTTGGACTAATTCTTTCCAGTTTTCTGTAAGCAGTGTGGTCCCTTGAGGATCATTCCGAACAAGATGCTCTATCTGAGATATTGATAGACTAGTTTCTGAAAGCAGTTCTTTGTTTTTCTTCATTGAGGCTATTGCGGAGCCAAAGAATTTGAATCTGTCTACTTTTGGAAATGAATTTCCCTTTTAGGAAAGTCCTTTTATTGGCTGGATTTTTTTATTAATCTTTATTTTCAGGCAGATTTTCACTTCTTCTTTTATCAGAGCTGTAATGATTATCTTTCTGTCCTCTTGATTGCCTCCAAAGACAGATATTTATGATTACAGATCATTCTGATGTCACATTCTCCAGCATTAAATTGAAGAGCATTGTTAATACTCCATCTCCCTGCCATAAGCCATTTTGAACTTTAAAGGCTTCAGATAACTAATTTATAAGGCTATTTAATTATTGTATTTGAACTGCACAGTAGGCCTGCTCTAAAGAGCGTGGAATTAGTGTGGGTACCAGGTCATTAAGAAATCAAATGTTATGATAAAGGTGACATCCTCGGAAGAAGTGAAGCTGAGACACCTATTATGGGAACATTATCTGCAATAGGAAAATCAAGGAAACATCAGCGGGAAGAAGTCCTTGGTTGGACATGGAGAAGAGCTGGTAAGGAGTGGTGGGAACATTCTTGGCTCGGATAAGCCCAAACGTTAATTAAATACCGTTCCTTTTCTAGCCCCGAGTGGCCTCTAAACCAAAAGAAAAAAAAAATGCAAACCAATTAGTTGTTGCAGTACTTACAGGCTACTGCAGAGATAAAAGATATCTGAAGATTTGCAGGACAAGTTCTGGAAACTGCTCTACATTTGTTGCGGCCAACATGTAGTTATTTGTATTTTCATTTAATTATAAATTCCGATACGTGCCAGCGATGTTTTCGGTGATTTCTGGAGACTCAACGCCTCTCGTTGTGTCACATGATACCAGAGTAGTATGGCTACAGTACGAACTAGTATGGCTGCTGGTAGAGCTGTGTAAGAAACATGAGATTCTCTCGTCCCGTTACCATTCCTCTGGAAAAATCCATGGTTTAATTTCATCAGATTGTGATGGCGACTTCCCACATCTGGGACATTGCTCTACTCCAAGAAGATGTACAGAGGTATTAAAAAGGAAAAATAAGACTGGCCTGCTGAGGTGATATGTTTTACTTTCATTAAGAACATTTAAAGATGAGCCCCCCTCTAAAAAACATTACTGACCCCACGGGTCTCCAGTTATCATCAGTGAAATAAAACACATCATTTCTTAATTTAAACACCACACCTTGAAGCTGAACTGTGACTAGTGCACTGCTTCATGCTATCTTTTACAATTACACTCATAGTGTAGTGGCTAGCATGCGAACTTGATATGGTGAAGGTTCCCGGTTCCACTTTTTTTTCTTATTTTACTGTTATGAAATATAGAATATTTAATAGTTGACCGTTGCATTATAATGGAAGGAGATGGTCCGGGGTGGCGGTCATAAATAGACTAAATAGTGGCAAACTATTTTATTGAAAGCCGACGTTTCAACCCGACTTTGCCGGTCTTCTTCAGAGCTAGAACGGACAAGATACAAACAGATAGAGAATTGTGGCAGTTACATAATATTTAGATAAAATTTATAAACAATGTAAATAAGCTTATTAAAATTATAAACAGTAAGTTCATTAAAATATGAACAAAGTAAGCTAAGTAACAATATCCTAAACTGAAGTAAATAGACGCTAACAATTGTTGTAGTGTAATATATAATAAATGAAAATGTGAATATACTTCTACAGATCTACAGGAGATATTGAAAGAAAAGGAAAAAGGATATAATATGAAATAATAGACATAAAGGAATGTGGAGAAAGAATACAAAAAATTAAATAAATAAGTAAATAAAATGGAAGAATAAAATTAGAGACTTACAGATGTGTTCGGCTAGAAGACCTGCAATTGACCTTAAGAAGACCTGCAAAGTCGGGTCGAAGCGTCACCTTTCAATAAAATAGTTTTGTCACTATTTAGCCTATTTATGACCGCAACCCCGGACCATCTCCTTCCGTTATAAAATATAATTTTAAATTTATATACGTATATATAAATATTTTCTGTAGTACATTTTAACCAATTCTAATTTAATTTAATGTTTGAATTAATTGCATTTTATAAATAATAATAATTAATTATTTTAATAATAAAACAGCTATAAAATATTGTAAATTTAATTTCTAAGTTTAAAGTTGTTTTCTTTTTTTTTTGTTTAATGATTTAAAGTAAATTTTGTTTCACTCATTATTTTATTATTATTATTTGTACTAGGAGAAATATTTTTTGATTCATTTGTATTTATTTTGTAGCATGTTTAATTCATTTATTATGTCTTTTCAATATAGGATTACTGCTATTCGGCATTTTATTTATATAACTATTTATCCAAACGGATTTTTATTATTTTAACATTTTTAAAATAAATTAATTAATAAGGCTATAGTGCCTATGGATGAAATTGTGCAGAATTGGCTTTGCACATTTTGAATAACCGCTGCCACCACAACACTATGTAACAGAATATGACCGATTCGCATCACTCACAATCCTAGAACAGAAAGCTTCCTCCATCAAATTGCCATACCTTTGTTAGAAGAATGAAAATGATTGAGACAGAGATGAAGGTCTATTGGTATATTCGGGGAAGGCAAAAAGGACTAACAAGCCCACTTGCCATATGTGTCCCCCACCTTTACCAGTACCAGTATCAAGACTCAACAGTTAGGATTATTTGTGCATGCCTTCCTCAAGATCTTCCAAATACAGTTTATTTCTACAGAATCATAGGCTGCTTTAAAATCCCCAAATAAGGCGTGCATATTCTGAGCTACTTCCCATCGTTTTTGAGCACTTGTTTTAAGATGACCTTGTCTTGCGTGTCCTTCCTCTTCTGGATCCAAATTCATTCCTCTTGTTGGTCACTTATTTTATTTTTGTAATACGCATTTATCTGGATTAGAAGGATATTGGTCCTTATCTTGTAGGCTACTATAATTTTTTATTATATTGTTCGCAGGTGGAGAGCCTCAGAATGCTTTTCTGCAATCTTCATTAATTTATAGGGTCATCCCATATCAAATCAACTAGTTTAAAAACAAATTTGAACCTGTTGGTGTTAAATTTTGATTTTTTATTATAGTTTTTTGAGTTATAAATTTTTAAAATAATAAAAAAACTAAAATAATAAAAAGCCTAAAAAAACGGGGTATTTGTTAAATAGTTTTTGTGCTATTTATCAAGAACTATTTAACATGAAAATATAATATTCCAAGGAAACCAAAACCTTTATTTTATTTTTGAATTTTGAAAAAAAAAAATTTGTCTTTATTAAAAAATTGTATATTATTCTAACATATGGTGGCTAAAGGTGTGCCAAATTTCAAATGGAGAAACAATGGGTTCACAAAATAAAAAATGTTAATCTACAATAGGTATACTAAAAATGCCGTCAAGGTCGGCAAATATTAAAATATTCATATTTTTAAATTTAAATTTATGCATATATGTTTTTATTTAAATCCAACTTACATGTAAGTTTATTCAAATAAGTACAAAAATTTTAATACAATTTTACTATATTAATATTTTAAAAATTCACCATTTTTCGAGGTTTTTTATTATTTTAAAAATTTATAACACAAAAACTGTAAATCAAAAATATCTAAAATTTTGTATTTTTCTTTGTATTAATGCATTCAACAAATAAGGCTTCTGGCTCAAGCCTTTGGTTGATTTGATATGGAATGACACTAGAGTTAGAAATAATTAATATTTAATTATTCAGAGAACAAAAATTTGAAAATTAAGTTGAACATATGTATAAGGGTCTGTGTATGTGTGTTTTTACTAATAAATTAAAAAATAGGTAAGAGTAAAATATACAAAATTATTGCGGCTTCCATTTCACTACCTAACCTTAATGTGGTCTTTAATGATAAAAAGATTCTGCATTTATAATATAATTATTCAATTAGATCAGAGGTCTCCAAACTACTGCCCGCAAGCACCTCCAATCTGGCCTGTGAAAGTTTGGTACTTCTTCACTAGGAGGCCTGGACTGACTTCTATCTGCCAATGTTTATAACCTCAACACTGATAATTCTGATAAGGCAGTGATAAATCTTCTCGTAATTCCTATCTTTGTATTATATTCGTATTATTGAAAGTGTAAACAGAAACAAAAACAAATGTAATAACAAAAAAAAACTTTTATTTTACGACAAATATATTAATGAAATAATTGTGGGTAAATGGTTGACTGTCGTGAATAATGAAGTGAAGAATAGTTGGGGTGATCAGTCAAATAAGAAAGCAAAAATAAATGATAATATTTATTTTGACATTTGCCGATGTTTCGACCTGAAGTTCAGGCCTTCATCGGGGCTAAGAAAAGATTAATTTCTTTTCTTAGCCCCGATGAAGGCCTGAACTTCAGGTCGAAACATCGGCAAATGTCAAAATAAATATTATCATTTATTTTTGCCTTCTTATTTGACTGATCACTCCAAGTATTCTTCACTTCAGTACCGAAATTTTTTTTGACTCCATTGTGAAATTTAGTAAATCAAAAACGAGGTTGCCACATTTTATGCGTGCATTGTATCTTGTAGAAAGCTCATTTCACAACTGAAGTGTCATTTATTGAACAAACTATTTTTTTTTCATGACAAGCCATGGCAATAGATTTGGTGAAGCCATGACCTGCTAGATTTGCTGAAGCCATGGCCTGCTATATTTGGTGGACCCATGGCCTGATAGATTTGGTGAAGGTCTCTCAATATGGCCTGCGGGTCAAAAAGTTTAGAGACTCCCCTGAATTAGATTAACAACAGCAGATTTTTTTTTTTCAGGCGAGCGTGTTTCAGAAGGTGTTGATATGCCCTGAAACTGATTATCATTGCGTATCGGCTCTAGTACAGAAGACAATATTGTCTAATCATGGCGTTGAAAGGCTATTTGATACTTCAGTACCTTCTGCTTTCTTTCAGGGTGATTATTGTTTTCTAACATCCTACACTCTTTCATATAATAAAATATAATTAACTGTTATGCTAGCGTTAAGGCCTCGGTACACGACAGTGGTTTTTTGCAGTTCTGACCTTAGAGGTACCTGAGATACATAAACATATAGATAGAGTTCTCTGCTGACTGAGTTCTCCAAGTTTATCACATGAAAAAAGCAGAACCTTCACTGGCTCAGTACTTGTTGCACATTAATTTCTCTAATTAAATATGACACCAGAGTTAATTCTCGAGCATAAAGTTTATTATAATTGCCTTTTGTGTCCGGACTTATTTTACTATTTTTTTCTTCAATTCACTTTCTTTTTTTTAATGCTAAATTTAGATGAGAGTAAGAAAATGGAAAATTCAAAGCTATACAACCTATAAAAAAAAAATAAAGCAAAGAATATTTTTGTACTTTGATATAGAGGTGACACAAGGATAGTTGCAGTGGTGCCATGGCAACAATATTTAATTTCAATATGTAATATTTAAGAAAATTGGTATATAGGCATTCTAAAAATTAATGCTTCTATATTCACTAACAGAATTAAAATTAAAATTATTACAAATTTAAGATATCTGGACAGAGTTGTATTTAGTTTATAAATATTGCACAAAAAAAAGGTCAAAGATTCTATTATAATACCACTTTAAAGATAAGTCGATTCTCAATTACGCTACGAGAATGCTCTCATGCAGTTCCCTCAATCCTTCACTGATGCTTACTGGGTATATTCTAGGAAATATTCCAGTCCTGTTCCATTATTTGCTGGTTTGTATTGTTTACATTCAGAACTTACTCTTCCATGATCATTTCATAGTTCGGACATTTATAACGTATGTTTATTTACATTTTGAATTTATAATTATAATTATAAACGACAAGAAACCGCTTGACGTTTCCGATTACTTCAGCACTTACTAGACAAACGCTCTAAACTTCCAATTAATTACAAAAGACTCTCATATACATGACTATAATAAGGCCTATTTGGTCTTACGGAGTTCAGCTATTGAGCTCCACTAAACCATCAAATTCCTCTCATATCCAATCTTTACAATCCAAAATCCTTCGTAAAATCCTCAATGCTCCCTACTTTGTTACAAATAAAACCATCCATAATGACCTAATGTTTCTTAAGTTTCAGATCTGGCCCAATCCAGATACCTATCCTTCCATAATAAACTTCAGAATCATCCCAACCCTCTCGTTTCTAACCTTGCTTCCTCTTCAATTCCTGATACCCTCCGAGGCGTCTGAAAAGAAGATGGCCTCGTGATCTCCTAATGTAAACATATCATAAGAGTGCTACTATTGGATAGTTTCTCAACAAGTGTTTTCACCTCATTATATCCATATGTTCAAATTTACTAAATGTATTTCTTTAATACAGTATCATTAAGAAATAATAATAAAAAAAAAAATTGTAATTTGTTCTAAACACACATCGGTCACAGGATAATAAAATTGTTTTTCTTTTAATTTACAATTTATATGAACATCCCAAAATCTAATACATAAAATTAAAAAAACTTTTCCTATTAATTTAAATTTCCTTCTTACTTATATTATTCATGTCTTTTTTATTTATATACATGTGAATCGGGATTTTTAATTTCAATAAGTTTGACAATTAATTTATTTATTAAACTTAATTTATTCCAACCTGTTTGACAATTAATTAGTTTATTATAATTAATTTCAATCTGTTTGTCAATTAATTAATTTGTTAAAGTTAATTATTTAATTCAAATCTGTTTGAAAAAAAATTATAAAAACTTGATAAATCCCTCCTTCATCCACTCTCCCTCATCAATTTCGAAACATTGTGATTCAATTTGGTTTTTAAGTTTCTTTATAGGGTTTTCTGCAAGAGGATTTTTTTCGTCGAAGTTCTTTTGAGGTACATGGTTTTTAGTCATTCTTACCATTTCAACGGTCCTCCAAACATAATTACTTTTAGCAGAGTTCTTGTATAGTTCCCCTAACTCAGCTTTGGTTAGGTGTAACCAATATTGTGGTTTAAGTCATGAAACTATGCAAATATTTTACTTTATGTAGAAGATTCTTCTACTAATAACTTGATTACAGGTATGCCATTGAATGAAGTTGAAGAAAAACTGAAATCTATATTCACTGTCGAGAGGAGAATTAGATTAAGTTATGATCGTCTAAAAATTGAAGAGCTTGGTTGCATAGATAAAGAATCGCCTAAAGATCGGAATCTGGAAGATTGGTATAACAAGTTTTACCCTTTGAATAAAGCAAGAAAGAAACTGCTGGATGGTGAAAGAGAAAAACGTGAACGCGAAGCAAAGCTTAAAGAAAATGCTGATAAAAGAAAAGCTTTGAGTTCTGGAAAAGTGTAACAGTTATAACACAGTATTTATTTGTTTTTATTGTTGAATTTGTTATACTAAATACATTTTTATTTGTTTTTTCTTTTGTTCGTTAAATGATTTGCAATCGTAGAATCTTTAAAATTTGTACGACATTCAAAGTTTCTATCATTCAAGTTCTTCAACACAGTATTACAGAAATCTAAATATTGGGTTGGCAAATAAGTCCTTTCCGTTTTTCTCTTTATTTTCATATCACTATGATACACTTCTTACCTGATGAATTAATCCCTAAGGCAGATTTTTTATGCTGTTGGTAATATGTCAACAACTATATCTGTTAACTCTTGTTGAAACTAGCTTAGTATAGTGTTTGCTATTGCACCGTGAATATAAAAGAAAATATTCATTATGAGCATATTTTGATGTATTATTTTTAAAAAGGTAAGCATACTGCAGCTCATTGAAAATTTTTTGATTTGCGGTGTTTATGGGGATTATACCTTAACCGAACGTACCTATCAAAATTGGTTTGCCAAATTTCATTCAGGAAATTTTGAAATCAATGATGCTTAACGGTCTGGAATCCCACATGAAATTGAAACAAGTAATGTTAAGGCCAATGTTGATCAAAATCCCACCCAATCAATACGAGAGATTGCTATGGGCCCTAAATGTGACACCACAAGCAAAGAAAACCATTTTCACAAGCTCGACCATGTTTCCAGGCTTAATGTTCGGATCCCTCACTCTCTAACCGAAGTCAACTTGGCAACACACATTTCTGTTTGTGATTCACTACAGAAACGGCTACAAGACCCATTTTTCAAAAGGTTGGTAACAGGAGATGAATAGTAGGATAGTTTTTACGATAATGTAGTCCGTAGAAAAACTTGGGGACCTAGTATTGAGACTCCTAGAAGAATGGCAAAACCCGGATTGCATCCAAAGAAGATAATGCTTTCCATAGATAGATAGATAGATAGAAAAAAAAACTTTATTCCGGGACCAAGTCCCTTCAGAATAACAATAATGTACAAAATAATAGAATATTACTAACCTGAACGTTGAAACAATAAATAAAATTGATAAAATAAAATAAAAAGTAAAGAAAACCTTAGGTGCACAAGCCATATACAATACAGATAAAACTATGTACTGAGCATTTAAAATTATGAACAAAACAATTAAAACTATGAACGAATCACTTGAACTATGAACAAAATTATATTTAAGGATTGAACAACCATAAACATACACTTTGAGAAATGAAGAACGAAAAAGAGATACAATGAGTTCATTTCATAAAAATAAAAAAAAAAAAAAACTACTTGAATATATATATATAAAAATAAACAATTAATTATAATTGAATAAAAAAAAAAATGTATGTATTGAAATTCCTACGTCGATAGTAGGAAATGCATGTACTATCTCTAGTATCAAGTGTTATGATTATATGATTGCTACACAATACATATATAATATTAATAGTTAGCTGGTATCTGACTGTTTTTGGAACAGGAATTGGAATAGGAGGTTTTTGAATGTGTACAGGGAAGGAGCATGTCGAATTTTGATCAGGAGGGAATTCCAAAAGTTGACAGAGCGGGCTATAAAGGAGTTTTGGAATGAGGCAGATCTATGAGAAGGGATATATAGGTCAGAGGGTCGGGATCTTGTAGAGAGGGAATGGATTGAGGACTTAAATTGGAGAAGGTTGTAGGCATAACAAGGACGATGATCGGTAATGATTTGATAAAGGAAAGTGCCTAGGAAATATTGTCTTCTTAAGCAGGGGAAGAGCCACCCTAACTCAGTGTAGTGGTGGGAGACACGGGAGCGTCTTGGGGTCCCAATTACAAATCTTACGAAGCTATTCGTAAGTCTTTTGAGTCTATTACGGAGTTCCACCGAGAGGCCATCGTACACCACACAGCTGTAGTCAAAGTGGGGAAAGATGAGAGAGGAAACTAGGAGTCTACGGGTATTTTGGGGTAGAAGATGGCAGAAGTGATGGAATAGTTTGGGGGTAGAAATTGCACGGCGGGATATATGAGAGATATGGTGATTCCAGGGGAGGGTTTGATCTATGAGAAAGCCTAAATTTTTAACAAAGGGATAGAAGGTGATGGGGTAGTTGTTTATATAGAGTGAGGGAAAGTTGGTGTGGGATCTAAGAAGGGGCTTGGAACCAATGAGAATGGTCTGAGTTTTGGCAGCATTTAGCCTTAATCCATTTAAGTTGGCCCAGGCACTAATCCATATGGTGGGATTTCAAGGGTGTTATTTTCTATGAGCTAATACCATCAGGACAAACAATTGATTCAACTCTATACTGCTCACAATTAACAAAATTGGATCAATCCATTAAAAATAAATTCCCAGAACTGGCAAATCGGAAGGGTGTTGTGTTCCACCAAGACAACGCTAGGCCCCACCATCCCTATTCACCAGACCTAGCTCCAAGTGACAACCACTTATTCGGGTCTCGGCAGAAATCCATGAATGGAAAGAAACTCCAAAAGGAGGACGACTTCAAAAACCACTTGGATCAGTTTTTTAACAATAAACTCAAGACATTTTATGAGCATGGCATTATGCAGTTATTGGAAAGATGGAAAAAAGTCATATTAAATAATAGTCAATATATTGTAGATTAAAATAAATTTTATGTCTATAATATATTGAGTTTTATTTCACCCTGAAAAACCGAAGACTTATTTGCCAACCCAATCCATTATGAGCTATGTCGTTGATATCTTATTTTTCAAATCTGAATCAATTAATGTAAAAGTCGATACAACCAACTGTGATGCCCTATCGACAATTGGTCACACCAAAGGTACTATTCTGCTGGTACTACCCACCATAGCGATTCAGCAGATGAGCACTGCTTTAGTGGTATAGAAAGGAGCATAATTCTGCCTATTATTATGTAAGTGTTTAATTTATTTCCACACTAATATGTCTTATTTATTCTGTATCCAAAGGTATAACAGTCCTAGGATAATAAATTTGTTTTCATTTAATGTCATTTCAAATACTTTGTGTCTTAGAAGAGTAAAACTCTTCTACACATGTGAATGCGAAAAATAGTTTTAATTACAAAATCATAGAACATAATTTTGCCAGTTTTGGCTTTCTCACAGTTAAAAGGGTTTTGTGAAGAAATTGCAGGTTTATGATTTTGTAATTATTTTTAATAGATTTACTAAGTTACAATAGGTTGACATTAATTAGTCACTTTTTTTAATATTTTAATTAAAAAATAGTTTTGACCATTTAAGCCAATGGCTATGAGAATGACACTTATAGATAAATATGTCTTTTTTATATTTACATAAATCATATCTAATAGATTATATCATAAATAGTCTATAATAAAATTAGAAAAAACATTTGTCATGTTTCATATCATCAAGTAACAACACTCAGGATCAGAATCATGGTGTGGATTCCAACAGAATTGTAAGGGTTCACCCCCATCATTTCTTCGACAGCAGAAAGGTGTCACAGTTCCGTAAGACTTTTTGCATTTCGGGGAAGTTGACAAGCTTACACGCATCTTCCAAGTTGGCCCATTTGTAGTCTTGGTGTTCATTAGACAGTTTAATCGACGCGCCATCAGATAGTTCAGCGAGATAGTATGTCACTGCCTTCGGTTTACTGTTTACCTCATACTGTAAAATAATCACACAGAACTGATTTATTTTCATATCATAGTAATATAATATTAATATGTTTGATATAAATACTATGTTCAGGCACTAGCGGATCCAGGATTTGATTTTTGGGGGGCTTCAGTTTGAAAGCTTTTTTTTTTTTCATAAAAATGACGATAATTACTTTGGAAAAAAAGAAACAAACTAACTACCTATATGAAATGGTGTTTAAGTAATTCCTAAAGCCCTGTTAAATACAATTACACGAATAATAATACTTTAAGAGATAATTTTTTAATATTTTTTTTCGATAAAAAATGGTTATATTTTACCATTTTGGGAAGGGCTTCAGCCCGAAAGCCCCTCCCCTTCCTCCGGCTGTTCAGGTAAACTACATAAAGAATGACCTTTTGGACTAAGAAGGCTACACTAAATGTGCGGAAGCATGGTCAGGAAAAGGTACTATTTCGCTGGTACTGCCCGCAGCAGCAACCGCTTTAGTGGAATAGAAAGGAACATATTTCGTTGGCGCTGCTCAGCAGTCAAGGAATGACATCATTCCTCCTGACTCCTGAAGCAGTGGAGCTATTGGCAATTATAGGTAATGTTATCATATTGGAGCATTGTTTTGATGATAACAGTCACCTTGATACGTTTTATTTTCTATGTTTCTTTCAAGTATGGCAAAATTATAAGAAATATTGTTTATAACATAAATAGCGTTATAATAAATTATTTTTTAAAGGTTGAAGTAACAAGATTATTTATTCCACTTCTCAGCTAAATTCATATATACCTAAATCCAAACGATATATATTAAATAATCCAAAAAAAATTAAAGTCGGGTAAATACTAAAATCCAGACATTGAAAAAATCTATTTGTATTTTTTTTATTAAAGTGTTGATTTACTGATTACTTTGATAATATGATAAAACATCGCCTGCTGGGATTTTATTACAAATACATGATATTTATTATTAATCAATTATGTAATAATTACTATATCATTTTCTATCATACTAAAAAAAAAATTGAATTGACATTTATTCAGTCTAAATAAATTTCTAAATTTCTCTTCGTCAGCCATCAAATGGGTAGTTATCAATTTCGTATAAAACTCTTCCCACTTTCTTGTTGGGAATATATGGCTGATATCCCGCCTTCTTGTCAACAACATTTCCTCTTCTAATAAAAAAGTGGTAGTAAGAGATATTAAATCCATTTTTTTTATCTTTGAAGTTATAACGAAATGTTCGAACGTTATTCGAAGGTTATAACAACTCCAGTGAGCAGTTTCAGCGAAATAGCTACGCAATAGCAGTTGGCAGCATGAAATAGTGGTCGCTGCTACGGGCAGTACCAGTGAAATTATACCTAAAGTTCTGACCATCCCAACTGTGAGCCAAAGAAAGAGGCTTGCCCTACCTAGATTTTTTTTTTCATTTCATATTTCTACATATCTCATTTTCCATTATTTTGAGCTATTAAAATTTGTTTCATAGTTACTAAATCTGTACCCCGGAGATAGAAAACACCATGTCACATTTTTATATTTTTTCGCAGAGCCAACGTTCCATAACTTTGAACTATTAAAATATATTTCTTAGTTACTAAATTATTTAATAATAAAATGGACAAGGTATTCTTTACCTCTGTGGAACAGAATTATTCATTAACAGAACTAGTTGAATTTAATGAAAAATTCATTGCAATAAATCCTTTTTTATAAAATCAAGTAAAAAAAAAAAAAGAATCTAATAATTCTTGCATGTTAGTTATGTAAATAGAATTGTCAATAATTGCTACTTAGCAATTATCTTTTAAAAAGTAACTTAAGGATATTAAGTTAAGTATCTTAAGGATATTTTCATAAAAATGTCAGCATTAATAAGCACTTTTATTAAAAGTTTCAGTAGCGAATACATTGTATCACCATTTTTTATTTGTTTTAATATAATATAAACTACATTCAAACCTAAAGTTGGTTTTATTTTTTAATTTATTTACTGCAATATATCTATAGGTCAGAAATAATCTTTATTTTCTTGTTCACCTTTCTTATTTTAGAAGACTTTGTACCAAAATAACTTTTTATATTCTACTGAGAGAAAATATAGTTAATAAATAATTATTAAAATTCAAAATCTATAAAAACTTCCAAATTTTATAATAAATATTTTGCGATGATGTGGCAGTGTTATCTGTTTTTAATATAGAGTAATTGTTTAGTAATATATTTGTGAAAATTATAAAAAATTTTGTTGATTATATCTATTTTCTCTGACCCACAATCAGATTTCTCATCATAAATTTCATTGCACAAGTAGCAATTCTATATATGTGCAATTATTTGCTCTTTTCCTTTATAAATTTTATCCTAGTTCAAATAGAAGCAAACAAATTTTCATAATTTGTAGACCTTGTATAAACCAAATAAATACAGAATAATACCATATCTCTAAGTTTATGCATACGTTTATAGTTTCTGAGTAATTTGTCAGCAAGAGATCATTTTTAGAAAGTCCAGCTTCCTCTTCGGTTTCACGATATGCTGTTTGCAACAGATCTTCACCCTGTTCAACATGACCTGAAACGTAAAAAAGAACTATATAAACAAATAATTTTGTAATCAAATTTAACTTCAGGATAAACAACTAATAGTAGATTTCTTGAGGAGTGGGGTAGCTCAGTGGTAGGGTACTGAGCTTCCAATGCTAAAGTTCTCAGGTTCGAACTCCGGCTCGTGGCAGAAAATTTATTTATCTGTTTCATTGGCTGTGGGGTGACCCTGGGTCAGGAAACTCTCCTTGGGGCACACCCAGCCTCTGTTAAGTGGGTACCCTTAATTAAATAATTGGTTAAGGGGGAAAACCCTGGCGGTTGAGCGTGATCTCGGTCAAATCACCTCCTTGCACAGCCGTTGACCTAGAAACAGTGCTTTCTCTAAATAGTACTGAACCTAAGACCCTTCATGAGTTGTAGTGATACAGATTTCTTTTTTTTTAGTAGATCTCTTATTTGGTGATTACAGGAACTTACTAAAAAAGTTTTTATTTTTTTAACACATTTCCTAACTTTATAACAATTATGATTAGCATTGGATTATCATGTATTTGTCATAGCATTGAAATTTTGACATGATATGTTACAATTAATTTGTTATTTTTCATTGCAGTAGCATTTTTATGTTTTGTAGAATGAAATTGACACTAAGTAACTACAATGCAGAAAAAATTATTTTTGAATTGTCAACAAATAAAGTTTTATTTTAATGTTAGTAATTTTCAATTAATATTTAAATAGTGGCACTAGAGAAATGCCTGTGATGTCTCCTGATCCCCAAGAAATTTTCTTCGGAACTACTCACCAAGAAAAATAACATACACAGTAACAGAATCACTGAAAATATTTTTTAAGGGAGCTTAATGAATATAATAGTAAACATTCGGAATCCCATCAACTCTATGATCGATGTTATTCTGACCCATTGACAACCAGACTGATACTTTAGAACTACCATTAAATACCCTTTTTCTATGTGATGTAAATATAACCTTTCTGCATTAACTTATGTTAAATATGAAAGCGTAAATCTTATAATGGGCAATAACCAAAGTAAAATAATTGTTAATACATTAATTAAATTATTTACTTACCTTTAGGAGGAGTCCAGTGATGTATTCCATAAGATGCTTGCATCAGTAAATACTCTAAGGCAGGTTGTCTTCTAAATATAACGAAACCAGCTGCTTTAACAACTTCACACCCTGCCATTTTAAGATTAAAGTAAAAAAATAATTGAAATTATTGTCTTTTAAAAAGGTCCTATTCCGTTATCTAAGTAACCGGTGATAGTGAATGAACGACAATTTGTTGATAACATCCACACGGATTCCAACGAGGAAGAAAAAAAGATAAACTTATCAAAAGCTTCTAATTTCACTTGCTCTTGTACTATTCAGTGTCGAGCGAAGTAATGCATAATTATGAAGCTCTTTATCATTGCATTTTGAGTAATACAAAGTTAATTTTTTGGAAGAGTTCTGTTTAAAGACGAATTACACAGCGATAGTTTTTTAGCCATCAATTATTTTATTTATTTTCTATTCGAAAAAATACTTATCCAGTAGCAACTTCTCAGTAAGTTTAATATTGTTTCAAGCCATAGACAAAACTATCAAATAGTGTTTTCATTCAAATTATGATACCTCAGGTGTCTTTGTAAGTATATTAAACTACTTTTTTGTTGCTTATTCCATGTCTCGGACATAAACAGCACATTGCAAATACAACAGAACTGTAATTGGAACGAGTGTTAATAAAAAATAATTATGATAATCAAAAATAATATCAAGTTGTATCCATTATACAATTAATGAATACCATTGTAAACACGACATTGGCGCACATAAAACTCCCACGAGCTCCCGATAGTCGAATAATTGGATCATGTACAGACCCCTCTGTTCAAACTTACATAGAAGACTTTCAGTTTTCTGAATTGTCTTAATTAAGAAAAATTTCATTAATATTCTGACTCAAAACAATTAACAGAACTGGTTTTACTATGGATGGAATAAGCTCCACGGAATTATAAAATTCTAGAGTAGATCTCGAACGTTCTTTCTTTGATATGGAAATTCTTCACATCCAAATTCATTCATATTTTGCTGAGACATCGTTTTAAATCAGATCTTTTGAAAAACTTTTTTTTTTTATTATTATTGTTTAGTTTAAATATAAATAATAGAACAAGAATTTTAGGCAGAGGTAATATGTATATATAATCATATTTTCGATAATTGTAATTTTTTTACTATGAGAAAACTATCACCAAATCGTTTGATACTTTCTGTCTTCCTACCAATAAGAACATACAAACTTGTTGAGGTACCTACCTTTTTTTTGTTTTACTGCCAAAATGGCCATTTCTGGCAAATGGAGATGGAGGGTATAACCAACCAATTATAACTAGAGTTGAGTCAAATTTTATTATTTGGGTCCCCCCCACAAAATAATTCCAATCTATCCAGCTATAACTGGCACCACCATACTGGAGACTGCTGAGTTAATAAGGTAAAGCTTAACACTCTTGAAAATCACCACCATTGAGGTATCTAACGCACACCTACATCGTATAAGTATCAACTAAAAAATTAAGATTTATTAGTAGTTTATTCGAAACTTATAAATTATGTTGTCTCAGAAAAAAATTTATCTAAACCATAGCTACCGTCAACTAAACTAACTTGGTCAAACCAAAAACTAAATTTGATACATCTAGAGCAAGACAAGTGATTACTACTTATTTGTCTATTAATTAATGACAATCACTCTTTTTATTTATTAACATAACATATAATCATTTTTCATTGATTGTGCCAAAGTTAACAGTGGATAATATTGATTTATTTTGTTTACGGATGATACTTCTCAAAAAACTCAAATACTGTTTTAAGTTGATACAGTTTTGATCTAGGTGCGTTATTCGGTTAAAGTATCTTAAGCTAAAATATCTGCATTTTTTTGGTTCACATAAATACATAGAATAAATATCATGAAAATAGAACAACTTTATTGAATAACATAATAAAAACAGATAATTATATACAAAAATTAAGTAACAAAGGAGACTGATCTATAATGTTGGGATTTGAACAGAAAATAGCTACTGAGAAAGGATTTTAAGGAGAAATTAAAAAATAAATAATATTATTTATAAATAGAAAATAAATATTTATATAGTTAAAAATTGAATATCTTTTATAAAAAATTTAGGGCAATGAAAGAAATACGAGGAACGTATACACCACATTGTGAACTTTTGAACACCCCGCCTTCTAAATCATTGTATACTACAAACTGAACTCGATGATGTACTCTGATAAGATGGAGTTTGTCCTTGCGTAGGTGCCAAAATTTCAGCTTTGACCACAACCTGACTGGCTTCTTGCTCCAACCTCGTCAGTTTTAAACCTAGTACCTCTGCGCATACCTTCTGAAGTGCCATAGTTACCTGAAATACATTTTTAAATCAATTAGTTAACAATTCAAAGGAGATGTGAAAATCTGATAGAAAACATGGGTAAATCATTTAATTTTAACAAGTCTCATTTCGCCCAACATCAAATCCTAAATACGCTATTCAAGATAAATGTAAATGTTAGTATTTTGGAAAACAGCTTCTAAAAGTTTTTCAACCAGAAAAAAAAATCTTCATGGAGGATGAAAAGGATACAGCTTTATGGCGAGGAGTGAAGCATCCAAATTAATGAACATGTTGGAACGGATTTCTTTATAACTTCCTATATATTTCATACTTAAAATCTACGTGTTATTAACCAATTTTTATGTATGTTACTTCACTTCTAAATATTTAAAGATGAAAAATGATAATTAGGGTAAGCGCACCGGTGATGAACATAGCTAAGGAATTTTTTTTTTTTTTTTGGCTTGTGCCGCCGTAATTATAAACTTCTCCGTTGGACATTTTCTATTTAACACTTTAAAATTGAAAAAATATGCAGTTATAATCTCCATTAAAAATGAAAAACACCTTTTTGCACTAGCGATGGGCACCCCGAAATTCAATTGTTCAACTAATGGACAGAGGGTCGGTACTAGTAATGGACTTATCTCAGAAAAAAGATAAGATAACATAAACGTTCAACTTACTCATAGCAAAACTGTTAGTATGAAGGTATGAAACACACTGATCTCAAGAACACTATAGAAACAACAATGATAGGCATTTTAAAATTTTCTTTTGGGAACTTTATTCAAACAGTTGTTAATAGAGGGCATTGTTCTTCAATATAGAAAAACTGTAACCTTTAAATCAACAAAAAAGCTTATTATTTATATTTAAAGTCCAAACTGTCTATCACCGGGCCTCCTGTTTATCCATAACTGGTGCGTTCGCCCTACAATGTTTCATTTTTTGTTTGTTTAATCAGCAATGATAACTACTGTTTTAATTGAATTAAGTATTGATTGGAAAGGTATATACAAAACTAAATAAGATGCTTTTTTATTACTTGTTTCTTTATGGGTTAAGATAATAAAAACATACATTTTCGCCGGTCCTCGCTGATACAGTGTGCGTCGGTAAGCCATGGTCGTTTGCAAATTTTACTTGCTTTTCTACTGAGATTGCTCTCTGGTGTTCCATGTCACCTACGGAAGTAATAACAAGTAGTACTTTAAAGAAATGAAAGATTGATTTGGATAAAGGTGAAGAGATATTAGTGGTTCCATGTCATAAATTTATAGGATCGATTAATTAAATATACCCACATTTGTTGGCAATTATAGCCAGGTTCGGTTGGGAATCCGTTTGCGTTTCCCTGACGGCAGCAATCCACTCCTGGAGCTTGCTGAAACTGGCCGCGTTGGTGATGTCGTAAACGGCCAGGATTATCTGCAGCACCAGACAGGAAATCAATTCTATTCTAAGAGGAGCGGGAAGGTCGAAATTCATTCCGTGGATCTGCCAGGAAATGAATTTCAAACCGCCCATCATGGCTTCTTACATTAATTACTTTTCAATTAATAAATTTGAACTTACGTTGGCTCCGTAAAGGCAGTTGGACAGCATCGGGCTGGTGAGGACTTGTCCGCTCAGGTCCCAGATGACGAGAGTCACCTCCTTGCCAGCCCTCAGCTGGTGCCGATGGAGGAGGAAATCCGTCCCGAAGGTGGGGTAATATTGGCGGCTGTACTCGTTGTGGGCGAATCTGGAAACTATCGAAGACTGCGACCAATCACTTGGGAAAACGCTTAAAACATTATATTTGAAAGAAAGAAAGAAAAGTAAATTTTATTCTGGGCATTCAGCCTCCTGAGCAGGAGTGCTCAGAAGGTGATTTCATAGCGCAAGTTGCTCCATCAAAATTTAAGAGGGGGGGCACTTTTTCAATTTTATTTCAACGGGGTAACGAATTTTCAAAATGAAAAGTTTCAAATTTAAAGACAAGTGGGAGCATGGAACAGACCGCAGAATGTGTAATTGTAAATAATTACGAATATTTTTTTTTTTTTGTTTATTTAATGGAATTTACAACTGTATACAAATACAACAAGTAAATATGCGCAAATATAAATAATGGCATGTACAGGCTTGAAGAGTTACTACCCAGTGGTAGCACTCTCTAAATAATTTTAAGTAAGAAGATCACGAGGCCATCTCCTTTTCAGACGCCTAGGAGGATTATCAGGACTCGAGAAAGAAGCAAGAGTGGAAACAAGCGGATTTGGATGGGACTGAAGTTTATCATGAAAGGATAGATATCTGGCTCGAGCTAAATCAGCGACATATGGTACATTAAGGTCTTTATGAATGATTTTATTTGTGACAAAGTATGGAGCATTAAGGATTTTACGGAGGATTTTGGATTGTAAGGATTGGATACGATAGGAATTCGATGGTTTGGTGGAGCCCCAAAGCTCAACTCCGTATGTCCATATAGGTCTTATTATAGTTATGTAGATAAGTCTTTTGTAATTAATAGAAAGTTTGGAGCGTTTGTCTAGTAAGTGTTGGAGCAGTCGGAAACGAATATTTAAATTCTACTTTCGTTTGCACTATTTTTAAGAAGAAGAGTAATAAAGTATCTTAGGAGGGGTGGGGGAAGGCTTATGCGCCATCGGCTTTTGGGGGGGATGGACACTCCTGCCCCTGAGTATAATTATAATGAAAAATTCAGTGACTTATATATTAATCATCTTCTTGTTGTTAATTAAATTACATTGCTATTGAGCCTTTATATTAAAGAAAGGCATAGGTTAACATTTGAATTATAGGTAGCTGTATGAGGGTATTTTTACACATAGACAATGGGTATATATAGGTATCTGCAAGAAGGCTGAATGAGGTGACAGTTATAAAAAAAACATAAAAATATTACTCTTACATATATTTGGAAGATTGATTGCTGAGGAGATGGATAAATAAATGGTGTTTAAATGTGGTTAAGGATGAGAATTTGCGTAGGTAGGTAATTCCAAAGCAAGGTAGCACGTATGAGAAAAGATTTTTTAAAGTAAACATTTCTATGAGAAAGAATAAACAGGTTTGTGGGTTGTGATTTCGTATTTAACGAATGAACAGAGGAGCAAGGAGTAAACAAATTGAGAAGGTAAGAAGGTTTTTTTGTTGCAAAGGTTTGGAAAAGGAGAAAATCTAGGAAATATTGCCTTCGGGAAGCTGTGGATAGAGCCACTTCAGCTCGGCGTACCAACTGGAGATGTGGAAGCGCATGGGGACACAAGTATAAATCTAATGAAACAGTTCATTGGTCTCTTCAATCTGATTACGAGTCCAACTGGTACTCCACCGTATACAAGGCAGCCATGATATTCGATTGTATAATAATCTATACAATTAATGTATATTGAAGAAAAGGATGATTGGGATGATCATTCAAATAAAAAATGGCAAAAATAAATAATAATATTTATTTTTACATTGGCCGACGTTTCGTCCCAAAGTTCAGGTCTTCATCAGGGCTTAGAAAAGAACCAGATAACAACATAAAAAAATATTGTTAATATAAAAAAACCTGTTGTTATCTGGTTCTTTTCTCAGCCCTGATGAAGGCCTAAACTTTGGGCCGAAACGTCGGCAAATGTAAAAATAAATATTATTATTTACTTTTGTCATTTTTTATTTGACTGATCACTCCAACCAACCTTCAATTATTCACTACAGTCAATCATCAACACACAATAATTAATCATATATAATTTATCACTCACAGAAACTAATATTATGTTTAAAAGTTAAATGAATGAATAAATGGTTAAAATTAAAAACTAAATGATAAATTATTTTTAATGAAAATAATAAAAATTGTTTTTCCATTTTATTTTGGGGAGAGGATGGAGGTATGGTATCGAAGCACTAGTGTAAATAATGGTTTATGCCTTAACTGTTATTTTTGTAAATCTGTAATCAGTCCAAAGTTCAGTTAATACATACTTATTACCAAATAACAGGTCCAGTATTTCTGAACTATACCTAAAATATACTCTTTCAATTTGCTGGATGGTTACTATTGAATTTTTTGGAATATCTGTTGTCAAGAGTTCTCAAATATTAGTATAAATGATGATGGACTATTGAAATTCATCAGTTTTTATTAACGTAATCAATAATCAAAGTATTTTAAATGTACTATTAAATCATATTCCTGTAAATTTTATTGTAATTGTCCATTTTGAAGTGAAAGCGCTTCTTCATAAGCTATTTTTTTATATATTTTTTTTATTTGTTCAAAAATAAACGGACAATAATTATAATGTGATATGAACACATTCACACCATATATACACAAAACATAAAATTAACTAAAGTAAAATAATAACTAAATAATAATCAAAAAGTATTTACAATAAAAAAAAAAATAACCTAAAGATAAGTAAATTAAAAACATTTAAAAAAAACAGTCATACTTATATACAATCAAGAAGGGACCCCCCTGTCCCTCCAACTACAGAGGAAAAAGCAGAACTCCAAGAGATCCCTGCGCTACTCTCTCAGCCGCGTCATTGGTGTTAAAGCCAGTGGAGATTAAGCGAGCATAAGCTAATTATTTCAATTTTTTGTAAGGTTTGGTTTCATATAATATTTAATTCATTATGATAATTAAACTCTAGATATATGAGATTTAAAACTGCAATATCAAAAAATATACTTGACTCTAATACGAACAGTGCTTACTTTTCCAGAAGAGGGTTCACCCAATAAGACGACTTTAAGCTGTCGTTCGGCTCCCTCTTCGTCCATGACTGAACATAATGTTTGTTTTCAGTATCCATGGTAGCATCCAATCGATTTCTCTTCTATTTAAGATATTGCCTATCATTCAAAATACGTATATAGGTCATTTTTTAAATAAATGCGCCAAATGGATATTAAATAGAAGTAAGCCGTCCATAATTTAATGTGAAACAAAATTGAACTTCTAATTACTAGGTCTTCTAGCACCATTTTATATAGAGAAATAATAGATATTAGATTTTTAGGAAAAAAGTTCTTAAAATAAAAGGTATAAGGAGCTTTTTTGAAATAAAGTTTCAGGTTTATGGTAAAAGTTTAACTTTCATTTATTCAAGTTCTTAAAAAAAGTTCCATTATATGAAACATAAACAGTAATTGAGCTTAGACTAGAGTTTTAATTCGTCTTAAATGGATTATACACACTAACGGATCCAGGATTTAATTTTTGGGGAGGAATGGACTTCAGCCCGAAATATTTTTTTTTATGTATATATTACGATAATTACTTCGGGAGAAAGAAAAAAATTAAGTAACTGTATGAAATGGTGTTTGAGTGATTATTTAAGTCCAATTAAGTTTAATTAGACGAACAATAATACTTTTAGAGATAATTTTTTTCATTAAACATGGATGTATTTTACTATTTTTTGGGGAGGAGGGGAGGTTTCAGCCCGAAAGCCCTCTCTCCATATAGATCTGCCTGTGATCACACATGATTCAAATATATAGTTTGTTTGAGTAGCTATGAATAAAAGTTATATTTTAGATCGACTTTTTAGCGAAATCTGAAGAACTTTTAAATAAGTTTTTTAAAAATAAAAGTTCTGGAAAAGTTTTCAGGAAAAAAATTCTATTTACAAAAGAACTGCAAAACTATCGAGAATAAAAGATACAGAGCGACGCCGAAACTTTTTTTTAAAAAAAGTATTTTTTTGATTCCAATAAATTTCTCCAAATTTTGTGTATATGTTGTATTATCCTTTTACTTTTCATAATAACACTGATTTTTTTTCTTGTTTAATAGCGTCTAAAAAGGCCCTTTCATCTCCTAATGTAGAAATATTATTAGAGAGCTACCAGTAGATAGTTTCTCAACGTTTTTCACGTCATCATGTCCATTTCTAAGAACACACAAGATGTATTTCTTTAATACATTGGTAAATATCATGAATAAATAAGAATAAAATATATTTTCACTAAATTTCTTTCTTTCTAAAAGCTATTGGAATTTATTTTTCTTTCAATGTTTACATAAAAGTATTCTGTGAATAACCACCTTAAGAGTTAAAAATTGAAATTTTTTAATAGGTCCTTCAGAAAAATGACAGAAAAAAACACGTTCATAGAAAGTCAATTTATTTTCACAGTTAATGAAGCCGATAAAAGATTAAATAAAATCTACAATTCATCAGTCATACTAATGAATAATATGCAAAAATCTGTATGATAGGAAATTAATAAGTAAACAAATGTATATAAAATAAATCAAGAATTGTTAAGCAGTAGTTAAACTAAAAGCCCAAAGATAGCAGCACTAATCAAGAAAGCTAAAAAATTTGAATTAATACTTCTAATTAGGGCCGCGAGATAACAGCACTATCCAAGCGGTAGTTACCAAAGTCGAATTTTTTTTAAATTTACAATTAATTTATTAAGAAATTGTTTTTATTTATTTATTTCTTCATATATAACTAGATTTTATAGAGTAAAATATCCTTTAAAAAAATCTAAAAGCCTAACTTTCTTAATCTACTTAAATAGCTTCCTTTTTTTATTTTTTTTTATAATAAACTAATTTACAAGATACTCAGCTAAATCAGGATTAAATTCATTATTATTATTTAATTTTCATAAAGAAAATGTATTAATAGAATTATTAAATTCAAATTATTGAAATAAAATAATATTGTATTCTATATGACAATATTTTATTATTTTACATTTTATCTGCAATTTTTTAAAGTACTTATAGTATATAAAACGTTAACAATACTAATTAATAAATAATTTAGAATATATCTAAATTAATGCGATTGAAAAATGATCCATTGCGTTAACTCCGATCAATAAAACAAAAAAGAATGACAATAAACTAAAAATCCTGTAATTTAAAAAATAATAGTTCAATTCAATGTCTAAAGATGGCAGCACCTCTCGAGAAAGCTATACAGAGAGAGAAAGAAGAGTGAGTGAGTGAGAGAGGGATACCAAAGAGAAATCCAGCTCGAAAAATTTTATTTTGTAATAGGATAGTGGGAGCTCACAGGAGCTCAACTAGTAGGTAGGGTTAAGTGCACGTGCACTTGTAGTTCTAGAGACTGCCGCCAGACAGCAGCACTATCGGGACCACCTGCTCCGGCGGTTAAGCTCCTGTGAGCTCCCACTATCCTATTACAAAATAAAATTTTTCGAGCTGGATTTCTCTTCGGTATCCCTCTCTCACTCACTCACTCTTCCTTCTCTCTCTGTATAGCTTTCTCGAGAGGTGCTGCCATCTTTAGACATTGAATTGAACTATTATTTTTTAAATTTCTGGATTTTTAGTTTATTGTCATTCTTTTTTGTTTTATTAATCGGAGTTAACGCAATGAATCATTTTTCAATCGGATTAATTTAAATATGTAATTATTTATTAATTAGTACTGTTAAAGTTTTATGTATTCTAAGTACTTTAAAAAAAGGAGATAAAATGTAAAATAATAAAATATTGTCATATAAAATACATCATTATTTCAATAATTTGAATTTATTGATTCTATTAGTACATTTTCTTTATGAAAATTAAATAATAATAACGAATTTAATCCTGATTTAGCTGATTATCTTGTAAATTAATTTATTATAAAAATAAATAAAAAAGGAAGCTATTTAAGTAGATTAAGAAAGGTAGGATTTTAGATTTTTTTAAAGGGATATTTACTCTATGAAAACTAGTTATATATGAAGAAATAAATGTATAAAAACAATTTCTTAATAAAGTAATTGTAAATAAAAAAAAAATCGACTAGTAACTATCGCTTGGATAGTGCTGTTATTTCGCGACTCTAATTAGAACTATTAATTCAATTTTTTTAGCTTTCTTGATTTGTGCTGCTATCTTAAGCCTTTTAGTTTAACTACTATTTAAAAATTCTTGATTTATTTTAAATACATTTGTTTACTTTAAAAATTTCCTAACATACAGATTTTTGCATATTATTAATAATTTATTCATTAGTATGACTGATGAATTGTAGATTTTATTTTAGCTTTTATTGGCTTCATTAACTGTGAAAATAAATTGACTTTCTATGAACGTGTTTTTCTGTCATTTTTCTAAAGGGCCTCAAAAGATGGTTATTCACAGAATACTTTTATGTACACATTTAACTCAAATAAACTTGGTGAAAGAAAGAAATTTAATGAAAATAGGATAATTTTATTTATGTGTAATGGTAATTGTTTAATGTGGCATTATTAATGATGTGTGATGTAGTCTAGTGTTATGAGAAGGGATAAAAAAATAAATGATATGTTTATATAATAGTAGAATAATATGATGTAAGAGCTATGTCCATATGGATTGATGAGTATGCTGTGTAAAAAGCAACCCTATACAGTAGGGTACTTCCATTGAATAGAAAATTATCAGTCCTTAGTGTAGCTTTGAAGATGGTAAAGCTTCGCAGGAGGAAATACATGCCTTAAACACATAATTTCACTTTGGTTCAACTTTTATTTTTCAGTGAAATTTTAAACCTGTATTTTTGTTGAAAACATGGATTTTAAATTGTTTACAATTGCAGTACTTTTCCTGAGAATATTTTTGAAACTGAGAGTCTCAGTTCTTAATGTCAAAACTCTGTAGAGCGATTCTAGATAAAATTATCAACAAAAATGTTCATTTGGTGCAGTGGCCGATTTCGACTGATAAAGGAGTTAAGACTAATTTTGTGTGTATTTTTGTAAGGTGGTTTTATTGAACAAGAATGAATTGATAAAAAACCGTTCAAGATGATTAAATTGTTAGTACACCATTATAAAGTACACAAAATTTTCTTTGAGGAAACATTGATTAAATTTACTAAGGTCAATGATAAAAGGAACTTTCAGGAGGTCTAATACTAATAATACTCTGCTGCAGTTACAGTACCCATATCCGAGCAGCATATCTCTGTAATCCCAATTCGTGAAATAATTCGGTATAATTGTAGACTTTGCGTTATTGGACCTCCCAAAAGTCCCTTATATCATTGATCTCAGTAAATTTAATCAATGTTTTCTCAAAGAAAATTTGGTACTTCTTCACTAGGAGGTCGGGACTGACTGCTATCTGCCAATGTTTATAACCTCAACACTGATAATTCTGATAAGGCACTGTTAAGCCTTCTCCTAATTCCTAACTTCGTATTATTGTATTATATTTGTATTATTGACAGTGTAAACAGATACAAAAACAAATGTAATAACAAAAGAAACTTTTATTTTACGACACATATATTAATGAAATAATAAAAAAACACTTAGAGAAGATATATACATTTGTTTAGAAAAAAAGACTCTCATCTACTTCAACCACTTTGCCAGGCCCTCCAATTTTTTTTTGTTGACCTGTGCAGCTCTTTGCCTCATTTCATCGTTTTATCAAGTTATGGGACTACCCATAAATCAATTTTAAAGCCGTTAAAAACGAAATCCTGGAGCCCTCCAACTATGTTCCTTTCCTTATTGAAAGTTTTATGTCACAAGTGCTACGACAGCATCTCCATTCCTGGTTAACTTCATTGGATGACCTCGTTCACACAATTTCACGTCTGCAAGTATCCCAACGTTTTGGAAATATTCAATAGCCTTTTCTTTTGAAGAAGGTAAATCCTAGAATGTAACAGGATTCATAATTTGACAAAAATAAACTAAAAACAAAATGAAAAATAAACACAAACGGGCAAAAAATAAAGAATTTAATATGTGAATAACTGAAAAGTTTGGTGGGATAAGAAGAGGGAGGTTATGTGACATGAGGTTAGATAACATGGATAAGAAGTGAGGTTTTGACCTGCCCTGCTAATGAAGTAGTACCGAAAATTTTTACTTTACGATGGTGTAGTTAGAATTGGACCATGTATCAAATGAACTTTTTTTGTTGGAAATTTTTTTTAAAATCAACCTATAAAGACCCAGAGCTTGGGCATTAAGAACTGAGAGATCTATTACTAATTTATAGGAAAACAGTTAGATTCAATAATCTTATATTAACATTTTTTTTTTTCCTAGTAAAAATCTTACTAAAACCATTCAGAAAAGTTTATATTAATATTGTGATAAATTCATACTTCCTTAACCTACTGTATGATGGAACTACAGGTAAATAAAATAAATGGACATTGCTGTAAATTAATGTTAAGATAAAAAATAAATCATTTGAAGGAATAAAAATTACAAGTTTTTGATAGGTTGAAATAAATAAGTATAATATTTTAGGTACATCATCAGTTTAATGAACAATATATATTTTAATATAGAAAGTTGAACTTAATATATACAAATATAAAGACAAAGTAAACTTAATTACAATTCATTTTAAGCAAAAATAATACTAATCATAAATGACTACTGCTATCTTAATAAATAGAAGAAAGGAACATTTAAGAAATATGAGCAACTGAGAATCTATTAATTACGAATTGAATAAGCTAAGAATCAAATAATGACCAAAATCTACTTAGATTTAAAACAGACGATAAGTTTCACTGATATTGGATGAATTTCATTACTTCAATTTTAAAAGTACCTTCGTTTACAATTTAAAAATATTAAATAAAAAATATTTATAATAACGAGTCGAATCACAGAATTAACTTGCAATATTTGAATTTGATATTTCAGAAAAACAGTAACTAGCGTAGAAAGTATTATTTTTAATAGAAAAGGGGAGGGAGAAATGATAAATAAAAAAAAAGGAATAAAAAGGTAACATTGTTTATTTAAAAAACAAATAGTGCTTCTACAGAGAATGTTAAATATTTATAATCTGCTACATTAAAGAAGACTGGTTCGAGATTATAGTAACGTTTCTGTATTTTTCTTTTGTTCAACAATACATGTATGTCATACTAAATGTTTTAATATAATGAATCACTATATAAAGTAAAACTAATACATTAATCCAGCAGTTATTTAAGAAAAATTTCATGCCGAAGGGGAAGTTGTGGACGAGGCGACAACTGACTATCACTCCACAACAAATGGAATGAATAAAAACCGTGGGTGAAATTTAATGATTTTTTGGAGTGATAGATACTAGAATCCTACAGTTCTCAACTCAATCAATCCGTGGCAAAATCCGATCACTTCAACCAACCATCAGGGTTGAAAATAGGCAGTGCCGCAATAATACAGAATATTTTTAGTCGCTTAAAATTTATAAAAAAAACGACTATACAAATATATTTAAACAAATAATTTAAAGATTAGTTTATTTGGTAACTATAAACTACGTTTTAAATATAAACTTAATAAAAAGAAAATTAACATTTTTAGTGAATTTATAATACATTTAAATTTTTCACTGTAATTTTTTGAGAAATAATTATTAAATTTTATTGTTATTCTAGAGGCAATATTTATAATCACTAAAGAGTTATCATAAATAACCTGTACTTTGAAATATTTTAAGGGTGTAAATATTATAAAATATGTGTTTATCAACAAATAGACCAAAATTAAAATTTATATATAGATAACTTTATATCTGAAATTTTGGTGTTTGAAGTGTGGAATAGTTTTGAAAATGGACCTGTAAATACAAAAATCACCCACTAAATGTCGGTAAATGTAACAATGGGGAGGGGCAATCGTCAAATGATGTCACAAAACCATCTTCAGTCCAAGCACTCCGCTTCATCTAGAGTGATCAATAAGGAACCGTAACCAAAATTCGCTTTACCAGTCTTCTTTAATCATAGAGTCGTCGGTTTATTGCAAGAAGTTATCAAGTACATTTTTGATGGAACTTAACTAGTTGTGAATATAGACCTTATTTTTCAATAATGAACACAGTAATCGGCATTTGTGATTGATAGATCTGCTGAATGCAACCCCTGCGTTGTTATTTCTCAATTCACTTTACATATTTATACTCAGCAAACTTTTAATCTATTTTTGTTTCATGTTTTCAAATTCAACAATTTAGTAGCCAGTTATTCCTTAAATATTTTTTTTATTATTCAGTTGTTTTTTAACCTTCTAGGAGTGTGTTAATTTTCCTCTGGAACCCATCATCGAGAGAATCAGTGCTGAGTTTAGGAACTTGCCCAGACCCTTTTTATATACTTGATATAGTTACTTTAAGCATATAACGCTTTGCGTTCAGTGAAGTATGAAATGATTTAATTTTATTAATAAACCGACAATAGGAAAACATATGTTAAAGATCAGAAGCACAATTATTTCTTTGTTTGTTTTTCATAATAAATAGTAAATACAGTAAAAAGTCTTGTAATATTACACCAATATCATGAAACAGAACATCAATGATCTACACTAAACTGCTAAAGTATACTTCTAGAAATGAAAGCCATCATCCTGCTCGAAATGAAGCAGCTGAAATTTATTGTACATCTTGTGCTTTAATACGAAACACTTTTCCGTCGACCGATGTCCCACAAAGAGACCAACGTGAACTCATGATGCTCACTTTCACTTATATACCATCCTCAAACACACCTAGTCGTTCCCTCATTGCTGCGGCATGAGCCACGAGTTGTACGCAGACGCCTGCTGCTGCTGGAAGGAGGCCGGAGGGGGCTGTTGGTAGAGGGGATACCCCTGGGTTGAATAGCTCTGCTGCCCGTAGGCGTCGGCGGGCGCCCCCGTCGCTCCGAACTGCTGCAGCTGTTGTTGTTTGGTCTGTGCCTGCTGCTGGTAAGCGTAACTTGCCTGCTGTTTGTTCATTTCCATTTGTCCCTTCATACGCCCCTCGTTCGGGTTTTCACCTGCATCAAAAAAAATAAATTTTATTCCTTTTGAATGATACAAAAACTTATAAGCATAACTAGCTTTCCCGGCCACGCGCTGCTGTGGCTTAGTCTGGCAAAATGAAAAAGAAAGAAAATAGAAAGCACATATGAGTAGATTAGTAGCAAAGGACATCTGTAATTTTTAAAAAGTTGGGAAACAAATTTGTCTGTAAAATGGCTTCAATTTAAACTAATTCTAATGATTTTTTTTTTTCATGATTCAAATTAAACATTCATAATCATCTGAGTGAATACGCCGTCATTCATAATCATCAGAAACAGCCTGAGTTGAACTTATAAAAATAAATTTAAAAAACGTATAATAGTATTGACCTACATAAGGAGAATCATATAAATTCTTCAAATGATAATTTCAATTACTATAGTAATTATAAAATTTTATACATAAAAATTAATCATTAAAAAAAAATTCTTGCCGACGTTCGGTAGTGAGGAAGCAAAAGGAAATGGCCTTTTCTGAAGAGAAAGCAGTAAATGTTTAAAACTCAATAACTCTGCAACGAACCGTCCGATTTCGATGATTTTTTTTTATTTTGTCAGTAAATCAGAAATCTTTCATATAAATGCGAGTGTTATCCGTCAAAAATTGTGTACTTTTTTAGTGATCGTCAAATAAAATATTGAATTCATCGTAACATTTTTCAGCTTGTTTTCGGGAAAGTATGTTATACACATAAATTAAAAGGGTTTCAAGGGGAAGACTTTAGCTAAGTTTCGTTAAAATCGGTAAAGCCGTTTTGGAGCTACAGTTTATAGCGACACATTTTTTTGAGCTTTGAACAGAAAAATATTTACATTTTTATTTTTTTTACATACATAAAATTATCATAAGACAGAACTACTACGCCAGAAACCTTCCCAGGGGTGTACAGAACAACTTCCCAAAGTTTCATGGCGATTGGTTGAATGGTTTAGTAATGCACTAAGGACAAACAGACGGATGGACAGACATACATTCATTTTTATATATATAGAAGATAATGTTTTAAATCATGAAGAGATATTTTTGATTATTATTGAGTGTAAATTTATATTGATATTATTAATAATTTTTTAGTTTAGGTTTAAGTAAAAAGGCTGGATTGATGAGCATGTTTTTATTGGAGTTTTAATTTATAAATTGAAAACTTTAAAATTTCAAGTAATTTAGGATACATTTTTAAATTTATATTTAAATAAATTTAAAATCAAGCGTGTCGTGTGGAAATGAGTTTTAACAAAGGATTACATACTCTCTATACAAATATTCATTACATAATTAAAGAAGAAAAATAAGAGGAATCGTAATTATTTAAACAGAAAATGTTAAGTTCCAGCACAATGACGAATGCCAATAGTTGCTTAACCACCGCCATGGAAGCTACCTAATATACAACCAGAATGAAACCTAAGAGACATGTCAAGTTACAGTTTCTGATTGAGAGCACAAAAGCCACAAACGCTCTGGATAATTTTATCTAGCAGTTTATTTAAAAGTAAATTTTTTTCATTTTTAACTCCAGATATTATTGGTTCCCAATCTTTTTTATCACTTGTTCGGTAATCAATACATAAGACAAATAATGTAAAATTTAAGATAAATCTCTTTGCATATTTATGTAATTAATATAATCACGGAAAGAATCAACATATTTATTAGTTGATAGATACTCTCACTTTCTTTATTAATTCCTGTTTCCATCTCACTCACTTTTCGATAGTTATAATTTAATAAAATAAACACTTATAATCTATGGTGTTTTTTGAGAAGGAGTTGGTCAGGGGAGTGAGGTCAAATAAATATTAAATTTTTAAAATAGTATTTTAATCATTACGCTGACGTTTCGACCCACTTTATAGGCCTTCATCAGGGCTACAATAGATACAAAATATAAAAGGTACATGGTGAAAATGAAATAAATGAATTAAAAGTTATAAATTATAGATATTGAATAAGAAAAAGTTGTATGATAAAGAAATAATAAGATGACATCACAGATATAGTGGGTGACAGTGTTAAAATATCAAGTATTACACACATAGAAGATACAAACAAAAATAGAAAATAAGTGTGAATAAAAATAGAAAACAAAGGTGAATATAGCGTGTAAATTAAATTGTTAAGTTAGATTGTGATAAAAGATAAGAAATAACTGGATAACAAACTGGTAAAGGTTAGATTTGATAACTGCAAGTTAATAGATAAAGAAAATGAGGGTTGACGAATAAAGAAATTGAAACACGAATAAGAATGATCTAGTAAAGGTAAAATAAGAATAAGATATCAGTGGATAACAATCTAGTAGATGTTACACTTGATAAATGTAGGTAAACAGATAACGAGACTAAAGGTTAACAAATAAAGAAATTGAAAAATTAATAAGATAACATGAGTTGTAATATCGTTAGGATATATTAATTAAATATATATATCTCTGTAAGACAAAATTAGAAGAGAAATTTAAAATGTAAGTAGAAATGTCAACAAGGTTATTATGATGAAAAAAGGTACAGTATATATAAATGACAATTGACATATGAAGACCTACAAAGTGGATCAAGATGTCGGCGTAACGATTAAAGTACTATTTTAAAAATTTAGTATTTATTTGACCGAACCCTCTGACCAACTCCTTCTCATATTGTATCACGGTCAACCAACTATCACCATTTTGGTGTTTTTTATTGGGACGTTTCCGGGACAAAGTGTCCCTCTAGATGATGAAGATGCAAATAAAAATTTTAAAAACACTATCAATTTTATTTTATTAGACCAATGAGCAAGAAATGAGAAGGAGTAAGAAATACAAATATTTTTGAAAATGAAAAAAAAATCCTATTGTTAGTATATAGCTCATCCACAAGAACGTGGCAGACCGAGAGCAAACCTCAAAGTGTCTTTACAAGCTAGGCTATTTAAAACTTAACATGTAATTTATAATTCAACGATTTCTCAGGTCAATTAAATTAAAGAAGGGAGAAATTTCTTTCCCTTTCACTGATGGTTCATATTTCCCCACTGCCATATTCTTGTGGACAAGATATTTGGAAACGACTAAATTATAAAACTTTTTATTTTACTGAATTGTTAAAAAATTACATTATGTTGGTTAGTAAAATAACAATGTGTTATGCTCAGGTATTGTACTGATATAAATATAATGAAACAGGCAAAATAACATGCAATAGACTAATTTTCAAGTCAATTTATATTAAAAGTTAATGAAAAACAAATTTTTTACAAGAAATAATTGAGCTTGATAATAACAGAATGTAATAAACTGTGCTTATATTACCATTCAATGACTATTGTTACCCTTTTTTCCTTAACCTTTTACATGCCATTGTTCCAGAATCGGAACTTATATTAAACAATTTTTTGACCAACTTGATGATTTTTTTTTTTTTTTTTTGCAAGAAAACATGTTTTCACTTTTAGTTCGGTAAATAAAAAGTTAAAGTTTGTGATTTTTTTAGTGTCGAGAGATGTATTGATTATTTATGTTTGTGTTAATACTACAGCAATGAAATTTAATTTGATTATCGATTAAATTGATTGTGATAGATTACTGAAAATAATACATTGTAGAAAATGTAAATAAAAAATTCTAAGCATCAGTTTTACTAATTTTAATTTTAATGTTCCATATATAAAACAATGGCAGGTTCACGCTATAGAAATGTTCGTTCTATTCATTGTTTCCTACGTTGTTTTCTTAGTACAAAACTGAACGAGGAAATTCATAGAACTACTAATTGCTATTTTAAGATTTTAGATTTTTTTATATAATTTCTTATGGATAGAGAAAAACTGCTAAAAATTTTTTTTTAGTTTCTTGGAACACATATTATTTGAAATACTATGCCAAACATCCCGTTTATTACTCACATTTTATAATAATTAGGTAATGCGGGTTATAACACGGAAAGAAGGTCCGCTGACTTCCAGCCCTCCTAGCAGGATCATTTCGGCTTCCCAAGGAAGATATCTTCATTATGGCACCAACACAAAATATCAATGCAAAAAATGTCAGAAACGCATTGATATTAATTTTTTGTTCCAATATCATGGATTTTAAATCGTCTATTAGCATAACAATTTTTTTTTTTTTTATTCCGTAATCTTACATTTGCATTTTCTATTACTTAACAAACAATTATGGATGTTTTACTGAAATATAATAATAATTTTTTATCAATATTATTAAAATCAATACTATTCTTGTATTGAATATTCTAATAAAACTATTAAGAAAAAAATTCTTTTTTTTTTTTTTTTTATAACCTGAACCTGCCATTGTTCCACTTCTGGAACAAGTTGGAAAAGTGCAAAGGAAATTTTTATTTTAGGATCTATTAAAAAGGGAACCATATGGAAACCAATAATACAGAAAAAAAAAAAAATGTCTACTGGAATTAGGGGACGGCGTGTAAAAGGTTAAACCAGTATTTGAAATCAATTCAGAGTTTTCAGCCCCGATTAGTTATGCAGAGTTATCTATGTTAAGTTTACATTTTACATTTCTCAAGAGTAATTTGTATTTGTATATACTACCCTGTATATACAAATACAAATAAGTCCTTTCAGTTTTTCAGAGTGAAATAAAACTCAATGTATTATAGACATAGAATTTATTTTTACCTACAATATATTGACCATTATTTAATATGACTTTTACCTATCTTTCCACTAACTGCATAATGCCATGTTCATAGAATGTCTGGAAATTATTGTTAAAAAACTGATCCAAGTGATTTTTGATGTCCTCTCCCTTTTGAATTTCTTTCCATTCATGGAGTTCTGCAGAGATCGGAATAAGTGGTAGTTACTTGGAGCTAGGTCTATTGAATAGGGAGGGTGGGGCCTAGTGTTGTCTTGGCAGAACACAACACCCTTCTGATTTGCCAGTTCTAGGCATTATTTTTAGTTGATTGATCCAATTTTGTTAATTGTGAGTAGTATAAAGTTGTATCAACTGTTTGTCCTGATGGCAATAGCTCATAGAAAATAACACCCTTGAAATTCCACCATATGGAAAGCATTACCTTATTTGGATGCAATCTGGATTTAGAAATTCTTCTAGGAGCCTCACTCCCCAAGCTTTTCTATGGACTAAATTATCGTAAAATATCCATTTTTCATCTCCTGTTACCAACCTTTTGAAAAATGGGTCATTATATTGCCGTTTCCATAGTGAATCACAAACAGAAATGCGTGTTGCCAAGTTGACTTCAGTTAGAGAGTGAGAGACCCAAACATTAACCCTGGAAACATAGCCGACCTTGTGCGAATGGTTTTCTATGCTTTTGTGCGACACATTTAGGGCCATAGCAATCTCTCGCACTGATTGGGAGAGATTTTGATCAACAATGGACTTAACATTGCTTGTTTCAATTTCCTGAATGAAATTTGGCAAACCAATTTTTACAGGTGGGTTCGGTTAAAGCATCATCCCTATAAACACTCCAAATTTTTCTATGAGCTTCTGCAGTATGCTTACCTTTTTTAAAATAATACAATAAAATATGCCGATAATGAATGATATTTCCTTCCATATTCACAGTGCAATAGCAAACACAATACTAAGCTAGTTTCAATAGCAGTTAACAGATGTAGTTGTTGACATATTACAAACAGAATAAACAATCCGCCTTAGTGATTAATTCATCATAGAAGTGTTTCATAGTGACATAAAAATAAATAGAAAAACCGAAAGGACTTATTTGCCAACCCAATACATGGTCAGGATTGTATTTAAGAACAATAATTTAAATTGTAAAATTTAGTTGTTAATAAAAAACTGTCTCAAAGATGTAATACATTTATTTTTTATTTTTTCAAACACCCTCTACTATTAGGACTGTTTGGTAATCTCAATACGCCTTCGAGCAATTAATTTTGATTAATTCCTCTTTACTTGTATTGCACTTTTCTTGCAAATTCAGATAGACCTTGCAAAATTTTTTTTAATAACAATTACCAAACTTTATTGATATTAGGCAGCTGCTGAAGAATGATCTATTAAGATGGAGAATTTGAATATAATTAATAATAAAACTAATAGATATGCAACAGCATCAAATTACATTATACTGTCCCGACAAGATAACCAACACCACTAATATACTACCACCAAATTTTTATTTTATTTTAACTATTATTATCATCATAGGTATTATTTCTAAGGTGAAAGGGAATAAGTTGGTAAGTCAGAAAACGGTCCTCGTGAGTTATTTGTATTGTTTGATCATACAAGCTTCCAGCACACTGTGAAGATGTTATCAACACACAGCTACCTTCTATACATCGCAGATTTAGACAGATGTTACATAGCTTGTATCGGTTGTTTGGGTCTTAAGGATCTATCACAAAGTCTTTCACCTTCTGAGGATCATTTTGAAAAATGATCAGTTGTTCATTGAGTATTGATGCTAAAGATATATACAGATATGTAGATATATATAGATGTGACTAAAATACAATAATTTAGAAAAATCAAGTTAAAAGAACTATAAAACATCTTTTAAGTTTCTCATACTACTTACAATAATACTCTTAGTTCTTTTAAATCTTCTAAAATGATTTCACAAGTGGCAAATTAGAACAGTTGAGAACAACACTACAATCGGTGTATGGTGGACTCTCGGGACACTCGAAGCCAAACTTAAACGTTTAATGAATTGCTCAGTCCGCTTTATCTTCGGGATCTCAAAGGATACGCATATTACCCAGTTCTACACCAATTTGAAGTGGCTTTATCCGTCAATATTTCCTTGCTACCTTCCTATACCAAGCCATTAGAACACGGCGACCCGCCTATATTCTACAGATCCTACAATTCAAACGCTCCTTTCAATCCCGTCCCACCAGATCCCGTGCGTCCGATCTCTATCCTACTCCTCACCGAACTGCTGTGTTTGATAAATCTTTTTTAATACAAGTTGTCTCCCTCTGGAACTCTATACCTTCAGATATCCGACACGCAAAATCAATATCCTCTTTCAAATCTCTCCTCTTCGAACACCTACTCCATTCCCAATCCGATTGATCACGAAATACACTTAAAAATCTAAGCTGTAAAAACCTCAAAGTACACCTAGAGACTGATTATTTTGCGATTCATCGATATTTCGTTTACTTAATTACTTTCTCTGTATATTTTATATTTACACATTTTTTTTATATATTTTTATTATTTATAACTTCATTGTATTCCTAATCAACCTGTAAATATTAAATTGTATTTTATGGACACACCAAAATATCAATATATATTCTGTATTTGTAACTTATTCTAAAGGGACACTAGTCGCAGAATAATAAAATTATTTTCATTTATTCATTCATACATACAATCAAATGTTAGTAACTATGCGGATATTGTTGAGAAAATTGATCTTGGAAGCACTACTAAAGCCAAATAGCAGGAGAACTATACTACACCTAAAAATGGTCATGTGCTTTCAATTCAGTTATTTTGAGCCCAACCTCGTATATCAATTAACTTGTAAAAATATTACCGACACACAGTCCTCTAAACTAAGACTTTATTTAGTTTATATGAAAATAAATATTCTACAATGACCCATGTACATTAAAGATGTAATCTGTTAACTTCTTCACAGTGTGCGGAACACTTGGGAGATGATCACAATATACAAAATTCACGAGAACCATTTGTCAAATTATCAACTTATTACCTGTTATCCTAGATTCATACTGACTTGTTAGTTATAAGTTAACATCAAATGAACACATAATGCTCAACCGTTACCTTGTACAAAACTATCAAGGATTTAATATATTACTTAGCAACGTACTTTGAGAAAGTCGTCCTCTCTTTGGTTGATCGATTTTATTTCCATCGTCTAGAAGAAAAAAAAAAGAAGGAAAGAAAAAAAAAACACAATAAAGAGAAGAAAAGGAAAAAAAATTAAGTAAAAAATTGAAATAATCAGGCGACGTATTATTTTTAAAAAAATGCAAAACCAACTACAAAAGAAATAGTCACTTACTATTGGATGAAGGCGAATTAGGAGTCTGGATTTGGACGTATTGAGGCCTCTGTTGTTGGTGTTGTGGCTGTTGCTGTTGCTGCTGAAGCCTCCAATCATCTGTCAACATTGAACGTCAATACATGCTTCAACGAATCACAAGATATGACTTCATAAAGGATAAGATAAAAATATTTCTTAAAATAATAACTAAAAAAAAAATCTTTAAATTCGTCTGGCTCTCTCCTTCAGGCTGAAATAATTTAGAAAAACCATGCATCAATAATTTAAAAAAAAAAATTGGCAAAATTTAAAAGTACAGGTGATTTAACAAATAACAAAAGAATTAAAAGGAAAAGAATGAAGCACCGGATCAGATTTGGGCGTAGACTGGACCTTTTATTTTACTTCTTCTTCAAAATATAAATAAATATATAAATTAAATTAAGAAATAAAAAAATATGTAAATAAAATATTTAATCTCCATCCAAACTTTAAAGTGTAATGGCCGAAATATAACTGAAAAATTTGTTTTTCGAAATCATGACAAAATAATGTAAATAAAGCTATAAAAGAAACTTGACAGGATAAAATAAAGATCATATCTGCTGAAAATAAAATAATTATTAAAAAAAGAAAAGAAAATTAAATTATTAAATCCAGCAAAGCTCCATTATTCGAACTGAAAAAAAAAAAAAAAAGTTGACACTAGATTTACATTACAGAATCCATCAATTTGATTAAATGATCTTGATTCTACAACAAACATAAATTTTAAAAAAGTAAGTATTTTAATAACTTATTCAATATGAGATAGGATACAAATATATTTCATTTTGTTCTATTCAGAATGAAATAGGCGCAACTCAAAAAAATTCTATATTGTTATAACAAATATTGGACACAGATTCAGTTCAGCTCTCCATAGAAGACACTTCTCAGGTTGTTGCCTGTTGCTTGTAGAAGAGCTGTTGTGTTGTCTATTGTTATTTTGGATGGTAGGGTTTCAATTATTAAAATGTTCGACATTGGAAATTTTGAGTTGTGCCTCTTTTATATTGGATGTGCAACATAAATGGATGAAATTTTGCTGTCTGTAAATCTAGTGTTACTACAATTTAAAAAAAATTGAAATATATTAAAGCAGACTCTGACGATCATTCCCAGGAGGTGAACTGAAATAGAAATGGTTAGCCAAATTGTTTTAAATTAAAAGCTGTCAAGATATTGTAATAGGCTTATAAGTAATAGATATTGCATTTTTTTTGTTTCTTAGCCCTTATAGATGTGGGATTAGGATAATGCTGGGATAGAATCCACTTATCTGTGTAAGAGGCATTGCAAAGTGGTTACGAAAAGAATTATGATAAGATGAACGTTATTATTGCAATGAATTTTTTTTTGTTTTCCCCTATCTCGCCTTTCAGGCTATACGAGATTTTTCCTCATAGCCAGGGGATGAGGGCGGGGACTTATGTTAGAGTTAAAAGCGCCTCCAATATGGGGACAATTATTTTATCAAATTATCTTCCATCGGGTTGGCGGGCAACGTGCGGTGCTGTTATAGTAATGAAACTTACTGGTTATCTTGTCGTAGGCCAGTTAGTAAGTGATTCTCGGTCCAGTCCAGCCTGAGGCTTTTTACGAACTCTTTGAATATCCTTTCGGAGTCAATCTTCTAAGTAGATTAGTAGAATATTGTTGGCTATCGAATAATTTGATATACTTGTGTGATAGTTTTTAAAGTCTTTTTTTACTAGAAATATCAATGTTAATCTGGGACGAGGTCCCTTAAGATTAACAATATTTTTTCATACAAATTAGCATTACATCTAGCCAAAAGAGCTATTAGAATAACTAAAACAGGAATATAAATAGCTATAAAGCTATAATAAATAAAAAATAATTAAATACAATTGGAAAGGAACGTTAAATTAATCTTATGAATAAAACATTGTAGCGATAAAAAAAAAAAAAGAAGGTTTACATCTGTTACTTAAGAGGTTTAAATGAATACTTTTACTGGTATTGTAAAATATTAAATAGCAGTGTTTTCTTGCATAGTAAAGTCCACATAAATTTGAAACGGGTAGTCAAATTTATAGTTCATTAGGGTTATTCTTGGAGTTAAATTGTACAATCGGAAGCTCTGCTTACTGCTCAGCCATCCCATCCCCTGTTTTGTTCATACCGCTGGATATCTTAGTTTATAATAGCGTTTTCAGATTTAAAACTTTCATTCAAGAAATAACTTAATGTCTTTTCTCCCATCTTCTATAAATGATAAAATATTCATTTAAAAATGTACTATACTAGCTTTCATAAATGCATGCCTATAAAGTAGAGCTGAGTAAGGTTTTAAAGAGTGTTTAGAAGCAGTACACGTCAACAATAGTGGACTCAGGCTACGCTCCCAGTCTCCATCACATCTACCCAAGTACAATATCCATCTTATATAAGCTCTTAATTACTTGAATTTTTTTTGCAATCCAAATTAATGCAATTTTTTTTTCCATGAAAGTACCAGATTCTCAATTAAGAAAATTGAATAACATTAAAATAAATTCAACTGTTAAATTGAAATCATTTGACAGCTCTTATTTATAACAAAAATTAAAAATAGCTTTTTCATGGTTAATACATGAAAATATATTTTTAATAGAATTATTTAATAAATAAATAAATAGCAGATCTTCTGGGTTCCCACATTTCATTATACTGCTGTAAGAAAGGTTGAAAAAAAAAAAAAAAAATGGCTAGAATAATGGAGAATTTGTTGACACATAATGGCATGCTGATATAACAAAAATAAATCTGAAAGTATAAAAAATATCATTAAAAAAAAATTGAAAATAACGATGAAGATTGACTGGAAAATATTGTTCAAATCTTAGGACACCAATCATTAACTACTTTATAATAAAAAACATTCAACAGTAATACGGTGTCATTTCAGTGGTCGGCTGCAATAGTGATCACTGTTATAGGTTTAAGTATGCCTGCGGCAGATGGTTTATGGCTCTCCAGACTGACTCAAGGTAAAAAGGAAAAAAATAAATTAAAAAGGAAGGAGATGGTCCGGGGTTGCGGTCATAAATAGGCTGAATAGTGGTAAAATTATTTTATTCAAAGCCGACGTTTCGACCGAAGTCTCTAATTTTATTTAATTTTTGGTTTTCTTTTTTCTTTTCTTTCAATCTCTCCTGTAGATTTGTAGAAGTATATTCACATTTTCATTTATTATATATTACACTACAACAATTGTTAGCATCTATTTACTTCAGTTTAGGATCTTGTTACTCAGCTTACTTTGTTCATATTATAAATTATGTCTAAATATTATGTAACTGCCACAAATCTCTATCTTTTTGTATCTTGTCCGTTCTAGCCCAGAAGAAGACCTGCAAAGTCGGGTCGAAACGCCGACTTTCAATAAAATAGTTTTACCACTATTCAGCCTATTTATGACCGCCACCCCGGACCATCTCCTTCCTTTATAATGCACCCCGGACCATCTCCTTCCTTTATAATGCAACGGTCAACTATTAAATATTCAAAAAAATAAATTAAATTGAATTTTTCTCTGTAATTAGTTTCAGTATTGTTATCATCACAAATAAATTATTTAAACTAAATAGTCACTAATATACAAAAGAAAAAGCTGATTTTATCAAAGCCAATCTTGAACAGTGCCTTATACCTTAACAATTTGTTCACCATTAAAATTTTTATAAGTATTGTACAATAATGCATTAAATTTTATATACACAATCAATTATGATATACATCATTTATTTTTATTGACACTAAGTATAAGAGAATTTCAAGCCAGAGTTTAAGAAATAAACAAATGAACTGAAAATGCTTAGTGAATAATGCATTCTATTGGAATTCATCAACATAAATAATGAATAAAATGAAACACGATACAATTATTTAAGTATACTTATCCATACTAGACTGAAACGACAAGAAACTGCTCGACGTTTCCGATTACTTCAGCACTTACTAGACAAACGCTCTAAACTTCCAATTAATTACAAAAGACTCATATACTTGACTGTAATAAGGCCTATTTGGACCTACAGAGTTGAGCTATGGGGCTCCATTAAACCATTGAATTCCTCTCGTGTCCAATCCTTACAATCCAAAATCCTTTGTAAAATCCTCAATGCTCCCTACTTTGTAACAAATAAAACCATCCATAATGACCTTAATGTTTCTTTTGTTTCAGATCTGGCCCAATCCAGATAACTATCCTTCCATAATAAACTTCAGAATCATCCCAACCCTCTCGTTTCTAACCTTGCTTCCTCTTGCTTCCTGATAACCCTCCGAGGCGTCTGAAAAGAAGATGGCCCCGTGATCTCCTAATGTAGACATATCATTAGAGTGCTGCCATTGGGTAGTTACTCAGCAAGTGTTTTCATGTCATTATATTCATTATGTTCAAATTTACTAGATGTATTTATTTAATACAGTAGTAAATGTCATTAAGAAATAAAAAAAATATATATATATTTATCAAGAATGACATTACTAACACATACTTTTAATGATTAAGATAATACTTTAATATAAATATAATTTTAATTTAATTTATAATTTAATTTATAATTTAATTTTAATTAATTTAATTTTAATTAATATAATATAAAGTATTAAGATAATACTTTAATGATTTTCACAAGCATTATACACATTCATTTTTCCACCTGTCTAACAATATTTTGAACACTGTCCCTTCCTCTCCTGAAAACATCATAGAATCATGCAAAAACATAACATTAAAGGGTTACGAAACACCAAATGTGATAACAAAATAACATTAAGGGTTAAGAAACAACAAATGTGATAACAAAGTGTTTTAAATTGTGTTGTTTAAAGCCTCTTTGTAGATCAGAAAACTATGCAACCAGTGACGATTTTTCTGCAGTTCTGCTACGAAATAAAATATAAGATTCTAATCAGAAATTAAATTCATACTCATTACAGCAAGAATGTGCCAGGCTTAAACATGTACTCTCCTTCCGAAATGTCATTTTAAATTTTAAAAAATGAAACCTGTAGTACTGAACTTCCCTAAATGGAAATATTAAAGAAAACAATATATAAGTTAAAAAAGTTTATATCGTACAAAAGTTCATAAAATATTTCATATCATAGTTCAAGTAATGTAAATTAACACAAAAATTCCACATTTGGCCAAACTATCAAGCCTAATCAATTAAAAACAAGAATGTAGAAAATAAAACCCGAATATAATTTTCATAATTAAAAAAAAAAAAATAAATGAACAAAATGGAATACCTGCAATCTTCAATTGTAATCCATCATTAATGATTTAGTCATAAAAAAAAACAAAAAACTAAAAGACCAGGATTTCTCTGACGCATAATTGTAAAGAAAAGTTGCGTTAAATCAAAGTGGAGGGGATGGGACGGTATGCTTCAGAATCAATACATAACATCTATAATTTCTCCTAAAGGGACAAAAGTTCCAGGATAATAAAAATCTATTTTCATTTCATTTCATAACACATCACAGACCACAAGTGCCTAAGCTCAATCCTTTAGCCGTTAGCTCAGTAAAGTGTTTCTATTTTCAAAACTTCAATTTAACAGATATTTATCAATTTTTTTCCCCTCTTTAATTTGCGAATAAAATTTTTTATTAGTGTCTGTTCTTTCCTAATATTCCTAATATTTCCTTGCGCCGGCTCATTACTGTGTACGGGAGCGCTTCACGGGTAGCGGATGTGGGGATGGTCGGTGAAAATTCTTTAATATTTATGGATATGGCAAGCAGACTCACCTGGACGTGTCCACCTCATAACAAAGGAGGCAGCCCTAAAATAACCGAAATGCAATAATGGCCTCAATATATATTTTCAGGATGGCTACCAAACAGTTAAAGTAAAATTCTCTGACGTTTCTCTATTTAATATTTTTCCCTGACCCAATATGTCTGGGGAAATAAATATTAAAAATGTATAGTTAATAACTAAATTTATTTATTATACATGAAATGAAATTGACTATAAAATGATTTGAGTAAAAAAAAAAAAATCATTCTTTTAAATAACAGATATAATGTTTTAGAAGAAGTATTTTTTAAGCTTGATTAGGATTTTTTATTATAGAAAACTCAACATTTAGTAATTTATTTTTATTGGTTTTATTTTATTTTCATAAACTGAAAGAAGGTAAAAGTTTATATATAAAGCTCTAATTTCCTCTATTATAAAATAAAGTGAGCTACAGGAGATTCTAATATTAATGTAGTTTCTCATTAATAATTTTAGTTTCTTTATTACTGCACATAATAATTATCCATATTACACTAACTATGCAATTTCTGGTTAAGGAGCACCACGGATCGAACGAACGAGTGCTTTTAAGCCAGATCTTGACCCAGATGTGTATATTATAAATAGTAAATAGTATTGGTTGGTTTTTTTTTTTCAAAAAAATACTGCTTTAAGTACATTTTCTTTGAATTTCATTCATTAACCTTGTCTTGTTTGATATCGATATAACGACCAGTGCTGTTATTGACAGTCAAAGGTGGATGAATATAGCGATCGTGATTGTTTATATATAATGAAGTTTGCCCCATAAACGATATCCACAGTATACTTATTTCCAATTAAAAAAAACAAAACATAGACATGCTAAAAAATGTCTCTGACTTTAACAATTTTTCTCTGACTTCTTCCTGAATTTTCTGATGAGGTACGGATTCCACAAAATACATTTATGATGTTATGAGACTATGAGAAAACTATAGACGCATAATTAATGATTACTTTTCGTTTTTCTTTCTTTCTTCAGTAAATTTCAAATTATAAAAACAAAAACATTGATAATTTACATCCTGAAACCCTATATGGAATAAAAAAAAAAAAAGAGAATGTAAGACATAATTAAAACTTTAATAAAGGGTCCCCATATACTCTAATATTCCCAAAAGAATATGTAACGAGATAGATGAAAATGGCAAAACAATCGTTCTGTTACCAAACGAGGTGTCGAAGACACTTGAACTACGATAGGAAATAGAACCTGCAAAGATTACCTGACTGCAAAGTTTGTTGTATCGTTTTTTCGTCTATCTGCTGAGATTCATCTATAGTGGATTGATGGACTACTTGCACTTGCTGCTGGTGCTGTTGAATCATCTGCTGCGCAGCCTGTTGTTGTTGTTGCTGCTGCTGCTGTTGGTGCTGCAGCAGTTGTTGGTGTTGGATGTGTTGCTGCTGCTGGGCCTGTTGCGACGGCCTGATGCTCTGCTGTTGCTGTTGCAGACCTTCGGAGCTGAAACACTTTTTTAGTTAACGCTCAGCCCCCTTCTCCTATCTTCGCCTTCCCCCAACAACGTAAGAAATAATAAACAAATTTATTATTTAATAAACAGTAGGCCATCCAGGATTTCTGAAGAAGTTAAAAAAAAAAATAATGGGAGCTAATATGAAACCTGAAAAAAAAGTATATTATTTCTGAAATTAACATCATATGTTGTATCGTAACAATCAAACAGAAACTTATCACTCATTCACCCCATTTTCTGTTAGTATAACATTACGTACAGACTTACTCCTAGCCACATCACAAGATCACATTCGGACTTCATATAAGATTTCAAAACAAAATCCACCATCATTGATAGTTCACTAGGAATAATTATGAATTAATCTTATTTAAGGATTTTATTAAAATAAATAATTTAATTAATAATCCCATCGTAAAGATAATGCATGGTACTGTTTATTTTCCCTATATAGTGGAAACAAGTTAAGTTATACCTTTTAGCCAGGTATGTCTGAATTTTATCTCTGCATATGATAATGTATAACTTTGTAACTAACAAACAGTAAGTCTATTTTTGGTAAATCCTAAACAAGGGCTCCATGTTTGTAGACAGCTGAAAGGAAGAAAAGTTAAAATAATTTATACATATAGAAAAATAAAAATAAAAAGAAGTAATGGATGATATGAATGTGCTTAGAAAATTAATGGCCACATAAGCACTAATACAAACTCATTTCTTTAATCACACAATGATAATAATAATTACCATTAAATATTAGGATCGTTCTATAATTATAGATTATATAGTAGAAATAATAAATTGGACGTAGTCTAGATTGATCAAAAGACATAAAGTGGTGATGTCATTTACATTACGGTTCATAACAATAATAGTGTCGGAAAGAAGATATCAGAAAAGATGAAGATTTGTTTCAGGAACTTCGGTAACTTTCATACACAGGTTCATACACCTGTTTCACAAACAGGTTCATACACAGGTAAATCCAGTAGTAATTTCCAGTAATGGACTCATCCCAGGGAATACCATTCAATTAGAGAATTTGAAGCTGTCAGAAAAAGTATTGGAAAGAGGACGGAAAGCAATTCTTCACAGCGTAGACACAGCCAATATCATCAGCAAGTTTTTAAATATAGCATTAAGTTCGAGCTTAATCCTTCACCTTGGTCCAGGTAGGTGAATATTTCTGAGAAAAGCCATGACAATTTTATGAATCAAATTCATCTTTTTAATTTGTATTTCAAATAATATTACATTAATAAATAAAACATACATAAGCGTTCAAATCTGCCCAACTAAAACTCTTATTTTGAAAAACAGCAAAAACAATATTTTCCAATCTTTCAAAATATTTTAAATTTAAAATGTAGTTAAGAGAAAAAACAAAACAAAAAATAAATGAGTTATCGAAAAGTAATAAATTTTTTTTGTAAAATCACTGGATCTTTTGTTAAATTAACATAAATAATTTTAAGAACTTGATTAACACCCATACACAAAGATGTGAATTAAACAGGTATGTTATATAAGCATAATATTCAACATTGAATGTATTATATTGGTTCTATTATTAAAAAAAAATACAATTTAAATTTTCTCATAAATTAAGGCAAAAAAAACTTACAATTTCCTTCAAATCCCTTTATTCACATTTATCACCATAGGTTAGTGTAACAATGAATAAAAAAAGGATGCGTAACACCAAATAAATATATAATGAACGTGACAAATATTTAAATTTTTGAAAAATGGTGCCACATCAATAAAGCAAGTTTCAGTGAATATAAGGATTGCTCTGATAATGGGAAAATTGTCCGAAATGTTAGAGGTGATAAATGTGAATAAAGGGATTTAAAGGAAAATTGGAAGTATTTTTCCCTTAATTATGAAAAAAATTATATAAACATTGGCTTCCTAAAAAAAAAGAAGACAATTTAAAGTTTACATACCTGATTATAGTGTAATATTCAACATGAAATGTATTAAATTGGTTATGATATTACAAAGAAGGATAGTTTATAGTTTACATACTAGATTATAATGATGATATTCAACATGAAATGTATTAAATTGGTTCTCATATTATAAAGAAGGATAGTTTACAGTTTATATATATATATATATATATATATATATATATATATATATATATTCACATTATGTATATTTAGTTTACATACCCGATTCCCTTGCGAACAGCCTGAAGTGTCATTGTGGGAGGAGGCATTGACTGCGGTGGAGGGATTGCCTGAAAAAAGCAATAGTTTCCTTATTCAAACAACTTATCAATGAACTTACAAACAAGTTTTCATTTTCATTAAAGTTTTAAATCTAAATGCCTTTTACATTTCATTAAAGCTTTAAATCTAAATGCCTTTTACATTTCATTAAAGCTTTAAATCTAAATGCCTTTTACATTTCATTAAAGCTTTAAATCTAAATGCCTTTTACATTTCATTAAAGCTTTAAATCTAAACGCCCTTTTACACAAACAAGTTTCTCTACTATCGGTTTGTTATAGACATAGTAGTTAACTTGGTTTGATTTACAACCACCAGGGACCATCTTTACAGACTTTATAGACCTTTTTACATGACTAAGTTTCTTGAACAAAGTAGAGATTACAGTTACATATTTTTATTTTCACTTGCCTATACATTAAATATATAGTAAGGGTTAGTATTGCGATTGTGAAAATTTTCGAATCTGAGTTTTCAATGGAAATACATGTTTTGAGGTTCCCTGAGTCCAAATAACCAAATCCCGTAAAAACGAAAAGTTGCACGAAACTGATATTACATATTTAAGATATGTATATACCTTAGATGTTACAGCAAATTTTTCCTTAAAATTGGCTAACCGGAAGTGCCACTTTGTATCAACGGCGAAACACATTTTTATAATTTTCTCAAAAACGGATCTAACGATTTTGATTAAACTCAGTGTATCATTGTATTATACCATGATCTTTAATACCATTTAGGTCTTATCTCTATTGATGTCACTTTACAGAGCTTAAATGCCAAATGTTCATATAAGTCTTCCTCTAAAGTACTTTTAATATGGTTTATTTAAAAAAATGAACTCTCTTTTATTGACAGTAACTAGTGGTTAAGTATGAAGTATGAAAGAATATGATAATTGGAAACTGGAGAAATAAAGAAAAATGTTTATCCAGGTTGAAAATGAATCTCTGGTAATAACAGCCAGAAGGTATACATATAATATATCGTTGGAAAGCATGGAATTTTAGACAAAATAATATCAAATAAATAAAGTTGTAGAAGGTAATGGAGAGTGATGAAAAAAATATAAATAATAATTTCAGAAAACTAACATTAATTAATGTAAATCACATGTTAGTAATCATTACAATGGAAAATAACAGTTTAATAACTAATAGTTCTACAATACATGATCATTTATAGGTTAAATATTCAGATGTACTTTAAAATCTCTCTAGGCATATATGAGCCTTTCAGTTGACAGAATGACTAACCCAAATTTCAATAAGCTTTATTATTAATTTTAGTGATATTTCTAGTGACAAAATTTATACCTTTATTCACAGTTCTATATTTCAACATTGTAATCACCTACTCTGGAATCAACTTGCTCACTGTCTGTGACACATAACTTTTTCAACTAGAAATATCACTAAAATGACATTACTCAAAAATGTTGAAATTGGAGTTGAAAAAAAAAAGGCTCAGAGACTGAAGATATATGGTTTATAAAATTAGATTTTTATTGCCCACCGACGACGATATAATACATAGACTTTTTGTAATTTTAATGGTCTTAATAATTTGTTATCTGTAAGCTTTAAGTTCCTATCCTATCAAAAGCCTCTCTCACTAAACTTTACCTGCATCGTACACGATTTTAGCCATTCTTTCCGCCTGCATTATATTGACAAGGCCATACCAATGTAGCCTCTTTTCTTCTATTATTTTTATTATTATTATTTTTTTTTTTATTATAATGTCAAAATTATAGTTATTATTAATTTACAGTTATTGGAAATTATAGTTCCAGTTTATTCTTGTTAAATCTAGAACTACTCCATAAAAGTTCTTGTAATTAACCCTTTAGATAAGGAAGCCAATATATTTGCTTGGGCTGGCTGTGACGCCAGCGTGCAATGCCAATATTGTGGTCCCGAAAGACAATACCTCTGATGCGTTGAGCCAATATATTGGTTTCAGCTGTTTTGTTCAGTTCTGCAAAGACAATATTATGGCTTGTTACAGAGCTCTCAACTGGAAACCCCATGAGTCATAGGTTGTTGCTTGAACCACTAGATAGCGTGAGATGTATTATTTAGTCACGGGTATCATTAAGGGTAAGAGCTCTGACCTCAACCTTTCGTATACTTGCTGCTTCCACCCGCTAGTTAACCTTTCTCTAGTCTTTTGAACACAGTTTAGCTCTAAAACTAACAGCAGTTGGTAGTGTTTTGAAGTGCGAAAATTGAAAATGTTTTAAAATTTTATTAATCTTTAAAAAAAAATTTATTTTATTTCTTCGAAAGTATAATTTTTTTTTTTTTCGATTGAAGTATACGTCACAAAATTTACCATACAATGAAACATTTTTAAAATTTTACCATATCAGAAATTGGTTAATAATAGAAAAGGTAAATACAAAATTTTGAATGAAGAATAAAACAATTATGGCATTATATGTACCAACAAAAAATTAGAATATATAAAAAAATAATGTAAATGTTGCAGCATAATGTAAGACAATTAATAAATTTTAAAACTAAAAAAGAAAAAGATATTTAACTATTTATTGAAATATGAGTTAACATCATAATAAAGAAAATGTATAAGCCAGTTATAAAAAAACAACATATGTTAATGTGGAAAAGTGCAGTGATGGAAGCAATTCAGTGAATAAATCCCGTGCACAAAGGGATGGCTAGACCTTGAGTTACAGGTAATTACGGCTCCGTGCAACCAAAAGCTTAACTAAAGTTTCCCAGCAGGATTCTGCTCCAGCTCACAAGGCTCGGTCAACTCAGCAGCGGCTGCAAAAGAACATTCCAGAGTTCATCTCTGCCTCAGATTGGCCCTCGGGAAGCCAACTCACTAGATTATCGGCTTTGGTCCGAACTGGAGAGGATGGCATGCCACAGAGCACATCCTAACTTGGAAATCATCAAACAATCTCTGATCCGAGCAGTTGAGCACTTTCAAGAAGTGCTGCGTATTACTATTGATGACTGGCCACGGAGATTAAACGCCTGTGCCAAGGCAAAAGGGGAACATTTTGAGTAATTTCTTTTTTTTTTATTAAAAGGGGAACATTTTGAGTAATTTCTTTTTTTTTTTATTAATTTTTCTGTTGATATCTATATATATTTCCTTATAACAATATTTATGACAGGACTATGTATAGTCTGAAGCTGAAAGGAAGTGATGGATTTTTGTTGTCTCATATCTGGTTTTATTTTGTGAATTAATTCAATAATTATAAGATGGACTGTCCAGCTGAGTGTGCAAATTTTTAAGACCAATATTCTGCCAAGGAAATGTCTAAGTCTTTTAAATGGAGTCATATTATGTTGTTCATGTTATTTCTCAAATCATAACCGTATTTAATAAAAATCTGGTGCGTGCAACACACAGATTTCACATACCATTCTACTAGTATTTTCTGGCAATATTGTTCTATTATAAAATTTTTGAAGTGCATTTATTTCCAATCTAAAGCTTAAAACTAACAAATCATTGATACCATTAAAATAACAAACGTCAGAGTTATTAAATTACAGTAAATGTATTTAAGGTTATAAACTTAACCATGCAATATTTATATATTTCACTTTTTCTTTCACACAAGTACAATGAAATAGTATTTTAAACAATTTAATTGCCTTGATTCGGTGAATTTTAAATACTTTTTTCAAACTTAAAAAAAATAATTTTAATTTACGTTCAGTAAGAAAATTTCATTCAATATTCTTGGAATCATGTTAAATAATGTTAATTTTCAGAAATTATTATTTATATTTTTTCATCACTTTCTCCGTTACCTTCTACAACTTTATTTATTAGATATTTTTTCTGAAATTCTCCGCTTTCTAACGATATATTATACGTATACCTTCTGACTGTTATTACGGGAGATTCATTTTCAACCAGGATAAGCATTTTTCTTTTTTTCTACTTTATTCAATTATCAAATTCTTTTAAAAGTCATATTTAGCCCTTTTTCATAACTCTTAACAACGAGAGACAGTTAATTATTTAAAATAAACCTAACTAAAAATACTCTAGAAAAAGACATATTGGAAATGGAACATTTAAGCCCTGTTAAACGACATCAAAAAGGATAAGATCTAAACGATATTAAATCAAAATCGTTAGAGCTGTTTTTAAAAAAATTGTAAAATCGATTATATAAAGTGGCACTTCCGATTAGTCGATTTTAAGGAAAAAGTTGATGTAACATCTAAGTCATATACCTATCTTAAATACGTAATATCAGTTTTGTGAGACTTTTCATTTTTGAGCTATACTGTTCACACACTGAACATTTTGCAGGACTTGGTTATTTGAACTTGGGGGGACCTCAAAACATATATTTCTATTGAAAACTCAGATTCGAAAATTTCCACGATCGCAATACTTACCCTTACAATATTCCGTGACCAGAGTGTTAGCCCTTCCTAGGAGAATGATCGATGAATACTTAGAGATAAAAATAAAAGAGCACATTTTAGGAAATTAATAACTTTATTATAAAAAGACGACAGCCTACCAGATAGCTGGGCGGCGGAGCCTGATTGGAAGGGGCCGGTCCCGAATCGAACCTCCTCTTCACTCCTTGCCCAGGTCTCAGCACCTGCTGCTGTACTACCTGCAATAATGTAATAACATGTAATATCCATTTTTTAAAATAATATTTAATTTTACTTATTATATTAAATTGAGAAAAAAATTATGACTGCAAGAAATGCTGAAATAAAATTATCACTAACGTTCGGTTTTATATGAAACAAGAAACATTGAAATATGCCTTAAAAAATATGATATGCAGTAATATATACAACCAAATAGCGAAAATGCTGCAAATTATAAAACAAAAATCTATTATTTTGAAATAGTTATATATTAACTATGTCTAGAATATCATCCAACTACTTTTCTCAATAACACAGAGAAAAATACAATATAAAAAGTGTTTGCTTATATTGGCTTCCATAAGAATATTTTGTTTCTTGGACAATCACAAAATAATTGTTCTATAAAATACTGAATCATAAAACATAAAATTAACAAAAGATTTTTTATAATTAAAAATAGATGATTTTTTTTCAATGCTTATATCGTTCATATTAATGATTTTTATATTATTTTAAAAGTTGTTTTAATTTTTAATAACAAAATAAACTAAATATTTTCAACACGGGTATATTTATATATTGTGTTCATGGATGAGATTCTGAAAATCTGTAAACGTCGTACGGGAAAAACAATTATAGAAAAATAGAATATGAAAACAATTCTAGCCCAAGCTCTCGTTTACAGAGATGATATTGTCCTCATAACAGACTCATTCGCAAAATTAAAGCAAGCGATTGTGGAATGGGAAGCTGAGCTTGAGAGAAAAGGCATGATCATAAACGAAGAAAAAAGTAAGATTATGCAGATAGGTCGAGAAATCGAAGACATACAAATAAACTGTAGGAGTGGGCGGGGTGGCCGAATGGGCTAACAAGTGTGCACAGCACCGCCGTTGCCCGGCAACCTGATATATGAGACAACAGTGAAAAATAGTTCCGAGTTCGCATCCTGGTGCCGGGGGAGTCTTTTAAATCTCCGCCCACACTCCCTGGCCCGGGATAACCCCGTATAGCCTTAAAGGCGAGGAAGGGGAGGACCAAAAAAAAAAAAATAAATAAAAAATAAAATAAAATAAACTGTAGGGGTAAGAATCTGAAGTTGGCAGAGGAATATACATACCCAGGGACAGTTATTGGTAGAAATGGAAAAATATACCAAGAGATATCAAACAGGACCAAAAAAGCAAATGGCGTCTATTACCAGATCTGCAAACACGGTCTTAGGAAAACGAGAGGTGAAAAATATAACCAAGATCCATATATACAACACACTCTACCTTCCAACCCTACTGTACGGTAGTGAGAGCTTGGTCCTGCTAGATAGGCACAAAAGTAGACTTACTGCTGCCGAAATTAACGGATTAGAGAAAATGTTAAGGTGCCATCAATGCTGGAAACCGTGGAAAAGAAAACGCTTAAATGGTTCGGCCATGTTATGAGGATGGACAAGGACAGAGAACCCAGAAAAATTTTTGAGGCGACCCACAGAAAAGAGGCGAACAGCTGAGTCATATGAGAGACCTGGCGAGAGACCGTGATGACTGGCGTAAATGGGTCGAGGCCCCTTCACGCTGAAAGGCACTAAGGAGGAAGACAAAGATGAGAAGAAGTATATTTATAGTTTACAAACATATCCAATCCAAAAAAGCTTTTTATTAAATTCAGTTAGTAAGGATGAAAAATGGTCAAGATGTGCAGCCAACAAACATATTTTTTTACTGCATATCTTGACCATTTTCCTATCTTACAATTTTTCAAGAATTTTTCATGCTTATATATATATCCATCTACTTTGATTATATATATCAAATTACTTTAAATTGGGCATGGTTATGATTCAATTTATAATAAATATGTGAACCGACTCATCGTTATTTATTCTTAGTTTTGTTATAAGCAGTTTAAAATTTGCAAACAGATTTACAACATATTTCGTTAAGTTGGAGATTCATAGTTTTTGTGAAAAATATGCATTTTCATACAAATCCAAACCTATGACAATATAAAACAATAATTACATGAAAAAATTAAAAATATACATACATATTTTTTGTTTATAATAAAAAATATTCATTTCACATTCTCTTTTTTGCTTTATTCCTCTCTTTTCTCATTTCTTCTTCATCATCTTCTGTACACCGTCTTTTCTAATTAACCATTCATGATTTTAAAATAAAACTATAAATATAGTTTAACATTAAACTTACATGAAAAAAAAAATATACTAAAAGTTAGAAAACCATGTAATAGATTCTGTAACTAATTAAAATAACGATAAAATAATTCAGTGTAATAAAATGTTCAAATATTCGTGAGTATTTGAAAATTACTTTTAGTAATCTTTTTACAGAGTTTAATTTTGCTTTCATTGACAACCAAAAGTGTTTTATTTATTTTCATTCATCATTTGACCATTTAGTTAATCTCGATATATTTTATATTTATTTACATTCATCATATTGCCCATTTGGTCAATCTCGATATATTTTCTGATTACTTAAACTTAATATGCAATAGACCCTTCCCGCTTCTCATTCATGGATTTCATTCCCTCCCTATTCATCCAATCCATCATATTTTAACTCCTCCATTCTGTATATACAATCAGACCTGTTTTTGTTGAACATGAAGGCTTATAGAAAAAAAAAAAAGAAACATAAAACAGCAATTTTTCATCCTTGACATAAATCATTCCACTTAATTACATCGTAACGTTCCCGGATCCACTTTTATATCCCATCTCCAGACTAGAAATTACAACATTATCGCTATCAAGAATTATATATAAACAATACAGCATTTATTAATATAACTTTAAACAGCAATATGATTTTGGGAGAATAAATCACAAATATTCTAACTTATATAAATTGAAGTTATTTTTTTAGGGGTAAACAAATACCAAAAGCAATTTTTACGATATTATATGTTCTCAATTTTAATAATATTTCATTGATGAGATCAAACATTGAGAATTTAAATCTTTTTGATCTGATATTTTTACAAATTCACTGAAAAAAAGGGTAAATATAAGCTGGAATAAAATTTAAAATATAAAGAACATTTTTATTTACGAACATAAACGGAGGAAATGGATACAAATTTAAAAGCACGACTTGTGGTTTTTACTAGTATTTATTTAGTAAATATGACTTTTCTATGAGTTCAACACAATGTTTCATCTTGAATATTATTGAATATGAATATTAATATCTTAACGGTTGGTTCATTCAACATCTGATTTTTAAGTAATGTCAGATTTAGTACTAATTACTTGGAATTTCAAATAATAATAAATATTAACACTTATAAAGACATTTTATAAGGTTCATTATGTTAAATTATTAATACTTTGTAAAATTTAAATAATTTGTAACCACTATGCTCATTTTATAAATAAATTAAAAAAAGGTATGAAAATTGACTAAGTGTGATAAAAAATTGTTAAATAGAATAGGGAAAAAAAGAGAAATGTCCATAACATGCATTAGAAGAACAGACGATAAAGGAAAAACGTTAAGAAGGTAAAATAAGAAATGAATTGTAAATACATTAAAAAAAAAAAGTTTAAATATAGGAAAAAATTCTAACAAATATTAATAACTTTATAATGTTCTAACAGTGAAAAGAAATGTCTCTGAAGACGGTCAAAGAGTCCGAAACGTTGGACAGATGAATAAATTTACAAATACGGAAGAGAAAAGTTTTCATGTTTTATACCTAAAATAACAAAAAATTCTTCCTTAAGTAAATTATAAACATCAAATAATATAAGAATAAATAATTTGTAAATAAAATACAATATATTTTGAAAATACATTTAAGCCAAGCCTGACGGCTACTAACCTGATGATTTCCCCTTTCCGCTTGCTGCAAGCTCGCCTGAGAGACGGTGACCTGATGCGGCTGGCTGGTTATGATCATGCCCTGAGCGTGCTGAGCAGCGAACTGGATCTGCTGCCCGTCCTGCTGTGTCGCTAGGATCTGCTGCTGTTGGTTGGACTGTTGAAGCGGCATCAGAACCTGCCCTCCGACGACTGTACCTCCGCTCACCTGACCGGCATTCGTTGCCAATGCCAACTTCGTTATAAATCAATAAAACAAACATTAGATACAGAGGTAACAATTTCTTATCATCAATATATAATAACTACTGGTTGCCCATGTGAATAATACATATGGCATATGGTGGGGGGCCTTTTCATCGTTAGGTGCCGTAGTAAGGTTAGGCAGTGAGAATGGAGGCAGCAATAATTCTTTATATTTTACCGTTGCTATTATTATGTATCACTAAATACACACATCCAACTTAATTTTATTAATTTCCATATTGTCGCAACTTAAATAATCAATTCTAGCACTAGATTAATAAATATTACACAAAAACATTTGAAAATCGCAACTACGTTACAGATGCCCACATGCGGACTCCAAGGCCGTGGTTCCCCACCTATGGTATACAGGTTAGTCACCAAGTAGTAACGCAATAATTTTGGAGAGTGTTAGATTAAAATTATTTTGGGTGAATGAGTATTTCATAAATTATCTAATTAAAATAATTCATATTTTAGTCAGTTATTTTCAGTAATGAACATTAGTAATTGCCTAAGAGAACAAAAAAAAAGTAAAACCTCTACAAAATCTTACCACTACTATTGGGTTGTCCGGAAAATAATGTAAGATTTTGAGTTTTATATAAAATATACCTCTATATAACAAACTGTTAATGTTTACAGGATTAATCATTTGTACGAATGTCAACACTTATTAATCCTCTTCAAAACAAAAATGTTTGTTTACCTCTATAGCATTTTGCTGTTTAAAAATAAATCAGTCTTTACTAAGATTTTTGTATAATTTTGTTTTTAAGAGGAATGGGGGCCAGACGGCCGGAAATATCAATCAAGTCTGGGACGAGAACAGTATTAATGAGTGCACTGTTCAACTGTGGTTCAAAAAATTTTGAAAGGGAGACAAAGGTCGTGGAAGAACTTTCTCTATTGACGACGATATTCTGAAGGTTTTGGTGGAAGAAAACCTCAGAACAACTGTTAAAGAACTTGCAGGGAAACTTGACCTTAGCAAATCGACCACCGATGACCACCTCAAGGTGATTGGAAAGGTTCCACACATATTAAACGACCGGAATAATACATATACATATTAGAATTCACATGCATAAGCAAAGGCTTTCATCTATAACCGGATGATATTGGAGTTCCTATGTTGAAAGATACAGCACCTTTTACTGCTGATTACTGGGAATGAAATATTGTAGTGTTTTAAAAATAAATTTATCTATTGTTTCTCCTAGCAGTTTACGGTAAAATTAACTATTTATTATAAACCAAGGGGTATATATACTGTACTTCTCAAGATCTTATTTTGAAATCATGAAGAAAAACATGCATTAATGTAAATATTATACCAAAACATGTGCGCAAAGTTCAGTAGGCTATATTTTTCCGGTGCAATTAAAAATTAAATAGTTAATGAAAAGATACCTGTTGCATTTGGATCTGAGGCTGAATATGCTGAAGGACGTGCTGCACCTGGCCCGTCTGTGGGTTAACGATCTGCACTATCTGCGGGACGGTGTGCGACTGAGTTGTGGTCCTCCCGTGGAGCAACGGCCTCTGAGGGGCGTACTGCACCAGCATAACCTGTCCAAAAACAACTTTCACTGTACTAGAGTCCTCTATTCTGATTAATTGGACTTAACTTAATACTGACTTTAAAAAAAACAAAAAAAAAAATATAGGGTCAATGCACCAAGTTATGGACAGGTTTGATTTTATATGTAAATAAGAAGCTTTGTAGTTGATTTTAAGGTTCCAATTTTTTCTAGATTGAAGAACAATGCCATCGGTACTAGTTCACAAGAGTTCCGCACGGATTACGCCTGGTTCACAATCACTTCGATCACACTTGTTCATGGAATCCCGAAAACAGCCGAATGTTGTCGTCTTTTATGACGTCAGCTATTGCCCCATAATACAATCCCTTTTCATGCATTTTTGAAAAAAATACAAGGTATTTCCTTTATGGAACTTCCTTATTAAAAAATTGTGTATTTACTAATTAGTTAATTATTAATTTTTATTATAACAGTTATTACTTTGAAAGAAAAAGAAAAAAATATATAAAATAATGTTTGAGTAGTTTCTTCAAGCCCTATTAAAAAAAAAAAGCTTTTAGTAATAACATTTTTATTGACACGTGCTTACATGTAGTGGCTGTAAATACGCATATACTGTATATTATCTTTTACAACTGTGCATAAAAGATTTTTTATCATTTGGATAATAAATAATTTTAAGTTATCTATTATCTTTTTTTTTTGCTATTCGAGTTTTTCAATAGAAGTTGGAGTAATTGAATTTATAATTTATTTTAGCAAGCCTTTTTTAGAATTGCGCAATCGTCTATCTAGTTTATGTATTTTTTTAGATTTCTAATAATACGAGGGGCTATGGAGGGGGGTGCTTTGTATGCATATACTGTCTGATTTGTAATTATGATGTGTAATTATTGTTATTCGCAGTTATTTTTCTTGGTAATCCGAAAAAAGGGATTATTGTAGGCTATGGTACAAAAAAAAAGTATTTATTTTCGAGAAAGGAATTAACGTATTTGGGAAACAACTGACGAAGAATATGTAATAATTCCAAGATAATGAATATTGGAAATCATCTATAAGAAAAATAATATCGTGAAATAGCAGCCAGAGATGCAATAATTAAAGATCTTTATGTATTACTATTTCTTTTTTACAGGTCTATAATATATGTACAAGCTCAAATCAGGTTTCATGATGTGTAGCCTAAATTTCGAATGTAAATCTGCTCCTGCTATATAACTGAACGTGGTTAAGATTAAAGTACTTAAATGGCGGGAAAGTTAATAGTAACTGGCCCAAGAGATCGGTCGCCTTCGTTCTCTTTCGGAGAAACACGAACGCATTCGGGATTCCAGGAACAAGTGTGATCGAAGTGATTGTGAACCATGCGTTATCCGTGCGGAGCTGTTGTGAACTAGTACCATGCCATCTATTGACAAGTTTCCAAAAGAAAATTTTAAAATGCCTATCATTGTTTCTGTAGTGCTCTTGAGATCAGCGAGGTTCCTAATAACAATTTTGCTAAGAATAAGTTGAAAATTTATTTTATCTCAAGATTTTAGAATTTTTCTGAGGTATGTCTATTACTGGTACCGACCCCATGTCCATTACTAGAACAATTGAGTTTCGGTGTATCCATCACCAGTGCAAATAGGTGTTCTTTTTAAATGGAGATTATACCTGTATAACAGAAAATATATTCTCAATTTTTAAAGAATCAAATAGAAAAGGCAGACTGTAGAGATTCTAAATGTCTAACGGATAAGTTTGTAACTATAATAATTACGACATAAGCCAAAAATTTCCTTATCTACTTCTGTCACTGGTGCACTTACCCAAACTATTTTAATAATGTTCATCATATATTGTCTATTTAATGTGTTTCATAAATTTAAACCCAAAAGAAGTCCAAATAAAAATCTCTATTTATTCATTTTTTATTTTAACATTACGGAGAAGAATGACCATTTCCTATAAAAAATATTCCTTTCTCCGGTAAAAACGTCGCAAATTTAAAATCATAAAACTTTATTTTTCTATTTGTCTTTTTATCTTCATACTCATCATTATTTAAAATAATACATTACGATACATATATTTCTGCGATCTTGTAGAATTCTCTAGAATTAATTATATAAGAAATATTTTTTGAAATAGAAAACTAAATAAGGAGATTTTTTCTTGAAAGTAGATGACCTTGTCCATAACATCGAAAACTTAATAAATGCAGATGGTTTCTAATAAGTCTGAATGTTTATTTAAATTTCTGAAATGCATTTAATAAAAGAAAAAACATTAATTAAAATATAAAAAATTTAAATTAGCTAGAATTCTCTCAAACGTAATCCTAATTAGAAGATGGGAGACCCAACTTGACATATTAGTTTATTTACTAAAACAAATGAAATAAATTAGAAAGGTGGGAGTTGTCAATAGAAATATAAAATAAGACTTGAAAATACCCCTGCTCTGGTGCTGGCTGAAACATTGTCTTCCTAAAGTACAAAATAAAGAAAAACTATGGTGATCAAAACGCCTTGTTTACCGAAGGTATAGATAATATTAATTTAATTTTTTTTAGATTAATTTTTAATTTTTAGCTGTGATGATGACTCACATGCTTGGGTCAAAATATCGGAACTGAATTAAAAAAAATCAGACTGAAAATCCTAACTATTTATCATGCGATATAATTTAAAAAAAAAAATCAATACGAATCTATCTTTAAATTATTTATTATAACTTACCTGAGGTTGTTGAGCAGAGTTATTATCCGTCGCAACAGGTCTAACAATGTTGGGGTAAGCGACGACCATCTGTCCGTTGCTGGCCTGCACATACTGTAATCATTAAATCGATCCGTCAGGCGTTTTATACATGCAATTTTGGAACCTTCAACGGATTAGTAACGGGATCCAAAATAAAGAAGAAAAGAAGGAAAAATCATGCATAAATATGGAAATAACCCAACCCTCCACACTGATCAGCAACAACAGAAGAGATAGAAAATAAAAATATACACTGACGGAGATAAATAAAATTCGCTAACATTTATTATGGATTTTAAATTTTACTTACCAATACTTATGAAATATTCAGAAGAGAAGGTATTATTTTACTTTGAGGAATTTGTTTAAAGTTGCCAGCAGGTAGGTAATAAGACCCATCCACAACTAATCCAATCTCATCGGCTCTTGAGTTAAAGAACGGAGATTCCTATCCACAATCAACAACTTCTTTCAATTTGTATTAGTCGATACCAATGCAACTCCCGACATGATCACACCTTCGTAATATCAATGCTTTAGTTAAACCATTGCTCTTACAACATTATTGATTTTCTAGAAGTACCCAACACATCAGAGAGAGTGGTGTCTACAGAAGCCTTTAATGTGATTCTCTGACTTCTCTCGGTCATAATATGCTGATTTTTAAAAACTGATGTTTATTAATAGTAATTTTGCAAACTTGGTTTAACATTTTAAATAATGCATTCCACAATGGTGGAATCCTTATAAGAAAAGTATAAATTATTATGAGATATTATGTTTGAAAGAAACCTAACAAAAAGTAAACAGTTTCATAAATAATATTTTGCATACAAATAAAAATACTTAGGCAGCCTCTTTGACACTAAAAGCAATAAAAACATCATATGTAATACTTTAAACCTTTATTAAAAATAAATAAATAATTGGAAGCAATAAAAAATATTAAACGCAATTATTGAACACACTGTGATTTCTTTGACGGGTCACACGAATTTTGAACGTGTCATATTTATGAAAATATAACTATTATTTAAACTTTATGTGGCCAACAATGATTAAGATAAATAACAAAAAAATTTTGTTTGTCAATTTAGTTCGTGGTACAGTCCCCCTTTTTTTTTTTGATCAAATTATTGAAATTTCGTGAATAGCTTTATCTCATCGTAACCTACAACTATTTTATTTATGAAAAATCTTGGAATTGGGGCGTTTTCAATCTGGAGGTCGGCAAACTTTGTCTATTTAATTAGGTACTAAAAACTCGTAAATATCCATTTGCTTTCCACTTGGATCATAAGATAATTTGATCACAAAATAGCGAAAAAAAGTGTTCTACAAAAATATTGGGCTGTTTGACCTATATAACCTAGTTATTTTAAAATGATGGGGATGTAGGTCACACCAAACGGCCTAATACAAGCAAAAACGGCACCTTAACTTGAGATTGCTAAAGTGTATGATTAACACGCTGGGCGACCACATAGGCTTTTTGTATCCTAATTTGTAAAATTTTCAGACTATTTCAGGTTCAAAATTTCTTTGATTTTTCCGGTTATTTCAGGTTCAGTAATCATTTTGAAAATTTTAGGCCAAAAAGTGAGAAAATAAATTAAGACATCCGATACTGTAAAAGGAAAGAATTGCACTCACACAATTCAAGATTGGACTTGAAGCCGTGGATGGGTCTTAGGAAAGTTATTTGAAGATAAAGGTTAACAACATAAACAACTGGGAAATATTATGTTAAAAATAAACATGTAAGTGGCTGAAGGCATCTTTTTCCAACGGTCACTTTACCTGAATAGGATAAGATTGCGTGATGATCTGCGGCTGATGAGCCAAGATGGAGGTTTGCTGAATCTGCTGCTGAGGAATTATCGTAGCAGGCTGGATGACACCTCCCCCCTGGCTCACATATACCTAAAATCATTATCATCATAACTTAGATAGATAGAAAGTAAACTTTATTCTGGGACAAGGTCCCTTATGAATAACAGATATGAACAAAAAAATAAAAACTACATCTGGCCAAAAATTACATTAATCAATATTAAACAATATATACAGTATCTTCAGTTAAATTAAATTAAAACAAGAAAAATTAAATAAAATATTGAGAAAAAACGAAATAAAAAAAAACCATTATTTAAATGAAAAGAAAACAAAATAAAATAAGCATGGGTTGATTTTTAAAATTAAAACTCAATCAATTTTATCGACCATTCACCTCAGTCAAAATCTGTTTCGCAATATTTATTTTATTATATAACGTCATTTTGGGATGTGAGAAGGAATTGGTAGAGATGATATTTAAATGAGGACAAGGAAGAGGCCTGGCGGATTTCAGATGGCAAGGAATTCCAAAAGGCTGTGGATCGGGCAATAAAGGAATATTCAAACGTCTTAGTTCTATGGGAAGGGATATAAAGGTCGGAAACACGGGATCTTGTTTTCTGGGAGTGGACCACGGGTTTAAACTGTAGGAGACTGTAGATGTAGGAAGAGTGTCTGGTGTTGATTGTTTGGAATAGGAAAGATCCGAGGAAATATTGTCTGCGGAAAGAAGGGAATAGCCACTTTAACTCGTCGTAAAGGTGGGACACATGAGACCACCTTGATGTACCGAAGACAAATCTTAAGCACGTATTCATGAGTCGCTTCAATCTATCCGCGAGTACCATCGGGATGCCTCTGTACACCACACAGCCGTAGTCAAAGTGGGGGAAAATGAGAGAGGATACAAGGAGCTTGCGGATGGGTTTTGGGAGCGATGAAATAGCTTAAGGGTACTTATTGACTTACGGGAGATGAGGGCGATATGGGGTTTCCAGGAGAGGTTTTCGTCTATGGTGACTCCTAGGTTTTTAACGGAGGAACTGAATGTGACAGGATGATCGTTGATGACTAAAGGAGGAAGGAAGGAGATGGATTTAAGAATAGGACTGGAACCTATAATAATGGCCTGAGTTTTCATCGCATTTAGATTTAAATTATTCAGACTTGCCCAGGCATCTTATTAATAAGGTTGTAACAAATATAAAAAATGCTGCAAATTATTTCACAAGGGTTTATTGTTTCCAAACAATTTTACATCTAAAGTCACATTACCATCCTAATAACAAAGAAAAAGAAATAAAAGGTTATTCCTATTATTGGCCTAAACATTTTTTTTTCATCTATAGAAATTTTCTAAAAAATATAGCATTATTTCAATAACACTTCCGAAAATCAAAAACCAAAAAGAATGATGTAACCTTTGTAGTAAAACATATAAAAAATACTTAGAGACCATATCTTTAATCCAAATTGCCCGACTTTAATAATTTTTTTATTTCTTTTTAAGGAATTTCATAAACTTTTAAATAACCATGTTTAATAATAGTGCTCTGATTTTGCTGAAACTTTCTTCGTTTTTTTTAGGAAATTTAAATACCTTTGAAACATTGAATCATAAAAATTACAAAACAGTGTATACTTTTTGAGTTATTCGGAAATCTAATTTTATCACCCCTCGTAACTTTTTTTCCAGTTTCTTTTCGTTGAAGTATGTTAAATTTATAAATTTGAAGGGCATCAAGAAGAAGACTTTAGCGAAATTTCATTGAAATCGGTAAATTCGTTTATGTGCTACAGTCTATGGCAACACAGATTTTTAGGGCGCCATCTTGAAAGGAATAGGCGGATAGTAATGTTGATCTAGGAGGATCATCCTCGGGTGACCTCTGACTTTAAATCCAAATTTGAAAAAAAAGGTCCAATAGTCTCAGAGAAAATGTGCAGATGGCGGACGGACAAACATTTTTTTCATTCGATTTTCGAATTCTACGTATCCTGAAATTTGAAACCTCAAATTTTGAGGGGCTGTTAAGTTTTTGCATTTTTTAGTCGATTATAATGGTTCATTATTGAAAATAAAATCACTTAAATGAAGAATAGAAATGCACATTTCATATTGACAGTAAAAAAAAACAGACTAACCAGACAGATAACTCGTCATTTCCGTATGAAATCTTATGCACAATAGTGTTGTATTTCTATTAACTACATTACGAATCAAAACAGCTCAAAAGATTTTTATGAAACTTGTTCACAGTCTCCTTCTTAAACCTCTATAACTTTATAAAGAGATATAATACAGAAACAAGAAAAAGCAGGAACAAAGTTGAAATTTTTATTTTTGCATAGATAATAAGTATACCTTTTTTTTTTTTTCCGGAAAACTTTATGAATATGTTGATGTATGAATGAGTTTGAGTAAGAATGAATCTTTATGAGTAATTCATTTATGAAAAATCAAAAGTTTATTTATAAGCTAAGATAAAAGACAAACAACTTTTGTACTGTACTCAGCTCCTAAAGTGGTGAATGGAAACATTAATTATTATATATCCCAAAAACTAATATTTCATATTATAATAGCCACTTGTATTGTCAATAGAACTACTTACTAAAAGCGAAGGGTTTGGCTGAATAACAGCTGTTTTAGATTAATTTTAAAGAATATAGATATAAATATAATTTTGTTACTAATAAAAATAACTTAATACTTTAAAAGATGACTTACCTGCTTAATAACCTGTTTAAAATAACTTAATACTTTAAAAGATGACTTACCTGCTTAATAACGTGTTTAAAATAACTTAATACTTTAAAAGGTGATTTACCTGCTGAGGCTGAATCTGTATCTGATGCTGTATGTCCGTGGGCTGTAGAGCAGTCGGCTGCTGCACAATAGCTTGTTGGCTAGTAGCGTCCTGTGTCGCCTGGGTACTCCCTGTGCTAACGGTTGTCTGGTGGCCTTGACCTCCGCTGGTGTTACTCACGCTCACCTAACCGATAAAGAATTAATATATTTATTAAAACCGACTAACATGGATGAAACAAGATGTAGTAGATAAAATTGAGGAACTACAGAAGGATCAAATTTGGTTGGAAGGTAGGTCAAGATCACATAAATCCAGCTGTCTGTACAAGGGACATCAAAACTATACAAGCGTTTCTGTAAGTATACTCAGGAGACAATCTTATAACCTTCTTATTTATAAATAAAATAGGATAAACCAACTGATCTATATTACAGACAAATATCAAAATAAACACAATTTCAAGAAGTCTATCAGATGGATCCGCTGGCTTAAATGAAATTTTCTGCCAACTTATGCACTTGTTTTGAAGATTTCAGACAAGTAGCCCTGATAAATTTTTTTTTAGTACTTTCTTCTTAGTGTGCACACCCAACAACTAACTTTTTCTACTAAAATAATAGTAGTTGAATTTAGGAAACAAACGAAAAATGAAAAAAAGTCAAGAAAAAATGCATAATGCAACAATAAAAATCTGGTGCGCGCAACACACAACTTTCACTTACCGCTCTACTTTGAATAGAAATTATTTTGTGGCAATGCTGGACTATTATAAAATTTTAAGTGCATTTTAAACGAAGCTAAAGCTTAAAGCTTACAGATAACAAGTCATTAAGACCATTATAATTACAAAACATCTATTTAATATATCGACAGTAGGCAATAAAAATCTAGTCAGTCCATCTGGTTTTATAAACCACACAACTTTCTTTGCTTTTATAAACCACAGAATGACTAACTCCGATTTTAACATTTTTGAGTAATGTCAATTTAGTAATATTTTTAGTTGAAAAAGTCATCTATGCAGACAGTGAGTAAGTTGATTCCGGAGGTGGTGATTCTAGTGTTGAAATATAGAACTGAGAATAAAGGTGTAAATTTAGATACTTAATAAACCATATTAAAGGTACTTTAGAGGAAGACATATATGAACAATGGGCATTTAAGCCCTGTAAAGTGACATCAACGGGGATAAGAACTAAATGATATTAAAGACCACTTAATTATACAATGATGCACCGAGTTTAATCAAAATCGTTAGAGCTGTTTTTGAGAAAATTGTAAAAATGTGTTTCAGCGTTCATATAAAGTGGCACTTCCGGTTAGACGATTTTAACGAAAAAGTTACTGTCACATCCGGCTCATATACTAACCTTAAATACTTAATATCAGTTTCGTACTACTTTTCGTTTATGAGCTAAACTGTTAACACACACACACACAACCATTTTGCGACACTTGGTTATTTGGACTCAGGGGACCTCAAAACATGTATTTCCGTTGAAAACTGAGATTCAAAATTTTCACGATTGCAATACTTACCCTTACTATATATTTTATATATACATAAGTGAATAGGTTGGGCTGCACTTGTTATCCAGTTACGGATGTGGGGTTTCATCAGTCGTTAAGACCGTCTTGTATTCATGACTCAGGGGCACATCGTACCTCCATAAAATGAAGGTCAAGACCCGCGCCCTCTGAGTAGATGTAAACCGTACTCCATGAGTTTGAATTTTATGGGGGCGGGGTGGCCGAATAGGCTAAAGCGTGTGCACAGCACCGCTAGTTGCCTGGCAACCGGATAACAGAGATTTGAGATGATATAAAAAGTACGAGTTCGCGCCCCGGTGTCGGAGGGGATTTTAAATTCCCCGCCCTCACCCCCCGGCCCGGGAAAATCCCGTATAGCCTATAAGGCGAGGTAGGGAAGAACAAAAAAAAAAAAAAGAAATATATATATATATATACGTAAGTGAAAGTAAAAATTAATAAATAATAACAAATATAAAATGATAATGATTAAAGTAAAAACAATAAAAACAGAAATTCCATTCTTATATTAACTAAACAACTGAAACAAACAAGTTAAAAAATATATTTAAAATCTTAAAATGATTATTAGTAAAATTCCTAAATATTACCACTTTCTATCAACAAATTAAAACAACTTGTTTTTATTTAATTAAACTAATTAAAGCCAGAGTTAAAAGTCCAGCCACCTAGGATTTCAACTCCTAATCTTAAGTTTATCGAGTTGCTGGGGAACACGTGTTAGCCTGTTTGGGCCTCCCCTCCCTTTTCCTCTATGAGATGATCTAAATCGAGAGTACAATAGCTATTACCAACAATATTATCGAGAAATAAAACGAATGCTAGTAGGCTACCCTACCTGAATAGGCTGTGCCTGCGCTAGATGGATCGGTGGCGGAGGTACCGCCAGAGAAGGCGGTGGCGTGAATATTGGCAGCTGCAACTGAAGAGAGTTACCACTGCTTGGCAACACTGTCTCTTGCCCTTGAGCTGCTTGAACTGATGCTGTGGAGCTCACTGAAACAAAATTCGAAGAAACTTATTGCAATATTCTTTATTTTTTACATTCAAATGCATTTTCTCTAATATTTATTATTTTAAGGCAAAGGTCTCCAAACTACGGCCTGCAAACGTTTCTTCGATCATACGGTAAAATTTTAAAAATTGTTAAAAAAAAGTATGATATTTAGGAAATTACTCAAACAAGAGGTAAATACAACATGTGTTGCATGTTTTTTAAAAATTAATTTCACAACTGAAATGTCGTTTATAGAACAGCAGATCCTGGTATTGGGGTGGACCTCCCAGCTTATTATAATATATTTTGTTTTGTCTTCATTTACTTGTAGGCTGATCTACTCTGCCTCCCTAATCAATGTTGTAATGAGTTTCTCAATGTCTTCTTGATTACTTCCATTATCACTTCAGAATGAATCATAAAATCCAAGGATTTTATGATTCATTCTGAAGTGAACCCCTCCATTTTCCTGTGTTGCTGCTCTTATTACCTTTTGTCCACAGAATCATAAGCTGCTTCGAAATTTACAAATAGGGCATGGACATCCCGAGCTACTTCCCATCGTTTTTCTAGTACGTGTTGAAATCTGGTCTAGCGAGTCTAGAAGCTTTTCTGAATCCAGCTTGGAGATCGTCTATTATATTCTCGTCACATCGGATAGAAGCCATATGTGGATATTAGTTTAAAAATTTTAATTATTATTTAAAAAAAAAAAAGAAAAAGTAAATTATTAAATCACTCAAACACAAGTTTACTATGACATTTCTTCCACGAGTTAATCATAATGTTGATTTCACAACTGAAGTGTCATTTGTAGAACAAGTTTTTTTTTTTATCACTAACCGTGGCCCGTGCGGAACTTAGGGAGGGCCTCAAACAGTTATGAGACCTCTGGTTTAAAACATACTGAGTTTGTAAAAAAAATATATTATATAACTATCAAAGTGAAGACACTGTCCCTTTACATTTAATTTTATATGAAAGATTATTTTGTTTTCCAAATAAATTTCCGACGCACATAAACACTAAGTAAATGATATAACATACACTGGTTATGAACAGGTATAGCCTGGACATGTTGCTGTTGAACTGTGCCTTGCTGTTGGCTCTCAGCAGTTTGTTGTTGTTGTTGTTGCTGCTGCTGCTGATGTTGCTGTTGTTGAAGGTCGGACCATTCTTGCTGAACTGTCTCAATCAAATTGAAAGCAAGTTGTCTTCCAGCCTGGAGGACTTCATACTTGGAATGTCTAAAAAAAGTCAAAATGTCAATAAATAAATTGTTTATCATTATAAAATACTTTAGTCAATTATTCCTTAGTATTTTTCCAAACAACGGCAAAAATGCTTTAAAAAATAGTTATACAAAGCTAATTTGATACTTCTTCACGAGCGATACTCCGATTTGGCTACTGTATCAAAATCATAATGACACTATTGGTATTTGTTAATGTATATTGGAGGTTTGTTTATCCATCTCAAGCAAGCAAAGTAAATGGAAGTTAAATGAAAAATAATTAAAACAGTCATTATTTTAATAACTACTACAAATTATCGGCATTAATCTAACATTGTGATAATAATAATAATACTTTATTTATTATAGGACGAGTCCCTTTAGAATAATACAGAAAGACAGAAATGTGGGCAAAGAAGCATTAGAGATACATAAACAAATATACAAAGTAATTAAAGACATAATAAAAAATATATATATGTAAGTTACTTTCTAACTTTAATCAGTTAATAATAAAAAATTGAAAAACATGAAATAAAAATAATTAAGAACAATTTAATAATTCATATACATATTTATAATTTTATGGGGACTGGATAGATATGGAGAAATGATTATACAGACGAGATTTAAATAAAGGTAGGAAGGGTATTGCATATAGGATGTAGGAAGGGATCGAGTTCCATAGGGATGAGGATCGGATAATGAACGATCTGTCTAAAGCAGGGGTTAGATGGGACCTTGTGTATAAATCTGAAGACTGGGAATGAACAGAGGATTTGAATTGAAGGAGCTAGGGGATGTATGAAGAAACGCGGGATTGGATGACTTGAAAGAGGAAGTATATCAGGAAATACGTCGGGAGATATTGGATACATGGTTTTTCTGGGAAAGCGTTTAATCAAAGATTATTCCAAGGTTTTTGATAGAGGGATACAATTTGATGGGATTATCACGTAGGAACAGAGTTGCAATATTAGGAACAGTTTTAAGGAGATGATTGGAGTCTATTAAGATTGCCTTCGTCTTTTCTGCATTCAACTTCGACTTGTTAGCTCTCTCTCAGTCACAAGTATATTTGGAAATCATCTGCACAGATATAGTATTGGAAGCGATGAATCAGGAGGGGCAGATCATTAATGTAAATAGCAAACTGAGTAAGAGATAGAGAGAAACCTTGAGGGACACCATAGGAGAAGGATTTGAACCAATCCAGGACACTGTTGGATAGAGGTTCAGCAACCTCCATTTATTGACTTCTAAGAATATGGATTTTTTTTGTTTTCTGGCATGTTTCTCCCCTTCTCATTCTTGTTAACTTCTAAACATCAAACTCAGTTTTTATTTCTTACTTTTTTTTAAGTGTTTATTTTTTATTTTTATATTAATTTTAAATGTATCATTTATCAAAATTGAAATGTTGGATTTATTAAAAGAAAAGAAATAATTTTTTTTAATTAAAAACATTTTGTATGCACATTGGTGTAAATGAATATTTTAGACGTTTCATTGTAGAGATTTTTATCACTGTATTTTATTACAAATTGCATGGCTTATTTTGTGAGTTTTAACTGCACAAAAATCCGGACCCTGGTCATAAACAAATAGTGGATATTAATAATCTATACAAACTATTAATAATCTATATTAATAGCTTTTAATAAACTATATAAATTTAAAAATATACATCAACATTTTAGTAATAAAAGTAGTCTTACTAATGATAAATTTAAAATTAACACAACATTTAAAATTAAACTGAATGTGTAACGAGACATGATTAAATTTCCTAAATACTACTGATAAAATTGCATACTGATTAAAATCAAATTAGCAACACAACTTCTTAATGGCTATTTGGACAGCTTGAGACTGTCTAGACGTTGCCACTTTTAATTCAGATGGCAATATTTTATAATTTAAAAAAGTTAGTTAAAACCAAATATCAACTGCTCCGAGCAGAACAACAAGCGTTGCAATTTTTATATTAATAAACGAATAGTTGATTTATCGATAACTAGAACATCACTATCTAACATCATAATTCAGATAAAAAATTCAACAAGTTTATTAAGTTCCATTTGATTGAATGAAACACCCAATTTTCATTGATATGATGGTTTCATTATCAGCGAGGTACTTGATAAATAAAAACTGCGGATGGTTTTCTTTAAATGAACAGTGCCTTAATAAAGAATTAAAAAATTGTCAGGTTCAAGGTTAAAAAAGAAGCAGGCCAATGAAAAATTTGTAATAATTCCCTTAACTTACTAAGACCTTGAATTATTTTTCCCCAATCAGTATCCGAATTTTATCTAAAAATAAAAAGAGTTAGTCAGGCAGTCTGCTGAGGGTTATTCATTAACACTGAATTTGAACTATTCAAAGTTTTGGTTTAACATCTAATCATTATTAAGAAAACTTAAGATAGGTTTGATAATTAGAAAATCTTGATGAATCATCTGGTTAATATGCAACTGATCTTTTCCTAAGAGAAAGAACTTTAAACCGTAAAGCTGAAAACAAATCATTAAATAATCACGCGATCTATTTAAATAATGATGTTACGTCAAATAAACAGTAAATACAATGAAAAACTCACTCAACACAGATATGGAGAGGCTCAACAGATTCATGACCAGTCGCAGGTTCAATAAAACCCGATCCTTTTCCTCTTATTGTTACAATAGCTCCAGTTTCATTGGTTATGTATTGGAGATTAGCACCTCCAGGCCCCATTACTTTACTCCTAACATCAAAACTTGGAGGAGCACTTTCTAGCCCAATCAAAACTTTTTCCTGAAAGATTCATTGATAATGAAATTTTGGTAACAAATATTTTAGCACTAATGCAATAAATGAAAATGCATACCCTGTATTTCGGTTGTGGTTCCATTTTGTAAACTATTATTTCATAACAGGCAGAACTAGTAATGAAAAAGTAATTTAAACTCCTAAACAACTTCTAAACTCAGCTTGATGCAGTAAACACGAATAGTTGAAACAAAGCAAAGACACGAAATTTAATGATGGAAAAACTGGTAAAGTGCTAAAAAGTTTCTTTTCCTTATTAGAAGTAGATGTAATAAGAACCTTATAGATAAAATTTCTGAAACTAATTAATTTGGCGAAACTACGATCAACAATAAGGAGGTTTCATAGAAGCTTTGGGTACCAAACGCTTTTGTAGCGCTGACCAACTGAAAAATAATTGATTATATAAATGTTATTCATTTATTTATTTAAACTACTGATATACTGAAGAGAGAAATCTAAAATTTTATAGAAGCTTTATTTCTAAAAAAATCTATCATAAGACATTGTTTTAATTATGTTTCATTGTACCTATATGTTTATATATTAGTCATACACTTCTTTTGATGTATTCTTCCAATATACTTTACATACCGATGAAGATAAAAAATTAAAGTTTCCTCAGATGATTTAAAATTAAGTTAATTATTTAAAAGATAAAAGCACAATTGAAATGGCGTCCTTTATTCCAGTTTAGAGACAGGTCCGACGCCACCGATGAGCTCAGCGGTGAGTTTACGAACTTGCCCATACTTCGAAGCCCCCCCCCCCCTGAAATGAACCCAGATTTAATTTATGCAATAAATATCATATAATGCATATGATAATCTTATTTTAGAAACAAACAATAAATGTAAGATAAATTTAATAAAAATTATTAAAAACTTACCTTACCTAATTAAATAGCATATTTAACCTAAGAATTAGAATTTAATTTGTATTACATTACCAAAGATATCTTTAGTACGTAGTATTATTGCTGTAGACAAATTTAAAACACCAATTTTAGCATTTTCTAAATTTAAACAATGATTATAGATTTATTATAACAAATTTATTGTTTAAAAACAATAAATAATAATAAGTTATTTCGCGTTTTCATTTTGATACTGGTGTTCAACTTGTTTTTGCCCCTTGTTGTAGAAGTGACATGTTATTGTTATATATATTTATATATAAAAGTATTTTTCTCTAAAATACTTCAAATGAATTTTATGAAAGATAATCATCCTTTTAAAAAAGTACCAAATAGACGGAGAAAAAAAACGATAAATTTTTTCCAAACTGGTAAGTAATTTTCTTATTGTTATTAGTGATAAAAGTAATAATAAAGAAATGATTGTAGTACTGCTAATACATATAAAATTATAATTTTTGAAAATAGTTTAATATTCTAGCGTAATTTTGAAAGATTAAAATTCTAAAAATAAATTATTCCTTTTATTTAGATTATGCACTAATTAAAAATCGTTCTCAAAGAGTTAAACGAAAAGTCAGTATAGTTTCGGTTTAGATGTTTTTTTTTCATATGTTTAAAATATCAATTTATGCCTCTATTGTTGTTAAAAGATCTAATCATTTAAACCAGAGGCACAGGCGGATTTACGGGAGAAGGAGTCTTCATTCTTAATGGAAAAAAATATTAAAAAATAACTGTTAAATTATTATTGTTCCTGTAGTTACATTTAATAGGACTTCAAGAATCACATAAATACCATTTCATATAGGTAGTTAGTTTCTTTCTTTTTTTCCAAAGTAATTATCGCTAAACACATATGAAAAAAAAAAGCTTACAGGCTGAAGCCCCCAAAATTAAATCCTGAACACTAGTGAGCAGAGGTCTCCAAACTACGACTAAAAGGCACCTCCAATATATAAACTTAAATGGCAAAATTTTAAAAAATATTAAAATTAGTAAATCACTATAACAAGAGGATACTAAAACATTTATTGCACGAGTTATTTCTCTTAGAAAGCTAATTTCACAACTGAAGTGCCATCTATAGACCAATTTTTCTTTGCCATCACTAGTCATGGGCCATGGCACTAGCGGATCTAGGATTTAATTCTGGGGGGCTTCAGCCCGAAATTTTTTTCATATATATAACGATAATTAATTTGAAAAAAAAGAAAGATACTAACTACCTGTATGAAATGGTATTTAAGTGATTCTTGAAGTCCTATTAAATGTAATTACACGGACAATAATACTTTAAGAGATACTTTTTTAATATTTTTTTTCTATAAAACATAGTTATATTTTACCGTTTTTTTTTGGGGGGGGGAGACTTCAGCCCGAAAGCCCTCCCCCCCGCAAATCCGCCTGTGGCCCACGGGACTTAGTGAAGGTCCCAATGAGGTCTGCATGACAAAAAGTTTGGATATCTCTGATTTAAACAATAATTTGTCATACAGATAAAAACTTCTTTTTCCTCTCCTATCTCGCCTTTTCGGCTATATGAGCTTTTCCAGGCTAGGGAAGAGAGCGGAGGATTAATACCAGAGTTTTAAGCCTCCGGAACCAGGATTCGACCTAGTAATCTTCAGTTTATTAGGTTTCCGGGCAACGCGTTAGCACGCTCAGCTACCGCCCCTCCTTCTCTCTCATACAGCAAATGTTAAAATTTTATTTTAAAAATAAAATGTTACAATAAACTTTTACAGGTGTGCCTATTCCCTCTCCCCCCACCTAAAGGCGATGATGCATGCCTTCCCTCTTCAGAATTTTTATTTCTCTCCTCTTCTGAAAACCGTTGAAAATATTATAATAAAAATTGTAGTTTAGTGATTTCTTTTGTTCCTTGATTTGAAATTTGTCTTCAATTGAAACATAAAAAAAAAAAATAAATAAATATGGTTTCCTCCAAATATGTATAAACCTGTAAATATGCATCTTCTTTAAAGATCCATAACTCCGTAAATATACGCCCTTCCGTGCAGTCTTGAACCTTACATACCTTATATGTTCCAGCATTGGTTTTTGGCCACTAGAAGCTTTTATTTAAGAATTCCAAGTGGTTCTACAAAATATACGGCGCCATCATGAATTATTGACAAAGTTTCTTTGATTTCGATTTTATAGTCAGAGAAGGCAAGAGAACTTTTACAAGCGGTCGTGGAATATCATCAGAGGGAGAAAAGAGCACTTCAGAATCATCATGGATGCAAAGCAGAAGGTTCATCCAGCCTTCAAGAAGGACAACCAGTTCCTGTAGAACGGGAACAGGAACAGACGTTAAGACGATTTTATCCAGTTTGGAAGAACAACAAGGTCATTTTCGGTGAGTTCGAATAATAATTTTGATATCTTTAATAAGATGATATTAAGGTTTTTAATGAAAAGGTACCTGAAAGCTACTAAAATTTGTTTTTATATTTTTAAATAATTAACAAAAGTGTTTCAGACATACATTGAACGATAAAATTTATTACGATCATAAATACAAGCATCTATAAAAACATGTGTTTTTAAAGTAAAAAGATTTAAGTAATCAAACCGTAACCAAAACATAAGAATTAAATTAAACTATATTTCCCCTTCTGAAAAATCGTACTGAATCGTCCATCTTTCACGTAGTTGTTCAGCGTGTCTTTTAAATACCTCAGGGTACCATTCTCTCAAGGCCCATGGCGCAGGAATCTCCCCTTCTCCCTCTCATACCAAGATAATTTATTGCTCTCCTCTTCTTAAAAACAATGCAACTTGTAGTGGTCTGATGTTTTCATCTTGGCCCCTGGATTAAAATTTTCATTCCGAAAATTCACACCCCCATCGAAATTTTCTGTCCTCAAAAGTTCAAAACTCCGTTAAAATGTGCCTCCCTCATAAATTTTGATGGTGCAGCTTGCGCCTTGAAACTCTCTTCTGGGCACTTTTCTTTTCCCTAACCTCAAAAAAAGTAGGTGGATCTACCAGAACATTCTTTGACGGCTCTTTTCCATATACGTTTTCTTTCCGGTCGTAGGGTATTTCATTACCCAAACAGTCTGACCGACATCGAAACTTCTTCTGAGTACTTCTACTCAATGCAAAATCTCATAAAAAAAAACAACAACGTATTTTTAAAATAAAAAGATTTTAGTAATGAAACTGTAAGCAAAACTTATGAATGGATTAAATTGTACTTTATCAAAATATATGAATTAAGTTATACTATAGTTGAAGAGAACATGTATGGGCTGTAAACAATGATTTGAGATTGAACACTGATAAGACCAAGGTAATTCTTATTGGTTCTAAGCATCTTCTTAATTACTTTCCTTACTTTTTTTTACTTTCACCTACATGTATGTACATATATATGTATATGTTATACGACATATATGTAAATATATGTGTGATCAGTCTAGCTCAAAAATGAAAAGGCGTAAGAAACTAATATTACGTATTTAAGATAGGTATATGTCTTACATGTGACAGCAACTTTCGTTAAAATCGACTAACAGGAAGTGGCACTTTATATCAACGGTTATACACATTTTTACAATTTTCTTAAAAATGACTTAAAGATTTTGATCAATCTACATCATTGTATAATTAAGTAGTCTTCGATATCATTGAGGTCTTATCCCCAACTTTACATTATAATCTTAAATACATTTACTGAAGTTTAATAATTCTAGATCTGATATTATATTTAAATAATTAGATATCTACGTCCGTTTATTCTGAATAATCATGTAACCTTTTAGAAAATTAAATCAGTTTAATAACTAACAGGCCTACAATCATTTATAAGTTGAATATAGAGGTTTGCTTTCAAATCTCTCTAGGCATATATAAATATAGAGAGACTGGAGTTATGTGGTTTACAAAAACAGATGGAGTACCAAGATTTTTATTGGTTACTCTAGATGTAATTAATAGAGTTTTTGTTATTTTAATAGTATTAATGATTTGTTAACTGTAAGCTTTAAGCTTTAGCTCAGTTAAAAATGCACTTAAAAAATTTCATAATAGCCCAGCATTGCCAGAAAATAATTTCTATTCAAAGTAGAGCGGTAAGTGAAAGTTGTGTGTTGTGCGCACCAGATTATTTTTTTAGAGTTGTATTATCAATCTATTATTTTACTGCTACCATTTATATTGCTTAAAAGTGCAAATTATATATCAATCTCACCATAAATTATTGTATCGATAACTTTAAAATTATTTAATTTTACAGATTAAATGCTTCTGAAGATAAATTTAGCAACTGTTTCACTGGGTCAACATCGGAAAACTACTCCAATAAGAAAACTAAATCATTCGCCAATTGGACTACAGTATGTATTCCTCTATTCTGTCATTGTTTATTTATTCCCTTTAATATTCTATTAATTTCTTGATAGAGCAATGCGGTAAAAAAAAGTGATACTTCAAGTAGCGGCAGACCGAACCATATCTCCAGCCAGGAATGCTTTTCTTCAATCTGCAGAGTATCCAGGGAAGAGGTCAGTTCTTCGTCGAAAGTTCAGGAAGGCACCTCTTCTTCTAACTGCGAGGATGGAGTTGAACAATTCCTTACCGGTTCTCCTCGAAGACCCACTTCTACCCAAGGAAACAATAAGCTGTCATTTTTCAATTTAGGTAATGTTATTCTTTAAAGTGAATTTTAAGAAATTAGATTCTAGTAGCTTTTGACATGATAAGTTTATATAATTTCTTGACATTTACTTTCGCTTACCTATATATATATCTGTAGTACGGAGGTGAACATCATGTCCATTTTTTAATTTTTTTAAATATTTTTTTATGGGAGCCAATGTTCCGTAACTTTAAACTATTAAAACTTGTATCTTAGTTACTAAATCTGTACTCCGGAAGTAAAGGATACCATGTCTCTGTACAGGAAGTCGATTATCCATAACTTTGAGGTAAGAAAATTGGTTTCTTAGTTACTAAATTATTTAATGAAAAATGAACGTGGTGTTCTTTATTTCCGGAATATATATATATATATATAGTTTTCTCCCACTTCGACTATAGCTGTATGGTGTATGGTGGACTCTCGGGAGAACTCGAAGCTAAACTTAAACATATAATGAATTGCTCAATCCACTTAATCTTCGTGATCTCGAGGAATACGCATATTACTCAGTTTTACACCGAGTTATATACCAGGCTATTAGAACACGGCGATACGCCTATATTCTACAATTCGAACCCTCCTTTCAATCCCGTCCCATCAGATCCCGTGCGTCCGACCTCTATCCTCCTCCTCACTGCTGCCTTTGATAAATCCTTTTTAATTCAAGTTGTCTCCCTCTGGTACTCTATATTCGATACGATATGATAGATATTCGAGACGTAAAATCAATATCCTCTTTCAAATCTCTCCTCTTCGAACACCTACTCCATTCCCAATCCGATTGATCACGAAATGCACTTAAGAATCTAAACTGTAAGAATCTCAAAGTACGCCCAGATACTCTGATTATTTTGTGATTCATTGATATTTTGTTTACTTAATTCACTTTCTCCGTTTATTTTATATTTATACATGTTTTTATATATTTTTATTATCTATAATTTTATTGTATTCCTAATCATCCTGTAAATATTAAATTTTATTTTATGGTCGCACCAGAATATTAATATACTTTATGTATTTGTAACTTGTTCTAAAGGGAAACTAGTCCCAGAATAATAAAATTATTTTCATTCATTCATTCACTAACCACAACCCTCAAATAACTTCCTCACATGATTATTAATATGATAATATTAAACCAATCTTATTTTTTTCAGATCCCGTCGGCTCTAATACAGATGCATTCACAGAAAGCTTCTTCGTTTCTTCTTTAGATGATGAGAAAGTTGGTAACTCAGACTTAAAAGGATTTTTCCGGGACTCGAGGAAAAACAGCCAGCTTCAGATGCCTTTAGATACAGAAGGTTTGTTTCGGGCGCCAGATAATAATCACAAGACACATAATACATTCGATCTGTCTCATGAAGGATTTTTCAACGGACCTAAAAAGAAAACTTTAGTAACGAACCCTAGCGAAGGTTTTTTTAAAACACCGCTACCTCAATCTCAAAAATCTAAACCAAACGAAGGGTTCTTCCAGTTATCAAAAATGCTATCGCCAAAAAATACCTCTAATGTCGCGTTTAACCAAGCCTCTACGTCAAAAACCACCACGAAAGATTCAAACGAAAATTTTTTTAAAGTTCCGACTACAAAAACACAAAAGTCTACTTCAAATCGAGGGATGCTTAGAACACCAACTGAAATTCCTCAAAACACACCGACGGAAGGTTTTTTTAAAACCCCAAAACCAGGTGCAAAAAATGGAGATTTTTTTGACTTGAAAGCTTTGAATACTCATTCACAAAGTTCCAACGAAGGTTTCTTCAGGATACCTGAACAGCAACCGGGCAAATCGGATTCGCTTGAAGAGTTCTTCAAAACTCCGACCACAAAGCATCAAATACCTCAAAATGACAAGAACTTTAAGCTTTTTGCGAACAAAAACGAAAATCAAACTGAGAGTGCTGGATTATTGAATAGACAAACTACTCAACCAGGTTCTTCACTTAATTATGAGGGATTGTTCAAGACGCCATCAACTTCATATGACCGTTTCTTTAAGACTCAGGAAGCGGAACGTGTGAAAACGCCTTCAAACGACATGTTCAAGATTCCAACTACGCGAACAAAAAATACTCCTCAAAATCGAATAAATTCACAACAACCAAAAGCGCAGTCGGAAACGACTCCCCGCTATGATGAATTCATGAAACCTCAGTTAAACCCCAAAATCCTAGCGTCCCAGAAGGACTCGACCAAGATGGTGGAGTCAACTTCTTCAAGTACAGGAAACTATGACGATCTCTTCAAAACGCCATCTAAAGTCAGGAGTTTGCCTAAAATGACCACACCTCATCTGTTTAAACCTTTTGAAAAGTAAGGCTATTATCTTCTTTTTTTGGAGGGAGAAAGAGTTAAGTAATTTTTTTAAACATGAATTGTATTAAATTTTATTATTATTTATAGATTTATTGTAAAATTATAAATCTCTTTCCAGGCCTCCAAGCAGAACTACTGCAACACCAGGCAGCAAGAGTAATTCAAAAGCCACATCTAAAACACCACTTGTTTCGAACGATGATTCCACTTATTTCGTTATCAGTGAGTTATTTATTTATTTATTTTTCATCCACTAAATACACAAATATATAACTGCAGGTAATAAATTTTGATTTTTGCACGTCAAAGATATTTCCGAAGTTGATTATATTTCTGAAATTTATATTTTCAATTATTACGGACTATCCTGTAATATTTATAAAAGATATTAATAGGGTGTATACAAAAAAAAATTACCGATTTTTCAACCAAATATTTGTATTATTATTTCTTTGATATAAAATACTCAAAGTATAATCCATTGTTATCTACCGTCCTTAGCTATCTGCTAACCATTGCTCGCTTCCACGCTGATAACATTCTTTGGGATGGTTGTTAAAGAACTCTTTGGACTGCAATTTCAACTTTCGTAAAATTATCAAATTTTTTTCCTTAAATAAAACTGGCCATGGATCTAAATAAGTATTAATCCGATGGTGCAAGGTCTGGACTAAACGGTGGATGAGGCTACGGTGGATGGTTCGAACCCATGAAGTTCTTTAAACTTTTCTTTGGGTCGACAGGGAGTGTGAGGATGAACATTATCTTGTTGGAATAAAATTCCTTGTCGGTTGACCAAAGTAGAATAACGCTCTGAGAGCTTCACGTACAATCTTTCCAATTGTTCGTAATAGAGTTCAGAATTCATTGAGCACCCATCAGGAACATATTCGTGATAAATAACACCATAAAAATTCAAAAAAACTCAAAGCATGGATTTTTTTTTTTTAAATTGGCCTTGCAACAATCGGAAAAGTAGTTTGACCGCGAACTAGCCATTGCTCACGGGTATTCCAATTTCGCAAGTAAATCCACGTTTTTTTCCAATAATGCCTTAAAATTAGAAATTCGGATGACGCTGTCATGTTTCTTCTTTGAAGCAAAAAACTAAACTGAGGCTTCTTTCGAAGAAGACCGATTCTCTGTATCTCTTATCAGAGTCTTAGCGAGTTACTCAATGTCATCTTGATTGCTTCCAAGGACAGCTATATCATCTGTATATCCAAGGAATCCATGATAGATATATGAACTCTTTACGGTCAATTGTATTAGTATTATATACTATACTCTGTTAGCCATATATTCCTAGTTCTCCAATAACTGATATCTTTTTCTTCCAGGTGTGACTGAAGGTAGAGGTTGCGCCATCTGTGAGATAGGTATTGCAGCTGTCGATCTTAAGAGTCCTAATCTTATCATGAGTCAGTTCTCAGACGTTCCAACTTACAAGAAGTTATTGACCAAGATAAACATGTTAGACGCTGCAGAGGTAAACCCAACTTTGAATACTTTAATATTAGTCTTATGCTAAGATGATTATTTATGATAAATTAATTTTTAGAAAAACAAAAAACACTAACTCCCTTCAAATTTGTAGAATTCAGCATCATAGGCTTCGATTCCTGTCCACTATTCTCCAACTCATATATTTCATCTTTTTTCGTTTGAAAGGAAGGGTACATTTTTTCGTAGTATCTTCCAGTGGAATCCAGACACCTGGAAACCGAAAAATAGGATAGAATTGAGTTGAATTTTGGCTCACACGCATTTGTCTCCGGCAAAATAGAAGAATTACTTTATCCACATCACTCTGATGATATTTTATTGCTGTGTTCTTCTTAAAAATAGTGCTATCAAAAGTAGAATTTAAAAAATCTTAGATTAATAGAATTACACTTGCTGTGGTCTGTTCAATGTTTCCCCCCTTTTTTTACTCCACATATTCATAATCTCGTCGAAAATGTTAAAAACATTTCGTTCAAAAAATAATTGAGCATTGTCAAAATATACTCCCCTCAAAAATTTTGATTTGCGCTATGAAACTGCCTTCTAGACACACTCCTGCTTTCATGTTTTTTTTTCATTCCAATATTCTTAAACGAAAAAGAAATTTTTGTTGCAGTTGTTAATGCCTGAGACTTTCTCAACTGCCAATCCATCTGAAATGTATAAGAAAGTGACCGAAACATTCGCGGAAGTACGAGTTACCACGGCTAAGAGAGTCCAGTTCTCAGCCAAGAACGGCCTCGAGAGTATTAGGCAACTCATGCTTCCAGATGACTCTTCTCTCGAAGTTATTGTTTGCAAGAAGTAAGTCTCCTCCCAACACCTACACATATTTTATTGAGATATAACTTTATCTAACAAATATTATATATAAAAAGAGAACATAAGTGGGTAATATATTTCTTCTTCAGGTACTATGCTCTTGCTGCTGCAGAAGCCCTCTTGAGGTACATCGAAGTGAAACATAACGTACTCTTTTCGCCAAAAACACTTCGGGTCAGTTTCGAGAGTGCTGAAGGTGCGGTCGCTCTGGGTAAAGTATATGTATTCATTCAGAAGGAATCATACCTACATCTAAAATAAATACTGGAAGAAGAACAATACAGCTTAAAATCTAACTTGATAAATTAACATATTTATGTACATAATTTTATTTGATAATTAAGGAAAAAGCCAGCATTACCAAAAATTAATGATTTTCCACTTTCTACTGAGATCCTATGATACAGTAATGCCCATCTATATTATCCTTAACACTCGCGCGCGTTAAAGTTCGCGATCCTTAGAACGTGGAAGTTGCTACGGATCTTTGAGATCCATTTCATTAAATCAATTTATTGATCAAAAATAACAACAAATTTCTCTTTGAGAAACATACAAGATGAGTTTTAAATATATTTATTGAGTAAAAAACACAAATACATCATTATTTTTTTATTTATATGATATTTACAACTATATAAAAAAAAATATATCTAGTAAATTCTCACATGGATATAATGTCATAAAATACATGTTGAGAAACTACCCATTGGTAGCACTCTAATAATATGTCTATATTAGGCGATCAAGGGGCCATCTTCTTTTCATTTGCCTCGGAGGGTTATCAGGAATTGAATAGGAAGCAAGGTTAGAAACGAGAGGGTTGGGATGGTTATGAAGTTTATTATGGAAGGATAGGTATCTGGATTGGGCCAAATCGGAAACATATGGAACATTAAGGCCTTTATGGATGATCTTATTTGTGACAAAGTAAGGAGCGTTGAGGATTTTACGAAGGATTTTGGATTGTAAGGATTGGATACGAGAGGAATTCGATGGCTTAGTGGAGCCCCAAAGCTCAATTCCGTAAGTCCAAATAGGTCTTATTATTGTCATATATATGAGTCGTTTGTAATTGATTGTGAGCTTAGAGCGTTTGTCTAGTAAGTGTTGGAGTAGTCGGAAACGTCGAGCTGTTTTATGTCGTTTCAGTCTGGTATGAGGATTCCAAGTTAGACGTTTGTCTTAATGGAGTCCAAGGTATCGAATTTGTTCAACAGGGATAAGTGGGGTATTATTAAAGGATACTGTAGGACAAGATGACATAGGTTTACGATGGTGATTTGATGGGATTTACTTACAAATAATAAATAAATTATTCGTTCAAATTCTTCAAGTTATTTTTATTTATTCACCAGTAAAGACCGCAACAGAGGACGCCTTGGTAAATAATTAGAGTAGATCTTCCTCTTCTTGTTTGAATTTAATTCTAGTTATTGAGTCTCCGCTTTAAGAGAATGGTTGCGCCCCCAGGAGGTTTTCCTGACCACGCATGACATAACATAATAAATAGGATACCGTGGCCGGGAATATAGGAGCACAGTAGCTTACTCACTGAGCTATCCCACTCCCTTACTACGGCAATATTGAAAGCTTTCTAAACCTTGAGTGATTACAAATTATAAAAAGTATAATCGATATCCTTTCCCTGAAGTGGATGATGTTAACGTGACCAGAAGAATTTATAATGAAAAGTTCTTGTTTTTTTTTGTTTTGTTTTTCATAAGAGAAATTTGTAAAGAGAACGGACTTTACAAGCTAGACGTAAGTTGGTCGTAGTGAGTAAACAGGTTTCGAAGCACACAGATACTTTCTAGTCGTTTCAGTCTGGTATGGGGGTTCCAAGTGAGTCGTTTGTCAAGGTGGAGTCCTAAGTATCGGATTTGTTCGACAGGAATAAGAGGACTGGAAAAACATAAATTCAGAAATATAGTTTATTGTAAAGACATTTAGTAAGTATTTATTCTTTAATGAAACACTTATTCGAATTACTGATACTTTTAAAATTGTGTCTTAGATTTCGAAACCTGCCGAAGATTGGAGCTGGTGTCATCAACAGCCTCCGTCTTGTTTCCAGAGCAGTATTCGTTATTCGGTGTGATAAACTTTACCAAAACAATCGGAGGTAAGCGGAGACTCAGATCTAATCTCATGCAGCCGTCCAGTTCTCTGGAACAGCTGGAGAAAAGGCTGGGTTCTGTAAGTGCTCTCGTTAATAACCAGGTGGCTTTGGGATCACTCCAGGTCAGTTCATGATGGATTAGTATTCTCAACATTCTGTTATTAAAGCATCTGATTATTTTTTTTAATACTTATGTTTCTTTACTTATATATTATTGTTACCTTATTGTTTTTAGACTTGCTTATTGAAATTCTCCAGCGTGGAACGAATCTTATGGCTCTGTAGGAAGACTCCCAATTTCAGGAACGAGTCCAACACTTTTGATACTTTGACCAATTACATCCTCTTGCTCAAAGGATGTTTGGAGGGAATCTCTCATCTTAGAAAGGTCTTGGAAGACATTGATGACGATCATATAATCGATATAAGAAATGTTAGTATATCAAACTCACAAAATATACTATATGAAAATTAAGCTTCACATTAGTCAAGTTTATTATAATAAGTCAAGCACAAACTTATTATTATTAATATAAATTATTATATTAGTTTACATTGGGAGGATACTTCATGAACTGGAACTATACATTAACCCCCAAAACAGTTCTGGAATCATTTTAGAAAAGGTAAGCTTAGTCAAATCAAAATTCTGGTTAGATACCAAAGAGGTGATCAGCTCATAGAAGAAGGGAACACTATTAAGTACCTTGGTTGTCGGTTCTCTAGGAAGCTAGAGTTCGATGATCGTTCTGTGGCTAAAATAACTAAAAATATGGAAAAATGATTAAGTTCAAATCTTCTTAAGCCAGAACAGAAAATCAATATTGTCAACGGATATGTTTTCCCTTCTTTAATATATCCACTGCAAACGGTGTCATTGGCGGAATTGCCCCCATCACTCTTGGAATCTATAGACTTCTTATTACGAAGAAGTATTAAAGCGATGGTAAGTTTACCGGCCAGAACTTGTTTAGTGATGCATGCACCGCGGCGATATAAAGCTTGGGTCTGTTTTTTTTTTTGGATAGCTCTCTGCTCACCATTTCTGGCATACGATGGGGGGTTACTCTAGAGGTACAAATGACACTATTCTAACCAGAGTGGGAGGGTTGAATTTCATTTCGTGGATCCGCCACGAAATAAAAGTAAAACACTCCCAGGCAGGATTCGAACCGGCGTCGCTAGACTCAAAGATTCTAAAACAGGCAACGCTCCAACACAATCTGTCATCACGAACCTTAACTGCTATACTCTCCACTACTCTATGCTTCCGTCTAGCTGGGGGGTTTCCCTCTCCTTTTTCCTCCTTCGGCAGTCCCATATCAACCATACTCTCCACCACTCTATCCTTCTATTTAACTCTCTTCTTCTTTTTCTTCTGCCCTCTGCCTTCTCTGAAAGTCCCCTATCTGCCATAATCTCCGCCGCTATCTCATTCCATCTGGGGGTCTGCATCTCCTTCTACCCTCTGCCTCTTAATCAATACTTATCTTTGGTATACCATAACATTTGTCTCATGTGGCCATACCATCTGAATCTCCATTCTTTCATTATCTCTAGACCATTTTTATTCACTTCCAATTTCTTCCTTATAGTGATGTTTTTGACTCTTTCCATCCTATCTGTGTCTACTAAAGGAATTTAATTCCTTGGATCATGCTGGAGTCGCTGATATATATAACATTACACCTGGTCTGTAGATATGTTCTTTGTTTTTATTAAAATATTGCTGTTCCACAATAGGGCACAGCAATATTTATAATGCACGGCTAAAAAAAAAAAAATTGTTGGAAGCCCTCCATTGTACACCACTGATTGTTTCCATTTTTTACAGGAACTGCACGATGATAGTTACGAGCTGATGTTAAAACACATCAAGAAGATGATTCGAGATGATGCTCGAGTGGTTAAAGGTTACGCATCATCTTCCAGAGAGCGCTGCTATGCTATTAAAGAAGGCTTTAACGACTTACTGGATGTGGCGAGGGCAACCTATTCGGAACTTATTGAGCAAGTTTTAAGTCAGGATCAAACATGTCCTTTGTAGATTATTTTTACTTTATACAAACTAACTAACATAATTTTTAGAAATGGTGACCGAATTAGCTGAAGAGTATTGCCTGCCATTGAAGATGACGCAAACACCTGATTTGGGCTTTCATGCCACTTACTTTCTACCGAAAAAAGTAGTTTTCAAAAAAGATGATGTTCCTGACATATTTACTGAGGTAGTTAATAACATCAATGATTTAAAATTATTTATTTATTAATAAATACGGTAGTGCGCATGCGAGTCGTTCATACTATGATAGATGTTGGCTTTTGTTAAGGGTACAAAGAGGCTTAATCAAGTTGGTGTTAGTTTGCTCCAGCTTTCAGTGTATTGCTTTAAAAATGTCGAGTTCTTAATCGATTATTGACAATTATGATCATGGATTCACCTCTACTTCAAGATAAACGTGAATAATTCACAATATGGCGAAAGATGGATTTTCACAGGCATGGGCATAGAACTTCTAAATGTCACAAAGTTTTCAAGATCAAGGAACACCAATGTGACGTCAAATGGGGAAATGTTCGAACAAAGAAAATTTCAACTCTTCTATTTAAGACTAAAGCAGATATACTTGCATTTTTCTTTATTCTTTTTTAATTACATCTATTACATCTGAAGTTTCGGAACAATTTTCCCATCCTCTGAGAATCCCTGTTTACTATTATACATGTTAACTGGAATTATACATATTTCAAATGAACTATTTTTACATTGTTAATTTACTCTATCTATTGTAAGTTGTCAAAAATACAATAATTGTCATATCTTTTTTATTTTTTTTTTATTTTGAGTATTATAACAATTTTCTCTAGGACATTAATTATAGTGAGGTAGGATGACATTCACACTATATGTACAAAAAATAAAATAAATAGAAACAAAATAATAATCAAAAGTATAGATAGATAATAAAATAAAATAACCTAAAAAATAAGAAAATTAAAACTAAGCAAAAAAACAAAAAACAAAATATGCATACTTATATACAATAAGGCGAGGGAACTCCAGGAGAACCCTGCGCTACTCTCCCAACCGCGCCACTGGTACTAAAGCCAGAGGAGATTGATCGAGAGCACAATTGTCATATCTATTTAAATATAATGCCTTTTGGTGTTACACATTCATTTTCTTTTCATTATTACTCCAACCAACATCTGGCTATTCCCAGTTCCATTACCGCACTTTGTACTTGTCCACTTATTCCTCATTATGGCTATTTGTTGTGATTATATTGTCTATCGTTATTTCTGAATTTTAATATTGGATATTATGTCTAAATAGTGGCTTAAAATATTTTTGTTATTTATTTAATGGAATTTACAACTGTATAAACAATACAACTAGTAAAAATACACTCATCAGTTATATTTTTTATGTTTGATTTATATATTATATATAACATCTATACCAAACACCGAAATTACCAACAGCGGAAATTAATAAAATAATATGGATAACTTAAAGAGATAAAACTTAAAATTAAGATAAACATGTGCAAAGGAATATGAAAAGGAAAAATCTTTTTCTTTGCAAGTCTTCATTTAGCCGACCTGTCAAAGAATGTTAAAACTTCTCCATATGGTTTAAACTAATCAGTCTTCGCAGGCTTCCCAACACGGAAAAAAAAGTTTGATCTTCAGGAATCAAAGATCCAATTAAAATTTTGGCTGTTTATAAGATGGTAAAAACGCTTGAAATAACTACCCTTCTTACGCTTAACGAATGGTTTACACAACATCAACAAACGAAGAAATGCCATATCCAAGAAGATTCTAGAACGACTCGTATGCGGACTGCGTTGTAATTATATAGAGTATATCATATCTAGAGAAAACCTAATTAATAATTTATGATCTTTTAGGTGAAACATAAAAACAGGACAGTACATTTGCTTACCGACGAGATGTTTAATTTGAACGTGAGGATAAATAGAGCTATGGAAGAAATTCAACTTATTACAAACGTGTAAGTTATCAACCTAAAATCTAAAAATAATGCATTCTGTATCAACAGCCATGTTTTTGTGAAAGATCTTTGTAGTAGTATATTATGTAATCTTTTCTTCTTTTTTTTTGTTATTTGTTTAATGAAATTTACAACAGTATAAACAATACAACTAGAAAAAATGCACACATTAGAAATAATGAAATGAACAGACTTGAAGAGATACTGCCCAGTGGTAGCACTCCGAATTTAATTTTAATGAAGATCACGAGGCCATCTTCTTTTCAGACGCCTAGGGGGATTATCATGAATCGAGGAAGAAGCAAGACTGGAAACAAGTGGATTCGGATAGGACTGGAGTTTATCATTAAAGGACAGGTATCTGGGCTAGGGCTAAATCAGCGGCATACGGAACATTAAAGTCTTTATGAATGGTTTTATTTGCGTCAAAATATGGAGCATTAAAGATTTTACGAAGGATTTTGGATTGTAAGGATTAGATACGATAAGAATTCGATGGTTTGGTATATCCCCAAAGCTTAACTCAGTATGTCTATATAGCTCTTATTATGGTTAAGTAGATGAGTCTTTTGTAATTAATTGAAAGCTTAGAGCGTTTGTCTAGTAAGTGTTGAGTTTGTCTAGAAACGTCGAGCAGTTTCTTGTAGTTTCAGTCTAGTATGCGGATTCCAAGTGAGACTGTTATCCAAGTGGAGTCCTAGGTAGCGGATTTGTTCAACACTATTAAGTGGAATATCATTGAAGGATGTTGTAGGACAAGAAGTTGTAGGTTTACGACGAAGGGTGAAGATTATTTGATGGGATTTATTGGAATTTATTTTTATTCTCCAGTTATGACACCATTCTTCAAAGTCTGTGATATGTGATTGGAGGGTTTGAGATACAATTAAAGGGTCATTATTAACGGATAGGATACAAGTGTCATCAGCATAGGTGATGATGGCCGTGTTGACATTATGTAATCTATACTATAATTTTTAGTTAGGTAAAATATGCAGCTATTTTACTTTTTTTGGCAGTCGATATAATGGTTTATTTATTTGTTCAGAAATACAACAATCAGTCAGAGGGGCAATAATAATGATCCCTGCTCTACTTTCTCAACCGCGTCATTGGTGTTAAAGACATTGGAGATTGAGCGAGAGCGCTTTAGCCACATACACTTATGTCTTGAGTGGAGAATCTGGCCATTGCTAGAACACCAACATATATACTACAAAGGGTCTCTCTGGGCCACTGCCGCTTCAACGTTTGAGGAGGATTCTAGGGATGAATGGAGCTAGTTAGGGATTGTGCAAGGAGATTTATTTTGGGAACTAGACACCCTAGTGGGAACTAGACATTATCAAACGTGCTTACGACCGATGAGGCGGTAATCACCGGTCAAAAGCATGTTAAAATGAGATTCTCCAGAAGGATTTCCCGATCCTAGGGTCGATCCTCAGCTGATGTAACAAAATGAATATTTGCCTGTCACAGCAATACTAGGATCAATTCCTGGAGCTTGGAGCGCAGAGCTCTACACACTGAGTCACCTCGCTCCTTGTAACAGATTCATCATCCAACAATTAACAAATCAAATTTTTTCACAAATTTATATTTTAAATAACTTACTGTGAATTCAAAACAATTTTGTATCATAACTTCATATTAGGAATCCATTGCATGGTGTTTGGACAGAAGCTTGACTGAATTTGCGTGTTTCAACTTTTTATCTCATTTCTTGAAATTATTTCATTGATAACTTGCTTTCTGATATGAGGTTAATGTTATTTACCTTTGTTGTAGGGTAATCTACGACCTGGTGGAGTCCCTGAAGGGAGGCATGAGCTACCTGTACAGGCTTTGCGACCGAGTGGCCGAACTCGACCTATTATCTTCCCTTGCGCAAGCGTCCTCGACTACGGACTACATCAGGCCAGTCTTCGGCAGTCAGATCAGTCTTGTCGGTGCGCGGCATCCAATCTTGGATCATCTGTGTCGAACCAAGCCGATTCCCAACAATTTCGTAAGTTAATCATGTCTTTTGCAGCTATTATTAGGAGAATGGGGATAAATGCGTATTAGATTTTACAATGTTTCACTTTCAATAACTAATAAATATAATATCCATATCCTATCCACAAGATCTCGACCTCCTGACCTTTATATCCCTTCTCACAGATCTGCCTCATTCCAAAACTCCCTTATTTCTCGCTCTTTTATTTTCTAGAATTTCCATCCACATCTACCTTTAAAACCCTCATATTCTAATCTCTGCCCCCAAAACAGATACCCGCTAAACTTTTATGATTTAATCACATATTATTCATAATGATTTATATAATGATGTTTGGAAGGGGGAATGGGGAAAGGATAAAGAGTGCATTGGTTCTTATTTAAAGTGGGGTCGGTGTTTCTGGAAAAAAGGGGGGGGGGAGGAGGGCCGAGTCTGATAGTGGTGATTGTCTGAGTGTAAATACTATTTGTATATTGTTCATCATTCGGGTAAAGGGAGAGGGAGTTCATCATGCTCAGACAACTTTTGCTGTCGGATTCGGCTTTCTTTCATTTTTTTTTTTTTAGCACAGGGTTTAGTTAGCTTTAAAGAAGAAGTAGTGTGCTTTTTGTTTATTCTTTTTTTTTTTTTTCCTGTAAGTATTTGTGTTTAGCCAGTGTGCATAGTTTTGAGTGTCTTGTCATAGTTCGAAGTGTTTTTTATATAGGTTTATTTTTTTTGTATATAGTATGTTTAACTAATGTTTTCTTTACGATGCGAATTGCCATTTCCATATATAGTAGTTATGTATTTTTTTTCTATTTTTTAATAAGGTAATAAAGAAATAATTTATAAAATAGGTTTTAAATTTACAGAATGCCTCAAGAAGCAGCAACTTCGCGATCATCACAGGTCCTAATATGAGCGGGAAAACTGTCTACGTACTAACAGTACCATTGATCCAGATCATGGCTCAGGTATGTTTTATATATATTCCCTTTTATGCCGGTCTTTAAACAGGTGATGGGTCCCCATAAAGATGCACTCCTAACCTAAGTGGGATCGGTGGATTTGGCACTCAGCTGCTCTGTATAATTGGTGAAAATGAAGAAAAATAATAAGCTGCAAGCTATTGCATGATAATTTATCTCGACCATCTTTCTTTTATATAGTTAACGCCATTTGCCCGCAAATATGGTGTCATGCTGAGCTATTACGAAAAAACATCGATGTTTGTCACGTAATTTATTTTTTTCAATTACTTTCTTTATAATGTTAATAGTTTCTCATGCCTATTATTATCTGTTTTTTTCTTAGTCCTGATGAAGGACTGGGCTGAAACGTCGGCAAAAAATAAATTCAAATATTCAGTACAGTCAACCACCAATCGACAATTACAAAAAAAAAAGTTGTTTATCTACTTTTAGGCCCTTGTATTTTCAACTAGTCGGATTTTTTAATTTTTTTAATTGATTTTTTCCGCCTCCTTCTCCCTCTCCTCTCCGCAATCTGCGCCAATATTTTTTTGTTAATACCAGAATCTCACCTCCAATGGAAAGGCTTTATGTTCTATTAAGAATATATAATAAAGCTTATATTATATTTATAAAGCTTATTTTGATTCCCATTACTATCAATATTTCATTTGATCCAGAATACGTTTTGGTCAATTTCTCTCTCGACCAGCAGCGGTGGCCATAAGAGAGTTTAATGGTGCAGGTTGCGACATCCATATTTTTGAGGAGGGCACATTTTGACGAAGTTTTAGACTTTTGAGTGGGCACATTTCGATAGAGTTGTGAATTTTCGGAACGAAAAGTTACAAACCAGAGGATAAGAGGAAAGCAAAGAACAGAACACTGAAAGTGTAGTAGTATATGGGCTATGATTATTTAATTTCTTCTATTGCACTGTTTTTATGAAGAGAAGAGCAATAAAATATCTTGGGGGAGGAGGGAGAGGTTTAATTCTTCATGCAAATGAAGGAGAAACAAAATATTAAAAAAATTCCAGGCACCAACAACTGGAATACCATGGTCTACAGATTGGCGATCACAGGGGGCGGGGTGACCGAATGGGCTAAAGAGTGTGCACTGCACCGCGAGTTGCCTGGCAACCGGATAAGAGATTTGAAAAGATTAAAAAAGTATGAGTTCGCATCCTGGTGCCGGAGGGAATTTTAAATTCCCCGTCCTCACCCTCCAGCCCAGGAAAATCCCGTATAGCCTACAAGGCGAGGTAGGAAAGAACAAAAAAAAAAAAAAAAAAAGAACAAACAAAAAAGAAAAAGATTGGCTATCACAGTTTTAAAAGTACAAGCACATTTAAGTACCTGGGTGCAGCCATTACACATGACAACAGCATGAAAGAAAAAGTGAATGGCAAGCTGGCTGTAGGTAACAAGTGCTTTTACGCCATAACAAAGAACGCTAAAGTTTAAAGCTTTTTCCCAAAAAGCAAAACTCATGATTTATGAAACTATACTGAGATCTATAGTTACATATGGCAGTGAATCATGGGTTTTGACCAGTGTAAGTGATAGGAAGCTCAACGTCAGGGAAAGAAAAATACTCCGGGGGATAAATGGGCCAATAAGAGAAAGTGACACGTGGCTCATTATTTGTGATCATTCCACAATCATTTGTGGAAAAAGCCCGCCTGAGATGGCTCTGACACGTGGAAAGGATGCCAGAAAATAGAATTCCAAAACGCCTGCTGTATGGAAAAAGTCGTGGGATGCGATACAGATGAAGGCCAAGAATGCGATGGTTGGATGACGTTGAAGAAGACCTCAAGCTGATCGGAGTAAGAAGATGGAGGACGCGAGAGAGAGACAGGAATGACTGGCTTGGAGTCCATGAGGCCCAGGTCCTTGTAGGACCGTAGCGCCCAGCAGTGAGTAAGAGGGGAAGGTTTTTGCGCCATCGACCATAGGGAGAATGGGCACTCCTGTCAACCAGTATAAATATTTGCACGTCTGGTTCTTTCAACTAACTAATTAACGTTTTAGTTCAATAAAACGTGTAAAGTGCACATTTTTATCAATTTTCAGGTCTGTTGTCGTACAAATAAATTTATTTCTTCAGACCCAAACGTTTTCAATATACAATATCTATATCGTACGATACTTTTTACAGGTCGGGTGTTATGTTCCCGCCGACAAAGCAGAACTGCGAATCACGGATCATATTTATGTCAGGAAAGGAACTGTGGATAACATGCAGAGCAGGCTTTCTTCTCATGGATCAGAGGTATCTCTTTGGTTAATGGAATTGCTTAGTTGGATTTGATCAATTCTTACAAAACATTTCATATTTTAGTTGATATTCCTAGGAATTTCGAATATAAGTTTACTATTTTACTAGCTAAATCTCTTTATTGTTCTTTTTAGATAAAAGAATTATGTTATACCTTAAAGACACTGACTGGAAGAAGTCTAATAATTCTAGATGAGTTATGCACAAGTATGTATTGAATAGATTTCTTATTTTAAAACATATTTTTAAGTTCAACTGCAAAATCAATTCAATATTATAAAAAGTATGCATATTTATTGGGTTATTTATTTCAGGCTGTTCATGTCAAAAAGGAATCTGCTTAGCGTGGGCCTTTTCCGAAGAGTTTTTGAAAACATCTTGTTTTACTTTCCTGACAACACATTATCATTATCTTTGTAACCTGTCAAAGGTGTATAAAAATGTTAAAAAGTATGTATATGTATCAATCAATCGAAGTATACCTAGTCCTGTCATAAATATTATTACAAGGAAATAAATACAGATTTCAACAGAAAAATAATTTTTTTCAAAAAGTTTATTAGAAAATAAAATGTATATCTATAGAGGAAAACAAAAAAGAAATTACTCAAAATGCCTTTGGCCTTGATTCTCGGAGAGATTGTTTCAGACTTTCAGACCAAGTTTGGGTGTGCTCTGTGGCATGCTATCCACTCCAGTTCGGACCAAAGTCGATAATCTAGTGGGTTGCGATCAGAGCTTCCTGAGGGCCAATCCGAGGCAGAGTTGAACTCAGGAATGTTCTTTTGCAGCCACTGATGAGTTGACCTGGCCTTGTGAGCTGCAGAGGAATCCTGCTGGAAAACCCAATGACTTCCACCAAATTTAATTTAGAGGCTTGACAACAGGTTGCAAAATATCGTCCTTATAATTTTTAGCGGCTGTTTTAACTCCTTTTTCACAAAAATGGAGCTTTGTGGTGCCATCAAAACAAACTCACCACCAAACCATCTCTGAGGCAGAGTGATGACCTCTTTCCGCTCTTCCAATGACTTCCTAAGCTTCTTTAGAGCTGTGTGCGTACGCACGATCATTTTGGCGATTAAATTTTTCTTCAATTGTAAAAATTTTCTCATCGCTAAACAAATTCTTTCGATGAAGACCATTGGTGTAACGGCCAAGGAGCTCTTCGAATCTATCCACCCTAATATTTCTTTTAGGGAAATGGTTAGCCTTTGTCCTGTCATTCTTCGAAATGCAACACATCCTAAGGTCACGTTTTCTTATGCGAGACATTGATCCACGGGCGGATCTACGAGGAAGGGAGGGACTTTCGGGCTGAAGTCCCCCTCCCCCCTCCCTGCTTCCAAAATGATAAAATACAACCATGTTTTATGAAAAAAGTATCTCTAAAAGTATTATTGTTAATCTAATTACAGTTAATAGGACTTAAAGAATCACTTAAAGGCCATTTCATATAGGTAGTTAGTTTCTTTTAGGGCTAAAGCTCCCCCCCCCTAAATTAAATCCTGAATCCCTTATCACATTTGACAGAGATTCCCATTTCCCGAGACATAATTTGTTCTTTTCTAATGGGATTTCTTCTGATTCGAGCACCCACTGCTCTCACTGCATTTGCCGTTCTCACAGTGCAGGGAAGGCCCGGTCGAGGTCTGTCACATACAGATCGGGTTTCATTATATATATTTATAGTGCGGTACACGAACATACGGCTGATACTCAAAGGTTTCAAATCTCTGACATATATTTTCCAACATTGTGTAAGGCGATCACAGCTATTCGGTTTTCTTTATCACCCCACTCCATGTTAACTGAGCGAAAGAAAAATACAAACTAATTGGGATTGTTATCCTGAGATGCACAGAAAATAATCTGATAGGGGTAAGGATTATCTAAATATACCCAAGGATGTAAAGTTCAACTTTTGTAACAGTATTTATGGCAGAACAAAATCCTGTATTAATAAAATATTAATTATGGTGTGTAACATTACCATTATTACTTAGACTTTGTTTTTTCTACAGCTTTCATATGGAGGCCATTGAGAAAACGCCTAACGCTGGAGAATCTTACTGGGATCTGACTTTCACATTCAGGCTTCTTCCTGGAAAGACCAAGATGACTGATTACGCACTTCGGCTGATGATGGCTTCCGCATTACCAGACGAAGTGAAGCAGTACGCTTTAGCCGTGGCGAAGGATATAGCTCAGAGGAGAGAAAACAGTTTACCAGTCTGTGTAGTGGTGGGTACAATTTTGTTAAAATTTTAAAGTTTCCCTCAAACAGGAAGTATTCTAAACGTTTGAAGTCAGCTGCGGACAAGTCATAGCGAACCTTAATGAAAACACGCTATCAAGAGTTTGTAACATGTGATTTTTCTAATTCATGCTTAATTTTGTGTTTTCTTTTCTATTTTTCAATTCCATATGTCGAGCAATCCTCTGACGAAAAATAATATGAAACCAAGACGAAAAACAAAACTTAGGAGTTAGACGAATTCCATCAATTATACTGTTATATACTGGAACTGCTAATTCTACTGATAGGGAGAACTGGTGTGACATGTGACCGTTGTGTTCCATTTTGTTAATCGATGATGGATACATTGAAGTTGTCATCATTCAACAGAGTGGTAGTGTCAAGATATATTTCTCGAAGGAACCGAAAAATAAATATTAAATCATCCAGAGGAGAATCCAATCCACTATTGTATACTTCAATGCTATGAAATATAACATAACTACATCACAATATCACTCCATGTTTCGGCTTTCTTCAGTGTCTTGTTAGTCAATATGACGAGATGAATAAAAAAAAAAAAAAAATACTCATTTCGTAAATCATACTCATAAAAAGATTATAATAATATAGAGAGAATTACAATTTATTGTAATGCTGCTCAACTTGTATCGGAGTTGCTAACTGACACAGCATGCTAATCCATCTGATTAGCATTATCTAACGATTCTCTCTATATAAAAATATCATTTGTTGTTTCTTTTGTTTTTTCATCATCATTTTTCTCAATTCAGTCTCCCGGATCCATAAAGCAATGACCTAATTTCATAGAGTTGGTGGTACAGGATTATCAGTGAATAAATAACGGACTCCGCCATTTCTTTCAACACCTATCTAGAAAAAGATATATTATTGTTTTGGTCTCGTCAGTGCTTGAGTTTTTTTTTTCTTTGTTCATGATATAACACAGAAAAACAATAGTGCATTAGCAATAAAATAAAAAAACTTTAGGTATGAAACGATATATTTTTTTGATAATCTATTTACCAGTGTTTGGTGGAGGCACAGCCGAATTTACGAGGGGGAAGCTTTCGGGCTGAAGCCCCTCCCAAAACGGTAAAATATAACCATGTTTTATAGAAAACAATATTAAAACTATCTCCTAAAGTATTATTGTTCGTGTAATTACATTTAATTGGGCTTCAAGAATCACTTAATTAATAGAATTATGCTGTTTGATATATACCTAGTTCTATCATAAATACTGTTACAAAAGTTGAACTTTTTTTACATCCTTTGGTATTATTTAGATAATCCTTACCTCTATCAGGTTATTTTCTTTGCGTGTCAGGATAATAATCCCAATTAGCTTGTATTTTTCTTTCGCTCAGTTAACATGGCGTGGTGCACAGGCGGATTTACGGGGGGCTTTCGGGCTGAAGCCCCCCTCTCCCCCAAAATGGTAAAATGTAACCATGTTTTATGGTAAAAAATATTAAAAAATTATGTCTTAAAGTATTACTGCTCGTTTAATTGCATTTAATAGGACTTCAAGAATCACTTAAACACTATTTCATATAGGTAGTTCATATCTTTCTTTTTTTTTTCAAATTAATTATCCTTATATATATTTTAAAAAATCTGTCGGGCTGAAGCCTCCCAAAATTAAATCCTGGATACGCTAGTGGGTGGAGGAAACTTCCTGCAAGGAAGTATGTCTTAATACTTACGTTTAGGGAGTGTTCGCGTTTTGAGTCATGCCTGTCCGCGCTTACTTTGTAAGAAATCATACGTGGTTTTCTGTCCGGTGCGGATGTTTTTTTTTTTTTTTGTCCAGCTGACGTAACATCTCGATATAAGCTGATAGTGTATAGCTTTTTTATTGAATTAAATTATTATCATCTTGTTTCAGGACGATCCAGACACGGTTAAGGAATTAGCGAAAATTGAAAAGGTTGAAAACTTCATGTCTAACCTCAAAGCTCTGTGTATGACAGACAAGTTTACGCCTAAGTTGTTTCGAAGTTTGCAGAAGATGATTCGAGAAGAGATTCTACCTGATATGAGAAGTGACGATGAAATTAGTTTGGAAGGAACAGACGAAACCCTTTCAACTCCTAAACAACAAACTGCAGTTTCACCTGAACCACAGAATGTAGTTGATGAAGCCGTCAATGAGTACTTACAGGGAGAGGTGGAGGATCAGGCACTGGAAAGAAATAAAAACCTCCCGGGCTCAGGAGTCGAAGAATCTCCAGCGCGCAGTAAATTTCCTTCAGCAGATAATATGGACATGAATGAGAATATGACATATTCATTGAATGAACGAACAGAAAACTGTAATGCCATATTCTCTAATCCTAGACAGCAAGAACTTCGTGAAGCAGAGGATGAAGATCATTACAATATTAATGTGATGTATTCAAACCTTGATGAACTAAAACATTCAACACCAAAGAACGCTAGGTATGTTCCAAGTGAAGAAAATGTGGAATCAGGTAACGAAGAAGACGATGCTGTCTTATATTCTGGAATGGAGGAATCGAAAGATCCGAATTATAACCAAATTGAAACATATGAAGAACAAAATGACGACGTTCTTTATCCAGGAAGGAACGAATCACAAAATGTTATAGATTTAAATGGCATGCCTTTCCCACCTGAAAATCAGATTGAACACAATGAAGAAGAAGCGAACTATGACACTGAATATTTAGAGCAGCATACTCCGCAGAATATTATAATAAATAACAGAACGGATGAGGCCCAATTTTTAGGTGCCTTTTCGAATGAAAGTGCGCATTCTTCAGGTGTGAAAAGAACTGAAGAATCGAAGGGTATTGTCCAATTCGAAGCTTCACAAGAACTTCCAAACATCTTCTCTATCGAACATTTCACGGATTCTGATGAAGATTTTAAAGATTGTGAAGAAAGCAGTGAATTGAATGACAGTAGTTCTTCATCATCCGAAGGATCATATTACATCAACAATAATTTATCGTAGATTTTAGTTTTAATTTTAGAATGTTAATATGTTCCTTTCCCTGTAAAATAAGATTTAGCGTAAAGTTATTCTTTAACCAGTCCCTAATGAATATCTTATTAAAACTTAAACTTATTTAGGAAGTAAGGTTACAACCTCTCAGTTTTGGAAAGCTTATAAATAATGTAATACTATTCCTTTGGAAAAGTAATCACTAATACTTTTGTGCTAAGCTATGTACTTCTATAATTAATTTTTATTATAAATTTTTAAATGTAATTTTTATTTATTATATATTTATCTACTAAATCATATATATTTTATGCAAAAGTTTTATTTAATATTCATTTCAATACATTTTACCTTTATTTACCTACATATATTTAGTAAAAAATTTCGAATTCCAATTTTCAATAGAAAAACACGTGTTTCACAGTGTAACATGGCAACCCATGGCAACAGTTATTTATTTAACAGGTGATTGTGAATAGTCTTTCGTTCTAGCATAGTGTAGTTGTTTTGTAAAGCCGTAATGCGATTGGGAACACCTAAGAGTCCAAGAAGGGGCTAATCACTTTTAATTGTTGTAATTAATAACACTGTTAAGTTAATGATCCATCAATTGTAATTTTATGAAACTAATATGAATAATTCTTAAAAAAAATAAAAATTCACATAACTTGAAACAAATTGACAATGTGATGTCCATTTGATGTGAGCTCTTTGCAGTGAGTTAATCGTTCTGATTACTACTTCAGCTTCATATCGCGTATTGTACTTACGATGTAATTGTAGTGTACATAGAATAGAATAGAAAATAAACTTAATTCTAATAAGGTCTATTTGGAATTACGCAGTTGAGCTATGCGGCTCCACTAAAACATCAAATTCCTCTCGTATCCAATCCTTACAATCCAAAATCCGTCGTAAAATGCTCAATGCTCCCTACTTTGTTACAAATAAAATCATCCACAAAGACCTTCATGTTCCTTATTTATCAGATTTGACCCAATCCAGACATCTATTCTTCCATAATAAACTTCTGAACCATCCGAACCCTCTTGTTTCTAAGCTTACTTCCTCTTCTATTCCTGATAAACCCCAGAGGAGTCTGAAAAGAAAATGGCCTGGGCCCTTCTAATATAGAAATATAATTGGGTGCTACCAATGGATAGTTTCTCTTCATGTTGTACGTGTCATGTTACTTGTTTCATATTTACTGGTTGTATTTATCATTTAATATCGTTGTAAATTTAAATAAAAAAAATTAGTGTAGAATAAAATAGAATAGAAAATAAACTGTATCGTATAATTGGTAATGTTAGTAAATTTAAAACAAATCATTAATAATTCATTTCATAATATGTACTTCTGTTAAAAAAAATAAATCCTTGATTGTTCTGCGCATCCAGAAAATTGGGGCTCATCGTATTTTCGACTGAAACAATAATAACAAATACAAATATAATACAACAGCTGTTTAATTTAATGTTACAATAACAGTTTTAATGATTTTTTTACATCTATATTATGCTATTAATGAAGTTTAAGATGCGGTTAGACATTTCACAAACTGAACTCCATATACACTATTCCAAATAAGATTTTTTTTTATACAAACTCAAAGTAAAAATTAATTTAAATTTACTGAAAGCTACACGAAATCTAAGTAGCTGCAGCAAGTGTTGGAATCTAAGTAACCTTTGGAATCGACAAAACAATACATTATAAATTAACTTATTGAATAAAACCAAACATCAAACATTTTATAACCCCATAAAAATATTGTGTTAACTCCCATTCCAGATGATCAATGCCTTCCACATTTTACAGTCATTATATTGTTAACAATTATTTATATTAATTTTAATTTTGAAATGAAATTCAATGAAATTGATACCAGATAATTTCTACAAATTTCCTCCAAGTTGAGTTCAAATCGAACGCGCAGTTTTCAAAGTATAGGCATGCCAAATAATAAATAAATATCCTGATCTGAAAGCGGAAATATATTTTTTTTTTGGTGTAGTGGACGGAATTTGATATAATTCATACATACTTAATTATCTCTTTACCAATCCTTAACTTCCCTCCAAATTGAACGTGCAGCTTTAGAGATATAGACGTATCAAGAAAAACACGTTTGTGAATATACAAGAGAATGTAGTGGATAGAATTCAATAAAATTGACACTACATCAATTTTTCACCAATATCTACCTTTTATCCTACTTTGAGCCAAATCGAACGAGCTGTTTCTGAAATATTGGTATATCTAAACAAATACGTTTGCGCGTGCGTAAGCGGAAGTGCTGGGTGGAATTTGATAAAATTGATATGAGGCCATCTAGACACTAACTCGCACAATTCCTAAAAATTTCATGAAAATCGGATGAACGGTACAAGGTGATATGCCCGTCAAATCGATTTGACAGACAGACGGCGAACATAATTTAATGAGTACATAATTTTTTTAATCTCCCGCACGGACATAATGATTTCCTACCTTCGGTAGTGAGGAAACAATAACTATATAATGCTTAATTAAATGATGAAAGTAAGTTACCTTGGAATGAATAGCTATGAAACCATCCAAAGCATTCGCTGCTATCTTAATATGAGCTTTACCATTGTTTTTTACTGTCACCTGACTTCCCGTGCATTTCGAACCCTGCTTGAGTCCACTAATGACGTCACAGTACACACCTGGCTCCAAAGAGGTCTGTAAAAACATAGTTCATTACAACGTGGATTTGTTGACTTTTTATATAGATGTTTAAAACACTTTCGATGAGGAATTAATACAATTAAAAACATTAACAATAAGACAAAAACAGATGTTATTAACCATTCTTTACAACTGGATAACTTACCTGTATTTCGGAGTCCAGGTCTTTATCTTCAGCGTTTATTGCAATAAAACCTTCGCTTCCTCTCGAGAAGGCTATCTGATAGTTACCATTGTCCCACCAGTGGCTCACAGCGGTTCCTGTGGACATCAATTCTAAATTCAGTACCAAAATTATCTAAAAATAGAAGTGTGTAAATATTTTCGATCGAACTCGAAACCAAATTGAAATATTTGATGTTCATAAATACTTAACAATGTGTTCATCAATCATGAGAGAATAAACTAGTGTATCGCAAACTGCGTAATATCTTTTTGAATAAACCTTCGGTTTGCCGTGAAAAATCATTAAATAATGCTTTATAAAATTAAATCAGGCCAAACCTGGAACTTAAGCCAGGTGAGGATATTATCGAGGAACATCAGCTGACATGGTTGGCCATGTTGGTAGAATGATAGAGGACAGACTAGTGAAGTCGTGTAAGGTAAAGGCGACCAAGTGGAAGACCAAGGAGGACATGTGAAAGGCAACCCGAGACGCATAAAATTAAAAAAACATGTATTTTGGAAGACTGTTCCTCTAGAATTATAGAACGTAAAGAGATTTGTTAAGCAAGAAATAAAAAAAATTATCTTCGAAGGAATAGCAGTTTCCTTTTGCAAAAGTGCACTGAAATATGTCTTATGGGCAAAAACAATTGTGTTATGAATATCCTCTTTTGATGGGACACACTTTTCGACAACGGTTTTTGCATCAGAGAAATGTACATTTTCTTGTGGGTTTGATTTAAATAATCTTTAAATTAGGAAATTGATACTTATTTAGGTTACTACTTTCAATGGTAGCCATTTTGGAATGCTCCGCATTCTGGTATACATAAATTACAAATATAATACATTACAAAATTTAGATTCGGCTCTGTTCTGATATGCAATGAGGTTTTGCTTGATTTTTAAAATAAATTGTAGAGGAAAACTCATGTTTGCTGATTTAGTTGTCAGAACACGAAGGGATCAAATCAAATAAAAGGGAAACTATTAAGGAAGAGTATTAAGACGAACAGAATTACCAAAAAATATTCAGGTAGAAAGAAACAGAAGAGACGAAGACCTAGGCTGCAACCATAAAATAAGTTGTAGCAAACAATCATCGCATTTAGGAGATGGAAAAAAATCGGCTGGGAACAAAATACCATGGGAAAGGCCATGTTTTTTCTTTGATTGTCAGAGTTCGTTAGAAGAAAGAAATGTTTTTACCTTCCACTACTTTTGCAAAAGCCACCATGTTGTAGATCTGATGCCATCGGTGCTCACAGACCCATCCGCCCGAACAAGTAAGATCCTCGTTCACAATTACAGGATAAGATGGAGGTCCTTGCTCCTTCTTATCGAAGTAGTAACTGGACATCACCCTAGCTCGTGTGTGCGACCATGCCAACATGAAACCCACTGCCATCTGCAACAGGCTTATTCATATTTATTGTATCATCATAGTTGTAAAATGTAAAATAGATAAATATTTTTTTAATATACATACTTTAACCCCTTAACTAACAGTATTTGCTTTAGAATTAAGCGATATGTTTAAATATAACTATATTTTCTTCATCTTCATCTCTCTTTTCGCACAGAAGTGACAGTAAGAAAATGTGCTAAAAAATTATGACAGTGACATTTCACGCTTGGTAAATGATAGTATCCAGTAATACCTCTTTCTGGTCTTGATTAAGTCATTTGATTCACGAAAGGAGATCTCTAATTCAGCTTCTTTTTTATCGCCTTCTAACGGGCATGTCAGCAGCAGCCATTTTGGTAACTAGTCTGTTGTTATGCCCTTGCAGTTTATTGTGAAAACGAGAATAAAGTGACGTATGTGTTGATCGATTATTCGTTGTTGTAAGTCGGTATGTTACATATATATAATATTGTAATATAAAAATGAGGGCACGTCTGCTATTATTGCTGTTTCTAATTAAAAATTGTAGTTTTTGAATGTGTTTTTTTTTTTTTTTTTTTTCTGAACCAAAAATCCAAGGCTATATGGTTTTATGTAGATATGTGCATGTATTCTCAATTCTGTAGATATCTAATTCTCAATTTTGATAATTTTGAAAAAAAGAGAGCACAGTAATTACAGTCTTTTGTTGAAGGTTTTTTTCTTTCATTTTGAGGTGTGGGCTCCAGTTCATCCTTCTGTCGACTGTTTGAGGAATTCGATAAGCGATAAAATATGGTGGACAAGTGTCTCGTCAAAATGTGAACGTTATGTGCTGTGATTTGTCGTGAATTAATCTCATTTTCCAGAGTGAGTACCATTTTTGTAAATGTAATAAATGATTTCACTAATTCAGTGAGCACTGTCTTTAGTCGGTGTATATAGTTAAAATCATAGTATCTGCGTAGGTCGCGGTCAAATTAAAATTAAAATATCTTTATTTTTATTATTTAACTCAAATCATATTACTACCCAGATTTATACCGAGTTGAAGTGGCTTTATCCGTCCTACCGCTGTCAGTATTTCCTTACTACTTTTCTACACCATGCTTGTAGTACTCGGCGACCTTCTATATCCTACAGATCCTACAATTCAAATGCTCCTTTCAATTCCGTCCCACCAGATCTCGTACATCCGACCACTATTCTCCTCCTCACCGAACTACTGCGTTTGACAAATCCTTTTTAATTCAAGCTGTCTCCCTCTGGAATTCTATCCCCTCTGATATTCGACACGCAAAGTCAATGTCGTCTTTCAAATCTCTCCTCTTCAAACACATGCTTCAAATAAATGCACTTAAAAAAAAAATATCTAAGTCCAAAGAATATAAAAGTACCCCAGACACTTTGACTATTTTGTGGTTTATTGATATTTTGTTTATTTATTTTACTTTTTTTGTTTACTTTATATTTATGTACGTTTTTATATATTTCTATTATCTGTACTTTTATTACTAATCATCCTGTAAATATTTAATTGTATTTTATGGACACACCAGGATATTAATGTATATATTCTATATTTGTAATTTGTTCTGAAGAGACACTAGTCCCAGAATAATAAAATCATTTTCATTCATCAATAGCAAAAATATCTGCTTGCAACATAATTCTACTTTTCGAGAATATATATGCGATTCCATCGATGAGCTCAGCTGATTTTATAAACTTGCTTTACCTTATACTGCTTGCCCTGTTTATATGTTAACGCAGGTCGATCGTTTATGCCATCTCTTTGCGTATCGTGGTTATCGACAAATACCACTGAATCCTTCCATGCCACCAAACCCCAACGCTTGCCTGAAAAAAATATTTCAAAATAAGATCTATCTTAAAATCTTTTTTTTTTATATATAAATAAATTAAGAACTTTTTTTTTAACTGTAGGATATGACGAAAAAAAATTGTGTAGAGATTGGTAATATATGAAAGTAAAACTTTAAAATTTACCGAATGTTCGAAGCCATTTCAGCTTGTTTTCTTTATTAAATGCTCTAGCCAATTCGAAGCCGTATTTGAAGTCCATAACCCCGCCTAGTGAAGTGTATTCTTGAGGCTTGATAACGTCATCATCTGTAACAGTTTACACACATGTCATATTCCAATTTTGGAAATTTAACAACACAGGCAGACTTAAATACCTGGATAACCAGCAATCTCTTGGTAGAAGTATGGCCTGCTGCCTTTGGGGAACCACCTAGGGTTGAGGTTGTGAACTCGCTGGTAGATGACTTGTAAGTCTGAAGGTTCCATGTGTTTAGCTGCATCGACTCTGTAAAGGACCACGAGGAATAGAAATATATTCCTGTTGAGGCCGGGGGTTTTTCAAAATTAAAACACAAACCCTTCCCCGGTGAGGTTCCTCAAAAATGAGAAAATTCGAGAAAAATTAAATGTTGGGAAAGAAGGAAAAAACAAAAAGAGTAAAAATGCATGCACAAGAAAATAATTTTAAATAGAAATATTCAAGAAATAAAAAAAATGGAAAATGAAAAATCCCCTTCTAAATGCTTACAATATTTATTGAGATAAAAGATTTTTATAAAATTCAAAACAAACAACTGAGAAGAAAAAAAAAATTCAAATGTACTGAAATAAAATAAAACATAAATACAATATTTAGTGAAAAATAAAAAAAAATTGTCCATCAAAAACAAAACATAAATAAAATAAACTTCTATAATAAAGATTAAATTAAGAGAGAAAAAAAATAACTTCAAGAGAACAAAATCAAATTTCGAGAATGAAGTTAATTAAAAGGAAAACAATTAACTTGAGAGTTCATTAAAGTTTAAATAATAATTTAGAGAGAAAACCCAAATTAATATTTAAATGTCCCGTGGTGATGGCGAGAATAAAAAACGTTCCAAGTTGGAGGATCTTCTTCCAAAGAGGTTACCTTGTACGATGTCAAGTCGATGGTGGGGAGTATCGAATCGATAGGCCTATCGATCTCGATCGACGACTAGAGATGACATAGCTGGGCTTTTCAAAATAGCGCTGGTGAAGTGATGATGAAACGAGACGGCGTGGTGCTTGGTGAAAATGGTGGGGGTAGACGTCCACTACAAACGAAAGACAGCTCCAGACTTCCGACCCGACAGTATTATGGCACTATTTTGATGTCTTAATCCCCAAGACCGGGTAATACTGCCGGGCTGGTGCATATAAATAAGCGATAATACATCGCAAAATAAACCTAAATATAAAACAATGTACCATTTTGAGACAATTATTCCTCAGTTTTTACCAAAAAATAAAAAATAAAATAAATAAACCTTTTATTATTAACACTTAAAAGGGGTGAGTGGTGAGAAAAAAATAACACTAAAAAATTAAAAATAAAGTATGCGGCCTTAACAATTCCCATTCCACTAAAAGCAAAAATTTATCAATATAATTCCTTACCTGAATCCAGATACCCCAATGTCAACTAATTCGTTCAAAAATCCCACTATTTTGCCCCTAACATATTCAGAAGTTTGATTCAGATCGTGGAGGCCAAGTAGTTCGCAATTTCGAATCTAAACAAAAAACAGGTTATATACCATTCAGAGTCTTTGTATATCATTTATAAATTCCTGAATATACCTGCCATCTGTCCTTCCAGTCTTCGATGGAACATGGCGCATGGAAGTCTTTGGGACCGTAGGGAACCGCTGGGTATTTCTCATTGGCGGTATCCGGAACGGAATTACCTGTACCTTTAGTACCCGGAGGCAAGTTGGCAGTCATGTGATTGAAGATAACATCGACGTACACCCTAAACAAAAAAGGCTATACTTCATAGTTTAGTCGTACAATTATTAAAAGTGGAGTGGATTCAACTTACTTGACACCAACTTTATTGCAACTTTCTACCATGTTCTTAAAGGCAGCTTTGTTTCCCGAACGGCTTTTTAAGACGTATGATATAGGTTGGTATCTCTCGTACCAAGGGCGTCCATTAAGAATAGCATGTTCGTTCACGGGTGAAACCTGACCGACATAAATCGAGTTCAACATAATGGAAAAGTGATAAGTATGATATTAAAATATTATACAAGGATTTAAAGTGATGAATAGAACTGGGAATAATGGAAAATTAAGAATGAGGGTACATTATATGAAATGAAATGAAAATAAGGGCACCCACTTTATAGAAGCTGGGTATGCCACGAGAGCGTCTCTCTACCCAGGGTCGCCCCACAGCCAATGAAACACAATAAATTATTTTTCTGCCATAAGCCAGGATTCGAACCTGGGACCTTCAGCATTGCATGCTCAGTACCCTACCACTGAGCTACCCCACTCCCATCTAAGTACAATAACGATGTTGAGATGGTTGACCGTTGATATAATATGAGGAGTTAATCGGGGGGAAGGAGAGGGGGGTGCGATCAAATAAATACTAAATTAAAATATAGTGATTATTTAATTTTTGCCGACGTTTCGACCCACTTTGCAGGTCGCCTTCAGGGGGAGGGGCGGGGTGGCTGAATAGGCTAAAGCGTGTGCACAGCACCGCTAGTTGCCTGGCAACCGGATAACAGAGATTTGAGATGATATAAAAAGTACGAGTTCGCGTCCCGGTGCCGGAGGGGATTTTAAATTCCCCGCCCTCACCCCCCGGCCCGGGAAAATCCCGTATAGCCTAAAAGGTGATATCAGAGATATAGTGGATGACAATGTATCTTCTATAGTATCTTATATTATAGTATATCTTCTACATATATAATACTTGATATTTTAACTACATTGTCACCCACTATATCTCTGATATCATCTTTTTATTTCTGTATCTGTTTTATTTCTGTAACTTCTTCTTATTTTATATCTACTTATATTCATTTTTTTATTTTCAACATGTTTTGTATCTTTTGTAGCCCTGAAGACGACCTGCAAAGCGGGTCGAAACGTCGGCAAAAATTAAATAATTACAATATTTTAATTTAGTATTTATTTGACCGCACACTCCCTCCCCCGATTAACTCCTTCTTATAAGAATAATAACAGTTAAATTTATGGGACTTAGTCTGGCTTAGAATAATTAAAAATACAAACTAATTAACTGTTGATTGTTATTGCAGTTGTGCAGTAGGTTGAAATTAAACAGTATACAGATGCACGTAATTTTACATGTTAGTGGAAGTTTGAATGTGGATTAGGTGGTGGAACAGAAGTTGTTGGAAGGAAATTGTGTGCGAAGTAGGTTTTCAATCTTCCTAGGAATATTAAGCGTCCTTTTGCAAGGTCAACAAAACTTCCACGTTCGCTCACTCAGAGGGAAAATGGAGGGGAGGAATCGAGCTCTGACGTAGCCAATAGACTGATTTTACCCCTCCGGCCTTTGTTTCTGGACATTTTAACATTATTATTTACTTTTATACATTAAATCAATACTGTATTGCCAAATACCTTATCAAGTTTGATTAATTTGAAAGGTGAGAGAAAGGTTGATTTGATATTTGGTTTATTCTGAATCAAATAAAATGTAATTTAACAAGTTGTTGTATGATTTTTTGCAAAGTACCACAATAATATTTTTTTTAAATTTTAAATAAATACAGAACATAATATAAAATAATAGAAATATTAAAAAAAAAATAAAAAGTATTTGATCTAAAATTAGAGAAGCGTTTTCTTTCCGTTAACTTTTGTAAATATTACATTTTTATGTCATAAGTAATCCTATGTAGTGATCTGTCTCAAGTTTTTTTGCCTTGGATTTTATGTTTTCTTAATTGTTGTAAAACTCTTTGGGTATTTAAAAATTTGATTCTAATTAACTGAACCGTTCCTGAAAGAAAGCGTTTACCAGTTTTTCATTAATTTCTACATTTTGTTTCCTAAAAAAAAGTTTAGTAAATTTTTTAACAATATTTTACATTTACATTTTAAAATCCAATCTTTTCTTCGAGCGTCCTTTGGGAAAGTATGAAATGAAATTTTCTTTCCCATCTTCAAGGTAATTTTATTGACGTTGATCCTTTTGGACTATTTCACCTATCCAAAGAGATTGGATTAATGAAACATTAAATATATATGTAATATGAATAGTCGGGATCATAATGAACTGTTGTTATTGCGAAGTCGTTCGTATAAGTTAATGACACAAGCTTAAGGGCAAACACGAAGTAACTGCACGAATGGAATATGAGTTCTTTTCGAATAAACAAGAAATTGTATTTCTGTTAGAAGGATGCCATAGAAAAGTGTTTATGTATGTTGGATGAAAGATAAATAAAATTTATAATCTATGTAAATTAAATGTGAGTATTTCTCAATGCAGCAATGAGTTCACATGACTAAATATGTACTGTTGTAAGATATTATTTATTTATTCGTATATTACCTAACATTTATTTTTTGTAAAATAGGATATGTAATATTTCTAACCTTATAAGTCTTTGTTAATAAAACCTATAATTCGCTGATCTAAAAGGGACTCTACTACAAAATGAAAGAGGCTATCGAAAGGGCGGAGTAGCTCAGTGGATAAGGCACTGTACTCCTATATTTCGAAACGCTGTTACAACAGCCGTGGACCTGAAATCGAAAGACCCTCCTGGGACTCACCAAGCCTTTATGAAGCGAGTTTCTTAATTAATTATTAATTACGGAGAAAAACTGAGGTTTTTGAGCGTGATCTCTGTCAATTCACCTTCTTCAACAATCGTTGAACAAGAAACAGTACTTTCATATCAAACATTGAATCCAAAAACCTCCATGCGTTGTAGTGGCCTAGGTTTATTTATTTTTAAAGTGTATTTAATGTGATCGTAAAACATCAATGAACGATACATGTGATACAATAGTATGACACTGGACACCAAATTGCCGGGTCCAAAAAATTTATTTTATTTTATTTTGTGTAAAGCGGGGTATCTCATTGGGTTTGAGTCCGGATATGCTAGATAATAATTTATACTGATATATCTGGAGTAGAGGAAATCCTCCTGGACGTACCCAGGCTCTAAAAGATGATACACGACCCTTCATTGGGTTTTAGCTTGAGCCTGATCATTAACTTGTATTAAAGTACAGTAAGACTATGTATTTAGAAATTACTAAATCCGAAAACACTCATACTTGTAGTAGTATAGTGTTTTTATTTATTTATAATTAGATTTTGGTCCAAAAATAATACATATATTTCTTATAGGGCACATTACATTATTGATACAAAACTTCATAAATCAGAAGTTTTATTTATTTGTTCAACGCGATAAGCCTTATTTATTTAATAGATAGTATTGACGTTAACGAGACAGCTGGAATGGAAGCCATGGAGATACGAAGTGCAATAACAAGGTCATTTAACATATGGTAGCAATTCTATCAAGCTAGATTTAAAAATTATTTAATTTAATTACTTTTTTGTTAATTCAGTAAACATGACTTAAATACAACACATAGAATTTGAAAAAAACATGAATGCTGTCAGAGGTGCCCAGGAGGTTTCATGGCGCAAGTTGCACTGACAAAATTTTTAAGGGGGGCATATTTTGACGGGTTTTTTTAATTTTTGAAGGAGTAAATTTTGACGGGTTTTTTTTAATTTTTGAAGGAGTAAATTTTGACGGGGTTATGAATTTTCGAACTACGGGACAAGTGGGAACATACCACATCGTGTAGAACATACCACAACAAGTGTAAATGTATATGATCTACGATTTTTCTTATTCTACATTAGCTTCCTCTGTTTTTAAGAAAAGATGAGCAATCAAATATCTTGGGAGGAGAGGGGTAGGTAGATTCTAGCGCCCTGGGCAACCCTGAATGGTGTTGTATTTTAAAATTATTTAAATATGACATAAACAAATTAAATTAATACTAGCAGGCCCGTGCAAAAAAATCGCACAGCATTTTGTTACCAAATTGCCAAATTAATAAGAAAATAAAATAATGCAACGTATCAAAAGATAAAGAAATCAATTGTTACTTTATCGATAAATATAATCGACAAAGGAAACAAAAATTAATTTAAATCTTCATTAATTTTTGGAACCAACATGTTTACAAGTTTCAATAACCTGTATCTTTGCTAAAAATTGTCCGATTTCGATGATTTCCCCCCCCCTCCTTTTATAGAGAATTTAGCAATATTTTGTATAATCATGGGCATAACCAAGAGAGTGTGTAATTTTTTAGTTATTCGCAAATATTCTCTCATAACTTGTTGGCCTGAATTTTCGGGGTAATTGGACTATTTTTCCCGCCTGAAGGAGAAGGAAGCCTTCGAAATTGGTGGCCCAATCTTGAGATTTGGTGAAGAATTAACGACGATAAGCCTTGCCGATAAAAAACACTCTCGATAAATAATACGAACTCCCCTCTCTCTATCATAGAGACCCCAAGTCGACAAAATGAGACATGTATTCAATGACAGTACTACAATTAATGTAAGGTTGTGTGGATGCGACCCCTATGCCTTGCGATATCTCGAAAATAGTACGTTTTTGGGCTTAAAAACGCAGGACTCGATAGTTTAGAAGGAACTATCCGGGTCTTGCTGTACGCATCAATATCTTCTAGATCCAATTTGTCCCGCATCGATCTACAGTCCTACCACCGTTCCAGTATTGAAGCCTAGCAAAATGTTTGTATCGACTTCATTTATTTTAGAAAGAAAAACAAAAGTGGAGAATACGACTCGATAACCCTCTGTGAAATTCTGAATCCAACGGTACCCCATGGTATTTGATGATATTCATGGTATTTGAGCATGACAGGAGCTTATATTTGGTACAGAACCGATTTCAAGCCTTACTGTAATAATATATGTGGGGATTAATTAAGAATGTAATGTGAGGAGCTTTAAATTAAAATTAACAAATGGATTTCTCATTAGAAGATTCTACCATTGAATCTCCTATCGTTTGAAATGCTCTTTCTACAAACAAGTACGTGACTGGAGTAAATTAAATCCAATACAGATTATCGACTTGTTTTCAATAGAAACTTGTTTTGAATAATAGATGAAAAAACGAATATTTCAATGAGTTTTAAACATTGTTAAATCTTTGGAATCGTAAAGATAGATCCAGTAATTCAATTTTAATGGAAAAGGAAATATTAAATAATGTTAGCATTGCAAAGAAAGTAAGAAATCTAAACTGTAAGTTTTAAAACAGTATGAGACATAACAATCGTATAATATATAACAATAAAAGAAAATAGGAGGAGAGATAAAAAGCTAGGAATAGAAAAAAAAAAAAAGAAAATCTATATTCTAAGAAGTCAATTACTCAAGGTATCATTATTTGTTGATTGGAAACCTACGGTTGTAGTATACCATTTCATCTTCAACTCAGCATTTCAATAATTGCATCTGTGTACCTTGACTCGTAAAAATATTATACCAGCTGTTTAAAAACTGAATACAAATAAAATATTATTTATTTATTTATTGAGAAAAAATACATTTTGCCTCAATCAAGGGCATTAAGTATTTGAGATATAAGAAACTCATTCGTACAATATATACAAGACAAATAAAATATGACATTGCTTACAAATTCGGGCTCTCTCTTTGACATAACTCACCGAAAAAATATATATATATTTTTAATTTCTTTAAAAGGTCAACTGTAAATAAACGAACAATATATGACTCATCCGCATACCAGGGCAATCAAAACTGATAACATGAGGAGTTGGTCGGGGGGTGCGGTCAAGTAAATACTAAATTTTTAAAATAGGATTTTAATCGTTACGACGTTTCAACCCACTTGTAGGTTTTCATCAGGGTTACAACATATAAAAGGTACATGGTGAAAATAAAATGAACGAATTAAAAGTAGATATTAAATAAGAAATAGTTATCTGATATTTAATATATACTTATAATATATTTATTTTATTTTCACCATGTACCTTTTATATTTTATATCTTGTCCTCCAGTGTTCTTTAATAATATTGCTCTACCACCTTCAAAAACTGTACGATATATTTGGGTCTCCACTTGGACAAACGACTGACATGGACATACCACATAAAACAAAAAAGAAAAGAACTTAATCAGCGATAAGGACTTCTTTCTAGGCTACTTGACAGGCGTTCTAAATTATCTGTGACTAATAAATTAACTATTTATAAAGTCCTTATTAAACCACTATGGACATATGAAATCGAACTATGTCCATAGTTCGAAAAGTCCTTCGAAAAATTGTAGACGCACCCTTTTATGTTTCAAACTTCACGTTACACACTGACCTTAACACTCCTTTCATCGCAGCAACTGCCACTGACCGCTTTAATAATTTTCATGACAGACTAACTCTAAATTCCAATCCACTTACTCAAGCTCTATCTACTGCCACAAATCCATATAATCCGCTCAGAAGACTGCTGAGGCGCTGGCCAAGAGACTTATTTAATTGATGTACTTGCTGCATTATCTTTTTCGTGTGTTTATGTTATAATGTATGTGTTATTTTACTACGTTTTTTTTTTTCGTCTTTTTGTTTTGTTATTCTTCTCCTTGATATCATATTTGCTGAATACTAAGGTAGATGGCAAATTTATTGTGAGCCACAAATATGTACAACTAATAAATAATAATAAATATATCTTTTGTAGCCCAGGTGAAAAACTACAAAGTAGGTCGAAACATCGGCTTAACGATTAAAATACTATTTTAAAAATTTAGTATTTATTTGACCGCCACATCTTATCTCTACACCATTACAAAACTAATAATGTTTATGATCACTATTAATGGAATCTACGAATATAGAAGGGAATTTTTTTTTCAAACTTCATTCATTTATTTTTATTCTTGTGACCCTAAAACATATACATTGAGATTATAAAAAATCTTAGATTGGTTATCATATTACCGTTAAGTAATTATATCTGTCACATTAAATAGTTTAATTTTAATGAATTAAATAATTGTTATTATAGTACACATTTCGTTGTATTATATCTACGCTAATGCGAAAAAACAAGATATTGATAAAAAATAATTTAATCTCAACATTAAAATGTGCATCTAGTTTTATGTTTAAATAGGTGGATTTACCTGGACAGCTGAGTAACCATAGGGCGCCAAAAATCGGTTACACTCCTTCGCCACGTCTTCGTGAGACCACTCGAAGAGGTGGACGATGGTCTCCGGGCGTACCAGAGGTAGCAGAATGACCAGGGTACAGACTTGTAACATGACTGTCTACTCAGGAGGACACCGTCTTGCTTTCTGTATATTTTCTCAGGGCATCCCCTCCCATTGCCGACTATCGTCAGCTCTGTACAAAAACGATATTAAAAAAATCAAGGGGTGTGTACTCACACGACTTTTCTACCTATTTCAGAAGTTTTTATATATTTACATATGCCCAAGAAAAAAAAATGTCTTAGATTTATTTTCCTAAAAATTGATCAAAGAAAAGATTTGAGTACGATTTTTCTGATAAACTAAAGCAATGCAAACCGGCTTATGGTAGATCAGTGTAAAAATTTCAATACTTCCTCTAATATTACTGACCAAAAACTGTTACCCATAGCCTCATTTTGTCAAACAGTAAATTCCTGTCAAAAGTAGAGGAAACAGTGAAGCTTGTGTGATGAAGGCAACAGATTAACTTTCGCTAAGTTATCTTTTTTCTCTCATTCATCAATTTCTGAAACCAGGGTATGAACCTGTAATCATACATTGGAAATTGAACAGCTGTAACTTCGTCAATAGTTGTCTGAAATGAACGATTTTTATATAGCTTTGTAGGGAATTGCGTTACCTTTAAAAAAAAAAAAAGGCTAACGTCCTACATAATATATACTTTGCGAGTTAGGCCCCAAAATATTTTTCTTTTCTTCATAAGTTTCTTTCCTCAATTTTCTCTGGAATTTAGTCCTATGAACGAAAATTGAAATTGAGTTTCATCAAAACCGTTATAGCAGTTTTCCTGCTACAGTCTATAGAAAAACACGGTTTTCATTTATTTTGCAGCAGCTATAAATAAACCTATTTCCATGGAGCACCCAATTTGTGTCACAGGCATCAGTACTCAAAATCCTACAAAATTGGTTTACAAGTTCCCGAGAAAATCTTGGCACAGAGAGACAGACCAATGGCTAAAAATGTGTTTTTAGCACTCAGGGGACTCAGAAACAACGTATAGATCCGTTGAAAACCACATATGACAAATGCCGGAAACTGTTTACGTTTTACGAGTCATTTTAAAACTTCGCTCACATTTGTACATAAATTTATTCGAAAGAAATGTTGACTTTCACTTACTTATATATATGTAATGTATAGTAAAAGCAGAGGTGTATCGAAGGGGATTTCATGGCGCACTTCCAATTTTTGAGGGGGGCACATTTCAAAGGGATTATAAATTTTCAAATTAAAAGACAAGTGGAAACATGGAACAGACCGCAGAATGTGTAATTGTATATAATCTACGAGTATTTAAATTCTACTTTTGTTTGCACTATTTTTAAGAAGAGAGGAAAAAAATATGGGATGGGCACCCCTGGGCAAGAGAAAGTATTGGAATCATTAAAATTTTCGAAACTGAGTTTTCAACGGAAATAAACATTTTGAGATTCCTAAGTCACACGCAGGTCTATTAGGGGTTTTCAGACTGAATCCTCTCCCCTCCCCCTCAAAATATAACCATGTTTTATAAAAAATATAAGAAAACTATCTCTAAAAGTATTATGGTTCGTGTAATTACATTTAATAGGACTTCAAGAATCACTTACACGCCATTTCATATTGTTTCTTTTAGTTCCAAAAAAATTATTGTTATATATATAAAAAAAACCTTCGGGCTGAAGCCCCTCTCCAAAATTAAATCCTGGACCCGTAAGGATAAATAACCAAGTCTTGCAAAATAGTCGGTGTATATATGTGTGAACAGTCTAGCTCAAAAACGAAAAGTCGTAAACAACTTAAATTACGTATTTAATATGTATACACACCTGGGATGTTACTGCAACTTTTTAAATTAAAATCGGCTTTCCGAAAGTGCCACTTTATAATATCGATCCCCAAATTTTTCAGCACTAACATTTTGTTTAAATTCATTATATCCGTGTAAAATTAGGCAGTTTTAAATATAATATAGGTGTTATTCACATTGATGTTCTCTAACAGATCTTAGAGGCTTAATTTTCATAAATTACTTCTTTAAACTAGCATAATTCATTTTAATTTGAAGTAATTATCCATTTCACATTGTCACCTGCAATAAAAAATAGCGAAATACAAATCATGAAATAATTTGATAATTAACAAATTTGAGCTTGTCTGAAAGGTTAGAATTAGCATCCATACTTAAGAGTGCTTAACAAAATACTGGCTCCAATACTATTATATAGATATACATCTGTTCTTTTCATAAATTTCGTTTTATATCTATATATTACAGTGGTTTTCTGGTCTGCTAAAATAAATCGTGGCACTTATAAATAATTAAAATATAATCCTAAAATGAAATTGTTAGGGATAAACCTAGTTCTAAAAAAAAAAAAAAAAAAAAAAAAAAAAAAAAAAAAAAAAAAAAAAAAAAAAAAAAAAAAAAAAAAAAAGGGTTATGAATATGAAAGTCCTGTGATAAAATGTGAGCACTGTGCAATATTTTTATTTTATTATTTTTCCATGTTTAACTTTTTTTTTTTTTACTAAAAATTATTGTTCATCAAATCCAAAAAATAAAATATGTAAAAAAAATATTGAGTTATTATTTTCAAGATTTCCCTCTCTTTCAGGTGAGAAAAATATTCACACAACTCCAAACCTTCAGGCACAAAGTTATGAAGGAAAAAAAGATATATTCGCAGATGACTAAAAAAATTATGCATTTTATGGTTATTTGCACCGCTAATTATTCAATCTTTATTTGTTTTAAGAGAAGAAGCCTATACAAATGGAGTCAATAACAAACATTATTATCCTTATGGAAATACCAATTCATTCCTTTTTATACTACATTACAACACTCTTGAGGATAAATTAAAAATCGTATTCAGTAAAAATCAGACAGTTGAAATAGTTCCAATTATCAAATCTAAAATTGTAAACAATATACATATATAAATACACGTTTGTTTCTCTAAATACTAATCTGTTTTAAAATTAAATTAAAATATTACCCTTATACCTAAGAGAACCAAGAAAAAAGACCTGGACAGATTACATGCTAATGTGCAATATGAAATTTTTGCCATAATATGCGGAGGACAATATTCCAGATTACCCTACCAATTCTCTACAATTTGATATAAAAAAAATATAATTTTCTCATTTCTATCCCATCAAGATTTTCCATACCCTGCTAAATTCTTAACCTTAACCTATTGTAAATTGGGCATTTAAATAATACGTGATGAAGTGTTTCACATTTTGCACTCGAGTTGTGGAGTAATTTTCAGAATTTTATTATTAACAGTAATCTTGATCATATATTTTCCCGAGATACAGATCTGCATTAATAGTTTCGTATATTTGAAATTAAGAAATACGGGGGTGATATGGTCATTATGAAGGAAAAGGTTTAAATGTTCACTGTCCAGCAAATATTGTTTACATCTATTTAATATCCTGTTAATATTTGTTTTAATTATGGCCCAATTGGTTCGATAAACTAGATTGCTTTCCCTTTAGTATCTAACAATACTTTTAGCAAAGAACACCAATTATAATTCGATAGAGCAGGATTAGCTAAGAAACATTTATTTCTTAGCTTTTACAGAAACATATTTCAGGATATTTAAATTTCTCCATTTCCACAAGCTTAACCAACCAATTCAACGAACACTTCATAATATTGAAACCAATATGAGTAGACCCTGTTTCTAAACATATTAAAAATTCTTCACTACTCCCTTGGTTATTTGAAAGGTTATTAAATTCCCAACACACACAAAAAAAAAATTAATAGAAGTCCGGCCATTATTAGTAAAGATACAAGAAGTTATTCTAATTTGTAAACATGCTTATTTAAATTAATTAAATTCTTTTCCTTGGTTTATTATAATTTATTTTGTCATTTGTTCATTGATCAATATACTTTGCACAGGCCAAATAGTAATCAATAAATGGTTAAAATTAGTCGCTTTTAATCAAAACTGCCTGAGAGAATATATTATAATACATATTTTAATTTTAAAGGTAACATTTTCCAAACCATGAAAAATGAGTTTTTCTATAAGCCAACGTTAACGCTCCAAGCCCCATGTTTATCTACTGGTTTTCCAACACAAATTAAAGGTAGTTGAGATAAGTGTTGCTTGCTTGTTGAGATGTGCTGTTGAATTTTGTGGTTACCTGCTATGATTTAGATGATTTTTTTTTTCTTCCACAATCTTCTTTGCTGAATTTTACATTTTTCATTATCTGTTGCTTCCATTTGTTTCTCTGGAATAACAGAAGCGTGTTGTATTTTTTACCACTGTTTTTCTGGTGTTTTGAAAATGTATAACTCTGGCTTTAAACATTGTAATTAGTAATAAATATTGGAAAAGAAAAATATCTTTCATCCAATTTCTAAAATACTTCATAGGACCAGGAAATAAATCATGAGCTCTAGGACAAAATATAACATTTCTAATTACATTTATAAATTTTTTATTTATAATCATCAAACAAAAGACATGCAATTTTATCAATTAGTTTTTCAATTAAAAGATTCACAATTACCTGATCAAATAAGAACTACAAAAATTACAATAATACATATCTTTTTAATGTAAATTACATGGCAAGACAGGAGTCCCAACTTGTTTATACTTGAAAGCAAATTTATAGGTTAATAATCAAGCAGCAGTACCAATTTAAAGATAGTGTTGTATTTGTATGGCTTTTAATTGGTCACTGCTTGATAATTTGAAAACGTAATTATATGATATAATAGGATCTGTTATTGTAATAAGATCTTAAACAATAAAAAACAAAGACATGTAAGTATGTAACTAGTGATTTGTCATGTAGAATGCAAAATGACTTACTCTATAATTTATGTTCTTGTTCTTGAAAGCAATTGTTAAAAAATATGACAAAAAGGAAGCAATTTTTAATAAAATATGATAATATATTAATTGATTACATATTAGATATTTTATTTAGTGTTTTAATGACAGAAAACTTAAGTGTAATGCAGTAACTGCTTAAACTCTGTCTCAGGAAACGACCTTTTCAAGGTTGCCATCCGAACATCACAACTCATTTTGCCTTACTCCTGTCTTCAGTGTATTATAGAGTATGTTCAAATGAATAATGCTGATTAGGATAATCAACATTATTATTATTATATACTACTTTTTATTAGAACATTATTTTACTTTATTAAAATTAATTTGACAATAAACATGATATTTCAGATAATAATGTAAATGCGCCTTAACAAAGGTTTCCGTGATGCTAGTAAAGCACCACAAGCAGAATAAACAAGAAAATTAAATTGGGCGAGGCCTTGTCCATTTGCTACATCCAGGAGCCAGCAAGGATGGATCAAAAACCTGAAACAGAATATTAGAACTTTTGTGGATGTGGATAATATACTTTAATATGGTACTAACCTAGGATGCATCTAAGGAAAACGTATCGTCTAGTTCAAGGAATCATTTTGAGAATGTCTCACAATTACAGAAAGAAGAACAATCGGTGGAAATTTTAGCTTATAATCCATCGTCCTTCTTACGCCTACAACCTTCTCCAATTCACGTCCTCAGTCCATTCCCTTTCAACAAGATCTCGACCTTCTGACCTCTACATCCCTTCGCACAAATCTGCCTCATTTCAGAATTCCTTTATAGCTCGCGCTGTCAATTTCTGGAATTCTACCTAACAAAATTCAGCATTCCCCTCCATATCCACATTCAAATCCCTTCTATTCCAATTCCTATCCCAAAAACAGTCAGATTCTTGCTAAACTTTCGATATTATACACTTCTAGTCATCATCAAACGACAGTGCTATTCTATACTGACTACTTCACTAGAGATATTACAATATTTTCCGGCTCTTAATGCCACTGACCGCATCTATTGTTTGTTTTTTATTTTTATTATTTTTTTTTATTGGTATATAATTAAATCTGTACCTCTAGCATTTGACAATGATGAGTCTACATATTAATCATTATTTAAAGACACTGATATTTTATATTGTCAGTTTTGTCTTTTCTTTGTTAGCAGAAAAACACCTCATTTTAAAGAAGAACTCAATGTATTTTTTATTATTTTATTTTTCAAAAGACTATAATTATAATTTTTTCTACTGTACATATTTAAATGTTTTATATATAGATTTTTTTTTTTTGTATATAGCTTGTTTAACTAATATTTTCTTTACTTTCTCTTTTTTATTATTGTTTTATTTTGGCCAGATGTAGTATTTTAATTATGTTCTACTTTGTTATTCTAAAGGGACTTTGTCCCAGAATAAAGTTATTTTCTATTATATTATTATTAAAAATTTTTCGGACCACATGCCGATTATTATTTCTTTCAAAATTAAAAATAAGGTAATTGAACAGTCTACTTTACCACTTCTCCCAAAAATTAATTGGTTGAAACAAAATGAGTTAGTTTATCATTCTAGGGTGAATGGTTTAATTAACCATTTATCTGTAAATGAGCATTCAGTATAAGATTTGATAGACATTCTCTCAAATATCATCAAGAGGTCTGCTAATTATAATCCTTACCCAAGGTCAGTATATAAAAGTAAAAATTCATGGTTTGATAAGGAGTGTTTCCAGGATAGAAAGATGTCATTATAAGTTTAAAGTTATTTAGAAAAACTTTGTCACCTCACAATAGATCACAGTATATAAATTCAAATAGCACTTATAAAAGTCTATGTATATTATAAAAAAAGCAATATTATATAGATTGTGTCCAGCGTCTGAAAAAGGTTAATAATAGTAAAGAGTTTTGGGAACTTTTGAAAGTAATTAGAAAAAGTAAATTACTATAGGTAATATATCATTACAAGATTGGCTTATGCAATTTAAAACTGTACAACCCTACGTTAATTTCAAACCTCTGTGTCCTTTATTAACTTTCAGTTTAAAAAAAATATTGGCCTTGCAGTTAGTTATTATATCTAATCCTGTTTTGAACCAACTATTTTATTATATTTTCTCTAACCAAACTGTGTGAAAATAAATAATAGTGTCATGCATCATTAATAAAATATAATATTAATCATATCAAATTTTATATTAAAAAAAGTAGAAATGAAAATCAATCAAGAACTGATTTAGAAGCCATGATTTTTGTTGAGCCCATTATTGTTTATCACCTTTATAGACGAAATCCACAAAATATGCAGAAGAACAGCTTAGACTGCAGTCGGTATGTGGAACATGAAAATAGTTAAAGTGCAGGCGTTCTCACATGCAGACGATATCGTGCTGGTGACCAACTCTCAAGAAATACTGCAACAGGCCATTACAGAATGGCAGGAAGAACTCGCTCATAAAGGAATGATTATCAACAGCCACAAGAGCAAGGTCATGACTGTAGCAAGAGGTGAGGGGAATGTGGGAGATTTAGGAATGATATGCAATGGAGAAGAGCTGGAGAATGTGGACTACTACACCTACCTTGGAACAATTTGCAACAAATCTGGGAAAATAGCACAAGAAGTTTCCAACAGGATAAATAAATCTAACAGTACATATTACCAAATTTGCAACACAATTGGGGAAAAGAGAGAGGTAGGAAGGAATGTCAAATTCCACATCTATAAAGCAGTCGAGGGCGGGGTGGCCGAATGGGCTAACGTGTGTGCATTGCACCGCCGTTGCCCGGCAACCGGATATATGATTCTATGATATGAAAAATAGTCACGAGTTCGCGTCCCGGTGCCAGAGGGGATTTTAAATTCCCCGCCCTCACCCTCTGGTCCGGGAAAATCTCGTATAGCCTAAAAGGCGAGGAACAGGAAAAAAAAAACAAACTATAAAGCAGTCTACCTACATTATTATATGGCAGCGAAAGCTAGGTTAGCCAAGAGAAGCACTTACGCATGATTACGGCTGCTGAAATGAAAGTTTTACAATTTTTTTTAGGAAAAACAGGAGAGACAGAGAAAGAATGAAAGAATAAGAGAGGAACTCCTGATACCCTCAATGAAAGCAACTATGGAATGCCAGCAACTTAGATGGTATGGGCACATGTGTAGAATGGAAAAGTACCAAGGAAATGCATGGAAGCGAGGCCACGAGGCAGACCTAGAAGAGCATTTCTGGGACATATACAGCGACTAGGTGAGGAAAGAGGAAAAACCCTAAGTCAGATGAAGGAATTGGCGAGAGACAGGGATGTATGGTCGAAGTGTCTTGAGGCTCCCCCAGGCTGAAAGGCAGATACGGAGGAAGAAGAAAGATTTTTATTGAACTAAAATATTATAGAAGAAAAGTTCAAATTATAAAAGAATTTATACTAAAAATTTGAAAACTTTTCTCATAAAAAATAATTAAAGCATAAATTGATAATAAACCTGCGGAAAAACAAAAGTAAAAAAATACCGGGCATTGAACTCCATTTTCTGTTTTTTCCTTAGAATCTTCTCCATCATCTTGTTGCGATTGTTGTTCTTGAGATGGCTGCCCTGATGGATCAACGGGATCACCACTTAGCTTAGCGATGTCCTATTGGATAAATACATTTTTAAAAGGTAAGAACTTTGAACATGTACATACAAAAAACACATGATATAGTATATAGTATAGTATAATTAAAGGAATAAAATAAAAAACTAAGGTGTGTGCTTTAGGCCACTTGATAGAAGTGAAAACATCAACTAGGTGATATTAATAATATGAAATATAAATTATAAATAATAGCTCATTATAAAGAGGATAAAATATTGAACAATTCCCTCGCTTACAGTATGCAGGTCTAATTTTTAGTTTCTGAAAAAATGTATTCCATATATTCAATAAAACTCGTTATAATTTGGTTGTCGACACTTCCCCTCCCCCTTTTTGCCTCTCAAACATGGCATCATGTTAAGATGCAATTTTGAACAGATCATTACAGACAGAATGAAATTATTAACATTTCATAAGAGGTCTGATTTTTAGTTTTTGAAATATTTAAATCCATATTCCAAAACTCCAGTCGACTTTACCCGAGCTTTTCACTAGGTAAATCTCCACAAAAAGTAGGGTGATAAAGAAAACTGAATAGCTGTCAACACCTTGCACAAAGTTGGAAAATGTAGGTCAGAGATCTTTAACCCTTTGAAATATTTGTGTACCAGCCGTATGTTCGGGCACTGCACTATAAATATATATAATGAATCCCTATCTGTATGTAACAGACCTCGACCGGGCCTTCCTTGCACTGTGAGAACGGCAAATGCAGTGGCTGCTCAAAACCAGAAGATATCCCATTAAAAAACAACAAATCATGTCTCGGGAAATGGGAATCTCTGCCAGAACCATGTCTTGCATAGTAAAAAGTGAGCTTAGGATGGGTGCATTTCGAAGAATAATAGGACAAAGGCTAACCACTTCCTTCAAAAAAATTAGTGGATAGATACAAAGTGCTCCTTGGCCGTTACATCAACGGTCTTCATCGAAAGATTTTGTTCAGCGATGAGAACATATTTACAATTGAAGAAAAATTTAATCGACAAAATGACCGTGTGTATGCACACAGCTCTAAAAAAGCCCAGGAAGTCATTGGAAGAGTGGAAAGAGGTCATCACTCTGCCTCAGAGATGGTTTGGTGGAGAGTTTGTTTTGATGGCACCACAAAGCTCCATTTTTGTGAAAAAGGAGTTAAAACAGGCGCTAAAAACTATCAGAACGATATTTTGGAACCTGTTGTCAAGCTCTAAATGATACTTTGCTGGGAGTCATTGGGTTTTCCAGCAGGATTCCGCTCCAGCTCACAAGGCCCGGTCAACTCAGCAGTGGCTGCAAAAGAACATTGCAGAGTTCATCTCTGCCTCGGATTGGCCCTCAGGAAGCCTTGATCTCAACACATTAGATTATCGGCTTTGGTCCGAACTGGAGAGGATGGCATGCCACAGAGCACAACCTAACTTGGAAAGTCTCAAACAATCTCTGATACGACTAGGTGGTCTGTTTCCTCAAGAAGTGATGCGTGCTACTATTGATGACTGGCTACGGAGATTACATGTCTGTGTAAAGGCAAAAGGGGAACATTTTGAGTAATGTCTTTTTTATTTTAGTCTCTACAGATATAATTTTATTTTCTAATAAAGTTTTTGAAAAAAAATAATTTCTGTTGATATCTGTATATATTTCCTAGTAACAATATATATGACAGGACTAGGTATGTATATTATATAAAATAATTAGAATCAGCAAATCTAAGGAGAGAAGATTTTTTCCTTCCTTTACATAAAGATGAAAATATTAATTGAAAAACAAATGAACATATTAATTCTAAGCTAATGGATATGAATGTGAAAAATGTGCGTAAATACCGGCAATTCAGCTGGGACTCCTGCTTCCTTTTCTAAATATTCTTCTACTTCCTTCAGTACTTCTTGCAATGTGGATTGATGAGTTGGACTGGCCTGAATCAATGAAGAAGTGACTCTTTGTGTATTATTATCTTGCTGGGTAAGTCAACGGTTTATAGCAAAAAGTCAGTACGTACATATTTGATAAAAAACACAGTAATGACCAAACCCTTTTATATGTATCAAACAAAGTCACAAAAAGCGCTCAATTTTCTGATTTTACAAAGGGAAAATTCAACTAAATTCTTAGTGATTTGAGGTTATAAAATGTCATTTAATAACTTTTTGCAATAAACCGATGATATATTGTGATTTTGTTGGTCTTTACTAAAAATTTACCATTTTTAACAATTTGTTGTTGTTTGCTAAGGTTTTTAGGCATAAAACATCGAGGTTAACAATTTGGCTGCGTTTAATATTGTCTATCACTGAACTAGATTTAAATTTAAACTTTAAAATTTTGTTTGATTTAAAAGAATTCAATATTAACTTTACTGAGTCTTCACATTTGTAACAATTATTTTTGGAAACCAATCATAATTTGCTAATGTTTTTAATAATTATAATTTGTATAACATTAAATTTTATTTTTTCTCTGCAACCTTACCAAATAGGTCAAGTTTAATAAAACAAACACTTGTAAGTTATTGTGTTTTTATTTGTTCTCCACAATGTTACCTAATAGGTCAAACTTAAGAAACCATAGAATACAATCATTGGTTAAGTTATAATTTGAATTCAGTGATTCAGTTATTAACTCCAAAATATTAGTGATTCAGTTATTAACTCCAAAATATTTTTTTTTATAGTCTGAAGTTAAATTATCAGTTTTAACACATTTTCTTCCAGTAATGTTTTGGAAATTAAAAGAACAAGAATTTATTGGCTTAAATACAATGCAGCCATAGAAATCTGACCGAATTGGTGTTAGTTTAACAAAATCAATTATTTTCTGTGATGTACAAATGAAGAATTTTTGTCATCCAGAAGAATATGTGTTAAGATTACGTTATTATGTTGCCTGTGAGTTGTGAGTGAACAGAGGATAGAAGGGAACCTGGCTCCAGTGGGTAAAACTCAGTAATAGTATTATCATCTTGGAAGTTGTTGTTTGGCAGTCACTAGTTGTTTGGAATTACAAGAGAGAGGATCTCCCAGGGAGTTGGTGTTGAGTAGAAGAAAGTGTTACCATTTTGGAAGATGTGTTTGGCAGAGCATAGGAAAATGTTAGAAGACAAATGAATTCAGTGACACAAAGGAAGAAACAGTGTATATAGAAAAAACGTTAGCTTGCCAATCCATACTTGACATTATTTTAAAATCAATGTTTAATTTTAGTATAAATAGAGTAAATAACAGTTTGTCTGAGTGTTTTGATCTAATTCTCAGTAACCTATACCTGAGATAAAATAATTATAAATTTAAATTTAATACATTAATATTCTTATAATTTTGTTTATTATTTAACAACCTCTTATTTATTTAGAAAGAATCCTAACAGTATAAAGTGATCTGCCGAGGTTATATTATTATTTGTAAAATATAAGAGTTATTACATTTAATTGTAAATTATTATTAACAATAAGTAATAAATTTATTAAATCATTGATATTATTTTTAATAAGCCTGAAAATCATAATAATGTACTAAATTATTAAATATACCATACAAATTTTGAAACAGTAAAAATATAAAATAATCAAATGTAAAAAATATGATCAAATACCGATGAAACAGTAATAATTGTTATCTCAGATTCTATTTTTGGGATTTCCTCATCAGATTCTGTTTTTTGGATTTGCTCATCAGATTCTGTTTTTTGGATTTCCTCATCAGATTCTGTTTTTTGGATTTCCTCATCAGCTTCCTGCGGCATTTCTTCCATTGATAATAGTAAAGGAGTAGTTTCATTATTAGCAGATTCCTGACAAATAAATTGGTGAAAAGATACAAATATTAAACTTGTACTTAATATTTAAAAAAAAAATGTAATGTTATGAGAACATGAATAACTTAAATGATATACTACTAACTGAAATAGTACAATTAATGTTTTGATAATTAACTTCAATTTAGAAAACAAAGAATAAATAATAAGTGCGTAAAATGTAAATGGGCAGTATATTAGATTTATGAGGAGGTAACATTGGGTTTAAAAAATTTATATCTCTTTGAAAAATCTATAGCTTTGTAATTGGATACTTGCACGGAAAAAAATATCGTGTAAATTTCAGCTACAATAGAATTGAAGTGATAAATAATGTATAAACAATGGAGATTCCAGTTTTTAAATAATAATAACAAAATTTAGTATTTAGCTAAAAAATGGAAATGACAGCGTATCTGAGGGCTGTGGCAGAACTGAAGGAGCATATTAAGTTATATAAATTTAAAAAATACATCTGGATATATAAGTAAGAATTTTTTTTTCACAGTGATATATTCTCCCATTTTTTTCCTATTCAATTATATCATTATATATAACGTTTCGGGATCCACTTATATCCCATCTTCAGACTAGAAATTACAAAATATTAACAATTATATATGAATAATAAAGCATTTATCAATATAAATAAAAACAACAATAATTTAATTTTTATTTTATTTTGCCAATCTTACCAGTAACCTGCATCATCTTAATTCTCCATAAGACTTGCCATGTTAATAAAATGTTTTATTTTTTGTCTTATTGCTAAAAATGTAGTAATTGACCCCTGTTTAAAATTTAATTTTCAGTATCCGGCTAGACTCTCCCTAGAGGAGACTTAAATAAGATTTCCAAATAATATATTCAACATTGAAAATAATAAAATACATATAATAATAGCAATAATTAAATAAATAATAAATTTAAAATTACTACATGCTTTATTATTCATGTATAATTGTTAATAGCGATATGTTTTAATTTCTAGTCTGAAGATGGGATATAAGTGGATCCCGAAACGTTATAATGATATAATTGAGTGGGAAAAAAATGGGAGAATATATCACTGTAAAGAAAAAAATATTCTTACTTATATACCTATAAAATAAGTATCTCCCTTAGGATAAATGAAGAAGATCTGGATATGAAAAGAGCAAAGTGAGAAAGTTGTGTGAGAAGATAAATAAGAAAAATAAAAAAAACTTAAAGATGTGTGCTTTAGACCACACGATAGAAATGAAAACATCAACAAGGCGAGATTAATAATATCAAATATAAATTATAAATAATAGCTCATTATAAAGAGGATGAAATGCTGAACATTTCTCTCGCTTATAGTATGCAGGTCCGATTTTTAGTTTCTGAGATATTTTAATCCATATTTTCAATAAAACTTGTTATTAATTGGTTTTCAATGCTGTTTTTTCCCTTTTCGCCTCTCTAACACGCCTTCACTTTAAGATACAATTAAAAATAAAATCTCATTACAAAGAGGATGAAATGATGAATATTTCCTTCACTAACAATATGCAGTGTTTTAGTTTTTGAGATATTTTAAACCATATGCAAAAACTTCAATTAGTCGACTCCAACTGAACATTACATATCAGAAATCTGACAGGCTCAATCCAATTCACTCTCTACAAAAAAGTGCAAAACTTGTCAAAAGAAGTTTTCACTTCAAAAATTAAAATAAATATAATTATTTTATATACTTCCAATGACTATGATCCTCAACCAACTTCTCTTGTATATAACATTAAGATTGATTTATTTTTACATAATAATAATAAAAAAAATCATATTTAATTAAAAACATTATATAACAGAGCTTCTACGAGCTGAGGTGGCGAAATCAATCAACTATAGGCTGATGGATGAGTATGGCAAAGATGACATTGCTCAACCTCTTTCAGCTCCTATTTTATTTATTTATGATAGCTAAAATATTACATTTTAAATTAAATATTTTTATTTAGGGACAATAGGGTGTGAGAATAAACAGAGATATTTCTTGGGTCGAAGTTTTAAAGCTGGAAACAATATTCTATAATGAATGCTATGAGCTAGGTGGTGCTTGTAGGCGCTGTCTCCACTCTCGTGAAGCAGTACCAACCCCACAACTTTTCTTTAACACTAATTACAATTGCAAATCGAAAATTTATGCAAATATCCAATTAATTTATAACACCAGATATTAAATTGTAACAAAACAATATTTCAAATCATGGTGGAAAGTTTTATTTTTAAAATCAATTTCAACTTATCCTTATCTACTATTTACTAAAGTGCTATCGTACACACATTTCCAATTCTTACCGTTTCTTGAATTGGTACCAGAACAGGGAGTTTATCAGAATCGCTGTCAGAGCTATCAACAGATGTTTCCTAATAAATAAATTGATTATTTGTATGCAATTAATAATTATGTCAATTTAAATAAGTTTATAGAACAAAAAATAACAAATGAAATGACTACAACATGAAAAATCATTGAAATACTACCTCAAAGTCAAAATAAGTTTCTTCTTCCATAGCACGAGGCACAGCTTCACCAGAAGTTAGTTGGTCGTTCTGAGGAAATGTTTTACGTTTATAACATAATTAACAATATTTCCAATTACATATTCTATTTGCAAATATTTAGTGTAAATTTAGATTGAAAAATAAATGTCAATATATTTATATATTTTGTTAGTACCTTTATAGAATTGTAAATATTAACTTATTTCATGTTTAGTTCTTTTATTATCTTGAACTTTACAAAATATGTTAGATATGTGAATATATAATTTAATTAATATAATTTTACAAAATTTATTTTAATATTTTAACTTAATGAAAATTCATATTTTCATTTTTATAAATAGAATTTTTATAAATTCAATTTAAAGTCATCTACTAAAATAATAGTTCTTATTATTTTAGTTGTAATTTAAAAAATTGTAAGAACGATATCATGTAAATAACTATTAAAAAGTTAAAGGTACTACGTATTAGTGCAGACAGAACTGGAGCTGTTTCTCCAAGGAAGGTAAATTGTAAATAACTTGTGGTAGGGTATATTGTATTAGAGGATGCGTGTGGCGCCCTCTAGGACTTGTTCTTAGGAATTATGTTATTAATTTTTGGAAGTCATTAATGGTTCTAATAATGAATAGCAATTTTTGTATCGCAACCTGTTAGATGCCCAGTGAACTATGTATTTCTTTTAGAATCTATTCATTATTTCTTATTATAATAATTTTTTTTTCAGAACAATTGATGTTTATAATATTTTTAATATAAGTATTTATGGTTTGTAATTTAACAAAAATAAAAGGAATTAATAAAAATAAAAGGAGTTTCATAACAACTCTCCTCCAAACTGTGATGTCCATCAAGAAAAATGACTAAGCACCTCGTAGTCAATCTGAACATCAGAGGCCTCCTATCGAAGAAGGTTCGTCCTACAGCAGGACAGACCATCGGTTGTGGCACTGACTGACACAATGTTGCCCGCATCGTTTCAAGTAATTTTCCAGGGGTATACTGTGTACCGGGAGGTGTGCTCCCCTGGGCTAACTGAGGGCGTCACTATACTGGTCAGAAGAGATGTACCTTCTAAAACCATCACTAACCATGTGGAACCTACCGAGGGAACTCACATAGTCATAGTGGACGTGCGATTTAAAAATCGCGATACGTTCACCTGTGTCAATAGGAGGCCGAGGGCAAATCTCACATCTGTCAAGCTCCTGTTACAACACGCCCAGGCGAGGAGTCGGCATGTAGTCATTGGTGACTTTAATGCTTGACACTCTTCCTGGCTGTGTGGTAGCGACAATCCCATGGGGAGGTACATCACCAAGACCATCCCGGTCGTCTTCCACCCAGGTGTGCACACTTTTCGACACGCAGCCCGTCCTGAGTGGACCTCAATGTTAGACCTGCTGTTAACCAGAGAACTGCACACCATTACGGACTGCCACACCACCTGCGAGCAAGTACCTACTAAACAAGGTAAACTGGAAAGAATACAGGTCTTGCGTTGAGATCACACTACCAGCTATTACACCGTGCATGACTCGAGATGTGGTGGGCAGTGCTGTGAAAGTCATCACCACCACCATTCAGGAATTAGCCAATCGTAACATCCCCAGGTTCGCCTCGCAAGATCAGAAGACCACCACAGCACATCCTTGAACTAATCAGCCAACAGAACAACCTCAGAAACATCTCCCAGCGCACGCGTGATTATAGCCTGAAGCCCGCCATAAATGCGATAACCCGGCAGATAGCTAGCCTCATGCGTGACTGGAAAATTTCTCTCTGGCACGAACAGCTAAGGAGGACTCACGATGATCACCGCCAGTTGTGGAGAATCGTCAGGACTTTCGTCAGCAAGAAGAGAAGCGCGCATCTGACAGAAGGAGACGCGCTGCTAACACCTGGGGAACAGGCTTAATTACTGGCGAAAGGCTATGCAGCGGGTGATGCTGAGTGGACAAGAAGTGCCCCTCATGTACAGGATGGACCATCTCCTACTCTTACCGAGAAGCCTGTTTTCTCCAATATTAACCTGCTTGTGTCGGTATTACGGTGCACCAAGGGAAACAAGTCAGGACAGGACGAGATACCGTATGTGCTACTGACGATGCTCTCAAGGAAGGGTAAAGCCTTCCTCCTGAACATCCTCAACTCATGCCTGCGAATTGTACTTTCCCATATCCTGGAAACAAGCAATCATAGTACCCCTACTCAAGCCGGGGAAGAAAGTGATGCGGCTGAGCACTATCGCCCGATCAGCCTCCTCTCGCACATCAGCAAGGTCTTCAAGCGCTTGATTCATCACCATCTCATGAAACACTGTAGGGAGAAAAACATTACCGCCAGAACAGACAGGTTTCCAACGAGGCGTCGTCTGCGAACACCACCTGACGAAACTTCAGGCACACACCATAGAGCAGATGAATCACAACAGAGCTACGGCACTCATCTCATTGGACTGCAGCGAGGCCTTTGACTGCGTGTCTTGCGCGCTGTTACTCCAACAACTGAAAGAGTACAAGTTCCCAGCCCCTCTATGCTGACTGATCAGAAGCTACCTTAGCGGAAGATCTCTCGTCGTACGAGTTGATGACGACTACTCTGACCCACTCGATACCACCTGTGGAGTACCTCAAGGGTCTGTGTTGGGGCCAATACTGTTCATCATTTTCATGGCGCCAGTAGTGGCACTCAAGCATCCAAACGCAGTGGTAGCAGCCTATGCTGATGATATCAGGATCTATGCACCAATGCAAAGAGAGCCTTCAAGCATGCAGAAAAAGCCACTGATGTCATCGTTAGAGAGAAAAATGGCATCAGAGTGAACCCCACAAAGACCGATGCTATTGCGATGTCGTTCCAGCAAGGAAAAAAGCCTCTACCCACTCACTTCACCATCGGTAGTGTGGACCAGCGGATCTCCACCTCAGTAGTCTATCTCAGCGTGACATTGGATTGGAAAGGCACCTCACATTCTCCAGTCACGTCAGACAGAGACTCAAGCTGGCAAAACAAGTCACATAGGCTCTATCACCTGCTGAAGTTGCCGCAGCTCTCGCTGAGATTAAAACTACAGATATACAAGGCGGTCATCAGACCTACGCTGCTACGTGCACCGCTTCTCCAACACCTTTACCAGACGACACTCCAGAGACTGCAGGGATACCAAGACTCCGTCCTTCAGAGGTACCCACCTCCAGCGATCCAGAAACAGAGACATCTATCAGGAGCTGCAACTACCCTCGGTCCCGGAATTCATTGGCCGGAGGCCTATCAAATTTTTTGATGGGCTGAAGTCCTGTACAAATCCATTATTCCAAGAAATTGCCCCTCTGCCCAGGCCTGGAAAGTGGCAAGGCAAAGTCTCCCTGGTAGATGCCCTTGACAAAAGAGGGTGTTTGGACTCGGCAGTCTAAACCCTCACATTTGTACATAGAGTAAATATATAAAAATTGTAAATATGTAAATAGATCCCAATCCCTATCCTTTATGAATAAAAGCAGGACGATCACTCACTCCATGCCCGGTAAAGAAATTAATGCCTAAGGCCACAGAATGTATCTAATGCTTACCGAATAATCGGTTCCCCACCTTAAAATACCTTTGGGTAAGCAAAGGTTCAATGAATATTTTCTATATACATTTATAATAATAATAAAAAGGCTTAGCGAACCCGAAGGTTCGATGCCGACACCACCAATCGCTTATTGCACACCTCCCTCCATCGTTCGCCGTCCAAACCCAGTCCCTTCAGATCGGCTTTAATGCAATCTTCCCACCTTCGCTTCGGTCTACCCCTCGGACGCTTACAGTTCACGCAATTCGGTGTTGTGTAATCCTCTGAACTCTCCGGTCCGAATATTCTACGCAATACTTTATTTTCAAACACCTTAAGACGCTGCTCATCCCTTAATGTAAGCGGCCAAGTTTCGCACCCATAAAGAACTGTAGGCAAGATAATTGTTTTATAGATTCTAATTTTTAAGTTTCGGGACAAGAGGCGCGAACTAAGTAGTTTTGTCACAGAAAAATAGCAAGCATTTGCTGCCTTCTACATTATACATTTATTAGTTATAAAGAAATATCCCGCCTTATACATTTATTAGTTAGCTATATATTGTAATTAGTTTAAATAAAGTTTTCTGGGGGTCAGAAAAAAGAAAAAAAAAGGGCTGGGCACTTAGCCACTGGCCAAAAGTGTAACTAGTGCCTTCAGCACACCTATCCTACGTGGAGCACACCTATCCTATCCTAACTTTAAATAGCCTTACTTAAAATAGTAAGGTAAGGAAAGGTATAAAACGATCCCTATCACATATATAAACAATTATTGTATATACGTTTTTGGAAGTGTTTAATTTTAGTATAAATAGTGTAAATAATAATAGTCTGTCTGAGTTGATCTGATTGTCAGTAACCCACACCTGAGATAAATAAATATATTAATTCCCTTAAAGGCATTAGTTATTGATTATTTGGAATGTATTGTCTTCTGAAGGAGAGGAAGAGACACCCTAATTCGGCATGAGTCAGAAACGAAGGATGTGTCAGAATCTCATTGACGAATCTTATGAAGCTATTCATAATACAATAAAAGTTTCAATGATGTGAAATAAGTGAGTACTTACAGATGGCAATTGGTGAGCTGAATAGTTATATCTATGGATATTTTTAAATATCAGCCTCTGACGTTCAAAAGACATATTTAACAGCTGTTGTGGATATACAAAATCCATTTCACCATAACTTATCTGAAAGAAATGGTATCAGTATTATATTTATAGAAACACCTATAATATCTCATTAAACATGTACTAAAAAAAAAAAAAAAAAAAATCTGAAGAAAAACTGGTGAGAGTATGGAAGTAAATAGCCCATAATAAATACATAACAATGCAATTAATTTTTAGATGACTTAGGGTTTATTATTTTCAACAATGTACCTTTGTAATCAATCAAGAAAAAATGGCATTTTAGGATTTAAAGTGAGAGAAAAGGAGGCACAAATAGTAGATCCCATGATCAGGTTGGATGACTATTTTTATTTTCACTTACCTATACATGCAATACGTAATAAGGAAAAATATTGAGATCATGAAAATTTTAGAATATGAGTTTTCAACGGAAATACATGTTTTGAGGTGCCTTGAGTCCAAATAACTAAGTCCCGCAAAATGGGTATGTACACAGTCACAGTCATATAAATTGTATCAAACAATGAAAATTTCATTTTATTTATCAGATTGCTAATGCAAGATCTCCGGATATTTCTTTGCCAGTTATGAAATGATATTCTAAAAACAATAGCACCAGTAAGTGGTCAAACTGTCCATTAATTTTTCTCCTCCCAGTTTCTTTCTTTCGCTCCATGATTTTTTTTTCTTTTTCTTCAAAGCTATGACTATCGTTGATTGGTGGTACAGTATCGTCATTACTATTTTCCGTGAAGATTGATTTGCTTCATGTAACGTATGACCAAAAAAAGGATAAAATAAAAATATAATAAAATAATTTTTAATAAATATAATTTTCCACAAGAATTTTTATTTGTTGGGCGCCTGGCTTACCAGCCTTTCATCTCTAAAGAGATAATTATAGAGAATATAAGTTACTTACCCATGATTTGGCCATGATATATCATTTATTCTACCATGCTAGCTCAGGTGAGAAGGGTTAGGTTGGATATTTTTTTATTTTCAGAAAGAAATATTTACAGAATTAATACTATGTACAATAAAAAGAAATAAAATACAAGGAAAAAGAGGGAATCAAACATAATTACTATATACAATTAAAGATAAAAAGGAAGATATTTAAGATAATACAAATAACAAAAAAAATATACTTATTCTATATACAATATTATGGCATGCCACATCTAAACATCAAGAAAAGATAGTCAAGATACAATAAGATGTAAGAGTACATGCACATGCTAAAATATCAATTAATCATCTGCTCAGGAAACAAAAGTTTTTTTTTTTTCACTGCTTCCTTAATCTTGGTTACAAACGTCACTATTTTAATGTTTTTTGGACAAGGACAGTTTTTTATACAGGTCATAATTATAGCTTTTATCCTGGCATTAGTTAAAACAAAATTGAGAAACATTGTTGAAGTTTTCTTGTAACCTTAATAGAAAAAGAAAAACATTAAATGGAATAAAGTCATCAACCTACGAAATAGATGATGCAATTTCTATGACCGACTATGTGAAGGGTTTAGCTCAAAAGTCGTACACAAGTCAAGTCGTTGAGTATTTAAAGTTTGTACATGCCTGGGATGTTACATTTTCATCAAAATCGGCTAACCACATCCCATTTTATATTATCAATTTTACAATTTTCACTAAAACGGCTCTAACCATTTTGATTAAATACATTGTATCTGTGTAAAATTAAGAGGTTATTTTTGATGATATAAAGTTTCATTCTTTTTGATTTTCTCTAAAATTGTTAAAATGCCTAATTTCCTTTATTTAAATGCCTAAATTCCTTATTTCCTTCAGCACTTTCTCTAAAGCACCTTTAATTTTTTTATTTTAAATATTCAACCATTTCAAATATGGATAGGGCCCAGAGCGGCGGACCTTTGCCAATCCTCTTTGTTTACAGATACCTGATACCTCTCTGTACAGACCTTTCATATTGTTAATTTAACTTTTATGTATAATTTTTTTAAATAGTTTCCACGCGAAATCTTGAGGATCTACTAATATGAACCTAATAACATGCAATATTTACTCATGTTGTTATTACTTTCACTTACGTATATATGTGATATATAGTAAGGGTAAGTATTTTGATTGTGAAAATTTTCGAATCTGAGTTTTCAACGAAAATAAACGTTTTGGGATACCCAAATAACCAAGTCCCAAAAAATGGTCTGTGTGTATGTATGTTAGCAGTCTAGCTCAAAAAAATGAAAAGTCATACGAAACTGATATTACGCATTTAAAATAGGTATATGTCTTATGTGATAGCAACTGTTTCCTTAAAATCAGCTAACCGGAAGTGCCACATTATACCAACAGTGAAACACATTTTGTTTTCAAATTTCTCAAAAACGGCTTAAGCAATTTTGATTAAACTCTGTGTATCATTGTATAATTAAGTGGTCTTTAATATCATTTAGGTCTTATTCCCGTCGATGTCACTTTACAGGGCTTAAATGCCAATGTTCATAAGTGTCTTCTTCTAAAGTACCTTTAATATGATTTATTTTAAATAATTAACTATCTCTCATTATTAAGTGTTACGAAAAAATGCTAAATATAACTTTTGAAAGAATTTGAAAATTGAATAAAGGTGAAAAAATTAAAATGCTTATCCAGGTCGAAAATGAATCTCCGGAAATACTAGTAAGAAGGTATACATATAATATGTCATTGGAAAGTGGAGAATTATAGAAAAAACAATATCTAATATAGAAAGTTGTAGAAGGTAACAGAGAGTGGCAAAAAATTATAAATAATAATTTTTGTAAACTAATAATATTTAAAGTAAATCACATGTTTTCAAGGAAATTAAATGAAATTTACTAACTAAATGTAAACTTTTAAAATATTTTTAAGTTTGAAAAAGTATTTAAAATCCACCTAATCAAGGCAATGCCATTGTTGAAAAAACTATTAGATCGTATTTGTGAGAAAGAAGAAGTGAAATATCAAATCATTTCATGGATGTATAAAGCATATGTTTATAACCTTAAATACATTTACTATAGTTTAATAATTCTAGATCTGATATTATATTTAAATAATTAGGTATCAACGTCCTTTTATTCCGAAATATTGTCATGTAATGTTTTAGAAAATTAGATTAATGAATAATTTGATGTATCTTACCTTCATGATGTTTCAACAGTATCCACTACTATTTCATTGTATTTGTGTGAAAGAAGATGAGAAATAGAAAAATATTCCATAGATACGTTTATAACCTTCAAAGTTGAGCGGTAAGTGAAAGTTATGTGTTGACCAGTTTTTTTATTTTTTTTTATTTTCACTTACCTATATATGAAATATATAGTAAAGAAAAGTATTGCGATCATGAAAATTTTCAAATCTCAGTTTTCAACGGAAATACATGTTTTGAGGTCCCTTGAGTCCAAATAACAAACTCTCGCAAAATCTGTCTGTGTGTAAACAGTTTAGCTCAAAAACATAAAGTCGTAGGAAAGTGAAATTCCATATTTAAGGTTTTTATATGCTAGAGATGTTACAAACTTTTTTGTCAAAATAGGCTAACCCGGAGTGGCACTTAATATAATAGACTAAACACATTTTTACGATTTTCTTGAAAATGGCTCTAACAATTTTGATTAAATGCATCATAGCAATGTAAAATTATTTAACTAATTAGCGATATAAATATTAAAATTTGTATATATAAGGGTACATAAATAAAAATACCCACAATAAAATATAAATAAATATACCATCTATAATTTTTACTTTCACTTCCCCCTTGTCTGAAAATACTTATTTCTGCTAACAGAGTGGTAACTGAAAGTTGTGTGATGCGCTCACCATACCAGATTTTTCTACGAGTTTTGTGATAAATGTTTCCAATAAAACTCAGAATGTTTCTGATACTAGACACAGTCATAAAACAAAATGAAAAGCGAACCAAGCGTATAAATTTAACAAATTTGATGGAAGGTGAAAACATGGTAATTAATTGTTTTAAATGTAGTCATGCCATTATTTCCACTTTTACTTCCCGATATATGAAAATACATATAAACTCTAAGGGTGGTAAGTGAAAGTTTTATGATGTGCATATCGCATTAGATTTTTAACATTTGATATATATCACAATAGCCCCTCTTAATTCTCTTCTGTTTTGGTTTTTTTAATAATATCTGTTGGACTGATCATAGTATGCTATGTGATTTAGCAAATCAACATAGTTGAGCAGGCGAGAAATTTTATTGTAGTTCTCTCTATTTAAAAGCCAATTACATTAAAACATTAATGTTGGCGGATTCATGCCAATTTTTTAAGAACATTCAGTTAATATTATTTACTTTATATTAACGTTTTAATGTGATTGGTTTTTAAATATTAAAATTAATTCATTAAAAAACACAAATTTGCCAAAAATCAAATCTAATAGATTGACAAGACTTCTAAGAAAATTCAAAAGAAATAAAATAAGTAGGTAAAACTTACCGCAACATTAATAAAATTGTACTGCTCATCAAAAAAGTGCTTTCTCTCACGTACTTCTAACATAGTAGTAGAAATATCAGCAGAATTATCACTCCTATTGATACGCTACAAAATAAAAATATCATTAGTGTGTTATTAAGATGAATATGGATAGTGTTATTAAGAAATGCACCAAATGTTTTTTACTTTCATTATTTAATACATAGTAAGGGAAAGTATTGTAATAATGAAAAATTTCGAATCTGAGTTTTCAACTGAAATACACCCGTTTTGAAGTCTTCCAAGTCCAAATATACCAAAGAAGGTAAGTATACTTCTGGGATATTATAGTAACATTTTCCTTGAAATCCGCTAACTAGAAGTGGCTCTTTATATCTTCGATTTGACATGTTTTTACTATTTTCTCAAAAACTGCTCTAACAATTTTGATTAAACTTGGTATACCAATGTATAATTAAATGATCTTTTTTATAAAATCAAGATCTTATTCTCATTGATGTTGCCATACATGGCTGAAATGCCCAATGTTCGAAATTTCTTCCTCTAAAGTACCTTCGATTTGGTTTATTTTAAATAATTAACTTTCTCTCATTGTTAGTATATATGAAATATACAGTAAGGGAAAGTATTTGGAATTTTAGAGTCGCGAGTTTTCAACAAAAATACAACTTTTGAGGTAGCTTAGTCCAAAAATCAAGCAAAGTGGTCTGGATGTGTGTGAACAAGTCTAGCTCAAAACCAAAAAGTTGTATAGAACTGAAATCATGTATTTAAAGTGTTTGCCTGGAATGTTATAATAAATTTTTCACCAAAATTTCTCAAATTGTATAACTGTATTTTTTTTTTATTAATATAAAATAAACGGAACAAAACCAGAGTTCGGAAAATTTTTTAATTTCTTTAAAATCCTATATTATATCATCGCGTCTTATTGCCAATTTTTAACCATAATAAGGGAGAAATAATTCTAGGAATAAGAAGTGTGATGTCTTCGTTATAGTCTGTCCCACTTTTTTTATGTGAAATAAAATATTAAACAATGGTCACGAAAAACTTTTTTATATAATAGAGAAATAAGCTCTGATATTTATTACCATTTAATTTTATAAGGCAATATGAAAACATAAATATTTCTATATTAATATGATAAAAATACTACAATGATAAACAAAAGTCCTTTTAAAAATATTTAAATCATAAATATTCAAATACAAATTTTACCCTGATATGATGATCGATGATCCTGCGGAGCTGTTTCTCATGGTGTAAATTATGAGCTATTTGTCTGTATCTATCATCATTTTCAAAAGAATTAGCTATCTAGAAATAAATAAAAATAATTTAAATTGTTTTTTTTTTAAATAATGTTATCAAAAAAGTTCATAATACTCAATACTTTCAGGCAAACTAATAAATTATTATTTACGATATTAATACACAATTATGCAAAACTGAAAAATCTTCAGAAGAATGGTCTTAGTATTTATTCATTATTTTTTATTTTTTCTCCACTACCTTGCATATAAGACTTATTTTTTATTACATAATGACATGATTTACTGAATCATTTCAAGAGCAGGGATATCTCTAAAAAAAAAAAAAGAAGGTGCAACTGTACAAGATCCCTGGTAAGACCAGTTCTCACTTATGCCTCCGAATGCTGGACATCATCTAATACACAGGAAGCCCTCCTCCTAAGGTTGGAGAGGAAAATATTGAGGAGAATTTATGGTCCAGTTTGCATCTATGGAATCTGGAGGATAAGAACGAATGCTCAGCTAAAAAGAACCTACAAGAGCTCAGATATCGTAAAGGTGATTAAAGTAGGCCGGCTTTGATAGGCAGGTCATTTAATTATAATGACCCAAGATCAGATTGCTAGGATGGTCCTAGATGAAAGGATTCATGGAACAAGATGAGTGGGAAGACCTCGGCAACCAATAGAGAAGACTGCCAGACCTAACTGCGGGAGGCCTTGAGGAGTTGTAGCGCCATGGATGATGATGATGATGAGGAATGACATGAGTGGACATTTAGAGAAACTACCCATTACTAGCACTCGTATCTAATACAAACTCTATATTAGAAGTTTCCAAGAGTTTTCCTGTCAGATTCCAAGGAGGATGACTACGGGTCAAATTTAAAACTTCACCCGTATCCAAGGGCGTAGAGAAGTAATAAAATAATATAATAATAATAAAAATATTTATTTCTACATAATCTCAAGATATACCTTACTTACATTTCTGGTAAGTTCAATGATTTCATGGAAGTATCTCAATTCTCGTCGATGCTCATTCTTTAGACGCCATTTCAACATTCGGACCGTAGGTCCCAGTGGCTAAATTAAAACATTAATGAGATATTATCTTTACAAAATAAAAAAAATATTTTAACAACAGCAGTTACATTTTAAAAAGCAATAACATTTTGTAATCATATCATGATGTATTTAATTATTGATTGACTTTGAAAAAATAAATAAAATAAGAGATGCATTATATTCATGCTTAGGCCGTGGTTACACTGGATCCGTCACGACACGATACGACGGCTCTACTGTTCAACTCAAAAACATATGACTTTCATTCATGTTTTAATGTTTATCATCCATTTAATTGTATTATATTCATCCAATGTACATAAAAAATAATAGTTAATTCCTTTCAGGTTGTTTAATAATTAATAAGTATTATTTACGGCATTATTTATTCCATAAATAATCTTAAAGTAATTCAAAATACAGTCGAAAATTACAATAATAGCTATTTTCATTTTATTGTTGTGACTTTTTATCGTCAATAGTACGCAAAATATGAAAATTAAAAATATCATCAAACATTGTTAATTTTATTTATTATATATTTTAAATTTTAAAAAATAAAGATGAAATATATTTTTTTTATCTAGCTCATATATATCATCGTTACCTTTATTCTATAATATAATTAAATATTATTTGGATTCTGCTTATTTCTTTAAGTTATATGTAATTCATATTTAACAAATTAAAAATATCATTTTTACAAAAATGATCTTATTTTTGATACAATATATATTCTATATTTTAATCCGTAATAATTAAATGTTGTTTAAAAATGTCGAAATAACACCAGATTAGTTAAAAAGATTAATTCACATCGTGTTTCTTCACTTCCTATCAGTCATAAAAAACATTATTCAAAACCTCCTGAAAAATATTCGTTTTTTTTTTCTATTCATTAATTGCATTTTTGTAGAATTCATATTGATACTATTTAATTAAATATAGTAAATAATTTTGGAAGGATTAATTAAATCCACACCTCTTGTTAACGAAAGGCTTTTTTTTCCGTTTAATTTAACTATGGTTTCAATATCTTTAGGTTGTCGTTTATTTCTTTTGAAATTTATTTCAGCAATTATTGTCATACATTTTAATTCATACATAATATTGTAAATATATCATCAAATTGTTAATTTTAATGCATGGCTATTGAATCAATTTTTAAATTAAAAAAAAGGTTACCAAATGAATTAACATATTAATTCACTAATTTAGTTTTCATTTTTTCTATTCTTGTCTATAAATAAAGAAATTATCCAATATCATTCTGTAAAAAAAAATCTATTAATTGCATTATTTTGAAATTTATATTAAAATTATTTTAATGAAATATATTAAACGAATAGTTCGATAGAAGGGGCGTGGATAGGCAAACCCGCCCAACACGACGTCGTGTGAATTTCAAACCGGTTTGTTTCCAAACCGATTTTTCAACACGACGGTCCATAAATATCAGTACTAATTTTATGAAAAATAAAATAAAATTAACACAGCAAATTAAATACAAGATATTTGATATAGTAATTAACGAACTTAATCGTTGAAAACCAATAAATAAAGGATAATGCAGTAAAGGTATAGGAATAAATATTGCAAGTCAAAATATATTTTATATCAAAAGAGACTGAAGTCATTAAAAAAATTTAACATAAATAATACTATTAATTTTGAACTTTAAAGCAATATTAATAAAATTAAAGATATAACTAACAAGAAAGATAGAATTAAGAAATTATAAAAAAAAAGTTTATATGATAAACAATTATTTATCCGATTGTTGATTATTTAATTTGTAATATTTAATCAATGACAGATTACAGTTTCGAAATCTCACAAACACTCCAACGAACAAATTTTACATTTAAAACTCCTTTTTAATATTAATTAAGAAAAAATATTTATTTTTTTACATTTCGGCCTAGTTAGGCATTTTGGATTTTCTAATAAAAAAATAAATAAAAATATAAAATCTTATATCTTTTAAGTATCCCTGATGTAACTTCTTTCACATCTAATGTTACACCGTTTTCATGTTATTAATTTGTGGATATTAGCAAATAATAGTTTTTGACAATCCATATATTTATAATTAATTAGTTGTTAGATATTGCAATATTTTGATATTGTTATTTTTCTTTGTAATGGTTTTTGTTTTGTTTTTCTTTAGATAATTTCCGTTACTATCCCTACTCCCTCCACCCATCAACAATGTCAGCTATCAGTGATTCAATAATAGTGGTCAGTCAATCTATTCAAAACATCAAATTATCAACCTCGCAAAACAATATTAAAATAAATAAATTTGACAAATAAAGCTTAAATCATCAATTTTGAAATGGGATTGAATAAAATATCTTTAGGGTATTTTGATGCACGGCAACTAATCTACTAATGAATAACATTTCATATAAATTTATAAATGATAATGATAAAAAATCTGAAGTAAATAATAAACAAAATTAAATAATGTCAAAATTTCATGATGATAAAACAAAAATAACGAAGATAATACATAAAAAAGCAGAAGTACAGATCAGTTTAAAATAATAATGAAAACAGATATAAGGACAATGATAATACAGTTAAACTTCATGGAATGCTGATGAAATATCATGAATTAAAATATATACCCAATTTAAATGGAAACTTTTAAAAAGTATATATTTATATTAATTTTATAAAATTTATAAAAATAAAATACATAACCATATAACTAATATTAAAATTACGATTAGAAAACAATATAAAAAAGATGTTATACGTAAAGTAAATTAATTGCAGTAAAACCCATATCCTACCTATCTACATAAAGTGAAATGTATCCATTGCTTGCAAAAATATTATATATCGAAAAATAGAACAGAATATAAACAAATAGACTGAAATAACTTATACATAATGCTAAAATTATACACAGCCGTTTATAACACTAGAAGTAGTGTTAAAAACAACCATAAATCTGACTTTGATAATAAACTATATTATATAGTGCAGCCAGCAATAGAATTCGAAGGTGATTGGCATTAGCATACGTTACTAGATACATATATAAGGCCTTTAATTGTAGATGATATACTAAAATTATAGTAATAACCATGACCCTAATAATATATAAAGTATAAGTTTTATTTTTTCTTTGAATTATTAAAACAAAAGTAGAATATTTTTAATGTTCAATTCTATTTAATTACTATTTATTCTATTAAAAGTCGTTGGATATTTTCATTTTCATTAATGAAATTTATTTGTATTTTTCTGTAATTTTTATACTGAATTTGAATTAGTTTTGGATTTATCTATCGAATAAATAATATTGAAATAAATATTGATTAATTGGAAAACATGAAAAAATAATTTTGATAAAATTTAACTATTATTTAGTACATATATTGGATAAGGTTAGAAATAATGAATGAATTAGAAATCCGAGACGTGACGTTGCCATGGTAAGTGCATGTTTTTTGAACATACAGTGCAGAGCCCCTTTTCCGTCGTGTCGTACATTTTACGTGTCCAGTGTAACCACGGCCTTAAGGTGAAGGGATGTAATTTATTAGGATTTTTTATATTATTTATGTTCTTAACAGGTATTTATTTATAATGTATAAGGGGGACTAAAAAGTAATGCTGTTTCTACTCATGCCACTATTTGATTGACATTTGTCAACTTATATTATGTGCATGTAAGTTGTGGCAAAGACATTCTAAGGTAGTAGTGACTTGTTTAGCTGTAAATAATTATATTTAATTTTTTTTTTTTTTTAGTTTTTTGTAAATTGGGGAGTCAAATACCAGAAGAGGTACTTAGCCGCATTGCATGATTTCGCGTTTCAGAAGGATAGTAACACAACAATTGCTAGTAAGAGCATTTGTGATGTTTATCTAAATGCATTAGATGTTCGTAAACGCCAAAGATGGTTTTTCAAGTTTAAATCAGATAATCTTGATAGAATACAAAATAATTTTATTCTGGGACAAAGCCCTTTAGAATAACGAAAAAGCACAAAATTAAAATATTATATCTGGCCTAAATAAAAACTTTTTAGGGTTTTAAATGTAGATAGGGAGAGGGAATGCGGAACTTTGATAGGAAGGGAATTCCATAAATTAACAGAGTGAGCAATAAAGGAGTTTTGGAATAAGGCAGATCTGTGAGAAGAGATGTAAAGGTCGGAAGGTCGAGATCTTAGGGAAAGGAAATGGTCCGAGGTCTTCAATTGGAGAAGGTGGTAGGCGTAATGACGATGATTGTTGATGATTTGATAGAGGAACGTACCTAGGAAGTATAGTCTTCGAATGGAGAGGGAAGAGCTTTTACACTTTAACGCAGTCTAGTAGTGAGAGACATTATTTCGGGGCACCAATTACAAATCTTACACAGCTGTTCATTAGTTGATCTTTCATACTCATATGTTAGACCAAAATGTTAGACAATGACGTGTCAAGGGCAGAAGTCAAAGCAAATCGATTTTAGACAATTGAGGAATTGTTAAACAGTCTTAATCAACCTTGGTCGACAACCCAAGAACATTTGCATCAGATCGGGAAACCACCACATGCAACTTATTGCTTCAACGGCACAATACAGAACCGTTTTTTGATCGCTTGATCACCGGATATGAAAAATGGGTCCTCTATGATAATCCAAAATGCAAAAGCAGTGGCTCTCTCCAAAAGAATCATCAGGAAGCACTGCTAGACCAGATTTACACCCCAAAAAGGCACTTTTGTGTGTTTGGTCGAGTATTTGTGGCGTTTTTCATTTTGAAGTGTTTAAACCTGAACAAACTGTGAAAGCATACCTTTAGATCGTGACAATCAAACTCTAATTTAAATGTTACCAGAGATTGTCAACAGGAAAGGCTTTATTATGCAACACGAAAATGCAAGATTGCATTGCGGAAGACGAACCCTGAAAAAAATTAATGAATTGGGGTGGGAGGTACTGCCTAACCCACTATACTTGTCCGATGTTGCACCATCAGAATTCCATTTATTTAAATATTTCCATTTATTACTTAGAAGGTCATTTCAACACCTTCTAAGTGGTAAAAGATTCGGCAATTTGAAAGATGTCCAAAATGCCATCTTTATGTATTTTGCTCAAAAGCCAATTTATTTTTATCGATCCTGCATTGAAAATATGTACACTAGATGGCAAAAAGGTTGTTGATAATTTTTAATTCCATCGATGATTAAATAAAAACTCGTGGAAAATTTATGTTTTGAATTTAATGTAAGAAAACAATATTGCTTTCCGGTCAACTTAATTAATAAGTAAAAAAATAATAAACAAAAAAAATATTGTTATTAATTTGTTGTAAGAAAAGGCTTTATTTATTCGTTCATTCACTATGGTTAAGACATTAGAAAGGAGGTTGCATTAAGAGAAAAATAAAAATAATTTTTTGAAGTGAAAACTTCTTTAGACTGGTTTTGCTCTTTTTTTTTGTGGAGAGCGAATTAGTTGAGCTGTCAGATCTCCAATGTGTAATGATCAGGTAAAGTCAGCTGGAGTCGACCAACTGAAGTGTTTTTGCATATGGATTAAAATATTTCAAAAACTAAAAACCGGACCTGAATATTGTTAGCGAGGGAAATGTTTACCATTTCATCCTCTTTGTAATGAGTTATCATTCAAAACTGTATCTTAACATGATTCCTTGTGAGAAAGGCGAAAAGGAAAAAATAGCATCGAAAACGCAATGATAACGAGTTTTATTGAAAATATGGATTAAAATACTTCAGAAATTAAGAATGCGACCTGCATACTATAATTGAAGGAATTGTTCAGCGTTTTATCATTTCTATAATGGTCTATTATTCAAATCTGCATCTGAATAATAATCTGAAATGGAAAAAATAGTGGCGAAAACCAAATGATAACAAGTTTTATTAAAGATATGGATTAAAATTTCTAAGAAACTAAAATTCGGACCTGCATAATGTAAGTGACAGAAATGATCAGCATTTCATCTTCTTTATAATGAGCTATTATTTATAATGTATATCTTATATTATTAATATCGCTTTGTTGATGTTTTCACTTCTATCGTGTAGTCTAAAGTATACACCTTAGTAGAACTAAGGATATTATTCCAAAAGAAAAATTAACTAATATTATTTATAAAATACAATGCGAGGATTGTGAAAATAAAGCATATTACAGACAAACCTTACAATGGTTTGAACGAAGGATACAGCAACATAAACAAAATTGCAGATCTAAAACGACAAAATCAAAATTAGCCACAGGATTATCGCAGCATACCACAAAAAATGGACATAAATTTGATTTCGGTACAGCTTCCGTGTTGCATAGAGAACAGAATATTGGGAAACGTAGAATAATTGAATCCATTTTTATTACTAAAAACCTCTAACATTCGGTAAATCAACAGACAGATGTAGATAACTTAAACACGTTTTATGCTAGCTCAATAGACAAAATTAAAATATAATATACTGATATAAAACAGCTGATCCCTAACCCCTCCACCCCACTCCTTTTTTTATAAATAAATCTAGTCCTGTATGAATGCCCTTGTGAGGAGCAACAATTTTCTTGATATCGTCTGCGAAAGAGGAACATTTATCGAGAACTAATAATATTCTTTTTTAAAATAATATTAACAATCTATTTTAATTTATTATTTATGAATTACATTTTTAAGAAGTGAAAAAAACGACATTCTTTGAAATAAAAGAATGACTAAAGGACGAATCATATTGCAACGATAGATTTTAAAAATTTTATGGCGTGGTGCATGGTAGGTAGATGATATAAATTTAATATAAAAAAAAATTTTTTATAAAATAAATTTTGGACTATTTGTATTACTGATGGTTGTTAAATAATATGTGTCTGATAAGGATGTATTTGAATTATAAAAACTAAATTAAAATTAGTTTTGCAGGATCTTGAAAAAGGCTCCTGAAGCCGAAACGTGGAATAAAGAATACAGGATATAAAAACTGTGTATATTTGGTGACCTTTGGCCTAAAATATATATAAATAACTTATACACCTTAGTTTTTATATTTTTTTATCTTATGGAAATTTTTTGATCCAAGTTTCAGACCAACATAAGGCTGTTCGTTTGATTGGCTGGACATCCTCCAATCCAAATTAATTGTCCTAACCTATAGAAGGCCTAAAACATTGGCATAAAATAATTGTTTACTTTTCTTATTGACAGCAATCCCCAACTAACTTCCCAACCGCAATAACCTTCATTCTTCCTGCACAAGTCATTTAATCTATCTTACTAATTAAAAAATAGGAAAAAATTAATATTAAATGAATAGTTATTGTAATAAATCATGTTTAGTAATAAATATTGATATAAATTTTAAATTACTTGATTATTCACAACATTCATAGCTTCTCTGTAGTTAAATTACAGCTTCAAGCGCGATTCACCCTGTAAAGAAAAAAAATGATTAATTTCATTTTATCCAATAAAAATCAATATATTAATTGAAAAGCTGTTAAAAATATTTAATTAATTAAACTTTGTTATATCTGAAAGATTTTAGAATTTATCGTTAACTAATTTGAAATATATTCTCTTGATTACTGAAGTTATTGAAGGAGATATAAAATAGAACAGTTTGTAAACATTGTTAATTGTTATTAAGTTAAACTTGTTAACTAAGTTTCAATATCGATTGCAAAGCTCATTTATAACAATATTATTATATAAAAGGACACTTTTCGGTTTGCAATTTTAAACTGAAACACTGCAAGATCAATTTACAGATGTTTTATATGTAAAAAGATCTGTTGCAAGACTTTAAGCTATTGCAATCCTTGATCTGACGAGTATAAAGAAAATTAATAATATTTTCATCCATTTTAAGAATACTTTAATAATATTTAATATATTTCAGACTGTAAATAAAAAAGGAAATGGTTTATATTTCGTTGCAGAGTAGGTCAATATTTCAACGCAGTAAGTTTGTATATCAGTTTTTAAATTAATAAATATTTACTTTAACCTTAAACAATGAATGCTATTATATCCTGAAATGTTAAGAAAAAAAAAAAAGATAATTTATTTATTTTTTAATGCGATATTCCAGACATAGTTTTGAACAATGGTTCTTTATCGCTTGTCTCAGAAGAATATTTGAGCACACAGTAATCCATTGTAATCAGAGCGGGGAAACATGAAATTCCTTGATGCTATCTTATTAAAAAATAATATGACTCAGCAAGATAGAACAGATTACGATTCATTGAACAGACCAATAATACTTTTATAAAGATAAAATAACTTTGAAAACTGTTAAGTTTATTAAAAGTCAAATAACACTATAAGGGCATTAACTGAAAAAAGTAGTTTTTTTAGATTACTTGTTGAGAGCACATTCACACCATATTTGCAGAATCATAAATAAATAAGGTAATACAAAATAATATACAGCAAAATAAGAACAAAATAAAATATCATAATCAGGGAAGAAAATAATAATAATAAAATTAAAATGTTCTTGGAACAAATAAAAATAAACATCTTAGACGCAGGCATACCTATATACACTATTTACAACCGGCCAGGGGAACTCCGAACCAGAATTGTCTCCCCACTTGTGGAGTGAAAAGCGAGGCTTCAGGAGATCTCTACGCTTCTCCCTCAACCACTTCACTGGTATTAAAAGCCAGTGGAGGCTGAATAAGGGTGCTACAATCGGAAAAAGTAGTAGATGCAGTTTGTGCTTAAATGCTTAAATCATAAAATTTTTATTTGATAACTCAAAATCCAAACTAATGGTGACTACAATAGTAATCTTATATGAGTTATAGCTCCAAACTAAATATTTAATACAATCATTAATTTAAATTTTGAAATCACAACAATGGCTACTAAACTACAATGATAGTAATGGCTTAAACAGCAATAGTCTCCTTCAAAAAAAAAAAAAAAAAATTAAACCTCCGGTTAGCCTATTTCGATGAAAAAGTTGCTATAACATCCCAGGCATATGCAAAACTTCACCTTCCATATGCAATTTAATTATCGAGCTAAACTGTTCGTACAAACCAATACCATTTTGTGAAACTTGATTTTTTGGATTTAAGGGACCTCAAAATGTGTATTTCTGTAAAAAACTCGGATTCAAAAAGGCAATTGAAAATAAAAACTTGTACCACAACCGATGAAGAAGTTCAGTACTTGTGTAAGGAAGTATCAGTGAAAAACTGACTTTAGAGGGTCAAAGGGCACATAAATAATATACAGGAATTATTTATGATGTAGAAATGGTTGATGGTATAATATAAGGAGTAGGTCGGGGGGACCAAAATAATTCTAAATTTAAAAAAAAAATTTGTAGCCCTGACGAAGACCTACAAGGTGGGTCGAAACGTCGGCGTAATGATTGAAATACTATTTTAAAAATTTAGTATTTATTTGAACGCACCCCCCGACCAACTCCTCAGGAATTATTTATATCTAAATACAGTTACAATTTATATTAAATTATTATTATTAAAAATATATTAGTGATTTAATATTTTAATGTAATATTATAAATATAAAATATGTAATAATCTGCTTACAATACATTGTACCTCTAGAATAACCTACCTCCCCCCTCTATATCGATATCGCTATGAATTTTCTTAATTTTTAAGATGATAAAAGTGAGCACTTGAACATAAAAGTGATAAGACTACATGTTAAATATTTTGAGGAAAAAAACTCAATGGTATAGGAAATTCTGTCATCTCTTTAATATTCTCAAGGCCACACCATAATAAATCCTCAGGCTCAATATTATAATTTATAAAAATTAAAAAACAAACGAATGGAAATACCAGTTTGCTCCGGCTATTTACAATATATTACTAAAATGAAAGAGTAAACAACAAATATTCTAAAGAACTAACCTTAGCAAACAGATTTCTTGCAGAGGTTGCTTGAGTCCAAACAGCAGCGGCAAGAGCTGAAGAGCAAATGGGAGGAGTCCTGGGCGGAGTGATACGAGCTATGTGAGGGACTACTTTATATCTCTATCCAGTTTTTAAAATTAAATAATAATAGTAGATTATATATATTAAATTCTTCTTAAAAAAGATTAACATAATTAATTCATGATAGAATTCAATAAGAGAAATTTTATTAATACAGAGTAAGATATTATACTTTCATATCATATCACACGGAATAACATGTTTCTTAAAATTCCAATGTTCAATAAATGTTTATACAAACAAATATATATTACAAATTGCTGTGGTTGCTTATTTATAAAAATAAACAAACCAAACTTCTATAAATTAAAATAACTGACTCCTTATCAAGATAACACTGATTTATCTTTGGTTCTGAAGCGAGGAGGCATTTTAGATATAATGAAAGAGTAGTTTTAATATCATTATCAAACTATTACTATTTAAAATACTTATTAATGAAATAATTAATATTTATAACAACTTATGTGAATGATTTGATTGAACAAACCAACCTGATATGATTCATAATATTCAGTGCGATTTATAAATAATAGTCTCCTTTTTGTTGAGATTAAAAATACACTCAAGAGATTACAAAACAATGTCAATTCTATTACTTGTTCTGGTTTTATATCAACTGATTGATATCCTCATGATATTAACAAAATGTGAAGATACTGATATTTCATGGTGAACATACAGATTGCAAGTTGCAGTGGCAGCATCACACAACTTTCACATATTACCCTACTTTGAGTAAAAGTAAATTTCTGCTAAAACAGGTCTAGTTAATACTTAAATAAGATCAATTGAATTGTTAATTTTCATAAAAACATTCGGTTTCCATTAATAAAAACAGAGATTCTTATAATTTTTTGTCATTTCATATAACTTTCTACAACCTTACATTATTATTATACAATGGATCAAAGAAGTATTGCCACACTCCAATTTTTCTGCAAATCTCAATAGGATTAAGATATTAAATTAATTCCAGAAATAATATTAATATAACAAAGTGGTCTTTGAGAATAATTATATTTTAGAAGCAATGAATGTTTTAATTCAAAAGCTAAGTTTAAAGTAAACATGAAGAGTAAATTTTGAGAGGTAAAAAAAGTATTGGCACAGTTTTGAATGTTTACTTTTAGCTACAGTCAAAACAAGTAATACCTTTTCTTTCTAGAAATTAGAAACGAGGATTGATGATAGTACAATGAAAATAATAAAAATAAATCCTTGCTGTATATTTTACATAGCAAAATAAGTAAAACCAGTGAATATTGAGTCAGTTTAAAAAAACACATTGTTAAATTACATTCTAATTGACCTAGCTATCGACAAGACAAATAGCGAATAAATCATAAATTGGTTTTATTAGTGTTCAAAATATTGTACAAAAGTTTAGAAAGTTTTAATCTGATCCCATTCAGAGTGGCCAATAAAATTTAATGAGAGGGCACAAAGGAATATCCATTGAATTGTTGAGCAAAATGACACTTTATCAGCCACCCAGATAGCAGAAGAATACGCATTTACTTCAATTATCTTCTGTTAGAAATATAATTGATAACTATTATTATAATGACAGATTCCAAAGAAATACTTTTTATTACAGAGTTGATCCGCAAGAAAAGACTTGGGTTTGCTAAAAATTAATTTTATGAACACCTAGAAATTCTATAAAAATATTATCTTTTCAGATGAAAGTAAGTTTAACATTCAACCATTCTAATGTTCAAAAGTTCGTTCGGCGGAAACTTGACACTTAACTTTCAAATTTGACATGTGAGGCTTCGCGTAAAACACAGAGATGGAAGAGTTCAGGTTTGGGAGGATAGGTCATGGAATGATGTAAAAATTCTACTCAATAGTTGCTGTACGACATCAATTATTGAACATATTGTACAGAATATAAATATTTGAACTAATATTGAAGCAACCTGTTTCTTAAGAGATAAAAAATATAATCAATAAATCTACTTTATACAAAATGAGAATGTTTGTCAAATACATCAGAGGTACTAGTTCACATGTGTTACACACGGATTACGCATGGTTCACAATCACTTCAATCCCACTTGTTCATGGAATCCCGAAGACAGACGAATGTTGTCGTCTTTTATGACATCAGCAATTGCCCCCACCACACAATCCCTTTTCATGCATTTTTGAAAAAAAAAAAAACAACCATATTTCCTTCATGAAACTTCCTTATGATCAATTTATTAACGAATTATGTATTTACTAATTTGTTAATTATTAATTTTTATTATAAGTTATAACTCTAAAAGAAAAAATATATATAAAATGATGTTTGAGTCTTCCTTCAAGGCTTGTTAAAAAAAAAAAAAAAATGCTAATAGAAATACAATTTTTATTTACACATAGTGGCTGTAAATACGCATATACTGAAGTATATTATCTTTTACAATAGTGTATAAAAGATTTTTTTATCATTTGGATAATAAATAATCTGAAGTTATCTATTATCTTTTTATTTCTTATTAGGGTTTTTCAATAGAAGTTGAAAAAATTGAATTTATGATTTATTTTAGCAGGGCGTTTTTAGAAGTGCGCAATCGTCTATGTAGATTATGTAACTTTTTGGATTTCTAATGATATGAGGGTTCACTATTTTCTAGTGGGCGGCCCTTTTTATGGAAATACTGTCTGATTTGAAATTGTTCATTCGAGTTTTTGTACCTTTTTGGATTTCTTAGGTATAAGAGTCCACTATTAAGTTTTCAAGAACGCTTTTTATGAAAATAATGTCAGATTAAAGATTGCGTGGGAATAGTGGGCAATATTAATACATACAATTTATCTATTAATCTTTATATAAATAAATATTTATTCCAAAAATGTCCAATCCCAACAGGACCTGTAGATCTGTCAGTTAGTTCGACTATACTGTTAACTTAAAATTTATTTTCTCATTCTAAATCTATATTATTTTTATTGAATAAATTAGCTGCGTAATTATTGTTATTCGTAGTCATTTTGCTTAGTAATCCGAAAATGGGGACTTATTGTAGTCATTCATAAAAAAAAAAAAAAAAAATATTTTCGAAGAAGGAATTAATGTATTGGGGAAACGACTGACGAAAATATATCTGATAATTCCGAGATAATGAATAATGGAAATCATTAATAAGAAAAATAACATAGTGAAATAGCATTCAGAGATATAATAAATAAAGGTTTTTATCTGTTACTATTCTTTCGTCTTCTTTTATCTTTTCCACAGCTGTATAATATATATTGGGTGATATGTATAATGTATAAGTTAGAATAAGGTTACATGATGTAGCCTAAATTTTGAATATAAGTCGGCTCCTGTTGTATAACTGAACATGGTTAAGGTTATAGAAGTACTTAAATGGCAGGAAAATTAATTAAGTTAAGTAGTTAGTAGGGAAAGTTAAAAAAGCCTAACGCAATCGGCACTCCATGAACAAGTGTGACCGAAGTGATAGTGAACCACACGTACTCCAGGCGAAACTCATGTGAACTAGTACATAGGCTAATAAAGATAATGAATATTCTAGATTTCAGGATACATAAGAATATGTGAGAGAAAGTTAGAAAGTTTTCTGATACCTAAAAAAGTTATAGTTTTGAAGCCATTAGTGCCAACTTTTAAACCCAGTTTTTAAATAAAATTCCTTGCTAAACACACTTACCTGAAGAAGACCTGCAAAGTTGGGTCAAAACGGCTTGAAATAAAATATTTTTGCCATTATTTTAGTCTATTCATGACCATCACACCAGACCATCTCCTTCCTCTAAAATAAAATGATAAACTATTAGGCATTTGAAATGTTTCATAAAAAAATGTTATAATCATGTGTTCTCCAAAGATGTTGATTCTGCAATCAAGAACTCTTTTAGTTTTATCTATACAGAACTTAGATTTTATGGGGTATAGGGTTTTTAATTTGACTTTAAAAATCCCACATAGCTATAAAAACGTCAAATATCACTTCTTGTAGACCATAAGCATGCAAAGATCAATTTTAAGGTTCTGGTATTTTTTTCCAAACAGAAAAAGTATGCTCCATATGTGCCACGGGAGAAGATGCTGTGACACATTTGCTAACTGACTGTAATGCTTGAGGATCTGTACGAGGAACAACCAAGGAGAGAACTTCTTCTGAGAAGCTAATCTCTGTACTAAGCACAGAAAATAGAGAGAAGTTGAAAAAAAAATCACTAATTTTTTGTCCAGGAATATCTTCAAGCAAGGAGTAATTAAGAGATAAAATAATTTGTGATTTATTTAATATATCTCTAATTGTAGTGGTTATTGATAGATAGAAAAAAAAAAAATTATTTTGGGACTGAGTCCCTTTAGAATAACAAAAGAATAGAAAACTACTGGGCTAAAAGTTTGAAACAATAAATAAAATAAAATAAAAAGTAAAGAAAACCTCAGGTGAACAAGCTATATACAATACAGATAAAACTATGTTCAAAACTTTTTTAAAACTATGAACAAAACTATATATAATGGTTGAACAACATAAATATACAACTTCAGAAATGAAGAACAAGAGATAGAATAAGTTCATTTCATAAAAAAAGTTTACTTGTGTATACACACACACACACGCACGCACACACGGAGTTTTGGAATGAGGCAGATCTATGAGAAGAGATGTATAGGTCAGAAGGTCGAGATCTTGTGGTGAGAGAATGGATTGAGGACTTAAATTGGAGAAGGTTGTAGGCATAAGGACGATGATCGTTATTATATATATTATAGAAAAATGAACAATTATTTATGATTAAAATTAATTAAGATAATTATTTATAGTTATATTTTTCTTTTACTAAAGTATAAGTATATAAAACAATACATGATCTATATGGCAAAACCCATTGCTGGAAGTAGGAGAGCTTAAGAGCAATAAAATACTATCAATCTATTATAAACACAGCTATATAGTTTGGATTTCAGCAGATTTTATTAATAAATTTCTTCAGGTGAATTGGGAGATTTCATCATACCTAAAATACAACAGAAGTTTAGTATCAACATTTCATTCAAGAGTCATTATCTTACAAGGTATATCCGATTGTAACAAGAAAATTATGGCTTGATAGTTTGTCCCTCGCAGATTTGTTTAAAATAGATTACATATAGGTTAAAGCTAATGACATTTCTTCATTTTTCTTGCCAATCGTCATTTATCCTCATTTTATGTTTCCTAAAACATGTCACAAGTGAGTTTTACAAAGGTCAACCGAAGTTTACAGAAATCAAACAGACAAATAAAATCATTTTGAACAGAACTTTTGCCTTCTCTTTTTTTTACCTGTATCACTACAACCCATGAAGGGTCTTGGGTGCAGTACTATTTAGGGAAAGTACAGTTTCAAAGCCTACGGTTGTGCAGGGAGGGGATAGGGCCAGGATCACGCTTAACAACCAGGTTTTCCCCCTTAATCAATTATTTAATAAAGGGTACCCACTTTACAGAGGCTGGGCGTGTCCTAGTCTTACTACCCCAGGGTCGCCCCACGGCCAATGAAACAGTATAAAAGTATTTTCTGCCATGAGCCGGGATTCGAACCTGGGACCTTGAACACCGGAAGCTTAGTGCCCTACCACTGAGCTATCCTACTCCCTTTTACCTTCTCTTTGAAAGAAATAAACCCTATACCAGCCATATTTTCACCTGCTAGATAATGCTTCAAAATTAATTTCTTAGAAATATGTGTGATTTTACAGGTGATATTTCTCTAAATCTTCACTTTCATTAAGGTAAATTTATATCAACATTTATATACAAATTTGTGTACTTTTGATGCATAAAATGAAAATCACACTACAGAATCTTCATGGATTCTTTATTGCAGGTAGACAAATCTGCTTAGATACAATAAACAATGTTAAGCTCCAAGAGAGATAGATAAAGGTCTAGGGAGAAATTTAAGAACTATCTTATAAATATATAAATTTTTTTATAACTTAGTAAATATCTTTCTACTTCAGAGGAAGTTGTAGCTATCTGCCATGCATACATAATAAGAAAAAGAGTATATAGTTTATTTTATTTGTCTAAGGAAATTCCTGTACAAATAAATATTATGGTATAATTAACAATGTTAGATCTTGAGTCTAGTACTGCATTCAAACATAATATTAACAATATCCACAGCATTAAGTATGACTGTGTATATGTATATATATATATATATATATCGTTTACTTATCTGTTATATATATATATATATATATATATATATATATATATATATATATATATATATATACATAAACAATCTTTTTTTTTTTAAATTATCCAGAGGTATAAAACAAATGAAAATATAAATTAGCATTAATATATCTTGTGGGTAAATGGTTGACTGTCGTGAATAATGAAGAGAAGAATAGTTGGGGTGATCAGTCAAATAACAAGGCAAAAATAAATGATAATATTTATTTTGACATTTGCTGATGTTTTGACCTGAAGTTCAGGTTGAAACGTTGGCAAATGTAAAAATAAATATTGTCATTAATTTTTGCCTTATTGCCTTTTTGACCACCCCAACTATTCTTCTTTTCATTAATATATGATATATGATTAACTATACCACTTAAAAGTTCAATGAGCAGCCCTGTATGAAATAATACAGTTGGTTTATTTTTTTTGATAGTGTCTATTTTCAGTATCTCCTCCACACTAGCATCTTCTCTGGATTTAGTGATAAATTCCTTCAAGTATTTATTTCTTGGTTCATTGAACTTGATACATTGGATCAGAAAATGAGTTACCGGGTCAGTTACAAGGCAGTTGCATGCACCACATACCTCACTAGATTTAATAGTCAAAGTAGCATCTTCTAAGTATATTTTCATAAAATCTTTACTTGCTACTCTGAGACGACTAACGGCTCTTAATTTGTTTAAATTCAGAGCCCTGAACTGAAGATAATCCTCTGGTCTGGTAACATTAAAGGAGCAGAGTTTTCTATATCTTGGGTTTGATTTAGAGTTTAACACTCAGTCGATGTCCTTGGATGCGTGATGGTTTCTTATTTTTTCCATGATTTCATCTTTGAACCTCATCAGACCTTGGGAGAAAACATACGAAAACAGCCCCTGACATCCCAGTTTCGCCACAATCATCTTTACTTGGATAACCTAATTATAAGTTGGATCAGGTTTTCCAATGGATGAGTCTAGAGCTCTAAGCCTATTAAAGCGTTGTCTAGGTAGTCTTTCGTCACTCATTAAGCTTAGCTTTATCCAATAGTTCATCACTTTTTTCAACACTTCAACACTTAATGGAGATCTCCCACTTTCAAGGCGAGCCACATAGATAAGAAAAAGAGTACTGCTGAACAAATTTCTCTTTAAATTGAGGAGTGGGCAAAGGACAATGCTATAAATGGGATTACAATAGCGTAGGATTATCATGACAAAAACATACGAATAATAAGCAAAAAACGGGATTGTCATATTATAACCACCCTTTATGTAGATCTGGATTTATGACTTCAGCAAACTCCCTATTTCTTTTCAGTTAATATCTTTAATTGCATCACTGCTTCCAACTTCCACTTGCTCAAAAGGGAAGAACAAATCCCCAGGGAGTCCTTTCCAGTTGAGGTCTGGGCCTTACCAGACGCTATCGTCACTTCCATTTACATTCAGACATACTCAGGATTCCATTTAGGGTGTGGTCATGGGATCTTGTCTTTTGTAACCCACCAAAGTGGAGTGCCACATATACAGTAATACCTAAAGAAGTGACTAATATTTTTTTCATCAAAGAAAAAATCAAAAGAGAAAATAATGGGATCTTTCAAATTTAAATAAAGTAGATTTGTTATCGCTAAACCCAATTTGTGAGTGTTTGCTACCTAAATATTTATTAATTAGTAATTATTGAATAAGAGGCATGATGTCTAGGAGTTTAAAAAAAATCAATGAATCAACGTAACAATAAGAAAAGGTTGAATGTTTCTCTGAGGAAAAATGATGCTGATTATAGTGGGATAGTGACCATTAAAGCATTTCAGTATTCACTATGTTACTTAATACACATCTACTGACCATCTCCAATAAGAGAAAGTCTAAATTAGAATTAAATATCTTTGTTCTAAAAATTATCAACAAATCTATATTTAAGTTCAAAATTTTAATTCAGAAAGATACAAGATAAATAAACACTATGAATTGGAATTATTTTTAAATATTACCAGATATCTTACCAAGTAATAGGCAATAAAGCAATGAAATGGCAATTTGTATGTTATATAAAATTTGCGGTCAAATATGAATACATTATATATACCTGAATATATACCCGAATGAATTGAGACATTTAAACAACAATTATTAACAAAATTATGAAATTTTTCAAACAACATGAACCTTTCCCAATAAACATCCTGTAAGGTATCGATAAGATCAGGCTTCCTTGATTAAATCGAGATTGATCTGTATTGGTCATATTTATTATTTTATATAATTAATTGTAATAATAATATAATATTTATTTATTATCGTATATAATATTATTTTTATAATATTTATTTATTAATATATTTTTGATGGGTGCAAATTTGTACAATTGAAACTTTTTAGTGTATGAGAAATTTTATGCTACAAAATTACAAAGCTTAAATACAATAGAAAAAAAAAGATGAAAATAATGTAATAAGCGCGCTTTGAATGAAATGAACATTTTAAAAATTAATTTCTGAAAACCCGCGTATACCCAACTTCATGTCAGTTCTAAAAAATTCGGTTCGCGGTAGTTCCATTGAACATTTATTCTTCTCTGTTAAACTGTTATATTGTTGTGATTTTTAGGATTTGTAATGTGAATTTTGATGACGAGTATGAGATAAAGAATAAATTTAATCAATTTGTTAGTGCAATAATGGAAAACATCGGAATCATCAACATAATTTCTTCCAGGAGGTGGGGAGACGCTTCCATTATAACAGGACTTTGCAGGTAAGAATTTCAATATTATCTCCTCGATAATAATGAAAATCACATTCGTTCAGTTATTCCGTTACGTTTAGCTTTGCATGTTTCTAAATACAGCCCTGAGATTACCAGAGGTTTTGGTCAACTATGCTTTCGGACACACACTGCCATTCTCGGTATTTCATTTATATTAACAGTGTGTGATCATAAGATATTTGCCCACTCATTAATAATTTAAATTAGTTCAATAAATAAATTAAGAATTAATGCCAAATACTAATTCAATTGTTTAATTTTAAACGATGACCTATTAAAGCTTAAACCCAAATACCTACGGGTAAAGAGAATTAATTCCAGTCTCGAGATTGGGTGAGAAATAAGAAAAAAAAAAACGACATTCAGCCAATAGACCCAGGGTCTGGTGTTCCATTGATCCCAAGAAGCTGATGGAACCACTGAATCCATGGGGGTTTAATTAAGAAAGGAATGTGTTTAGTTTCATCTATACTGTTTAGAAACGGTTCGATGGATTTCCGATACCATCGATGAGCTCAACGTTGAGTTTAAGAACTTTTCCTATGCTGTCTCTTTCTCCATTCCTTGGGAATTTTTTTACCTTTTTTGTTGGATGGAATGCGAGTTCGATGCACTGTCTGTTTTTGTTCATGTTAAAAACTAAGAACATGGCTGAATAGAGAATTTCCTGCAGCGTTACTCTTTATAAATAGATCATGAATATTGATCGAGTGCAGGTTCGAATACCCTTTTCGGTAATTATTTACGAACGGTCCTCCTCTCGCCATCTTGCCTGAAGTGATGTTATGGGTTGTGTTCTGATAACGTTTACGAAATCTAGCACCAGAAAGCGCCACTATTGCGGAGGGGTTGTCTTGTCCCCTCCACCTTACCTCTGTTTTCAGTAAATATAGAAATTAGATCGTTTAGGTTATATATTACCCGCCTTTTTTTAAATTAACCATTCCTTACCCACCATTAAATAAGCATCGATTGAACACCCATTTCCATCTTATCCACATAATATTTTTATGCTTATACTTTTTATATATCCACATAATATATTTATGCTTATACTTTTTAGATATATTCTGTCACATTTTCAGTCTAATGTGCAGCATACTGTCTTAAACAATTTGTTAAACATTAAACAACTTCATTAACTTAAATTTTTAAATATTTGATGGTTGATCATTGTATATTTTAGATATTTAGATTGTATATATTCAATTTTTAAATACTTTATGCTTGACCATGCTATATTTTAGATTGTATGTACTAAAAAATTTACAATTTTCTATAAGTGTTTTAATGCTGGATAAGGGTTATGTTTTTCATTTATATGTTACTTAAATCTTCTAGCAATAAAACACATTTTCAGTCTACTGAGGTACATACTGGCATTACCAGATTCTAAGGGAAATGTTTCAGGATCATGTAGGAGAGCTCTAGCGATTCATTTAATTTAAAATAATCAAAGAAGAAAACACTACTGACATTCCTTTAAATCTGAACTTGTCAGCAACATAACGAGTTCTTAGCGATTGGTCCCTTGTATATTCCCCTGGAACCGTACATTTTCTACATAATTAACTATGCCAATCATCATATCTGTATGATAGACAAGTATCTTAGCAACCTGTATATATATATAAAACGCAATGCTCCAAGAGGTATTTAGTTAAGCAGTAATCTTTTTCAAACATTAGCTAAATTATGTCAACTTGAGCCTGTAACATTTATAACAGATGCTTTTGAATATATTTTTACCTATGCATCTCAATTATTCACATTTGGTTATTATAATTTCTAAATTGTCTTAATCTCCAATCCAATTTAAATTATCTGACCAGTTATCCCTAGCCATTTCCATTGCTGTCTACTTACATTATCTGTATCTACTTTTAGATAGATATATAGAAAAAAAAACTTTATTCTGGGACTAAGTCCCTTCAGAATAACAATAATGTACAAAATAATAGGATATTACTGGTCTAAACGTTTGAAACAATAAATAAAATTGATAAAATAAAATAAAAAGTAAAGAAAACCTTAGGTGCGCAAGCTATATACAATACAGATAAAACTATGTACAGAGCATTTAAAATTATAAACAAAACAATTAAAACTATGAACATATCACTTGAACTATAAACAAAACTATAAAGTTAGAATGTGTTCATTTCATAAAAAAATAAAATTTTACTTGAATATACATACAAAAATAAACAGTTAATTATAATTGAATAAATAAAAGAAATGTATGTATTGAAATTCCTATGTCGATAGTATGAAATGCATGAACTATCTCTTATCAAGTATTATGATTATATGATTGCTACACAATACATATATAGTATTAATAGTTAGCTGGTATCTGACTGTTTTTGGAACAGGAATTGGAATATGAGGTTTTTGAATGTGTATAGGGGAGGGGCATGTCGAATTTAGATCAGGAGGGAAATCCAAAAGTTGACAGAGCGGGCTATAAAGGAATTTTGGAATGAGGCAGATCTATGAGAAGGGATGTATAGGTCAGAGGGTAGAGATCTTGTGAGGGAATAGATTGAGGACTTAAATTGGAGAAGGTTGTAGGCGTAAGAAGGACCGGTAATGATTTCATAAAGAAAAGTGCCTAGGAGGAAATATTGTCTTCTTAAGGAGGGAAGAGCCAACCTAACTCAGTGTAGTGCATAACTTATTTATAAAGTGCATTTCAATTTTTTTCTTCCAAAGGAAGTGTCTTGTGTGTTAATTAGATATTTTTAATTGAATATTTTATTCACGAATAACTGTCCGTATAAAATAAATATATTTGTTTGCACAAAAGAATAAGATATTCTAGGTTACTTTTCCTTGGTCAATTTGATCATTACTGGTGGTAATTTATCCTTATTTGGACAATAAGTCATTCTCGATAGTTAAATTATTTACAGTCTTGAAATACATATAGGGAAACCTTAGGAAGAAATTAATAAACTCATTAAACAATGTCTGGAAAGTTTGAGGCTGGAAGCCAAAACATGAGATGAAGTAAAACCTAAATCTTTCATAGGTCTATACTTCATTTATATAACTAAGGGACATTTTACATTTTATGAAGAAGAAGGTAATGAGTTACGTCTGGCGGAATACACATGATGAAGATAACTTACACTTTCTTGCCTAATAAATCATTCTGACAGGATTCAGAAAAATTAATGAGACAATACAATATAAAAGTAGATACAGATAATGTAAGTAGACAGCAATGGAAATGGCTAGGGATAACTGGTCATCTGGTATTGCCAGTATGTACCTGAGTAGACTGAAAATGTGTTTTATTGCTAGAAGATTTAAGTAACATATAATTGATAAGTACAACCCTTATCCAGCATCAAAACCCTTATAGAAAATTGTTTAATTCTTCCTGAATTGTATTAATATTGGACATACTTAGATAATGTACAATTAGAGATAAAGTGTCACAATTAAAACGAAACTTAAGTTAATAAACTTCTTTCATTTATGATAAGGAAAGCGAAAAGCATTAATAATGCTGAATCTCGAAGCTAAAAAAACAAAAACGGGCAATATATAAACACTACAATTATAAATAATATTAGTAATATATAATGGTAAAAAAAATTGATGTAGGTAATATGTGTAAATAATAACATCTGAAATATAAAGTTTGGTTAATCGATATATTGAAGATACAAAGAAATCGACAAGTTAAAAAAAATGGTGGGCACTATATATTGTAAAGGTTACAATTGGTAATTATTTGTAATGAACGTAAGGTGGAGGGGACAAGACAACCCCTCCGCAATAGTGGCGCTTTCTGGTGCTAGATTTGGTAAACGTTATCAGAACACGGGACATAACATCACTTCAGCCAAGATGGCGAGAGGAGGACCGTTCGTAAATAATTACCCCGTTTTCAGTATTTGTTCTTTTCTTTTACAATTCATTTCACGTAATGTTTGAAATTTAGACCGAAAGTCAGAAAACTGCCATATTCATATTCTTTTATTAACTTCAGTGTTGGTTTAATTCATTATGATCATCTATTTCTTATATGAAAAAAAATATTTTTAAAGTTTTAAAAATACCAATGAATTCTTTGTTCCTTCGTAGTTTTTTTCTTTGTTAATTTCAGATTTATTTTCATTTTTTTTCTTAGAAATGCAACGTATGGTGAATGATCAGCACATTAAAATTCGTTCTTATCGTGTTTTTTTTTCTACACAAGTTAATAGAAAAAAAATTGAAATACAGCATATTATCAATTTATTAATATCATAAAACATAAGTGGTTATTTCAGAATGAATTTTTTTATTATTATGTTCTAGTAAATTGTTACTCGTACACTTTATTATAAATAAGTTATTAAAAATGATCATTTTCCATCGATCATTTGAAATACTCAGAATAATTACTATAAATCCTAATATAATTCTTGTATTATCTTATTTTAAATACCTAATAGATTTCATAAAGGAACTGATCTTCTATTTTCATTATGGATATGACACCACATTCGGATCGAAAAACGAACAGCAATGACAGAAGAGACGAATGATATATCGAAACAAAAACTACTTTTATTCTTTTCTGAAAAATAAAAGGGTTTTATAGCGCAAGTTGCGCCATCAAAATTAATGAGGGGGGGGGGCACATTTAGATGGGGTTATGAATTTTCAAAATGAAAAGTTTCAAATCCGAACACCAGTGGATTGATGGATCAGACCACAGGATGTGTAATGGTTTATAATTTACGAATATTGAAATTTTACTTTCGTTTGCACCACTAGCGGATCCAGGATTTAATTTTAGGGGGGCTTCAGCCTGAAACCTTTATTTTCATAAAAATAACGATAATTACTTTGGAAAAACAGAAAGAAACTAACTACCTATATGAAATGGTGTTTAAGTTATTCCTTAAGTACTTTTAAATGTAATTACACGAACAATAATACTTTAAGAGGTATTTTTTAATTTTTTTTCCCATAAAACATGGTTATATTTTTCCATTTTTGGGGGGGGCTTCAGCCCGAAAGCCCCCCTCCCTCCCCCCCCGTAGATCCGCCCGTGGTTTGCACTGTTTTTAAGAAGAAGAGGGGAATTAGATATCTTAGGAGGAGTGGGGTAAGGTTTGTGCGCCATCGGCCTAGGGAGGGATAGGCACCCCTGAGGAAACGTAACTTAATAAAATTGAAATAGTTTTTAACAGGAATGAGCTTAAGAGTTTCATAATTCAGTAGTAACAATACAGTTAAAGTTTAACAAAACATTGACTCTCAAAGCAAAGTTCGGTACTTGTATAATAGGGGGTAGCGTCCCACTGCTATCTGCCAATGTTTATAACCTTAACACTGATAACTCTGATAAGCCACTGATAATATCTTCGTATTCATATTTATTGTATTACATTAATATTATTATATCTTCGTATTCATATTTATTGTATTGTATTGATATTACTGAAATTGTGAACAAAAACAAATGTAATAATAAAAAAATACTTTCATTTTACAAGATATATATGTATATATATATATATATATATATATATATATATATATATATATATATTAAATAGACCAAAACATTATACATATATAATTAAAAAACATTACGAAAACATTGCAAGATATATATATAAAAATAAATGAAATTATAAAAATAGACAAAAATAAATGAAATAGTAGAAAACCAGTTAAACAGCATATGTACATATATAAGAAACACTATAAACACTAAAATAAACTTGAAATTATTTTTTTTATCCTCTTCTACTGAAGACGGCAATTCCCACAATGTGACAACATCCATAATTAAATAAAATTAACTCACAGCTTAGACAAGGAACAAAAAATAAACAAGGGAATAACTTAGGTTAGATGAGATAAGGGAGCTTATGTGAAATAAGATTAGATAACAAGGGAGGTTTAGACGCTATCCGTTATTGAACAAGTACCTAAAGTCAATTGTTGGAATGTTGATATTCAATGCCGCCCTTAGACATTCCGCGCCCCTCCCTAAAAAATTAAATTTATTTCTTTAGCTGTTTTATGTTATGTAATATGTAAATTTTATTACATTCAACAAGTTTTCTGATAAGGTTGTTTTAATGGTAGGCTAAAATTGATTATTTTAATACGTTTTGTAACTTTCTTTTATTTCTTACAAGTAGCGAGCGCGCCTAAAGATCGGCCGGTGCCCTTTCAGGTCAGGATTGTGTTATTAATGGTATAATTTTTTTTGTAACAGAATACAATATTTGTAGGTACGGTGACCCGTCGAAAGAACGTTACCGTGACTGAGACAAAAAACAAGACAGTTCCGTTCCTCCGAGGTACGGTCACCATGCTCCGCTATCGCCTGGGAACAGACCAGCTCTCGGATGACTAGGCCGGTCCACGCGATCATCGGCTAACGGCAGTCCATCAGGAACCGATCGCTACCGTATCGTGTGAGGGGGTTCGCCGTGGTGTAAGAATGGGAGCTGACTGAAGAACTGTCCATGGGCTACACACAGTGTTCTCTTAGGAATCCTGGAGCCATTGAAGAAATACATCGGTATTTAACCTATTCTGTTACAAAAGAGCCTAAACAGTTTTTTTTTTTTTTTATGAAGGGTGTTCCAAAATTAACGTAAGATTTAAATTATATTTAAAGACCAGTTGTTTCTTCTTTTGTTTCCTCTTCCTTTATCAATTTAACAGCTGATCGTTTAGGTGTAGTAAAAATCTATACGTTGCATGCATCACACAACTTTCACTTACCACTCTCTTCTTAGCAGAAATGAGTATTTTCAGACAAAGGAGAAATGAAAGTATAAATTATAGACGCTATATTTATTTATATTTCATTGTGATTATTTTTATTTGTATAAGTACCCTTATATATACAAATTTTAATATTTATATCGATGTAATCTATACTATTAAATTTTAAATAATACCAACAATTTAGGCAAATCGCATATTTATATTTATATAATATTGTCGGAGTTCGTATTATATTAAGCTCATGTTACGTATAGAAGCGAGTTCTAATCTTTCGGTTGAGCTCGATTGCAATCCTATTCCTTTGGTTCCTTAATTACAACTATTCTCCGTCGCGATCTCTTATGTTGAGTTAATTATCAAATTCTTCCATATTTTATATTTAACTTACTTTTATATTACAGATCAATATGAAATGGTCAATTGTTTCAAATAAAAAATTAAAGATACTTTAGAGGAAGCTAATATTGAAAATTAGCCATTTAAGCCCTGTTAGAGAACATCAATCAGAATGAAACCTACGTTTTATTCAAAACTGCTTAATTTTACACTGATATAATGAATTTAATCAAGATCGTTTGAGCTATTTTCGAGAAAATCGTAAAAATGTGTTTAGTTCAAGATATAAAGTGCCACTTACGGTCAGTCGATTTTGAGGAAAAAGTTGCCGTAACATCCCTAGTATATAAAAACGTTAAATATGCAATTTCACTTTCGTACGACTTTTCGTTTTTGAGCTAGACTATTAACACATTCAGACCGTTTCGCGGAACTTGGTTATTTGGACTCAGGGAACCTCAAAAATTGTATTTTTTGTATTATATTTATTCATTTATTTAATGAATAATTATTCATTTATTTTATTCATTTATTAAATTGTATTTATTCAAAAATTGTAAATTTGATTCTCCCTGCAACACTTAAGGAGACAGCCCTGATGAAGGCCTGAACTTCAGGTCGAAACGTCGGCATATGTAAAAATAAATATTATTTATTTTTGCCTTCCTTTTTGACTGACCATCCCAACTAATCTTCTCTTCATTATCCACGACAGTCAACCATTTACCAATTACTCAAAAATTGTATTTCCGTTGAAAATTGAGTTTCGAAAATTTTCATGATCGCAATACTTTCCTCAACTATCTATCTCATATGAAGTGAAAGTAAAAATCGTTATACAAGCGAACGACGTTTTTAATTGTTGAACTATATTTTTAAAATAATGAAGGTCTTGCGACCACAGTTCGAAAATTTCATATAAAATACGGACGGAATTTTGATTTATCTTCATCAACCATGAAGAGAGTGATTGAGAAATCCCAGCAGATTGGATCAAATGGTAATGTTAAACGAACTGGTTATCCAATACAATCCCTTAAAGTGGCAATGTCGAAGCAAGACAAGTGGCCGCAAGACTTTCATTATTTTAAAAATATTCAACAATTAAAACACGTTTTTCGCTCGTATAACACTCCATTTTTACTAACCTTAAACTATCAATTGTTAAATTGACAAAAAAAAAATAAAAATAAAACAAAAGAGGAAAGAACTGTTTAATTGTGAAATAAATATTTTCAGATAAAGGGGAAGTAAAAGTTAAAATTATAGACGCTATATTTATTTATATTTCGTTGTGGATACTTTCATTTGTTTAAGTACCCTTATATATAAAAACTTTTATTTTTATATCGCTGTAATCTATACAATCAAATATTAAATAATACCAGGGATGACATTTATGTAAACTACATATGTATATGTACATAATATTGTCGGAGTCCATATAATATAGCTGATGTTATGTATGGAGGACTGATCGGCAAACTTTGTCTATTTATTTATTAATTTATTTTCTTTAAATTATTTATTCAGAATTATTACTTTCTGTCACAATTAAGGACATTTATAACAGTGTTCTGAGAGCACATACTCTATTTGCTATAAATAATACAAAACATAATAATGATAGAAGGAAATCTATAAAAACAAAAGAACTAAACTAATCAAAATAACAAATAACGAGCGTACTTTTATACAATATTTACTGAATCCATTCAATTGAGAGAACTCCGAGTCAAGCCCTTTTCCCACTCGTGGAAGGAAAGGCAGGACTTTAGGAGATCCCAGCGCCTCTTACTCAGTCGCATTGCTGGTATTAAATCAATTTAATTAAGTAGCAAAAATCATCAATAGCTATTACCTATCCACTTGAATCGGAAGATAATGTGATCACAAAATAGAAAAAAAAAAAAAAGGTGGCCTACAAAAATATTGGGCTGTGTGCCACTTTTTTTTTTGGAAGTGGAAAGCGAATGGGTATTGATGATTTTTTGGTACTTAATTAAATAGACAATGTTTGCCTCCCTCCAGATTGAAAACGCCCCAATTACGAGGATTTTCGCAAATAAAATATTTGTAGGTTACGATGTGATGAAGATATTTAGGAAGTTTCGGGTGAATGTTAATAATTTGATAAAAATCATTCTGTACCACGGACTATTAGTAATTATCTCTTTTTTGTAACTTTGAAATCATATGTTTTGTGAACAATAAATCAGTTAAGACCCTACACGGTAATTCATTAATGAACGTCACAAGAAGTTCCAAGATTGCCCGCTATCGCTGTGATCATGAAGACCCTTACACGTTCAATCATTACTGATCATTGAAGATTTAGGTTAGATCGTTGCTGATACCAGTTTAGCTCCGTTTTGTAAACAACGAAACAGCATAGATATGCTTATTTGGACATTGTCATTTATAATATTGGGCATCAAGAGAAAAACGGAGATATAATAATTACTTCCTAGTGCCTGAAAATCGTTTAGACCAAAGTTAGTCCAAAATATAAGTCAACTACATACGAAAATCTATGAAAATTATTGCGAAAATAATAAATTTGTTAAGAAAAATGGAAAAATTAATAGTAAATAAACACAACAGTTAATGATTTTTTTTCTATAAGTAAATTGTGAAGTTTCCACTTTTTTTTCTCTCCAAATTATTGCGTACTTGACTATTTAAAGAAAAAATAGTTTAAAATGGTTAATAACAATATAGACTTGGGATATAAACAACTATTTACTTTTATGAAATTATTTACTTAATAACGAGACCTAGGTAAACTAACCTATCTAGTAGTAAGGTTAGTATCATAGAAAATCGTTTTGACAAACGTTAGTGAAATATAAGTCAACTACTTACAAAAATTAAGGAAAGGTAATGCGAAAATAATAAATTTGTTGAGGAAAATGGGAAAAGAACTGATAAATATACACAACGTTAAAGTTTTTTTTTCTTCTAAAGTAAATTGTGAAGTTTCCTCATTTTTTTTTTTAATTTGTTGCCCACTTGACTATTCAAAAGAAATAGTTGAAGATGGTTTAAAATTATAAACAAGGTATATGAAAAATTATTTAACTATTTACATATAATGAAAATCAGAAATTTATAATGGTGATGAGGCCTAGGTAACCTAACCTATCCAGCAGTATGGTTAGTCTCCCCACTACTTTTACCTCAGTCCCCCCTCCACTTCTCGTGAATGAACCTTTGATTTGCGGATGTTCGGAAATCCGCAGCGCACCACCATCAGTACTTCATTCACTACCTTACACGACAATTCGGAACGTCATTAGTTCAATTCCGATTGACCGTGTAGGGTCCCCTTTAGAGTTATGCCTTTGATAAGAAAGCCACTCCTGATCTTAATTCTAATTTATTTATAATCTCACAGTTCCTTACAGATATAATTGTAAAAGCAGGTTAATAAAACTAGCCAAACATTTTCTTAGAGGTTAAATGTTATATTGAAAATATACAGACTTTCTAGTTATTATTTTTTATGTGTCCCTTTAAAATGGCTGCCATCTTTATGGAACTATTCACTTCAGACGTACCCCACTGATGTACTATCTATTTTGCTATTATCATCCGATTTCACAAACATCAGACCACATACTCTCAGATCTCACAGAACTGCGACATTTGACTTTTTTTGCATACTTTTTTTTTTACTCTAGCGCCACATCCTTTTGTCCTAAACTACCAATAGTTTCTTTCTTAACCACAATCGAAAACCTCATTTTCCAGTACCTTGTCTGTATCCAATCCGGCCATGTTTTTATTGTTTTCTTTTCAGTCCTGTTTTATTTTTGCTAGTCACCATTTGTCATTGTTCAACTGTCTCAACTAGAGTAAGTGGGATAGTTGGTCAATAAAAGTTGGCAAGTCGCTTATCCTGAGCATCTTGACTAAAATACGAAAAGTCATATATAAGTGAAACTATGTATTTAATATATGTATATGCTTTGGGTATTCCTGCAACTTTAATTAATCGATTTTACACATTTTTACAATTTTCGAACGAAAACGGCTCTAATCATTTTTATTAAACTTATAACTGAGTCGTTTATTTCTAAAATTGAACTCTAATAGAGTTTTACCGAAATTGATATAAGTATCGATTCCCATGTAAAACATCCAATCTATCCGACAGTGCAATAATTTTTTTCTATAATCTTTAAAAAAAATATGAGTAAAAATAAGTTTATCGGAAACCAAAATTTGTTTTTAAGGAATACAATCATGAGTGTATGTGGCTAAAGAGCTCTCGCTCAATCTCCACTGGCTTTAGCAACGGTGACGCGGTTGAGAAAGTAGCGCAGGGATCTCTTGAAGTCCCGTTTTTCCTTCTATATCTATAGTTAGAGGGAGAAGCCAGGCTTGGGGTTCCCTGCCTGATTGTATATAGGTATGATTGTGTTTTTAATTTATTTATCTTTATTTTGTTTTATTTTTTTACTGTACATAGTTTTTGATTATTATTTTACTTTTGTTAATTTTATATTTTCTGTATATAAGGTATGAATCTGTTATATCATACATCACTATAATTATTGTCCACGTGACAGATTGTTATATTTCTAAATAAAATTAAAAAAAGGAATATAATAAAACGAATTTCTTAAGTAGAAGATAGAAATATCACTAAAATGGCATTAATCAAGAATGTTGAAATTGGACGTAGTCAGTCATTCCGTCAACTGAAAGGCTCGGGGACTGAAGTTGTTTGGTTTATAAAATCAGATGGAGTAACTAGATTTTTAATGCCTACCGTCGATATAATAAATAGACATTTTGTAATTTTAATGCTCTTAATGATTAATTATCTGTATGCTTTAAGCTTTAGCTCCGTTTAAAATGCACTTCAAAAAAAATTATAATAGCCCAATAATGACAGAAAATAATTTCGATCCAAAGTAGAGGGGTAAGTGAAAGTTGTGTGTTGCGCGCACCAGATTTTTTAAAGGAAACTTCGTAAACTTTTAAATAACCGTATACAATATTGTCAAAAAATTGTATACGTTTTGAGTTATTCGAAAATCTAATTTTACCACCCCTCGTAACTTCCAGCTTCTTTACGTTGAAGTATGCATTATAGAAAAATTTTATTTTCGTTATGGAAAGACCGGTTGGCATAAATACGGTCTGCAATCACTCAGCAACATTGGGAGGAGTGTAAATTAGCGGCATTGAATTCTGATCGATTTCTCTTATATAGGGAATCGAGTCACGATCTTAACATTTTGAAATTCGTAGATGGCTGCTGTTGGGATTTGACAGGGCGCGAGTTGAGTTGGTTGTTCAAGCTCAGGTGTGTACTCCTTTATTCGAATTACATCCCATGGCTTGACAGGGAATACACGGATTGTCCACTCTGTAATCTGCCAATAAGGGAAGACCTGTTCCATTTTTGGTTTTATGTTCAATGCTTAGTCAAATTCGTATCGAATTTCTTGGAACTAGCCCGGTCCGAAATGATATTCTAATTTCCCTTCTAAATGCTCCTTCTATGAACGAATGCCGTAGAATTGTCGGTTTTGCTCGACATGCGTGGAAACACCGTTTTAATTTGCTACATCCAGCATAAACAATGATCGTTCTAATTAATTTATGGTCAGTTTTACTCATGTTATTATTATTATTGTTATTATATCCATTATTTTCCTTTATTATTATTTATTAGTCATTCGTGTATATGCAGTTGTTATAAGGTCTTTATTTCTACTGTACATGTAAAACATATAACATTTCCGGCAGACCAGTAATCATGCCGTATAAATGTTCTTTGTATTTTGGAAATTTATAATGTATACATATTTAATAAAGCATTTCTCATTCATTCATTCAAAAATTTTAAGTGAATCAAGAAGAAGACTTGAGCCAAGTTTCATTGTAATCGGTACATTTGTTTAGGCTCTACAATATATAGCAATACTAGTTTTCCCGCCGTCATCTTGAAAGGAAAAGGCGTATAGTAATGTCGATGTAGGAGGATCATCCTCGGGTGATCAACCTCTGACTTTAATTCGAAATATGAAAAAAAAAAATCGGTTCAGTAGTCTTGGAGAAAATGTTCGTACGCCATAAAAATGTTTATTCGATTTTCGAATTTTAATTATTCTGAGTGTATGTGGCTAAAGTGCTCTCGACCAATATCCGCTGGCTTTAGTACCAGTGACGCGGTTGGGAGAGTAGCGCAGGGTTCTCCTGAGTTCCCTCGCCTGATTGTATATAGGTATGCATGTGTTTTTTTATCTTAGTTTTAATTTTCTTATTTTTTAGGTTATTTTATTTTATTATCTATTGTATATACTTTTGATTATTATTTTGTTCTATGTATTTTTTTTTTTTTTGTACATATAGTGTGAATGTCATCTTACCTCACTATAACCAATGTCCAAGAGACAGATTGTTATAATACTCAATAAAGAAATAAAAAAAAATAAAAATTATTCTGAAACGTAGAACCTCGAAATTTGAGGGGGGTTAAGATTTTTAATTTTTTCGACAGTTACAATGGTATATTATTGAAAATAACAAACCAAAAGAAGTATTTTCTCAGCATATTATCATGTCTTTGTTTCTTAGAATTTCTCTGTAGACATAATAGATCCAAGGATAGGATGAGATGTGATCTAGCTATATATAAGGCTGTTGTGCTGCGGTGACTCTCATAAATCGAGATGGCATTGCCCTTTTTCTCTAGCTCGGTTTTGTCATAACGGTTCGAAGCAATTTAATCATTTCTTCCATTCCTTTCGTACAGGCTTCGGTGGAGGAATTTGTGTGACTATTTTATTCCAAACAAATCTTCGGTCCTTGTGTTCCATGATGGATTCGTTTTTTATTATCGAATGAATCAATGTCTCATTCGTTTTACTAGTAGTTTTTGAAAATTTATGCTGTTTGTTAACCAGCTGATTATGGAAGTGTAATAAATTATCTCTTGTAATGAAAACAGATAGATCATGCAGTAGCTATAATTTAACAATCAATTCTTTCCTTGATTTATATAGCTATGAAAAGGGTGAATATATATCAGGCAGTGGCCGACAATTATGCCATAACTGAACGAACGATCTCAGTAATTGATGGTTTGCGTTATTGTACACCTGTTGGATATCACTTCTTGGTCAAATGCCAATAAAGTTTCTGAACAATATTGTATATACAGGATCAGTGTATACTTAATTTGGAAATTGACTTTTTTTCTGCCGTAGTAAGGTAGTTCAACTCATCTATGGTCTGGTAAATTTTTCATACCATTTCTAAATGTATTAATGAAATTCAGCACGTTTCTCTATTCATCCATTAAATCACCGATTACCCAGCGGCCCCAACAGGTAGGGCAAGATCTTGAATTCAGGCGTAATTTCATCGATTGAATCTAATACCGATGTACAACGATTTATGCTGAGTTTAGAAACGATTTGCTGGATTCCAGAGGAAGGTTCACATCACTTGAAATAATAAAAAATATATAAGGAAATATTTACCTACTGAATTCGTTGATTTTAAAAACAGAAATAAATACACATATAATAATAATAATAATACTTTATTTATTCTGGAACGAGTCCCTTTAGAATAATACAGAAAGGCATAAATATGGGCTAAGGAGCCTTAGTGATACATAAAAATACAGTGTGATTGAACATGGTAAAAAAATGAAAAATTATAAGTTACTTTCTAATTTTAAATAGTTAATAATAAAAAATAGAAAAAAAAATAATGAAGAACGAACTAATAATTTATATACATATTTACATTAGTATCTATTTATAATTTCATGGGGACTGGATGGATAAGAAATGATTGAACAGGCGGGATTTAAAGATAGGAAGGGTATTGGATTGACGGATGTGAGAAGGGATGGAGTTCCAAAGGGATGAGGATCGGATAATGAACGATCTGTCGAAAGCAGAGGGTCGGTGGGCCCTTATGTATAAATCAGAAGACCTGGAACGAACAGAGGATTGCGGGAGCGAACAGAGGATTTGAATTGAAGGAGCTCGGAGATGTATGAAGGACGGTGTGATTGGAAGTATATATATAATATATTTTTCTGCCATAGCCAGCATTGGTTTGTGTAAGTTTTTAAACGCAGCGCTCAACTCATCTATGGTCTGGTAAATTTTTCATACCATTTCTAAATTTATTAATAAAATTCAGCACGTCTCTCTATTCATCCATTAAATCACCGATTACCCTGCGGCCCGATCAGGTAGGGCAAGATATTAAATTCAGGCGTAATTTCATCGATTACCGATGTACAACGATTTATGCTGAGTTTAGAAACGATTTGCTGAATTCCAGAGGAAGGTTCACAGCACATGAAAAGTAAAAATATATAGAAGGAAATATTTACCAAGTGAATTATTGATTCTCAAAACAGAAATAAATACACATATAATAATAATACTTTATTTATTCTGGGACGAGTCCCTTTAGAATAATACTGAAAGACTTAAATATGGGCTAAGGAGCCTTAAAGATACATAAATAAAAATACAGAGTGATTGAACATAGTAAAAAAATGAAAAATTATAAATTACTTTCTAATTTTAATCAGTTAATAATAAAAAAACAAAAATAGAAAAAAAATAATGAAGAACGAACTAATAATTTATATATATATTTACATTAGTATCTATTTACAATTTCATAGGAACTGGATGGATAAGAAATGATTGAACAGGCGGGATTTAAAGGTAGGACGGGTATCGGATTGACGAATGTGAAAGGGGATGGAGTTCCAAAAGGATGAGGATCGGATAATGAACGATCTGTCGAAAGCAGCGGGTCGATGTTCCCTTATATATAAATCAGAAGACCGGAAACGAGTATTGCGGTAACGAACATAGGATTTGAATTGAAGGAGCCAGCAGATGTATTAGAAGCGGTGAGATTGGATGACTTGAAAGAGGAAGGATGCCAGGAAATATTTACGACGGTAGGAAGGGTAAAGCCACTTCAACTTTGCATAAAAATGGGAAACAGAGGCGTCCCTTAGTATCCCGAAGATGAATTGTACAAAGCAATTTATCAAACGTTTTAATTTTCCCTCGAGATCTCTAGAGAGGCCCCCATATACCGAACAGCAATAGTCAAAGTGGAGGAATTTAAAGAAGTGACTAGGAGCCTACGGGTTTCAAATGGAAATAGGTGACTAGAATAATTTAGACGTCTTAGAGTGGAAATAATACAGTGGGAAATATTGGATACATATTATGCAAGATAAATATAATTAAGTGAAGCAAATTGAGAAATAACGCTCAGCTGTCGGTAATTCAATCGATGAACAAAGGACGCGCTGAATTCAATTTATAGTTCCATCGATGTCTTTTAAAACGGCCTGATTGATTTCTGATGCCCATACTGGGGTCAATGAATTCTCAGGATGAAACTTCATTATTACTTCGGTGTTGTGATTTCTCAATTTACTTTACATATATATATATTTAATTTAATTTCTATCAATATTTATTTCTGTTTTGAAATTCAAAAATTCAGTTAGTATGTGTTTGCTAATCTATTTCTTAATTAATTTTTCCTGTTTTTGTTACCATTCCGGAGTATCACTCTTTCTGTCGCTCTTAAACTCAACATAAATCGCTGTCTATATATTTAATCGATTGGTGGATTTCATCGATTGGATTAGCGTTTAGATTCAGAAATCTGCCTAGTATATCTACACTAATTTATAAGGTTTAAGAGTTGTTTTTAACGCAGTGATTGAACTATTTCTAACATTAGGAATTTGTCTATTGCATGAGATGTTTAAGGTTATGTATAAGGAAGCCTTAAAGCTTTATATCATTCCGCAGCGACCGACCGATACGAACGGAGCAGTAACCATAAACGTCAATCAATGAGGAAAACTGTTAGGCGATCACGATAGAACAGCTTCCATCCGTAACGTATCGTTAGCTATCATGACAAATAAAGCGCTGAGACAAATTTTAAGTGTATTGGAGTCGACTCAAGAGAAATGATCTCGTGTTTTTTCATGGACAACTATGTTCCTTAATTTGGATTAGGCTGCGTAAAAAACATGTATACGCCAAAACCAGCATTTTGGCCATTCAACCCTGAAACAGCCTGTATATATATATATATATATATATTATATATATATAATATATATTATATATATATATATATATATATAAATATTTATTAGATGGGAAAAAGGGAATATTTTCCCTCCTAAAATAACCATAGAAGAACAAAATTTAATTCTGTCATTTGGGACAAGTAATTTTCCTCTCTTTAGTTACGGACCAGTTAGTACACACCCAGTTACACAGTTAGTTACACACCCAGTCAAACAGTATATTCACACCTAACATTTATATGTACATATATTTTTTATATACGATATTTATTCCTTTAAAGTGTTTCCTTGACTGCGAGGTTGTCGATTCGTTCCTATGGGTCCTTTCTGATTCGCTACTCCTCGTTAGCGATTTCCTGTCTCGTTAAACTTGATCCCTCCCGTTTCTTTTTCAATAATATTTTACCAGGATGTCTTCAGATTTTAAATTCTTCCCTATTTAACCGGAACAATGCCCCTTAGTAAATGATATTATAGGACGGATGTTCTGTCCGTCTTATATCGTAGTACTATTTGAACACTTTGTTTTTTTGTAAATTTATTTTTTCTATTCTTTTCTTCTTGTATTTTGGCATATGAATATTTTTTTTTAAGTAAAGAAATTATTCATCACTATATCGTGTAAATGTTTTATGAAGTAGTATAGTTTTTTTTTTTTTTTTTTGGATGCTGACCACTCTTTATTTTATTTTATCTGTTTGTTAATTATAGGATTAAGAAATGACATTTTATCATCATTCTCAAATGATTGGTTATTTAAAGACGGTTTTAACTTCGAAATAAAAGGTATTTCAGTATAGAATTTTGGTTTAAAACCTTTTATAAACCAAACCTTTTATTTTTGTAAACTTTTATCTGGGCTTAGGTTTGTATTATATAAAATATAAATATTCAAACATTTTACGTTATTTTATGTAACACATTTTTTTTTTTTAATACGGAACAGTATTACAAAAACCGAATGTTATGGTATTACTATTTTAGAGTAGAGCGGATGAGAGAGTACGATAATGGGCCACTATCCTCCAAAGCCCGGGTTCTAGTCCGGCTGTTGCAAGTAATTATTTATTCTACATAGCAATCAGGAGACTCCTGGTGCCCTCTCTGCCTCTATAAAAATGGTCAAAATAAATATGCAATACCAGTCTTGGTCTTGTACCTGATCAAGATTGCCTAATTGTTGTAAGCCCAAGAACGATAAAAAAAAAAATTAAAAAAGCTTTTTTGTTAATAAAAATTAAGGCGAAATAGTTAATATTACTATACAATTTTAATTATCATGTGTAAAATATTGGTAGAACCAATATACTTTTCCATTTAACTCTTCTAATTTTTCATTCAGGATTAGTTAGATTACTTCTATCTAAAAAATTAAGGCAATAGATCTGTATTAATAAGCTAACAGGTAACTGCGAAACTCTTGCGCGAAGTTAATTCAGTTAATTTATTTAAAACATGTTTAAAAACCATCTCTGTGTTGGAATAAAGAAAGCTTATGAAATTCCATCAGTAATTTAAAATATTGTAATTTGTTGCAGTGAAAACTTCTTTAGGCACGTTTTTCGCACCTTTTTGTGGAGAGTGAACTATATTGAGCCGTCAGATTTTCGATGTGTAACGCTAGGGTAAAGACCGCTTGGGATCGACGAATTGAAGTGTTTTTGCTTATGGAAAATGAATTAAAATATCTCAAAAACTAAAAATCTGACCTGTATATTGTTAGCGAGAGAAATGTTCATCATTTTACCCTTACCCTCTTTATAATGAGCTATTATTCAAAATAGTTACTAATACTGGCAATTTTAATTGTTTTGTTTTTGTCCTCCCCTTCCTCGCCTTTAAGGCTGTAGCGGGTTTTCCCGGGCAGTGGAGTGTGGGCGGAGTTTTAAAAGACCCCTCCGGCACCGGGACGCGAACTAGTAACTATTTTTGACAATTTTAATTACTGTATGTAAAAGATTGTTAGAACCAATATACTATTCCATTTCACTCTTCCAATTATCGGGGTTTAGTTAGGTTTCCTCATTTTGAAAAATGACAGTAATTTATAGATAGTAGGTAGTATGAAAATTAGAAAACAGTACGTAGTATTACAATTTTAGACTGAATTTAATAATTGTTCTCTTGCTCGTTTAGATTGCTTTAGTTCATGAATAAATCGTACTCTAACAATTTCTCTAATTGGTTATTAGGAAAATTAGTCTAATTCAATTGTGTTATTTTTAATGAACATATTTAAAATTGAAAAAAAAAAAATGTTTAAAATCGGTGGGAACGTTACACACACACCAGATTTTTATTTAAATAATTGTATAGATTGTCTACTCTACAACCCTTGAATTCCAAGATGGTGGTCTGTCACTATCTTTCATGACAATGGCTTAAATGTAATGTCAAGTTAATTTTATTAATTTGGTTGGAATTTACGATGTTTACGTCAATAAAACATCTAAACGTAACTATTCTGTAGCACTTTTATAAGATATAAAATGATCCTATATATTATTTCTAAATGGTGTTTTTTTTGTCGGTACGCTATAACTTCGCCAATTCTTCATCAAATCCAATGATTGACCACTCATTTTGAAGAAATTCCCGAAACTTTATTTGCGAATAATTCAATAAATATGCATTTTTTTCTGGATTGCACCCATGATAATTAGAAAGATTAATAAATTACCTACAAAATTAAAAAAATAAATCGTAAAAATCGATTATAAATGTGTATAATTTAAACGATTTGTATTGACGAAAGGAGTTAAGTGGGTTGAAATATTTTTTAAAGGGGAAACAGAGTCAAGATGTGTATTTTGCAGCTTGAAAGACCATCGAAAACTAATTTTCATTGCAATCGAAAAAAAAAAAATCTACAAATTTGACCTAAGACCACCTCTTTGATTTTATTACGAAAATCATAAAAAGTTCTATAGGTTTTTAATCGACTAAGGAAAATATATTAATTCCTTCCTTACACAATACATAGGAACTACTTATTTCCATATTGTTTTGCTATTTCTTCACTAAATTTGCTATTTTCTGCGAATTTTTCGCACGGACCAATTAGTATGTTTAATAAATAGTAATAAGCTAATAATAACTGCAAGACTAAGGCCAGAACTTGGTGCGCAAGACCAAAACGCGTTTTACAGTTAAAAATTATTATTATATTCGCAGAAAGTTTTTAATTTTTTTATAAACAATCTAAGAAAGATAAAAAAAAAAAAACATTTTGCGTTGAGACCATAGATGGGCAAATGCTAATCTGAGTATCGAGGACCAAGTATTTCACTCAAATTTAATCACTATTGAGATATCAATCACTACTTCAGTTAATCATTTGCCATAAACTGAAGGAGTAATTAAATTATTTGTTACTCAAAAAAGTCAGTATTTGAGTAAAGTCGCCGATACTCAGTACTCAGTACTCAGAGTAGCATTTGCCGATGTCTGGTTAAGGTTTGGGTCTGCTTGAGATCATTATCACAAGTTTAATTCCTTCATGACCTGGTTTTGTTGAACCCAGAAGTATCCACAGTTTTTGTCCCACGGGCAACAATGAAACCTCTACTATGTCCCGCTGGCCACGGATTGTAATGGAAAAAAAACTTGTTCTAAAAATGACATCAGTTGTGAAATGAGATTTCTAAGAGAAACAACTCATAATAGGCCTAGTAACATAGTGTTAAAATGATTTACTAAATTTAATTTTTTACTTACACTTACCTATATATGTAATAGTAAGGGAAAGTATTGTGCTATCGTGAAAAATTTCAGACATTGCAGACACCCAATTATTGGTCAAAAGCAGGATGTTGCTCTAGATGATACATTTTATAATACATGAATTAGAGATTTGACGATGGAGCACATTATTATTATTAATTTTAAGCCTTGCATTCACAAGATTATTGGCATTGCAGTTCCGAAGATGGGAGTAAATATCCCGAAACGTTTACTAACTTGTTAAGATGTAACGTTGATAATAGAAATATACTCAATTGTTACCAATTGGAAGTTATTATTGCCAAATAACTAAAAATAAATTAATAAATAAGAGTTTACAAAGAAAATACACGTTTTGAGGTTTCCTGATTCTAAACAACCAACTCCCTAAAAATTGTCTGTCTGTATGTATGTGTCAAATCTTAGGCCTTAGACGTGACAGCAACTTTTTCGTTAAAATCGACTTACTGGAAGTGGCACTTTATATTACGGGTTATATACATTTATAGAATTTTCTTAGAAATGACTAAAGATTTTGATTAAGCTCGATACGTCATTGTATAATTAAGTAGTCTTTGATATCATTGAGGTCTTATCCCCAACTTTACATTATAACTTTAAATACATTTAAATTAAAATTAAATAAATTTAAATATATTACATAACAATTTCCTCAAAAACGGCTCTAACGATTTTTATTAAACTCGGTGTATCATTATATAAATGAGTGGTCTTTAATGTCATTGAATCTTATCCCCATTGATGTCACTTTACATAGCTTAAATGCCTAAATGTTCACCATTTCATCCTCTGAAGTACTTTTAATTTGTTTTATTTTAAATAATTAACTATCTCTCATTATTAAGAATTAAGAAAAAAGGCTAAATATAACTTTTGAAAGAATTTGATAATTGAAAAATGGATAAAAAAGGGAAATGTTTATTTAGGTCGAAAATGAATTTCCAGAAATACTAGTCAGAACTTATACGATATAATATATCGTTGGAAAGAGAAGCATATTAGAAAAAAACAATATCTTACATAGAAAGTAATGGAGAGTAACGACAAATGATAAATATTAATTTGTGTAAACTAATATAATTTAACGAAAATCGCACGATTTCAAAGAAATTAAGTGAATTTTACTGACTAAATGTAAACTTTTTTAAGTTTGAAAAAGTATTTAAAATCAACCTAATCAAGGCAATGACATTGTATTTTATAGTACTAATGTGAATGAAGAAGTGAAATATAAAAATTATAAAGCATATGTTTATCACCTTAAATTCATTTAGTGTAGTTAAATAATTCTAGAAGTGATACTATATTTAAATAATTAGGTATCAAAGTACATTTATTTCGTAAAATCGACGTTACCTTTTAGAAAATTAAATTAATGAATAGTTTGATAAATTTTCCTTTTGTGAAATCCAAGCATTATCCACTTACAATTAGTGTGACAGCTTTTGAGCTATCTATGGAAGGCAATGAAAATCTCATAATTTCATTTTAGTAAACAGATTAGATTTTTATTTTCTACCATTAATATAATTAATAAGGTTTTTATTATTTTAGTGGTCTTAATGATTTGTTAGCTGTAAGCTTTTAAGCTCCGTTAAAAGTGCATTTCAAAAATTTTATAATTGCTCAATATTGCCAGAAAATAGTTTCTATTCAAAGTAGAGAGGTAAGTGAAAGTTGTGTCTTGTGCGCACCAGATTTTTTAAAAATTTTATCATGTAATCGAAACTTTCGCTGGCCGTAGTTTGGATACCCATAGTTTAATCTATTTACCTATTAATCATCATAGCCTGATCTAAAGTCTACAATCTCTCTCTGTTTAGAGAAATCCTGGATTCAGTGGTTCGAAAGGTTCACTGAATAACTATAAACTTGGTTCGCATATTTTCCCTTCGTTTTTAATGACATTATAAATTCGGAATCTACAAGCAGATGAAGTTTTTTAAAACTTAGAAGTAAAAATTTCTCCGTAGTAATTAACTTTCTAACTGTTTATTCAATTATAAGTGAAATACAATTAGAGAAAGGTCCTGGTTTGAACATATAATTTAATAACTACATTAAAAATTTAAAAAAAAAAATTGTTTTCTCCTAACTTTCCGCCCCCATATAACAAAATAAACAATCGTGATCTATACTGGTTGTTTATCAAAGAAAAAATATTATGCAAAGAAAATTTATTTATAAAAACATATTTGAAACACACATTAAACATATAGGAAGAACTAAAGTTTATTCTGGATACATAGAATCAAGTAATAAAGTAAAAAATCTGGTGCGGTGCGCAAATCACACAGCTTTCACTTACCACTCTCTTCCTTGCAGAAAAATGTATTTTCAGACAAAGGCACTAACGTATCCAGGATTTAATTTTGGGGAGGGGGTTTCAGCCCGAAAGCTTTTTTTTTGTGTTTATATATTAGGATAATTACTTGGAAGAAAGAAAAAAACTAACTACCTATATGAAATGGTGTTTAAGAGATTCTAAAGGTGTTCAAGTTGGAGGACCTATCCTTATGTTTCTTGACAATATCTTTAATGTTTTGTCAAGTTAATTTCTAAGATCTAAACTAACATATTTGATTAATAGCAATAAGCTAATAATAACTCCAAGACTAAGACCAGGACATTGTGCGCAAGACCAAAATCGTCTTACAGTTACAGATTATTATTACATTATTTCCATTCTTTATTCTCGCTTTGCGGTGTAAGTTTGTGAGGTGGGAGACCAGAAGTCCAGCCACCTTCATATTAATATCTATTATTTTTTTAGACGTTTAAAAACTTTCGAACAATACGTGCCGTATCCAAGAGAACTGAGTGTTGAGCCTCTTTCAGCACTTCAAGAGGTAATTTTAATCCCATCGTGCCTGCCACTGTTGTCTTTGGTACAATCCATTGGAGGATATTATAATTGGATTGGTGGTGACGTTTTCCAAATGATACAATTCCTTCAGTTCGATTGCCAGTTCCTGGTATTTTCTCAGTTTTTCTCCAACTCTGCTCTTTTTTCTGTCATATCTATCAGAAGGATGTCTGGTTCATTATGACGCACAGTATGGTCAGTTATAATTGATTCATCTCAGTAGAGCTTGAGACTACCTTTTTGGAGGAGTTTATTTGGGTGGTACTTATAATATGGAGTTTTATCATCTAATAAGTTGAGTTTCACCGCCAGAGCCTGAAAATTCTTACATTATTATTATTATTATTATTACGCAGAAATTTTTTATATTTTTTTTATAAATCGTCGAAGAAAGATCAAAAACATTTTGCGCTCAGGCCAGAGATTCTATTTTTTTTTTCCGATTGCTTAGAAATGTCATTACTTTTAACGAAATATAAATGACTGGATCTGTAAGGAACCTATATTTATATTATTTATATAATAATAGATACTGAAGAGGGAGACAGAGTGTCTCCGAAACGTCCAAATAAAGAAAAAAAAACACTATACCTTGCGGATTAATATTTCTTTAAATTAGACCCATGGTCAAGGAGTGGAGAGAAAATATATAATAAAGAAAGGTCAAAAATATAAACTAATAGAAGAAAAAAAAGAAAGATTAAATATTGAAGAAGAAACTCCACGGAGGAAGTAGAGGAAGAAGTGGAAGACTCCTGTAGCAGAGAGTTGGTAACCGCTTTCCTGTGGAGGGAGGGAGAGAGGATCTAGCCAGTGCTCCTCGAGCCGCGGTCTGGTCAGTGTGTGTCCGTGTGTGATGGTTCTTCTCCTATCTCCTAGCGTCTTCTAGTTATCTAGCTGTCATGGAGAACAACAACAACATCAACAAAGCGATGGCAAAATGGGAGCAGGCGACAAAGGTATTATTAATATCCCTTATAATTATTAATAATTTTATTTTTTATAAATTTAAATATACTAATAAATAAATAAAACAAACCAAAAAATTTTTTTTATTAATATATTGAAAATATTCGTATTAATTTATAAAATTTATTCTTTTTACATTTAAACAAATATTTAGATTTTTTTATGTGATCCAATTAATTAAATTTCTGAAAATTCTATGCTATTGGATATAATATCAATTAGTTCCAGAGGCCAATATTTAATATTATTTGATGGTAAAGATTTTAATTTCGTCTTTAAAATTCGGATTATTTAATTTAATATTCAGTAATAATGGTTTATTAATTTGATGAAGAAATAAATAATGCTAAAAAAAAAAATATCGGAAAGAAATAATTTAAAAAAAAATATGAATCCAGTGAGACGAAAAATAATTCATTACTCACTCACCTCAAGAGTTATTTTTTTATTTTATTTTATAGAAATGAGGTCAGTAGAATGTTAATTATTTACATACATATTTTTTATGTGACAAAACTAATTAAAATATTAATAATTAAAAAGTCTAGTGACTATGAAATGATCTTTTAGCTTTTTTCTCATAGAGATTTCTGGATTCATAAATATATACTAATTTACTAAAGTAGTTCAAAAATTAATAATGCTAAAAAAAATGATTTACTCACTCACCTCAAGAGATTTTATTTATAGTTGTATGAAGTTCCTCGCAGGAAGTTATTATTTTTTTATTTAATTAGAAATAAGGTCAGTAGAATGTTAGTTATTTGCATATTTTTTTTTTCAAGTGACAAAGCTCATTAAATTTTAATAATTTAAAAAGTCTAGTGGATATTTAATTCAAGAAGTTTCTATTGTTTTTTTAAATTTTTAAATTAAAAAAATGCCTTTGTGATCTGGATATAAATGCACGTGATGTTTCACGTTTTTATTTTTGTTTTCATTAATTAATTAGTATTAATTGTATTGTTTCTTAAGTTTATTTTCGTTTTTTAGTTTAATAATTTTAATATTTATATATTATTATCAACTACATATATATTATTACTAACTATCTGTGATATATGTTTAAATTTCTAAAATATTATATTTTGTTATTTTTTTTTTAAACTTCTTTATTGAGATATTACAATCAGTCACATTCAAGGGCAATAGTAATAGTGATATAGAGTAGATTTTTTGTTATACGTGAATTTATATCTGTGGAATAAAAATTATACCAACCTATCCATTTTATAATTATAAAATTTCTTTACTATATATTTTTATATAAACAAATAAATTACTAAAATTCAAAATTTTAGAATTTTAAATAAAAATGTTAAAATGATCTTTTCGCTCTTTCCCATAGACATTTATGAATTCATATATATGCTAATTTACTCGAGGAGTTCAAAATTTTCTATCAGGGACAGTATTTATTTTTATATAATTTTTGTAAATATATAAATTACATTTCAGAAAATTCTTTAATTGAAATACCTTTGAAAAACCAAAACAACAAATGTTTGATTAGAAAATATTATTTCTATCTAAAACCTTGAAATGATACATTTAGTTTTATCAAAAAGGCCTATTTGGACTTACGGAGTAGAGCTATGGGGCTCCACCAAACCTTCAAATTCGTCTCGTATCCAATCCTTACAATCCAAAATCCTTCGTAAAATCCTCAACGCTCCTTACTTTGTTAAAAATAAAATCATCCATAATGACCTTAATGTTCCTTATGTATCAGATTTGGCCCAATCCAGATATCTGTCCTTCCATAATAAACTTCATAACCATCCCAACTCTCTTGTTTCTAACCTTGCTTCCTATTCAATTCCTGATAATCCTCCGAGGCGTCTGAAAAGAAGATGGCCACGTGATCTCCTAATATAGACATATTAGAGTGCTACCAATGGGTAGTTTCTCAACATGTGTTTCATGTCATTATATCCATGTGCGAATTTACCAGATGTGTTTTTTGTTTTAACGGTTTTTTTTTTATAAGATATTTACAGTTGTAAATATCTTATAAATAAAAAAAAAAAAGTTTTATCAAACAAGATATTTTTTAGTAGAAGTCATTAGTACGAAAAATGAATCTGTAAAATTTGGTGAAATAGATATACACTTTTTCTCTTATTTTTTAATCAGACTTTAACAGGATGTGTGTTTGCTGTTTGGAATTATAAAAGTAATTTTTGATAATATTTTTTAACTCTCTTGTTGTCTCAGTATCGATTAATCATAAGAATCGTTTGCGGGTAACCGAACCTTTAAACATTTGACGAGCGTTTAACGTAAAACGGTCTATCTCTCTCAGAATAATTCTACGCGACATATTTCACTGCATAAAGTTATGATAAACTATAATGATACTAATTTTGATTAAAGTAGTAAAATATCATGGTTTACAGTGACAATTTAGTTTAACTACGTCGTGCGACCAATCAAGTTAATCCGTAAAATCGTATACCAAAAAAGAAAATGATCTCGTGACCTATTTGCTCAGAAGCAGTCAATGAAAATATATTAATTGGCTTCAACGAGTTATTTAAAAGTTGTATTGAAATTTAGAATTATTTACTAAATATTTTCCAAAAATAAATTAGAAGATTCTATTACAAAAAAAAAATTGAATTATTTTTTAACTACGTGATGTAAATAACTGAGTGTTATATTAGTTCTTTGCTTTATTAAGTTTTCGCAACTACAATACACGCAGACTTTTCGTATATTAATCGTGCAATAAATACACTATTTTAAGAGGAATACTGATTGCCAACAATTATATATACCAATATTCTTATTTGGTTTATAACTTTCTGTTAATATTAATAAAAATATGGAAATAATATGAAATCCGAAGGTCAAATTTTGATACTATCGCTGACTACATACTTCTGTTCTGCGAACCCCTTCTTAACCAACTCTTTAAGATTACCTCTAACACAATCCTCCCACCTACTTCTCGCCTACTCTCCCGACGTTTTTTATAGGATTCTTGTGTTGTTGATCTGAAATAATGAGTTGTATGGTTATGTAAATTCAACGGAGCGAACTGCTTACAGATGCTGAGATTATTCTCTGGATTTTGGATTGTAACACAAAATTAAATGAAATAACTTATAGAATAAATTGTATAACTATTATTCGTTTTCATAACAGTCTAAACGCCATTTTAGTCCGTGTTACAAACCCCTTTTCATCAAATTATTAACATCTGGCTGAAACTTCGTAAATAGCTTCATCTCATCGTAACCTAAAAATATTTTATTTATGAAAAATCTCGGAATAGGGCCGTTTTCAATCTGAGGTAGTCAAACTTTATCTATTTAATTAGGTACAGAAAACACATAAATACCTATTTGCTTTCCATTCAAATCAGAACATAACTTGAGTACAAAGTCGATAAGGAAGATTACCTTCAAAAATATTTAGCCTTGTTATTTTGAAATTTTAGAGGTGTAGGCCAAACGGCTCAATATTTTTGAAGATCACCTTTTTCCTTGAATTTCTGCTGAAGTTATCTTACGACTCAAGTGAAGAGCAAATTGATATTTACGAATTTTTAGTACCTAATTAAATAGACAAAGTTTGCCGACCTCCATATTGAAGACGCCCCGATTCCGAAAATTTTCTTAAATATAATATTTGTAGGTTACGATGAGATGAAGCTATTTACGAAGTTTCAGGCGGATGTTAATAATTTAAAAAAAAAAATGGGCTGTACCATGGACTCTTTTTGCATGTTGTATATGCTTTGATTGTTGGAGACTTCAATGCCGTGTCAAAGTTTCCAACATTAAATTCGAAATGTCATTGAAGCAGGACTAAATAATTTTCTTACAGTTTAAGATATTATTTCTTAAAATAAGATGTCATTATAATAATAATCAAGATAAATAAAATATTGATAAAGTCTTAATTGTAATAAAGATTGACTTTGTAAATATCTTTAATGATGTAGCATTGAAAATCAAAAGCGAAATACTCGTTCCAAATTAAGTTTTATTCTATTTTATTTTTATTTATTTTTTGCTCCCTTAATACTTAAGGAAGGTAGTTTTTTATTCATGAACGATGTGAAAAGATTGTGCCTGTCGCTTTCAGCATTGCCCTAAATTATGTTACATTCTTTTGTCAATGTTTGATATCTTTTCTTAATACGCCTTTATTTCTAAAAAGGCTAATTTCAAAATTTGGAGAATATTTTTGGATTTTAACAAAAATGATTTAATGTCACTTTCATCATCAACGTATTTTTTTTTGCGTACATGACTATATTTTAAAAATGTATCGTACTATTTGTTCAAAGTTTGAGTTTAGTTAGTGACTTGTGTTCTTATATACTTCCGTATCCTGGTTAATATCGAGGTCATTTAAACCTTCACGTTTGAATAAAAATTAAAAATGTTTTTATAACCTCGAACTTCCAAAAATATCGATTAGATTTGAAAGATAATTTCCATGTTAACCTTTGTTTCCTTATAATTGTGTAAATACCGTTTACGGTAACACAATATTATACGTAACAATATTTTGAAGTTGGTTGTACCTAATTGGAAATATTTTTTGTTTCAACAACCTCTCTAGCCGTGTATCAATCTGTTCCAAATGAGATTTTTTCATTGTTTTTTCCTTTTTTTTTTTCATTGTTTTTTCCTTGTTTATTGTTTCAAAGATTTATTCCACCAATTCAGTAAATTCTGTTTACTTTTGTGCAGATTCTTGTACCGTAACCAATAGATTAAAAAAAATATTGTAATTATTTCATCATATTTAATTCATTTTTCAAGATTTGAAACAATTATGATGGAGTAGTATTAAATAACAATTTAATACATCATTAGCTTAATTTTTTTTATTTAAATCTTATTTTATTGAGAAAAAATACATTATGCCTCAATTAAGGGCATTGAGTATCTGTGATGTGAGAGACTCATTCATGCAATATATACAATTACAAAAACAATAAAAATTATAACAAAAGGAAGAAAAAAAAAACTTAGTAAACTGGAAGAAATAAAATATGAGACAACATTTAGTAAAAATATTTAAAAAACATTCATACTTATTTACTATATTTACAGTTAGTCTAGGGAGCTCTAAGTCGGCCTCTTTCTCCTACGTGTGGAGGATAAGTCAAGACTCTAAGAGATCCTAGTGTTTCTCTCTCAGCCGTATCACTGGGATAGGAATTCAGTGAAGAAGCTGGTCATTGCCAGGACTCTAGGACGTATTTACAAAAGATCTCGAGACCACTGCCTTTTCAACCTTCGAGAAGGGTTTTTGGGATGGCTGGAACAATATAAGGATTGTGCTAAGGGTTTAGGATGATGGATTAGGTTCTGATGAAAATTGAGAATCGGGATGGGATAATGTCAAGAGATATTAAGGTCATGATGCAGAGTTCTGTTTGTAACATAATAAGGAACATTTACTATTGTACGAAGGACTTTGATATTGGATGAGTTTGATGTTCGAAAATTTAGCTCTCTCCTACAGTTCAAGATCGTAGGTCCAGATGGGTTTTAGTATGGTCTTGTAAATTAATAATTTATTTTCTATTGTGAGATAAGACTTTCTGTTGTGTAGTCTTACATAATTGATTAGCTTTTTTAAAGTGAATTTGTTCGTATTTAAATCATGGGTCATAATTAATATTTGGACTTGAGGAGGGTTTAGATAGTATATGAATAGAAGTTCGTAACGACCTCGTTTCAAAGAGTAATTGCTCTTATTTATTTTTTTTTTTTTATAATAAGAAATCAACGCTATGAATGCGCAGGTCTTTAATAATCCGACCTCGATTACTGGTCTGAGAATTCTGTTGCTGGACCGGATTAAACAGACAATAATTTCCTCTTCGAGAAGTACAGGCTAGTCGCATAGCTACACTGTATTAAAACTGTTGTAATTTTAAAGTTAATATCATATCATACATACATATATATACCTATGACATCCCATAGATTAAATATGGTTGGACACTTCTTCTTGAAAATGTGCTTGACATTGATCTGTATTTCGTTTTATATCCACTTTTCACTGATATAAGGTTTAAAATCTGAATCTGCTCATCCCTCTTCCAGATGTGTACGCATCCTACAGTTGTAAGTTATCCCAAATCATAGTAAATGAACGCGCTTCCATTAAAGACGTTTGGTTAAAACCAGTTAATTCTTTTATTGGTTCTATGGAATCAGGTCTTAATTAGTATTGTCCAAGACCAAGATCGTTTAACTGTTGCTAGACAAAGACCAAGACTGGTAAAAAAAATCTATTTTTAGAATAAAAATTAAGACAAAATTGTTGCTAATCCTTGACAATTTTAGTTTGTATGTAGTATGTAAAGAATTGCTATAACCAATGTATTTTTGCATGTACCTCTTCTAATTTTTATTCGGGCTTAATTAGGTTACAAGACTCGTCTTCGTCTCGCCTTTGGGCTACAATAGTCTTAATATTGAATAAAAGCACACCTGAAGGCTGAAAGTCAAATCAACAATGAAGTATGTCCTATACATTCTGCTTTCAGAATTTACTGTAGAAAGACGTTAAAAAAATACAATCCAGAGATTTAAAAAAAAAATTAATTTATAAAAATTTATAAAACATGTTTAAAAAGCATTTCAGTGTTGTAATAAATAAAGCTTGTATAATTAAAACAGTAATTACAAATACCGTACTTTTTTGCGGATAAACTCTCCATGTTGAGCATACGAGAGTTGTACTATAGAGGTACAACCTGACTGGGAAGGCTTAAATTCATTCCTTGGGTCCGCCACGAAATAAAATTCAATCGCCTATGCCTGGTTCGAACCTGTGCCGCTAGACTTGAGAATGTTAAAACGAAAAATGCCTCATCACGCTTGCTGTTCACGACCTCTTCAAATATCCTTTCTAGAAGCTAATTCTCTGGCTTTAAAACTTTGGCATTTGAATAACATCTTTTTTTCTTCTTCATTTTTTTCCCCAATAAATTTCAGAAATTGTCTTTATATCGGTTTTACTGAAATGTGTATATATTGTATAATTGTAATTGTGTGTATTAGTATACTATAGTATTGATATTGTTTATGCTGTGTAATATGAAAAAGAATTTGTATGTATATAAACATATAATTAAGTGCTATGTCCAAAAAAAAAAAAAAGATTGATGAGTATACTGTGTATCGAGCAACCCTATATAGTAGAGCAGCGCTGTTTTAAATAAAGTATTTCTCTCTCTCTAGAAAAATATTGGCTATTTTGAAGGAAAAAAATTACCAACACTAAAGGCGATGGTGCATGTCCTCTCTCCTTTAAACATTAATATTTCTCTTATTATTATTTTTTTTTCTCAACGATTTGTTGAATATTACAACATTCGGTTACTTGGACATTAGTTTTAGTGAGGTAGGATCACATTCATGCTATATGTACAAAAAAATATAAAATAACTTAAAAATAAGGAAATTAAAAAAAGCAAAAAACATGTACATACCTATATACACTATTTACAATCAGGCGAGGGAACTCTGAGGCAGGCTTGTCCAACTATGGATGGAAAAGCAGGACTCCAAGGTTTCTCTTATTAAAAATGGTTTAACAAACGGAAAATTATAAACATTATTGTATAATTTTTCTCTTGTTCTTTGGTATGCAGGCTCTCTTCAGCTGAAATCACGAAAAAATATAGTTATTTTCAAAAATCCATAACTACATAAATATGTGCCTCCTCGAAAATTCATAACTCTTTAAAAATGTTCTCCCTCAAAAATATTCATGGCGCGACTTGCTTCATGACTTCTGGACACCCCTGCATTTTACCACTCCTGTTGGATTTCAAAGACGTGAAAACAAATCTCTGTGTTATAGATATAGTTATGTATGTAAAAATGTATTATGGTCATATTTAAAACTTGTTTAAATTTCCCGATATTAAAATGTGCCACGGTTAACTAAGATATATTCCCGAAGAGGCGTTATCTTGGTTACATGGTTCCAGTCCAGTTGTCTTACCACCTGCTCCACATCGCATGGCTGACCTCAGTTTTCGCTCCCTTGACTTCGTGGCATCGGTTAGTATGGTCATGACCTTAACTACGTATTCATATACCAGGCTCTGTCTTTATATAATCATTACCTTTCTTCTATGGTCGCCATGTTTTAATAATAGTCACTAAGCTCTATTCTTGGATTTTTTTTTTAAGACAACTTTACTCTGTTTTTAAAAGTTTTAGCGAATATCTAAAATGACATGTCGAAACTGATGTGAAGTTACTTTATCAGACCTTACGTAGTTTCCTAATTTAGTTTTAGTTTTAGGCTTAAATAAAGCCAAGATAATCAATGCTTCGAAAAGTCGAAAAGGAAGAGATATCAGGCAAGACCTGATTTGAAATAATAATGAAAATTTAAATAAATTAAGACTTCGACATTTTTTTTATTTCTTATTTTATTTCAGTTATCCGTATACGAAGTTGGGATAGGTTAAGATTCGGACCGAAGAAGGATGAGTTAAGCGGTTAATATAATTGAAAGTGATTACATAACGGCGAATTAAATTGGCTTTTAAAATTGATATGCTTAGTATCGAAAGGATTCCTAAAAGGTTAATATTTTCAGTGCCGAATGGTAAACGTCCGAGACGTAGACCGAAGAGAAGGTGAAACATTGCGTTAAGGCCGATCTGAAGAGACCGTGTTTGGAAGGCGACCGCTGGAGTGAGGAGTGTAGACAGCGATTGGTGGTGTCGGCATCGAACCTTCGGGTTCGTTTAACGTTTCATTATCATTATAGTTAAAGAAACTATTGCGATCGTGAAAAATTTCTAATTCCAATTTTTAACGGAAGTAAACTTTTTAAAGGTGCAAGTCCAAGCAACTAAGTCCCACAAAATGGTTTATGTGTAATCAACTGTACAGGTTAAAAACGTCGTGCGAAACTAACATTACTCATTTAAAGTATCTAAATATATACTTTATATGTTAAAATAGACTTACCTGATTATGATTAAATTTGTTGTATTAGTATAAAATTGAATTGTTAACTGTCTGGTCTAATATGTTTTACACTAGTTAACCCGTGCGAAAAATTCGCAGAAAATTTTGTTTAGTGGAGAAATAGCAAAACAATATGGAAATAAGTAGTTCCTATTTATTATGTAAGGAAGGAATTAATATTTTTTTCTTTGTCGATAAGAATATTCCATTAAACATAATAGAAATAATAGTAGATATTTTTAAACTCTGACTGTAATATAGACAAAATAATACCCCGACCATGGGATATTCTCAATTATTAAAAAAAAAATAAAATGTAAGAACAACCAAATGTGTTTAAGAAATAATTAAGTTAATATAAAAGCCAGGAAAAACAATGTATTAGACTATTCTATTCCTAAATGCAATATCTTTAAATCGGAAGACATTATTAAGTATACCAAAACTAATGGATTGTATGTTTGTTAATAATTGTCCGATGTTTACGATTTTTTTTTATTTTGTAGGTAATTTAGTAATCTTTCTAATTATCATGACAATTGCACACTTTTTGAGTTATTCGCGAATAAAGTTTCTTTTCCTTCATAACTTTATTTTTCGCATGTGGAGGAGAAGAATATCTTCAAAATGAGTGGTCAATCATTGGATTTGATGAAGAATTTTACTTTTTCTTGAAATAACATACGCATTCTTAATTAGCATTCAAACCTTCCCCTGCTAAGATTATCTTTTTAATTTCTGCCTCTAAGTGTTTCAGATCTGTTTTAGAGGATTTTAAATAGAAGTCATCATAGTATAATATAAAATATGTTAGAAGATAATTAAGAAACATAGGATGGATGAATAAAACAATATGTCGATGTTTAGATTAACTTAAATTACTAATACAGGAACTTTTTTTTATTTTTTATTATTTCTTAATAATATTTACAACTGTATTACATAAATACATCTAGTAAATTTGAACATATGGATATAATGACACGAAAACACAACATAATGGTTGCACTCTAATGATATGTCTACATTAGGAGATCACTAGGCTATCTTCTTTTCAGAGTCCTCGGAGGATTATCAGGAATTGAAGAGGAAGCAAGGTTAGAAACGAGAGGGTTGGGATGATTCTGAAGTTTATTATGGAAGGATAGGTATCTGGATTGGCCCAGATCTGAAACATAAGAAACATTATGTATGGTTTTATTTGTAACAAAGTAGGGAGCATTGAGGATTTTACGAAGGATTTTGGATTGTAAGGATTGGATACGAGAGGAATTCGGTGGTTTAGTGGAGCCCCATAGCTCAACTCCGCATGACCAAATAGGCCTTATTATTGTCAAGTATATGAGTCTTTTGTAATTAATTGGAAGCTTAGAGCGTTTGTCTAGTAAGTGCTGAAGTAGTTTGAAACGTCGGGTGGTTTCTTGTCGTTTCAGTCTGGTATGAATAAAGGAAGTAAATAACCTACATTGATCTTTTATGCCGATATATCAATAGTATCGATGTTTAAAATTCAATTGTTTTTACATTGATATTTTTATCACCATGAGCCATGGCTCGCTGAACTTATCGTTAGTGGAAGTCACAATTTAGCCTGCTGGCCAAAATGTCCCCAGACCTCTGCAATACAACATATATACCTAACCGGTGTTAACAGGTCTCGCGGAAATCTTTTGCCTGGCCCGCTTTTATGAAGTTCTGAACTTTAGGCCGAAACGTCGGGAAGATAAAAATAAATATAGTTTATTTATTTTTACATTTTTTTTACTGAACATTCCAACCTCTTTAAGTGTTCAGTACAGTAAGCCATGAATCCACAATTATATACCTAACCATTTAAAAAGAAACATGTTACTTAGATACTCCATTTCACTTTATCTTTTATGTTATTTTTCCAATTACATATCCGAGCGGCGCCATCCTCCGGGAAGTCCCACCGCCCAGACCGATCCCATATCCTGGTGAAGAGAAAGTAGGAACCGCCTTCAGTTCAGAAGTGTCAAGGCAGGAGTACATGTAGGTACTACGTGGGCAGGCAGAAGAGATGCCGCGATGACAATGGAACCCCGCCTTGTTTATTTTTAACGTGCGTGTTCCTCCATCCGCGGTGAAAGTACTTCGGAGTACTCTGTCAGGGGGCACGTGTTCAGAAGAGCAGCATTTGTCTGGTCGCTATAACTCAATGAGCTTCTGGCTGTACCGATTAGCTTGGGTAACCGTGTCTTATAACATACATGTATCACGCGTGTTTTAAAAAAAGAGAAAAAAAAACGTGAGTAGCGAAGCTTCGTCACGGAGCATCGGTTACTAAGGCCGTGTTCATCGCTCTAATTTCTCTTTATTTAAAAAGTTATTTGTTTGTACTATTAATGTTCTTTTTTTAGAACATTTTATGATTTTTTTTTTCAATAAAATTTATTTGAACGGCTGTGTGAGCAAAGTATTTGTGAGCTCTTTTATTTTAGAAAATATCTTGTGAACTGTTAAAACGAAGATAATTATTACAAAATACTGTCAGGAATAGTAGTTTTGGTGACATTTGCTAAAATATATGGTGATTTCTCGTTCGTAAAAATAAACATAAAGAACTTTATTGTGAAGAGCCTTGGATTGACCAACATTTTATAATATATTTTTGTAAAAGAAAAATCACAGTGTTCGAAAATTCCTTAATAAAAAAATTCTAAGGTGTGTGCTTTAGACCACACTATATAAGAGAAAACACCAAAAAAGGCAAGATTAACAATATAAATTATAAATAATACCTCATTATAAAGGGGATGAAATGTTGAACAATTCCCTCGCTTACTGTATTCAGATTCAATTTTGAGTTTCTGAGATATTTTAATTCATATTTTCCTTATAATTCGTTTTTTTTTCCTTACGTTCTCTCTAAGACGGCTTCGTTTTAAGCTTGAATAATAGCTCATTACAAACAGAATGAAATGATGAACATATGAACTATGAAACAGATGAACTAATAATATGTAGGTCTTATTTTTTTTTCAATAAAATTTATTTGAACGGCGGCGTGAGTAAAGTATTTGAGAGCTCCAGAAGGTTTTCTAAATCATCGAAATATTTCACACATATTTGTAATCCTCTTACTCCATTTACAGAAACAGTAAAGGTGCTCAGAACGGGTAAAACTCGTCAAAAACCGCTTGCGTTGGGTGAAAAATGTTGACTCCTACAAAAGGCTCTAATATTATGTACCAAATTGAATTATATACACATTTTAAACCCTCAAACCTTATTAGGAGAGGCTATAGAAGGTCTCAAAACTTTAAAAAAGCGAAGTAAACCTTATTTTGTTTTTCAAATTTGTGTTATCGAAATGACTAGGATTGTCCCGATTTTGATGAATTTTATTTCACAAAATATCTTGAGAACTGTGTTAAAACGAAGATTATTATTATATGAAGCAACAGATTTTAAACTAGCTAATAAAAATACTGTTCTCAATTTTTTTTCTTAATCGAAATTGAAAGTTCGACATCTAAATACATACACTTACCTGCTCAAACCCATCTGGACATACGCCTTTCAGATTTACGGTTCGACTGAAAAGACGCACTTATAAAAACTACAGTAAATTCAATCGAAAATTTTAGGACTTATAAGAAGAGCTCCCTGATACGTCAACAACAAAACTTTACATAACGACTTACGACAACCAACTATCGACCAACACATACGTATTCTCTACTATCGTTTCCATGTCAAACTACACGGACTCTACGAACTTATAAACGACATGGCCACAACTGACATGCCCATCTGAAGGAGACTAAATAGGAGCTGGATGAGAGATCTCATCTGAATCAAAGTAGTATGTATTGACCAGGCAGAGGTGCTGCTGTATGTTATTCTTCCTCATGGCTATAGTGCCAATCATTATTTATCACAACAAATCTTCTGAATTTAAAAAAAAAAAATACTCTTAGGAATAGCAGTTTCTATGATATTTTCTTAAATAAAATTCCAATAATGGTGATTTCTCGTTATTATATTTTTCCATTAAAGACTGTTTCTTTGAATTTATTGAACATAAAGCGCTTTATCACAGCTAATATTAAAGCTGATATATTGTACTTCAAAATAGCTTCTAATTATGATATTCGTAAGAATAGCTGTTTCTTTAATTCCTGCATAAGTTCACCATCGGACAAAAAAAACAGATGTAGGATTTTTTTTTACAATGAGAAGTTTTTGGCTTCTGTCACGGGCGGATCTCCGGGGGGGGGCTTTCGGGCTGAAGCCCCCTCCCCAAAATGGTAAAATATAGCCATGTTTTATCGAAACAAATATTAAAAAAGTATCTCTTAAAGTATTATTGTTTGTGTAATTACATTTAAAGGGGCTTTAGGAATCACTTAAACACCATTTCATACAGGTAGTTAGTTTCTTTCATCTTTTCCAAAGTAATTATCGTTATTTTTATGAAAAAAATCGCTTTCGGGCTGAAGCCCCCCCCCTCAAAAATTATATCCTGGATCCGCTAGTGGCTTCTGTTGAAGTCGGGTTTCATATTGGTTTAAAAAAAAAACATTTTTGAACAATGCAATTTATCGACAGATCTTTCATTAATCAAATTTTGATTCGGCTCTTCAACTGTGGCACTAAAACCGATGTGGGAACGTAGTAAAATATCTCTTACCTCTTATCTGTTTTTTTAAAATTTCACTTCCGCAAATTACTTGTCAATAAAAACATGTGGCGTATGTGTCACTGTAGTTGTTAATAACTATCGTTACGTTGTTGGCACTTCATTTGGAAGCAAAGAAATAAATTAGATTCATTTTTTTTTTTTTTTATATTCTTAATGTAATATGGAGTAATTTAACTGAAATAAAAAACAAGATGATTTTTAATTGTCAAAATCAATTTATTACACTTTAAATCGAAACAAAATTCTCCTAGTATTAAGCGAAATAGTTTTTATAAGATAGTGTCTGTTAAGAGTTTTATCGCTTTGGATTTGATTTGAAACGCCACGCCATGTTGGATAGAAAATGTGGAAAATGTTACGACACACCTGATTGGTGGGAAAGGAGATTACCTCTAGGATTTTATGAAAGTTGCATATTTATTGGCTAGTTGACATCACATTCTCCTTAAGTATATCAGATATATTAAAAAATCATTAAATTAAATATCTATAATGTATAATTTTTTATCAATTTATGAATAGTTTTTGGTTAACTCTTTGGTTATGAACATTACTGTTAATTAATAATCTATAGTATGATTGTAAATAAATCACAGAATAATTAAAAAACATTAAGTTCCCATTTAACATTTTAATGGGAATGGTGCTTCCAAAGTTTATTATTCATTAGGATTAAAATTAAGCCAATCCTTATTCCTGGTTTCCAACAACTTTTACATACTTATAAAACTTAATTAATAAGTCAGAAACGTTTTCTCTTTTTCTCACAAGTGTTTATTTTCGTAATCAAGTGGTTCACTCTCTAACATATACAATAAGGTTGGTGAAACTTTAATGGAGTTGGAGACAATTTCTTGTTAGCTTAAAACAAATCATGCAATTTTTGTTTATTTAAGTTTCCCCTTTCAGTTGACACTTTTGAAAATGTCCCCACTTTGAGATTCAGAACTTTTTAAGGATGTACTGGTTCTGAATAAAAGTTTTATTTTATATTTGGCTCGGGCTAAATCAGCGACATATGATACATTAAGGTCTTTGTGAACTCCGTGAATGGTTTTATTTGTGACAAAGTATGGGACATTACGAAGGATTTTGGATTGCAAGGATTGGATACGATAGGAATTAGATGGTTTGGTGGAGCCCCAAAGATCTACTCCGTACGTCCATATAGGTCTTATAGTTATGTGGATGATTTTTTAAAAAATTAATTGAAAGTTTAGAGCGTTTCAGTCTAGTATGAGGATTCCAAGTAAGACTCTGTAACAAAATCCTTACCGAGTGGAGTCCTAAGTAGCGGATTTGCTCAACAGGAATAAGTGGAGTATTATTGAAGGATACTGTAGGACAGGAAGCCATATGCAAAAAAACTTCAATTAGTCGACTCCAGCCGACTTTCTCGAGCGTTACATACCCGATATCTGACGGCTTAATATAAATCACTCTCAATAAAAAAAAAGCCCAAAACGGTCCTGAAGAAGTTTTTACTTCAAAAAGAAAATTCTTGTGACCAAAGATATTTAACTTAGGTTTAGTTTCAACTAGTGTTGCTCAAATGCAAGACTGAGACGAGTCTTGGTCTTGCAGTTACATATTAGCTTATTACTATAGAGATATTACTGTAATTTTTTAGATAGGAGAAACCTAAGTAAGCCCGAATGAAAAATTAGAGGAGTTAAATGCAAAAATATATTGGTTATAGCAATTATTAACATATAGTAACTAAGATTGTCAAGTATTAGTAACTAGTTTGCCTTAATTTTTATTTTAAAAATCGATTTTTTTTACCAGTCCTGGTCTTGGTCTTGGTCTTGCTAAGTGCAAAACCAAGACCGATTTTGGGCAACACTAGTTTCTACCGGCGACTCAGTTGAATATCTTTACCACTTAGAATAACTCGGTTCGGAGATAAACCGTACCGCAATGCGATGGAACTAATACAGACAAAGGAGATAGGATATAGAGTGTACTAAGTAAGAGATATGTGCATAGCCTATAACTCGCTGGGTGTACATTGATACTCCAGCCGGTGGTCACGATTGCTCTTTGTATCCTCCAGTTCTATTGTATATCTACTGCTCTCATTGTTAGGGCATTTGTCTCATCGATTCTCAGTATTTGTATCTCTTGGGATTAAACTTATCGCCGGTATATATATAAAATTAAATAGGTTTTTTTGTCATTTCTTAGTCCTCGAGTAGTATTATTCATCTAATCGAAACAGGTTAATAGTTAATATATCTTTATTAATAAAACCGATTAATAAATTTTATTGTTATTAATATCGCATGTTACATCAGATATGGGTAAGTAGTTGACTTATCAGTTATACTGATGAAACAAAATTGTCAGGAATTTCAGTCAAGATATTTGTATTGGGTTAGCCGACGTTTCGACCAAAATATGTTGGTCATCCTCAGGGCTAAAAATTTCAAAATGTGAAATAACTTCAGTAAAATAATTAATATAAAAGTGTAAGTTTTTGATTTTATTCTTTACTATTATTACTATTATCTTATTAATTTATTCTTATTATTCTCATCTTGTTACTGTTATTTTACTGATGCTATTTTATAATTTTTAGCCCTGAGGGTGGCCCACATATTCAAGTCAAAACGTCGGCTTACCCAATAAAAATATCTTGACTGAAATTCCTGACAATTTGGTTTCATCCTTTCAGTTTACTCTGTATCTACTTTTAGTCCGTGGTACTTTTAGACCTCTTTTCATCGAATTATTAACATTCTCCTGAAACTTCTTCAATAGTTTCATCCCAGCATAACCTATAACTATTTTATTTACCAAAACTCTTGACATTGGGTCGTTTTTAATCTAGAGGGGATCAAACTTTATCTATTTAATTAGTTACTAAAAACTCATAACTAAACATTTGTTTTCTACTTGGATCGTAAGATAATTTGATCACAAAGTCGAGGAAAAAGGCGGCCTTCAAAAATATTGAGCCGTTTGACGTGAACTACGCCCCCAATTTTTTCAAAATTAAGTTGTTATATAGGACAAACGTCCCAATATTTTTGTAGGCCATCTTTTTATCGATTTTGTGATCAATTTATCTTACGATCCAAGTAGAAAACAAATGGTTATTTACGAGTTTTTAGTACCTAATTAAATAGACAAAGTTTGCCCCCCTTCAGATTAAAAACTCCTCAATTTCAAGAGTTTGCGTAAATAAAATAGTTGTAGGTTACTATGAGATGAAACTATTTACGAAGTTTCAGGCGAATATTAACAATCGTACACCACGGACTATTTTATTTTGTTTTAAAATTTAACGATTCAATATGTAGACATTTCTTTATGTTTTTTTTATTTTTATTTTACATGTATTTTGTAACCTTAAACTAGTGTTAACCTTCAGCAGGAATCCATCAGTCCTATCCTTAACTCAACGTAAGCCGCTGTCCATTGAGACGGGATTCAATCGATGGAATTAGTGCTGAATTTCTGACTATTCTAACCTCACCATTTCTCGCATACGGGGGTTGTTCTAGTAGTACAACTGAAGCTATTCTAACGAGAGTGGGAAGGTCGAGTTCCATTGCATGGTCCATCTTAAAATAAATTTATACTTGCTCAGTCCGGATTCGAACAGGCTCCGCTATATACGGGAATATTAATGTTTATCTTCGACCACTACGACTCATATTATTTTACCAAAAATCCGATCGCATAAATCATAAAAAATAAATGTTAACTGTTAATTTAATTTTAAATTTTGTAAGATTTCTTTATAGTGACTACATCTCGCTGGCCAAAGATCTTCATAATCTATAGCGCCAACCGAAAATAAATAAATATATACATTATATATATATATATATATATATAATATATATATTATATATATATATATATAATATTACAAATTTATATATATGTATAATATTACAAATTTATATATATATATATACACACCTATGTGCTGAAGAAGAGGATACGAACTGGTCGCCAGGTAGAAGTGTGCCAGTAGGTCAGTACTGCCTGGTTTGTCAGCTTTCTTTCTTCTGTTGCCAGGAGCAGCCAATGAGCAATGTCCAGTCTCCAGTCCCTCTGCTAATTTCGTTCTCGTTGCAAATTATATTTTCATCTGAAACAATAATAATAATAATAAAATTAAAATTTACTTTGGAATGCTTAAGATTTCTTAGTTTAATAGTTTTGCCTTTTCTTCTGTCTGGATTTTGCCTTATTTGGCGAGACGTTATTTTGTCAGTTTTCAATTGGTACTTGAAAGACTTAAAAATTAAGTTTCGGAAGCTATTAATAATATCCTGGCTATAGTTCAAGTTTTTTTATTCCTATATTAATATAAATGGAAATCAACACAACAAAAGACAGAAAAATTAAATTTATAATTGGAAAAGTTCAACCACACAAATTTCTGTGTGATCAGCTGTTTAAATTTAAGCCTCCTGTGCTGTTCATTTTCAATTATCTTTTTAATTAATTACTTTTTACATCATGATTATTATAATTATTTGTATTTTTGTTGGTACATTTTTATATTTTGGTTAGTGAATACTTTTTTTAATATATAAAATATATTCATTTTTTTAAAATAAAATTTTAGTGTTAATAAAATAATATGAAGAATATTATGTAAGTTATTTAAAAAAAAACTTCCGAACTTCGACCATAATATATACATAATGGTGAAGGCAATGAGGTGAAGATAGATAAGCCATGTAGCTGGGAGTAGGGATGATGATTGATAGTCGATATTTTCCTTCCTATCCTATATATTATTTCTAAAAGGTTTTTTTTTTTTTTTCGGTACGCCATAACTTCGTCAGTTCTTCATCAAATCTTATGATTGACCACTTATTTTGAAGATATTTTTCTCCTTCACGTGCGAAAAATAGTCCTATCCTCCCGAAATTCCTGGAAAAAAGTTATGAAGGAAAAGAAACTTTATTCAGACTCAAAAAGTATGCATGTTTTTCTCGATTGTACCCATGATAATTAGAAAGATTACTAAAGTATCTACAAAACAAAAAAAAATCGTAAAAGTCGGACAATTGTTAACAAAGATACAGTCCATTAGTTTTGGTATACTTAATAATGTCTTCCTGTTTAAAGATATTGCATTTAGGAGTAGAATAGTCCACTACATTTTTTTTCCTGGCTTTTATATTAACTTTATTATTTCTTAAAGACATTTGGTTGTTCTTAGATTTTATTTTTTTTTAATAATTTAGAATATCCTATGATCGGGGCATTATTTTGTCTCTATTACTTTTATTATCTTTCCAGTCAGCGTTAGTTCCTAGCAAAGCAATTTGTATAAATATTTTGGACTATTATGTTAAATGGAATATTGTAATCGACCAAGGAAAAAATATTAACTCCTTCCTTACATAATACATAGGAACTACTTATTTCCAAATTTTTTTTTGCGAATTTTTCGCACGAGCCAACTAGTATTCGTTATTTCACTATTGATAGTATCTACTTCGATATTATCGACTATCGATATCTTTCCTTCGATAGTTTAATATTTTTATTTTAAAATTAAAATTAACTCAAAACGTGTATTTCTGTTGAAAATTTAGATGTAAAAATTTTCTCGAACGCAATATTCACCCTTACTTTATATTACATATATACGTAAGTGAAAATAAAAACGGCTAGATATGACGGGCAAAATATCTATAGGTTTTTGTCGAATGCCAACTTACCCCACAACCCAACATAGTTCTTGCACTGCCAGTATTAATAGAATAGAATAGAAAAATAATTTTATTCTTGGACGAAGTCCCTTCAGAATAACAAAAAAGTACAGAAATTAAAATTTTACATCTGGCCAGATAAAAACAAACATAACAAATTAAGATAATGATAGGTCATTAAAGAAAAGAAAAGAAAAAAATATTGGTTATACATACTATATACAAAATAAAATAAAAAAATCTAAATAAAAAACTCTTGAAACCATACTAAGATACTTAAAACTATGTACGATGTTAAAATATAAATAAACCCTTTTAGAAAAAATAAAAAATACAGAAAAAATAAATGTATATTCTTCTTAACAGTAAAATCTGTTTCTGTTGAAAAAGAAAAAAAAAAAAAAAGAGAAAAAGAAAGTCGAATCTATAATAAGTATTCAGGTCATGAGCTATATGTGAATATGGTCTTATAGATAATGTGTAATTTTACATAAAAGATTAGCTGGTGCCTGACTGTTTTTGGGACAGGAATTGGAATAGGAGGGTTTTGAATGTAGATAAGGATGAAGAATGTCGAATTTTGATAGGAAGGGAATTCCAGAAACTAACAGAACGTGCAATAAAGGAGTTTTGGAACGAGGCAGATCTGTGAGAAGGAATGTAAAGGTCGGAAGGTCGAGATCTTGTGGAGAGGGAGTGGACTGAGGACTTGAATTGGAGAAGGTTGTAGGCGTAGGAAGGACGATGATTGTTGATGATATGATAGAGGAATGTACCTAGGAAATATTGTCTTCGAATGGAGGGGAAGAGCCACTCTAACTCAGTGTAATGGTGAGAGACATGGTAGTATCTCGGGGCACCAATTACAAATCTCACGCAACTGTTCATTATTCTTTTCAGTCTGTCGCGGAGCTCCACCGAGAGTCCATCATACACCACACAGCAGTAGTCAAAGTGGGGGAAGATGAGAGAGGAAACGAGGAGTCTGCGCGTATGTTGAGGTAGGAGATGGCGGAAGCAATGGAATAGTTTGAGGGTAGAGACTGTCTGTCGGGAGATGTGAGAAATATGGTGACTCCAGGAGAGGGTTTGATCAATAAATAGTCCTAAATTTTTTACAGAGGAGTAGAAGGAGATTGGCTGGTCACCAAGGTTTAGTATGGGAAAGTCCGTATAGGATCTAAGGAGGGGCTTGGAACCAATGACAATGGCCTGAGTTTTTGAAGCATTTAACCTTAATCCGTTTAATTTTGCCCAGGCACAGATTCACAGATTATTATGTGGGTTGTCAGTGAAAACACTTCCATGTTTAGAAATCTACACACTTCACAGTTCATGCTTTGCTGATAATTACTCTACCGTCCAGCTGCTAATTTTATTACAATTAACGCGCTTACTCTTTAGTAATCACTATGTAATTATCTCGTTAGTAATTGAATAATTAATAGTAATACATCTTGTTCATTTCTGGAAAAAAGAGCTCTAGGTCACAGTTTAGTTACGAAGGAGTTGGTTTCATTAGTGGTCATTTTAGTTTAAAAAGCGTAGGAGTTAATTGTTCTTTCAGTTGTAATGGTGGGTAATTTTTTGTCATTGTTGAAATTTATTTGGAAAACTTCACTCTATGAATAATATTTGGAATAATTTGTTTTCTTTCTTTAAAGTCCTTCGGGCACTTTAACTAGCCTTCTCCACTAGTGGATTCAGGACTTAATTTTTGGGGGGGGCTTCAGCCCGAAAGATTTTTTTTCATATACATATAACGATAATTAATTGGAAAAAAAATTAAGAAATTAACTACCTATATGAAATGGTGTTTAAGTGGTTCTTGAAGTCCTATTAAATGTTGTTACACGAACAAGAATACTTAAAGAGATAGTTTTTAATATTTTTTTCTGTAAAACATGGTTATATTTTACCATTTTGGGGGGCTTCAGCCCGAAAGCCCTCCCCCCCTCCCCGTAGATCCCCCTGTGACCTTCTCTATCTCTACGAGTGTTTTTCTTGATCTTGCGAAAAAGTCTTCCAGTTATTATTAGCTTATTTCTATTTATTATTAAACATGTTACTTTATATCTCAGAAAAAACGCTACAGAATAGGTACATTTAGATGTTTTTTTGACATAAACATGAAAAATTCTAACCAAATTAATAAAATTAACTTGACATAACATTTAAGCTATTGTCATAAAAGATAGGCCATGGAATGGAAGAGTTGGAGAGTAAAGACAATCTATAAAATATCACCAATTATTTAAATAAAATATCTAATGTGTCCACTCACATGACTTTCCTACCGATTTTAAATACTTTTCAAATTTAAATATGTTCATTAAAAATAACACAATTAATTAGACTAATTTTCCTGATAACCTATCTAGGAAATCAATAGAGTCCGATTTCTTTGATAAACTAATTTTTGTTTTATTTATGCAATATTTACAATAGTATATATAAACAAAAAATACATCTAGTAAATTCGCACATGAATAAAATGACATGAAACACATGTTGAGAAACTACCCATTGGTAGCACTCTTATAATATGTCTATATTAGGAGATCACGGGGCTTCTTCTTCTTTTCTTCTTTTCAAACGGCTCGGAGGGTTATCAGGAATTAAAGAGGAAGCAAGGTTAGAAACGAGAGGGTTGGGATGGTTATGAAGCTTGTTATGGAAGGGTAGATATCTGGATTGGCCAAATCTTAACGAATATTAAGGTCATTGTGGATGATTTTATTTGTAACAAAGTAATTATTTTAACAAAGGATTTTGGATTGTCAGGATTGCATACGAGAGGAATTTGTTTGGTGGAGCTCCATAGCTCAACTCCGTAAGTCCAAATAGGCCTTATTATAGTCATGTAAATGAGTCTTTTGTAATTAATTGGAAGGTTAGAGCGTTTGTCTAGTAAGTGCTGAAGTAGTCGGAAACGTCGAGCGGTTTCTTATCGTTTCAGTATGGTGTGAGGATTCCAAGTTAGACGTTTGTCCAGGTGGAGTCCTAGGTGATAAACTAACTTAAACAGATAAGTGAACAATTATTAAAATCACTGTATAAAATGCAATACACTGTAATGTTTATATATCATCCTCATCGTTTATATGCATAAATATGTGAACTGGCATATTTGAATTTATTTATAATTGTCTACCAGTGCCTTTTCATTATTGTAATTTTAGATCTAGATAACCTTGTAATTTGATTTATTTCTAATGCCAGATAATTGCCATTAAATTGTACATTATTTTTATTCTAGTGGGACTTAGTCCCAGAATAAAATTTATTTGTCTTCTACACTGTAACGTTGCTAAAACCCTTCCGATTTAGACGATTTTTTAAATAGTTTTTTTTTCAGGAATTTAATATCCTTTTAAAAAATGTTGTCATTACATACTATCGAGATATTACTGTCAATTTTCAGAATAGGAAAACCTTACTAAATCCCGAATGAAAATTAGAAGAGTTAAATGCAAAAGTATATTGGTTCTACCAATTCTTTACATATAGTAAATAAAATTGTCTAGTATTTGTAACTATTTTGCCTTAATTTTTATTCGCAAACGGCTTTTTTATTTTTACCATTCTTGGTAAATTAGCAAAGTGCAAGACCAAGACTGATTTTTAATTTAACGGCAACATTAATTTTTAATTTCTGCTTGCAGCTCTTTTTTTATTGTATCTATAATCTAGTCTTTCCATCTTCCATTAAATAATTAATTAAATGGGAAAAAATATGACTGTTGAGAATGATCCTGGCCCGATCACCTCCTTGCACTACCGTTGACAAGTACGGAACCCAAAACTCGTCAAAAGTTGTTGTGGTTACAGATTTCTTTTTTTTTTTTTCACAAAGAGGTGAAAAATACGACCTTAGTGACGGAACTGTGCTGCTCACACTTTTTTATTCATTTATTTATTTTCTGTTGAATGAATTGTCATGTTTTAATAAAGCCATTATACATTTTCGAAGTTTACTTACATATTTATTTTTGGTCAAATTAAATATAATTTTCATAAATTGTGCAGTTATGTGAAAGTTGAAGGGCATCTGCAGTGATGCAAGGAGAGCAACAGAAGAAGCATAGAAGATGTCCTTGAATTTTTTTTTTTCTCTTCAGAATTTTCATTTTCCTCAATAATTTACCTATAAACCATAATATTATTTACATCTACTTTCTTTCGAAATCGAAATAAAACTTATTAACATAAAAATGCAGAAATAGAAAGTAACCAATAGGCGTGAGATTGTTAAACTGAGGGGCAGGATAGCGTTACTGGATTTCGCCATTTTTGTTTTATTTTTTCGTTTTTGCGGTTGTTCCATTATCAGGCGCATATCATAATGACGCAACAACTTGCTAAATCGTTAGAATCTAAGCAGTCTAATAACATAAGCACCCGTTTGAATTCTATCTGTAATGCTCTCGTTAGGATGGTTTAGAAATTTAAATAAACAATGCCTTAAGTCTCTCAAACAGCAATGAATAAATAGCTATAAATAAATAAATAATAAAGCAATAAATAACTATTTTTCTTAATAATGATCAGATCCCCCAGTATTTGTTGATGCCGACTAATTTGAAATATACGAAACTATTTTGGCAGCCACTCGAAAAAATGCATGATCAAGATTTCTGTGAATAATAAAATAGTGAAAATTACTCCACTACTTGAGTGCAAAACGGGCAACTCTAAAGAAAACGAAACACTTCATCGTATTTTTTTATTTATTTTAATGAAATTTACAACTGAATTACATGAAAAATACAACAAGTAAATGTGACATTGTAACATGGCATGTACAACATGAAGAGAAACTACCCATTGGTAGAACTCAAATTAAAGTTATATATTAGAAGATCTCGAGGCCATCTTATTTTCAGACGCCTCGGAGGGTTATCAGGAATAGAAGAGGAAGCAAGGTTTGAAACGAGAGGATTCGGCTGATTGTAAATAAGTATGAATGTGTTTTTAATTTCTTTTTTATTTTATTCAATGTTATCTCATGTTTGATTTATTCTATTATTCCAAGTTTTCTTTCCTTCCCTTTTGTTATATTTTGTTTTTCTTTTATTGTATATATGTTATGATTGTGTTTCATACATTCCAAATACTCGGTGCAGGCAAATGCATTTTTTTTCACGAAATATTTTTTAAAAAAATATTGTTATCCTAATTATAAATGAAAATTTAAATATAGGCTTATCTAGGCCGATATAATACGTGCTTAAGATTTGTCTTCGGTACATCAAAGCGATCTCATGTGTCCCACCTTTACGGCGAGTTAAAGTGGCTCTTCCCTTCTTTCCGCAGACAATATTTCCTCGGATCTTTCCTATTCCAAACAATCAACACTAGACACCCTTCTTACATCTACAGTCTCCTACAGTTTAAACCCGTGGTCCACTCCCAGAAAACAAGATCCCGTGTTTCCGACCTTTATATCCCTTCCCATAGAACTAAGACGTTTGAATATTCCTTTATTTCCCGATCCACAGCCTTCTGGAATTCCTTGCCACCTGAAATCCGTCATGCCTCTTCCTTGTCCTCATTTAAATATCATCTTTACCAATTCCTTCTCACATCCCAAAATGACGTTATACAATAAAATAAATATTGTGAAACAGATTTTGACTGAGGTGAATGATTGATAAAATTTATTGTCTTAATTTTAAAAATCAACCCATGCTTATTTTATTTTAATTTAAATAATGTTGTTTTTTTTATTTCGTTTTTTCTCAAAATTTTATTTTATTTTTACTTGTTTTAATTTAATTTCACTGAAGATACTGTATATAGTCTTTAATATTGATTAATGTAATTTTTGGCCAGATGTAGTTTTAATTTTTTTGTTCATATCTGTTATTCATAAGGGACCTTGTCCCAGAATAAAGTTTACTTTCTATCTATCTATCTATCTATAAAATAGTTATGTACCTATCATAACCTATATAGCCTTAGCGACACATCAGACGGACAAAGGAAAGAAAACTTTTTTTTATTCGATTTTCGAGACTATCTGGTGTAGATACCAGAGTTTTGAATTTGGTCTGCCGATGTGATGCACTTATCGGCTTCGGTTGTTTTTTTCGACAGATGAGGAGTGTACAACTTCTTTTATAATTTCGAAAAAGTAAAATATTTTGGTTAATTAATGTTAATTATATAAAGATTTTAAAAAGAAATCAGACTGATAATGTATCGATATATGACCTATTTTCTAATATGTGACTTCTTTGTCATAAATATTTCAGAATCCTCGGTTGATTTCATAACGGTACCCTGCGTTTAGCATTGACAAAATAATCTTGCCTCGGCTTCTTTCACCGACCAAGGACTTCCACCAAGGCCCGAGGATGGTAAGAGACGGGGACTGCGGTCTTGGTGACGGTATGTTGGCACTCCTGCTGATCATAGAGGCTTTGGCAACTAAAAACCTCTTTTAAATAAAATACCGCAATGAACTGTTGGCATTCCTTCGCGCCACGTGAGACTGCACGTTGCGCACTCGTTGTGGTGGGTGTGTCGTCACATGTGCGGCCCCGTGCTGCCATACACGTAGCTGTGTCTCACATTTCTTAAAAATCCTTTGTTTTAAAATGTTTACTATTTACTAGAAAAATAATCATGTATTTCTTTAGGGTGTACGCAGAAAATAGTAGGGAGGAGGGTGCGTGTGCGTTACCTCTTAAAATAATTTTAAAGAAAATATAACATACCATAATACAACATGACAGAGATTAATACAATTAACAACAAGAAAAAAAATTAAAATTTGTTCTGTGTATATTAGTTCGTGGTACAGACCTCTTTTTATCAAATTATTAACATCCGCCTGAAACTTTGTAAATAGCTTCATCTCATCGTAAACTACAACTATTTTATTTAAGAAAATTCTTGGAATTGGAGCGTTTTCACTATAGATTCAAATAAGCTTTGTCTGTTTAATGAAGTACTAAAAATACGTAAATACCCATTTGATTTCCACTTGAATCGTAAGATAGTTTGTGGACAAAATCGAGAAAAAGGTCTTCAAAAATATTAAGCCGTTTAGCGTGACCTACACTCCAGAAATGTCAAAATAACGAGGTTATGCAGGCCAAACGACCCAATATTTTTGTGGAACACCTTTTTTCTAGATTTTGTGATCAAATTATCTAATGATCCAAGTGGAAAGCGGATGGGTATTTACTACTTTTTAGTACCTAAATAAATAGACAAAGTTTGCATACCTTCAGATGCAGATGGAATTTGAATTATGGGAAAATTCTGGCCAGTTAAGAATGTTTTAAGTGATGGTTTCTATGCTAACCAACTCAGCATCTTTATATATTGTTTCTCGATTTTTTTTTGTTCTGTTTTTATGCCATACTTTCCTTAATTCAAAAACAAATCCAATGATTGATCGTTCGTTTTGATGATTATCTTCTCCTTGAGGTGGGAAAAATAAGCACAATCCTAAGAAGTTTTTGGAAAAATGTGAAAAAAATAGAAACTCTATCGGCCCATTAGTCAACAAACATATACAATTTATGAATGAATAACCTACAACAAGGCGAGATTAGTAATATGAAATATAAATTATAAATAATATCTCATTATAAAGAGGATGAAATAATAAACATTTCCCTCGCTACGGTATGCAGGTCCGATTTTTAATTTCTGAGATATTTTAATCCATATCTTCAATAAAACTCGTTATCATTTCGTTTTCGACACTTTTTTTCCCCCTTTTCACTTTTCTAACCCGGAATTGCGCTAAGATATAATTTTGAGTAATAGCCCATTCATTACACAGAGAGAATGAAATGCTGAACCTATTCCCTTGCTTACAGTATGCAGATCCGATTTTTAGTTTTTACATTTCAGCCGACTTTACCCGAGCGTTACACATCGGATATCTGACGGATCAGAATAATTCACTCTCCAAGTACAAAATGCGCCTAAAAAAGTTATAACTTAAAAAATCGCATAAATCGTATACAATATTATGCATAAAATACCATTTTGAGCAAGTATACAGACAGCCAATGTTTCATGCCTTTACGATGTGTTGAAACTATTTCATGCCTTTACGATGTGTTGAAACTAAGGCAATTTTAAGTATCAAATATAATCAGTTATATTTTTACAATTAATTTCTACATTAACACTAAACATGCCATAACGGGTCAAATGACCCATTTTGAACTTTTCCATTGAAAATGCACGTATAATTTTATTGCGTTTGCACATTTGACTTCATGACTTTTTATAAGTAATTAATGTACAGTTATAAAAATATTTTTTTTTTGTTTTGTTTTGTTTATTCTGAGTAATCCTAGTTGTATACCGTTATCTACCACAACAGGTCATTTGACCCGGAGAAAATTTTTTTGTTTTATGAGATTATCTAGTCATATTTGTAGTCAGTAAGTTGCACATTCTTCCAAAGAGTGTTGCGTAAACTAGTTCAACGAAAACAGCTCAGAATAATTTCAAGAAAATATCAAATTTTAGATTGAAAATAGCTTTTTAGTGTGAAAAAAAGTGGCAAAAATTGAAAGTCTTGGTAAGTACCTAGCTTATATTTTATTTTGATAGCTATAGTAATACAGATCATTTTTTACCCAGAAAAATGTCGAAGCAAACAAGATAGTACAAGTTCTTAGAAGATATAAATAATATTAGCGAAGAGTTTTCAGAAATTAGTGAAGATGAATTTTCTGAAAATGAAGATATATCGGTTGCAAATAAAAATGAGTTTGATTCTACAGATACTGACGATGAAGAGGAAAATATTGTGAATGTATGTAGTGGCCGAAAAAGAATAAGATTACTCACAAGTTCGGAAGAAAGTGAAGTAGAAATAAATGAAGAAAATGTTGCGAATGGTGGATCTGTTTGGCAACAAATGCAAGTAGGTGGCACACCTGGAAGAGCACCACTGCGATGAACTATGAATTAAAAGTTTTTATTTTTTGCTTTTGTAATAGAAATGCTCAACATACTATTTTGTTTAATCATAATAAATTTAATTTATATTTTTATTTCCTTCCTAACATCCATATTTCATACATTCAAGCATGAAACATAAAGTCGGGTCATTTGACCCGCTATGGTAGAAATAGGTATATATTACGTCTTGATATGATTAGTGTTAAGGACACCATTGATGAGGAAGGTACAAATCAGCTGGAATGCATGGTTCCCTACATATATTCCCTGCATAAGATCCACCTTCAGCGATCTATCCTCGCAGTGCGTGAAAGTGTCAGAGAAAGTGTGACACATCAGTTCACAACTGCTGGAGAAAACTCTGCGATGGTCTGCTGCATCTGTCAGTAGCCTTAATATATGATAATATATATATATATATATATATATATATATATTGATAATGATACAGTGTGTTTTATACAGTTTTCTATTTATTTATCATTAATGTATTAAATAAACAACTAAATGTTTCTAATCCCAACATTTACGAATATATTAACAAATCAATATCTATAACTGAGATCTGTGCAAAAAACATTATATTGTATTTGTTCAATAAAATCGTTGGAGGATAAGAAAAAAATAAACCCTACAAATTATTTCACAATGGTTTATTATTTTCAAACAATTATGCATCTAAAGTAACATTACCTTCCTTGTTACAAATAACAAAAAAAAAAAAGTGATTCCAATTATTGGACGAAACTTTTTTTTTTTTAATCATTAGTAATATGCTAAAAAAATTATCATTACTTCAGTAACACATTCAAATTTCAAAAACCAAACCAAGGATATAACATTTGGAGTAGAACATATTAAAAAAACCGGAGACCATATCTTTGCTCCTAATTGTTCGATTTTAATGATTTATTTTTTTCGGAAATTCCGTAAACTTTTAAAAATATACAATATCGATAAAAAAAGTGCACACTTTTTGAGTTATTCGGAATCAGATTTTACCATCCCTCGCAACTTTTTTTCCAGCTTCTTTTCGTTGAAGTATGTTGCATAGATAAATTTAAAGGGCATCGAGACGAGGATTTTAGCCAAATTTCATTGAAATCAGTGCATTCGTTTAGGCGCTACAGTATACAGCGACGTAAGTTTTTCGTTCACCATTTTGGAAATAAAAGGCGGTTAGTAATGCCGATGAAGAAGGATAACCTTCGGGTAATCTCAAATTTCAAATCCAAATTTGAAAAAAAAAAATCGGTCCATTAGTTTCGGAGAAAATGCGCGGACGGCGGACAGACAAAAAAAAAATTTATTCGTTTTATGAATTCTACGTGTCCTGAAACATGAAACCTCAAATTTTGAGAGGGGTTAAGTTTTTGAATTTTTGGTCGATCACAATGGTTGATTATTGAAAATAATAAACCAAAAAAGTAAACCTTGAATAATTTATCATAGTTATTTTATCTAAAAACTTTGGAGTGATCTAAAATTATTTGAAGTTTAATTCAATTAATATAGCCTTAAAACTCATCGAGCAAGAAAGTTTTTCGAAAAGTGTGGTATCTTCAATCCCTGAGAGGACTTAAAATAAAAAATCGCGAAGAATCTGTGATTTTATAAAAATCCGAATTTACTGTAGTTTAATAAAAAAAAGTGTACTTTTAATGGCTTTTAAAAAAAGACAATAATTACTTTCATTTAATGTAAATTTAATCTAGTTTACTATGAAGTATGTAGTTGTAACCTAAATTAAATATTTTTTAAGTTGTTGCCTTTTATTCAACATAAAATGTGGTTGGCTTATAAATGACAAAATTTTAGTTTTCTGTCTCTCTGTATGCAATGGTAACATTTTATAAGTTTTAATATGTTTTATCACATATTATCAATTATATAAAATTAATGTCGATCTAAACTTCAAATCATTATCACAAAATTCCCCATTGTTTTATATCGCATATAGTTCTGTTGTCAATGATTTTTAAAAATCATTAAAAGAATCTTTGAATATTAATTTAAATAATCTAAAATGTTTTTAAAAAAATTTAAACTTAAAAAAAATATCGTCTACTATGAACAACATAAATTTCGTGGTTTGGAGCAATTTTCGTTTAAAGTGGAAATGCAATAAATATAATCTCATATATATCTCTGTTACCATTGATTTTATTAAAAACAAAAGGACGCAGAGTGATTAAATGTATATAAAAACACTCCTGAATGCGATAGAAACAGAATATCAATATTTCAATACAATCGGTAAAGAAGTTTTGAAGATCAGCTGTTTTGAACAAATGAACATTTACGTTTCTATTAATATAGATACCACTCTATTCAATACTAAAGTAAGTACAAATTTCGTACATAGATTTTTAATGTGTGGTAAACGAGTGAGGAGTTTAGAGAAATTTATCATTTGCTTAATTCACAAGAAATAATTGTCTTCATCAGTTATAATTTATGGATTTTTAGAAGAAATATATTAAATTCAATTTGAAATAACACTAAATTTCCAACAGCTCTCATGTAGGCACATTAATCTTCGAAAAGATAAGGAAGGCTGTTAAAGTGCACGTATTCGAGGCATATTACGGTCAGAATCTACAAACTAAAATTTCAATAGTGACCCCGATTGACGGTAATTCCTTACAAAGTACTGAACTAAAAATTCATAGGTTGAAAGTCACCTTCCGCCAACTGAACCGACAAAAATTATGGTCACATTGTAAATGAAACCCAAATTATAAATGTTAACAACCTTGTAACAATGGTTTAGAAAATTAGCTCATTAACAATTCAAACACGGTCTGGTACAAATACGTGAAATGGGACAGCCCGATTAAGGGGTGTGACCTTCCAGTGGAGGTTATCTTAAGTTAAGGAGAAGGCATTTGTTTGTTTGTTTTTTCAGAAAAACTTACGTAAGTTTACTACATTTCAGTTAATAAAAAATAAGAAATCATTAACGATTCCTGTTGTTTAGTCGATTTTAATTTTAATTTTTTAATAAAAGGAAAAGAGGGTAAAAAAACAAAGAACGTAAAATTAGGATTCTATGAAAACTGAATTTGAAGAGAAGGATGGTTTGCGTGTTCAGTCAAAATAAAATGGTAAAAATAAATAAATGTATTTATTTTTACATTCGCCGACGTTTCGGCCCGAAGTTCAGGGCTTGGAAAAGAACCAGATAATAATGAGATCGAAAACTGAAATTCCTTAAGCAAATCGTCAGTTCATAACTAAAATTCACTAAGTACATATTTGATGAAGTTGGACATTGTTGTGAATTTCGACTTTAAAAGGATCTAAAGTTGCACAAATCCTTTAAATATCAAACACCGTTACAACAAGTGCACAGTTTTCTGTTTCAGTAAGGAAAAATTCGTTGTGATTTATGGTCATGAAATTTCACTGACATTTTGCAATAAACCAACGAAGTCTAGTTAATTAAGTAAACGCATTTCGACACGTACATGTTTGCTATAGACTCATCCAGAGATGGAACGAAGTTCGTTTGAAAGCTCCAAAAATTTACCATTTTCAAAGTTCTGAAGAAAAGGAAAATATTATTGCGGAAACCTTAAGAAAAATGTAGATGGTTGATATTTGTATCTGAAACCTGAACCTCTGTACCTGTACGATTCATGAATTCTCAGACTCATTACTATTTAGGAGAGTATTGTTTTTTGGTTAACGGTTGTGCAAGGAGATGATTTGACCGAGATCACGCTCAAGCATCAGGTTTTATCTCTTAATTAATTATAAAGTACCCACTGAATGGGATGGGTCTGCCCCAGAAAGGTATGCCGACTCCAGGGCCGATCAACGACAGATAAAACAGAATAAATAATTACCTGCCATCAGGCGAATTAGAACCTGAGACCATGAGCTTTGGAAGTCAGTGCCGTACCACTGAGCTTAATTTTATACACTTTTACTGTTAACATTTCAATACATATGCTACTTATTTGGCTGATGTCCGTCAGGTCATATGGAAATACTAGCTGACCCGGCCACGCGTTGCTTTGGTTCATTCTGGTTAATTAAAAAAAGAATTAGAAAAGGAATTAGATGTTATATATATATATTTTATGTCAAGTATATGTCACGATACTTGAGAATAAATATTCTTTGTCGTTCAATTCTTTGTATAGATATAGAGATCGTGTGGTTTTCCAACTCTAGAATTTGCAACATATAATTGACTATATAAGAAGCATTCGGTATCTAAATCTTCTACGAAAAATTACTTAATGTTTAAAGCATTATATCTCTGCACCAAATCGTTCAATTTTAATGATTATTTTTTTTAATTTTCAGGGAATCTAAAAAGCTTTCAAATAATGATGGTTATAATATATAAATATGGTTATAAATCTTTTCGAGTTCTTCGCAAATATAGTTTTGAATCCATCTTAACTTTTTTTTCATACTCTTTTCGGAGAAGGATGTTATATACATAAATTAAAAGGGCTTCAAGGAGAAGACTGTAGCCAAGTTTAATTAAAATCGTTACAGCCGTTTAGGCGCTACAGTCTATAGCGACACAGGTTTTTGGGCCACCATTCCGAAACGAAAGACCGAAGGGTGAAAGAAAAATTATGTCAATATTTCAAAGCGATCAGTGAAGAAGTAACTAATATTTACAGATATTTCGGAATTCCTTTAAAAAATCATCGAAATCGGACAATTGTAATTTGTACACATGTTATGTTATATATTTCTGAATGAACATTAATTCTTGCCTTTCATAATATATTGCATAATATGTAGTAATTTGTTCGTTAACGAATATACTATGATAATTATTTCCAAATTGTTTGACGATGACGTAGAAGTAGTGTGTGGTGTGTAGATTTTACTAAAAAATATTATTTCAGTTGCCGAACTATATAGAGACTATAAATATGCCTACTACCTCATTTTCTCGTTTCAATCTTGCATTATGATTTATAACCATGCCAATGGTTTTTGTTCCTTTAAGTTGGATGAACACGAAAGGATCATTTCGCCAACCATAAACGATAGACACAATAGCCTCGAACGGTTACCGGCTAAATGACTAAGAGACTAACTGTATAGGCAATACTGTGAAGGATCCAAGGAGGTAGGAGGCATAGAGCATAGAGCATAGAGGTACGGTTAGCTAGCTGTACCGCAGCTAAGGTAAAGGTCACTGCCTGCTCAATAGTGTCGGCTCTTTGGACCGCTTTCTTATCGCCGATGATATGTCGTTCGGAGTTAATGGAGTTCACGTTTGAACAGCTGATTGTCGGCCTAATGGAAACTTCACGTTGGCGTCTTTGACCTTCAGCCATGTTATAACAAGCTATCTTCCAAACCAATGTATAACAACTGCCGGGTTTGACTTTTCCTTAGAGGTTAGAGTTCCTCAGACTTTAGGGAGGGGCGTGAATATCATTACGCCACTGTAATAAATAATTGATAGTAAAAAAACGCTGCAATTTATTTCACAATGGTTTATTATTTCCAAACAATTATACATCTAAAATATAAAAATAAAAATAAAAAAGGTGATTCCAATTATTGGAGTAAACATTTATTTTTAATAATTATTAAAATGCTAAAAAAATAGCATTACTTCAGTACCATATTTACAAATCAAAACAAAGAGTATACTGCATAACCTTTGCTGTAGAACACACATACAACAACTAGAGACCGTTCCTTTGCTCCTAATTGTTCGATTTGAACGATTTTCTTCTTTGAACCTTTGAAATTACAGGCGGATTTACGGGAGGGGAGGGAGCTTTCGGACTGAAGCTCCCCAAAAATGGTAAAATGTAACCATGTTTTATGGTAAAAAATGTTAAAAATTATGTCTATTATTGCTCGTTTAATTACATTTAATAGGACTTCAAGAATCCCTTAAACACCATTTCATATAGGTAGTTAGTATATTTCTGTTTTTCCAATGTAATTATCGTTATATATATGAAAAAAAAGCTTCCGGGCTGAAGCCCCCCCCCCATTAAATCCTGGATCCGCTAGTGTTTGAAATATCTTATCACAATATCGACAAAAAAAGAGTATACTTTTTGAGTTATTCGGAATCAAATTTTATTATCTCTCCTAACTTTTTTTCCAGCTGAAGCCCTGAAGGCTGAAGCCCTCCCCCAAAATGGTAAAATGTAACCATGTTTTATGGTAAAAAATATTTAAAAATTATGTCTTAAAGTATTATTGCTCGTTTAATTACATTTAATAGGACTTCAAGAATCACTTAAACACCATTTCATATAGGTAGTTAGTATATTTCTGTTTTTCCAATGTAATTATCGTTATATATATGAAAAAAAAGCTTCCGGGCTGAAGCCCCCCCCCCCCAAATTAAATCCTGGATCCGCTACTGTTTGAAATATCTTATCACAAGATCGACAAAAAAAGAGTATACTTTTTGAGTTATTCGGAATCAAATTTTATTATCTCTCCTAACTTTTTTTCCAGCTGAAGCCCTCCCCCAAAATGGTAAAATGTAACCATGTTTTATGGTAAAAAATATTTAAAAATTATGTCTTAAAGTATTATTGCTCGTTTAATTACATTTAATAGGACTTCAAGAATCACTTAAACACCATTTCATATAGGTAGTTAGTATATTTCTGTTTTTCAATGTAATTATCGTTATATATATGAAAAAAAAGCTTCCGGACTGAAGCCCCCCCCAAAATTAAATCCTGGATCCGCTAGTGTTTGAAATATCTTATCACAATATCGACAAAAAAAGTGTATACTTTTTGAGTTATTCAGAATTTAATTTTACCATCCCTCGTAACTTTTTTTCTAGCTTCTTTAAGTTGAAGTATGTTATGTAGATAAATTTAAAGGGTATCGAGAAGAAGACTTTAGCCAAGTTTCATTGAAACCGGTACATTCGTTTTTCGGTCACCATCTTGAAAGGAAATTGCTGATATAAATGTCGATGGAAGAGAATCATCTTCGGGTGACTTCTAATTTTAACTCTAAATTTGAAAAAAAATCGGTTCAGTATTTCGGAGAAAATGCGCCTACGGCGTACGGACAAAAATTTTTTATTCGTTTTTCGAATTCTGCCTATCCTTAAACGCAAAACCTCAAATTTTGTGAGATAGTCATGATTTTTCTTGAGTTGTGACTTCTGAGGTTGAATTTCTTGACCAAAGTGAGTTCACCCAAGAATCTGGTCTAGAAAATTAACCGTGTAAAGGTACCTTTAGATAAAGACACTCAACAGATGCTTTTAGGTTAAATCGTAATCTCATTAAATTAAAAATAATCTCCATAGCAACACGTACAGTAAACAAATGTCTAAATGCGACACTAGCGCTTACTCAAACTTCTTAACATTTCTCATGAAAAAGTGATAGCGGATGGAATTGGCACAAAACAAGATACAAAAACCATAGCTTTGAGAAACTATCGAAATGTCAATTTTAAAATTATGATCTAATATTAATTTTTGCATCTTAATTTAAAAACAATTGTTACTTTTTTTCATGCCACAATATTAAAACAAAGAACGAGTATTTTTATAAAGTGTTGTATATAGATATATATATATGAAGTGGCCTATAACAGACAGGAGGCACGGGGTAATTCCTGCCATTTGGACATCGTGAGTGAAAGGATAGGATTCGATCCTTGGCCAGTACATTAGGATTGCTAACTCTCTTTACCATTCGGAATCCTTTAGGTTTAGGAGTGTCTGTATTCCAAGGATAACATGACTCCCATCTTCACTGTTGGAAGGAAAAGTAATGTCAAGTTTAAAAGGATGTACAGAAAAATAATATTTTTCAGATAAGGTTCAACACAACACTAATAAATACAAAGATCTTTTTATAATCTGAGTCACTTTTTACGTAAATATCTCTATTTTTTTTTTTTTTTTTACTAAGTATGGGAATACCTAAAAATTCAATGAATACAAACAAAATATGTGGACATATACAGTTAAAATATATTTCAAATAATCACGTGTATATTCTTTGATTGTTATATATTAAATTATTTTTAAAATTAAGAGAAGATGTGCTTACCAAAACAATGTTTGTCTTGGGGAAATCTTTCGTTTGACCAGCCCTAATAAAGGCTTGAACTTTGGGCCAACTTATTTATTTATAATTTTTTTTTTTTTTTGACTGATCATATCGACCCCAATCCTCGCTTAAATTATTCACTACAGTGAACCATCAATCCACAATTATTTTTAAATAGGTTTCCATTTTTGAGTTATTTTTTTTTCTCGAAAATACTTATATCTTGCGGCGTTAGAATGTCAGCCCCCCCGGCCTTGTGGCACAATTAGTAAACAAATGTCTAGAACTGGCACTATCGCTTATCCTAATTCCTTTAATTTTACGTAAAATGATGACAGCAAATAAAACGGACATAAACAAGAAACATAGATTATATCCTAGAGAAAGAACCGTGTTTTAGACATTCGTATTAAATATAACTAGTTGGCTCGTGCAAATAATTCGCAGAAAATCTTGTGTAGTGAAGAAATAGCGAAACAATATGGAAACAAGTAGTTCCTATTTATTATGTAAGGAAGGAATTAATAGTTTTTCCTTGGTCGATTACAATATTCCATTTAACATAATAGACAAAAATATTTGTACAAATTGTTTTGCTAAGACCTATTATTAAACGCCGAAAGGAAAGATAATAAAAGTAATAGAGACAAAATAATGCCCCGATCATAGGATATTCTAAATTATTAAAAAAAATCTAAGAACAACCAAATGTCTTTAAGAAATAATAAAGTTAATATATCAGCCAGGAAAAAAAGTGTAGTAGACTATTCTACTCCTAAATGCAATATCTTTAAACAGGAAGACATTATTAAGTATACCAAAACTAATGGACTGTGTCTTTGTTAATAATATAAATAACTTTTTTATTTAACACGTCTATAAAGAGTAAATAAATAAAAACTCCTAACAGGTTTTTATAACTTGAATTCTAAATTACTTGGGAAAGCACAGTTTGGATCATATAGTGTAGTTTATAAGGCGCTGTATCCCTGCGAAATTTCGTTTGAATAGGTGGAAGAATATTGAAGTTATAAAACTTTTTGTGATTTTCGAAATAAAATCAAAGGGGGTCTTAAATCAAATTTGTAGAATTATTTTTTTATTTTTCGATCGCTATGAAAATTCGTATTCGAGGGTCTTTCGAGCTGCGAAAAACAAATATCAACTCCGTTTCTCCCTAAAAAAACATTTCAACACACTTTACTCCTGTCAATACAAATCGTTTAAATTATACATATTTATAATAGATTTTTACAATTTTTTTTTTTTTGTTTTGTAAGTATTTTATTAATCTTTTTAATTATCATGGGTACAATTCTGCATACTTTTTCAGTTATTCGCAAATAAAGTTTCTTTTCCTTCATAACTTTCTTTCTGGAAATTGCGGGGGGATAGAGGAAGGAGAAGAATATCTTCAAAATGAGTGGTCAATCATAGGACTTCATAAAGAATTTACGAACTTATAGACATAATATATAGGATTTGTGTAGTATCTGAACATATCTTAAAATGTCTGTTACAGTTGACGACACATTACTATTTTTTTTTCGAAGTCTACTTTCGCTCCTCGAGTGTGTTTTCTAAATGACTCGACATCGTCCATTTTGGAACGTTCGTCACTGCCATCAAGATATCCAGGTCCCCAGCGGGTAGCTACGTAGTGAAAGCATCTGTTTCCCTCTCGTCAATTCGGTTTCTCCGATGATTCGCCATAAAGATGACGGGTCATCATGAGATGAAGAGAGATCTGGTGAATCACTATGACTACCGCAGCCAGTGCCATTAGAATAGTGTAAACACTGCAGTTAATAACACTGTGGTTAGTATGATTGCCCGAGGGTGTGGATTGGTCTATTGTTAATTATGGAAATCACCTTGGACCCTCGATTGTGGGTTACTATTCTAAACTATTGTATCATGGCAGCATGAAGATATACGTATCAGTCATTGTTGCCATTCGTTAATAACAAATAACAAATCGTGTTAGCTATTGAATGTTGTACAATTACAAGCTCAAAATGGATAGGAAATGCATTAACGGAGAGTTTTAAAACAGAGAAAGGATCAAGGATGTATTTTGAGTCCATTTTTTATTTCTTGTTATATCAATGATTTAGAAAATTGTTTAGGGGTGGATTATCTATCTACTAATAAGAAAAGAATATAATTAATATCGTAATTTTAGCTACAAGTCCTACAGTACTTCAAGAGATAATAAATAATTTAGATACATATTGTAAGACTTGCAATTTAAATAAATCTAAAATAATGGTATTCAGAAAAGGAGGAAAACTGGCGAAAAATGAAAAATGGAAATTTAATAATCAAACTATATAGATAGTGAACTGTTATAAGTTTTAGGGATATTACTAATATCAAACTTATCTATGAGTAAGTATTTTTAACAAAAAGTGTCAGTATCAATGTATTATGGAAGAAGCGTTATAATAAAATGTAAAGTTACAATATTCGGATAATAGGTTATTCAAACAATACCTAGAGAAATAATTAAAAAGGATTTTAATAATTTGATAATAAAAATTTATTTTAATAACACAAATAAATGTAATATGTCTTTTCAAAAAATAATAGAAAAACTGACAATAGAATTCGAAAATAGGTTCAAAACCCTAGGAATAAAAAAAAATCAAAAATGCAGTGAAACACCCAGATGAAGACCTGCAAGGTGGGTCGAAACGCCGAACTTTTTAAAAAAGTTCCGTTTTAACAGTTTCTGTGAAACGTTTTAGGAAAAAAGTTCTTAAAAGAAAAACTCTGTGGAACTTTTATGTAATAAAGTTCTATGTTTCTGGTAAAAGTTAGTTGAATATTTATTAATACATCGTGATTGGGCTTAGGATAGAGTTATGATTTGTCTTAATTTAATTACATATGGTTCTAATGTATCGTTTATTTGAGTAACTATAAATAAAAGTTATTTTTTAGATCGACTTCTTAGCGAAATCGATAGTTGTGTAATACCTTTATTTGAAAGGTTGCAAGAGAAAAAGTTTTAAGTAAAAAATAATTGAAAAACTATCGACAAAAATTTTAAAAATGAAAGTTTTTTCCCCGTTTCAAGCCCTGATATGTTATTATTTGTAGATATTTTAAATTTTTGTTAAATAATATTGAAATGAGACATTAAAGTATTCCTTTGTTCTTTCTTTTTTTTTTAATTAATAAAGTAGTTAGAACAAATATGTAGGTTTCATTTATTTCATATAACGTAAATAATTCGTAACAACGAAAATCTTTACGTGTGAATATCACCTAAATAAAGCGTTTACGGACGTACCTTGTTGTATGTCCATTTAAATAGTTATGAATCCTTCAATAAATTTGGTTGAATTACATTGTTCAATATTCTTCCTGAATGATGATTCAACAACACCCTATGTTTACACAACAGTAAACATAAGACTTAGGCGGAGTTGACATTATTAACACTTAGTTTGAGTTTGTTAGTTTGTTAAGGGTTTCGAAAAGTTGAGGATCTTTCTGTGGTGGTTGTTTTCGGTTGTCTTGAGCGAGAATTCGAGAAAAAAAAAAATGGATTTGTCTTCAAAGGTTGATGAACGAGTGAATGTGGGCTTAATAAGAAATTTTAAGGTAATGTTATTTATTGAATTTAAATGTTTATAAACATATAATTTATTCCTGTGACTGGTATCCATCTATTTTATTAAAACAATTTATTTATATAATATATAATAGCACGCTCATCTGAAAAAACTTATCCCATTCATTAAAATAATTATTTTAATTGCCCAATTAAAGACAACAGTTAATTCTGTCGGTATAAATGGGATTACCATAAACTTTTTCGCTTTCATGAATCTCAGTAATAAGATGTTATATAATTCTAGAAACATATTTTGAATTATGTATTTCTTTTAACTTATATAACATTTCAGGTTAGTTAGTTGAAAGTGAAAACGTTTTGAATTTCATACAGATTTTGGTTTATGGCGATTTTCTCATGTTTGTTAGGAAACACATGAACCAAAGAGATATATCCATTAATTCTATCTCTTCTTAATATTTATAAAATATAATACGTGTTTATGTCCACAGTGTCAACCCTAATCGATTTTTGTTTGGAAACAGCCGATAATTTTTTGTTTTCAAGATGTTAAAAAAAAATAGTGTGTAAATAAGTTTATTTGCGAAACCAACTTTTTTTTTTTTTTTTTTTTGTTATGCAACTTAAATTTCTTAAAGTATTCTTTAAAAAAAACATCACCAAAAGCTTAAAAATAAAGTAATTTTATTATACCAATGTTGTAATCAATAAGTTAATTTTTTTAAAGTTCAATTTTTATAATTTTTCCTTATCAAACCATAAACCATTTTATCCTCCTCGAAACAAATCCCAATATTTTTTTCCCTCAAAAAAGGTCCTTTAAGTTTAATTATTTTAAACTACTTTGTATCTATTTTAAGTTACAATGTATTTTAATAACTGCAGGAATAATCAGTGAATTTAGTAAATATATAATACAAATAAAGAATTTCTGAAGTAGTTTTTTAAAAAATATTTGTTTGGATATTAAAATTAAATAAAATATATCAAGGTTTAGATTGAAAAGGAACTCCTTTATTCAACTCTCAGTTATCACCATTCTTTTTTATTCTCAATAAATGCTCTAAGATTTATTGATACCCTATTAGTCCGTGGTACTTTTTATCAAAAAATTAACAACCGGATGAAACTTCGTTAATAGCTTGATCACATCGTTACCAACAAATATTTTATTTCCGAAAATTCTCGGAATTTGGGAGTTTTTAATCTGTAGTTCGGCAAAATTTGCTCTATTTAATTAGTTACTTAAATCACCCGTAAATAATCCATTGCTTTCCACTTGGATCGTAAGATAATTTTATCACAAAATCGAGAAAATAGGTAGGCTACAAAAACATAGTTTGCCCTACATGACCTCGTTATTTTGACTATTTGGGAGTGTAGGTCACGCCAAACGGCTCATTTTTTTTGTAGGCCACCTTTTTTTATTGACTTTGTGCTCAAGTTATCTTATGGTTGAAGTTGAAAGCAAATGGGTATTTACGATTTTTTAGTACCTAGTTAAATAGACGATATGTAAATTTTCGTAAATAAAAAATTTGTATCTTACGATGCGATTAAGCTATTTACGATTTTGTATTTATATTTTGTATTATTCATCAATTTATTTAAAGAACAGAGATAACAAGGTCGTGAAAATTATTCTTAAGCTAAAGAAAAAAGTTCAAAACGAATAGAAATTGCTTAAATTACTGTTAAGTCAATCAATCAATTTTATTCTCAGGCTGAAGCACCCTTTGGAGACTATGTTGACAGTTCTGTGCTCCACCAGTCTCGTCTATCCACTCAACGATATAAAGTACTTGACATCTAACATCCATTAATATCCTGTCGAGAGAAAATTGATGATACGGCAACATCTGAATCATATTCCTTCGGAATAAGAACTACGGCTACCCACTTAGTCATCTAGCTTTTCTAAAATTATAATTTCTTAAGCTCATACCAGACTGAAACGACAAGAAACCGCTCGACGTTTCCGCTTATTCCAACACTTACTAGACAAACGCTAAAATCTTCCAATTAATTACAAACGACTCATAAATATGACTATAATAAGGCCTATTTGGACTTAAGGAGTTGAGCTATGGTGCTCCACTAAACCATGGAATTCCTCTCGTATCCAATCCTTACAATCCAAAATCCTTCGTAAAATCCTTAATGCTCCCTAATTTGTTAAAAATAAACCATCCATAATGACCTTAATGTTTCAGATTTGGTCCAATCCAGATACCTCTCATTCCATAGTAAACTTCAGAATCATCCCAATCCTCTCGTTTCTAACCTTACTTCCTCCTCGATCCCTGGTAACCCTCCGAGGTGTCTGAAAAGAAGATGGCCCCGTGATCTACTTAGAGTGCTACCAATGGGTTTATTTTGAAAATCAACAATTCAGTAATTAAATATTTTCTTATATATTTTTTATTTTTCAAGTGCTGTGAACCTTCCTCTGGAATCCAGCAAATCGTTTCTAAACTCAGCATAAATAGCTGTCCATCAGTATTGGATTCAATCGATGAAATTACGCATGAATTTAAGATCTTGCCCTGCCTGATGGGACCGCTGTGTAATCGGTGATTTAATTGTTGAATGGAGAGACGTGATGAATTCCATTAATAAATTTAGAAATAGATGCATTCAGTGGCATTAAGAGTAGAAAGATATTGTAATAGCCCTAGTGAAGTTTACAATATGGAATGGTACTGTCACTTGATGATGAATGATATAATATAAATGTATAATATCAAAAGGTTAGCAAGCATCTGACTGTTTTTGGGATAAGAATTGGAATAGGAGGGTTTTGAATGTGGATATGGAGGAAGAATGCCGAATTATAAGATCTCTAAGTTTATCGTGCGGCAGATTTTCTTCTCAAATTTTTGAATATTTCTTTTTTGGATGCTAGTTAAAATTCAGGTCTTTCAGTCGTATATCACAACTGGCTTTATCGTAACAAATAGCGTTGTACACCTTAGTTTGAGATTTCTAGAGATTTCAATACATTTGATAAAAATGAAAGTTGTGTTTACACTTTTTTTTATACGCTGGTTCTGAATGTTGGTTATTCATTGAGGTTATTGAATTTGTTTACTATCCAAAATGAAATTTTCGTTAAATGAAATCATATTCATTATTATTGACACTCACAATCATCACAATCATATTCATTAATTATTCACACTCAATTATTCTATTTTATTATTCTACCAATATTAATTCAGAAAAAATACATATGTTTACCATTTTCTTTATACATTCTCTAATTTTTATTTTAAATGCTAAAAATAAATAAAGTCATGAAAATAGTAAATAAGATTAGAATCGATTTTTATTTTGGATATCGATAGCGGAACCAAAGAGGTCACAGGACGATGACCAGCAACATGACAGGGAGCCATGACCGACCGTGAAGGACGCTTGCCTACCCGTTGCAATAGCTATCTCTAAGAACAAAATATAATCTTATAAATATGCATAAGGTATTTTTACTTGTGTAAGATTACTTATGAATAATTACGGTTTATTTTCCGATCTACGTCTAATCTTATCACTTTTTTTTTTTTTTTCTTACCCCCAGGAAATTTTATTTAAACATATACAATAATATAAGTACATAGTGTATATCCTGGATCAGTTTACCTTACATTACCCATAGGTATTTTAAGAAAGGAGAGGTATTGCATGAGATGTGCATTTTTGGCAAAAAAAAAAAAAAAAAACGTATCATACATTTACCTACCTACATTTTATTATTCTTTGCAGGTTATGTATACCAGGTCTGTATCATACTTAATGTTATCAAAACTATCATAAATACTACTATATTAATTTTTAAAACCCAATAAGGTGATAATTATTCATTCCACAGCTGATAAGAGACTTTCGGTAAGAATTACGTTCATCTTTAAAACCGTACATTTTTTTTACTTTTAAACAATATTCTGATAGAGTTCCTTGGGAGTCATGTTTCCGCCGAAAACTTTATACTATGCTATCTTGATCTGGTGAATTTTGAAATATCAGAGTTTTGAAATTGCGATTCGCTCCTGTTAGCCGAAAATGGGTCTACACTACCGTATTATATATAATGTCGATTTTTTACTTTAAAAACTTCTCCACATCCCACCAATTGATTAATTTTACGTCACTGTTAATTCTTTTTTCTTGTAAACTCATGTTCCTTTTAATATCAATGGATTCCCTAATAAAATATTCATAAGGTTCTATGGGAAGTTAGAGATCGCCCACTTCCACAGCCTTCACAATCCAAGTCACCATGACCTGGATATACTTCGGCTATATCTGTCCTCTACTTCACTGCCTTCATGTCCTTTACATTACTTAGTACATGAGGCAGTGGAATGTATCCGCTATTTATTCTTTACGAACCTGCTATATGAAAGCTGTAAATAACTATGGAAATATCAACAGAAAAAAAGTTTTATTAATTCTTGTGAAAGATGTATTTATTTATATTTGACCGTTATTTTCTTAAGATGGAATAGAATATAAGTGGTTATCAGATGAGGACTCTGACATCCGTCAGAAGTTACCAGAAGTTCTGAGCAAGGAAAGAATTTTTATTATTTTCAATAATGAACCATTGGGATAAAAAAAAAAATTCAAAAACTTAATCCCCTCACAAAATTTGAGGTTTTACGTTTCAGGGCAATTTTTTTGTCCGTCCGCAGGCATTTTCTGGCTTTAAAATAAGAGGTTTCCTGAGAAGAATGATCCTCTTTCATCGATATTTCTATCCGCTTTTTCTTTTCAAGATGGCGACCGAAAAAACTGCATTGCTATAGACTGTAGAGCCTAAAAGAATAGATATTTAAAAGTTATCGAAATTTCATTTAAAAAAATCATTAAAATCGGAAAATTAGGAGCAAAGATGTGGTCTCTAGAGGTTTTTTATATGTTACACTGCAAATGTTTTGGTTTTTGAATTTGTTACTGAAGTAATGCTAATTATTTTAGTATCTTACTAATGATTAAAAAAAAAATATGTTTAGTCTAATAATTGGAATCACTTATTATTTCTTTTTTTTTTTTTGTCACTAGGTAAGTAATTTTACTTTAGATGTATAATTTTTTGAAAATTATAAACTATTGTGAAATATTTTTTTTATTAAATTTAAACAAAACCTTACGTCGTGACCTCAACATTCTTTATATCCTAGGCATTATTCCATCCCCACTCTGAAATTTTAATCAGAAACTTATCATCCTAATCCCTAAACACAATTCTTATCTAGCTCCAATCGCACCATTAATTCAGGAAGGATGAAACGGCATTGGTCTCAAGACCTTTTGTGTAAACAACCTATTGCAGTTCTGAGCATCTGTGGTTCCAGTAGGCATTAGCTTTTAATGAACGATAACGTGACTGGGAGATAAGAGCTGGAATTTCCTGGAGACCTGGCTTTTGTCATTCATTTGATAGTGGAAAAGGAAATAATAAAAAATAATTACTTTACAAATTCACATATTTTTAAGGTATTTAAAATAATCCTAGGGAGCTCCAGACTCTTATTATCAGAGCCTTAAAGTGTGGGAGAATTTTATTTTTCAATAAACGAAAAAAAAATGTTTTCTCGTATAACAACGGGCAGAATGTTGAAAAGGAAATGCAGAAAGCTCGCAGTTTGGGAATTATGAACTTTCACTTGTTCTTTGTATGTAGATGGCCGAAGAGGAAGTTAGCTAACGGAAGAAGAGTGCACCGCCTCGGAGATATTGACGTAATTATCCGGATGGGAACGGTTCTCACTGGCACATGCTACGACAGCTGTTATTAATGAATTGGTTCTAATTATCAGCTGATAGTACTTCAAGGAACTGTTTAGGGTGTTTACCTGATCTTGTGCATATCCATGACAGATTACCTAAGCTTTAGGTATCTATATGTATATATGTGTATTTATCACGGGCGGATTTACGGGGGAGGGGAGGGCTTTCGGGCTGAAGCTCCCACCCTAAAATGGTAAAATATAACCATGTTTTATGGAAAAAAAATATCAAAAAATTATCTCTTAAAGTATAATTGTTGATGTAATCACATTTAAAAGGACTTTAGAAATCGTTATTTTTATGAAAAAAAAAAGGTTTCGGGCTGAAGCCCCTCCAAAATCAAATCCTGAATCCGCTAGTGGTATGTATGTATGTATGTATACACATATATATATATTAGCTTCCTCTAGAGGAAAACATTTCTTTAGTTTATAAATAAGACTCAGCTATCTATAACCTAATACTAACTCAGTATTGAACTCGTGTAGCAAAAGAGCTGGATCCAAGATTTTTAGTTCTCACGTTTATTATGAGTGGATTATAGAACCGACAAAAGCTTCATTCACAACTACAGCGATATTGATAACCAAGAAAGTTGTATATTTCCATAAAACTAAATTATTTTGGTCATATATATCAAAATATATATTTCTACATCAACCGAGGGATATATTTCTACAATAACTCAAGGGATCTCAGAATTATTTTCCGATTATATTTTCAATGGATTTTTAGTTCGTTTTGGACTTCCAGGCGCAGGAATCCGCGTGGAAACCTTTAAAACACGATATTTCCATTTTAGTTATTTACTAACTTCGGAGTTTTTATCGTCTTATTTTTTCATCCTATATATTATTTCTAAAAGGTGTTTTTGTCGGTACGCCATAACTTCGTCAATTCTTCATCAAATCCAATGATTGACCACTCGTTTTGAAGATATTCTTCTCCTTCACATGCGAAAAATAGTCCCATCCCCACGAAATTTCTGAAAAAAAAGTTATGGAGGAAAAGAAACTTTATTTGCGAATAACTCAAAAATTATGCATTTTTTTCTAGATTGTAAAAATCTATTAGAAATATGTAAAATTTAAACAATTTGTATACGAATTTTCATTGCGATCCAAAATTGTACCTTGTAAATTGTAGATTGTACCCATGGTAATTAGAAAGATTACTAAATTACCCACAAAACAAAAAAAAATAATTGTAAAAATCGATTAGAAATATGTAAAATTTAAACAATTTGTATACGAATTTTCATTGCGATCCAAAATTGTACCTATACAGTGTTTTATCATAGTTTTAAGTGTTTTGTATATAAATTTTTGTTTTTTTTTGTATATAGCTTGTTTAACTAATATTTTCTTTACTTTCTCTTTTTTTATTATTGTTTATTTTGGTCAGATGTAGTATTTTAATGTTCTATTTTGTTATTCTAAAGGAACTTTTTCCCAGAATAAAGTTATTTTCTATTCTATTTTATTCTACATTGTACCTTGTAAATTGTAGATTGTACCCATGGTAATTAGAAAGATTACTAAATTACCTACAAAACAAAAAAAAAAAAAAAAAAAAAAGTAAAATTTTATTTATTATTAACAAAGATACAGTCCATTAGTTTTAGTATACTTAATAATGTCTTGGTTGAAAGATTTTGCATTTATTAGTACAATACTCTACTATATTTTTTTTCCTGGCTTTTATATTAACTTTATTATTTCTTAAAGACGTTTGCTTGTTCTTACGTTTTATTTTTTTTTTAATAATTTAGAATATCCTATGATCGGAGCATTATTTTGTCTTAATTACTTTTATCATCTTTCTAATCAGCATTTAAAAATATTTCCTAGCAAAGCAATTTGTATAAATATTTTGGTCTATTATGTTTAATGGAATATTGTAATCGACTAATGAAAAAATATTATTTCCTTCCTTATACAATACATAGGAACTATTTATTTCGATATTGTTTTACCATTTCTTCACTAAACAAAGGCAACTATTTAAATTTTATTAAAGTCGGAGAGAAAATTGTAACAATGTGTAGAATCGATAATTCATTTCCTGGTTAGGTGATTTTGAAGAAAACGTTTTTGTAACATCTTAGGACATACACGATGCACATATCTTTAAATACCTAACTGTAATTTTTTTGGGCTTGGCTACTCTTTCAATAGACACGAAGATCATTTTGCGAGACTTGGTTATTTGATCACAGGAGACTTCAAAATGTATATCTTCAATTTGAACCCCGTTTCGAAATTTTTCACAAGCGCAATACTTTTCCTTACTACCTATATAATTCATATATTGGTATATGCAAGTAAACGTAGCTTACATAATGTTATTGTTTTCATAATAGCGCCTACCTTAGAGAGAGAGATATAGACGATTTCTTACAGACATTACTACAACGGTAAGACAAACGAGCCGAGAATACTGATGTGTTAGTGTGGCCTACAGTGGGAGTCGCATACTGAACACTGTTCTCCTTTCTAGGTTCGATCCTGTTACCACATCAGCATTTGAAGGCACAGATATGGGGGGGGCTAAATAGATGTATCCGTAATCTTCTACAACCTAAATTACATAAGTAATAATAATAATAACATAATAACAATCCTATAGTTTTCTTTTGCTAAAAACTGTTTTCTGTCATATTCCTTGCTAATTTTATGTCCATATAGGTAACTATGTGTTTTTTGTTTATTTTTTATTTTTTTTTTAGACTACTGCAGCACTTACTAGAGAAATGATCAAAGCTTTCAATCAATTATAAACGACTCGTATATATGACAATAATAAGACCTATTTGGACTTACAGAATTGGGCTTTGGGGCTCTACTAAACCATCTAATTCCTCTCGTATCCAATCCTTACAATCCAAAATCCTTCGTAAAATCCTCAATGCTCCCTACTTTGTCACCAACAAAATCATCCATAAAGACCTTAATGTTCCATATGTTTCCGATTTAGCCCAATCCTTCCATAATAAACTTCAGAACCATCCGAATCCCCTCGTTTCAAACCTTGCTTCCTCCTCGATCCCTGACAACCCTCCGAGGCGTCTGAAAATAAGATGGCCTCTGGATCTTCTAATATAGAACTTTAATTTGAGTTCTATCAATGGGTAGTTTCTCTTCATGTTGTACATGTCATGTTACCAATTTCATATTTACTTATAGTATTTTCTATTTAATACAGTTTTAAATTCCAATAAAATAATAATAAAAAAAAAATGTTTTTATTTTCTTATTTATAGGTTATTTTATTTTATTATTTATTGTATATACTTTTTATTATTATTTTGCTTCTATTTATTTTACAGTTTTTGCACATATAGTGTGAATGTTATCGTACCTCACTATAACCAATGTCCAATATCACAACAGATTGTTGTGATACTCAATAAATAAATTTAAAAAAAAAATGTATGTCTTGTTATTTTACATGATCTTTTGGTCTAAGTAATATAAATCTGTCTATTTCCTTAGTCTGATTTGTCTATTAACTAATTTCCTATTTTTGCCTCATTTTTTATTTGGAAAATATGAAAAATGATCCTATCGATTAATTAATTCTTACCTGATGGAAACTTATTTTAAAATATATAGATAGCCCGAGCCAGATAGCTATCCTTTCATGATAAACTCCAGTCCCGTCCGAATCCACTTGTTTCCAGCCTTGCTTCTTCTTCGATTCCTGATAATCCCCCATAGGCCTCGGAAAAGAAGATGGCCTCCTGATCTTCTCACCTAGAATTAAATAGGGAATGCTACCACTGGACAGTATCTCTTCAAGTCTGTTCATGTCATTATTTCTAATGTGTATATTTTTACTAGTTGTATTGTTTATACAGTTGTAAATTTCATTAAATAAATAAAATCTATAGAACTGCTGTATTCTCTTTAAGATATTTATAAAAATACTCTATGTTTTTGATATTTATAGATTGTCTTTTTTCTGTTTCAGGTAAAGTTTCAACATCATTGTCAGAATTAAAATTTCCATTTTGGTATGTACGTGTCTCTTTAAGTCCTTCTAAAATTAAACTTACTCCTTTATACATATTTATCCAGTCACATTGTAAATCTCTTAGTCTATTGTCACTTCATAAGTTGCCGATCATGTTTTAAATAATTAATTACGATTCTTCTGATATTTTATTTTTATTGTATTTTTGATGCATTTGCTACCTTTTTTTAAGCATGCTCAAATTTATTGCCCATGACAGTTCTATATATATACTAATATTCTAGCTCTAATGTGTACGTTTTCATGAAAATAATTTAAGTATTTAGTAGATTTCATCATTTTAGCACGTCATTTTTAGTATGAAAAAATAAGTTTGTCACTGATAAATACTTATCAATTCCTTTGAAGGAGATTTGGGAGAAAACACAATTTCATAAACACTACGTGAAAATTATTTGAAAAATTATTATTTTAAAATTTGTTATTTGTATAAATTATTTTTTTTATTATTGAAATTTACAACTGTATAATGATAAATACAACTAGTAAATATGAAATAATTAACTTGTCATGTACACCATGAAGAGAAACTACCCATTGGTAGTACTCCAATTATATTTCTATATTAGAAGGTCCCGAGGCCATCTTCTTTTCTGACGCCTCGGGGGTTTTATCAGGAATAGAAGAGGAAGCAAGAGGGTTCAGATGGTTCAGAAGTTTATTATGGAAGGATAGGTATTTGGATTGAGCTAAATCAGAAACATATGGTGCATTAAGGTCGTTATGGATGATTTTATTTGTGACAAAGTAAGGAGCATTGAGGATTTTGGATTGTAGGGATTGGATACGAGAGGAATTTGATGGTTTAGTGGAGCCCCAAAGCTCGATCCCTTAAGTCCAAATAGGCCTTATTATAGTAATATATATGAGTCTTTTGTAAATAGTTGGAAGTTTAGAGCGTTTGTCTAGGAAGTGCTGCAGTAGTCGATAACTTAGGGCGGTTTCTAATCGTTTCAATTTGGTATTTGTATAAATTATTTTTTTTTTTTTTAACTTTTATTATGATATTTACAACTGTATTAGTATGAATACATCTAGTAAATTTGTACAGAGAAATATTATTACATGAAACACGCTTGTTGAGAAACTACCCACTGGTAGCACTCTAACTACCCACTGGTAGCACTCTAATTTGTATAAATAAATTGTATTTTTAGGCATTTATGTTTATTACAATACATCCCATATCACGGAAAAACAAGAAGTAAAAGTTTTGCAGGAGTTAATTGTTGTCATTTTTTAAGAAAACAAGGATATATTTAGGTGAATGGATAGAAAATCACATAATTTCTTTACACAACTTTAGGTGAATCTCAAAATTTTTCCTAATAAATCTCAACTTAATTAATATGGACTCAAAGCTTATTTAACAAGGAAGTTTTTCTAAAATTGGGGTAAATGTAGTACAGTTGAAGGGTGTTAAAAAAATTACAAATATTTTAATACCTTTTTTTTTAAACGGAACTTAGCTATGTTTGTTCGCTCAATAGTCGCTATTAAATCGATTTAACAATGATAAACTCTACTTTCGTTTAAAGTAAATTTTGTCTAGTTTACTATGGAGCAATGTTTAATTACTTAAATCAAATATTTTTTATGTTATCGCTTCCTATTCAACAAAAAACGTGACTCGCTTTAAAAAAAAAAAATTTAATTTCCTACTTTTCTGCTGGAAATTGGGTAATAGTTTATAATCAAAAAAAGGATAAATAAAAATAAAATAAAATAAGTTTTTGTAAATATAATTTTCCATAGGAATTTTTATTTTTTTGGCGCCTGGCTTACCAGCCTTTCATCTCTGAAGAGATAAATCTAGAAAACATAAGGTACTTACCCATTATTTGGCCATCATTAAATATTTATTCTACCATGCTACCTCAGGTGAGAAGAGGTGGATATTTTTATAAAGCAGTAAAAAAAAGTTAACAGATCTATTTACAGAAAGAAATATTTACAGAATTAATGCTATTTACAAGAAAAAGAAATATAATAAAAGAAAAAAGGGAGAATTTGTACATAATTACTATATACAATTAAAGATATATAGGAAGATACTTAAAATAATAAAAATAACAAAAAAAAAGTACTTATTTTATGTACAATAGTATGGCATGCCACATATATACATCAATAAACGATAGTCAAGATATAAGAGATAAAAGATGTAAGAGCACATGCACATGCTAAAATATGAATTAATAATCAGTCACAGGAAACAAAAGAGAGAAGAGTTTATGTTTTTTTTCCCAATGCTTCCTTAATCTTGATTACAAGTTTATATGAACGTTTTTTTAGATCTTGATGTATTCTATCAACGTTTTAAGTATTCACCTTTAATTACCGGACACCTTATATATAATGTTCGTTCCATTGATTTCATTCTAAAATGGCAAATCATTGATATTGAAATGATTATGTACCTTATAGAAATGATAAATAATTTTTGTATGATTTATTAGAATTTTTGGAAGTCTCTCTTATAGATCTAGAAATCTCAGACCACATAAACGTGTCTCTAATTAACTGACTCATATCCCATAAGAGGCAAGCAGACTCCATTAACAGTTACATGCGCATTAGAAATCGAACAAAATGGGTTCGTTAAGAGTATTTCACCCTCCTCGAGAATGTGGGACAGTGGAGCGTTAAGTTGTGTACCTCGGGTGTTTCGTTCCAGAACTAACGGGTTTTCGAATAGTTTAAAACAGTTCTCTGAAATGGGTTGTCTAAAAGAAACCGTGTACAATTTACAGCTTTAAGGTCGACATTTTTTTGTCTGGTTCGATTCCCAACTGAGAAAGTATGCTTCCAAAAAACGATGGATGATATCTGTGCCAGCTTCGCTAGGCCTTTACGGGGGGGGGGGAGGGGACTTCAGGGCTGAAGCTCCCACCAAAAAAATGGTAAAATATAACTTTATATTATGTTTTATGGAAAAAAATGATCTCTTAAAGTATTATTGTTCGTGTAATCACATTTAAAAGGACTTTAGAAATCATTTAAACACCGTTTCATATAGGTAGTTAGTTTGTTTCTTCTTTTTTTTTTCCAAAGTAATTAACTTTATTTTTATGAAAAAAAAACTTTCGGGCTAAAGCCCCCCCAAAAAAAAAAATTAAATCCTGGATCCGCTAGTGCTCAGCCTCATGGAAAAAAGAAAGATTTTTTTTTCATATACATACAACGATAATTAATTTAAAAAATAAATAAACAAATTAATTATCTATGTGAAATGGTGTTTAAGTAGTTATTAAAATGGTGCTAATTACACGAACAAGAATGCTTTAAGAAATAGTTTTTAATATTTTTTTCTGTAAAACATGAAATATTTAACCATTTCGGAGGGAGCTTTAGCCCGAAAGCCCCCTCCCCGTAGATCCGCCTGTGAACTGTCCTCAGAAGCTATCTGGAGGACACTGAGACATTCACTAATACTCATAAAAACAATATATCGACATTTTTGCCCGATAATATTTATATCCATATTGAAATTTGCTATCAAAAACAATATTGTTATGAGAAAAAAATAATCCAAAAATTCAGTTTTTGTAGCCAAAGACCGAGGACTAACATTTTAAACGAGTAGTGTGGTTTATTCATGTTGATATCTATAGTTAACACGAGATTGTACAATTCCACAACTTGTTAGTTAGGCTAGGTAAGAACAAACTATTTTTGAAATTTATGTTTATCCTGGGAAATGTTAATAGTCCGTGGTACAGACTCCATTTTTATCAAATTATTATCATCCAGCTCAAACTTCGTAAATAGCTTCATATCATCGTAACCTACAAATATTTTATTTACGAAAATTCTCGGAATTGGGGCGTTTTTGATCTGGAGGGAGGCAAACTTTCTCCATTTAATTAGGTACTAAAAACTCGTAAAAACTCATTTCCTTTGAACTTGAATCGTAAGATAACTTGAGCTCAAAGTCGAGAAAAAAAGGTGGGTTCAAAAATATTGAGCCGTTTTCCCTATATCACGTAATTATTTAGATTATTTGTGAGTCGTGCCAAACGGCGACTAAAACAAAAAATAAGTTACTCATAATGTTCCCCTTTTGCCTTGACACAGACATTTAATCTTCGTGACCAGTCATCAATAGCAGCACACAGCACTTCTTGAGGAAAGTGCTCAACTATTCGGACCAGAGATTGCTTGAGGCTTTCCTAGTTAAGCCTCAAGATGCTTATTGTGGTGTACTCTGTGGCATGCCATCCTCTCCAGTTCGGACCAAAGCAGATAATCTAGTGGGTTGAGATCAGGGCTTTCTGAGGGCCAATCCGAAGCAGAGATGAAATCTGGAAAGTTCTTTTGCAGCCCCTACTGAATTGAGTTGGAGCGGAATCCTAGCCTGTGAGTTTTTAGTGGTTGTTTTAACTCCTTTTCACAAAAATTGAGCTTTGTAGTGCTATCAAAGGAAACTCCACCAAACCATCACTGAGGAAGGGTGATGACTTCTTTCCACTCTTCCAATGACTTTCTGGGCTTTTTTAGAGTTGTGTGCGTACACATGGTCATTTTAGCCATTAAATTTTTCTTCAATTTTAAAAATTTTCTCATCGCTAAACAAAATCATTCGATGAAAACCATTGGTGTAACGTCCAAGAAGCACTTTGCATCTATCCACTCTAATTTTTTTTTTTTTTTTTATGGAAGTGGTTAGCCTATGTCGTTTCATTCTTCGAAATTCACCCATCTTAAGGTTACTTTTTATTATACGAGATGTTTATCTGACAGAGATTCCCATTTTCCGAGACATGACTTGCTTTTTTCGATGGGATTTCTTCTGTTTCTAGCAGCTACTGCTCTCACTGCATTTGACGTTCTCACTGTGCGGGGACGGCCCGGTCGAAGTCATACTGATAAGATCTAATTATATCTATTTATAATTCCGTACACGAACATAGGCTGATACCCAAAGGTTTCAAAGTGTTAAATCTCTGATCTATATTTTCCAACATTGTGTAAGGCGATCAAAGCTATTCGGTTTTCATTATCAGCTATTCACTTCATGTTAACTGAGCGAAAGAAAAATACGAACTAATTGGGATTATTGTCCTCATATGTAAAGAAAATAACCTGATAGAGGTAAGGATTATCTAAATAATACCCAAGTATGTAAACAGAGTTTATCTTTCGTAACAGTATTTATGACAGAACTGGGTAAAATATTTTTATTATTAGAATCCCTATAGATTTTTTTCCAACTCTATCCGGACCTAAACTGATCCTTTCACTAAACTTCCCATGACTGAAGCTTGTCGCAACACCTCGGCATTCCAAAGGACCGCTTTAAGGCAAACATTACCCAACGGGTTTCCCTTCTTAGAAGTTGTCTAATGGACATTCGATAGCAGCAGAAAAGGAGTTGGATAAAGAGCATGTCACCTATAGATTTTGTTTTATTCATTGTTTATCAGTTTAAAAAAAAATAATTAATTACTTCAGAAATCACTTGGCAACCTTCCTTTCTTTATGTTCACTTTCAAAATATCAAAGTTATATCTTACTTCATTGCTCTAAAACAATTATCCTCAGAGAGCTATTGTTGTAGTTAATACAATTCACTCGTAAAATTTGATCCACATAAAACCCATTTCATGGTAAAAATCAATTGAGATGGAAGTGTTTTCAAATCTGAAAGGATAAAAGAACTTTTACCACTACATTTAAACTTAACAATAGAAGCAATAAATTACGTCATCAATCAAGGCATCATTATGACGGAATGATATATGAACGATATAAACATAGACCGGAGATAATACAAATTACATAATAAAGATAAAAGAATATTTATAAAATATACAAAGTATAACTTATAGCCCTGGAGCCAGAGCCCAAAAATCGATCTGATCGCTGGCGAAGGTTTGATTGTAAATTACAAAATTGTATGTTATTCTGAGTAAAAAAAAAACCCTTGTCTGCCGTTCCAGAGGCGCTGCTTTAAAAAATGGCGGCTGATTTAAAGAATATTAGGCCAATAGTAATTGGTCACAGTTTTTGGCAAATTTGGGAAAACTCGGCGTTGGTTGACCGTAGTTTTTACCTTACCGCGTAACCAAATTTTAAAGTTTATGTACTCGTTTCACGCAAAATTTAACGTTCTTTAATTTATTAAAGTATACATTTTTCGCTTTCATGAATCGTTATAGATGAAAAACCCAAAAAATATGGAAAAAATCTGACTTTTTTGGCTGTAAAAAGTTTTCCCTTGGTGGCCTGCGTTAGCAATTTTGTTTTTTACATGTCTAAACCCATATATGCAAGTTAAAACAATAGACATTTTTTAAAAATTTTTCGCAATGGATTTCCCGTTTCGATTCTCAAATTATTGGCCTAATATTCTTGGCTGGTTATGTTTCAAGGTATGTGTGCTCATGACGGACTTTTTCAAGTTGTTTGTCTATTCGTCACTCAAGTTCAACATTATATATGTTTATTTATTGAAATTTAACATTTAACATACCATAAGTTACTTTTCGTTATATGGCTCGATAGAATTCAGATTTTACAAATGGTTGGAAGTAGTAATAGTGAACATGGACATAACCAGTACCTCAGGATGAATTATTGATAAATTATATTATAAATTATAAATTGATAAGTAACAGAGCACCTACGTAGAAAAAACGCTGCAAATTATTCCACAAAGGTTTATTATTTCCAGACAATTATACATCTAAAGTAACATTACCTTAATAGTTACAAAGAAAAATAAAAAAATATGATTCCAATTATTGAATTTTTTTTTTTTTTTTAATAATTGGTAATATGCTAAAAAAAAAATAACATTACTTCAGTAACACATTCAAAATTTAAAAACCAAACAAAGGATATAACATTTGGAGTAGAACATATTAAAAAAACAAAACGGAGGCCATATCTTTGCTCCTAATTGTCCGATTTTAACGATTTTTTTGGGAGGGTTTTAGGAAATTTCGTAAACTTTTAAAAACCATATACACTATTGACAAAAAATTGTAAAGTTTTTGAGTTATTAGGAATTTAATTTTACTATCCCTCGTAACTTTTTTTCCAGCTTCTTTTCGTTGAAGTAAGTTATATAGTTAAATTTAAAGGACGTAGAGAAAATGATTTTAGCTAAGTTTCATTTAAATAGGTACATTCGTTTAGGCGCTCCAGTCTATAGCAACGTAGGTTTTTCGGACGCCATTTTGGGAAGTAAGAGGCGGTAATAATGTCGATGAAGGAGGATCATCCTCGGTTGATCTCTAATTTTAAATCCAAATTTTAAAAAAATCGGTCCAGTAATTTTAAATCCAAATTTGAAAAAAATCGGTCCAATAGTTTCAGAGAAACGTGGAACCTCAAATTTTGAGAGGTGGTTAACTTTTTGAATTTTTTGGTCGATCACAATGGTTCATTATTGAAAATAATAAGCCAAAAAGAAGCATTTCCTACCTTCAATCTAACTTTAATCTCTTCAATTTAATATTTTCTAGTTATCGTACACCCTAGATATCTAAAATTCTCTATGTATTCAAACATATTCCCTTCTATATCTATATAACCGAAATTGTTGTCCATATATTTTGTCTTGTCCGAATTTCGAGCTCCAGTTCTTTACTGGCATTCATCAACGTTGTTGTATTTAGTTTTGTTATTTCCGTGTCTTCGCTTAACAGTACAAAGTCATCAGTTTACCCTAAGGATATTGTTACGCCCAGAATTAAATCTTTTTCAGTTTTTATCACCTCTAATGGCATGTTCTATTGTCAAATTAAATAGAACAAATATCACAAAAGAATAATATAATATAAAAATATTCTGAAAATTTATATTTTCTTTTGTCCCTTTTAAAGTTCCCTTTCTCACTTTAAAGTTTTAAAAACTGCTTGAAATGTGATGCAAAATCTATCTTAGCGTCCAATTAGTTATTAATTTTTAATTATTTAAACTAATTCAACTCACTGAACATCTACTATTTTATACGAGGATTAAAATATATCGAAATATTTTATCAGTGGCGTCTAAATCGATCAAACAAAGTAAAAGCCGCCATTTCAATCCTTACAATCCGCAATTAATAATATTTTATAATTTTTCGTCAGAACACTTTCCGCTTGATATGAAACGGCAAATTCAAACACAACTTAGCCACAAACTAGTTTACATAACACTCAAAGGAAGTTAAACGGCCGATATTTTCTCAGTTTAACATTTCCTGATTCAGTTGTGTTGAAATAATGCAAATCGAGTTTTGAACGAGTCCACATCTTGCGACACCCCCCACCCCTTCTCTCCGACAGAACCTTTCTACGCTTGGTCAATTTCTAATGTAACAGTTTGCCGTTAGTGGTTAGAACAGCTTGCGGTTTGGACGATATTAAGGACATCTTGTATATCGAGTGCTAATTGGCTATTCGCCTTTCTTCGGTCCTGTTATTAATACTACTATGACAATATCATTGGCTTCTAGAAGAGCTGAATGATGTGGAATAAGGTTTCGCAAGATATCGTCCCTTCAGCTGCACACGAAAGTTCCTTCAAAAAGGAATACATTTATGAAACTATTTTTTTTTTAAATTCAAGCAATTCAATTCAGAGACACTTTATTAATTAAAGCTTAAATTTTTTTCTTCAATAAAAAAAAAATGTATTGAAGAAAAATAATGGAATCTGTCATAATCTAGAGGATTGAGCATGATGGTTCTATGTTTGCATTCATACATTTTATATACAATTTAAAATATAAAATGAGAAAAAATAATATATGAAGAAAACAAGTAATTTTAATGGAATTTACAACTGTATTACATATAAAATACAATAAGTAAATGTGAAATTGATAACATGACATGTACAACATGAAGAGAAACTACCCATTAGTAGAACTCAAATTAAAGTTCTATATTAGAAGCTCCCTAGGCCATCTTCTTTTCAGACGCCTCGGAGGGTTATCAGGGATCGAGGAGGAAGCAAGGTTTGAAACGAGAGGATTCGGATGGTTCTGCAGTTTGTTATGGAAGGAAAGGTATCTGAATTGGGCCAAATCGAAAACATATGGAACATTAAGGTCTTTATGGATGATTTTATTTGTGACAAAGTAGGAGCGTTGAGGATTTTACGAAGGATTTTGGATTGTAAGGATTGGATACGAGAGGAATTCGATGGTTTAGTGGAGCCCCAAAGCTCAATTCCGTAAGTCCAAATAGGTCTTATTATTGTCATATATACGAGTCGTTTATAATTGATTGAAAGATTAGATCGTTTGTCTAGTAAGTGCTGCAGTATATATACATTAAAAAAAAAAACATGTAAAAAGGAATAAAAAGGTACATTGAAAGAATAGCAAAGTAGAAAATAATATTAAAAAATAAATAAAAATACTTGTCACACATTCATTCCTACAATACAATTCAGCCTAGGGAACTCTGAACCATGCCTTGCCGCTCTCACGTGAAAGTTAAAGCAGTGCTCAAAGAGATCCCAGCGCATCACTTCCCTCACATCCGCATCACTATTTAAAGCGATTGGAGACTGAGTAAGAGAGCTAAAGCCACACTGTAAATTAACAATGTATTCTGTCACAGAGACAATAATTATATTGATAAATGAACTCATTCACACCGTATATACAAAAACATAAAGTAAAATTAACAAAAGTAAAATAATAACTAAATAATAATAAATAAAAGCTATATACAATAAACAAAATAAAATAACCTAAATATAAGTAAATTAAAAACACAGTCACACCTATATACAATATACAGTCCCGTTACCTTTTTCCTTAACACATTTTGCCGCCAATGTATAATAATACGTGGTACAGACCCCTTCTTATCAAATTATTAACATTCGCCTGAAACTTCGTAAATAACTTCATCTCATCGTAACCTACAACTATTTTATTTACGGAAATTCTAGAAATTAGGGCGTTTTCAACCTGGAGATTGGCAAACTTTTTCTATTTAATCAGGTACTAAAAACTAGTAAATACACATTTGCCTTCCACTTGAATCGTAAGATAATTTGAGTATAAAATATAAAAAACAAAATGTGTCCTTCAAAAATATTGACCCATTTGGTGTGAGTGTGACCTATACTCCTAAAATGTCAAATATTTTTTAAGGCCACCTTTTTTTATCGATTCCGTGCTCAAATTATCTTAGGATTCAAGTGGAAAGTAAATGGATAAATACGAGTTTTTACTACCTAATTAAATAGGCGAAGTTTGTCGTCCTCCAGATTGAAAACGCCTCAATTCCAAGTGTTTTCTTTAATAAAATAGTTGTAGGTTACGATGAGATAAAGCTGTTTCCGAAGTTTCAGATGGATGTTGATAATTTGATAAAAAGAGGTTTTTACCACAGACAATAAAAATAGAAGGAAAGCCTATAGGAATTACCATCGGTTGTCGATATTATGGACTATCAGTATTTTAATTTTTTTTAAATTAAAATTAAAACTATCGTTTTCGGAAATCTATATAAATAAAATAAAGATTTTGTCTGTACATTAAATAGAACCAACCCGTTTATGACATATTCCGTTTTATATATTGCCAGCCACCAAATCCATTTTTTTAAAAATTTTTTGTCTGCCTGTATGCCGCATTGCCGAATTTGTCAGAAGTAAGCTCAGCATGCTTATTGTAGACTTTTGACATTATATTTGGTTTCTTGGCTTAAAAATGGCTTTAAATGAAACATAATAGTAGTATACCAAAGTTATGAATTCTGAGTATTTGTCTGAGATCTAGAGTTACATATGAACATGATTTTATAGAAAAAAATATATATATTCATTCTGCCTGTTTCATATAGAATGTAGTGCGTATTAGAGGAAATTGTCGATATTTCGATAATATCAACTATCGATGACCATCCTTAAGTATTGTTGAGGTAGCCCAAATTTGTTTTAGAACCTTTTCAAACCAATGACAAGAATTGTCAAAGAAATTTATGTAGGATGCAAATAAATTACGCTGAATTCGATCTACGGGTGAATGGAAGTCATTGATTAAATGGAAATTTCTTGAAAACGCTAAAAATGATGTAGATGGACAGAACTAGAAATTAAATTTTACTTAGATGGATAGAAGTATAGAAAATTTTATTAATTAATTTAAAGAGGAAAATAACATTTTTTTATGCGCCTGTGTGCTAGAAATTCATTATGTATATTGATATCTATATTTCAAAAATATTTATAATAAAGATGAAAATATCGATAAGCTATCCCCATTCGATATCACAGCATAGGGCCTCAAGTTAAGTTAAAACAGTAGCTATGCATACTGTCGGTAGATTCTTTCAAAAATCTTTGTCTTCTTTTCTTTAATAACTTTATTAAATTTTAAGAAATTTGTGTAATTACCATATAAAGTATCTAGGATGAGTGAAGGAAAGTATTCATTTTCTTATGAACCTGAAATCATAATGTTCATCATATATATATCATTATATATATGATATATATATATTTTTTTTTTTTTTTTTCTTTTTGAGAAACGAGGCACAAAAAATTCTTTGTGCTTGAATCTTCAAAACTTTAAATCTTATTCTGTTAATGTCTTCTGGCAAAACCTTCTGAGAGAGTTCTTTCAAAGAAGTTCCCCGAACTTAATAGGATTACTTGCATAGAAATCAGCAGATTATCTAGAAATTACATGCTCCCATAGTTATATCACATCTTCTGCCCGGACCTAATTAGATTTTCCTCTTTTCTTTCTGCCTTGGAAGAACAAAGAAAGAGCCGTCGGGGTTGGACGGTTTCCGCCGAGCAGAGAGGAGACAGCAGTGACCCACTGACTGGAGAAAGTGGCACGGGGAAAGCCGTGTCCTGCCAGCGCTGTCTCCTACCTCCTTGGCATGGTCTATTACCTCTTTGCACCCAGCTGATCTTGATATATCAATGGCAGTGGTGGCTGGTAGCTGTCTATGATAGTCTATTTACATTACACAGATGAATGCAATTCGATACAGTTTAATTTAAATGTTTAATTTAAAACAAACATTTCACATCGATATTTTAAAGTTGCTTTTACCTTGGAAATCACCTTTACCCTTCGTCGTAAACCTATGTCATCTTGTCCTAAAGTATCCTTTAATAATACCCCACTTATCTCTGTTGAACAAATCCGATACCTTGGACTCCACTCAGACAAACGTCTAACCTGGAATCCTCATACCAGACTGAAACGACAAGAAACTGCTCGACGTTTCCGACTACTCCAGCACTTACTGGACAAACGCTCTAAGCTCTCAGTCAATTACAAAAGACTCATATACATGACTACAATAAGACCTATTTGGACTTACGGAGTTGAGCTCTGGGTCTCCACTAAGCCATCGAATTCCTCCCGTATCCAATCCTTACAATTCAAAATCCTTCGTAAAATCCTCAATGCTCCTTACTTTGTAACATATAAAATTATCCATAAAGACCTTAATGTTGCTTATATTTCCGAATTGGCCCAATCCAGATACTTATCCTTCCATAATAAACTTCAGAACCCTCTCGTTTCTAACCTTGCTTCCTATTCGATCCCTGATAACCCTCCGAGGCGTCTAAAGAGAAGATGGCCTCGAGATCTTCTAATATAGAACTTTAATTTGAGTTCTACCAATGGGTAGTTTCTCTTCATGTTGTACGTGTCATGTTACCAATTTCACATTTACTTATAGTATTTTCTATTTAATACAGTTGTAAATTCCAATAAAATAATAATAAAAAAAAAATGTTTTTATTTTCTTATTTTTAGGTTATTTTATTTTATTATTTATTGTATATACTTTTTATTATTATTTTGCTTTACATTTTTTCTTTTGAGATCTACCAGTGGGTAGTTTCCCAACAAGTGTTTTCATGTTACATTTACTTAATGTATTCTTTCTTAATACAGTTGTAAATATCATAAATAAAAAATAAATAAAAAGTTGCGTTTACCTAGAAATTTTACAAACTATGAAAAAAAGTCTCTAGGTTAGTATTTTTGTTGAGAAATTGTTTTCTGATGTCAGTTTTTCAAGAGAAATCAAACAGAGTTAGAGTAAGCGGTTGTGTCGCATTTACACATTTGTTTAGGGATTGCGTTGTTTGATGTTGAAATTAATGGATCTTGCTACGATTTAAATTAATTTTCTTTTACTTTATTTGTTTTTTCTGTTTTTTTTTTATTCTAATAGGTTAGGGCAAATGCGATTTCCGACATCCCCCACTTTTTTTCAAATGATCCACCTACAAATGCTCAATGGAGAAATAAACTTTCAATTATGAAGAAAATAATAATGATGATGTACACACGTTTTTTGAGGTATGCATCAATAAAAAAAAATATATTCATTATTGTTCCTGAAATTACTTCTTTTTGCAGTGAAAACTTTTTATGCGAATTTTGTACTTTTTAGTGGAGAATGAATTAGATTGAGCCGTCAGATTTCCGACGTTTAACGCTCGGGTAAAGTCGGCTGGAATCAACTAATTGAAGTGTTTTCGCATATGGATTAAAATATCTCAAAAACTATAAATAGGACCTGCATACTGTAAGCAACGAAATTTTTTAGCATTTCATATCTTAACGCGACGCCGCGTTACAGAGGCGAAAAGGGAAAAAAATATAGTGTTGAAAACCAAATGATAACGAGTTTTGTGGAAGATATGTTTATTTAGATCACATAAACTAAAATCGGAACTGCATACTGTATAGTCCGTGACCACCCTCCCTTTATATCAAATTATGAGCATGCGCCTGAAACTTCATAATTATTTTTTTTCTATTTAATTAGGTACTAAAATCTCGTAATACCCATTTGCTTTCCACTTGGAGCATAAGATAATTTTATCACAAAATCGGTAAAAAAGGTTGCCTACAAAAACATTGGGACATTTTTCTTATATAACCTCGTTATTTTTAAAATTGGTGGATGAAGGTCCCGAAGGTCCAAACGGCTCAATATTTTTTAAGGCTACCTTTTTTGATTATCAAATTATCTTACGATTCAAGCGGCAACCCGACTGGTTTTGCAATAATTTTCATTGAAGAAACATTTTCCTTTTTTACCATTCTGATTTAGATTTGTAAATTATGTAGAGAAAGTAGGTTCTGGCTCATTTTAAACATAATTTATAAACAAAAAAAAATCCTTTATATTCCCACCACATAAGCTTATTCACATTATATATTCAAGTATATTATGTTTATGTGCTATATAATGTGTATTTAAATGTATGCTAAAAGCGGGCTGGAAGTTGCGTTAGCACTGTGAGAACAGGTACGATACGATTCCCAAGAAATTTCCCAGCGGAGCCAATGGTTGCATTATATCTGATCACAGCTGATTGCGAAACGTCACTGCCTGTCCGCGAAGTTGCGATATATGTGGCAGTCGAAAACTATTACTAGTGAATAGCAATTAGGTTCCTCTGCCTACTTGAGTATTCCTTGGTCACACGCGATGACACAGTTGTATATTGTATACCATTAGATATCTATATAGTCCATTGGTTGGCAAAGAAAGCCACTTGATAAAATTATATTTAAAAAAAAACCTATTCCGTGTGCTTATAAGACCATATAATATAAGCGAAAACATCAACAAGGGGGAGAACTTGATAATATGAAATATAACTTTTTTTTTTTGTTCTATATTCTAAAAACGTTGCAAATTATTTCACAATGGTTTATTATTTCCAAATAGTTATACATCTTTTATTTTTTTTTTTTATTTCTTTATCGAGTATTACAACAATCTTTCTCTTGGACATTGTTTATAGTGAGGTAGGATGACATTCACACTATATGTACAAAATAAATAAAATAAATAGAAACAAAATAATAATCAAAAGTATATACAATAGATAATAAAATAAAATAACCTTAAAAATAAGAAAATTAAAACTAAGCAAAAAAACACATGCAACCTATATACAATCAGGCGAGGGAACTCCAGAACCCTGCGCTACTCTCCCAACCGCGTCACTGGTACTAAAGCCAGCGGAGATTGGTCGAGAGCACAATTATACATCTAAAGTAACATTACCTTCCTAGTTAAAAAGAAAAATAAATAAAAGGTGATTCCAATTATTGGACTAAACTTTTTTTTTTATCATCAGTGTGATATGCTAAAAACAAATAACATTACTTCAGCATTCTAAATTCTATAACGAAAACAAAGGATATAACCTTTGCAATATAACATATAAAAAGAAACTAGAGACCATATCTGTGCTCCTAATGTCCGATTTAAACGATTTTTTTTATGAACTTGTAAAAATTCCAATCTTTTTCAATAAAGAAGTTTAAAAAAAAATTAAAATGCTACCAATATTTGGCTTCTTCACAAGTTCCTATCATGTTTTATATTCTTGTTTCAAATTTATTTATTGTATTTATTTATATAGTTGTAAATTTTAATAAATGAATAATGGAACCAACAGAGATGGTGAGAAAGGTTTGCACACTGACCCTGCGCGGTAGACTTCTTTTTTAGTTTTTTTAAATAAAAAAAAATGAGAACAGGTGCATATACCGCCATAGCTGCACGGCTCATTACCAACAGTAATACCTTGAGTAGCCAAAGCGCCAACCTAGAACGCTCTCAATGCAAATAATCGCCTATTGTTCCCTCAGTTTATCTCCATCTCGAGTGAAGGGTACCTCTGTCTATCCTGACTTCTCCTGATCCTGGAGTCATATTCGGCCAATGATCATCCACTAATGACTTACAATGAATTATTAGATGTTTTACAGTAATAATTTTTTTTTTTTATTGATATCCTCACATATATTATTACAGTAAGGCTCGAAATCGGTTTTGTACCAAATACAAGCTCCTGTCATGCTCAAATACCATGAATGGAGTACCGTTGGATTCAGAATTTCACGGGGGATTAGCGAATCGTACTCTCCACTTTTGTTTTTCTTTCTAAAATAAATAAAGTCGATACAAACATTTTGATAGGCTTCAATATTGGAACGGTGGTACGTCTGTATATCGATACGGGACAAATTGGACCTTGAACATTTTTATGCGTACAGCAAGACCCGGATAGTTCCTCCATAACTATCGGATCCTGCGTTTTTAAGCCCAAAAGACGTACTATTTTCGAGATAACGCAAGGCATAGGGTTCGCATCCACACAACCTTACATTAATTGTAGTACTGTCATTGAATACATGTCTCATTTCGTCGACTTGAAGTCTCTATGATCGATAGAGGAGGCGTATATATTATTCATCGATGGTGTTTTTGATCGCCAAGCCATATCGTCGTTAATTCTTCATCAAACCTCAAGATTGAGCCACCAATTTCGAAGGCTAGAATAACTAAAAAAATACACACTTTCCCGTTGGTTATGCCCATGATTATATTAAAAATGACTAAATTCCCTGCAAAAGGAAACTGATTGATTTGAAGATTTTCCAATATTTTAATTTTCATTTTATTGTTTATTTTTTTTCTTATTTTCGATTATTATTCATTAGGAGGGTTCTATTATAGCCCATTTCATTTGAAAATGACTATATATTTGGCATAAAGCTATAGTATCAGTACGACGCTGAAACAATTTGTACTGACCAAAGGAGGAAAGCGAGTTCAATTTTTTTTTTTTTAAGGCAAACCTTGAGGAAAAGTTGAGATTTGTATTTCGCACCTCTTTAAAGCCTCAAATACGAATTTTCATAGAAATAAAAAAAAAATTGTTTGCACCAAATCGGAACCAAGCCTCTCTCCCCCCTTCGATCTTCTTTCCAAAATCAGAAAAAGTGGGGTAACATAAAAATTATTCCACGTATCCTTTCGAAAATTTAAATTAAGTTAGGACTACATAAGCTACACGAAATGCTTCCTTCTACTTCAAGCGGGAAAAATAGTCCAATCACCCCGAAAATTCAGGCAAACAAGTTATGAAAGAAAAAAAATCTTTATTTGTGAATAACTACAAAATAACACACTTTTCTCTGGATTATGCCCATGATTATATAAAAGATTACTAAATTCCCTACAAAAGGAAAAATAAATCATCGAAATCGGATAATTTTTAGAAAAGATACAACGTATTGAAATTTATAAACATGTTGGTTCCAAACATTAATTAATTTTTGTTTCCTTTGTCGATTATATTTATCGATAAAGTAACAATTGATTTCTTTATCTTTTGATACGTTACATTATTTTATTTTATTATTAATTTGGCATTTGATAACAATATGCTGTGCGAATTTTTCGCACTACTGGTTTTATATAAAAAGGACAAGATGTGTATAACTTTCTTTTTAACGATCATATTCATATATAAATCCCACCGTTTTCCAAAAGTGATAGATTTAATTTTTGAATTAAAATATTAAAATATCGAAGTAGATACTATCGATGATAAAATATCGACTATTGGAAGGAAAATATCGACTATCTATGGCCATCCCTAGTGCCGACGACTTTTTGATTTATACGCAGAGAAAGTTTTAGTTTCCTCATAACTATTTTCTTAATTTATCTCAGAGATTGGCTTATTTTCCTGCGCTAATGTTCAAAACTTACGAATACTTAAATCGCTTAACATACTTGCACTCCTAAAGAATATAAATAAAAATATGAGAGAAAAAATTCTAATGGGAGCAATATACAGCAAGACGTAATGTAGTAGAATTCTCTCCAAAAGCGTTAGAAAGGTCGTAGAAAGGCACATCAGTAATATTTTTTTTACTTTTTTTTTATAAATGTACCTAATCGGTAGCCTGATGTGGAGCTGTACTCTATACTCTATTGACATATTGATTAATATGATTTTTTTTTGTTTAAAGATATTTAGAAACCTTTCAATTATGATATATATAACCGAACATAAATTGTATAATTTCTGTGTTGTGCAAATAAAGTTTTGTTTTCTTCATAACTTTTTTTCATAATTTTTCTAAGAGATCTGCTTATTTTTCGGTACTGGAAGAGAATATAATCTCCAAAATGATGGTTCAATAACCGGATTTGATGAAGAACTAAGAAATAAATAGTCTAGCGACAGAAGAAAGAAAGAAGAAAAAAAAGTCATAAAAATAATATATAAAGATTTTCTATATATTTGTTTGTTTTTGTTAAAAAAAAAAAATCTGATCTTATTTAAATTTAATAGAGTTGACTTTTAGAGAAAGGTCACAGAGAAAGAATATTCGGAAAGCATTAAGTGAGAAATATTTTTTTACCTCTACAATTTCCTAAGCTATTAAACTGTTTCTTATAGGTATGTTACTAAATCCATTTAAACTATATATGGTATTGGTTTATCAACACAAGGTATTTTTAGGTTAAAAAAAATGTATTTCTATTATGTTGTTGTATTAGTTCTGTTCCTATACTAGTGTTCACATCGTGATCACTAATGATCATACATTCCTTCGACTTGCTGATGATATTATTCTAAGATGACTACCTCCTTTGACATCCTGGATGAGACTAGCGAGGAGGGAATGCAGGCAGGAGGCAGGCCGTGGCGAATCGACTCATCAGCAGTAAACCTTAATAGCCTGTCGTCTGTCTGTATGTCGGCTACCGCTCTGTAACGCTTCTTCGCTTTGTCATGAATGTATATATATATATACACACATAGAAAATATGCTGCTCAAAAATTTTGCATAACATTTTTACTTTCACGCGTATCTATTTATGAAATATATAGTAAAGTATTGCGATCGTGAAAATTTTTGAATCTTAGTTTTCAACGGAAATACACGTTTTGAGGTCCCCTGAGTCCAAATAACCAAGTCCCGCAAAATGGTCTGTGTGTGTGTTAACGGTATAGCTCAAAAACGAAAAGTCGTACTAAAGTGAAATTCCATATTTAGTGTTTTTATATGCTAGAGATTTTACAGCAAGTTTTCCGTCAAAATCGGCTAACCGAAAGTGGCACTTTATATCATGGACTAAACACTTTTTTACGATTTCCTCGAAAACGGCTCTAACGATATTGATTAAATTAGTCATATCAGTGTAAAATTAAGTAATTTTAAATAAAATTTAGTTTTAATTCTGATTGATGTTCTCTAACAGGACTTAAATGGCTAATTTTCAATATTGCTTCCTCTAAACTACCTTTATTTTTTTTTTTTTAATAGTCCTTTTCAATTAATCTCATATGAAAGATAATTAAATATACAATATAAATGAATTTGATAATTAACTAAAAGAGAAACAAGAGATCGCAATGGAGAATAATTGTAATTGAGGAACTAAAGGAATATGAGCGCTAGTGTTGCCCGAAATCGGTCTTGGTCTTGCTCTTTGCAAGACCAAGACCAAGGCTGCCTAACTGTTGCAAGACCAAGACCAGAACTGGTAAAAAAAATCGATGTTTTTAATAAAAAATTAAGGCAAAATAGTTACTAATACTCGACAATCTTAGTTACTATATGTAAATAATTGATATAACCAATAAAGTTTTGCATTTAATTCCTCTAATTTTTCATTCAGGCTTAGTTAGGTTTCTCCTATCTACAAAATACAGTATTGTAAGACTGTTGCGAGACTCCTGTGCAAGACCAAGACCATGACCAAACTGAGTTTGCAATATATGAATACCCGAAAGATTTGAACACGCTTCCATAGGTAACATGAACTTAATACAAAACGGACTCCGACAATAATATATATATATATATATATACATATGCGGTTTTCATAAATACTATTGTTGGTATTATTTAATATTTAATTGTACAGATTACAACGATATAAATATTAAAATTTGTATATATATATAAGGGTGCTTATTCAAATAAAAAAAACCCTAAAAATGAAACTTAAATAAATATGGCGTTTATAATTTTTACTTTCACTTTCCCTTTGTCTGAAAATTCTTATTTCTGCTAAGAAGAGAGTGGTTAGGGAAAGTTGTGTGATGCGCGCACCACCCAAGATTTTTCTTTTAGCTATACCGATTTTGAAAGTATTCTGCCACCTTAAAAAGAATCTCCTCCACCTCTTCCTATCTTGGAATATTTCTCTTGCAGTTTTCTGCACGCTGCTCTATTGCCTCGTAGTTGATTCGATCTATCCATCTTTTTTTTACCTTCTACATGTTGTGTAGAGGCTTCCTGATGCCCCGACCTTCATGGCCTCGCTCCTCTTCATATTGAATGGTAAGTTCTGAAATCAGTTCTGTCTGAGTCATTCTTCTCCATACCTATGCCCTGGCGATAGGGAAATACAATTTTCCTGTGGAAATTCAACTTGTAATGTCCTCCAAAAGCACTTCCTTAGTATTGAAAAGTGGTTCTTTACATTGAAAATTTAAATAAGTTGCTGAATAAAACCACGTAAGCTTCTCTAAGGTAAATTCCAAGTATATCTATAACCATCGACCACAATACAGTGCCTGCAAAGAACTATTTACAGAAGCTTGGGTTCTGAAAATACAGACTTGAAATATACATCCGAAAATAAAACACGAGCTAACTATACGATATAACTAATTCTAACATCTTCTATACGACAAGTCTTCACTTAACTAAACAATAATTAAGAAAATGTTTAATCTTCAGCATTATACTGAAACTTGAAGCAGAATGTTGGGATTCAACAAAACAAGCATAAACAAAAATTAATAAGCATAACAAAAAAAATTATTAAGGACCAGAATTTCACAGCACATTACCAACTGCAAATATATAAAAAAACATAAACGCCACATCTTTAGCATACCACAGCATAAAATTGCAACAAAAATTCAATTTCAATATTAGCCACAGAACCAAAAACCAACAATAGAAAATTACTCAAAGCCATACACATCACAAAAAAATCCCAATAAAACAGCAGTAAATTACAAAACAGACACCAAACATTTGGGAACAAATCATTCTGATATCTTAAATGAAATTAAAATATAATTTTCTAGTCACATCCTTCAGGTTTGGTGCCATTTTCTCATAATTTATCATATATCTATTTTAGGCCAAAGGTCACCAAAAAAACACAGTTTTTTCATCTCCTGTATGCTTTATTCAACGTTTCGGCTTCAGGAGCCATTTTCAAGAACCTGCAAAACGAATTTTAATTTATTTTTTACCATTCAAATACATCCTTATCAGACACATATTATTTAACAACCACAAGTAATACATTTAGTCCAAAAATTTTTATTTTTAATAAACTTAAATCATCCACCTACCACCCCTAAAATTTTTCATTGCGATATGATTCGTCCTTAATTCATTTTTATATTTCAAAGAATGTCGTTTTCCATTTCTAAAATTGTAATATATAAATAATAAATTAAAATAGATTGTTATTAATTTTAAAAAAGAATATTATTAATTTTCTATATATATATACCTCTATTTGCAGACTGTGTTTTTTTGGTGACCTTTGGCCTAAAATAGATATATGATAAATTAATTAATATATAGTTAAAAATGAAATGCAGCTACATAACAGTCATTTAATAGCAATAATAGACGAGTAAATAATCATATCCTAAGGTTAATAGTATCCTCATAGCATGTACCCAATTATTGGTCCTTAAGAATGTTGATGCTCCAAATATTATTACTGAATTTTATTTTTTAACATAAATTTAAAATATGATAAAGGAGCACATCAGATTTTAGGTAATTATAACGATTCCTGTAACAACACAACATTCTTTTTTAATTACCTCTTTTCTAGCCATAAATCGCTATGTAAATATGGGCTTTTAAGTTTTGATGATGGGAATGATTTTCCCGAAACGTCAACTTAACATGTAAATCAACAAATAAATCAATTGTTGTATATGCGGGAGTTTTCATCACCGAAAATAGATATTAATTATTATATTATACATTTAATTTGATTGATGAAAATGTTATACAACGTCCCAGCAAAAATAAGAAAAATTTATCGTTTTTCAACCAGGTATTTGTATTATTATTTCTTTGATATGAAATACAACTAATACTCCACACGGGCGGATCTACGGGGGGAGGGGCTTTCGGGCTGAAGCCCCTCCCCCCCCCCCCACCAAATGGTAAAATATACCCATGTTTTATCGAAAAAAATATTTAAAAAGTATCTCTTAAAGTATTATTGTTTGTGTAATTACATTTTAAAGGGCTTTAGGAATCACTTAAACACCATTTCATACAGGTAGTTAGTTTCTTTCTTTTTTTCCAAAGTAATTAACGTTTTTTTATGAAAAAAAACAGCTTTCGGGCTGAAGCCCCCTCCCCAAAATGAAATCCTGGATCCGCTTGTGATACTCCAAGTAAAGTACATGGTTACCTACCGTCATTAACCATCTGCTAGCCAATTGCTCGATTCCACGCTGATAACATTCTTTGGGATGGCTGTCAAAGAATCCTTGGATTGCAATTTAAACTTCTGCAAAATTATCAATTTATTGTTATTAGTGCGAGACCGAGACGAGTCTTGGTCTTGGACATGGTCTTGGTCTTGCGTAAGAGTCTCTCAACATTCTTTCAGTTACTTCTTAGCTTATTACTATAGAGATATTACAGTAATTTTTTAGATAGGACAAACCTAACTTAGCCCGAATGAAAAAATAGAGGAATTAAATGCTAAAGTATATTGGTTATACCGATTATTTACTAAGATTGTCAAGTATTAGTAACTATGTTGCCTTACTTTTTATTAAAAAAATCAATTCTTTTTACCAGTCCTGGTCTTGGTCTTGCAACAGTAGGCTGCCTTGGTCTTAGTCTTGAAAAGTGCAAGATTAAGGCCGATTTTGGGCAACATTAATTGTAATAAATACTTAAACATTTCAACAGTAAAACCTATGATCCATGACAAATGCACTCTTAAATCCGAAATCACTCCAATACTCTCGTTTTATAACATTCCTCCTTCTTGTTCGACTCAGATCAAAAAGAAAATGATTTAAAGATCTACTGCTTCACTGATAACATCAAATTTGATTTTGTGGGCAAATGACGTAGACGAAATAGATAAATAAGTGTAGTGAATTATATTATTGGTTTATTATTTTCAATAATCAACCATTGTGATCGACCAAAAAATTCGAAAACTTAACCCCCTCTCAAAATTTGAGATTTCACATTTCAGGACGCGTAGAATTCGAAAAACGAATAAAAATTTGTTTGTCCGTCCGCTGTCCGTGCATTTTCTCCAAAACTATTGGACCTATTTTTTTTTTCAACTTTTGTTATAAAATCAGAGGTCACCCGAGGATGGTCCCTCCTTCATCGACATTACTCTCCGCCTCTAACTTTCAAAATGGCGGCCGAAAAACCTGCGTTGCTATAGACTGTAGCTCCTAAACGAATGTACAGATTTTCTCGACGCCCTTTAAATTTATCTACATAACATACTTCAACGAAAAGAAGCTGGAAAAAAAGTTACGAGAGATAGTAAAATTAAATTCCGAATAACTCGAAAAGTTTTTACTTTTTTGTTGATATTGTGATGAGATGTTTCAAAGGTATTTAAATTTCCTAAAAAATGAAGGAAGTTTCATCGAAATCAAAGCAGTATTAGTAGAGATATCGCGGTTTTTACATATTTTTGGTTTATTATTTTCAATAATCAACCATTGTGATCGACCAAAAAATTAAAAAACTTAACCCCTCCCCCCTCAAAATTTAAAGTTTCACATTTCAGAAAGCGTAGAATTCGAAAAACGAATAAAAATTTGTTTGTCCGTCCGCTGTCAGTGCATTTTCTCCGAAACTACTGGACCTATTTTTTTCAAATTTTGATATAAAATCAGACATAACTCTCCGCCTTTAACTTTCAAAATGGCGGCTGAAAAACCTGCGTTGCTATAGACTGTAGCTCCTAAACGAATGTACAGAATTCAATGAAACTTCGCTAAAGTCATTTTCTCGACGCTCTTTAAATTTATCTATGTAACATACTTCCACGAAAAGAAGCTGGGGAAAAAGTTACGAGGAATGTTAAAATTAAATTCCGAATAACTCGAAAAGTTTTTTTTTTTATATGTTCTACTCCAAATGTTATATCCTTGGTTTGGTTTTTAAATTTTGAATGTGTTACCGAACTAATGCCATGTTTTTTTAGCATAATACTAATGATTAATGAAAAACAGTTTAGTCCAATAATTGGAATCACCTCTTGTTTTGTTTTTTCTTTGTAACTCGGAAGGTAACGTTACTTTAGATGTATAATTGTTTGGAAATAATAAACCATTGTGAAATAATTTTCAGCGTTTTTAATTTGTTTTCTTCTCATCACAAGAAAATAACATAACAGTACAAGAGTCAGCAACCTTTGACTCATCGGACGCCATGATGTATAGTAGATGAAAGGATCAAACTATATCGTCCTGTCTCGTAAGTCTCGAAAGAAAGTTTAAGTCCCCTTTAGAGGTCGCCATAATTTGTCAAAATTTTCTTCTGGTTGGAAAGTTAGCGTCCTGGCGTTGCTTATGGCTGGAGCCCTGTTCCAAAGGCAACCCAATTAGGAATTGAAACCCCCTTGCCTTGCTCCAGCGAGCAATTTACTGCCTGTAACAGATTTCCTTAGAGCGGTGAGAGGATCGGAAGCCTAATGTCTGTTCCAGGTGAAAGCTGAATTATCTTCCAGCTTCTACGGTTCCATTTCCGATCATTAGAGGATCATAGTCGTGATGGAGGAATGGCATATTTTTCTGGAATTAAAAATCAATTAGTACGTGAAGCTAAATCCCTAACGGACAGGATCTTCTCCATTAACAGATCCATCTCGACTTCATTATAATGAATAGTCCCCACAATAGACTTTAATAATTGATAAAAAAAAGAAAATAGCATCTATTATAGACATTGGTGTTCCTTCAGATGATAATCTGCATAAGGTATACTTGCGGGAAAAAAAAAGAAAACATATAGAATTGGCGAAAGAATAAAAAAAACTGTATGATTTATAGGAAATCCGAAGTACCGTTGGTAATTTCATGTAATGAATTAATACCAGAAGAATCTAAATTTTCTTTGCGAGAGCTGGACTTGCCGTTTGTGACAATGGAAAATAGCTGCAAATTATTTCACAATGGTTTATTATTTCCAAACAATTATACATCTAAAGTAACATCACCTTCCTAGTTACAAAGAAAAAAAAAACAAAAGGTGATTCCAATTATTGGACTAAACTGTTTTTCTTTAATTATTAGTAATATGCTAAAAAAGAATAGCATTGGTTCAGTAACACATTCAAAATTTAAAAACCAAACCAAGGATATAAGATTTGGAGTAGAACATATTAAAAAAACCGGAGACTATATCTTTGCTCCTAATTGTCCGATTTTAACGATTTTTTTAAGGAAATTTCGTAACTTTTAAAAAACTAATACAATATCAACGAAAAAGTAAAAACTTTTCGAGTTATTCGGAATTTAATTTTACCATCCCTCGTAACTTTTTTTTCAGCTTCTTTTCGTTGTATGTTATATAGATAAATTTAAAGGGCGTCGAGAAAATGACTTTAGCGAAGTTTCATTGAAATCTGTACATTCGTTTAGGAGCTACAGTCTATAGCAACGCAGGTTTTTCAGCCGCCATTTTGAAAGTTAAAGGCGGATAGTAATGTCGATAAATGAGGATCATCCTCGGGTGACCTCTGATTTTATATCCAAATTTTAAAAAAATCGGTCCAGTAGTTTCAGAGAAACCTGGAACCTCAAATTTTTAGAAAGAGGGGGTTAAGTTTTTTAATTTTTTTGTCGATCACAATAGTTGATTATTGTAAATAATAAACCAAAATACTAATTGCAGTATTATTAAGAACGGCAAATACTGTTCGGAAATTTACAAATATAAAATAATCTTGAAAATATATTACTGTAATGTGTGAAACAAAATAAATGGTATAATAATAATAATGGTACGGAGTATCTGCAGAGGCAGGATGGTGTAGCGAAAATATTCCACCAAGATTTGCCGATGTTATTTAACCTTTTAGAAGAAAAGAAGCCATATTATAAATATAATCCCATTAGGCTGCTTCAAAGTGGTTCCCTCAAAATATATTGCGACCAGTTTATTATTTCGGACCTCACAGTGATTCACAATAGATTTTGGAACTAAGAGAGCCAAGTTTATTGATGTCACGATTCCAAATGACAATAATATAAATACAACTGTGCAAGAGAAACTTAAGAAATATCAGGAATTGGCAATTGAAATAAAATAATTATACTATTTAGAAAGCGCAGCGGTAACGCTAATTGTAATATTGACGAATGGGCTGATCTCAAAGACAACAGTGGCAGGTACCGATGGCTTGGAGTATCCCCTCGTGTGCTAAGAGAGGTTCTACATGCAATTCCTCTGGATAAAATCAGAATAGTGAGACAATTTTTAGATATTTGAAAACAAATGTATATATGTTTATGTGTTTATATGCATATACGTGTGAATATGTATATATGTAGGTGGTTGGACTTGTCCCCCACCTTCAGCTTCAAATCCGCATATGAGAGAAAAATAAAGATAATGATAAACGTAAAATAGTTTCAAAAAGCAATTGTGCTCGACAGTTACAGAATTTTCAAATACGTTAAGTAGTCTATATTATATTAGAAGTTTTTTAGGGATGAATTGAGTTCGCAGATTAAGTTTTTCTGTTGATTTTTATGTACCCTGTGTATGTGTATACCCTTATCTGACATAAGGGTATAAGAAGAAGGTATAAGAAGACCCTGAAGAAGACCTGCAATACCGGGTCGAATCGTTGGCTGTTAATAAAATAGTTTTGCCACTCTTTAGCCTATTTATGACCGCCAGCCCTTACCATCTCCTTCCTTTGATAAAATAATAATAATAATAAGGCTTAGCGAATCCGAAAGTTCGATGCCGACACCACCAATCGCTTGTTACAAAGCTCCCTCCACCGTTCGCCGTCCAAACCCAATCCCTTCAGATCAGCTTTAATGCAATCTTCCCACCTTCGCTTCGGTCTACCCCTCGGACGCTTACCATTCGGCACAGCAAATATTAACCTTTTAGGAATTCTCTCGTTACTAAGCCCAACAACTTTACAAGCCCATTTGATTCGCCGCGATGAAATTACCTCAATTATATTACCCGGATACAGTTCACGCAATTCGGCGTTGTGTAACCGTCTGAACTCTCCGGTTAACTCATCCTTCTTCGCTCCGAATATTTATACTTTATTTTCAAAAACCTTAAGACGCTGCTCATCCCTTAATGTAAGCGGCCAAGTTTCGCATCCATAAAGAACTTTAGGCAAGATAATTGTTTTATAGATTCTAATTTTTAAGTTCCGGGACATGAGGCGCGAACTGAGTAGTTTTGTCACAGAAAAATAACAAGCATTTCCCGCCTTCAGTCTAACTTTCTCTTCTTCAATTTCGTTTTTTCTAGTTATCGTAGAACCTAGATACCTAAATTTATCTACCTGTTCAAACATATTACCATCTATACCGATATCACCAGTAGTATCGCCATTTTTGCAGCTAACCATATATTTTGTTTTATCCACGTTTATTTCGAGTCTTTAATAAAATAAAGGTTTTTTTTTATCATTTATATGTTTTTTCAAATCGATTTTCATGTTTAGAAATATTACACGTTGTTCAATATTTATCTAAACGAATTCCTTTTTTTTTTCTTTATAAAAACAAAAGTTCTGACTACCTAAATGAAGCTAGTTAGGAAATTCTTTGAAAAGAAAGTTGGAATGGCATATCCTCTTAAACAGAGATCGCTAGGTTTGAACGAGTGCCTCCCATCAAAGTGTTGTTTTAAGACTTCTTTACTGCTTCGACTTTTTCAACCTACACATGTTCAATTAATCCCTGTTCATCCTATTTGTAATATGTTAGCAACTATTTATGCTAACTCTTGTTAAAATTAAATTACTATTGTGTTTGCTATTGCATAGTTGCAATATGGAAGAAAATAGCACTCACATTGGAATATTTGCTGTATTATTTTTTAAAAAGTAAGCGTACTGTTGTTCATTAAAAATAAATTTCAATTTTTATAAGTTGGCCAAATTCCGTTCTGGATATTTAGACGTCAATGACACTCCACGGTCTGGTAGCCCACAAGAAATTGAAACGTGCGATGTTTAGGTTATTGATGATCAAAATGCGATAGATTGCTATGGCTCAACATGTATCGCAGACAGGCGTACAAAACTCTGTGACCTTTTGCCTCATCTTCCCTATTCACCATACTCTAAGTGATTACCACTTATTCCTGTCTTTGCAGAACTCTATTAATTGAAAGAAATGTCAAAACGAACTGGACATCAAATATCGCTTAAATCATTTATTTGACAATAAACTCAGATCTTTTAAAAACGTTATGGCATTATGGATTTAGTAGAAATATGGGAACATGTCATACTAAATTATGATCTGTACATTTATACCGATTTTATTTCACCCTGAATATCTGAAAGGGCTTATTTGCCAATCCTCTTGAAATTAATTAAGATATTTGAAAATGTTCTCCTCTTTCCCACCAGTTACGCATTTCTACTATAACACTTAAATAATAATGTAAAATAAAAAAACTTATGAGTTCAGGTAGGTATTTAACAAAAGCATAGATTCACATTTAACTATTATTACTTAACAGAAAGGGAGTGAGGTAGTTCATTGGCATGACACTGATTTTTCAATGCTCAAGCTCCCAGATTCGAATCCTGCTTCGTGGCAGACAAATTATTTATTCTGTTTTATCAACCGTGGGGCGACCCTGGGATTGGAAGATCTTCCTGGGGCACATCCAGTCTCTATAAATTGGGTGGCCTTAATTAAATAATTAATTAAGAGTGAAAACCTGGCGATTGATAGTGATCTCGTTGAAGTCTCCTCCTTGCACAACAGTTGACTAAGAAAAAGTATTAACCCAAAACCCTTAATTTTTTGTTGTCCCCTTTCACAACAGGACCCTTTATATAGCGCCATATTGATGTCTTTTTAAGGTGTTTGGGGCGAAAACTCTCCCTCCTCCCCCGAAGAAACCGCCTTTCAAAAGATATCCTGCGATTTACCGAAACCGTAGTTAGACGGGGCTGTATGGCGAATTGTGCAAAGCGCTATCAAACTCCATTTCAGAGAATTTTCTTTGTCGGAGCGTGAACGATGAGCTGAAGCTCTCTCTTGCTGAAATATCGCTTTATTCGGATTGGCTAAAACAAAGTACCTCTATTTTAAAACGCCATTTACTCTTTCGAGCTCTTCACAGTCAATAATCCTGCAATGTGGAACCAACTCAAAATGGAATACGCCATCAAACCCAAATAGTCCAAGCAGTACTTTATTTTAGGTTATCGAATTTTGAGATATGGAAGGCTTCAAGTTACGAATGCAAACATAATAATGGTTAGATTAGAGATAACTGAAGACCAGGAGAATTTAGATATAGTTAGCAAAAAAATGAAATTCAGGTTATTATCTGTAATGTATATTGCCTAAATTATCCGCTAACGAACAAGGGCGTCCTCAACGCGTGGGATAGAAATGGAGAACCGCCCCACCTTGGAGGAAGCATAACCTTGCCCTTGTCTTGAGGTGAGGGTCACTTTGCTGTAGCCTTCCTGGACTGTATTATATATCTCTGCTCTCTCTCTTATATATCTGGATTATAATGTAGGTAGATAGATAGATAGAAAAAAAACTTTATTCTGGGAATATTAGAATAACAAAATTACACAAAAGAATAGAATACTACTGGCCTAAATGTTTGAAATAATAAATAAAGTTGATAAAATAAACTAAAAAGTAAAAAAAAAAAACCTTAGGTGAACAAGCTATATACAATACAGATAAAACTATGTACAGAGCATTTAAAACTACGAACAAATCACTTAAAACTATGAACAAAACACTTTAAAGAAGAGAAGAATAGTTGGGGTAGTCAGTCAAAAAAGAAGGCAAAAATAAATGATAATATTTATTTTTACATATGCCGACGTTTCGACCTGAAGTTCAGGCCTTCATCAGGGCTAAGAAAATAACCAGATAACAAGGTATGAGAAACATAAGTAGTGATGGTAAAAAAATAAAAATAATAAAAAATAAATAAATAAAGATTCCCATTGTAACACTTATGTCACCCTTTTTGATTATGCCTACTTCATCATTCCACACTTTGTAACGGTTATTATTATTTATCTCTTAGTTCTTAGTCATTATTCTACCAATTTCATTTTACTTTATATTTATTTATTTTATTTTTATTATTATTTTTTTTTTTGTAATTTTTTATTTATTCATTTTTTTTTTTTTTACCATCACTACTTATGTTTCTCATACCTTGTTATCTGGTTATTTTCTTAGCCCTGATGAAGACCTGAACTTCTTTTTTGGCTGACCACCCCAACTATTCTTCTCTTCATTATCCACGACAGTCATCCATTTACCAATTATAAAAAAAAACACTTTAAACTATGAAAAAGACTATACATATATAATGGTTGAACAGCATAAACATACACTTTAAGAAATGAAGAATGAAAAAGAGATAGAATAAGTTCATTTCATAAAAAAACTTTACTTTACTTTACTTAATATATATATATATATATATATATATATATATATATATATATATATATATATAAAAGTTAGTTATAATTGAATAAAAAAAAAATAGATGTATTGAAATTCCTACGTCGAAAGTAGGAAATGCATGTACTATCTCATACAAAGTATTATCTTATGATTCAGTATGATTACATGATTGCTACACAATACATATATAGTGTTAATAGTTAGCTGGTATCTGACTGTTTTTGGAACAGGAATTGGAATAGGAGGTTTTTGAATGTGTATAGGGAGGGGGCATGCCGAATTTTGATCGGGAGGGAATTCCAAAAGTTGACAGAGCGGGCTATAAAGGAGTTTTGGAATGAGGCAGATCTATGAGAAGGGATGTATAGGTCAGAAGGTCGAGATCTTGTGGTGAGGGAATGGATTGAGGACTTAAATTGGAGAAGGTTGTAGGTATAAGAAGGACGATGATCGTTAATGATTTGATAAAGGAATGTGCCTAGGAAATATTGTCTTCTTAATGAGGGAAGAGCCACCCTAAGATTCGATAAAGGAATGTGCCTAGGAAATATTGTCTTCTTAAGGAGAGGAAGAGCCACCCTAATTCAGTGTAGTTAGATTATATATATCGACGTATATACATCGATATTATATCATGAACAATTTCAAAAATTCTGAAAGATATTGGACAGGTATTCCATAAATTTCTTCATTACCAGCCACAAGTTTATGAAGTTTCCTACTCATGTGAACTATAAAAAACTTCTCTTCTCAACCGGAATTTTCCACTCGTTTTTACGTTTTCACTTGCAGATGTTCAAACATCTCTCTACGGCTATATTTAAAATATATATATATATATATTTTTTTTTTCTTTCTGAGATGTTCTCATCTGAAAAAAAATGTAATATATTGGCAATGAATCATTTAATTAAAAAAAAAAAAAAAAAAAAAAAAAAAAAAAAAAAAAAAAAAAAAAAAAAAAAAAAAAACCTCATGTCATTTCCCATTAAAAACGAGGATATTCGAAATTAAAATAATACAAAAATCTTTAATATGCAAAAAATTACCGAATATTTCATCTTAATCATCTTTCATGATTTTTGTCACATATAAACCAAAGCCTTAATTAGCAATAGTTAATTTTTAATAATTCAATTTTGTAATTAGCTTGACTCATCATTATACAGATAAAAAAATTTGCTAAATCATACTTGTAATGTTTCATAAATAATTACTGAAAACATTTTTTGCCACAAAAATAATTTCATCACATTACCTCTTCAATAATCACTTTTTTTTCTCGTTAATAATGACCAATTAATATCAAAACTATAGAAAGTACGATAGTAAAAAATAATCTATGAGAAGAAATATTAAAATTGAAAATGAAGAGAAACCATTTTAGTACTTATGTTGTCTTATTTTGATTATGTTTACTTCATTAGTACACACTTTGTAACCGTTATTATTATTTATTGTCATTATTTTGCCTACTTTATTTTAGTTTAATGTTAATTTATCTACTTCATTTTACTTTAAGTTCTTTTTTTTTTCTTTTTTTTTTACTTACATTGTTTATGTTTCTCATACCAATTGTTATCTGGTTCTTTTCTCAGCCCTGATGAAGGCCTGAACTTCGGGTCTAATGTTAAAATAAATATTATCATTTATTTTTTACTGATAACCCCAACTATCTTTCTCTTCATTATTCACTACAGTCAACCATCAACCCACAATTAAATAATTGTTTTTTTTTCTTTTTTAACCTTACATATTTTAGTTGAAAAAAGAAAAATATTATAAAAATTAATATATTAATCATATGATAATAATGCAATTAATTTACATATTACGATCAGCTGATTCTATAACTAGGAGATCTAGACAGCAGTGACACTAGCATTGCGGGGGCTGTGGTTAGACCCCGGTGTGCCAGGTCATGGGAAGGCGGTGTGCAGGAATTTGAATTCTTCTCTAATAGTCACCCGTTTATTATTGAATCATTTATATAATGTTGGTGAGTTTTAAATAGTTTTCTACAGTTCCAATGTTAATCCTATAAAATTCATATTCCTAGTTTAAAAATTTTATAGAAAAGAAATCTTATGCGGTAACCACATCACTTAACATTGATCAGAAATTAATTTTAATTAAATTAATAAATTTGAAGAGTAATACTGTAACTATAAATACAAATCTTCGTAAATTACTATAAAATACATACAGTCTTTTTTATATTTCGCTCTATTTATTTTAAGTGAATAGAACAGAAAATAAATTTTTAAATTTTGCCTTGAAATTCCATTTAATTTCTATATAATTTTTTTCTATTCAATTATATAAAAGTAATATTTTTTTGTGAAAATTATTACTGAAACTACAATAAATATTAATTTAGAACATTACCATAAAATACAGGCTTGTTATATTTCGCTCTATTTATTTTAAGTGAGTTGAGCTGAAAATAAATGTTTAATGTTTGCCTTGAGATTCCATTTAATTTGTGAGAAATCATTTATTTTCTATTGAGATATATACATTTTTTTTGTGAATAATATTACTTTAACTACCACATAACTATAAACTTACGAAAATTACTATAAAATATACTCATTATAATTCACTCTATTTATTTTTGATAAGTAAAACTGAAAATAAATTTTTAAATTGCCTTAAATTTCCTTATAATGTATATGGTAAAATTTACTTTCTATTAATAAATATAAAAGAAACATTTTTTTGTGAATAACATTACTTTAACTATCACATAAATATAAACTTACGAAAATGACTATAAATTATAGACTCGTTGTAATTCGCTCTATTTATTTTTGGTGAGTAGAGCTGAAAAAACTTTTTACAGTTTCTATTGAAATTCCATCTAATTTCATCATTTTTTATTCAATGATATAAAAGTAATATATTTCTCTAAAATATATAACTTTCAAATAATATTTTGTAGAGAGATGTTATTACTACTGTCCGTAAATTAGTTTTCAATCTGAAAACATATTTTTCCTGTTTTATTTATAATTTAGAGGAAGAAATGTTCAAACTTCGGCACTTATTACATTATTTTTACGAAGATAAGACACGAAGATGAAAAGAAATTTGTAATATAAAAATAAAATATATTTATAGCAATTTGAGTGATAGAGACTATGCATGCCCACGTTCGTGGTGTAAATATTTTATTTCCACGAGCATTAGCGTGTCACCGCCTATGTAGTTAACTCAATCAACATCAGCAAATAACAAATGAAATGTATTTTTTTTATTTCATATTTTTAGCTATATATACATAGACGCAGAGTTTGGAGAGAGATAAGGAGTACCTTCGTCTCCGATAAAAATTATTGTTTTTGCTATTACACTGTGAATATGAAAGAAAATATCATTGATTATCGTTATGTTGTTTATATTGTTGTATTATTTTAAAAAAGGTAAGCGCGCGGCAGGAGCTCATAGAAAAATGTGTAGTGTTTATGGGGACGATGCCTTAACCGAACGAATCTGTCAAAATTGGTTTGCCAAATTTCATTCAGGAAATTTTGACATCAATGATGCTCAACGGTCTGGTCGCCGACATGAAATTGAAACGAGCAATGTTAAGGCCATTGTTGATCAAAATCACACTCAATCAGTGCCAGAGATTGCTATGGTCCTAAATATGTCGCACGCAATCGTATAAAACCATTTTCATAACACAAGCTTGGCTATGTTTCCAGGCTCAATGTTTGGGTTCCTCGCATGATTTTTTTTTTTTTTTTCGAAAATCACAAAAAAATGTTATAAGTTAAATACGAATTAAGCTATCTAAAAAAATTTTAGCAAAAATTTAAGGTAACATAAACTACACAAAATGACATCAACAGAACCTTCTTAAACGAACCTTAAATGGAGAAAAAAAAGTAATACCTGTCGGGTGTTTTTGTTTATTTATCGCTTATGTAGGCATTAAATAAATAACAAAACATTCATGCGGCTTTGGAGAGCAATAATTCAGCTTTCTAACGGATATAGTAACTTCGAATTTGGAGAACATCCTGAAGAATTATGAATGATCGGAATAGTGTTGTGTTCCACCAAGACAACGGTCAAGGCCTCACACCTCATTGGACACTCGCAATATCAAAAATTGAGCCTTGGATGGCATATTTTTTCCCACCCTACCTATTCATCAGACCAGGCTCCAAGTGATACCACTTGTTCCGGTCTCTGCGGTACTCCATGAATGGAAGAAAATATTTCCATTGAATGCTTTCGACTGCCATTCTTCCAGTCCGCCTTTGTGTGTATTAACGATGAACGCAGCTTCTTGAGAAGCTAGTAGTAAAGCATCCTGCCCGTGGACAAGATTGCATGTTATTTTATGCGATGGCATGCGGCTTAGGTCATTTATTGTTTTTAGAACGTCACTTCAACTTTTCTGAGACCTCTTCCAGTTTTCTTTCTTCGCAGATAACGCCTCACTATAGATGCAGTCGGGTGATGCATCTTGAACCCTGTTTTACTTGTATAGATATATCCAATTCTCATCAATTGATAAGGATACTCATTAATTATTATTTGTCAGATTTATAGAAAATGTATTTTTTTGTTCCATTACCACCTAACTCACCGTTCAAGTAATGTAATAGAGTAATGAAGAGAAGAATAGTTGGGGTGGTCAGTCAAAAAGGAAGGCAAAAAATAAATGATAATATTTATTTTTTACATATGCCGACGTTTCGACCTGAAGTTCAGGCCTTCATCAGGGCTAAGAAAATAGCCAGATAACAAGGTATGAGAAACATAAGTAGTGATGGTAAAAAAAAATAATAACAAATTAAAAAAAAAAAATAAATAAATATAAAGTAAAATGAAATTGTTAGAATAATGAGTAAGAACTAAGAGATAAATAATAATAACCGTTACAGAGTGTGAAATGATGAAGTAGGCATAATCGAAACATAAAAAAGAAATATGAAGTTATACAAGAAATGAAAATAAATAGTAAAATTAAAACATTGAGAACATTTATCTCTTAGTTCTTAGTCATTATTCTAACAATTTCATTTTACTTTATATTTATTTATTTTATTTTTATTTTTTATTATTTTTTTTACCATCACTATTTATGTTTCTCATACCTTGTTATCTGGTTATTTTCTTAGCCCTGATGAAGGCCCGAACTTCAGGTCGAAACGTCGGCATATGTAAAAAATAAATATTATCATTTATTTTTTGCCTTCCTTTTTGACTGACCACCCCAACTATTCTTCTCTTCATTATCCACGACAGTCAACCATTTACCAATTATTAAGAGAGTAATTCTTTACTACTAGCTTCTCAAGAAGCTGCGTTCGTCATTAATACACACAAAGATGGACTGGAAGAATGGCAGTCGAAAGCATTAAATGGAAATATTTCATTCCATTCATGGAGTTCCGCAGAGACAGGAAAAAGTGGTATCAGTTGGAGCCTGGTCTGATGAATAGGTAGGGTGGGAAAAAATATGCCATTCCAGGCTCAATAATATATTGATTTTTGATATTGCGAGTGTCCAATGAGGTGTGAGGCCTTGACCGCTGTCTTGGTGGAACACAACACTCTTCCGATCATTCATAACTCTTCAGGATGTTCTCCAAATGGAATGGAATGGATAGAGAGGGAGTTGTGTCTAGAGCACTAACGGATCCAGGATTTAATTTTGGGAAGCTCTTCAGTCCGAAAGATTTTTTCATTTATATAAAACGATAATTAATTTGAAAAAAAATAAAGAAATTAATTACATATATGAAATATTTTATATATCAATATTTCGAGAAATCTAGTCAGGATGTGCTTGACGGAGACACTCAATAATGTTAGAATCAGTAATAATCTGTCGGAAAAATTTGAGGTTCGCTCGGGTTTGAAACAGGGGGATTCCCTTTCGCCTGTACTGTTCAATTTGGCATTAGAACATGCCATTAGGGAGGTAATGCGAACCGAGAAATGGTTGGATCTGGGCGGGACAACATCCGTGCTGGGCTATGCTGATGATTTGGTACTGTTAAGCGAAGACGTTGAAACTATAAAACTAAATACGACAATGTTAATGAAAGCCGGTAAAGAACTAGGACTCGAAATAAACGTGGATAAAACAAAATATATGGTTAGCTGCAAAAATGACGATACTACTGGTGATATCGATATAGATGGTAATATGTTTGAACAGGTAGATAAATTTAGGTATCTAGGTTCTACGAAAACTTGAAAAAACGAAATTGAAGAAGAGATTATGGTTAGACTGAAGACGGGAAATGCTTGTTATTTTTCTGTGACAAAACTCCTCAATTCGCGCCTCTTGTCCCGGAACTTAAAAATTAGAATCTATAAAACAATTATCTTGCCTACAGTTCTTTATGGATGCGAAACTTGGCCGCTTACATTAAGGGATGAGCAGCGTCTTAAGGTTTTTGAAAATAAAGTATTGCGTAGAATATTCGGACCGAAGAAGGATGAGTTAACCGGAGAGTTCAGACGGTTACACAACGCCGAATTGCGTGAGACTGTATCCGGGTAATATAATTGAGGTAATTTCATCGCGGCGAATCAAATGGGCTTGTAAAGTTGTTGGGCTTAGTAACGAGAGAATTCCTAAAAGGTTAATATTTGCTGTGCCGAATGGTAAGCGTCCGAGGGGTAGACCGAAGCGAAGGTGGGAAGATTGCATTAAAGCCGATCTGAAGGGACTGGGTTTGGACGGCGAACGGTGGAGGGAGGTGTGTAATAAACGATTGGTGGTGTCGGCATCGAACCTTCGTGTTCGCTAAGACCTTTATTATTATCAATATTTCAAGGTCATTGTTCATCTTCAGACCTGCAGGCACACTTAGTGAACCTTCCTAATTATTGTAGATTTTAGTTCTTCCCACAACTTTAAAAAAAATAATGATCTCATCTACAGACTTCTTCTAAATCTTGGAAGATCCTAATGCATTTCCGTTCAACTTTTTACCTTTTGTTTTGCAAACAAAGAACAACCCACAAAGCCTTGGAACAATCTCCTTAACGAAGCTTTGTTAGCTTCAGAAATGTGAATTTTCTTTAAATATTGCAAAAGGTCAATGGCGAACACCCACCGCCTCCTACATCGCACGGCCTCCGCACTTGTGATGTCAAATGCCACCTGTATCCAACAGGACGATTCCATTATTCCTTATGTCATAAAAAATAATAATATAGTAGTAATGTTGTAACAAGATTTATATTTTTTCCAAAATAATTATTCGGGTACTAGTTCCAAATCGCTCCTCCGATGACTGGTTTCAAGATTCGAGCACACTGTGAATTGAATTATAACTTATTCAAAAGCCATATAAGTTTACTCTTACCAGTATCATACATTTCTGGGATACTAGACATTAATCACCTAAAAATACATAAAAATATATTATTCGTTCTAATTCTCGAAATTATTTATTTATACAGCCGTCGAAACCACGACAAAGGACGCTATCGTAAATAATTACAGTAGATATTTACTTGTTTGAGTTTAATTCTAGTTATCAGAACTGTGGGGTGCTTTTCTAACCTGAGGGGAGGGAGGGGTCTTAAAAACGTTTCTAACATCAAATGCATCCAATCCTTTCAGTCCAAAGTCCTTCGAACAATAGTCAATGGGCTAACGCGTTGTGCACAGCACCACCGTTGCCCGGCAAAAAAAAAGAAGAAAAAAAAGTCAATGCTGCTTTCTATGTGACCAGCAGGTTAGGTACCTTAAAAAATAATAATAAAAAAATATCTAATTTTTTTTTGTCTATAATCTATAACGTTCTTTCTACTAAAGAAAAGTCTTTAACGAGGAAGCAAAAAAATTACTTTCACTTACTCATATATGAAATAGTTGTTAGTGAAAGTAAGTTGTTATTAGTAATACAAAATGGATAAATATGAAATATTAAAGAATTTTATAATTTATAGGAAATAAAATGAATGTTTTAACAGGTTGAAAATAAATTTCCTGAAATAAGAATAGTATGTATAATATATTCTCATGTATTATTTGTATGGGGAACCCCCTTAAATAAATAAAAAATATCTGTCTATTTATCTATATTCTCATGTAAATGTATAATATATTCTCGGAAAGCTAAAAAATAATATCTTACACCAAAGCTGAAGATAAAAACGAGGAGTGACTTAAAGTTAATAAATTAATTATATGTAATATTTTTTTTTTAAATTTATTTATATGATATTTACAACTGTATACAAAAAATACATCTGGAAATTCGCACATGAATATAATGCCATGAAACACATGTTGAGAAACTACCCATTGGTAGTACTCTAATAATATGTCTATATTAGGAGATCACGTGGCCATCTTCTTTTCAGACGCCTCGGAGGATTATCAGGAATTGAATAGGAAGCAAGGTTAGAAACAAGAGGGTTGGGATGGTTATGAAGGACAGATATCTGGATTGGGCCAAATCTGATACATAAGGAACATTAAGGTCATTGTGGATGATTTTATTAGTAACAAAGTAAGGAGCATTGAGGACTTTACGAAGGATTTTGGATTGTAAGGATTGGATGCGAGAGGAATTTGAAGGTTTGGTGGGGCCCCATAGCTCATATGTAATATTGAAAACAAATTACTGATCTAAAAGACAATCCTGAAATCTATTTTGACTTACGGACTAGAACTGTGGGGAACAGTATAGTTTTTTAACATCAAACGCATCCAATCTTTTCAGTCAAAAGTCCTTCGAACAATAGTCGCTGCTCCGTTCTATGTAACCAACAAAACTCTACACCATGACCTCAAAATCTCATTTCTCCTAGAACTTCAAGAATAATAATGAAATCCAAGAGTAATTGTTTAAATTTCACCAGAACCTTACGTATCATCCAAATCCTCTTGTACAATTCCTATCGAGCACCACCCATCCCTATGATCCTTTTGTAGCTAATATAAATTGGAGTTCCGGCAATGGTCAGATTCTCCGTCCAAGACATGAGTGTATGTGGCTAAAGCTCTCTCGCTCAACCTCCACTGGCTTTAGTACCAGTGAAGCGGTTGAGGGAGTAGCGCAGGGATCTGTTGGATACTTTTTGATTATTATTTAGTTATTTTCTTCTGTTTATTTTATATATATTGTTTGTACATATTCTGTGACTGTTATTTTACCTCCCTATAAACAATGTCCATGGGACAGATTGTTATATTATTCAATGAATAAATAGTTCCATAAAATAAATAAATAAAAAAAATAAATGAAAGAAAACGTTCTAGTTATTGAGTATCTATTTTAAAGAAGATGGGTGCGCCCCCAGGAGTTTTTCCTGACCACAGATGACATAACAGAATAAATAGTCTCCTGCCACAGTTGAATATCGTGATTTGGAGAATAGGAGCATAGTAGCATACTCACTGAGCTATCCCACTCCCTTATTACGGTAATATTGAAAGCTTTCTAAACCTTGAGTGATTACAAATTATAAAAAGTATAATCGATACCCTTTCCCTGAAGTGGATGATGTTAACGTGACCAAAAGAAGTTATAATGAAAAGGTCAAGTTTTTTTTAGTTTTTTTCATAAGAGAAATTTGTAACGAGAACAGACATTAGAAGCTAGACGTAAGTTGGTCGTTGTGAGTAAACAGGTTTCGAAGCACACAGATACTTTCACCTTCTTGCGAAATTTGTATGCCCTTAATGATTTTTTTATTCCATCATAATAACAAGAGATTTTTTTTTCATTGGATTCCCGAATCTTTGAGTATAATGAAATCACATACAAAATTACATAAAATATTAGGTATCTATCTTTATCACTCTGTGACAAATTTATGATAAGGGAGCCCTCAACAAACTTTAAAATTAGCTCGAAATTCAGATTACGTTTAGGTACACCAGTATTCCCAGTTTTTTAAATTTAATTTTATTTTAACCAGAAGAGAATATTATTTGTTTTTATAAAAACAAGACAGCTTCTTCCAGAGATTTTATGCTCATAAGGAAATTTTTAGATCTTTTGATATAGATATTTTTTAGCAAATGAAAATGGTGAGTAAGCTATACTGACCTTACTTGGCAGACATTTTTACTTTCCTATCTATACTAGGTAAGGAAAGTATTGCGAACGGGTCAAATTTCCGATATGCTGTTTTCGACGGATCTGTACGTTTCAGAGCCACCTGAGTCCGAAAAACACATTTTTAGCCATTGTTCTGTCTGTGCCAAGATTTTCTCGAGAACCACTGAACCGACTTTATTGCTTCTTTTTTTATTTTATAGGGTTTTGACTACTAATGCCTGTGGCAGAAATTCGGTTCTCCACGCGCAATAGCTTCTACGCAATGAATGAAAAACATGTTTTTCTATAGACTGTAGCGCTAAAACGGCTCTAACGACTTTTATGGAACTTTCCTATAATGTTCTAGTAATTGTCCTTTCCATTTCGTATATGGACTAAATTCCCTAAAAAAATCAGGAAAAAGTTATAAAGAAAAGAAAAATGTTTTGGGGCCTAAGTCGCTAAGTCTATATTAAACGGCAAAATTTATAATAAAACTTTTGAAAGGTAATTAAATTACCAACAAAACAAAAAAAATCATCGGAATCTAATCAGAATTAGCGATGATACAGCTTATTCTATTTTCTACACGTTTTAATTTATTACTTTCCTACCTATACTAGGTAAGGAAAGTATTGCGATCGGGTCAAATTTCCGATATGCGGTTTTCGACGGATCTATTAGTTTCAGAGCCCCCTGAGTCCGAAAAACACATTTTTAGCCATTGGTCAGTCTGTCTGTCTGTCCCAAGGTTTTCTCGGAAACTACTGAACCGATTTTGTTGCTTCTTTTTTTATTTTGTAGGGTTTCAGAAATTCCCTACAAAACTATATAAAAATCGTTCATTTTGGACAACTATTAACGAAATTACAGCTATTCAATTTTCAATGTAAGATTACGGGTTCATATCCTGGTGTCAGAAAGGGATGAATGAGAGAAAAAAGATGACTAAGTGAAAGTAAGAAAATCTGTTGCCCGTATCACACAAGTTTCACTATTTCCTCAAACTTTTAACAGAAATTATTGTTTGACAAAATTAGGCTATGGCAAAAAGTTTTTGATCAACAATATTAGGAAGTATTGAAATTTTTACCCTGATCTACCTCAAGGTTTACATTGCTTTATGGTACTCAAATCTTTTCTTTCATCAATTTTCAGTAAAATCAATCTAATTCAATTTTTTTTTTTGTTTCTTCATGAACGTATGTAAATATATAAAAACTTTTCTGAAATATATAGAAAAGTAGTGTAAGTACACACACGAGATTTATTTTTAAGGTACCTAAAAATTATTTTGTCCATGGTCCCAAATAGTCAAGCTACGCCACTGATAAGATCACTTCCAGTTTGAATGGATTGTACAAGAGAATCAGAGATATGATCTTGCATCCTGAATCCATTACATCTCCATAATAACGTAAAGAAAACCAACCCGTGCCATCTCACGAACGCTTTCGCAAGCTCACGAGCCAGGCCTAACCTTTTGCGGGTCAGTCGGCACGCCATTGTCCAGGAATCCAGGAATCGATTCAGAACCATTTTTATGAAAGGAGAACTTCTGACTAATCGTTCATTATTACCTGAGATACTACTGGGGAACTAGTACGGCAAGAGGGTCATTTGCTACGTCATTGTAGACCTGCCTACTTGTTTTGCTGTTATCTTATTTATCTATCCATACATTTTTATTATTCTCGCATTTGCGAATTTGGAGCTAGAAGTGGGGAGACAAGTCCAACCAAAGTTTCATATATTTTTTTTTTGAAATATTTAAAAAAAATATGTAACAATTATATCTGTGTCTGACAGAACTGAAGCCTGTTTTAGCACATCGAGAGGGAATTACAAACCATCCGTACCTTCCACAGTTGACTTTAGAATCAGCCCATTTGTCGAAATTATAATTGGTGTCACCAATGCGCTTTCCAAATGGCACAATTCCTTTATTTAAACAACTAACTCCTGGTTATCATTATTATTATTTTATACATGACTAATTGGTCCGTGCGAATATATTGCTTAGTGAAGAAATGGCAAAATAATATGGAAATGAGTAGATCCTGTTATTATTTGTATTATCTGAGGAGAAGTTAATTGTAATTTCTTTGGTTGATTCCAGTATTTCATTTAACATAATTGACTAAAATATTTGTACAAATAACAATTGGGGTATGTCCTATAAGAAATAATAAAGTATGTACCAGTAAGGAAAAAATGGTAGCAGAATAGCAAATGCAGTATCGTTAAAAAAGGAAGAAGTTATTATGTATACCATCTGTAATATATAATCGACTGTATCTTTGTAAATAATCGTCCGAATTTTACGATTTTTTTTTTTTTTTTTTTTTTTTTTTTTTTTTTTTTTTTTTTTGCAGGTAATTTAATAATTTTTTTAATAATCATGGATACAGTCAAAAAATGCCTACTTTTTGATTCATTTGCAAATAAAGTTTCATTTCCTTATTAACTTCTTTCTCTTAAATTTCGTGGGAATTTGATTTTTTTCCTATCTAAAGGAAAAGGAAATTTTTAAAATGAAGGCTCAATCATTGGATTTTATGAAGTGTTGACGTAGTTATGGCGATGCGACAAAAAAAACACCTTTTTTAGAAATAATATATAAAGATATTAAAGCTGAAATTCCACCTAGAAGATAAATTCGTTTAGAAGAGGAATCGTTTCCAGGAGTTGGCTGATTCAAATACAAACGCTTCACAAGAATATTGAAAAATTACCAACGGGAACATAAATGCAGTGTATAACAAACGTTTAGGATGTTCTCTTATCTCTTTCAAGAGTTATGAAATCTTAAAATATACAATAATATCCTTAAGTATAAAGGCCTGAACAGCGTCATCTCATCTTTTTTTGTTTTTATAATATCAAAATCAGATAAATAATACTATTTGAAATACTTACAATTTTAGCGTATCCCAATTACATCCTAAATGTATTTTTATTCCATTAATTTATTGCTATAGATTATATCCATCACATAACTCCATGGCACAGATCCACTTTCTATCAAATTATTAACATCCGCCTGAAACTTCCTAAATAGCTTCATCTCATCATAACCTACAACTATTTTATTTAAGTAAATTTTCGGAATTGGGACGTTTTTTAATCTAGAGATCGGCAACTTTGTATATTTAATAAGCTACTAAAAGCTCGTAAAAACCCTTTCTGCTTGAATCGTAAGATAATTTTATCACAGAATCGATATTAAAAGGTAACCTACAAAAATATTAGGCCGTTTTGCATTTACAACCTCGTTATTTTGACAATCCGAGAGTGTAGCTCACGCCAAACGGGTCAATATTTTTGAAAGCCATCCTTTTTCCCCAACTTTGCGCTCAAGTTACCTGATGATTCAAGTTGGAAGCAAATTGATATTTACGAGTTTTTAATACCTAATGAAATAGACAAAGTTTGCCGATCTCCAGATTAAAAGCGCTCCAATTTCGAGAAATTTTTGTAAATACAATATTTTTAGGTTACGATGGGATGATGCTATTTACGATGTTTCAGCCGCATGTTAGTGATTTGATAAAAAAAGGTCTGTACCACGGACTAAATGTATAGACATATTGAAAACTGCCGAAATCTAGAATATTCCTGACAACAAGTTACAAACATGCTTTTATATTTAGTAATGACGTACACTAAACAAGGGCTTGACATATCATTAATCAATTTAAACTGCCAACCCACACTTAGCCATTTCCTCTCCTAACTGCCGTAAAATTGATTCAATATCAGGTATCTGCTATGGCAGTGAAGTATTAAAGAAATATATAATTGACTAGTATACACATGGCATTGGATAGCTATCATTCTTCTTAATGTATTCGATGGAAAAGATATATTATCGAAAAGATGTTTATTCGAATATATAATATAATATTATCAACATAGTTTATTTAACACATACATTGATAAGCTTCATTCTTTGCATAGAGAGTTCAAGTAACAATATACTTAATAAGTGATTCACTTGATCCATTGAAAAATACTTCTCCATTTTAATTATCAGGTATATAATAAGAAATAGTTATCCCTGAACGTACAAAAAATTTATTATTGTACTTGATCAATACATATTTGTTTAGTGTAGAAGAATCTTTTTTTCTTATTTCCTCACTTAATAATTGTAAGAATATAGTCTTTAAAGTAAGAGTACAGACCCCTTTTTATGAAATTATTAGCTTAAATAAATAAATACCCATTTGCTTTCCAGTTGGATCGTATGATAATTTGATCACAAAATCAAGAAAAAAAATGGCCTACAGAAATATTGGGCCGTTTGGCCTGTATAACTTCGTTATTTTGAATTTTCGGCGGTGTAGGTCATCTTTTTTCTTGATTTTGTGGTCAAATTATCTCACGATTGTAGTGGAAAGCAAGTTTTTATTCACGAGGTTTTAGCACCTTATTAAATAGATGAAGTTTGCCAATCTCCAGATTGAAAATGCCGCAATTTCAAGAATTTTGTAAATAAAATAGTTGTAAGTTACGATGAGATGAAGCTATTTACGAAGTTTCAAGTAGGTGTTAAGAATTCGATAAAAAGAGATCTGTACCACGGACTAACAGAAATAGAAATAGAAAAGAACTTTATTCTGGGACAAAGTCCCTTTAGAATAACAAAATAGAACATAATTAAAAGACTACATCTGACCAAAATAAAACAGTAATAAAAAAAGAGAAAGTAAAGAAAATATTAGTTAATTAACAAGCTGTATACAAAAAAAATCTATATACAAAACACTTAAAACTATATACAGTAGGAAAAATTATAATTATACTCTTTTGAAAAATAAAATAATAAAAAATACATTGAGTTCTTCTTTAAAATGAGGTGGGTTTCTGCTAACAAAAAAAAGACAAAGCTGACAATATAAAGTGTCAGTGTATTTAAATAATAAACAATATGTAGACTCATCATTGTCCTATTCTAGCTATGGGTACAGATTTAATTATATAAGAATAAAAAATAAAAAAACAATAGATGCATTCAATGGCATTAAGAGCAGGAAGATATTGTAATATCTCCAGTGAAGTTTACAGTATAGAATAGTACTATCTTAATAGTTTGATGATGAATACAGATGTATAAAATCAAAAGTTTAGCAAGTATCTGACTGTTTTTGGGATAGGAATTGGAATAGGAGAGTTTTGAATGTGGATATGGAGGGGGAATGCCGAATTTTGATAGGTAGAGAATTCCAGAAATTGACAGCGCGAGCTATAAAGGAATTCTGAAATGAGGCAGATCTATGAGAAGGGATGTAGAGGTCAGAAGGTCGAGATCTTGTTGAAAGGGAATGGACTGAGGACTTGAATTTGAGAAGGTTGTAGGCTTAAGAAGGACGATGGTTGTTGATGATTTGATAGAGGAATGTACTTAGGAAATATTGTCTTCAATTGGAGGGGAAGAGCCACCTTAACTCAGTGTAGTGGTGAGAGACATGGGAGTACCTCGGTTCACCGATAACAAATCTTACGCAGCTATTCATTAATCTTTTCAGTCTATCACGTAGCTCCACCGAGAGGCCATCGTACACCACAAAGCTGTAGTCAACTCGGAGAAAATGAGAGACTAATGGTATAATTCAATGAGGGATTCAGTACTTCGTAAGACCACACTGTTTCTAGGCCAATGATTGTGCTTGGAAGTTATTTTTATCTTTTATTTCAGGCTGTTGATGTGAGATGTGCAATGTATCTTGAGCTAATAAAATAATATTTATTTACAGTACCCCAGGTCGGAGACGCCGAGCTCGATCTTATCCTCGGACTCGGACATCAGGTTCACGAGGAAGTTCGGAGGCCAGTACCGGTGCCCCTGCTACTGCGCAGCCGCGCTCATCCTCGTCATGTTGGCGGCTGTGTTCTGTCTCTACGTAATATGTGAGTACCTACCTCTATGTAGCTGATAAATAATCGATATCGTTAGTGACCGATTCAATTCAAAACAACCAAAATTGAATCCCATAAACCATTGAGTAGGGAAAGTTTATGGGCCTCGTGCCCTGATCCAACTTGCTACTAGGAGCCCCCATAATGTTTTTTCTTTAAGTGTTATCGTTTAAAATGAAATAATTATATCTCTTCTGTTCATTATCTCTAAACTTGTTGTCTGGAGGTTTTATTTTTTACATAACTTAGACCAATTATCACCAACATTTTATTGATAAGATATTAATTATGACTAATTGGTAAATGGTTGACTGTTGTGAATAATGAAGAGAAAAATAATTGGTAAATGGTTGACTGTCGTGGATAATGAAGAGAAGAATAGTTGGGATGGTCAGTCAAAAAAGAAGGCAAAAATAAATGATAATATTTAAATAGTAGTAATTAAATAATAAAAATGAAGAGAAGAATAGTTGGGGTGATCAGTCAAATAAGAAGGCAAACATAAATATTATCATTTATTTTTGCCTTCTTATTTGACTGATCACCCCAACTATTCTTCTCTTCATTATTAATTATGACGTTTCGACCATACTAAGGGCAATTTTCAAGTCTTGATGAGTCCTCCGTTATATATTCATTATTAATGTCGCGATAATTTTTTCAGTGAACATTAAATTATCCTGATATTTAGGGGTTTCGACGGATTCGAGAAATGACGTAGACGATACCCATAAATAGCAGGAAATTTAATGTTCACCGAACAAATTATGGCGACATTAATAATGAATATATAACGGAGGACTCATCAAGACTTGAAAATGGCCCTTAGTATGGTCGAAACGTCGTAATTAATAGCTTATCAATAAAATTTTTGGTGATAATTGGCCTAATTTATGTAAAAAATAAAAAATAATTATATCGTTGGTTTATGGCTAGAAGGTATTAAGTTATATTTTATAACCTTAAATCACTAAGAAAGTTGATGAATTTTGTCTTTGTTAAATCGGAAAATTCAACGTTTGTTATAACTATTTTTGAAGTATAAAATTGTTTCTGTCGTTTTAGTGCAATTATTGTGTTTTTTATTCATAAAAATATCGGAAATCACAAAAATGTTCTATTTAAAATATATTTATTGAGTTTATGCTATAAATCGACGATATTTTATAGTTGATTAAATTTGTTTAACTCATTTAAACAATATGTATTAAATTATAATACAAATACTCCCAAAGAGATTTCGGTGTCCAAATAATGTGAAATGAAATAGACAAATTAAGAAAACAAATATTAAATTATTTACATATAAATAGAGTAAAATGTTTATTTTATTTTAATCACTTTTATATACTTATACTAGTTGTCCCGTGCGAATAATTCTCATAAAATTTTGTTTAGTGAAGAAATAGCAAAACAATATGGAAATAAGTAGATCCTATGTATTATGTAAGGAAGGAATTAATTATTTCTCCTTGGTCGATTACAATATTCCATTATACATAATAGACCAAAATATTTGTACAAATTGCTTTACTAGAGCCTCTAGAGCCTTTTTCTAAACGTTGGCTGAAAAAGTAACATTTAAAATAAAGCCTCAATCATGAGATTTTCTAAATTATTAAAAAATATAAAATGTACAAAGAAAACAAATGCCTTTAACAAATAATAAAGCCTATATCAGCCAGGAAAAAAAGGTTAGTAAAATCTATATATATATATAAAAATGAATGTATGTCTGTTTGTCCTTAGTGTATTACTAAACCATTCAACCGATCGCCATGAAACTTTGGGAAGTTGTTCCGTACACTCCTGGGAAGGTTTCTGGCATAGTACTTCTGTCTTACGATAATTTTATATATGTAAAAAAAATAAAAATGCAAATGTTTTTCTGTTCAAAGCCGCAACAAATGTGTCACTATAAACTATAGTGCCAAAACGGCTTTACCGATTTTAACGAAACTTGGCTAAAGTCTTCCCCTTGAAACCCTTTTAATTTATGTGTATAACATACTTTCCCGAAAACAAGCTGAAAAATGTTACGATGAATTCAATATTTTATTTGACGATAACTAAAAAAGTACACAATTTTTGACTGATAATACCCACATTTATTTGAAAGATTCCTGATTTGCCGACAAAATAAAAAAGATGTCATCGAAATCGGACTGTTCGTTGTAGAGTTATTGAGTTTTAAACATTTACTGCTTTCTCTTCAGAAAAGGCCATTTCTTTTTGCTTCCTCAACCGAACGTCGGCAAGTATTTTTTTAAATTTTGTATTTATTGATTAATCGAAAATTTTATAATTACTACAGTAATTTAAATTATCATTTGAAGAATTTATATGATTCTCCTTATGTAAGTCAATACTATTATACGTTTTTTAATTAATTTTTTAATTTAGTTTTGTAAGTTCAACTCAGACTGTTTCTGATGATTATGAATGACGGCGTATTTACTCAGATGATTATGAATGTTCAATTTGAATCATGAGAAAAAAAAACATTTAGAATTAGTTTCAATTGAAGCCATTTTACAGACAACTGTGTTTCCCAACTTTTTAAAAATGATAGATGTCCTTTGCTACTAATCTACTCATATGTGCTTTCTATTTTCATTCTTTTTAATTTTGCCAGGCTAAGCCACAGCAGCGCCTGGCCGGGTAAAGCTAGTAGTAAATAAAGTATCTTTAAAGAGGAAGAAATTATTAAGTATATCAAAACTAATGGACTGTATCTTTGTTAATAATTGTCTGGTTTTTAAAAAAAAAAATTATTTTGTAGGCATTTTAGTAATCTTTCTAATTATCATGGGTACAATCCAGCGTACTTTTTGAGTTATTCGCGAATAAAGTTTCTTTCCCTTCATAACTCTTTTTTCCAGAAATTTCGGGAGGATAAGACTATTTTTCGCTTGTGAAGGAAAAGAATATCTTCAAAATGAATGAGTGGTCAATCATTGGATTTGATGAACAATTGACGAAGTTATAGTGTACCGACAAAAAACACCTTTTAGAAATAATATGTAGGATACTAGTTTTTCAATAAATAATTAATTCATTATATGACTATCACAACTACATATTCCAATTTGTTCTCTATTGCTCTGTCTTTTATAAATCATTACATTGTTTTCATATCATCATATACATGTATATAAAACCTCTTTAAATAAATAAAAAAATATGAAAATTTTTATAATTACCTGTTAAAAGTTCAAATCTTTCAATCAAAGAAGTGAGTTTTTACGCTGCATTTAATTACAAAGATCTTGTCATTCACAATCAAGCATTCATTTCTTATCTCTGTGTAATCCTTTGTCATTAAAACCGGAAGAGATTTCTAATTCGTTTCCTTTTCGTCGATCCTAACGAGAAGATTAGGTCTGAATTTTGTTACGGAAGGATAGGTATTTGGATCGGGCTAAATCGGGAATAAATGGAACATTAAGATCGTTATAGATTATTTTATATGCAAAAAAAGTAAGGAGCATTGAGGATTTTCCGAAGGATTGTAAGGATTATATATGAGTAGTGTTGCCCAAATTGGAGACTTTCTCGACACACTTTGAATTTATCTATAAAACATACTTCAACCAAAAGAAGCTGGAAAAAAAGTTACGAGGGATGTTAAAATTAAATTCCAAGTAACTCAAGAAGTATACGCTTTTTTTGGGGATATTGTATATGGCTTTTTAAAAGTTTATGGAATTTCCTAAAAAAAAAATGCGTTAATATCGGAAAAGGAGGAAAGATATGGTCTCTAGATTTTTCTCTGAAGAGGCGAAAATTCGAATAAATTTAAAATATAATTTTTTAATTGTTGAGACTAAGAAAACCTATTTTCTACATATATTTAATAAAGTATCATTCCTGATAACATCTTTTGCAAGTAATAAGTACCTAAATGTATACCTTTATTCTCTGTTCTATATTTCAACACTGCAATCACCACCTCCGGAATCAACTTACTCATTGTCTGCATAGATAACTTTTTCAACTAAAAATATCACTAAAATGATAGATAGATATTTTATTGGTTTTAAGGGGGTTCCCCATACAAATAGAGCCTAGCATGGCTATTGTACAATAAGATGGTTTTACAAATTTACATACATATAATTCAAATATAAATAAAATTTACAATATTTAACGTTTAGAGTGGTTTTCACAAAACATGAATAGCAATAAAAATTAAAAACATAAAACGATTACTGCATAATATTGGTTATATGAACCAGTTACTATGATAGAAACAATACAAAATAAAAATATTTATAAATATAAACAAAATATTACTCTTAAAATAAACTAAAACAAACGCTTAATAGAACATGGCTATGATCAACAATTTTGTGTATGCACTTTGTGAACTCCCATCATATAATAGTAAACTTTATTTAATTTATCTACACAATCGATATTCAGTATGGAATCGACGTTGCGGTTATCAGAAGATTCTGAGATGAAGTTTTAAAGGAATTTTTGTCTATAGTCATTGTATGCTGGGCAGTGAAGGATAATGTGATGTAGACTATTGTAGATAAATTTACTGCATGATATACAGGTTTCTTGAGACTCAATCGAAAATGTTCTGTTTTTTGCATGGAATCTGATGTGTTCTGGGTTTGCAACTCTTAATTGACTAACACAGCTCAATTTCTTTATGTGAACTTTGAATGTAAGGTACGTTTCAGGATCGGGAGAATTGTAACTGCATAGCATTCTGCATAAAGGGTAGTTAGTGGAGTTTAAAGCTCTTTGTATGTCGGCTGAGAAATTATAGTTGTGTGCTTTTTCAAGGGTGTATCTCATAGAATATCACTAAAATGACATCACTCAAAAATTTTGAAATTGGAGTTAGTCATTCTGTGGTTTATAAAAGCGTTTTATAAAAAAAAAATCGAGGGAGTCTTGCAATTACTTATTAGCTTATTACTATTGAGATATTACTGTAATTTTTTAGATTGGAGAAACTTAACTAAGCCCGAATGAAAAATTAGAGAAGTAAAATACACAAGTATATTGGTTATACCAATTATTTACATGTAGTAACTATGATTGTCAAGTATTAGTAACTATTTTGCCTTCATTTTTATTTTAAAAAGTCTATTTTTTTTCCACCAGTCCTGGTCTTGGTCTTGCAAAAGTTATATAGCCTTAGTCTTAGTCTTGGTCTTGTAAAGTGCATGACCAAGACCGATTTCGGGCAACACTACATATGAGAGGAATTCTATGCTTTAGTAGAATCCCATAGGTCAACTCCGAAATGTCCAAATAGGTCATATTATAATCACGCATATGAATATTTTGTTATTAATTGGAAGCTTGTCTAGTAAGTACTGAAGTAGTTGGTAACGTCGAGCTGTTTCTTGGCGTGTCAGTCTGGAATGATAATTCCAAGTTAGACGTTTGTCCAGGTGGTGGCCTAGGTATTTATCTGTATTATGTAATATAAGTATGCAGATTAAGAAATTTACTAGAATTTAATCTTGTGGATATTAAACTATGTTCTTCTCAATCCAAGAATAGTTCTATTGAAGCAGACACCGTTATATGTCAAGTACAGAATCAATTATTTGTAACAACTTCTCCTTCACATTTAGTTTCGACATCTCACCACCAAAAACTGCTGACTAAATCTCTTCATCATCAGGTCCATATAATACCTGGTTTGGCATTTGAAACGTCATTATTATAATGGTTGACTTTTACAATTCATCGTCAGGAAACAATCGGAATTTTTTTTACAAAAGAATTTTGATATTTCAAAACTAATAATAATAAGGGTGGATATATAAGTAGTAAAAAATATAATATAATGTTTGGATATGAGTAGTGTTGCCCGAATTGGAGACTTTATCGACAACCTTTTAATTTATCTAAATAACACACTTCAACGAAAAGAAGCTGGAAAAAAGTTACGAGGGATGGTAAAATTAAATTCCAAATAACTCAAAAAGTATAAAGTTTTTTGTGAATATTGTATATGGCTTTTTAAAAGTTTATGAAATTTCCTAAAAAACAATGAAAAATACGTTAATATCGAACAAGGAGGAAAGATAAGGTCTCTAGTTTTTTTTCTCTGAAGAGGCGAAAATTTGAATAAATTTAAAATAACTGTGAATTTATTTAATTAAACTGTGAAATAACTTAATTAAACTGTGAACAATCATGGTCTTGAAAATACTAGCGAGACACAGCAAGACCACAATACCGCTATCTTTATTTCACATCGTCAAACGATTAGGTGGGCCGTGAATCGATCATATACACACATACCAATATCGAAATGAAAAATATTGACTTTTCGATATTAAAGCGAGTACTTGCCCCGGTGGTACATTTACTAAAATTAAAACGGTACTAATATTATCTAATTCTTAAATTACATGAGAGCTTTATAAGAGAAAAATAATGACAAAATAAAAAGAAAGAGCTTAAAATTCGTCAAAGGGCAGATGAAGAAAATTAGTATGAATCCTACCCAGAAACCATAGAATTCAACATGTGTGTTTAATTGCGCTTACTAAATCTCCTTTGATTTCTTTTTTTTTTTTTTATTTCTTTATGCCATTTACAACTGTATTACATAAATACATCAAGTAAATTTGAACATATGGATATAATGACGTGAAAACACTTCCTGAGTAACTACCCAATGGTAGCACTCTAATGATATGACTACATTAGGAGATCACGGGGCCATCTTCTTTTCAGACGCCTCGGAGGGTTATCAGGAATTGAAGAGGAAGCAAGGCTAGAAACGAGAGGGTTGGGATGATTCTGAAGTTTATTTTGGAAGGATAGGTATCTGGATTGGGCTAGATCTGAAACATAAGGAACATTCAGATCGTTATGGATAATTTTATTAGTGACAAAGTAAGGAGCTTTGAGGATTTTACGAAGGATTTTGGATTGTAAGGATTGGATGCGAGAGGAATTCGATGGTTTAGTGGTGCCCCATAGCTCAACTCCGTAAGTCCAAATAGGTCTTATTATAGTCAAGTATATGAGTCTTTTGTAATTAATGGGAAGTTTAGAGCGTTTGTCTAGTGAGTGCTGAAGTAATCGGAAACGTCTAGCGGTTTCTTGTCGTTTCAGTCTAGTATGAGGATTCCAAGTTAGTCGTTTGTCCAGGTGGAGTCCTAGGTATCGGATTTGCTCAACAGGGATAAGTGGAGTATTGTTAAAGGAAACTGTAGGACAGGAAGTCGTTGGTTTACGACGAAGGGTAAAGGTAATTCTCCAGTTTTGACACCATTCTTCTAGATTTATGATGTGTGATTGAAGCATTTGGGATGCAATTGCTGAGTCATTGCTTACTGATAGGATACATGTGTCATCAGCATATGTGGTGATGACAGTGTTGGGACAGGTAGGGATATCAGCTGTATAAACTTTATAGAGGATAGGACCTAGGATACTACCTTGAGGAACACCAGCAGACTGGGAAAAAAGGGATGAATAGGCTGATTTCTTTTGAAAGCCAAAACGAAACAAAAACGCTAGAGTAGAGAAACACCCCATTTACACATTCCTGTTTCTCATAGTTTGTGAAATGTGTAAATGTACTTTAAGATCATGGTTTTGAAGTAATGAAATTTTATTATTATTTTTAGTCAAATTTCCGACATGCGGTTTTCGACGGATCTATACGTTTCACAGCCCCAATCAAAACAATCGTTAAAAATCGTTCATTTTGGACAGTTATTAACGAAGTTACAGCGATTCAATTCCCAATGAAAGATTACGAGTTCATTTCCTGGTGTCAGAAAGGGATGAATAAGAGAATAAAGGACAATGTGAAATTAAGAAATTCTGTTGCCCGCATCACACAAGCTTCACTATTTCCTCTACTTTTAACAGAAATTATTGTTTGACAATACTAAGCTATGTCAAAAAGTTTTTGATCAGCAATATTAGTGGGTATTGAATTTTTTACACTGATCTATCTTAACCTGGTTTCATTGCCTGAATTTATCAAATAAATCGTACTCAAATCTTTCGTTTGTTTAATTTTCAGGAAAATAGATTTAGTTCAATTCTTTTTTGTTTCTTCATGAACACATATGTAAAGATATAAAAACTTTTCTGAAATAGGTAGGAAAGTCGTGTGTTCCTTTCCTGATAATATCTGAATTTGTGAAACGTTGATTGGTATATTTACAGACCCGAAGCTTTGTATTTCGGATCTTTCTTTATTGTATCCAAATTTATTCATGATTTTGGATTTGTAAAGAGTTTTGCTTAAAAAAGAAGATAATAATAATAAAAACACTCATCGATCACAATGGCCTACTGTATCATCTTTATCATAATGATGATTCGAAATTATAGTGATTTTATCATTGAAAACACTTATTTACAAGATTTTATTAACATGACTGATGATTCACATTTATTTAATTTTTTAAAATATATTTTCTTTAATTTATATATTTCAATCTTGTTGGTTAGGACTTCTTTATTAATAATAATAAAAAAAAAACTCATAGATCACAGAAGTCTTATTTAATTCTTTTTCTTTACGCTATTTCATCCCATAGGCCATTTTCAAGTGAATAAACCTATTGTTAAATTAATTTAAATTCATACAGGCTAAATTGCCGTTTTCTGTCTGAATTCATTTTAAAATAGCTTTTTTTTCTTTGAAAATGGCCTGAGGGCTGAAACGTTGGTGTAGAGAAAAAGATAAAGTAGTACTATTGTGATATATGAGTGTTTTTATTATTACTAATAAAGTTCCAACCATGTTTTTAAGTACTGAATAAAAGTGAAAACTTATGTTAAGTGCTTTTAAATGAAGCGAAAGTACATGAAGTGTTTTCAATGATGAAATCACAAGAATCGGAAATCATTATTATTTATTTAAATATTTTGAACTGGTAATAAAAAAAAATCAAGGATTGTACTTTAGACCACACGAAAGATGTGAAAACATCAATAAAGCGAGATTAATAATATTTTTTTTTGTTGTTTTTTTTTATTCACACCTGTCATAATGGTAATGACAACCAGTAAATGTGAGATCGATTGGAAAAAAAAATAAAAAAATAAATAAAAAAAAATGTCATGAAAGGCATTACGAGGATCAGTGCCCAGCGGCACCTCACTCGCTGCGATATCTACATTAGTCGAGGAGGTCCCTCATCCAGCTCCTCTTCAGTCTCCTACAGACGTTACCTGGCATATTCGTAGTGGCCATGTCATTTATAAGTGTATTAGGATGATCTTGTAAGTTGTCGTGGAATCGTTTGTAATGAGTTCGTATATGTTCGTTAACAGTCGGCATATGGAGGTCAGTATGTAAGGTTATGTTGCTAACGTACCCAGTTGCTTTTGTAATAGTTCTGAATGTTTTTGCTTGAAAGGTTTGAAGTTTGTTTAAGTGAGTCTTTTTAGCAGTTCCAAATATTTGTGATGCGTAAGTCCAAATAGGTTTTAGTAAATAATTGTATGTGTTCAATTTCTGTCTAAGTTTTAATTTTGAATTTCTCGAAAGAAGTGAGTTCAGAATTCTTAATCTTTGATTTAGCGTTTTTCGTTTCTTGATTATATGTGGGCCCCACGTCATTTTTCTGTCAAATGTCAGACCGAGGTAGTGAACGTTGTCTGTCTGTGGAATCTGTGTATTGTCAAGGAAAACTGGAGGGCATGTTTCATGTCGAAGCGTAAATGTAATGTGCTGTGATTTTTCTTGATTTAGTCGGATTTTCCAAATTTTGAACCAGTCATGTAATCTTGTTAAATACTGTTGTAGGGTCTGTGAGGCGTAAAGATTAATAATATGAAACATAAATCATAAGTAATAGCTCATTACAAAGAGGATAAAATTCTGAACATTTCCCTTGCTTATAATATTCTGGTACGATTTTTAGTTTCTGAGATATTTTTATACATATCTTCAATAAAACTCGTTATCATTTAATTTTCGACACTATTTTTTTCCTTTTCGTCTTCCTAACACAGCGTCGAGTTATACAGTTTTGAATAATAGTCCATTACAGAGAGGATGAAATGCTGAACAATTACCTCGCTTACAGGTTCGATTTTTAGTTTTGAGGGTATTTTAATCCATATGGGAAAACTGTTCAATTAGTCGACTTCTGCCGACTTTACCCGAGCGTTACAAATCGGAGATCTGACGGTTCAATCTAATTCACTCTCCACAACGTGCCTATAGACGTTTTCACTTCAAAAATAGAAATTAGGTATGTATTGAAAACTATCGGAACAGATTCCTGTTATCCTCTGGAAAGTACGCATCATCAGACCGAATAATTTATTCATAGCTCTAAGAGAAAACGTGGAGCGGACCCAACGAAGGCTTGGACCATGCTATCCAGCGGAGAAATCACGGATAATCGATTCGTTATCTACCACATTTTCTCCTCAGAAACGTCTGTGGTATACGATGAGTCGTGTGTTACTAACTATCGAATGTGAAATCGACTGCCAAGGTGCCGTAAAATCGACAGTTAAGTTTTTTTTTCTTACCGAGACGTTCAGAATCTTCTAAAAGTTTCTTAACGCTACTGTCAAATTATGGTAAACCTCAACCGAACATCCATGTTATGTAATTGTTTATAAAGTTGTATATGTATTAAATAAATATTTGGAATATAGGTCGTTGTGAATCGAAAAAAGGTTGAATCGATTCGAAACAGTGAAAGCCATCCGAATCTAACGACTGGACTGGTGACCTTATCCCAGAAAGATGGAGGACCGAATTCGTTATTCTTAAAGACACATACTAATAAACAATTTTTGGTTTCTTATTTTCAATAATGATCCATTGTTTCCGAACAGAAAATTCAAAACTTAACACCCTCTCTAAACTTAAAAAACTTAAAAGTTACGAAGGATGATGAAGTTAAATTCCGTATAACTCAAAACGTATACACTTTGTTGATATGGTTATTCAAAAGTATATGGAATTTCCTTTTTAAAAAAAAACAAAAATCGTTCAAATCGGGCAATTAGAAGCAAAACTATGGTCTCTAGATGTATTTTATATCTTATACTGCAAAGGTTATATCCATTGTTTTGTTTTTTGATTTTTGAATGTGTTACTAAAGTAATGCTAATTTTTCTTGCATATTACTAAAGATTGGTTTTGAATAGATTTGAATCATCTTTTATTTCTTTTTCTTTGTCACTAGGAAAGTAATGTTACTTTAGATGTATTATTGTTTGGAAATAATAAACCATTGTGGAATAATTTGCAACGTTTTTTTTTTTGTTTTTGTATTGTTCAGAATTATAATACTCCAATCTCGGTTCATTTACTCAATGCAAACAGTAAATAATAATACTAACGAAACATTTCGTATTTAAGAGCTGACACCTTCATTTGACTGTTATATTAGTGCACGCTCATATATATTTATGTGCAAATTAATATGATATAATAAACCTCTACCTCTAATATAAATAATTTAAGGTCTAACATTATTAGTAGATTAAAATGAAACTTTCCGAAAGAACTTTATCGGATCTTGATGTTCGCTAAAAAAAAACTGTGAAATTCTCTTTTGTTGATTACTGATTCATCGAAATCAATCGATCCTGACACCCGAAAAAGGTATCTATGCTGCAGTGTAGATTTGGAAAACATCAACGATGGTGTAGAGTTTATAATATTTATTTTTTATGTCCTAGCTTATTTATTTTTATTTTCCTCCAAAGAGAAAATATAAACAGGGGGAAACTACAGAAAGTAGGCTCCTAATGGAGATATGAACGATCGTTATTCAAAGAGAGAGAGCTATAGAAAGTGAACGCGAAGCAACTGGTTTTGATCTCATTGCTCATAATTAATAGCTCTTTGGAAAACTACTCTACTCTATCAGTCTATGCCTGGTCAGCTGGTGGATAAAAATTAATCGAATGGTCTTTCAATGATCGATTACCAGTTATCATTATAAATATTTAACTTTCTCTGCTCACAGTAACTTCCTCCATCCATCAATGGGTAATTTCTATCTCTTTGCATTCACATTCATTCAATAGCTTACCGGGATTAATTTATTTTGAAGAAAATAAATTTAACTTTTAATAATTGTTAATTGTTTACCAATTGTTAGCGGTTAATTGGTAAACAAGGTTTTTTATATACATACTTTATTTCCAAATAGGATTTGTGAGGATTTTTATTTATTTATTACCGGACTAGTCAAAGCGAAAAGAGAGTTATGTTTTGGGGTCGTCCGTATTATGCAACGCTTTTTTGAGCGAACGGCTTCTGTCAAATTAATCCTCTAAATGATAACATGATCGATTTTTAACTTTGATGGCTGTAATTACTCAGTTAGATCTCGTAAATGTTTTAGGACAATTTGAGCTCAAAATACTAATAAAAAATTTGGTGCGCGCCACACACAACTTTCACTTACCGCTCTAGTTTGAATAGAAATTATTTTCTGGCATTATTGGGCTTCTATACAATTTTTGAAGTGCATTTTAAACGAAGCTAAAGCTAAATTACAAAAAGTCTATTTATTATATCGACGGTAGGCATTAAAAATCTAGTCACTCCATTTGCATTTATAGACCACACAACTTCAGTCTCTGAGCCTTTCAGTTGACAGTATGACTTACTCCAATTTTAACATTTTTGATTAATGCCACTTGTGTGATATTTTTAGTTGGAAAAGTTATATTTATAAAAAGACTGAATAAGTTGATTCCAGAGTAGGTGATTGCAGTGTTTAAAATATAGAACTGTAAATAAAGATATAAATTTTGCAACTTGAAAAATCACTAAAATTAATAATAAACATTGTTGAAATTGGAGTTCATCATTCTGTCAACCGGAAGGCTCATATTTACCTCAAGACATTTGAAAGTATTTTATATCTAAATATTTAACCTATAAATGATTATGGATTGTAGAACTATTAGCTATTAAACTGTTATTTTTCATTGTAAAGTAAAACCATTTTCTAAAAGATTACTTGATGAGTTTTTGGAATAAACGCATAATAGATACCTAATTATTTAAATATAATGTCATATCTAGAGTTATTAAACTAAAATAAGTGTATTTAAGATTATAACCATTTCCATGCATTTTTTTTCTTTATTATTATTAAACTTTACAACTGTATTAAATGATAAATACAACAAGTAAATATGAAACAAGTAACATGACATAACATAGTATACTTCATGAAGAGAAACTACCTATTGGTAGTAGTCAATTATATTTCTAGACATATCATCAACATTAGAAGATCCCGAGGCCATCTTTTTTTCATACTCCTTGGAGGGTTATCAGGAATAGATGAGGGAGGAAGGTTGGAAACAAGAGGGTTTGGATGGTTCAGAAGTTTATTATGATGGAAGGATAGGTATCTGGATTGAGCTTAATCGGAAACATATGGTACATTAAGGTCGTTATGGATGATTTTATCTGTGACAATGTAAGGTGCATTGAGGATTTTAGATTGGATACGAGAGGAATTTGGTGGTTTCGTAGAGCCCTAAAGCTCGTCCATGAAATATTTTTATATTTCTCTTCTTCCTTCTCACAAGTATAACGAAATAGTATTTTAAACAATGGCATTTGCTTGATTCATTGAATTTTCAATACTTATGGAAATGTATTTCCATATCTACTGAGACATCTTGGTAAATTGATATCTACGAATGTTTAAACTTGGTGTAGTGGTCTGGTTCCTATCACACTCATTAGGTTGTTGACATGCACCGATACATGGGACGAAATATATATATATATATATATATATATATATATATATATATATATATATATATATATATATATATATATATATGTATATCGAGGAGGGGAGATGAGAGTTAAAAAACATTTACTATAAAAAATCAACTTTTTTTACAATGATGGATCAATAAAATAAATTTATTTTTAATTACTATTTGAATAGCACGGCTAAAAAAGATTATGGCATTTTTGTGTTACCAATAATTCATGAATGCAAGTTTCATTACATTACTTTGAAAAAAGACCGATTTCTTTAAAAAAAATGCATTAGAAAGAAAAACATAATTGCACCATCGGATTCAATTTTTAGAAGGAAATTGATACTTATCTCGATTAACATAAAAATCGATTAGGATTCACTTTTGAAATTAATGCTGATATTATTTCTAATTATTCTAGCTAAAATACAAACAATGATACAATAAACAAAACTAAAAATTAATGATTGGTCATAAAGTTGTATAATTAAAGTTTATGTACGATTTAATAGTGGACTATTAAATCAAACTCGAAAAAATAATTAAAAGCTGCGACAGATTTTATATGAGAACTCGAGATGCCATCAAGATTCATCTGGTGAAAAGAGTATAATTTTGTAATTACAAAACAATTATAATCGTTCACGAATGATTCATATAGATGGTTCTCACCGAGGCTTAATTTCTCTTTACCAATTAGCTCTTTGTGCCCGGGTCGATCCTATCTCCTTGTTGCGAAACTCGCTCTGTTTCTCCGATCGTGCAAGGAATAACTATGAGAGTTTTTTTTTTCTCGATAAAAACGTGCGACGATTACACAACATAACAGAAAGTCGGGCAATGAACTTAAAAAATAATTGATTTCTGTGACAAATAATTTTTTTAAAAAATAAGCTCGATAGACATTGATTATGTTGTTCTTTCAGATTCAGGAAGTATTCGAAGTTTTTTTTAAGTTACATCAAACTTAGGGTTGTTTTATATCATATTTTTTGTAGAATGTCCAATTAAAAACTAAAATTGACTATTGCCTGAATGTTTCCATTTCAAGACTTATTAAAAATCAGCTGATCTTTTTATTATTTATATTATTTTGAATCAGCTGGTTCTGGAGATCATATGTTGCATTGCAAGGTGCCTTTCGAAATCACATAAGATGCCCTGGCGTCCTTCAAGTTTCCTGAGTCACTCCGAACCTCTTTGCACTGCCTTAGAAGTCGATTATCATTTCGAAAGATCACCACAGTCTTCTAACTAAGATTCAAGAATAGCAGAATAGCCATGTCATCTTTTTATATAAATATTTATTTACTAGTGGACCCCTGCGAAAAATTCGCACAGCAAATTGTTAAGTGATCAAACGCAAAATTAATAAGAAAATAAAAAAAATGCAATGTATCAAAAGGTAAAGAAATCAATTGTTACTTTATCGATAAATATAATCGACAAAGGAAACAAAAATTAATTTAAAACTTCATTAATGTTTGGAACCAACATGTTTACAAATTTCAATAAACTGTATCTTTGCTAAAAATTGTCCGATTTCGGTGATTTTTTTTTTCCTTTTGTATCTATTTAAGAATTTAGTAATGTTTTATATGTTCATGGGCATAACTATGAAAAAAATTGTGTAATTTTTTATTTATTCGCAAATAAAGTTTCTTTTCTTTCATGATTTGTTTGCCTGAATTTTCGGGGTGATTGGACTATTTTGTCCGCCTGAAGGAGAAGGAAGCCTTCGAAATTGGTGGCTCAATCTTGAGATTTGGTGAAGAATTAACGATGATATGGCTTGCCGATCAAAAAACACCATCGATAAATAATATAAACTCCCCTCTCTCGATCATAGAGACCCCAAGTCGACGAAATGAGACATGTATTCAATGACAGTACTACAATTAATGTAAGGTTGTGTGGTTGCGAACCCTATGCCTTGCGTTATCTCGAAAATAGTACGGTTTTGGAGCTTTAAAACGCAGAGCCCGATCAAAATCTTTAAAGCTCAATTTGTTCCGTATCGATCTATAGACTTACCACCGTTACATTATCGAAGCCTAGCAAAATGTTTGTTTTGATTTTATTTATTTTAGAAAGAAAAACCAAAGTGGAGGATACGATTCGCTAACCCCCTGTGAAATTCTGAATCCAACCATTCATGGTATTTGAGCATGACATGAGCTTATATTTGGTACAAAACCTATTTCGAGCCTTACTGTAATAATATATGTGGGGGTTTAACAAAGTGTAATGTAGATGTTTTTTTTTTTTTTTTTTTTTTTTTGGTCCTTCCCTTCCTCGCCGTTAAGGCTATACGGGATTTTCCCGGGCCAGGGAGTGTGGGCGGGGATTTAAAAGACTCCCCCGGCACCGGGAAGCGAACTCGTGCCTATTTTTATATCTTTAATTCATATGTCAGGTTGCCAGGCAACGGCGGTGCAGTGCACACGCTTTAGCCCATTCGGCTACCCCGCCCACATAATGTAGATGTATACTATTTTGTTTTGAACTATCATGATAAACATTGAATCATCCTTCACTACAATAGTCTGTAATAAAATTCTGTCATTATAACCCGATCAGTCATTATAAATCAAGCAATTACACCAAGACAATAAAAACACAACAAATTTGCTAGATGCGCAGGTGCAAATTGCATAAAATAAATTAATAAATAAAAATGAATTAAATTACTGAAATTATATACGTATTTTAGATTGGTTTGTTGATATCTTTGCATTAATAAAAGACAGAAATAATAGCAAAGAAATAGCAAAAACCGTAATTAAAAATAATATGAATACCGTATAAAAAAAAAAAAAAAAAAAATGTTTTAAAAGGAATATAAAAGATTGATGGTTCAGGAGATGGAGTAAAAATATATTTTTTTAAATTATTATTATTTATAAATGCGTAACTCATTAGGTCCATTATCGCCTCGCGTCAATGGTTAAAATTCTAAATTTTGGAATACATTTTTGTCTGTTTTAGGAACTCAAAAAGCTAATCGATTATCTGTGCATTGTCAATCAAAGCGGAACAAATATTGTTAGGAATATCGATATGAGCTCTTTCAGTCTCATTAACTCAACAATTTGTCAGCAAATGCTTCACTGTCCGATCCCAGCTGAACTACTGAGAACAGATTCAGTTGCCTGCTTCCGCCTGGTCACTGGTCACCACTGGCGGATCCAGGATTTAATTTTGGGGAGGGGGGGCTTCAACCCGAAAGATTTTTTTCTCGTCATATACATATAACGATAATTAATTTGAAAAAAAAAAGAAGTAAATTAACTACCTATATGAAATGGTGTTTAAGTGATTTTTGAAGTCCTATTAAATGTAATTACAGGAACAAGAATACTTTAAGAGATAGTTTTTAATATTTTTTTCTATAAAACATGGTTATATTTTACCATTTTGGGGGGGGGGGGGCTTTAGCCCGAAAGCCCCCCTCCCCCCGTAGATCCTCCTGTGCTGGTCACGATTATCTGCAGTCATCTCCACAAGATAGGTTGAGGATCCTAGCTGTAAATTGTGTCATCGAGGGACAATGGATGCAGACCATCTATACACATGCCCTGCCTTGACGGACATAAGAGATAAAACATTTTTAAATATATTTATTGAATACTGCAGCACTTACTAGACAAACGATCTAAGCTTTCAATCAATTATAAACGACTCGTATATATGGCAATAATAAGACCTATTTGGACTTACGGAATTGAGCTTTGGGGCTCCACTAAACCATCGAATTCCTCTCGTATCCAATCATTACAATCCAAAATCCTTCGTAAAATCCTCAACGCTCCTTACTTTGTCATAAATCAAATCAACCATAAAGACCTTAATGTTCCATATGTTTCCGATCTGGCCCAATCCAGATACCTGTCCTTCCATAACAAACTGCAGAACCATCCGAATCCTCTCGTTTCAAACCTTGCTTCCTCCTCGATCCCTGATAACCCTCCGAGGCGTCTGAAAAGAAGATGGCCTCGGGATCTTCTCATATAGAACTTTAATTTGAGTTCTACCAATGGTTAGTTTCTCTTCATGTTGTACATGCCATGTTACCAATTTCACATTTACTTATTGTATGCTCTATGTAATACAGTTGTAAATTCCATTAAAATAATAAAATAAATAAATATATATATATATATATATATATATATATATATATATATATATATATATATATATATATTAAAAAATCTAAATTATACTGGATGGTCTAAGATGTCGGCTGGCCGAATGACCAACGACTTTGGCGTGAGAAAGAAAACGAAAATTATTTTACATTATTTTTGTAAAAGAAAAGTATTTTTAACCAAAATATTTCTTCGGAATACAGTTGTATGTACTGATGTTCGTAATTTTTTCGCCGTGAGATTGTATGTGTTTGTATTTGCACTGTTTGGGAAACACACACACACACACATATATATATAGAATGTTAATAAATTTCTTCATTCTTATGAAGAATGTTAATAATGTTTGTAATTTTTTTGTCTTGAGATTGTATGCGTTTGTATTTTCACAGTTTGGGAAACATATAAACCCACCCTCTGTGCGAAGCTGAACCTACAATAACTTATTTTTACGGCAGTTATAACACCTATTGAACTTCAAATTGATTTCAAAAACAGTAATTATTGGCTAACATGCATCCGTTTTTTAAACATTAAAAAAAAGCTTCCTAAACTATCTCGTTGATAAGTTTACAAATATTTACTGTCGAGTTGATTAATGGAACTTTTAAATAAATAAGGTGAGAGTGGTGACCATTAACATTCTCTTAGCTATTGTAACCTCACACGAGCAAACGACCTCTTGATGATGTATGACGACTCAGCGCTTGGATTACATAACGGAGGTGAAGAGCTAACTATTATCGATGTTAGCTAACTGTAATCGATGTTTGTTCGACGACAGGGACGTATCGATAGTAAAGGTCGCCGGGCGGTGAACTCGGGTCTCAATCATTCATGATAGCGTATAGAAGAAAATAAACAATCGCAGGAAGGCATGTTTCTGAAGGAAATTTCTGTCATTCATAACACTGACTTTCATTCTCAGTGACTTGAACATTCGTTCTCTGGGTCGTCGCGTAAATAGGGGGCTCCACGAATTATACTTATGAATAATTTACTTTACATAAAATACGGTAGCTGTAGATCCCTTTTCAGGCTCTCAGAATCGATGGATTTTGATGTTATATCGTGAGAGGAGTGGCCAAGCGGGCTAACGCGTTGTGTAAAACACGCGTTGCTCTGCAACCTAATAAACCGAAAATTTAATGTTCAAATACCAGTGCCGAGGACTTAGGCATTAATTCCCCGCCCTCTCCCCTGATTGGGAAAAACTAGGGAAGGAAGAAAATAAGAACAAATAATTTTGATGAATAAGGTATCAAACGAAAGAGAGTTTCATAGAGAAGGAAGAATCCCATATCCTAGGATTTTATGATTTATTCAAGTGTACCCTTCCATTTATACGTGATGCAAGGACGGATCTACGAGGAGGGCTTTCGGGCTGAAACCCCTCCCAAAATAGGAAAATTAAACCATGTTTAATCGAAAAAAATACCAAAAAATTATCTCTCAAAGTATTATTGTTCGTGTAATTACATTTAAATGGGCTTTAGGGCTATAGCTTTTACACTTAAACACCATTTCATATAGGTAGTCACTTTCTTTCTTTTTCCCCAGAATAATTATCGTTATTTTTATGAGAAAAAAAAAATTTCGGGCTGAAGTCCCTCCCCCCAAAATTAAATCCTGGATCCACTAGTGACGTGATGATTCTATCAATTGCCTCAAATCATTAAATTAAATATAAATAAAAACCTAATAAATAAACATATATTTAAATTTATTTTTATCTATAGTATTATATTGTCCATTTTATAATGATTTTGTTGATTATTTTAATTTTTATACATAATATAAACCTCTCTTCTCTCCCTCCTTCACCCATCCAGAATGGAAAGTCTGGGTCTATACCATGTACCTTCGTGAGGAATTTTTATTTATTTTTTTCTATTTTTGTCTTAATCTTCATATGAGTTACTGGTCTATATTTGTTTTGTTTTTTTTTGTTTTGTTTTTTTGTATCTGTTTATTGAGTAATAATACATTTCGCCACACTTAAGGGCACTGAGTACTAAGGCTGAGTGAGGCACATTCATACCACATATACAATACCATAAAAAAAAAAATAATAATAAATAAATATAAAAATCTATATAACAAAGGCAAAAACTATAATAAACCAAGGAAATGTAACTTAAAGTTAAAATTAAATGAAATGGTCTATATTTAAACTGAAATAATTCTGAAAGGTTATCTCGAGTTACCGTTAGATAAACAAATAGCTCCTTCAGACAGATCTTGATTGAGGACCGTGTAGGATCGATGTCTTCAGTAATCTCTGCCAATCCTCTCGGACATGACTTCGTCAAACTCTTGTTGATCGGTTTCTTGATTGGATGGATCGAATTAGCATCCGTCGAGCGAGGCTGTGTCCATGGGAACCTGACATTTCAAAAGTTATTTCCAATAATTAATAATATTATTAATTGACGAAATTATAGTAACGTAAAAATAAATAAATAAAAACTATTTGCAGTATGTCAGGCTTGCATAAGATATAAGAGTCCTAAGACAAATAGAGAAGATGAAAAGGAGTTGATTGACTGATCTTGTCTCAATGGTTTGCTGACGTAATCTTAAAGATGTATCGGCGCGTCTCTTCCTCATTTATATCATTCGATTATGTAATAATACTTATTACATTAGACGTAATTATTACATTATATATATATCGTAATAAAAGAATAATCACGCCTAAATAAGTAAATAACGTTTAAAAGATAATTTTTTTTATTTGTTTGAAATGTCATTGCACCACATCGACCTCATCGTCCCATCCCCTTCCTCATAGCCACTGCGTATCGATGCATCACAACGGTTGCATTGGCATCATTTACGCCATTAATTTTGATTTAAATAAAATGGCGGAATAATTTTTTCTCTTTAAAGAAAAGTTAAGGGTTCGAACAGAAATTGCTAGTAGTAAATTAATATTGTTAAGAAATGGCCATGTTGTCATAATAAATCATTGTTAAATCAAAATCGGTGGTTTTGTTAAACACTTAACTGAACTCATTGGTATTTTTACTTTCCTACCTATGCTAGGTAAGAAAAGTATTGCAATCGGGTCAAATTTCCGACATGCAGTTTTCGACGGATCTATACGTTTCAGAGCCCCTTGAGTCCGAAAAACACATTTTTAGGCATTGGTCTGTCTGTGCCAAGATTTTCTCGGGAACTACTGAACCAATTTTGTTGCTTCTTTTTTTATTTTGTAAAACACCGTTTAGCCTGTTTTTTGAAAGATAATGAAATTCCCTACAAAACTATATAAAAATCGTTAATTTTGGACACCCATTAACAAAGTTTACAGCTATTCCTAATGTAAGATTATCTTGGTGTCAGAAAGAGTTTTGTTGCTTCTTTTTTTATTTTGTAGGTTTTGACTACTGATGCCTGTGACACAAATTGGGTGCTCCATGCGTAATAAATAAAAAGCATGTTTTTCTTTAGACTGTAGCGCGAAAACGGCTCTAACGATTTTGATTAATCTTTCCTATAATGTTCTAACAATTGTCCTTTCAATTTCCGTATATGGACTAAATTCCAGAGAAAATTCAGGAAAAAACTTTATAAAGGAAAGAAAAATGTTTTGGGGCCTTACTCGTAGGTATATATTCTATGGTAAAATTTATAAAACACATTTTATAATGTTATAATACAAGTTACAGCTTAAATTATTTGGTTTCTTTAAGGGTTCTAACTGGAAAGCCTGAAGCAATTATGTACAGCAGGCCACATTGCAAAGATCCCAATTAGTTAGACAGTAAACTATTGATACAATATCGTGTTTATTTATTGTAATGTTTGTTTTATTGTATTTGATGGTTATTATTATTGTTGTTGAAATTAAATTTCTTATTTGTTGGATTTATGATGTATTGATGTTTGTTTTCTGAAAACTCTATTTAAACTAATGAAACAGTGAAGAAGAAAATTTCTAGAATGCATGTATAAATATATAATTATACTGTAGATATATTATTACTCACTTATTTTAGTTATAAATGAAATGAATATTTATTAATTACACACAGACCTCGACAGACGGAATTTTCCATTGTCTATGTGTTGTTGCTTGTGTATATATCACTAGCGGATCCAGGATTTAATTTTGGGAGGGGCTTCAGCCCGAAAGATTTTTTTTTCATATAAGTATAAAAATGATTAATTAAAAAAAAAAAAGAAAGAAATTAACTACCTATACGAAATGATGTTTAAGTGGTTCTTGAAGTCCTATTAAATGTAATTAAACGAACAAGAATACTTTAAGAGATAGTTTTTAGTATTTTTTTCTGTAAAATATGGTTATATTTTGCCATTTTGGAGGGGGCTTCAGCCCGAAAGCCCCCCCCCCCTTAGATCCGCCTGTGGTATATATATATATATATATATATATATATATATATATATAACTTTGTAAAATTTTTTGAAGGCAATGAAATTCCCTACAAAGCCATATAAAAATCGTTCATTTTGGACAACTATTAACGAAGTTACAGCTATTCAATTTACAATGTAAGATTACGGGTTCATATCCTGGTGCCAGAAAGGAATGAATGAAACAAAAAAGATAACTAGGTGGAAGTATGAAAATCTGTTGCCCGCATCACACAAGCTTCACTATTTTCTCTACTTTTAACAGAAATTATTGTTTGACAAAATCAGACTATGTCAAGAAGTTTTTGATCAGCAATATTAGAGAGTATTGACATTTTTACACTGATCTACCTTAAGCCGGTTTACATTGCTTTAGTTTATCGAATAAATCGTACTCAAATATTTTCTTTGATCGGTTTTCAGAAAAATAAATCTTATTCAATTTTTTTTTTTTTTTTTTTTTTTTTTATGGACATATGTAAAGATATAAACATTTTTCTGAAATAGGTAGGAAAGTCATGTGAATGGACACACTAGATTTTTATGTTCAGGCAACGCGTAAGCGAGGGAAGTACCTGGAACATTATATGTATATTTATAATTTTGAAGATCAGTGTGATAAATGCCTAATTTCAGTTCCTTTCGTGATATAATTGTGTCATTAGTTGAACCTATAATTAGAGTAGCAACATATGATTATTTCCAATCTAAAGTAGTTAGGCTTCAATTAGTTCATCATATTACGTAATCATCTACGAACCACATTTTTCTTCATATTCCTTCGTATATAGAACTGCTTAGAACTACTTGGACCACGATAATAATTCGTGTAGTATATAGCCCGTTGTACAGACTCCTTTTTATCAAATTATTGACATTCAGCTAAAACTTAGTTAATAGTTTCATCTCTTCGTAAACAAAAAATAATTTTATTTACGAAAATTCACTGAATTGGGGCTAAATTCGGGTTTTTAATCTGGAGGTCGGAAAACTTGGTCTATTTAATTAGGTACTATAAACTCGTAAATATCCATTTGCTTTCTAATTGGATCCACGGCCCCCTCTTCCCAAAATGGTAAAATATAACCACCGTATTTTATGAAAAAAATTATCTCTGAAAGTATAATTGTCCGTCTAATTACAGTTAATAGGACTTAAAGAATCACATAAAAACCATTTCATATAAGTAGTTAGTTTCTTTTTTCCGAAGTAATTATCCTAATATATTTATACAAAAAAAAAATCTTTCGAGCTGAAGCCCTCTCCCCCCCCAAAAAAAAAAAAAAAAACTAAATCCTGGTTAATGCTTGGATCGTGAGATAATTATGAAAAGCAGTTGGTTGGGGGAGCGGTCAAATAAATACTAAATTTTTAAAAAATAGTATTTTTAATTGTTTCGCCGGCATTTCGAACCCACCTTGCAAGTCTACATCAGGGCTACAAAAGATACAAAATATAAAAGGTACATTTCTTTATTTGTTAACCTTTAGTCTCGTTATCTGTTTACCTACATATTATCAAGTGTAACTTCCACTAGCTTGTTATCCACTGATATCTTATTATTTATTATGTTATCTTATTACTATTTTTGCTTTACATATAATTTTTCAATTTCGTCAACACCCATTTTCTTTATCTGTTAACCTACAGTTATCAAAGGTAATCTTTACCAGTTTGTTAAATGCTCATTTCTTATCTTTTTATCACAATCTGTTTACGTTTAACTTACACGCTATATTCTATTCACCTTTGTTTTCTATTTTTTCACACTTATTTTCTATTTGTATTGTATATAGGTATGTATGTGTTCTTTTTATTTATTTATTTTTAGGTTATTTTATTCTTATTTATTGTATATATGTTATTTTTCTGTATAATTTATTTTATTTACTGTACATATAGTGTGATTGTGATCTGTTAACACTATTATAAATGTCCTTGAGACAGATTGTAATATTTTTCAATAAAAAAAAAAAAAAAAAATTTCTATTTTAACTACACTGTCACCCACTATATCTCGATGTCATCTTATTATATCTTTATCATACAACTTTTTCTTATTTAATATCTACTTATAATTCATTTATTTTATTTTCACCATGTACCTTTTATATTTTGTATCTTTAGTAGCCCTGATGAAGACCTACAAGGTGGGTCGAAATTAAAAATACTATTTTTTAAAAATGTATTATTTATTGGACCGCTACCTCTCCTCTTCCCCAATATTTCAATATATATTTACATTGAAGTACATTTAAAAAACGCTGCAAATTATTTCACAGTGATTTATTATTTCCAAACAATTATACATCTAAAGTAACATTACCTTCCTAGTTACAAAGAAAAAGAAATAAAAGATTATTCCAAATATTAGACTAAATATATTTTTTTTTAATCATTAGTAATATGATAAAAACAATTAGCATTACTTCAGTAACGTACTCAAAAATCAAAAACCAAAACAAAACAAAGGTATAACCTTATAAACAGTAGAACATATAATAAACAACTAAAGACCATATCTTTGCTCCTAATTCTCCAATTTTAACGATTTTTTTATTTGTTTTTTAGGAAATCCCGTACTCTTAAATAACCATAAATTTAAAAGGCATAAAGAAGAAGACTTTAGCTAAGTTTCATTGAAATCGGTACATTCGTTTAGGCGCTACAGTCAATTGCAACGCAGATTTTTCGCCCACCATTTTGAAAGTAAAAGACGGATAGAATTGTCGATGGAGAATCATCCTCGGATGACCTCTAATTTTTTTTTTATTTAATTAAATTTACAACTAGTAAAAATGCACACATTAGAAATAATGACATGAACAGACTTGAAGAGATACTGCCCAGTGGTAGCACTCCCTGTTTAATTCTAGGTAAGAAGATCACGAGGCCATCTTCTTTTCAGACGCCTAGGAGGATTATCAGGAATCGAGGAAGAATCAAGGGTGGAAACAAGTGGATTCGGATGGGACTGGAGATTATCATGAAAGGATAGGTATCTGGCTCGGGTTAAATCAGCGTCCTCTAATTTTAAATCCAAATTTGAAAAAAAATCCGTCCAGTAGTTTCGGAGAAAATGCGCTGTTCGCAGACGGACAAAACAATGTATTTAATTTATTCGTTTTTCGAATTCTACTGAAACGTAAAATCTCCAATTTTGAGATGGGGTTAAGTTTTTGAATTTTTTGTTCAATCACAATGGTTCATTATTGAAAATAATAAACCAAAATTCTTATATTTTACGGAAGATTGACATAACTTAAAAAACATTTTTTGCTGAATGATTACCTCAGCAGCTTTCTATAAAACGATTCACTTTTCTCCATGTTTGAAAAACGACTACTTCCTCCATCTATAATGGACGTCATGAGATGCGATCGGAATGGTCTTGTAGGAAAATTGAAAGAAAACCTCTCTGGAAGTTACGTGCCTGAGTAAACTGCCTTTGTAGGCATTCCATCGACTGTTGTGGATTACACAACGCCTCTGGAGTAACAATCGTCGTTGTTATACAACTGTGGTCCAAGTCAGCTGTCGTTGTCTTCGATACCATTTTTGTCGTTTCGTATTTTTAGCCTCAGTCAACTGGGCCAATTGTTATGAAATGGCGGTTCTCGGGATTAATAATATTACACAAATTAATACTTGGTTCATTTTGTCGTCGTCGCCTTGGTCTATCGAGTTAGTATATCTGATATTATCGTAAAAAGGCATAAAAGGCGTCTTAATTTATAATTTAGATCATAATGTCGATAATAAGGGATCAAAATCGATTTTTTTTCTCTTGATTACAGACCATGTTTATCTTTTGCCGCCTTAACAAGCCTGCTCCATCTCTGCCTGTCTTGGGCTATTTCTTTCCATTTATCTGCAGGCAGCTCTATTGTATTTTTGTTGATTTTATCTATCTATCTGCTTTTTGGCTTTCCACGTGGTCTTTTGTCTTCTATTGAGGCATTCATTGTTACGTGGTGGCTTCCTGATAGATTGCTACGAGCTACATACACATCTTAACCTCCGTACCTTAATTTCATGTGATATTGATTGACCACTTTTTTTGTTTTTTATTCTACAAACCGTTTTTTATTGGTCTTTCTTCTCCGTGTGTTTGTACTCTGATCCCATATCGCTCGGGTTATCGTGCGAAGGATCAATTATTTTAGTTTATATTGTTTACTTACAGAATTCATGAATCCCAGCCATTTAATTCAAGTCCGGAAATGGATGTTGTATATATATTGCTTCTGGACAATTGAAGGTTTATTTCTGTGCCAATGGTTAAAAAAGTTTGTTGTCCTCGGAATAGAAAATTTACCTGGCCTTTTATGTTTTAGACATCAAAAAACAAATTTCATCCAGTTTTTATATTAGCATGTTTAGTCAAACTGTTAATAATTTCATGAAATTTTCAGAGATTGTGATGGTTGGTACTTATATGAAACTATATAAATTTACCCAAAGATTCTCTGGTAAACCTTTTTTATCACGTGATCAATGCCAATCTCTTATTACAAACCATCCCCCTCTTAACCAACCAATCACAGTGATCCATCTTTATGATTATAATCCCCAGTCATCAAATGGTCAGGTACTCACTCACCTTATAAATGCTGAGTGCGTCCAACCGTCATTTTGTTTTTCCTCAACTTAATTCTTTTTCGAGTCGAAATTGGAAGAAGGTTAGAGGTTAGTGAAAAACCGGTGAGATCTACTATTTCGTAAACGACTCGTTCGATTGGACCGAAAGTTTGGAGGAAATTTGAGGAATAGTTTAGAAGTGGTCTAGTATCAATTTCTTTAAATTTCATTCAACAATTAATTAATGTACCTAGTTGTTAAAAACAAGATGGCTGCAGGCCGATAACAAATAGAAAGAGAGGATATATTTATACTATATTAATGTGAGGTTCAATTTTTTAGGTTTATTATTTTCAATAATCAGCCATTTTGATCGGCCAAAAAATTCAAAAACTTAAGCCCCTCTCAAAATTTGAGGTTTCGCGTTTCAGTATGCGTAGAATTCGAAAAACGGATAAAAAATTTTTTGTTAGTCCGCCGTCCACGCATTTTCTCCAAAACTACTTTACCGATTTTTTTCAAATTTGGATATAAAATCAGAGGTCACCCGAGGATGATCCTCCTTTATCGACATTACTATCCGACTTTTACTTTCAAAATGGCGGCCGAAAAACCTGCGTTGCTGTAGACTGTAGCTCCTAAACGAATGTACCGATTTCAATAAAACTTCGCTAAAGGCATTTTCTTGAAGCCTTTTAAATGTATCTATATAACATACTTCAACGAAAAGAAGCTGAAAAAAAGTTACGAGGGATGGTAAAATTTAATTCCGAATAACTCAAAAAATATGCACTTTTTTGTTGATATTGTGATAAGATGTTTCAAAGTTATTTAAATTTCCTACAAAATGAAAGAAATTTCATCGAAATCAAAGCACTATTAGTAGAGATTTTTAAATATTTTTGGTTTATTATTTTTAAATAATCAACGATTGTGATCTACCAAAAAATTCAAAAACTGTCTCAAAATTTGAGGTTTCACGTTTTTTAACTAGGCTTAACATCCACTGCCGTTAATGCGGTTTGATGGAATTTAATGGACAATAGATTTTTGTAAATTTTGTCTACTTCTTTCGGTTAAGCATGCGTTTTTTCTTAACAACACTCTACTTGGGAACTGCTTGTTTATTATATTTCATTATCAAAAGACAAAATCATAGACCTCGAATTTATCAAGTATAAGTACTTGATGTTATAAAGTAAATAATAATAATGTTGAGGAAGCTGTACTGGTTATACTTAGCAACATTTATCTGATTTGCCTAATGTAAGGATCTATGTAGGAAAAGAAATCCGCGAGTCGTTAAGATGGACGTAATTTACTGTGTTGTACAGGAAATTCTTCGCACTCAAGTAAGGATGGAAATACAGGATACGTTGAGAGAGCGGTTCAGAAAGTTGAGATCTCTCCGCAGTACTCGTTGGCAAATATTTACACAGACCGGTTAGAAAGCGGAAATGTCCAATGCTTTATAGCTGCAAATATAACTTTTTTTTAATTTAAAATTTCTATTCAATTATACATTCTAAGTTTTAATTGTCTTTATTTTTTTAGATAATCTAATTATTTTACTGAGATGCTATCTATATATGTAATGTATAGTAAGGGTAAGTATTGCGATCGTGAAAATTTTTGAATCTGAGTTTTCAATGGATATACAAGTTTTGGGGTACCCTGACTCCAAATAACCAAGTCCCGAAATATGGTCTGTGTGTTTGTATGATAGCAGTCTAGCTCAAAAACGAAAATTCGTAAGAAACTGATATTACGTATTTAAGATAGGTATATGCCTTAGATGCCACAGCATTTTTTTCATTAAAATCGGAAGTGCCACTATATTAACGGTAAAACACATTTTTTACAATTTCCTCAAAAACGGCTCTAACGATTCTGATTAAACTCGGTGTATCATTGTATAATGAAATGTTCTTTAATATCAATCAGGTTTTATCCCCATTGATGTCACTTTACAGTTCTTAAATGCCTAATGTTTATGTACGTCTTACTCTAAAGTGTCTTAAATATGATTGTACCCATGATAATTAGAAAGATTACTAAATTACTTACAAAACTAAAAATTTGTAAAATTTATACAATTCGTGCAGACGGAAGGAGTAAAGTGTGTTGAAATATTTTTTTAAGGAGAAACAGAGTTGAGGTTTGTATTTCTCAGCTCGAAAAACCCTCAAATACGAATTTTCATTGCGAACGAAAAAACAAATTTGACACTCTTTGATTTTTTTTCTTCAAAAATTTCAAAAAGTATTATAACTTCAATATTCTTCCACTTATTCACACGAAATTTCGCGAAGATATAGGGCCTTATAAACTATACGAAATGACACAAACTGTACTTTCCTAAATAATTTAGAGTTCAAGTTATAAAATAAAAACCTTTTAGGAGTTTTTATTTATTTACTCTCTATAGATGTGTTAAATAAAAAAAAAAATGTATTTATACAGTCTTGAAGAGCGATAATTCAGCTTTCCAATGGTTGTAGAAACATTGAAAAGGATAAAAATTTATTTTTAGGTTATTTTATTGTTATTTATTGTATATATACTATTTTTCTGTATAATATATTTTATTTATTGTACATAGAGTGTAAATGTGATCTCTGAACACTACTATAAATGTCCTTTGAGACAGATTGTAATATTTTTCAATAAATAAGTTAAATAATAATAATAATAATAAAAACAATGACAGGCAAAAACATCATAATGAAAAGTGAAGTCGTTGCCACGACGACTATCTCTGCCCAGATCTTCTATCCTACATATTATTTCTAAAAGGTGTTTTTTTTTCGTTACGCCAAAACTTCGTCAATTCTTCATCAAATTCAATGATTGGTCACTCATTTTGAAGATATTCTTCTCCTTCACATGCCCAAAATTTCTGGGAAAAAGTTATGGAGGAAAAGAAACTTTATTCTCGAATAACTCAAAAATTATGCATTTTTTTCTTGATTGTATCTATCTATCTAATTTACTACTTAATTACCTACTATACAAAAAAAAAATCTGACAATTATTAACAAAAATATAGTCCATTAGTTTTGGTTTACTTAATAATGTTTTCCATTTTAAAGATATTGCATTTAGGAGTAGAATAGTCTACTACACTTTTTTTCCTGGCAGATATATTAACTTTATTTCCTAAAGGCATTTGTTTGTTCTTAGCTGTAATTTTTTTTTTCAATAGTTTAGATAATCCCATTATCGGGGATCATTATAAATTATTTTGTCTTTATTACTTTTATTATCTTTCTACTCAGCATTTAAAAATAGGTCCTAGCAAAGCAATTTGTACAAATAATTTGGTCTATTATGTTAAATGGAATATTGTAATCGACTAAGGAAAAAATATTAATTCCTTCCTTACATAATACATTGGATCTACTTATTTTCCATATTGTTTTGCTATTTCTTCACTAAACAAAATTTTCTGCGAATTATTCGCAGTGCTAACTAGTGTATTTATATTTCGTATGTAAATAAATAGTGAAACGAAGGCAGGAATTTAAAAATTTTCCTCACGTGCACCATTTTTTATTATTAAAAAAGCGGATATAGTTTTTCAACAACCCAGCATGATTGTCTATTTCAAAGGCATCGCGTACTATCCCATGCTCACTTCCGGATCTCATACACACATACAGACTGCTATCCTTCATTCATTCATGCGAGGTGTCTTCACAGCGAATATTACACTTTCTAGGAACCAGGAGTATAGCTGTGGGAAGAGCTAAAAATAAGAAATGCAAAAATTATTTCACGATGCAACATCTGACTATAATTCGCGAAACAAGTTCTCATCTTTTTATGCAAGACGTGGGAAAGTAAACTCTAAAAAATGAAAGGTGTAAAGAGATTTCGTTATAATAACTATCTATGAGAAATATAAGGATTGTTAAAGCATGAATCGTATATTAAAAATTCTGGTCATCTTTTAGTTAAATCTGCCGACTTAGTTATACTTTTTTTTTTTGTTTTTTTTAAATAATAAGTGTACATTATTTTTGGACGGGGTCAGTCCATAACATAAAATAAGCCAATTTGAATTAATTTTGTCGCTCGACATTTTTTATTAAAGTGAAAACTTCTTTCGCACTTATTTGTGGAAATTGAATTAGATTGATCCGTCAGATTTCCGAATTGTTAACGCTCGGGCAAAGTCGGCTAGAGTCGACTAATTGAAATGTTTTTATATTTGGTTTAAAATATCTCAGAAACTATAAATCGGGCCTGCATACTATAACCGAAGAGATTGTTCATCATTTCATCCTTTTGGTAATGAGCTATGATTGAAAATTGTATCTTAACGAAACGCCGTGTGAGAGAGGCGAAAAGGAAAAAATAGATTAGAAAACCAAATGATAACGAATATTATTGAAAATATATAATATCTCAGAAACTAAAAATCGGACCTGTATACTGTAAGAGAGGCAATTGTTCAACATTACATCTTTTTTGTTTTGAGTTATTATTTATAATTTATATTTAATATTATTATTCTCGCCTTTTTGATGTTTTCACTTATATCGTGTGGTCTAAAGCACACACCTTATTTTATTTTAATTTTTTTTACCAGTTATTGAGTATTTATTTGAGAGTTCAAAAGCGTAGTTACAAAAAAAAATTTTTTTTTATTTCTTTATGACATTTACAACTGTATTACATAAATACATCAAGTAAATTTGGACATAATTGATATAATGACATGAATACACTTGCTTAGTAACTACCCAATGGTAGCATTCTAATGATATGACTACATTAGGAGATCACGGGGCCATCTTCTTTTCAGACGCCTCGGAGGGTTATCAGGAATTGAAGAGGAAGCAAGGCTAGAAACGAGAGGGTTGGGATGATTCTGAAGTTTATTTTGGAAGGATAGGTATCTGGATTGGGTCAGATCTGAAACATAAGGAACATTAAGATCTTTGTGGATAATTTTATTAGTGACAAAGTAAGGAGCATTGAGGATTTTACGAAGGATTTGGGATTGTAAAGATTGGATGCGAGAGGAATTCGATGGTTTAGTGGAGCCCCATAGCTCAACTCCGTAAGTCCAAATAGGTCTTATTATAGTCAAGTATATGAGTGAGTCTTTTGTAATTAATGGGAAGTTTAGAGCGTTTGTCTAGTAAGTGCTGAAGTAATCGGAAACGTCGAGCGGTTTCTTGTCGTTTCAGTCTAGTACGAGGATTCCAAGTTAGTCGTTTGTCCAGGTGGAGTCCTAGGTATCGGATTTGCTCAACAGGGATAAGTGGAGTATTGTTAAAGGAAACTGTAGGCCAGGAAATCCTTGGTTTACGATGACAAAAATTTTAAAGCTCAGTTTTTCCTTGGCGGCCATTTTGAATTTGCTCTTTGACCGGCAATATGTTTTGAGAAAATGTCTATAGTAATTTAGTAGATAAATAAAAACTAAAATAACGTTGAGTATTTTTTCTAAATTTTTTTTTAACGAATACATCGCCCAAAAATAAATAAAAGTGGTATTAAAAAATCATAATAATGTGCATAGATTTTAAGCGCTACCACACTTTTGCCGTCATTAGAGTTACAGGCATTTTTGGAAAACATGTTTTCAGTCGAAAAGCAAATTTAAAATAACAGCTGAGAAAAAACTATGAACCTCAATTTTTTTTAACTTTGAAATCAATATGGGTTAACTGCTAAAAAAACCAAAACAACTATGGTGTGTACTTTAAACCACACGATAGAAGCGAAAATATCAATAAGCCAAATTAATAATATCTAATATAAATTAGAAATAATAGCTCATTATAAGGGAAATGAAATGCCTCAACAGTTCCCTAGCTTACAGTATGCAGGTCGACGGGCTCTACGAGGGGGGCTTTCGGGCTGAAGCTCCCTTCCCCCCCCCCCTCCAAAATGGTAAAATATAACCATGTTTTATGGAAAACAATATTAAAAAATGATCTCTTAAAAAAAAGTATTATTGTTCATGTAATTACATTTAAAAGGACTTTAGGAATCACTTAACCACCATTTCATATAGGTAGTTAGTTTCTTTCTTTTTTTCAAAAGTAATTATCGTTATTTTTATGAAGAAAAAAAACTTTCGGGCTGAATCCTCCCCTCCCCCCAAAAAAAAAAGAAAACCTGGATCCGCTACTGTGCAGGTCTGATATTTAGTTTCTGAGATATTTTAATCCATATTTTACATAAAACTCGTTATGATTTCGTTTTCGACACCATTTTTTTCCTCCACCCCTCTCTAACTTAAGGTACAATAGCTTTAAGGTACAATTTTTAATAATAGCTCATTAAAAATAAGATAAAATGCTGAACATTTCTCTTGCATACAGTATACAGGTCCGATTTTTAGTATTTGAAATATTTTAATCCATATGCTCAACTAAAATCGTTATCATTTGGTTTTCAAAACTATATTTTCCTCTTCGCCTCCCTAACACGGCGTCGCGTTATGATAGAATTTACAATTATAGCCTATTGCAGAGAGTATTGAATGCTGAACAATATTTTCGCTTACAGTATGCAGGCCCGATTTTTAGCTTCTGATATATTTTAATCCATATCTAAAAACATTTCAATTAGTCGACTCTAGCCGACTTTGCCCGAGCGTTACTACTTCGAAAATGTGGTGGATCAATTTAATTCATTATCCACAAAAAAAGTACAAAACGCGCCTAAAGAAGTTTTCTCTTCAAAAATGTCGAGCAACATGGTTCGGGTGATTTCAAATGGATTGACCCAACTTTGATAATTGAAAAGTGAAAGATGGGTTTCAGATCGTATCCCAAAAATAAAAATGGGTGGTTATTTTGTCACAAATATGGGTAATGAATTATTTTCCCTCACAATTGTTCTCTCTGTTTTTGGTTACTTTACTTTCATGTTCTAAGGAGAATACCTTTAGGTGAAATTGATTATATTTGGATGGTAAGCCCTTCGACATAGACAACGTTAATATATTATTTTATTATAAATAGTTTAAAACAGTACAAATATCTTAAGGGTTTGGAAAGAGCTATGGGGCTTCACTAAACCATCTAATTCCTCTCGTATCCAATCCTTACATCCAAAATCCTTCGTAAAAACCTCAATGCTCCCTACTTTGTTACAAATAAAACCATCCATAATCACCATAATGTTGAAGATCTGGCCCAATCCAGATACCTATCCTTCCATAATAAACTTCAGAATCATCCCAACCCTCTCTTTTCTAATCTTGCTTTCACTCCAATTCCTGATAACCCTCCGAGGTTTCTGAAAAGAAGATGGCCCCGTGATCTCCTAATGTAGACATAAGTGCTACAATTGGGTAGTTAATCAACATGTGTTTTCATATCATTATATCCATATGTTCAAATTTATTAGATTTATTTCTTTAATACAGTTGTAAATATCATTAAGAAATAAAAAAAAAATAAAATAAATAAAAGAATTTGTTAAGCAGGAAAATATGAAGTATTGACCTAATGACCAATAATGGTAGAGATGAAACAGCAATCAGCCAGCCCCTCACGAGACGGCACGTATGTGGAGCGCTGTTCCGTTAGAGTCAAGGCCGGAGCTAGCAGTTCGGGGACCAAGGTCGTGGGCGGCTTTTCTACCTCTTTGCTTCGTCGTTCGCTAATGAGCGGTCAATCAAATTATAAATAAATAAAAGGTTGGCAAACAAAAAATCGATTTTCAATTACCAATCTACTTCAATAATTAAGTTTACTGCTCAAATAGGCTTAGTAAATATTGATCATCATTTTTTTTTTCATTGTGAAATATTTTAAAGCAGACCCTACACGGTAATTCATGAATGAACGTCACAATAAGTTCCAAGATTGCCCGCTATCGCTTTGATCATGAAGACCCTTACACGTTCAATCATTACTGATCATTACTTATGTGAAGTTTCCACTTTTTTTTCTCTCCAATTTATCGCCCACTTGACTATTTAAAGAAAAAATAGTTGAAAATGGTTAATAATAATATAGACTAGGGATATAAACAACTATTTACTTTTATGAAATTATTTACTTAATAACGAGACCTAGGTAAACTAACCTATCTAGTAGTAAGGTTAGTCTCATAGAAAATCGTTTTGACAAAAGTTAGTAAAATATAAGTCTACTACATACAAAAATTAAGGAAAGGTATTGCGAAAATAATAAATTTGTTGAGAAAAATGGAAAAATGAATGACAAATAAACACAACAGTTAAAATTTTTTTTTCCTAAAGTAAATTGTGAAGTTTCCTCATTTTTTTTTTTAATTTGTTGCCCACTTGACCATTTAAAAGAAATAGTTAAAGATGGTTTAAAATTATAAACAAGGGATATGAAAAATTATTTAACTATTTACATATAATGAAAATCAGAAATTTATAATGGTTGAGAGGCCTAGGTAACCTAACCTATCCAGCAGTATGGTTGGTCTCCGCACTACTTTTACCTCAGCCCCCCCTCCACTTCTCGTGAATGAACCTTTGATTTCCAGATGTTCGGAAATCCGCAGCGCTCCACTATCAATCAGTACTTCATTCACTACCTTACACGACAATTCGGAATGTCATTAGTGCAATTCCGATTGACCGTGTAGGCTTAAAGGTTGATAGTAGACATCAACATCTACCAAAATGTTTATATAAAAAATTGGCTAATTTCCAGCCAAAAAGTAGGGAATTTAGATTTGTGTTTTTTTATGCCACTTAGAAAAAGGTTAATTTTTTTTGTTGAATAGGAAGTTGTTTTTTGTTGAATACGATTACTAAAAAAAATCTGGTGTACACGACTTTCACTAATCGCTCAACTTTGTATAGAAATTATTTTCTGGCCATCTTAGGCTATTATAAATTTTTTTAATTGCATTTTTAACCGAGCTAAAGCTAAAAGCTTACAGCTAACTCATCATAAATACTATTAAAATAACAAAAGTCCAATTTATTATATCACTGGTTGATTATGGATTGTACGATCCGTTGATTGCGGATTCTATGATCCATTGATTATGTATTCTACGACTATTAGATATTAAACAGTTATTTTCCATTGCCAAGTTTCCTAAATTGGAATTAAGAGATTTACATTGCCTGTCATAGACAGGTCAAAAGTTGTCACACTAATTCGAAATGGGTACTGTTAGAATATCACAAAGCGAATATTCAAGAAATTATTCACTGATTTAATTTTATTTTAAGTTACATGACGATTTTTCGGAATAAACGGACGTTGATACCTCTTTATTTAAATATAATATTAGAGATTATTAAACTGCAGTAATTAATTAATGTTTAAGGTTATAAATACATTTAAGTCCATATTAATTAAGTTGAGGTTTATTCGGAAAAAAAATTAAGATTCACCTCAAGATGTGTAAAGAAATAATGTGATTTTCTATCCAGTCACCTAAAATTAACCGTGTTTTCAGCAAAAATTATTACAATCAACTATTGAAAAGCTTTTATATTTTGTTTTCTGTGATATGGAATGTATTGTTAAAAACATGAAGCCCTAAAAACATATTTTATTTTAAAAAATTAAAATTTTTGATGTAAGATTGTTATGAAATTATGTTTTTCTTCCTAATATCTGTCATAAAAATTGATGCATATTCATAAGTTACAAACTAAATGTTTCTTGCCCTAATATTTACGTTTTAATGAAAATAATTTATACAATAAGAAGGTTTTTTTATTTTAAACGTATATTTTAGTAATAAACATTAAATTTGTCACTGATAATTAAATATCAATTCCTTTGACGGAAGTCTGAGAGAAGAACACAGTTCACACATTACGAGAAAAATATTTTAAAAATAATTATTTTTAAATTGTTTATAGTTATATATACAACAGCTGTTACATAAAGCTGCTTAGCAACCATTGTCAATTTGATGTCCTGTTATGTCATTCCTTACAAAAAGAGAAAGAAATCTACAACTGATAAAAGATAGGACAGCGATCAGCTGTCGGAAATGATTATTTTCTTGACAATGATTCACTTCATTTATTATTATATCTCTTCAAGTTTTTTTTTTTATTATAAACTGAAAAAGTATGATTTATTTTTTATGGAGGAAAGCCATATCGAATCTGTTGTGTTCATTATATAAAATTAATGACAAATCTTATTTCGTTTTAAGATATGGTATTAGCTTGCTATCGGACACTGGTGTGGTTGATAAACAGTTATCTTATAAGGATATCCATTTCAATATCTAGTTACTTTCTTATACAGTTACTTATATGTTATACCATAAGAGAGAAATCTGAGTCTAGATAGCTATCCTGCTAATACATGCGACGTATATATGTTTATTTTACGTATTATAATGAATAGCTGCGTAAGATTTGTTATCGGTGCCCCGAGGTACTCCCATGTCTTCTCTCACCACTACACTGAGTTAAGGTGGCTCTTCCCCTCCTTCCGAAGACAATATTTCCTAGGTACGTTCCTCTACCAAATCATCAACAACCATCGTCCTTCTTACGCCTACAACCTTCTCCAGTTCAAATCCTCAGTCCATTCCCTGTCCACAAGATCTCGATCTTCCGACCTTTACATTCATTCTCACAGATCTGCCTCGTTCCAAAATTCCTTTATTGTTCGCTCTGTCAATTTCTGGAATTCCCTCCCTATCAAAATTCGACATTCCCCCTCCATATCCACATTCAAATCCCTCCTATTCCAATTCCTATCACAAAAACAGTCAGATACTTGCTAACCATTCGAGCGGATTTTAATAGAGAATTTGATACATTTTTATTTTTTAATTCTTTATTTTTTTCGGAAAAGTGTATACTGGTCTATAAGAGCAAATAGCTTTAAGTGTCTTGTCATAGTATTAATGGTTTTGTATATAGTTTAGTTTATTTCGTATATAGAATTTTTACCTTATATTTTTTTTACATTATTTTTTTTTTCGATTGATTTTATTTTGGCCAGATGTAATATTTTAATTTTGTTCTATTTTGTTATTCTTAAGGGACTGTGTCCCAGAATAAAGTTATTTTTCTATCTATCTATCTATTATATATTACGTAAGCTAAATATGTTTATTCAAAATAGTCAATTGAGCACTTACAATCTGCGAAGCTTCATACTTTACAACGAGTGTTATTGTATCAATTTACTTTAATAAGTGATCACCTTGGAAGATAGATAGAACATAACTTTATTCTGGGACAAAGTCCCTTGAGAATAACAAAATAGAACAAAATTAAAAGATTACAACTTGCCTAAATAAAAAAAATAAATAAAAAAGAGAATAATGTAAAGAAAATATAAGGTAAACATTCTATATTAAAAAAAAAACTGGTGCGATGCGCTCATCACCCATCTTTTACTTACCACCCTCTTCTTAGCAGAAATAACCATTTTCAGACAAAGGAGAAATGAAAGTAAAAATTATAGTCGGTATATTTATTTATATTTCATTGTGGGTATTTTTATTTGTATAAGCACAGGCGGATTTACTGAGGGGGGGCTTTCGGGCTGAAGCCCCTTCCAAAATGGTAAAATGTAAATATGTTTTATAGTAAAAAATATTAAAAAATTAAAATTTCTTAAAGTATTACTGCTCGTTTAATTACATTTAATAGCACTTAAATAATCACTTAAAACCGTTTCATATAGGTAGTTAGTATATTTCTGTTTTTCCAAAATAATTATTGTTATATATATATGAAAAAAAAAAGCTTCCGGGCTGAAGCTCCCCTCCCCCAAAATTAAATCCTGAATCCGCTAGTGTGTATAAGTACCCTCATATATACAAATTTTAATATTTATATTGCTGTAATCTATACAATTAAATATTGAATAATACCAACAATAGTATTTATGAAAACTACATATGTATATTTATATAATATTATCGGAATACATATTATATTAATCGCATGATACGAAGCCTGTTCTAATCTTTCGGGCGAGCTTGAGTGCGCTTGTATTCCTTTGGTTCCTCATTTACAACTACTTTCTGTTACGATCTGTTATTTTTCCTTTAGTTATTTACTAAATTCTTTCATTATTTATGTTTAACCATTTTTTATATTAGAAATTAATGTGAAATGGCCAATTATTTCAAAAAAAAAATTAAAGGTACTTTTAGGGAAAGGTAATTTTGAAAATTAGACATTTAAGGTCCGTTAGAGAACATCAATCAGAATAAAGACTACATTTTATTTAAAACTGCTTAATTTTACATTGTTATTATGAATTTAATCAAAATCGTTAGAGCCGTTTTCGAGAAAATCGTAAAAATGTTTTTTGTCCATGATATTAAATACCACTTCCGGCTAGCCGATTTTGATAAAAAAAGTTACAGTAACATCCATAATTTCACTTCCGTGCGATTTTTCGTTTTTGAGCTAAACACACGCAAGCCATTTTGCGGGACTCTGCTATTTGGACTCAGGGGACCTCAAAACGTGTATTTCCATTTAAAACTGAGATTCGAATTTTTTTTACGATCGCAATACTTTCCTTTCATATATAGGTAAACGAAAGTAAAAACATGCTTTGCTCCGTGACCAGATGTTGATTAGACAACATATCTCTTCTATGCCGACGCTAATAAGTTTAAAGTTCGTACTGTTTTCAATTCATTAAATGATCTTTCACACAGTTAGGTTTCTGGACCAGTTTTTTGGATGAACTTACTTTTGTTGATAAACGTTTACATGTAAAATAATTTCGTTAGGTCGCAGCGCTGTTTGTGTGTGTCTGTCTGTGTGTGTAACGTTCCATTATTTAAAACAAACTGCGTTTCGTTATATTATTTTTATAGTAAAAATGTCGGAATGGTCACATGACCAAGTTTAAAAATTGATCGAAATGATAAGGGACAGACCATCTCTGTATAACATTACATTGCTTATTTTGAACTTTTTATTGCTGTTGAGGTTTACTAACTCTTATCTCGTTATTTTCCATTATTTACGGTGTCCCGTAAATAATGGAAAATAATGAGAATAGTAATTCATTCTTAAATTTTTTAACACGAATAAGAACAAAGAAAATTGAACACAACACTCAAAATAAATTTGCAAGGTGAGGTTACATCTCTAGCACACTAAGCGGACATATGTGTTAACTAATATCTCCAGGGAGTCCAGAAGGGGGTTTCATAGCGCCATCAAAATTTTTGAGGGGGGCACATTTTGACGGAGTTTTAATTTTTGAGGGAGTCATGTTCCAAACTTTATGAATTTTGGAATGAAAACATTCAAGTCAAAAGAAAAAGAAAGCATGGAACAGAATGCATTAATTGTAATTGTATATAATCTACGATTTTTTATAATTTTACTTTCACTTGCATTGTTTTTAAGGTAATTAAAGCAATAAAATACCATGGGAGAAGGGAGAGATATGCCATTGACCATTATTTGAAGGTAGAAATAAAATTATTTTTTATAAAATAATATAAACATGTTAATTATCAATATTTTTCAAAACGAAAGTTCGAAAATAAAGTTAGTATTATTCAAGCAGTCATAGTGTTCACTTTATTACCTTTTATTCTATTTTTAATTCCTATATTACTAAAAAACTTAAGTAGTATAACTTCAAATATTTGGAAAACATTGCATTTATATATATAAAACTTATAATTAGCTTTGGCCATCTCCAGAATATCTTAAAAATATTTGTAAAAATATGAACAACTACCTGTTTTTCAGTTATCACAATTTATATTTCTTATGAGAAACATTTAAATTTGTTTTTTTTTTTCATTTTGTCTTGCCAATACAAATATTTAAGTATTATTGTTTTTCTGAATATTTATTTTTATTAATTGTTGATAGAATGTGAATGTGCTCTCTGAACACTATTATAAATTGTGACAGATTGTAATATTTCTCAATAGATATGTATAAAACTGTTATTATAAAACTGATAGGTTCAACTAAAACTGTTTTTGATAATTTTATTTAAGGACGTTTTATGTTTAATTATGAAAACAAATCAGTAGCATTGGTTTAAATTAATTAAAGCAATGTTACAGAAAATTGTCTTTTCTTTTTTTTTTTTTAAAATGACATGTCCGTCTTTGATACGAAGCCACTCATACTGAACAAAAAGAAAAAAATATTCAGAAAAAATGCGGTAACACCGCTGTGAAGTGTCCACTATGAAAACTATATTTTTACTAATTTTTCGCTGTGATATTTGCTATATTTTTTTTTTTCCTGCCCTCCAGGAATTTATTTACTATTTAAAATATTTACAATTACTATACAATATATAAATACATAAAGAAATATATATACAAAAATATCTAATTTCCTTTTATTGCGCAAGAGCATTTTAATCATTTTTCACCGTGATATCTATATAAATAAAATAAAGATTTTGTCTGTACATTGAATAGAATCAACCCGTTTTATACATGATATCTTTCCGTTTCATACATTGCAGAGACCAAATCCACTTTTTAAAAAAAATTTGTCTGCCTGTATGTCCGAATTGCAACGAAATTTTGTCAGGGTTAAGGTCTGCAATGGCTTATTGTAGACTTTTTAAATTTTGACATTATATCAAGGTTTGCATGACTTAAAACATAGGCTTCAAATGAAAAGAAAATATTGAGTATAACCAAAGTTATGAATTGTTGAGTAATTTGTCTAGAGAACTCGGTTAATGTTGATAATAAATGTTAATAATAAACATATGTTTATAGGTTAAAGAACATCTATATAAATAAAATAAAGGTTTTATCTGTATATTGAATAGAATCAACCTGTTTCATGATATCTTTCCGTTCCATACATTACTGACACCAAATCCACTTTTAAAACATTTTTTGTCTGTATGTCAGAATTGCAACGAAATTTTGTCAGGGGTAAGGTCTGCAATGGCTTATTGTATTGTAGACTTTTAAAATTTTAACATTATATCAAGGTTTGCATGAGTTAAACCATAGACTTTAAATGAAAACAAAATATTGAATAGAACCAGAGTTATGAATTGTTGAGTAATTTGTCTAGAGAACTCGGTTAATGTTGATAATAAACATATGTTTATAGTTTAAAGAACATCTATATAAATAAAATAAAGGTTTTGTCTGTATATTGAATAGAATCAACGTGTTTCATGATATCTTTCCGTTTTATACATTACAGAGACCAAATCCACTTTTTAAAAAAATTTTTTGTCTGTATGTCCGAATTGCAACGAAATTTTTCTCAGGGGTAAGGTCTGCAATGGCTTATTGTAGACTTTTGAAATTTTGACATTATATTAAGGTTTACCTGACTTAAAACATAGGCTTTAAATGAAAACAAAATATTGAATAGAACCAGAGTTATGTATTGGGTAATTTGTCTAGAGATCCCGGTTTGGCAGTTACTTCGATTCTCATCCCAACCTACTCTAACGCGAGCCATATTTAACAGTTGTACTACTCAACTGATGGAAAAAATTATCACAACTTAACGTGAAAAATTGGAAATACCAAACATCTGTAACGCGTTGCCGCTTAAAACTCACTCATTTTTTAACTTTGTCTGATCTTCCCGTTCAAGATGTAATTCTATTCAACTTCCCGAGCCTAAGAAATGTTGTATACATTTTTAGGATTAACCTAACAGATTAGCCGGAAATCGGAAGAAAATCTTCTAAAAATTAAAATTACCTCTCTCTCCCCCTCACCCAATGTTATGAAATTAACCCCTCCCCCATAGTACAATATCCATCTCAAAAAAAAAGATTCTCAAATTTTAACTACACACCCTTCAACGATGGGTACATCAGCTAGTTTGCTATAAATTTACTCTTATGGTTAACTATTTAAATAAGACTATTATTTAATTAAAGCGAGAATAATTCCGTTCAAATGTCGTTTATCCGACAGCTGGGTCGATATCGTTTATCCGGCAGTTGTGCTAATGTGAAAGCGATCAAGTTTCCAGTCTATGTCGGTTCGGTGTCCCGATGTCGTTTATCCGACATCCAGGTTGCTGTAAAACAAACCTACAACTGACTTAATAACAGTAGACTATATTTGCTGAAGATATGCGAGCGTATTTATCTCGATTATTGTCGATCGATTGATTGACTTGCACGGTCACAGTACTCTCTTGCTGTGGGTCTTAACACGATATTATAAAGCCTAATTATCTCCGACCTATCAAACACAAACAATATTTTTAATTATTTTGTTTGTAAATATCGATATTTGTCTTATAATAAATCGATTAATAACTCGCAACGGTGAAATGTAGGACATAACGTTAGTGAGCGGACAGGTGCGGTCTGGTGAAAGTGTAACAGCTGGGAGATTGTCCGAATCTGCAAAGGTCTCCCATTATAGCTAATGGCGGCTTCATTTTCGTTTAGACCAGCTAATTCAAAGCTGTTCATTAACTATTCTTCGAATTAGGAAAAAGTGGATGTTATTGTTTTATCTTCATCTTGACAATGTCACACAGTTAACAGATATGTCGTAAATATATGCAATATAGAGAAGAAGAACCAGTGTTGAACCATGTAGGATCCAACAATCCTAGACGATTTGAAACAAAACTCAACTAGACTAAGAAAACTGTATTAAAGATAAAAGTTTTATAATATTCCGTGGTACAGACCCCATTTTATCAAATTATTAACATCCCCCTAAAACTTCGTAAATATCATCATCTCATCGTAACCTACAAATATTTTATTTACAAAATTAATCGGAGTTGAGTTGTTTTTAATCTCGGCGGAAAACAGCAAAGTTTGTCTAACTAATTTAAAATGAATACTCATTTGCTTTCCACTTGAATCGTAAGATAATATGATCACAATATAGGGCGGAGAAAAGGTGGCCTACAAAAATATTGGGCCGTTTGGCCTATATAACCTCCTTATTTTGACATTTTGTTGATAAGAACTTGGTGCTAGGATTTTTAAAACATCTGGGTGAATTTCAAAAATATAAAAATATAGTGCGGCTTGTATCCCAACTTTCATATACCAACAAAATTAAATAATTAAATTTTTTAAGCTTAGTAAATATTTATTATGGAATTTTCAACTACTTTAATTTTCCTTGGCCGAAGTGTTGTCCAAAGTTGGTCTTGGTCTTGCAAATTTCTGGTTAAAATAAAAAATCAAAAAACTTGTTGGTAAGAATTATGACAAAATAGTTATTAATACTACACAATTTTAATTTCAATATGTAAAGAATTGGTAGAATTAATATACTTTAGCATTTAAATCTTTCAATTTTTCATTCGGGGCTTAGTTAGGTTTCTCCATTCTGAAAAATGACATTAATATCTATATAGTATGTAGTGGCAACAACACTACACAAAACTATATAAAAAAATTGTCTAAATCGGACCGATTTTAGCAACGTTGCAGTGTATTAAATTGTATACACTGATTTTAATAATTGTTCACTCGACCGTTTTAGTTCATCAAAGAAATCGTACTCCAATAATTTCTCTGATAGGTAATCAGGAAAAATAGTCTAATTCACTTATGTTATTTTTAATGAACATATTTAAAGTTTTAAAAAATGGTTAAAATCAGTAGGAAAGTTATGTGAGTGGACATAACACATTTTTTATTTAAATAATTGGTGACATTGAATAGATTGTCTTTATTCTACAACTCTTCCATTCCAATATGGCCGCCTAGCACTATATTTTCTTGACTTTGCTTTTAATGTATTGTCAAATTAATTGTATTAATTTGGTTGGACTTTATTATGTTTTATGTCAACGTAATGTTAATTCTGTAGCGTTTTTCTAAGATCTTAAGTAATAAGTTTAATAAATAACGCATCTTATCATTCCACCCAGATCCTGACAGAGCAGTGGTGAAACAATTGGCGTATCAAAATCAATGAATCTAAATGCAAGCATGTCACCTTTACCCTCCGACGCAGATGCTGTCCACATATCCTTTTCAACTCTGTACCTCATCCCATCTCAGACACAGTTCGGTATCTTGCATTTCTTTTAGACAAAAGACTAATATGAACCCACATACCAGACTAAAAAGACAAGAACTTAACCGACGATTTGGCCAGCTATACATACTACTTAACAGAAAATCTAATCTCTCAATTGAGAACAAACTATTAATATACAAGGCCATACTGAAACCCATCTGGACCTACGGACTTGAACTGTGGGGAAAACTAAATTTTCGAATATTGAACGCATGCAATCCTTCCAGTCTAAAGTACTCCGTATAATAGTCAATGTATGTTAGACAAAATATATTTTTTTCTCAATAAAATAAGTTAAAAAAGAAATAAATAACAATGAGCTAACAGGTAACTGCAAGACTCTTGCCGTGATCTTTCATGTGGGTAACACTATATGTTGCAGTGCTTTCTCGTAAATTAAGTCATAACCAGGAGCTTTCTTTCTATTTAAGTACAATATAAGATGAAGCAAACGAAGGAGACGGTATTGAAAAGAAGTGGAGTGTCTATATAAATAGAATATTAGAAAGAGAAAAAAATCAATTATAAATAATTTATATTGCTTTCCTTTGAAGGCTCCCTTCTCAACTCAAGGTCTATATTGTTGAAGTCAATCAACTTCTATCTCAAGTAAGTAGAAAACCTATTCGCAAAGAAACATTTTTCACTTATTTTTGCTCTCGTTCATTGAACGATTACAACACGATCATTTTATCAGCCTCCTATTGGCTAACAATTTCATATTTAAGATGGAATCCAGAACTGTATTGAGGAATCGATTTATTGTAAGAAATCTCTCTCTCCTTTGGATACCTCAAATGCCTTGCATTAGTGGTTAGTTTTTTTTTTTTTCAATTACGAAACAGATATCCATTACAGGAAGCTGGCACGGATACGGTAATGGTGATAACATTTTGAAAGAATGCATGAAAACAACTTTCACGGAATATTCAACGGAAAATTACAGTATTTCATAAAAAAAAAAAAAAATCAATACACAACATATAACTACATACTTATGTACAATAAACAGATAAAGCATATCTTTATTTACAAATAACCATTTTACCTGTTTTTCATTTCTCCTTCTTATCATTTTCAAACATCAGTTTGTTACTTATTTTCTTTACCATGAGGTGATATTTGTTATTATTTTCAATACCAAAAGTAGGCGCATTGTTACATATAAAATTGAAATCTTTGATTGGACGTTACCAAGGTCTTTTATGCAAATGCATATTTTGTTTGTGTGATTTATTTTATTGTGTATATTTTTGCATTTTTAGAATAAATGCATATAATTGCAGTTTTGATTAATTTGACAAAATAATTTTTACTTGTAATATTTTAATCTCACTTTGATACACTCAATGAGTTTTTGCTGATCTCACAAATATGTTTTCAAAACCTATTCTGTATCAAAAATGAGTTTAGTGACTGTTTGAATTAAACTTACGAAATGTATTTTTGTATTATGAACCCACTCGATCTTCGCAAGAATACGTTATAATAATTTTCGCTTGTGAAAATAAAATTGACTTGTATAGGAAACCTTGATGCTAATATTCTCATGGATTCTGATTCATTACAATATTACAATTTACAGCTCTCTATTGTTACAAATCGAGTGCACCTCCAGTTGAAAATAACAAAAGAGATCATCTCCTGAGTTTCTTTCCTGCATGGTAAATATCGCGGTGATGTACATCTAGACTGAGCGTTATACCTATAAAGAACATCGGAATGAAGTGGAGTTGGAAAATAATATTGCTGAAATTTTGAAAAATAATACGAAGATGGTAACAAGTTAGTTTTTAAATAAAAAAAACACAATTATGTAATAATTTCTTCATAATAGGAAAAGTATGCAATTTATGATGGATTAAATCCATAAATAATTAAAATGTTATAAAATGTCCTGCAAAATAAAAATAAAAAAACGCTGCAAATTATTTGAAAATGGTTTATTATTTCCAAACAATTATAATCTAAACTAACATTACCTTCCTAGTTACAAAGAAAAATAAATAAAAGATGATTCTAATTATTGGACTAAACTTTTTTTTTTAATCATAAGTAATATGCTAAAAAAAAAAATAGCATTACCTCAGTAACAAATGCAAAATTCGAAAACCAAAACAAATGATATAACCTTTGTAGATAAAACTTATCTAGAGACCATACATTTGCTCCAAATTGTCCGATTTTATAATTGTTTTAGGAAACTTCGTAACCTTTCATATAACCATACCATGTCCACAAAAAAGTGTATACTTTTTGAGTTATTCGGAATTTAATTTTACCATCCCTCGTAACTTTTTCCACAGCTTCTTTTCGTTGAAGTATATTATATAGATAAATTTAAAGGGCCTTGAGAAAATGACTTTGGTGAAGTTACATTGAAATCGGTACATACGTTTAGACGCTACAGTCTATAGCAACGCAGGTTTTTCGGCCGCCATTTTGAAAGTAAAAGGCGGATAATAATGTGGATGAAGGAGGACCATCCTCGGTTGACTTTTGATTTTATATCCAAATTTAGAAAAAATCGGTCCAGTAGTTTCAGAGAAAATGCGCGGACGGACAAAAAAAAATTTATTCGTTTTTCGAATTCTACGCATCCTGAAACGTGTAACCTCATATTTTGAGAGGGGGTTAAGTTTTTGAATTTTTTGGTCGATCACAATGGTTCATTATTGAAAATAATCAACCAAAATATCGGAATGGGACCATTTTCAGCAGAGTTATACACTACAGTAAACTGTACAAAACTTTTGGTTTATTATTATAAATTAACTATTTTAATTCAACCAAGGAACGGAAAATTTATTCCTATACATAATAATAGATTTGATTAACATATTTCAGTACTATTTTATCAATTGTTCACTGACCAATATTTTATGCGAATTATTCACACGGACCAGCTAGTATCAAAAATTAAACAAAAACTATGATTTTTGCATGTTATGTATACAATTTTACACTTTTTGGATTTTTACTACACCATTTTGTTTTTTATGTTGTACGTTTTTCGGTTCTATCTTCATTTTTTTTTTTTAATTTTGAACCAAATGAATTGTCATATCGCAACTGTTAGTGTAATAAAGGTGATATTTAGTAGTCAGGTAAATAGAGAAATAGCGGAAGGAAATAAAACATGAAATTATTCGAATAAATCGTAAAGAAATAATAGTTTTTTACATTCGACCATTTGCACTAACAGCAGCGATTTGGTATCTATTAGTTTATTCTCACCAGTTCATACACAACCAATTTCCAGCCAAAAATTATAAATAAGGTAGGATAAAAACTGTAAAAATAACTAAGCTTTCAAATATTATAGTATTATTTCTTTTAAGGTTTCATTGAAAGACGCACGAAAAAATTGGTTAATGTTAATGAAACATTTTGAGCTTTTGAATGATTAAAAAATTAATTCCTTTTCCTACCATCGCTTGAATGAATAAAAAATAATTAATCTAAAAATCACAAAAATAACTGGCAACCGAAACAAGAGGGAAATAAACTAACGGATTAACGGAACGAAAATCTGGTCTCTAGTTATAGTATAGAATAGAATAGAATAGAAAAATCATCTTTATTCTGGGACTAGGTTCCTTTAGAATAAATGTATTGTTCATATATATTAACTACAAATCTGGTCAAAAGACTTATTACAATGAATAATGACAAAATACATGTAATAAATTAAGTATTAATTAAGCTCTTAGGATAAATTAACGAGGACAGTTGGGTAATAGGGGTTCAGTACTACAATATTGGAGCTAAAACAATAGCATAATGATCACTGAATGAAATTAGAAAGGAAAGCAAAATCTGTTTTATAGGCAAAGCATTGTAGTGATGGAATATAAAAATTAAATATAATAATAACTGTTAATATGTAAAGAAAGAAATTGTAAAAACTAAAACAAAAAAATATGTAAAAAAACAAATAATGATATACATATGTTCCCTAAGATATTTAAGTGATTATGCGTAAAGATTAGGAGAAGAAAAAATAAAATAAAGTATATACATACACATAGCGAGAAGGATGTTGAAGATAAGTATAATGTACAGCATTAGTATATCTTGCAGCTATAATGGAACTAAGTGTATATAACCTTTTACTAACATAGTCTGTAATCTATAAAGTCCGTTGTTTATAACATCCAATATGGCTAAAAGACTTGTTTGTTTTTTTTCTAATGGGTATCTTTGGAGAGTGGAAGGTGGAGTTTTAGAAATGCAGCTTTCCTTGATCTGAAATCCTAAGAGCTGATCACAGCTGATTGTTAATTGGTCCAACAAAATCTAAAGGTCAAAGAGATAAGAAGAAAAAAAAGGTTTAAAGGTTTAACTTGATCTGATCCAATTCCACAGCTTGAATAATTTCGGATAGTTTTAGAATGTTTTATTTTAAATAACATAAAAAAATCAATCATATGATCGCTACCTCTGCATATCAGTGTTGCCGTGGATACGAGGTTATGACGTATGCAAAGTTATATTTTTACTGTATTATTATTTATATTAATATATAATACTTATCTTCTGTTGTTTGATGGACAAATGAGTTACAATTTTACCTTATCTAATCACAGGCGGATCTACGGGGAGGGCTTTCGGGCTCAAGCCCTCCCCCCTCCCCCCAAAATGGTAAAATATAATCATGTTTTACCGAAAAAAATATTAAAAACTATCTCTTAGAGTATTGTTGTTCGTTTAAGTACATTTAATAGGACTTCAATAACAACTTAAACACCATTTCATATAGGTAGTTAATTTCTTTCTTTTTTTTCAAATTAATTATCGTTATATGTATATGAAAAAAAAATCTTTCGGGCTGAAGACCCTTCCCCCAAAATTAAATTTATTTTTAATTTATTGCTCATTTATTAGCATTCTATATCATTTTCTCTTCCTTCTCTCTCCTTATACATTTTTCCTACTCCTCATATTCTCTCCTCTCTCTTCCTAACCTAATTCATAAAATACATCATTATATAAATAGAATTCGGTTCAGCCCCTTTTACTCCTCTATTATTCAACTGATTTTCTTCCTTCTTTTTTTGTTTAATAGATATTGACGAGCTTTAGTTTTATCAATAAATAAAAATATTAAATAGTATGTGAATAAAAATATAAATGGTAGTTTGTTCAAAACGGCTTATCACCGAAATTTCTTCACCAATTTTTTTACCGATAATACCAATATTTATTTGAAAGCTTCCTGAATTCCCTACAAAATAAAAAAAAATCATCGAAATCGGACTATTTGTTGCAGAGATATATGATTTTAAACATTTAGTATGTTTTCTTTCCCTTCCAAATTCGATTTCTTTTATTTTGTTTTTTTATAAATCGAAAACTTTTCATTTTCTGAGGTAATTGGGTCTATTATTTGAAGAGATACATAATGAATTAATTTAAAAATATATTCTATAGTTATACTCATTGTTAACTTAAATACTGCATAAGCATTAGTTAATGGAACAGGAATAAGCCTGAAGTATTAACGGGGGCTACTTTAAATTAAAGAATTTTATTTCCAAGAATTAATTTAACATTTTCTGACACTATAGTTGCATTCGGACTTTCAAAGAACAACGTTCCTATTAATAGCTGCATTTGCTATGACCATAATCAAATCGCAGGATAAACGTTTTGGAAAAATGTGTATATTATTGCGACGTCCAGTAATTTCACATGGATAATTATATGTGGCAGCAATTAGAGCACGTTCATTTAAAATATTAAAATTTATATTTTCAATGGCAATGGGTATGGCTATGCACTATACAATAACAGAACATTCATAAAGAATATTACTTACATAGAAGTTCTGAATAAAAATGGATTTAAAGTGAATTGAAATTGCTGATTTAATTTATTTTTTACTTGCTTAATCATATCATTAATTTATTGTGATAATATCACGCATACATTAAAATGTAAATAAAATATTTTTGAATAAGTCTATTTTGTATTACTTATAAATAATTTTAAATGACTTAAGCTCGATTTTTAATTAAAATTGAAATTTTGTTTGTATCAATAAATGAGGATTTTTGAATCTTGATTTACTCTTTATTTATTTACTTTATTTTTTTAATTAATTATATCTTTTCCTCAAATTTTTAATGGCTATGGTGGAATTTCGACCACTGGACGAACACTAGTAAAAATAAATAATCTAAAAAAGGTTTTAAAATATATTAAGAGAGATAGTAAGCATAACTGTGATCTAATTTTACTTTAAAAAACAAGGATTTACGAGGTTTGAAGTACGAGAATTTGTCACAGAGCGCGTGTCAACATATCTGTTGAGCGCATGTTTGCGTACGTGCTTTGTGTGTGAATCATTGCTCATTGCAGATAAAATTTATTTGTTCAAGTATCTATTGGAGTGTAACTTGTCCATTCGGTCCTTTCTACCTATTCCTGTATCTTGGATAGTACCCCAAGATAAACTATTGTTCCTCCATATCGAAAGTTCTGTTTTCCTGATAAGAAATAAAAAGGATGGTCATTCAGTAAAGAGAACTTGTTATCTTAGAGTTCAGTTGGCTAAATAATAGTGTATATTTTTAGTGCCAAAGTGAACGAATTCCTTGTTATTTTTATCGTCTACATTTTTTAACAATTGTCTTTAGTTCTCTTAAATTTTTCATAAAATTTCATAGACAAAGAGGTTCTACGCATCACAATTATTGTTTTTTATTTTCAATAATGAACCATTGTGATCGACCAAAAAAATCTAAAACTTAACCCCCTCTCAAAATTTGAGGTTTCGCGTTTCAGGATACGTAAAATTCGAAAAATGAATAAAATTTTTTTTCGACGACGCCGTCCGCCATCTGTGAATTTTCTCCTAAACTACTAGAACGATTTTTTTTTCAAATTTGGATTTAAAATAAGAGTTCACCCGAGGATGATCCTCCTTCATCGACATTACTACTTTTACTTTCAAAATGGCGGCCGAAAAACCTGCGTTGCTATTGACTGTAGCCCCTAAACGAATGTACAGATTTCAATTAAACTTCCCTAGTCATTTTCTCTACGCCCTTTAAATTTATCTTTACAACATACTTCAACGAAAAGAGGCTGGGGAAAAAGTTACGAGGGATGGTAAAATTAAATTCCGAATAACTCAAAAAGTACACACTTTTTTGTGAATATTGTAGTGGTTTTTTTTTTTAAGTTTACGGAGTTTTCTAAAAAAAAAAAAAAAAATCGTTTAAATCGGACAATTAGGAGCAAAAATATGGTCTCTAGTTTTTGTTTTGTTTTTTGTATGTTCTACTGCAAACGTTATATTCTTTGTTTTGGTTTTTGAATTTTGAATGTGTTACTGAAGTAATGCTAGTTTTTTTTAGCATATTACTAATGATTAAAAAAAAAAAACAGTTTAGTCCAATAATTGGAATCACCTTTTATTTATTTTTCTTTGTAATTAGGAAGGTAATGTTACTTTAGATGTGTAATTTTTGGGAATAATAAACCATTGTGAAATAAGTTGCAGCGTTTTTATTTATCACATAATGACACATGCAGGAAATAAAATAAATTATTAAAAAAATTTTAGTAAAGTATGAAAAAATATTTTTATGTGTAGATGAATAGAATTTGTGTTGTTTCTTTTGCACTTTTTTTGTCGAGAGTGAATGAGATTGAGCCATCAGATCTCAGATCTTATATTAAAATATAAGAAAATATTTCCATTATTTCCTTCATAAAACTATGATTGTTACTAGTCCGTGGTACAGACTCCTTTTTATCAAATTATTAACATCCGCCTGAAACTTCGTAAATAGCTTCATCTCATTGTAACCTACAACTATTATATTTACGAAAACTCTTGGAATTTGGGCGTTTTCAATCTGGAGGAGGACAAACTTTGTCTACTTAATTACGTACTAAAAACTCGTAAATACGCATTTCCTTTTCACCTGAATCGTAAAATAATTCGATCACAAAATCTAGAAGAAAAGGTGGCCTTCAAAAATATTGAGCCGTTTGGCATGATCTACACCCCCAAAATATCAAAATAACCAATACTAAACGGCCAAATATGTTTGGAGGCCACATTTTTTCTAGATTTTGTGATCAAATTATCTTACCATCCAAATAAAAAGGAAATGGGTATTGACGAATTTTTAGTACTTAATTAAATAGACAAAGTTTGAAAATGCCCCCTTCCAAATTGAAAACGCCCCAATTTCGAGAATTTTCGTAAATGAAATAGTTGTAGGTTACGATGAGATGAAGCTATTTACGTAGTTTTAGACTGATGATAATAATTTGATAAAAAGGGGTCTGTACCACGGACTGAATATCTATAATTTATCAATTTGAATCCACAATCAATGTATAGTATATATATATATATATATATATATATATATATATATATATATATATATTATATATATATATATATATATATATATATATACAAATAAAATATAATCGGAACGGCCGATTGTTATCTGGATTTCTTCTTCTTCTTCCGGTCGAGAATCACTTTCAATCTCGGAGGCCGTTACACCCGGAAGGCTCGCTGGTGCCATTGACTTGGTTGTCTTATTTTTTGGGAAGGTTTTTCGAAGAAGGTTTAGGTCGATCTGTCCTGCGCAAACCGACCGAATAACGGTCTCCTTTAGACCGCAACAACAAATCATAAAAATCTCAACAGAAGAATTTGTACCATTATTCATCGTTTTCAGGTTTCCTAATATTGTCAGAATGTATTACATATCTGAAATAGTTCTGAGCACTAGCGGATCCAGGATTTAATTTTGGGGAGAGGCTTCAACCCGAAAGCTTTTTTTATTTTTATAAAAATAACGATAATTACTTTGGAAAAAAAGAAAGAAACTATCTGTTTGAAATGGTGTTTAAGTGATTCCTAAAGTCCTTTTAAATGTAATTACACGAACAATAACACTTTAAGACACATTTTTTAAATATTTTTTTCCCTTCGCCGTAAACCAATGACTTGCTGTCCTACAATATCCTTTAATAACACCCCATTTATCCCTGTAGAACAAATCCGCTACCTAGGACTCCACCTGGACAAACGTCTCACTTGGAGTCCTCATACAAGATTGAATCGACAAGAAACAGCTCGACGTTTTCGCTTACTACAACACTTACTGGACAAATACTCTAAACTTCCAATTAATTACAAACGACTCATATACATGATTATAATAAGACTTATGGAGTTGAGCTATGGGGCTCCACTAAACCATCGAATTCCTCTCGTATTCAATCTTTACAATCCAAAATCCTTAATGCTCCTTACTTTGTCACAAATAAAATAATCCATAATGACCTCAATGTTCCTTATGTTTCCGATTTGGCCAAATCCAGATACCTTTCCTTCCATAATAAACTTCATAACCATCCGAATCCTCTTGTTTCTAAGTTTGCTTCCTCTTCGATTCCTGATAACCCTCCGAGGCGTCTGAAAAGAATATGGCCTCGTGATCTCTTCATGTAGACAAATTATTAGAGTGCTACCAATGGGTAGTTTCTTAACAAGCGTGTTTCATGGGATTATGTTCCTCTTATTTATTACATTTACTTGATGTATTCATACTAATACAGTTGTAAATATCATGATAAAACTAAAACTAAAAAAAAAAAAGTTTTTTTCCATAAAACATGGTTATATTTTACCATTTTTTGGAGGGAAGAATTCAGCCGCAAAGCTCCCCTCCCCTCCTGTAGATCCGCCCGTGGTTCTGGTAAAATCCTTATAGACAGAAAGTTTTTTTTTTTTTAATACTTTTTTATTTGTATATAGAAATATTTTTATTGGTGGTAATTAGAAAAATATACTTAATTTTCAATATTTTTATATTTTCAAAGCTTGTATTTTTAAATGAATAATGTTTATTTTTTTTTAGTATTGTCTCCGAAAATAATATTTTTGCACTGGATTGAAGGTGGTTACTGATTAAAGTCGTTTTAAATACCGATCTAATTAGTAAAAAAGTGGTGGAGGTGGGAGGGTAAATTTAAGTGAGGTCACAGGCGGATTTACGGGTGAGAGGCTTTAGGGCTGAAGCCCTCCCCCCAAAATGGTAAAATATAACCTTGTTTCATGGTAAAAAATATTAAAAAATTATGTCTTAAAATATTATTGCTCGTTTAATTACATTTAATAGGACTTTAAGAATCACTTACACACCAATTCATATAGGTAGTGAGTATCTTTCTATTTTCCAAAGAAATGATCGCTATATATATATATATGAAAAAAAAAGCTTCCGGGCTGAAGCCCCCTTCTCCCAAAATTAAATCCTGGATCCGCTAGTGAGTCAGGTGTTTCGCAGTGTCAAACACGTTTGCGCTTCCGTAAGCTGAAATGTAGGATGGAATTGGATAAAATTAATACAGGACCATCCGCACAATCCTTGCAGACTTCATAAAAATCGGATAAATGCTAATATGTAATATGTCCGTTACATCGATTTCACTACAGACGCCGAACCAAATTTGATCTTTAATAGAAAAAAAAACGCGAGTGAAAAACTTCTTGCACGTAAAGTTTCCCATCTTCAGTAATGAGTACTATCGGATTCAGGATTTATTTTTGGGGGGCTTAAGCCCGAAAGATTTTTTTTTCATATATACAATAATTAATTTTAAAAAAAAGAGAGATAGAATTTAACTACCTCCATGAAATGGTGTTTTTAATGATTCTCGAAATCCTATTAAATGTAATTACACGAACAAGAATACTTTAAGAGATAGTTTGTAATATTTTTTTTCTATAAAACATGGTTATATTTTACCATTTTGGGGAGGGCTTCAGCCCGAAAGCCCTCCCCCCTCCCGTATATCCGCCTGTGGTAATGAGGAAGCAAAAGGTTTTTTCGGGTATATTTCCGGTTTTTAAATTTTGTGTATGATGCACAAATCGTTAGAAAACCAGTGAGTTAAAAAGTTTATAACTTACGTATGGCAGCGAATTACTATATATATATATATATATATATATATATATATATATATATATTATATATGTCTGTAACGCCTCTTGACTTATTTGGACTTCTTTCATTAGTCTCCTGCTATCAGCTACGGGGCTGTTATACAGATCGTTTGGTGATGTTATACGATATCCAAAGAACACGTGGTTTATAATAACCGGACGCGATCACTAATCACTCTCTTTTCATTAGGATGGTTGATAACCTTTTGCAGATATCTCCATCCTGTTGTTTTTTACGGGATAGGATTCATGGTCCTGTGCCCAACCCCCAATCTGGAGGAGCAGGAGCTCTGTTGTAAGACACAGGAGTCGCTCACCTTCCTGTGAATCTCTGGGTGGGAACTTACCGTCACCATGCGGGAATCGAATCCGCACCGTTGTGTTCTAAGCAATCGAGTAGGGACTGAACTTATTTATTTTAATTATTTTTATCTTTTTTTTTTTTTTTTTTAAATCCCGCGAACGGGATTTAAACTCGTAGTATAAAATGTTTGCAGTCGCTTTAACTCGCTCGACCACCGCGGTTCCTGCAATAATGTATAAATGGGATATTTGGCTTGGCTCAAGCTTCAATCCTTGTGCTTACAATTGATAATATCTATTTTGGGGAAAAAAATCAAACGAAGCTTACGGAAAAGGACACAAAAAGATATTTGAGATATATAAAAAGATATATTTTTCTTAATTATTTCTTTTTAAAATAAAAATCGATAAGCAAAAATATTTTTGCTCTATCATCTATCTGCTTTATCATTTTTGTATATCATCTAAATTATTACCATATATTTCTTAAACCCAAGCATATCAACACTCCTTCATTTTGTTTTTTATCCAAGAGTTTTATTCACAATATTTCTCCAATTCCTCTTCAGTGCATACTTTTTTTTTCAAGTTTATTTATTATCAGCTAATTTTACACCAATTTTCAAAATTTCAAAAAATGATCTCTATATGTTTAAGTATGTAATGTTTTAAATATGATTGTAAATTGTAAACATTTTTTTAGAATTTAAAATGGCTCAATGAACCGGAACATTGTAATTAGATGTGTAGTCATTAAGTTGACAAAAATTTTAAAACTGGTGTAAAATTATGTGATAATAAATAAACTTGAAAAGATTTTTATGTGTGATAATAATTGGGAAACGTGTAAATGCAATTGTAGAAAATTGCCTTTTGTGTGTCTCACCAATCTTTCTCTTTCTTTTCTGTTTTTAATCCGACTTCACACAAACCTACAGAATGTTGAAAAATTGTAGTTACCAGCTTTTTTATTTTCCTTACCCATTAATTTAGCAATTTTAATAAGAGAGTTAAAAATATGCATCTGAATTGAGTTAAACCAGAACATTGTGTGCTCTTACAACCATATATTCCTTGCTCCATGAGTAATACTAACCTTAATATGTATGGTGTTGCAGATCAGAACCTGCCGCCAGAGAGCGGACAACAGAAGACCTACCTCGGAGCCTTCAGGGTCACCGAAGGAGACAAGTATAGGGGCGAACTGGCTGACCCCGAGACCACTCTCTTCAGCAAGGCAGCCAACAACTACCGGGAGTCGCTCAACCTTTGGCTGCGGAGGAGCAGGCTAAGGCCGGCCTTCATGGGATCTGACATCCTGGCCTTCGATGGGTATGTATTCTCATTCATTGTTTTTGCGTTAAAAATCCTTTTTTCCTTAATTTTTCTTGTTTATCGATACAGTATGGTATCTGAATAAGGACATCTTTGTTTTTACTTTTACTTACCTGTATATGAAAAATATACAATAATGTGATCTTGGAAATATTCAAGTACAAATATTGTTTCTCCGGAGTGATTCTTGATGTCTTCTGTAGGAGAAGGTAATGGAACCGAGTTCCATATTACTTACATCCATGGGTTTTTATTTATCTTGGATTAAATAAGGTGAGAAAAAAAAATCTGGTGTGTCCACTCACACGACTTTCCTACCTATTTCAGAAAAGTTTTTATATCTTTACATATGTCCATCAAGAAAAAAAAAAATTGAATAGATTTATTTTCCTGAAAATTGATCAAAGAAAAGATTTGAGCACAATTTATTTGATAAACTAAAGCAATGTAAAGCGGTTTAAGGTAGATCAGTGTAAAAATTTCAATACCCTCTAATATTGCTGATAAAAAATATTTGCCATAGTTTAATTTTGTCAAACAATAATTTCTGTGAAAAGCAGAGGAAATAGTGAAGCTTGTGTGACGCGGGCAACAGATTTTCTTACTTTCACTTAGTCATCCTTTTACTCCTATTCGCCCCTTTCTGACACCACGATAATCTTAAATTGGAAATTGAATATCTGTATACTTTATTAATAGTTGTCGAAAATTAACGATTTTTATATAGTTTTGTAGGGAATTTCATTGTATTTAAAAAAAAAAAACAGGCTAAACGGTCCTTTTTTTTATTTTTTATTTTTTTTACAAAATAAAAAATACCTTTCAAAATAAAAAAAGAAGAAACAAAATTGGTTCAGTAGTTCCCGAGAAAATCTTGCCACAGACAGACCAATGGCTAAAAATGTGTTATTCGGACTCAAGGGGCTCTGAAATGTATAGATCCGTCAAAAACCGCATATCAGAAATTCGACTCTATCGCAATACTTTCTTTACCTAGTATAGGTAGGAAAGTCAAAAGTAGCCAGTTGCTGCGATTCTGTTTATGACATTCTATCCTCCATCATTACGTATGCATTGAACACTATTACCTGGTTACCCTAACCTTTGCTTTACACTTATCTCCTCCCAATATGCCTGGAAGCACTCTTGGTTGAGAATAGTAGATGGGATTAACAAAGAGATAATAAAGGCAACCGAGATGGGGGTATGCCATTAAGAAAAGCTTTTTGGGAAAGGAAGATGTTCCCAAATCTACAAAATAAATATTTTTAAAAATACTTTCCTTCCAATCCTGACATACTCAAGGGATTCTTGGCACGTGACAAGTAAACATAGAAACAATTCCAAGAGATTGTGATGCACTCCCTCTGCTGGTTGAAGACAAGATAAGGAGAGACTGAGTGAGAAATATCACAATACCATCCAACCTGGATTTGCAGGCTGCGAAGGTTATAATAGCAAAACATCACCTATGATGTTTCGGACATGTTCCTCGAATGCCAGAAGATAGACTAGCATGAGTGAAGTATGAAACGCAGGAGGAGGTAGAAGACCTAGAGGATGATCTTGGAAAACGCGGGAAGGTGAAATAAAGGAAGCCTTTGACAGGAGAGGAATGGATTGGACAAAAAGAAGGCAATAGGTTCAAAATAGAGACTTGTGGATCAGACTCTGAAGACGGAAGGCTCACACTGCTCAATGGTAGAAAAGGATGGATTAAGTTAGTACATTGCCTACATTTTTTTTAACTGAACAAAAAGAATAGTTTTAAGTTAACTTAATATTAATGTTTGATTTTTTATCCATTCCCATTCCAAAATTCATAAAGAATAATATTGATGTCCATTAGATTAAAGGCTCATGCATACAGAACACGATATGTCCTGACGATATGATATTGCTGTCCGCAGTGATCTGGTAATATAGTAGTGTTACATCCTATACTGCTTTAACAGTCATACAGTGTGATAATCAGCAATGATACAGAGAAAGGGATCAAAGAACGCTGGGACCTCTTGCATTCTTTGTCCACGAGTCTTTAGTGACTTTATGTCTTCTAATATGCATATAAATGTATTTTTAAATTGAAGAACAAACCAGTAATATAATTATGTATTTGTTATCTTAAACCTCCAACAGGCAAGAAAACGAAGACTTGGTCGTCCACTTCACCCTTCGCTTCTCAACGAGAAGGATGGACGTGGACGTGGATTCCATCATAGCTGTATTATCGGAAGGTAGTCCTTATCTTGGCAACAAGATCATCGATCCAAAGAGTATCACCCTGATAGAGGTATTAAAACATAATTTACTATTATAAGATACGATTAACCAATATTAATTGTGATATGGTATCAGTAATTGACAATTTTCTTTAACACTCATCAGTCTGGAGATAGTGAAAATTAACAATTGATTAAAGTTCTTATTACTAAAGTCAAATAATTCAAGTGATAATCTGACAGACTGAGTTGGCTAATGGATTATCTCAATTAATTTTGTCAAATATACCTTGTTTTTTTTGTTTTTTTTTTTAACATTTTGATTCCTCATGTTATCTTCCAATGGCCATACACTGCCATGCAGAAGTTATTTTAATAACAGAGGTTTGCTTTGGCAATAAAGGGGTCTTCCTTAAGTTGTTAGTCTAAAGATAGTGTAAGTTTGTAAACAGCACTAACTTCATCGATAGAATCCATCAATCTCAATTGAATTTCTTCATGACTGATGTTAATGCTGAGTTTAGGCACGACCTGTTGGATTCCAGAAGAATATTGGCACTGCTCGAAGATAACAAACTGGTATAATTGCTAATAAACAAGTTCTTAGATTTTTTAGAACTATAAAAAAAAAAAAAAAAAAATTGTAGTTAATATACAATTACACTTTATGTGATCTGTCTCATATTTTTCTCTTGTTCTCTGTTTTGAAATTCCTCCAAAAATTCATACCATACCGAAATGTGCTCTCTCGAGAATTCAAATGAGCTCCCTAAAAACTTATAATGGCCCACCCATTGTAACAAAACATCAAAAATAAAAAAATAAAATTTTTTATTTTAATGAAATTTACAACTATATTACGTTAGAAATACAACAAGTAAATGTGACATTGGTAACATGACATGTACAACATGAAGAGAAACTACCCATTGGTAGAACTGAAATTAAAGTTCTATATTAGAAGGTTCCGAGGCCATCTTCTTTTCAGACGCCTCGGAGGGTTATCAGGGATCGAGAAGGAAGCAAGGTTTGAAACGAGAGGGTTCAGATGGTTCTGCAGTTTAAAAAATAAAAACTAAATTGAAAATTTCTAAAACTGGCTTTAGTTGAAAATTAATCTTTTATCATCTGGGGCGCCGGCAATTTATAAATTAATTCTTGTTTCTTGTCCTTGATGCAATTTTTTTATACACTTCTGTAAAGCCTGATTCTGGATACTAATTTAATTGAATCCTTTCCTGTAGAATTCCTAGAATGATTGCTTTGAATATTATCATTATAGGACAATGACGTGGACAAGCAGAACGCAAACGCTGAGGCAACTAGCACCGCTGAACTGACAACAACCACCGGTCAGCCAACGATGAGGACCTGCTCCCCCATGGAGTTCCGCTATTGCCAACACACCGCCACGACCAATGTTACCTCATATCCTAACATCATGGGCCATATGAAGATAGATGATGTCATGGCGAATGTCATAGCGTTTAGGTAAAACTCGTTGTAAAATATTCTTAAAACTATGGGTTTAAATTATGGAATATATAAATTATAAATTCATTTCTGTTATAAATAATTCATTTGATTGATTTATATTCTCGACCTCTTTTGGTTATATTTTATTTATCCTTCATAACTTTGCTCATAGCTAAAAATTGAACAAGCTTAGAAAATTTTAGTTAAGACTTACCACAGAATGCTAGAGCATATTATATGCTGAGGTAAATGTACAAATAGCAATAAGCAATTTATTGTTTGTTTGATTTCTAAGTGGAGGCAAAAATAAAAGTAAAAAAAATTTATATGGCCTTAAAGTATTCTCATTTCTCGGTGATAAGTAAAAATTATTATTCCGAAAATTTTATTTGGATGTATAAGTGTTATAAATGTAAATTTTGTGAAAATTCAAAAACTGAATAATCAGGTTTGTGAAATGCTCAAGTATAAAAGTATGTTAATATTGTTTTGTCAAACTTATTATCTTGATATGACTTGTCATCTTACTTTTGGCTAATGAAGTGCAGATTTTAAAATTCATAAGTATTCTTTATAGGTTTTTATTAAATCTACAATTATAATAGTTGCTATGTTACATACATACTGTTGATTTAAAAAAAAAATTATTTATTTATATTGAGACGTTCACTTTCATGACTAGTAGTCGACAGGTAAATCAGTTTATTTTAATAATTAGTAATATAATAATGTGATTAGATACTAGATAGGATAATGAAGGAATTGTGTAAAACTAGATGATGTCATGGCGTGGGTGCAAGTATAGGAACCTAAAACAACCACGTCAAAGTAAGGTGTCTTGCCTACGCAGACGATCTTGCACTTTTAGTGGAAATTGAAGAAGAGGCAATCGACCAAATAAATACACTGACGGAAATATCCAAAAAAGCGGGTCTCCAAATCTCCTACAAAAAAACAAAATTAATGACCACAGACGCAGACTTCAAGAAGAAAACAGTGGAAACCAAATACGGGTCAATAAATGTAACAAATAAATTTAAGTATCTGGGTGAGACTATATGTAATAATGGTTCGGAAAAAGAAAGTATCAAGGAAAGAATAGCCAAATTGGAAAAACTAACTTTTGCAACCAGTAACATATACAACAAGAGAAACCTGTCCACGGAAGCAAAAATACAGTTATTATAGGTAGACACTACAATACAGTTGTTAAACCTGTGATACTATACGGGACGGAAACCACATGCCTCCCCAGTCTGGAAAAATTGTTGAGAATAGAGCAAAGAATTCTAAGAAGGATTTACGGCCCCAAAAAGACAAAAGAAGGATACAGGCTAAGATCCAATCAGGAAATATACAAGAACACAAGAGATCTAGAAACGGAAATAAGGATCAGGAGACTGAAATTCCACGGACATATGGTAAGAATGGCCCCAGAAAGACTTAACAAGGAAATATTCCAAAAAATCCGTAGATACAAAAGCTTGGGAGGATACATCAGGCAGATGAAGGAAGAAACGGAAAGACTTGGAATAACGGACCAGGATTGTCTGGACAGAGAGGGGTATGGTATGAGACTAAAGGAGATCACGGTTCTTGTTAAGAAGAAAAGTTCGAGAAAGGGAGTCACGTGGACGGAGGAGAGAAAGCGGTGGCACGCGGAGATAATGAGAGAGAAGTGGAAAGAAAGGAAAAACAAGAAAGAAGCCAAATGTCATGATATTCGCGTGGTCTCTATGGCCGTTCCGTGAAGAAAAATAATGTGATTAGTATAATATCACTTTGTATAGTATTATTAACTGTTGAGAAATTTTCTCAAGTGTACCCTGTTATTAATTTTTTTACAAACTATTTTCAGAGAACTGGTTGATTCGGAATGTTACCGACTCGCTTACGAGTTTGTCTGCCAAATCTTGCAGCCACCCTGCTCTGAAAATCTAGTCTTGCCGTGCCGCAGTTTCTGTAAGGAGTTCTGGGGTGGGTGCGGGTCTCGACTTCCGCCTCCATTGCTACAAGCTCTCAACTGCTCCAACTTCCCCGAGTACAGTGCTGAAGAAGAATCCCATTGCCTCCCTAAGCCTGGTAATTTCATCAATTAATATAATTATTTTTATTATTGTAATATCCGTTGCTAATGAACATTGGGATATAGGCTGCTCTGATGATCTTGAGTCGAGAGGACTTGGGTCTCGGCTCTGCGACGGCGTTCCTGACTGTTCCGACCTCAGTGACGAGACATCTTGCAACCACTGTCCTGCCGGCAGCCTCCATTGCACTTCTTCAAAGGCTTGTGTTCAGCGACACTCTCTATGTGACGGCAATGCAGACTGCCCAGATGGTAGTGACGAGAGAGGATGCTGTATGTATTTTCATATTATTTATTATTTTCATTTAATGGTCATATTAATTTTTTCATTTATTATTTTGTTGGATACATTATAAAATTATCTTATATATCAGGATCTGTTTGAGTAAAAATTATTCAGACATATATCCTTGATAAAAATTATATAAAAGAATGTGTTTGAAGAAGTAGATTGCGAAATTGATGTCTATGAATATTTAATCTACTTCTATGTTTAATTAGATATGCTAGTACATTCCCACCCCCCTTAGGTTGGTTAGTATCATTTTTGTAGTTGTTTTTTTTTTTTTTTTTTTAATAAACTTATCTTAGTCTCTTCTTTTTACTAAAAATAGTAAATATAAAATGAAAAAATCTGGTGTATCCACTCACACGACTTTCCTACCTATTTCAGAAAAGTTTTTATATCTTTACATATGTTCATGAAGAAACAACAAAGAATTGAAATACATTTATTTTCCAGAAAATTGATCAAGCATAAGATTTGAGTACAATTTATTAGATAAACCAAAGCAATGAAAACAGCTTAAGATAATTCAGTATATAAATTTCAATACTCACTAATATTGCTGATCAAAAACTTTTTGCTATAGCTTAGTATTGTCAAACAATAATTTCTGTTAAAAGTAAATGAAATAGTGAAGATGTGAAGATTGTGTGATGCGGACAACTGTAAACTCGTAATCTTTCAATGGAAATTGAATAGCTGTAACTTCGTTAATAGTTGTCCAAAATGAACGATTTTTATATGAATTTGTAGGGAATTTCAAACGATGGACTAAAAATGTGTTTTTCAAACTCAGGCGGCTCTGAAACGTCATGTCGAAAACCGCATGTCGGAAATTTGACCCGATTGCAATACTTTCCTTACCTAGTATAGTTAGGAAAGTAAAAATATATGTAACTTGATTTTTAGTGACATTTAACTTTCATATAATTAACTGAGCATAATTTTAATATACCAACATAATTAAATCAACCTCACAGTCTTAACAAAATTAAAAAATATTATCAAATTAAATTCTAGTGAAAACATGTACTTTTACAATACACAATTGTTTTTATAAAATTTCACATTTTGAAATGGTTAGTTGTATTTTGTGTTAACTTTTTCCAGTATCCCTTGCACCAAACTTGAGCGGCCTGAAGAAGCTACGTAGCGTTCAAGCTATGCACTATTTTCCTCAAGGGAACGTGATATTCATCGAGAAAGGACTGCACGGAAAGGTTTGTACAGAGAATCTTAATGATTCGATTCCCAATGAAAATCAAGACGTTGTGCTGAATAGGATAGGGACATCGCTCTGTAAAGATTTGTCATTCAAGTAAGCAAGATTTATTTGTTAATGAGTAAAAAGCAATTATTAATCTTCTAAATTTTAATTTATATCTTAAATTTGTTTTTTTCAGCAAAGTAAAGAGTGTTAAAATTGAAAAAGATAAAGAAATAGATTCAATATACGTCAAAATGGCAGACCCAGCGGCTAGCGAAATTAGTTTTATACCGACGCATTGCCCTAGCAAGCAGATACTTTCTGTTGAATGCAACAGTTTAGGTGAGTTTGAATACCATAATTTTATAATATTAAAATACTAATACAAATGTATAAGTATACAAAATCCCGAAAAGAAAACATAATTTCAAAAAGTCTATTGATTCCACACTTTGATATTACAGCTTGTGCAGCACTGCGGCCAAATTAAAATTTATAAAAATAACCAACAAATATTTCTCTGTGTTATTTCCATTTCAAAGGCTTGAAACTGACTAAACAAAATTATTATATTGTTTGAATTTCGGATGAAACAGAGGATATAGAATAAGGCTTATTCAGGTATACCAGGTTGTAAATAACCTACAGGAAGTTAAATGTAAATGATTCGTTTTGGCGGGAATAGTTGTATAGCCTTCCGCTTTTATATCGGGGTTTAAGGTTATTTACACTCGTGAATCTTTAAAACAAAACCCCAGCACTGGATATCGACTTTTTGAGGGTGTTTAACTGTGATTGGAAATTCGGGGATCTATTACCTTTTATGACACTGTATGAGAAGAAACAATAAGAATATATATATGAAATGTGGGACTTAGTAAACACTTTGAATTGACTCACCTGGTTTATTCTTCAATCATGAGGCCTATAGGACAACTAAATAAAAGGAATATTCACTCCGGTATAATAAAACAATTTATTTTGACAACTGATAATAAATTAATATATATGAGTGAATGGTTGGCTTGATAATCTTGGTCTTCAATGTAGTAGTAAGCCTCTCTTCCCAGATGACGTCTTCTCATTCCCTCACACAATGTCAACTAATGGTGTAAATACAGGGGGATGTCTACTACAAGGTGTGTAAATATGAGACCGGAATTTTATACAGAAAATACACGTTTATTGCATGAAAATGTTAAAAAATATTTTATAAGAAATATTGTTCATCACGATCTATACATTTTCCCCATATCTTTGACAATTTATGAATACCATACCAGAAAATTTATTTTGTGGTGAACCAGTTATCAAGCGTGAAATGATTCTGAGCAAGTATCTTCCCCATTGATGCAAATAAAAAGTAGGCAGGCGAAGCCAAACCTGGTGAGTAAGATGCATGCGCTAATATTTCTCAAATGAACATCTCAATCGTTTCCTTTATTGTTTTTTCTTTGTGTTGGGTGCATTATCATGAAGCAAAATCACTTTTGGTCGTTCTGCACTCAATATTCGATTCAAATCGATCATTTTTTGTCGATAGAATTCAATATTAACAGTTTCATCAGATTTTAGCAGCTCATAATTGATCACCCTCATGTTCAATTTTCTTTTTTTTCATTTCTCACATCAAATTCGCCACTTTTGTATTTTTCTAAACCACTCAAAGCACAGTTTTTGACCAAGAGCATTGTGATTTATCAAGATCATGCTCATCTTCGACAAGCAAGCATTTGATGCTATTCTGAAACAGCTTAAAATGGTAACAGAAAACTAATCCTGTCTACAAATCTAATTTTTAGATACAAAACTTGAAATGTTCAACACAATTAAAAACATGATGTATAAAACTTGTATTGTTGCGAGTTGAAATTCTTTTTCCCAACTGTCAAAGAAACAAAATGGCACAACAAATGTGATTTAATGTAATTAGATGAACAACTACAGCTATCTATGGATGAATTCCAGTTTCATATTTACACATTTGGTATAAAAAATTAACACTAATGATATTTGTTATTTATACAACTACTTTAAAAATGTAGCAAATTTCCTATATAAAAAAAAGAAGAAGAAATGCGTATTATTTTTACATCAAAGTAATAGTTATAAACATACTCATTTTGCATATGTATATATGAACAGAATGTGGATTGCAATCCGTGAGGACAACCAAAGGCATCGATGGTCTGAGGAAGGTTGCGTCTCCCGGAGACTGGCCTTGGCATATTGCTCTATTTAAATCTGGGACTCACATCTGTGACGGAACTCTTGTCGAGCTTGATTGGGTCATAACTACAGCATCCTGTTTCCAAGGGTAAGTGCAGAACAATTAAATATTATTATTTAAAGGACAAAACATTCATATATTGTTAGGTTACGTTTCCTTTGAAAAGTAAACAAAACAGTTTCTGGTTCAATTTATATTTATTTTAAACAATAATTGTTTCTCAGATTGGGTTGAGACAACTAAAATACATTCCTCAATTATCAATATAAAATCGTACATTCATAGTACATAACATTTATATGAATTTCCATTCTTTTGTCGGAATGTAATCTTGGCTCGCTTTCGAACTGTCTATTTATATTTCACTCACCCTGTTCTGCTGTGAATCTTCCTCTGTATTGTTGTCTTCAACTTTCACAATCTTCCATTCTTCCCTTGTTGATACTCACCACCCGCTAGTCACACTCTACTCTCTCGATCCTCTTTACTAGCCGGCTGGCTACCTTTTGTCCTAACTAACATATGGCACTTGCTTCCCCTTCCATCTGTCTTTGTGCATTGAAACGGCCTTATGTTTCCCACCATCATAGAAGTTAAAGTGGCTTTTCTTCTCTTTCCACCGGTAATCCTTCCTTTGATCTTACCTATTCCAGAGGATCAGCTCTCACCATCTACAGCTTGCAATAATTCTAAAAAAACAAGATCCTGTGTTTTTGATCTATATAACTCTTTGCACAGAACCAAAATCTTCGAACGTTTTCCTTATTGTTAACTCCAGTGCCTTGTGGAATTCTCTGTCATCTAATATCCAGTATGTCTCTTCTCTGTCCTTATTCAAGAGCTTTATTTTCAATACCTTCTCACATCTTAATAAAAAAAAAAAAAAACTCCTATACCACTACAATCCATGAACCTCATTTTGAATGAAGGGTCTTGGGTTCTGTACTTTGTGAGGAAATACTGTTTCTTGGTCAACGGTAGTGCAAAGAGGTGATTCGACCCAGATCACACTCAACTGCCTAGTTTTCTTTTTTAATTAATTAATTAAGAGTACCCACTTTATAGAGACTGGGTGATCCCCAGGAGGTTCTCCTGACACCAGGGTCGATCCACAGCCGATGAAACAGAATAAATAATTACTTGCCATCAGCCAGGTTCGAAAAGTCAGTGCCCTACACATTTAGCTATCTCGCTCCCTAGGCTCTTTACAATCATGAAATAATATTTTATAAATGGAATTTTGATAGAAGTGAATATTGTTCTTATTGTTTTAATTTTATAGTATTTCTATCCTTTTTTTTTTTTTTTTCGTTTTAGGGAAGTTTTATTTTTACTGTATATTATATAGATATTGTGTGAAATTTGTGTAATGTAGTTTTTGGCCAGATGTGGTTTCTGAATATTCCTTAAATAGTTCTTGATTGTAATTAATATTCTTATTGGACAAGCCTGGTTATTTATGTACAATATTTTTGTATGCAGACAGAGCAAGGCCGAGTGGATTGCAAGAGGAGGTACAACTCGATTAGGATCAACGCCACCTTGGCAGCAAGAGAGATTGGTCGTTGGGATGGTAAAGTCACCAGTAGAGGGCAGCACTGTTGTCCTTGTAAAACTGGAGAAACCATTCTCTCCATCGGACTTTGTCAGACCAATCTGTGTTCCACAATCTTCGGGACCAATCGCTTCATTAGAAGCATGCAACAGTTTAGGTTGGACCAAAAACAGTAAGTTGACATTCGTTGTATTAATCAAATCAGAATTATGGTTTATATGAAATAACTTTATATAAGTTATTATGTTTTTTTTTCATCAATCTTTTAAAAGCCACAATGTCTTATCGTGCTTTTCAATAATTTTAATACAACCTTAAAATATAAAACAACCTATATATTTTTTATAATCAAAACAAATATAACAATTTAATAAACTTGCATCTACTCCTTCTTGAAAAGAAATGCATTTAATGGATAAAATAATTTTTAATAGTTTAAAATGTTTGCGTTCATGGTATAGTAAAGGATCCAAGAGTTCTATGCGTTCTCTGGAAGAATTTGTTTTTTAACATCTTGATACCTAGGCCAGGCCAGGCATGTGGTTGTCTTTTTTAAAGTAAATTGGACAAAAGGCCTTTAAGGCTAACTCATAATTGAATTATGTAAAGATATTTTAAATTCCACACTCCTTAGCGGTACTCTTACTAACCGTGGTTCGAGCCTTGAAGGGTTTGAAGAACTGACACATTTGGTAGGTAAGTGAAAAGGTCGAGGGAGGATTTCCCAGTTGTCCTTTTTCAGATAGCAAAAGGTAGGTAAACATAGTGAGAGGGGTAGGGAGGTAACATTTCTGTTAGTAGAATGTAAATAGTGGGCGGGGTGGCCGATTGGGCTAACGTGTTGTGCACAGCACCACCGTTGCCTGGCAACTTGATATATGACAAATATTGTTATAAAAATAGTCACGAGTAAGGCGTCTTTTAAATTCCCGCCCACACTCCCTGGCCTGGGAAAACCCCATATAGCCTTACAGGCGAGGAAGGGAAGGACCCAAAAAAAAAAAATAAAAAAAAAAATGTAAATAATTTGCTGACTAAATATTTTAGATGTGTGCAAGATTTGTGTTGTTTCTTATGGAATATTTATAATAAAGACAATTGTAATGGATTATACTGTATTTTAAAAATAACAATATTAATCCTTAATCAATACATATCACCCATGATATGTTGAACAGTCAACTAGCTTCCTTCAATTTTTCTTTTATATATAATTTTATTAAATGTTGATAATCACTATAGTTTCATCTTATTATCAAATAAGATGTAATTCTATTTTTTTTTTTTTAAATTATGAAAACAATTACATTCATTTTTATATAAATATATAACTAAGAATTTGTATTGCTATGTTTTTTTTTTTAGTTTTTCATTGGTGAAAAAAAAAATAATATGTTATTGACTTTCCAGATAAGAGAGAACCTACTATATATTTAATCATAAACATGCTTAATATAAGAAATAATTTAAATGAATGGTTATAGGGACGGTGCTTCAGAGAGTAGAGCTCAAACTTAGCAACATGGAACAGTGCTCGAATATAAGCATCACTACGGTCAACAGCATTTGCACTAATTCTTTCAGTCAAGATTGTAGCGTAAGTTCAATATAATTGTTTTATATTATCTCTTTGGTATAACTTAGCATTAATCATTTATGGAACATAAGCTCTATCATATAGGGTAAGAATATTGATGTTGATAAAATTATAACTGGTCTTAAAAGAAAAATAAGTAAAATAAGTTACATTTTATCTTAAATTTTATTAACTAAAGTTTATATATATATATAAATAATATATATATATATATATATATATATATATATATATATATAATAGGTTTAATAGACAATGGAAATAACATCAACTATCACATGCTAAGTAGCAGAATAAGTCGGTCAGCCATGTCTTTACACAATTTCGGTAATAGTAAATATTTAGTTGCAACACACAGCAAAGAGAACTTACATATCATAACGATCTTAATAATAGCAAATGCAAAAAAAAAATAAAAGACATTTTTGTTCCAGAAGTAGAATATTACAGAAGCATCAAGGCGGAAATAAAATTTAAATGAGTATAATGAATTATTTTTAAATAACTTTTTTGGACTCACAATATCTCAAAATGCGTTAATAACGATTTAAAAAAAAAAAATGGTGAAACTATAAATTACTGAAACCTATGCTAACAGCTTAAAGCACTTTTATAATTATTCTAAATGAAATACCTGCAAAACAATACTATTATATTATAATTGTGAACTACCTGTTTGCCGTTATTATTTATTTTATATTTCCTTTAATTTTATTCTACTTAAATTTTTTAGACTATTTTTGACCTACGTATTATTTTCTTTTTAATGTTAATGTTATCTTTTAAATGTTAATAGTTAGCTTTTTTTGTTAATAGTTTCTCATACCCATTATTATCTGTTTTTTTCCTAGCCCTGATGAAAGCTTTAACTTTGGGCCGTTACATCGGCAAAAATAAATATAATTTATTTATTTTTACATTTTTTTTACTCAACCAACGCAACCTATCTTCTCTTCAACTGTTGTATTATATCGTTATCTGATTCATATGTTGACAGGGAGAGGAACTCGCTGGCAGTCCGATGCTGTGCTTGAACAGCGACCAGAGGTGGGTGCTGGCTGGTGTGTCTAATTGGAGGATTGCATGCTCCAAGGTCGGAGATCAGCGACCAAGACTGTACGACCAGATCACATCCAACGTAGACTGGATCCAATCAACCATCAAGTCCTATTAGTAAACAATTCAGCTGTGACTAAATCACTAATGAGGTTACGGCTGTTGTTTCATTCATTAAACTATATTAATTGAAAAAGTGAAGGACTGCTAGTTTAATATTGACTCTGAGTATGACAAATCCTCTATTAGATAGAGGATTTTAACAAGACATACGTTTTTCTAGAAATGAAAACTGTAATTTCAAAAAACGACATTTTTTAAAACTATTTATACACTATTATTACTAACTTCTTTTAATTGATTTATTATGAACTTTTTAAATATATTTATAGAAGGGTAATAAACTGGAATAAACCCAAACTTGATTAAAAGAGAAAAAAAAATATCGCTTCAATAGTAATTTTGTTTTTCTTTACAAAGCAGTAAAAACAAATTTAACTAAAATTCACTATAGTTAAATATCTTGTTTAATTTTTTTAAATGATTTATTCTTTATTGTCTTATCTCAATATTAACAGATGATGTCTTCTATTTATAGTCTCAATTGAAATTTTAAAAATTCAATTGTATTCACAAGATTGAATTATACAAGTGACAACTAGTCTGAAACCAACATGAAAGAAAAAGTAAGTAATTTACTGTTAAATATCCCCTGCTTCGGAAATGGAGTATGTTTTAAATTTAAAGTATTTCGTGTTTTATTGTTATAACTTATAAAAACAAAAATCATTACTTTACTTATTGTATGTATTAAGCAGATAAGTATAGAATAATTTTAAAAATTGACTACTTACTTCCATTTATTATTTCAACTATTTAGAAAATATTATTTATTTATCTTTGAATATTAAGTCAATTACATCAAAATTCAAAGAAATGGAATATAAGCACATTTTTTCATCTCACAATGCCTTCTGAATTTTTTTTTTCAAGTATTCAGAAGGCTGGGGAACAACTGATTTAAAAAAAAAAAAAACATCAAGGGAGGCATTTATAATTTTTTTTTTTTAACTTTTCATTTAAATAATGACTATTTCAACTATAATGACATTGTTTTATCAAAAAGTTGTTCTAAGAAAAAACCCTATTATTATAATTGAACAAATATTGTTAAATAATGTTCCATGTCCTCATAAAAGACTGTATGTTATGTATGTATGACAAAAGATCTCATTATTATGGGATTAAATAAGTGTACAAATATTTTGTAAATAAAATTATAATTAGTATTGTATCTATATTGTAAAATGTAATCTATAAATGGGTATTTTACCCAGATTTGATGAATTGTGTACATTTGATTTGTTAAAAAATCTTTGTTTTTAAATAAATTGTTTAATAAAAAAGGTTGCCATGTTTATAAAAACCTAGATACCAGAAAGTTCCTACTGATTGACCCTGATAATTTATAAGATAACTGGTCAAACAAAAGTCACAACAAAGCTGATAAAGTCCACATTGAAGGAACAAACCTTATCTTTGTCTAATCTAATCTGCTTTTAAATATTTCCATGCCATTCCTCATAAACTCCCATACCACTGCAGAAGTACGACGACAGCATGATACTCTTCTCTGAGTACCTGGTAGGAAATATGGACCCAACGATGCCTACTGTAACAGAAGATACAGGTAAATTGCTACCGCCACTTGTTTTTTCAAACTAAATTCATTTTTAATACTGTTTAGTATCTTATAATATAGTCCATATATTTTAATTTAATGAAAAGCTAAACTTGTTTTGCTAAACCTTGTTAAGTCCAACTTACAATATTTTACAAGAGACTAAAAATGAAAAATTTAAATTTCTAATTAAACGGAAATTATGCTAATTATAGAAGGCTTACATGTGGAAGTATTTAAGGTGTTATTGTCATGCCATCTGAATTTTAGGATAGCATATATTCTTTGTTTCAAACATAATAAGTGTTTATTAATTTTTTCTTTTTCTACATTGTTTTTAAATATCAAATTAATTTGAGGTTATACATATGCTTTAAATAAAATATTTACTTATTCTTTGTTTATTCATCTTGTAAGTTTTAATATTTAATAGGTTAGATTGTCAATTTTTAATTTTTTTTATTTCTTCATTATTGATGTTTGAGGAAATATCTTCCCCACCCTGAGAAACTTTATTGCATAAACATCAAGTATTTCATTTACAATTTTTTTTATTATTTTGTCTTATATAATAAAATTAGTTTTATATGGCCTATAGGGAATAGTCTTGAAACAACTAAATCACCTGTAGATGTAAGAATAGCCGATAAGTTTAAAAATAAAGTTTTTTATAGGTAAAGTCTTATTTTAGTCTCAAGAATTTTTACTAAATTCTATAAGCATTACTAGCTAGGAGCTAATATCTATTAATTTTTTTTTTACGTCACTAACTTGTTAGAAGCTGGTTTCCAGCTCAAATTGTCCACGGAGTTCAAAACTTTAAACAACTTCTAAATTTGGTATTTTTTATTATTTATGTATTCACGTTATAAATATGAATTTCCATTTATTTATATAATTCAATATATAAATAAACTAGGGGTGTAATTTCTGTTCGCCTAACGCCGGTCAACCTCCATTTTACAAATTACATAACTTCATTTAATTATACTACTTGTGACTCAAATTGTATAACTGTAATTTACATGTATTCTGTAGTTCAGGTTGTATTATTTTTATTTCCTTTAAAAATCTATATTACACATCGCTCCTTATTGCCAATTTGTAACTATAATAAGGGAGAAATAATTCTCGGAATAAGAAGTGTGGTGTCTTTGTTACGGTCTGTCCCGCTTTGTATATATAAAATAAAATATGACATTGTCACTAAAAACTTTTTTATATAATAGAGATGAATAATAAGGCTGTAATGTTTATTTTCAATTGTTTTAAGGTTTTATTACTAGTTGTTTTATTAGTATTATGGATTAAGTTAACATTGATTAACTTTAATAAATATCTTAAAGAAAGTTACAGATTTTGCTGATAAACACAATATATTTTATAACCATAAAACATCTGAACATATTATATTATTTATATATGATATCAATTGTTTATCAAATCAAATTAAATCATATGGGTTGTCCTGCTCCTACAGTTTTTTCTCTTAAAAATAGCCTAAATGCTGAAATGTCGAATGAAAAGTAAAAATAAAGTAGGACTATTTGGATTTAATGTGTGTCGCCTTCTGGATTATTTGGCCTAGAATTACCCCTATTTTATTTATTATTATATTCTAATTTTTAATAATTAAGAATCTTATAGTAAAATATTCAGCTTTAGTGAATAATGTCTATATTTTTATAATGAGCCATGGGTGTAATTTAAAATATTTTTTCGATGTGTCCAACTGATTTCCTATTGGAAGAATCCTATATCTTTTTCATATTTATAAGGCATATTTATTGGTTGATGATCAAGAAGTGGGTGACAAGTTGTTTGTGTATTTCCTAGATTTTTCATCATAATAATAAAAAAGAAAAATTTTATGAAAAAATTATTGCTTTCACAAAATAAAATATTTAATAATAAATTAAAAATATTTACAAGATATAAAAAATATAAATGCTAAAAATAATATGTTATTTGCTCTGCATTTAATTGGTCAGTACTTCAAAATTTAGAGAATATGATTACAATAAAATAATTTGAAATAATAAAATAAAGGTAAATAAATCACACGAATACAACACTGATATATATATTAATAATAACTTTTCTATTGGCCTATTATGAATTTAAAAATATATTTACAAAATATTTAACAGTGGCTTTAATTATAACAAAACAGTAGAAACAATCTTTATAAATGAACTTCAATTTCTAAGTCATTCATTTATTTTTTTTTTGATTCATTTAATAGTTTACTTTGATTGTCTTATCTTGGAATTAACAGTTGTCAACTTGTAGCAACTTACTATCAAATCTTAGGTAAATAATATTATTTCTTACTCAGTAACTTTTCACAATTAATGGATTTTTTTGGGCTTGCAACTTCAATTCTTATTTTTTCGAAGTCTGAAATCAAAGAACTATTAAGCTTTATTTATTTACCTTTTTCGTTTTATCCTCTACTTTAAGGTTGTTAGGTTTTTGAAGTTACCAAGTAGGAATAAATCGGCTGACAGTTAGTTTCTTATCAGATATAAATATGTTAAAACCACAAAAAATATTTGACTTAATGAATGTCGTTAGGTCATGCTTAGGTTTAGGAAGTTTTGTTTGTTATACAGGTGAAATTGTAAATTATAACTTTCCTTTGACTTGTATATTACCAGTTAATTGCAAAAAGTCACTAAGAACATTTTTGATATTTGTAGGTTAACTTTCAAGTATGCTTTTATGAATTGCGACCTTATTTATCTATACAAAAACAATGTAAGTGTATGAAAATGACACTAACACTTTCATTTATCATAAATAGTTAATAACAAAAAGTGTACAATTTTCTGATTTCACAATGGAAAATTCACCAAAGTTCTTAATTATTTGAGGTTATGAAATGTCACTTAATGGCTAATAGAAACATATTCTCTATTGTTATATCCTTTGCTACAATTCGAGGATTAATTATAAATACATTGTTTTCTCATTTTAAATTATTGTTATTTAAAAAACATTTACCTTGAGCTTACTCTCTCATAATATAAACTCTATTTGTTACTTTTTGCATTGATCAAAAAAATAATAACAGAAAATTATTAGAAGCCATATATATCATCAAAAAATTACAAAACAGGTTGCAAAAATCCGAGTACATGTTACTCTGATATAATGAACAGAATTAAAATACAATAAACAAATTAAACTTAATCATATTAATAGTCAAATTGTCTGTAGGGGAAGGAGAGTAGAAATGGAAATGGAAGATATTAATTCCAAAAACTATTTTCCTCAAAAGCAACCATTCATTGTTCAAGATAAATTTTCTTTCCAACTATGTGTAACTATAAAAAGTAACAAACAAATTTTAAGTAATGACAAAGGAAGCATATAAAAAAAGGTAAATTGTACTGTAAATAATAATAACTAGTTGGCCCGTGCGAATAATTTGCAGAAAATTTAGTTTAGTGAAGAAATAGCAAAACAATATGGGAATAAGCAGATCCTATGTATTATGAAAGGAAGGAATTAATATTTTTTTTCTTGGTCGATTACAATATTTCATTTAATATAATAGACCAAAATATTTGTACAAATTGCTTTGCAAGGACCTTTTTTAAACGATGACTGGAAAGATAATAAAGCCTCGATCCTGGGATTTTCTAAATTATTAAAAAAATAAAATAAAATGTAAGAACAAACAAATGCTTTTAAGAAATAATAAATTTAATATATCTGCCAAGAAAAAAAAAATGTAGTATAATAGTAAATGCAATATCTTTAAAGAGGAAGAAATTATTAAGTATAAAAAACTAATGGACTGTATCTGTGTTAATAATTGTCCAATTTTTTTTTGTTTTGTAGGTAATTTAGTAATCTTTCTAATTATCATGGGTACAATCCAGAAAAAAATTAATACTTCTCGAGTTATTCGCAAATAAAGTTTTCTTTCCTTCATAACTTTTTTTCCAGAAATTTCAGGGGGATAGCACTATTTTTTGCATGGAAAGGAGAAGAATACACGAAGTTATGGCTTACCGACAAAAAAAAAACTTTTAGAAATAATATATAGGATATGTAGAGAAGGATATAACAATAGAGAATATGGTTCTGATGACGGAGAAACATTTCCCGAAACGTTAAACAATGAAAAGAAATGTGAATTATTGAAGGAAGTTAGTCGACTGTTCTACATATCATGGGTGATAAATATTCGGGACACAGTCTTTTTTAAAATTTTTTATTTTTGGCAACGTTTCAATCATGTGGGTCATCTTCAGGGCTGAAAATGTTTTTTAAAATTACAATCAGAGATATAATAGTATATAACCGCTAATTATAAATAATAAATTACAGTGATTGATGGTGCATGAGTCTAATTAATATTGCAATACACATATTAAAATTAAATATGTAAATAGTTATACAAACTAAAACTAAAAAAAAATTTAAAAATAAAATAATATATATAATCCATTTATACATCCATGTTTAAATGGATTATATACATTATTTTTTTTTTTTTTAGTTTTAGTTTGTATAACTATTTACATATTTAATTTGAATATGTGTATTGCAATATTAATTAGATTCATGTACCATCTATCACTATAGTTTATTATTTATAATTATACTATTATATCTCTGATTGTAATTTTAAAAAACATTTTCAACCCTGAACATGACCCACATGTTTGAGTTGAAACGTTGGCAAAAATAAAAAATTTTAAAAAAGACTGCGTTCTGAATATATTTATATCACCCATGAAAAGAAATGTGACAATTAAAAAAAATACATGTTACAAGGAAGTTATAATTGGTAACTTTACCTGTATTTTACAAAATATTTTCATTAATAACCAGTTTGTTCAAACTGAACTAATCCTATAGCAGATTTTGTAAACACTAAGTGACTATTTTTAAACCTTAATTCGATTTATTTGCAAATTAATATCTGTTAAATGAGGTAAAACCGGCACTGTGATAAATACGTCCAATACCTACAGGTAAACTGGCGTACGATGCGCTTCCGTGATATCCTTATTACAAACTGATTGCTTATAATTTTTCCACTTGATTATCAGAACAAAATTATTCCAGACTTGGTTATCTATCTATTTGTATGGCTCATTCTAATCTGAAGATTGGTCCTCCTTGCATAGACAAGAATAAAGGACATTCTCAGTTCATATCGAGAGAAAGCACCATGATTTTTCTTTGGGATATGTACTATTTGACGATGGGTGAGTAATATCGAGGTCGAATAAGTTTTTGAAATCAAATACTATTATGATTTGTTGATAAAATTCTACATTGTATTTTTTTTTTTTTTAAGTTGATTAATTTATTTTTATTAACCACATTAGCCAGTCTTCTTGAAGGTATTACAAAGGTGTAATTTAATCAATTTACAAAATTGAAATGGAATTTTAAATATTATTTTAAACAGTTTTGGTATAACTGAAATATTAATTTTTAATTTTTGTTTTCTATTATTATTATTAGAACAATGAGATACATACATAATTTATACTTATTATGATATCAATTATCATATCATTAATGATATCAAAACCAATATTTTTTTTTTCTTTAATCTTTATTTGTAGCCATATATTTCTAAAAATGTTGATTATTATAATACTAATTAAAAAGCACTGAATTTTCAACAGAGCCACTTTTTGGAGAGAATTAAACTTCAATTCACTTTAGAAAGAATTAAATATTGTTTCAATTTAGAAAGAAAAAAAGGTGTATAATTCAGGAAAAAAATATTAAAATTGTACTACTAAATTATCTTTCGTTTATAACACTGGTATAATTAAATTAATGTGAATTTGAACTAAAGCGTTAAAAATCTAATCCACAATTTTTGTACCTATCTACTTTGTATAGAATTAAATTTTTGCTCAAATGTAGTGTATTTCTATCAGATCCAAACTTTAAACTGTGTATTTGCAAATTTCGGTCATATTCACGGGCGGATCTACGGGGGGAGGGGGAGGGGCTTTCGGGCTGAAGCCCCCTCCCCCAAAATGGTAAAATATAACTATGTTTTATGGGAAAATATATTAAAAAATTATCTGTTAAAGTATTATTATTGGTGTAATTACATTTAAAAGGACTTAAGGAATCACTTAAACACCATTTCATATAGATAGCTAGTTTCTTTCTTTTTTTCCAAGGTAATTATCGCTATTTTTATGAAAAAAAAAGCTTTCGGGTTGAAGCCTCCCCCTCCCCCCCAAAATGGTAAAATATAACTATGTTTTATGGGAAAATATATTAAAAAATTATCTCTTAAAGTATTATTATTGGTGTAATTACATTTAAAAGGACTTAAGGAATCACTTAAACACCATTTCATATAGATAGCTAGTTTCTTTCTTTTTTTCCAAGGTAATTATCGCTATTTTTATGAAAAAAAAAGCTTTCGGGCTGAAGCCCCCCCCCAAAATTGAATCCTGGATCCGCTAGTGGTCATATTCATCAATGGAACAATTTATAACATAAGTCAAAATAATACAAACTCTATTATATCAAAATTAGGTTTAACAGATTTATCCAAAATTCATCTACAAACCCTATTATATCAAAATTAGGCTTAACTGATCAAAAATATTGCCTGGAAAGTGTTAGGTACTCATTGCCACTATTAGTGAAATATCATAATTTAAAAATTATATGGCCAACACATTAAGTAAGTGTTTGTAATTTGATAGGTCATATTCATAATACTGTTATTTGATTACTTTAATAAAATTTATTTTTAAAAAGGTACAACTCAAAAGTAAAAATTTTTGTTATGTAATTAATAAAGCAGGAGAAATGTAAATATTTTAATTTAAAAAAGAGCACATATGCATTGTTTGTTTTTTTAATTTTTTCTGGATCATGTACCATAATATTCTATTTAATAATAGTTCATTAATAAAAAAAGAAGTAATAAGGATGTTTCAGTAGAATAAAGATAAAAGTAAGAGCAAACATGTTATTTATATAATGATTGTACAATGTCCAATACACAAATAAGATACAGCGTACGGATTTATCTGTTAGTGTAGTCGTAGAATAAAGGAGACATCAATTGGTTTCTAAAGATCCTCAAACTTGTTTGCTTTTTAAATTGTTATAAATAAATTTGTATAAAATGATAAACTGGATCATCTTGAGGAAAAATTCAACGCCTCCTGGTGTTATTGATTTTTCATCATCTTGGTAGAGAATATGAAAATCATGTTTTCAATCTAGCCACATTTGGTTGTAGTTTTAATCGCCTTATCTGGTTGCAAGTTAATCTGAGTTGATGGTTTTATATAATTAAAAAAATGTATACATTTTGCCAATCTCCGTTTCCTTTTACAGCTTTCTATATTCGATATTGTTTTTTCTAAAATTCTCCGCTTTCCAACGATATATTATACGTATATCTTCGGACTAGTATTTCCAGAGATTCGTTTTCGACCTGGATAGACATTTTTATTTTTTTCTCCTTTATTCAATTATCAAATTCTTTCAAAAGTTATATTTAGCATTTTTTAATAACTTTTAATAATGAGAGATCATTGATTATTTAAAATAAACCATATTAAAGGTACTTTAGAGGAAGATGCATATGAACATTGGGCCCTTGTAAAGTGACATCAACGGGGATAAGACCTAAATGATATTAAAGACCACTTAATGATATAATGATACACTGAGTTTAATCAAAATCGTTAGAGCCATTTTTGAGAAAATTTTAAAAATGTATTTCAGCGTTCATATAAAGTGGCACTTCCGGTTAGCCGATTTTAACGAAAAAGTTACTGTCACATCCAGCCCATATACAAACCTTAAATAGTTAATATGAGTTTCGTACTACTTTTCGTTTATGAGCTAGACTGTTAACACACACACACACAGACCACTTTGCGACACTTGGTTATTTGGACTCAGGAGACCTCAAAACACGTATTTCCGTTGAAAACTGAGATTCAAAAATTTTCACGATTGCAATACTTACACTTACTATATATTTCATATATACGTAAGTGAAAGTAAAAATTAATTGTAGCCAACAATAAAACAACTATTAGAGAAATGTCGAATGTAATAAAATTCAAATATTGCATAATATAAAATAGTTTAAGAGATAAATCTGATTTTTTTAGAAAGGGGAGTGATGATGTCATTGCCTGGGGGCGCCGGATTTTTAAGGCCATCCTTTATTATTTACCTGCTTATAATCTTTTATTAATTTACAGAATTTGTTAACACATTTTGATAGTAGAATAAATCATCCAGTTGTTATCTCATGTCAGCTCATGAAAATGGGCTTAGAGTCCAAAAAATCAACATAAATGAAATGGAGCAACATAATAAGGGTTAAAAAATATATGTCTCATGAGTTGCAACAAAATAAACCGAACTAACCAAAATGTCATCTCATTCTTGTAAAATTTTAACAGCTGAACTTCTAGAAGATCCCGAGGCCTTCATGCCAACAGAAGAAACTCCAGTTGTGATTTATCAGAAGTCCAAAGTGATCTTCTTTGCCTATTTTATACCAATCATATTCTTAGTACTTGGTATTATCATCTTTATGGGTGCAGTGATACAAAAATTCAAAAAGTAAGTTACAAGTAAGTAGTTAATGATCGTAATAATATTTAAGTTTAATAATTGATAATATATGAGGATGATAAATAATCAGGATTTGTAGTCTAAGTTCATTAGGCTTGTCGACGTTTCAACCAAGTGAGTGGGTCATCATCAGGACTGAAAGATTAAAAAAGATACAGACAGAAGTGTACAGATAAGCCAAGATATAAATATGAATATAACACATAACATAATAGTTATTTACATATAAGATAATATAAACATATAGTAAGCCAAGAAGAAAATTAAATAAATAAGTATATAAATAGTGAAAATAAATTAACTGATGGTGGAGAAATGGCTGACAATTGATTTTTATAAGAGAAATCCGTTCGGAATTACACTCATAGGAAGTAAACACAAATAAATTATATTTATTTTCATAATTGCGGATTGATGGTTGATTGCAGTGAATAATTGAAGAGAAAAATGGTTCGGATGACAAGAAAAAAAAAAAAATTATACTTATTTTGGCTGATCGCCCCAACCATCTTTCTCTTCAATATATTTATTTTCTTTATGTTGATGTTTCGCCCTTCATCAGGGCTAAGCAAAGACCAGATAATAAATAAATGCTGAGAAAATAATAGACAGTAATAATGATATGTATATAAAATAATACATAAGTAATTGAACTTAACATTAATAAATATAAGGAATGGAAAATATATGATATATAAATTGAGGAAGTTATAAACTAACAGTAACAAAGCTAGGACTTATAAAATAATGGTAACACAGTTAGGAAGTTGCTACCATTTCATTATTTCAGGAGTCCCATTTTTTTTTTCTTGGCTTTCTGTTATGTTTATGCTATCATTATCTCATGTGTACCTTCCATCTCTTTATTTCAGCTTGTTTACATACTTCTATCTATAACTTTTTGAAGTGAAAACTTCTTTAGGTGCGTTTTGCATTTTTTTTGTGGAGAGTGAATTAGATTGAGTCGTCAGATTTCCGATGTGCAACGTTCGTATAAAGTCGGCTGGACTTGATTAATTGAAGTGTTTTTGTATATGAATTAAAATATATCAGTAACTAAAAATTGAATCTTCATATTGTAAATGAGGGAATTGTTCAGCATTTCATCCTCTCTGTAATAAGCTATTGTTCAAAATTGTATCTTAACACGATACCATGTTAGAGAGACAAAACATCTTTAATGGAAGATACGGATTAAAATATCTCAGAAACTAAAAATCGGACCTGCAAACTGTAAGCGAGAGAAATATTCAACATTTCATCCTCCTTATAATGAGCTATTATTTATAATTTATATTTCATATTAATCTAGCCTTGTTTATGTTTTCACTTCTATTGTGTGGTCTAAAGCAAATAACTTAGTTTTTTACCCTGGTGACACATGCTTACGTCGAAACGTCGACAAACCTAGTAAACCATATAAAGATAACAAATCCTAATTACTTGTCAATTTTAAAAGACAGCTTCGCATCCATCTCCAAAAAAATTAATATGTGATTTTATTATTTTTATTTTTTTTGGCTTTATGATTTTAGACAAAATCCTATTTTGCGTATAAGTTTTATTTCATAACCAATAAAATATTTCTTTGTAGTTCATATAAAAAAAAAACACACAAAAACAAATTGCTTTTAGATGGTTTTCACGTAGGCATGATAAGGACCAAATGAATCCTAGTTTTAAGAACTATGGAAGCTGCCAAAGCGGAAATATGCGGCTTTTCCAACATTGTCCTCCATCCACATCCACAAGAAGATCTCTGAGTGACGGAGATGTGAATACAACTGAAAGTCTCAACAAGGAGCTGGAAAAAAGACTCGAAGGAGAAAATAGCAAAGTTTTGCCTTTCAAACCCAGAAGCGGGAAGAAAAATAATAAGTTTATTTATGTACATACTGCTTAAAATACAAGCGTTATATTTTATAGTTTTTCTATACCCGATTTTCATTGACTGTTTATAAATATTGCATGATGTTGCTAAGGATAATTTAATAGAATGAATTTATGTCGCAATGAAAGGATTGTATAGGAGCAGTATCATTAGGTAACTGTTTATTTTAAAGGAAATAATGTCAGCAAAAAATGAATCGTCACAGGAACATGTTCAATCTTAGAAACAAAATTTGTTTAGGAAATCTAAAAAAAATTTGTCTTCCTTTGCTTAGACATTAAAAAAAAAAATCTGTTAATTAAAAAGCTGAAGATTATGGAATAGTCAAAAAGATAACCTCTGAATACCGGACGTTCATAGTGATGTCCTTTAATGAGAGGTATCTTCAATTGAAATATACTCGTAAACATAAAATCATATATAAAACGGATGTAGAAGTATATTTGCTTAAATCTACTAAAATTCTAATGAAAATTGTACCCCCAATCTTTATGGGGTTTTCAACAAATACATACTTATTTACATACATTTGGAATTTTAATGACATAGTGCATATATTGTATTTGTACACATTGGAATAGATAAAGTAGTAAGAAATTTTATTGATGTCGATAAATATAATTTATCTATATAAATAAAATAAAGGTTTTTTTGTCTGTACATTGAATAGAGTCAATCCGTTTCATACATTACAGACACCATACATATACAAAATATACATCTAGTTTTAAAATATATTTTGTCTGTCTGTATGTCCGCATTGTCCAACGAAATTTTGTCAGGGGTAAGCTCAGCTATGGCTAATGGTACACTTTTGACATTATATTAGTTCTGCTTGACTTAAAACATAAGCTTTAAATGAAAACAAAATATTGAATTGAACCAAAGTTATGAATTCTTGAGTAATTTGTCTAGATATCTCGGTGAGGCTGTTACTTACTTCGATTCTCATCCCAACCTACTCTACCGCGAGCCACATTTTAAAGTTGTACTATTTAACTGATGGAAAAAATTATCACAACTCAACTGGGAAAATTCCGAACATCTGTAACCCATTGTTGCTTTAAACACACTCATTTTTCAACTTTGTCTGATCTTCCCATTCAAGATGTCATTCGATTCAACTTTCCGAGCCTAACAGATGTTGTCGTGTATATTTTTAGGATTAACCAAACAGGTTAGCCGGAAATCGGAAAAAAAAACTATTATAAAATTCAGATCAAGTTCTAATTTTAGACGGATATAGGTGACTCAATGTTACAATACACCCATCAACGACGGGTCAACTACATCAGCTAGTTCATTAATAAAATTAAGTTTATAAAATATACAAAAAAAACTAACTAAATAAAACCATTAAGTAAGAGTCAGAGGAAACAGAACTATCCAAAGTTATTTGTTCAAATTTTTTTTTTCATGTTGGATCTGCATGTCTACAGAAAATTTGACACTGTCCCCTTTTTAATTAGGAAAGAGAGGAAATGAAGGAAGCAACTTGATGTAAATAGTGTTATTAAATAGACTAATGCATGCTTGGAAAAGCGAAGAAACAAACCTTATGCTGTCCTTATCTAGTAGTCTTAAAAAACATTTTCTTTGCCTGTATCTGCTACCTGAAGTGCCCCTAAAAAGGAAGTTTCAAAAGCATTGTTTCTGTATAATCCATTGCCATTACATTTAAAATTGTCCTGTAAATAGAGATGTTTCTTAAAGAGAAAGGTCTTTATCAAGAGGTTTCACTGTTTCTTAAGCCATAGGCAAACATTGAGATGATATAAGTAATGAAAAAATATTACATTTCAGAACAAAATTTATTCCAATTAAATACTTATTTAAAAATAAATAAACCATATCAATTCCTATTGTAAATAATTTCCTTGCCTTTGAAATAACAATCAATAAAATTTTTCATATCAGAAACAGAATGATCAAATCAGTTCCTAGCAAAAAAAAAAAAAATGCTAGTTATAATATAATTTAAATATATATAGAACATATATAACAACATAGAAAATAATAAAAAATATATATGGAATGTTAAAACAAATAAGATACAATTATCAACACTGGTTAGTAATTCGGCAGGTTTGAATCTTCAGTCTTGAGATAGCATTATAACAAAATTGAAATTGCATACATCATACATATTTAAAAATTATAAAGGTAAACAATAAATTTTAACAAACTAACATTGTATCATTAAATGTAACTCTTCAAATTTCTTTTCATAAACCATAAAAAAATTCATTATATAATTCGTCTATTCCATTTTTGTAAAACGTAACTCATTTTATAAATGAGATATTGGCTACATAAATATTGACGAAGCTACTTTCACTACACAACACTATTAACTATATCTAAAATTCCATACAAAACTCATAAAATTTATTTTATATAAAAAATCACTCTACCAGTTCTAAATTGAACAACATATATAAAATTGTAAAAAGAACAGTTAACTCATTCTAAAGATATGTTTATTTTGTTTAATTTATCAAAATAAAAGTATTGCAAAAAGAAGAAAACGGGTTGTTAATATAAAATTATCAAAATTTATATTTACACAATACAGCCATATAAAAATTCATTTATAATACAACCTACAAAGGCAACGTAGGTAGGTACTTAACACTTTCCGATAACCATTGCTAGGAGGGCCATGCGAACGTAGACCCCACCCTCTGCTTGTCTAAAGTAGGCTGCTCTAGGATCAGAATCCAGCTCGGGAGATATTTCGAATACTCTCGGTAGCGGATGGAGCACCACCATTTTGCGTTTCGCTTGAGTCATCAACTGAGGCGTCAGCACTAACACTCCGCAGGCCTGATAAAAAAAATAAGGAAGTTGGATTTAAAATAAAAAATGTACATATTATGAATTGCCAATGTTATTGATTATTAATTTGTTTTAATTATAGAGATAAACAAAATAATATAAATTATAGAGAGACTATCATTGGTGAAAACAATCCTTATTTCCATATTATTTAAATTCTTTTATATCGATCAGAATTTTATATTAATAAAATAATTGGTTGTAAATAACCTACTGAAAGTTAATAGTAAATGATTAGTTTTGGCGGGAATAGGAGAATAGCCTTCCGCTTTTATATCCGGGGTTGAGGTTATTTACACTCGTGAATTATTAAAACAAAACCCCGGCACAGGATATAGACTTTTTTTTTAGGGTGTTGAACTGCAGTTGGGAATTTGGGAATCTAATACCTTTTGTTACACTGAGTGAGAAGAAACAACAAGAATACATATATGAAATGTGGGACTAAGTAAACACTTTGAATGAATTGACTCACCTGGTTTATTCTTCAATTGTGAGGCATATAGGACAACTAAATAAAATTACTATTCATTCCTTTCTAACAAAACAAATTTATTTTAACAACTGTAATAAGTGAATCTATTAAAGTGAACGGTCGGCTTGATAATCTCTGTCTTCAATGTAGTAAGCCTCTCTTCCCAGATGACGTCTTCTCGTGTTGGTGTCCAGGCCTCAAGTTCGTCTTCCTCCTCTCTTCTGACAACCTCCTTTCTACCTGTCCCAGCCTAGAATGCCTTCTCTTCTCTCCAGCTGTTGCTACCTGCTGGGTCCTTTCGGTACCTCCAACCTTCTTCCTTCTTTATCGATATGAGACTTTTCAAAGAACAATTTGTCCACTGCACAATTGAGTACAATTCACAGTGCAACCTCACATTCCTATATATTATCTATTCCTTCTCATTCCCTCACACAATGTCAACTAAAGGAGTAAACACAGGGGACTATTTACTACATGGTCAAGGGGGAAAACCTGGCGGTTGAGCGTGATTCTGGCTCGATCCCCTCCCTGTACAACGGTTGGGTCATAACAGTACTCTCCCTAAATCTTTTTTTTTTTACAATTGTGAATAAAAAATACTTGCTTTCCTTAGAACATTAGGAAAAAAATGAACAAAAGAGGATTCCAAATATTGTCCTAAATAAATAATTTCATTAGCATTTTTTTAAGATAAATAAACAAAATTGCTTCAGTTGATGTAACACTTTCAGTCTATTAAAAACCAAAACAAATGAAATTGAGCTATAAATATTATAGCTAAATAAAAAACCATATCTGTTTTTTCACGAAATTATCCGATTTCAACAATTTTTTTTTTTATATTTTATGAAATTTCGTAAAATTTTAAATGACCATATACTACAACATCGACAAAAAAGTGCATTCTTTTAGAGTTATTCGGAAATCTAATTTTACCATCCCTCGTAACTTTTTTCCCAACTTCTTTTCGTTGAAGTATGTTATATAGATAAATTCAAAGGGCATCGAGAAGAAGACTTTAACCAAGTTTCATTGAAATCTGTACTTCCGTTCAGGCACTACAGCATATATATATAAATAGTTTCTTAATTTATTTGGTAAAAAATATTGATTTTTCTATGCTATAGAGCATAGATATATAAATGCCGCTGGTATTCTGTAAAAAGGATGAATTCGACATATTAAGTATTTTTGTATTTTCATGGTCTTAGATTCATGACATGAATAGTTGATCTTGTGTAAAAATTGCGAATCTTATAACTTTCAAATATGAACATCTCCATCAGAGAAACCCCATTTACCTGAGGTAAAAACATTACTTTCTAAAAATTGTTGTCAAATATACTCTTATACAATCACGCTTTATACAGAATACCAATATATTTAAGAAAACAAAAAATAAATATATAAATTATTAACCAGTTTAATTTGTATATAGGCATAACCAGAATCAAAACATTTAAAATGAAAGTTGAGAATTCGCAAAAGAGATCCAAGAAAGAGCTCGCCTTTTAAAAGTTGAATAAAGATAATTGAAAACAAGAAGATGAAGGGAGAACGTTTAAGCTACTTGAGGTTTTCGTCAACTACTTTGATAAATGATTTATTTTAAACGTTAGAAGTAATTTTGTAAATAATAATATACACCATAGAACAGTACTGTAGTATTTAATTATATTATAAATGGATAAAGAATTCTCCTCCATATATGAGGATACAGTGTTTTTTTAAGATATAAATGATTTTTCTTTTGTGTGATAAAAAAATTCATAATTCAATATTTTATGACAATATAAAATCAGAATTATTAATTATTACATCCATGACACGCGATATGTTAAAGTAATATATCACAGGCATAAATCCAGCTAGAGGAGCTTTAATTCTCTTTGTGAATTTAACATTTAGTCTGATTTTAATTATGATATTGTTATGCAATTTCGTGAATTTTCCTTTCAGATTCGCTCTCATTACAAAAATTTGTCTGAAAATCGTAGATCTCAAAATATATAATTACTTCTAATATATTTAAACAGGATGATCGATTGTTCACATTATATCTATAAAAATTGCACTTACAGCACGGAAGCTCCTTAATTATTAAGCCAAGAAACAATATTGAAATTTAATAATTTACATTAACATTTAAATAATTAATTTAATAAAAAAGTTTAATTTTCTACCTTATTATATTCTTCTTCGGAAGCGAACCTTTCCCTCTGAATGCGCGTCATATAAACGACATCTGATTCAGGAAGAGCGTCTTCCAGAGAAGATATAGTACTTTGAGGAATTCCCTGTTTTCTGACAAACTCTGTAATCTCTTCTGGCATTCCGAGGCCAGGAGGCGTAACATAGCGCAATTGGACATCATATAGAGTCAGCAATCTGTCATATTAATAAGCATTATTAGTATGAATAAAAAATGGAGTGAATAAACAAAATATCGAAGAGGAAAAAAAAAATTAGTATATCATGGTCTCACAGGATAACCTATAGAAAAATTTAAAATAACCTCATATACACAAATGTATGTTTAAATTCTTTGGTAAGTAATAAATTCAGATAAAACAATGAATATATCACAGAAAATGTTTGTTGAGAATGCTGTCTGTTGAATATTTACCTAGCCAGAGAATGAGCTGTTCTTCCATGTTTAAGGTCGCCAACCAACGTTATTATCAGACCATTTACTGTTCCAATTTCTTCTCTGATCGTGAAAATGTCCAACAGCGCCTGAGTAGGGTGTTCACCAGTGCCGTCACCAGCGTTCAATATTGGTTTCCGGCAGTGCTGAGCAACCCTCTAAAAAAGCACCATAATCAATTTTATTATCTAAATAGTTTGAAAATGCAAAGTTTCTTTTTGAACAAAATTCATTTTTACAGAAATTAAAAATTATAATTATTATGAGACAAATTTTCTCCTAAGTGCAAAACTATTAAACAAATTCTAATAAATAACTTATTTGTATACAGTCCGTGGTACAGAACCCTTTTCATCAAATTATTAACATCCGCCTGAAACTTTGTAAATAGCTATATCTCATCATAATCTACAAATATTTTATTTACAAAATTTCTTAGAATTTTCACTATTCACTATTCAATGGACTCATTCAATTGAAATTGATGGATTATATTTTATGGATAAATTAATGCTGAGTTTACAAACTTAGGCTATCTATACATTAAGGAAAATCCCTTTATTGCAACTTTATCCTTTGTTATTAAAATAACCACCAACTTATGAATTAGTGCATGCGATTGGAAGATTATATAAAGAATCAAAATGTTAAAAAAAAACCAAGGAGGTATATTTGACAAAGTTCAAGATAATCTATCAGCCTATTGGGTTATTACTAAAATTGTTTGACTTTAGTAACAAGAACTTTAATCAATTGTTAATTTTCACTATCTCCAGACTGATGAATACTAGTGTAAAAGAAAATCGTCAATTACTGATATCATATCAAAAACCATTATAAGATGTGGTCGTTCGCAAGTGACAGTCCGTGGTACAGAACCCTTTTTATCAAATTATTAACATCTGACTGAAACTTCATAAATAGCTTCATCTTATCTTAACCTACAAATATTTTATTTACGAAAATTTTTGGAATTAGGGCATTTTAAATCTGGAGATCGGCAAACATTGTATATTTAATTAGGTATTAAAAACTCATCCGTACCCATTTGTTTTCCATTTGAATCGTAAAATAATTTGAGCACAAAATCGAGAAAAAATGTGTCCTTAAAAAATATTGAGCCGTATGGTGTGACCTACTCCCCAAAACATCAAAATAATTATAATTATAAATAATCAACATAATTATATAGAACAAACGGTCCAATATTTTTGTAGGCCACCTTGTTTATCGATTTTGTGATCAAATTATCTTATGATCTAAGTGGAAAGCAAATGTATATTTACAAGTTTTTAGTACCTAATGAAATAGACAAAGTTTTCTGATCTCCAGATTAAAAATGCTCCAACCCAATTCCAAGAGTTTTCGTAAATAAAATATTTGTAGGTTACAATGAGATGAAGCTATTTACGAAATTCCAGACAGACAAGTATTTAATATTTATTACCTCCTTTCACTATTTTAATGCATATGATAATGCTTATTATCATACTACTTTGTGCATATTATATGTAAGGCTAATTTTAATGGTTTTTCTTGCATATAAATCCAGGCCTTGGTTAAATAAATAACAGAATAGATAAAATCTTGACATTAGATCGTAATACTGACCATAACAGCTCCTGGCTCCGGATGCCGGATGACTACGACATCTGAATAGCCAGCCATTACGTTCACAGTATCTGTAAGAAAAACATTGTTAAAGTAACTTAATGATGAAAATAAACAGGTACAATTTCAATTGTTAAAAAATTAACCATAGTACACAAATACAGTTAGCATGCTTGATATGAAATTTCCAGAATTATAACTAATATATAAATAGAGTTTATAATTAACCATGAAAATAAAAGAAAATTCATCATGTAATATTATAAATCTAACGAGTTAGTCCTCAAGAACTTAAGTTAGAATTTTGGAGACTACAAAATTTAAATGTTCGACCATTTTAAAACATTTCGAAAAATGGATATTTTTATACATATATTATATATAAGGATGAAAACATTGTAAGTATTTGCAGTCGAAATATCTTTAATGAGTTAGCCGACATTTGATCCAAACGTGTTGTTCATTATCAGAGCTATAGTTTGGAAGTTGAGACAAGAACACCGAGTTCTGATGATGAGCCACATGTTTGGGTAGAAACGTCGGCTAACTCATTAAAGATATTTTGACTGCAAATCCTGAAATTTTTTCATCCTTATAACTTCATAATTTTAACAGTCAACTACTACCCCATCTCTAAAGTATTATATATTGTAACATCTCTCTTATATTTTACAAATAATAATATGATCTCATGGAAGATCACTTTATACTTTTGGGATACTTCCAAAAGAAATAAGAGATTGTTAAATAAAAAAAAACAAAATTATAAGAGTATTAATATATTAAATTGAAATTTATAATTATTTTAACTCAGTATGGGTTACTGACAATCAGATCAATTCAGACAAACTATTATTATTTATACTAAAATTAAACACACTATAATAGTGATTATAGATCTGATATTATATTTTATATTTATATAGAAAGTTGTAAAAGTTAACGGAGAGTGAAGAAAATTATAAATAATAATTTCTAAAAACTAACATTATTTAACGTAAATCAGGTGTTTTCAAGTTTGAAGGAGTATTTGAAAACCACAGATTCAAGGTAATGACATTGTTTAAGATACTATTAAATTGTACTTGTGTGAAAGAAGCAGTGAAATATAGAAATATTTCATGGATATGTTTATAATATATATGGATATATTTATAATCAAAACACTCAGACAAACTACTATTATTTACACTATTTATACTAAAATTAAACACTGATTTTAAAATAAAATCAAGTATGAATTGGCAAGCTAACCTTTTTTCAGTATACACTGTTTCTTCCTTCGGAGCCACCAATTTTGAAGGCTTCCTTCGAAACTATCGGGCCCTGCGTTTTTAAACCCAAAAGCGTACTGTTTTCAAGATAACACAAGGCATAGAGTTTGCATCCACACAACCTTACGTTAATTGTAGTATTGTCATTGAATGCATGTCTCATTTCGTCGACTTGAGGCCTCTATGATCGAGAGAGGGGAAGCTTATATTATTTATCGATGATGTTTTTGATCGGCAAGCCACATTATCGATAATTGTTCACCAAATCCCAAGATTGAGCCACCAATTTTGAAGGCTTCCTTTTCTTTCAGGCGTGCAAGATAGTCAAATTACCCCGAAAATTCAGGCAAATAAATTATGAAAGAAAAGAAACTTTATTTGCGAATAATTAAAAAAATACACACTTTTCCCTTGGTTATTTCCATGATTGTATAAAAGATAACTAAATTCCCTAAGGAAAAAAAAAAACATCGAAATCGGACAATTTTTAGCAAAGATATACCTTATTGAAATTTGTAAAAATTGTTGGTTCCAAACATTAATGAAATTTCCTTTGTCGATTATATTTATCGATATAGTAACAATTGATTTTTTTATCTTATGATAAGTTGTATTATTTTATTTTCTTATTAATTTGGCATTTGATCACTTAACAATATGTTGTACGAATTTTTCGTACGAGCCGGCTATTTATAATTATTCTTATTCCCAATTTTTTTTAACATAATATGGGAGAAATAATTCTTGGAATAAGAAGTGCGGTGTCTTCATTACAGTCTGTCCCGCATTGTATATGTAAAATAAATTAGGACAAAGTAACTAAATACTATATTATATAATAGAGAGAAATGAGAGGCATGATAGCATAAAGATTGTAATCACCTTCGAGAGATTCTCCCTTCTGAACCGAACTGCTTTGGCTGTCAACGTAGATCACACTTCCTCCGAGGCGATGCATTGCAGCTGAGAAGCTGCAACTGGTTCTTGTGCTAACTTCATAGAAAATAGAAGCCATTATCTTACCCTGCAAGCATCCATCATAAAATAAGACAAATAATAATTATTAAAAAAATACTGCCTATCAATAAAAAGTTTATATTTATATTATTCAAAATATAATACATTATGGTTCCCTACTCCTTGAGATGGCTATCAAAAACTTCAGGCACGAGAATTAAACTATGACAGAGCCAGGTCCGGACTATCTAGTGCACTCCCAACACAGAGCTCAGAGAACACCAATGTAACACCGATGCCCACATGACATCACTCGTGCCTGTAGGCAAACTTGTGTCTGCCTATTTCTTATATACTTAACAACAGATGAACGAGTTTTCAACTCAAACATTTTACAATTTATTTCTTAAATATATATATATTGAAAAATATAACAAGATGTTATAAGTATAAATGAATTATTTGAAATTAATAATTCATTTATGGAAATAATATTATAACTATTGTTTTGATTAATCTCTTTCTTTGGTAGTACAAAAAATGAATAGCACTGTTGGTAACAATGTATTTAACTTATTCCATAACTAGTTCAAATATAACCCACATCGCTTTTAATTAATTTTCAATTTTATTTTAAAAATGTGTTAATCTAAGAAAACTATATAAAATTAATAACATTTATCACACTTGGTGTTTATTCCTTTCCTGTAGAAATATGTACCATTAGTATTAGAAACAATAAAAAATCAAAAAGAACTTCATGTTCAATTGGAATAATTTCATGTGTTGCTTCAATTGCTTTTCCTTTTTTTTTTTTTTCTTTCAATAGCACCTTAATATTATGAGTATTTATAAGAAATCATTTTTCTTGTTCTATCGCCATGGTAACGAATTAACAATCTAATTTAATCCATCATAAGAGAGTATTATTAGTTATTTATACAAATTTTAAAGGTATAATATTTTTCATATGTCCTTGCTCAAATGCCAAATCTTATATTTTTCTGTCAGTTTTGATAAATAATAACAATATATTTAACAATTTATTAAATATTTTTATTAATAATTTGCAATTTAAATTAGAATTCTTGTAAGGGGAGGGAAATTTTTTTAAACATCCCATTTAAAAAGCTATAAATAAAATTTTGAAACACTCCATACTATTTTTTTTTATGTATTTATTTATTTATTTTATGCATAGTATCTGTATGCATTATGAATAAGGTTAGGAAAAGAGAGGAGAAAATCCAGGGAATGAGAAAAATGTATAAGGGGAGAGAAGGAAGAGAAAGGGATGTATAATGCTAATAAATGAATGAAAGAAATATTAAAAAAAAATAAATAAAAAGAAAATATAGGGAAAAAAATTATAATAAAAAAATATATATATATATAAAAAAAATTGTATACTATGCTCATACATATTGTTAATACTATATAATTGTATATTAGTTTTGGAAAATTGTCTGTAGCGATTAATAAGTATGCTGTGTCTAAAGCAACCCAATGTAATTGGGCAGCACCCTTTTATGATAATAAAGTGATTCTCTCTCAACAATAGAAACCAGCAGTTAATTGTATTCTCAAAGAATGGTCAAATATATACTAATTCAACACAATCATAATAATTGTAATTTAAAATCGAATTTTCGAAGCCAATTTTAAGATTTAATCGACAATAATTGAGATTAAATAACCAAATATTTGAAATTAAAGGAGGTAATTAAAATAATAAAATATAGCAAAGATTACAATTATACCTTGAGCAAGTGATCGATACTTCTTTCCTTTTGTACATATGTCCTGAAGGCCTGGGCAAGATTAAAGATCTCATTGAGAGACTCCTTAGTGAACATGTTGACTGATAGGACATGCTGGTGTTGAAGGCAGTGAGTAGGCCTTGCGATTACACTGTCCAACGGCTTAGCTTTGGTCGGAGGGAACAGATTCGGTGATAGCGGACGGATAGATATGTCGCCACTGCCGCTCCACCTATGGGCAGGGCCTTCCAGAGCTGAAGATACATTCACTGCAAAATAAAATTATATTAATTAATGCATAAATCAGAGTATAAATTTATTAGTAACATTTTATTGTGATAATCAAGTAAATATGAAAAAGTAGGTGAATATATGGAGAAAAATGAGAATTGAAGGTTGCGGAAGCGGTAAAAAATTATAACTGTTTATATGTAAACAGTACACCTTTTTAGGTTATGTTGCAGGCTCTATCAAGGACTAAGAAAACATGAGAATAATTTTTTTTATTACAGCATTAATGCACTATAGCATCATTAGGGCCTATTTTGCACCATTTTATTTTCTGTTAATAAACAGACCAATAGATTTTGTGAACTTTTTAATATATACTGTTTAATATATACACTGAAAGGCAAAAAATTCCACCCACTTGATTTTTTCATGTTTTCATCTAAAAATATTTCTGCTTTGGATTGGTCTATTGTTTTTAATGAATAAATAGGTAATCTTTTTGTTTGTTTTCAATTAGGAATGTTAATATAGAGGACAATAACCCTTAATCCTCAATTCAATGAAATGATTCTAGATTCCAATGTTTACTTTCTATGGAATCAAAATGTTTATTTAGTATCGTTAGTTCAGTGCCGTTTCTTGCAGCACATTTCTTAGTCTCCGGCTTTTAATTTTTTCAATATTAAGTTTAAAAATGCCTCTTAGTGCATCTCTCTCGGGAAACTGGTTCTTACAATAGAAGGCCCGGTTCTGGACGGCCTAGGGTAACAAAACCACGGGATGACCGGTTTTTTACTTTGAGAATTTTATGAAACCGGCACCTTACCCTTGTTCAAGCGATTCATCAGCTTGAAGAAGTTCGAGGTATGCAAATTTCTGAACGTACCGCTCGGAGAAGATTAAATGAGTATGGATTAATGGCTTTTTGTCCAGCAAGAGGACCAGAGTTGACCAGAACTCACAGAGTAACATGGCTGGCTTTTGCTCGAGAACACAGCCATTGGACTATGGACAAATGGAGTGCTGTACTTTTTACAGATGAGTCAAGATTCGCTCTTCGATCTCCAGACAGGCATGAAAGAGTGCGGAGAAGAAGAAACGAAAGATATGCAGCCTGTAATTTTCCCAGAGCCAACCTTTCCAATGTGGTTCCTTAATGGGTAACAAGTGGGTGGAATTTTTTGCCTGTCAATGTGTATATATATATACTATTGGGTTCAATTCAATTGCAGAGCTTAAGATCAATAATGCAGTCGCAACTAAAATGGAAATAACGCATCCTAATCAGAACATCACGCCGATGCATTATGTGGTAGGCGTTTTCATCCTCTGTACCACAGAATCTCCGTGCCTCAATTAATTCCAGATTAAAGAAGTGTTTATTCTGTAGATAGTGACCCATTTACAGTCCTGGCGCACACCTTAACTTAAAGTGGGTCAGGGTCCTTCCAGGGATAAATCATTTGAGAATGGCAGTGCAGAATCAAGACCCCTCTAAGCCAATAATGTCTCAGAAGAGGAAGAGAAAGAAGAAAGTCGAAAAACAAAAAATACCAAGTTCTGATAATTTTAAGTACTCACAATGTTCATGATCGAAATGGTGCTTATCGTGCATATCCAGAACAGAACCAGGGCGGCTGGGAATTTGCTCTGGCGTAGACAAAAGAGTGACTATTTTAGGAGCCTTCATCTCTCGCACATCCTGGCCAAAACCTGGGTTCACTAGTACCTAGAGGACAAATAGCAAAACCTTAAATATCGACAAATAAGTTATTCATTTTATAAAGTTTATATTACATTATAATTGGGAAATTCCTATTTTTTTTTTTTTTGTTCTCCCTTTTCTCTCGCCTAATAGGTTATATGGAGGTTTTCCCTGGCCAAGAGGTGAGGGCGAGGGATTAATGCCAGAGTTAAAATACCCCCTCAGCAATGGAATCCGAACCTGTAATTATTTTTTAATCAAATTATCTCATATATACCTGCTTAAGATTTGTCTTCGGTACATCGAGGCGGTCTCATGTGTCCCACCTTTACGACAAGCTAAAGTGGCTCTTCCCTTCTTTCCGTAGACAATATTTCCTTGGATCTTTCCTATTCCAAACGATCAACACCCGACACCCTTCCTACATCTACAGTCTCCTACAGTTCAAACCCGTGGTCCACTCCCAGAAAACAAGATCCCGTGTTTCCGATCTTTATATCCCTTCCCATTGAACTAAGACGTTTGAATCTTCCTTTATTGCCCGATCCACTGCCTTCTGGAATTCCTTGCCATCTGATATCCGCATGCCTCTTCCTTTTCCTCATTTAAATATCATCTTTACCAATTCCTTCTCCTATCCCAAAATGACGTTATACCATGAAATAAATATTGCGAAACAGATTTTGACTGAGGTGAATGGTTGTTAAAATTGATTGAATATTAATTTTAAAAATCAACCCATGTTTATTTTATTTTCATTTAAATAATGTTTTTTTTATTATTTTTTTTTTTTCATAATGGTGTTATTTTTACTTATTTTAATATAATTTTACTGAAGATACTGTATATATTCTTTAATATTGACTAATGTAATTTTTGGCCAGATGTAGTTTTTATTTTTTTTTGTTCATACCTGTTATTCATAAGGGACCTCGCCCCAGAATAAAGTTTACTTTCTATCTATCTATATCAGGTTGCTATAAAGCCGGTAATCTCTAAAATATAGGTGAAAAGTTAAACTACCAACGTTTTGTCAAAAGAGATATCATCAGCACAGAAATCTTTCTGTGTTAATGGAACAGTATATATTTGGATTGCTAGGTGAGACGTCAATCGAATATTTTTTTCTTTCTTCTTTACGCATATACGTGACTTTTCTTCTGTTTTTTCTTTCCTGATGATGGCTGATTTGGCAAAACGTTGGCTAGTTGACTATTCACCTATATTTTAGATACTCGTGGCTTAATAATGTAATCACTGTGTGCATCTTTTCAATTATTATAGTAAACATTTTAACCTTTATAAGATTAAAAGATTTAAAAAATTAAGTGGGTCACTCTCGAGATACGACCAAACCTACTCTAACCAGAGTGGAAGGGCATTCCGTGAGTCGACCATTAAATAAATTTCAGGCCTGTTTCAAACCACTGTAAGGCTCAAGAATTCTTAAGTTTATATTTCAACATCCTCGGCCATCACAATCTTTTTTTTTCCCACTAATTATACATACTTGCTCCAATCACCTCTTTAAAACTGTCCCTACTATTCCAACTCTGTTCCTACATAATAACCCCATCAAATTTCACCCCACCATAAAAAATCTTGGAATAACCATTGATCAAACGCTTTCTTGGAAAAATCATATATCCAATATTTCCCGCCGTACCATTTCCATCCTAAAACGTCTTAACTACTCTCGTCACCTATTTCCTTTTGAAACCCGAAGGCTCCTAGTCACTTCCTTAATTTTTCCCCACTTTGACTATTGCTGTACGGTATATGGTGGCCTCTCTGGGGATCTCGAGGCGAAACTAAAACGTTTGATAAATTGCTTTGTACGATTCATCTTCGGGATCCCAAGGGACGCCTCTGTTTCCCATCTTTACGCGGAGTTAAATTGGATTTATCCTTCCTACCGTCGTAAGTATTTCCTGGCATCCTTCCTCTTTCAAGTCATCCAATCCCACCGTCCCTCATACATCTCCGAGCTCCTTCAATTCAAATCCTCTGTTCGTTCCCGCAATACTCGTTCCCGGTCTTCTGATTTATACATAAGGGTCCACCGAACCGCTGCTTTCGACAAATCGTTCATTATCCGATCCTCATCTCTATGGAACTCCATCCCTTCCCATATCCGTCAATCTAATACCCTTCCTATCTTTAAATCCCGCCTGTTCAATCATTTCTTATCCATCCAGTCCCCATAAAATCGTAAATAGATACTACTGAAAATATGTACATAAGTTATTAGTTCGTTCTTCATTATTTGTTCTCCAATTTTTGCTTATCTATTTTTTTGTTTTTTTTCTCTTTTATTATCAACTGATCAAAATTGGAAAGCAACTTATATGTATATGTGTATATATATATATATATATATATATATATATATATATATATATATTATTTTTTTAACCAAGACTGTTCAATTACTCTGTATTTTTATTTATATATCTCTGAGGCTCCTTAGCCCTCATCTCTGTCTTCCTGTATTATTCTAAAGGGACTCGTCCCAGAATAAATAAAGTATTATTATTATTATTATTATTATTATTATTACTTCCATTTAACCATTATTAATTGACACTTCTTAAATTAACGTTTACAAGAAATGAATCTTTACAATGAACTATTATAAGGACACGTATTGCCAAAAATTCACTAATTATTAATTACTATTAGGTCAGTCGCTCACCTTTCCTTCGACGTAGGCCACCTCTCCCCTGAGGACAACCCTATGAACGCTGCCTTTAACCTTCATGCCTGCAAACGGAGTCCATCTAGCTTTGCTAAATGGTGGACAGTCTGGAATAGTCCATTCCATATCCATATCTACCTCAATGTATGTATTCGGTTGTTCTGGCAGGCTGAAGATTCTTCGTGGATTACGATGCATTTTGTCGATCAGATCCTTAAAAAAAAAAATTATAAAATAAATTTTTATCAAACAACAAAAATAGATTAATAAGACATTTAAAAGAATATCTGACAATACAAATGCTTTGTAATTGCATGGTTTACAAAAGTAACTAGGAGTTAATAAATTTTAGCAATAGAAATATAAAAACAATAACAAGAATTGATAGGCTGCCTATATAGTCAGTTTAATTTTAATTCAGGTTGAAGAGCATAAGAAAGTCTCGGTTAATATTTTTGCTAGCTTAAGTTAGACAACAAGAGAAGATTTCAATGTACAGATATATGAACCATATTCAACTCTATTTGTAAAAGCACTAAAGTATTAGTGAAAAACATTTCAGTATTATATTAAATTAAAACAGAAAAAATAGAATTATGTAGTAATATTACTTAAATGATTTTAGGCCACAAGTCATCAATATTTTTTCTTTTAATCTTCTTTTTCTATAGCTAAAATTTCGACTTCAACAGCCATTTCAAGTATGAACTACCACGAATCTTTGCTATATTTGTTCTATTTTTAAACAAAATATATCTTTCTAATGCATAACCTTTATTCTTATTCCGGCAAAGTTCATTAATATTTGTTGAGTTCTCGTGTCCAATTTAGTTTTCTCTTTGCAGGTAACTTATGAAATAAATGTAGTGTAGATGGATGATAGTTTGTATTTATGAATGGCTCTTGAAGCCGAAACGTCAGTAACAATAAAAGAATGTTGGTAAGCTTTGAAAAAATATTATTTAAATAATAAAAAACAGCGTTAATATTTGAAGGATAATAATAAAAAATGTTATATTAAGACAAAAGATAATGTTAAAATATTTTCATCAAAAAATTAAATTAAATTTGATTGAAAACGATTTCATAGGAAATTCAAAAGATATAAAATAAACAACATGAACAATGAGGAAGCGAGACATACTTCAATAGTTAGCTTGCCTTCGTTGACCGCTGTCAGCAGAAGGGGAAGGATAGTCTCCAAGCCTGGGAATCCAGGAGGCGCATTCTCGCTTGTCTTCTCTTCAATCGTATGTGGTGCATGATCAGTAGCAAAGCAGTCGATGATATCTAAATTGTCCCAAAGAGCCTGACGATCCTCTTCAGAGCAGAGGACTGGTCGTACCTGACTTTTGTTAGGACCAAGTCGCTCGATAGCTATGTCTCCAGTAAGGAAAAGGTGATGGGGGCAAACCTCACATGTTACAGGGAGTCCCTAATGCATAAAAAAAATAATCAATCATACATCTTCTCAACTTCGAAAACAATTTCATTCAAATTAATCAACAAATTACCTTTTCTTTGGCTGCTCTAATGATTTGTATCTCTTCTTTTCTAGCTACGTGGCAGACATGGATCGGTCGATTGTGTAGTGTTGCCAACAAGAGTACAGCAGCAGTTGTCTGTCCCTCGGCATGTACGCAGAGTGGGTATTTTTTGGGCCAGTTGTCGAAATGCTGTGAATTAAAAGAGTTTGAGAATTATCCTACATAATGAATTACTTAAAACAGTAACGATACACAATAAAATAATCTTACCTTTATCCAAAATGTAAGATCAGGAAGCCTCAGTGTATTAAATGTCTCGTTCAAGTACATCTTGAGACCAGCAGCGTGAGGAGCTAGCTCCGTTATGAAATTGTAATTGTCTTCTGTAGCGCCTAAGAATATAGCATAGTCGCAATGGGCTTTGCTTCCGGCCAGCTAAAACAAAGATTAATATATATTACACAATGTAGTATACTCTAATAAGCCATTTATAATATAATTTGAAAAATTGTCAAAAAACATTTTATCTAGTTGTAGAAATGAAGACATGCTGGTACATTATCCTGTTAAATCATCAGTTATTAATTTTTTTTTTTGTTTATCATAGTTTATTAAGAGTCAATAAGTTTCATTAGCCTCTTTAGATTATAGGTGTGAATTTTTATGACAGCATCTTTATGACATATTTATAGTTATTTTAAATAGTTTTATGAAATTTTCACGCCTCAAAGAATGTGAATATTAATGTTTTTCTTAATATTTGGTTTTCAATTTTTTTCTTTTTTTTTAATGAATTGTATTAATAAAATATAATTCAAAGTGAAAGTTTGATATTATTCTATTTCTTTCTGTTAAAGGAATTTAAGAATTTAAATTTAATTTAAGAAGCCATAAATATGAAGAAGAATTTATGAAGAGAAGAATAGTTGGAGTGGTCAGACAAAAAGGAGGCAAAAATAAATGATAATATTTATTTTTACATATGCCGACGTTTCGACCTGACCGACGTTTCAACCTTTTTTGACTGACCACCCCAACTATTCTTCTCTTCATTATCCACGACAGTCAACCATTTACCAATTATGAACAAGAATTTAGGCATTTTAAGTGCCAGGTTATGAGGGTAACGATGCAAGCTGTCTTGGTGTACAAAATTTCAAATACTCATTTGAATAATCTTAAGATACAACAAATGAAAATAATTATGAAATCTAAAACGCTTGATAAATTGCTTTGTACAATTCATTTTTGGGATCCCAAAGGACGCCTCTGTTTCCCGTTTTTATGTAGAGTTGAAGTGGCTTTTTCCTTCCTACCGTTGTAATTATTTCCTGGCATCCTTCCTCTTTCAAGTCATCCAATCCCACCGTCCTTCATACATCTCCGAGCTCCTTCAATCGAAATCCTCTGTTCGCTCCCGCAATACTCGTTCCAGGTCTTCTGATTAAAATAAATTACAGGTCTCTCATAAGGGCCCACCGAACCGCTGCTTTCGACAGATCGTTCATTATCCGATCCTCATACTTATGGAACTCCATCCCTTCCCACATCCGTCAATCCAATACCTTCCTACCTTTAAATCCCGCCTGTTCAATCATTTCTTATCCACCCAGTCCTCATAAAACTGTAAATAGATACCACTGTAAATATGTTTATAAAGTATTAGATGGTTCTTCATTATTTTTAATTTTTTATTATTAACATATTTAAGTAAGAAAGTAACATATAATTTTTAATATGACTATTTCACTACTCAACATTTCTTTTTATGCATCTCTGAGGCTCCTTAGCCCAAATTACTGTCCTTATGTATTATTCTAAAGGGACTTGTCCCAGAATAAATAAAGTATTATTATTAAAATAAGAGTAGTTAAATTGAATATAAATGGAATAATATTGTAAATCATGAACTATAAATTAATTAAAAACTAAAAGGTATTGATCAGAATTATGATATATTTTTAAACATGACTTTTTTTTTTATTGTCCCTGACAACTAGTGTTACATGTACCATAGTTTGGGGACCCAGATAACATCTTTAAATAGCTGTAATTTCATGATGATTAATTTAATAATTTAACATATTCGTTTAAAATATAATATGGAAATCTTACTTCTTTAACAACAGCAAACGTATCCTTGTCAACGCAGGCAGGAATAGTGTTCGGCATTGCGCAGATAAGTGTGAGACCTCCCGAGAGGGCTGCTGCTGTACAGCTGGCAAAGTCCTCCTTGTACTCCGCACCAGGCTCCCTCGCGTGAACGTGAACGTCGATCAAGCCTGGCAATCTGATGATGTTCCTCGAAGTGAGGCAATCTGTGTGCGTTTTCATCGGAGGCTCTTGCTTGATTCGCAACATTGCCTAAAACAACAGAGTTTTAAGCTGAACATGTGTATTATATAATTAATAGTTATGAAAAAAAAAACAAAAAAAAAACCTTATTAGGGTACCATTGATGGACATAGCTAAGGAAATTTTTATTTGTTTGGCTTATGCCACTGTAATTATTATAAACTTCTCTCTTGGACATTTAGAATTTCTCGGGTCTCCTTTATCTATATAACACTTTAAAATTGAAAAAAATATTCATTTATGCAGTATCGTCATAAACCTATGACTTCCTGTCCTACAGTATCCTTTTATAACATCCCACTTATCCCTGTTGAACAAATACGATATCTTGGACTCCACCTGGACAAACGTCTCACTTGGAATCCTCATACAAGACTGAAACGACAAGAAACTGCTCGACGTTTCCGCTTATTGCAACACTCACTAGAAATGCTCTACACTTTCTATTAATTACAAAAGACTAATATACATGACTATAAGACCTATTTGGACTTACGGAGTTGAGCTATGGGGCTCGACTAAACCATCAAATTCCTCTTGTATCCAATCCTTACAATCCAAAATCCTCAATGCTCCTTACTTTGTCACAAATAAAATAATCCATAATGACCTTAATGTTCCATATGTATCCGATTTGGCCCAATCCAGATACCTATCCTTCCATAATAAACTTCATAACCATTCGAATCTTCTTGTTTCTAACCTTGCTTCCTCTTCGATTCCTGATAACTCCCCGAGGCATCTGAAAAGAAGATGGCCTCGTGATCTCCTTATGTAGACATATTATTAGAGTGCTACCTGTGGGTAGGTTCTCAACAAGCATTCTCAAGTGATTACATTCTTGTGTACACATTTGCTTGATGTATTTATATTGTAATACAGTTATAAATATCTTGAATAAATGGTTAAATTTATGCAGTTATAATCTCCATTAAAAAAAAAAAACACCTTTTTGCACTAGTGATAAACACCCCAAAATTCAATTGTTCTAGTAATAGACAGGGAGTCTGTACCAGTAATGGACATACCTCAGAAAAATTCTAAAATCTTTATTTAACTATAAAGATAAAATAACATAAATGTTCAACTTATTCTTAGCAAAACTGTTCGTAGAAAGGTATGAAACAAATGATCTCACAAGTACTATAGAAACAACAATGATAGGAATTTTAAAATTTTCTTTTGGAAACTTTGTTCATACAGTTGTCAATAGAGGGCATTGTTATTCAACCTAGACAAAACTGGAACCTTTAAATCAACAAGGAAGCTTATTTACATTTAAAGTCCAACCTATCCATCCATCACTGGATCCCCTGTCCATAACAGGTGCGTTCACGCTAGTGCTTGGTAAAGAAGTTCTCTTTCTTGATTACAAATAATAATTGCCAAGCATGACAATATTATTGTAAACCAAATTTATCTATTTTCATCTTTTGCTTTTTAAATGTTAAGTTTATAACATTACCTATATGAGACAAAACGTTTTACTTTACTACCTATACTAGGTAAGGAAAGTATTGCAATCAGGTCAAATTTCCGATATGCGGTTTTCAACGAATCCATATGTTTCAGAGCCCCCTGAGTCCGAAAAACACGTTTATGCCATTGGTCTGTCTGTCCGTGCCAAGATTTTCTCGGGAACTACAGAACCGATTTTTTTGTTTCTTTTTTTATTTTGTAGGGTTTTGACTACTGATGCCTGTGACAGAAATTGGGTGCTCCATGCGCAATAGCTGCTGCACAATAAATGAAAAACATGTTTTTCTCTAGACTGTAGCCCGAAAACGGCTCTAACGATTTTGATGAAACTTTTCAATATTTTTTTAATTAGTGTTCTTTTAATTTTTGTAAATGAACTCAATTCTTGAGAAAATTCAGAAAAAAAAATTATAAAGAAAAATGGTTTGGGGCCTAACTCATTAAGTATGTATTATACGGTAGAATTTATATGAAAACTTTTGAAAGATAATTTAATTACTGACAAAAAAAAAAAAAAAATCATTGGAATCGAACCAGTATTGGTGAAGATACTGCGTATATTATTTTCTATACATGTTTTAATTTATTACTTTCCTATCTATACTAGGTAAGGAAAGTATTGCGATCGGGTCAAATTTCTGACATGCGGTTTTCAATGGATCTATACATTTCAACGCCCCTTGAGCTCAAAAAACACTTTTCAGCCTGTTTTTTTTTTAAAGGTTACGAAACTCTTTCATTTCAGAGAACTATTAACAAAGTTACAGCTATTCAATTTTGTATGTAAGAATACGGATCTAAGTGTTGAACGCGAGAAAATAAAGAAAAGTAAGTTAAAGTAAGAAAATCTGTTGCCCGCATCACACAAGTTTTCTCTCGACTTTTAACAGAAATTATTGTTTGACAAAATTGGGCTAAGGTAAAAAAGTTTTGGATTAGCAATATTATAGTGCATTGAATTTTTTACACTGATCTTCTACAGGTCGGTTTACATTGCTTTAGTTTATGTAAGAAACCGTACTTAAATGTTTTCTTTGATCAATTTTCTGGAAAATAAATCTAATTAATTTTTTTTTTTGTTTCTTAATGGGCACATTTAAAGATATAAAAACTTTTCTGAAATAGGTAGGGAAGTCATGTGAATGGACTAGATTTTTTAATCTTAAGTTTATAACATTACCTTTAAGAGATAAAACTTTAATACATAAGAAATTTATTTTTTCTGGATGAGTGTTTTCTTAAAATCATTGAATAAAGAAAAGAATACTCACAAAAAAAGTTTCCATAATCTACTATTAATATTGTAAGTGAATTATATTTTCAGATCAATCTGAACACATAAAAGCTTGAAATATGAGCCCTCAACTGCCTGGGAATCACAGTTCTTAATATCAGTGTTGCTTCTGAGTCAACACAACTTTCAGATAAGTTTTTCATAAATGAATTTTTAACACTGAATATCAAGTTTATGAATATAGTTGGCCGTTGTTATTTAGATTTAATTTCATTTTCAATAATGCAAGTCATTTATATATTTTAAAACCGTTATTAACTTATATACTGTTCCCGCTATTTTATTATTGTTTAGTTCATCACTCTATTACTTTTGTTTTATAACTTCCTAATTTTTTTCTGTCATTTCATAAGTTCCTAACTTTGTTACCGTTACTTTATACATTTTAACTTTGCTACTGTTGTTATATAAGTTCCAGGTTTGTTACCGTAACTTTATAACTTCCAAATTAATTTTTATATCATATATATTTCCCATTCCATACATTTATTAATGTAAAGTTTAACTACCTAAATATTACTTTACTATACTAGTTAAAGTAATGAATGTGTAATGTTAAACATGCTCACATTCGTTACTGTAACGCCGACAATAATGGTGCCGACAATATCTGCTCTAACAAAACATTAACTGAAATACAACAAAAATTGTTATTATTGAAACATAAAAATTTAACTTATTTTTTAAGAAATAATCCATGAGGAAAAATTATATTGGTTCTTAGGTTTCTATAACTGATGACACCTCTTTCATAGGTAAATATTTAATTAGTATTAAATATCCATTTATAGATGAGATCATCCATTTTACAAAAACAACATCCGTTTCAATTAATTTTATCTTAATAAATTTATTTTAGTTTTAAATATAATTTTAATCAAATGATAAAATGTTTTTAATCCAGTGTCATATCAATGAGATGGTTGTTGAGAAAGTTTATTGATTATAAATAATATATATCTACTATCAGGTATGTTAAAATATTATATAAATAGAATTATTCTTGATAACATATTAAAATAATTGTAATATATCAATAACATAATAAATTGTCCTTGGAGAAACCCGAAACATCGACTAGTGAATCATAAATAAATATTTACCATTGGAAGAGGTGTCTTCAATTATAAAAACCTAAGAATAAAACTTCAAATTTTGAGGATTAAGTTTTTTTTTTTTATGTTTCGATTTCTTGCTCGAAATGTATCTAGTTGATTATTTCAAGGAATGGATTATGGATGTGTTTTTTTTTAATGAGAATTATGATTAATATATACAAAACTGGTAAAATATCACACGTGTCATTTCTGCAATAATCTATTCAATTACTTCATTTGTATTTTTGAAAAAAATGATTAGATGCAAAAAAAATTATAATAAAATAGAAGTAATGGTATTCTTATAGTCAACATATCTAATGAAATACAACTAAAAAGAAAAAATTGACTGAAATACAAGAACAATAATTTAAATGAAAATATTTCAATTAATAACACAAAAAAAATTTAAATAAACAGAAGGCGGATCTACTTGTAACAAAATAATTAATAATTAAATTATTACAAAAAATTAATTAAAATTACCTGAAATGTATCTATAAATGAATACATAAAAAAAACATAAACAAAACAAACGACCGCTGCAACATAAAGAATGAGAAGTCAACTGACGCTGATAGTATTCTTTAGAAGAGCTATCTTGATAGTACGACAGAGAACTAGGAGATAACTAAAAATAAACTCTATAAATAGGAATAAAACTTACAGCTTTCTCAAATCCAATGTATCTAATAGAAAAAATAAAAGAAATATTTATCTAAATTTAAAGTTTAATAAATAATTTGAATAAAATCAATTCTTATTAAACAGAGAGGAATATCTTTGAATAGTCAAATAATACATTGTTACTAATAAAAATATTTACATGTAAAATAAGAGTAAAATGTTTATTTAAAGAGTTAACTTCGATAAAGATTAACTAATATGGTAATATTTAGTCTGGAACAAATAATCCCATGATGTATATTTGGTAGAAAATAACCCTTGCAAGTTTATTAATTAATTAATAATTTTAAATATAATACAATTCAATTAAACTGACTCATAAGAATGAAATAAATCTGGTACGGCTACACTACACAAATTTTATTAACCTAACTAATTAAATTCTGGCTCAAATAGTACTGATTAATATCATTAATAGCTATTACTTTTATAAACCCATAAACACTACTTGAAATATTTTGAGTAACATGCACTTCTCTCACTAGAGTTCAATAAAATCGTTTTTAAAAAATGTGATGCATATTATATATTTGTTTTTTTGAGCTTTAAAATAATTTTGAAAGTTTAGATTTGGTATGGAAATTGCATTTAGCTTCAATTTACATATGGTTTCTGTTAAGTAAAGCTTTCAGAAATTATTATTCATAAAAGAAAGACCGATAATAATTTAAAATAAATCATGTTAGAGGTACTTGGGTCTTGTTTAGATTAGCGCCGTCAGTGAATTTTAAATGATATTTAGTAACAGTTGTTACGAAACTTGATACCATTGATATAAAAATAAAATCACATGTTTAAATATTATTTAATTTAGTATTGTTTGTGTCATTGCGGTAATAAAGTGATAACATAATGAATATTTTTGAAGTTTACTATTTATGCAAAGAAGAGGAATGAGCCAGAATTTTCTTTGAAGAAAGAGGAATTCTACCTAAGGAAAGCTATTGTAAGACTCGTATTTATGTGAGTTCATGTGGAGGCAGAGAAACTCAAATGGAAATAAAAATTTAAAAAATCATTTCAATCTCTAATTTGCAACTCTTTATAAAAAAAAAAAAAGTGATTATTTACCTCAACTAATAACTTGGCACACTTGACATCAGTTACAAGAGGCACGCTATATTCGACTGCAAGCCTCCTAGTGCGGTAGCCGTAGGTCAGGAACGAGGAGACCCTTCGAGTACCACGGATCCTCATCGGAAGGTTGATGACGAGATCGAAATCTCTGCGAGCCAAAAAGTCGGCCAGGTGGTTCAGCTCGCCGCTGGTAGTGGCCTCGCCAATATTTTCGAATGTCCATTGCACAGGTTCGACCTACAAAAATTAAGAAGTCCATGAATAGTAAATTATTATGAATGAATTATCAAAAAGGTAAATAATATAATAACTAATTATTAATTTATGGTGTTTAATAAATTAGGTGATTCCCAAACTCTAACTGATTCCCATAAAGTTTGAATAAATAGTGTGAGGGAGGGCCTATTTGGAGAATTGGAGCTGCGAACTATCAGCGGTGGCTACACTGATTTGAGGATACAGTAGGAAGGTTTTTTTTTTTTTTTTTTTTTTTGTTCTTCCCTACCTCGCCTTTTAGACTATACGGGATTTTCCCGGGCCGGAGGGTGATGGCAGGGAATTTAAAATCCCCTCCGGCACCGGGACGCGAACTCGTACTTTTTATATCATCTCAAATCTCTGTTATCCGGTTGCCAGGCAACTAGCGGTGCTGTTACACACGTTTTAGCCTATTCGGCCACCCCGCCCCCTAGTAGGAAGGTTTGAAAAACTGGTGAAGGAACGATATTAACACTACAATCTGTTGCATAGAATTCAACAGAAGAATACACCTTTATTAGGAGAAATCCCCATGAGCAGGTAACACATTTTCTGATGTATTTCGCAAACAAACTAAACTACGTTGTGTAGTTCAGTAATGAGAGGTCGTTCTCATTATCGATTTCCTATCAACCTTATGAATTGATCGGCATAGAAGAATTATATAGTTGTTTCTTTTCAGCGGAGATATCTTGCTAGGACGACAAAGAATACGATACCTTCTGGAGGTTGACGTCTGATTGGGAGTTGGACTATTTTTGCCTATGATATTATTTTACCATATTTATTTCTCGAGCATCTTACTAATCATCATTACATAGACATGTATCTAGCATATTGCATGTTGCATATTGTTATTTATATGTATATTGTTATTTCGATAGATTTTTTATTAATGAGTTTCTATTTATTGTGAATGTAAATTGATTGTTAAAATATTTATTGTAGATAGTATTTAGTAGGCTATATTTATTAACTTTGTAGTAAATAACCTATTAAAGTTAATTGTAAATATTCCTTCCGCTTTGTCAGGGGACTAGGTTATTTACATTCATGAATTTAATTTTCTTAAAACAAAATCCCGGCACTGGATATAGACTTTTTGACCGAGTTTAACTATCATTGGGAATTTGGGAACCTAATGCTTTTTGTGACATTGAGTGAAAAGAAATAATAAGAATATATATATATATATATATATATATACATGAAATGTGGGATTGAGTAAATACACTTTGGATGAATTGACTCACCTGGTTTTTTATTCTTCAATTGTGAGGCCTATGGGACAACTAAATAAATAAATGACTTTTCACTCCTGTCTAACAAAACAATTTATTTTACCATTGTAATAAGTGAATCTATTTAAGTCTTATAACTTTAGGATTGATCTTCTTAATCTTCAGTGCAGTGCCTCTCTCTTCTGATAATCTCCTTTCTTCCTGTCTCGACCTAGAGTGAGTTCTCTTTTCTCCAGCTGCTGCTACCTGCTCGGTCCTTTTCCAACCTTCTTCGTACTTTGTCGATCGTTAATCTATATGAGACTTTTCAATGATTAATTTGTCCACTGCAGGATTGAGTACAATTCATAGTGTAACCTCACATTCCTATATCTTCCTTCTCATTCCCTCACACAATGTCACATAAAAGAGTAAATACTAGAGGCTATCTACTACATTGTATATAATTTAGCTTATATTTATTTTTAACGCCACATACTCTCATATCTTTATTTTTTTAGTGTTATTTTTTCTCACCATTTACCCCTTCTTAAGTGTTAACAGTAAAATGTTTATTTTTTTTTTTGGTAAAAACTGAGGGATGTTGTCCCTAAAATGTATTTAAGTTTATATTATTTATATAGTTGGCTTCGTTTGCGATGTTATCGCGTTTGTGTATACGCTCCAGCCCAGCAGTAATACCCTGTCTTAGGGATTAAGACACAAATAATGCCATAATATTGTCGGGATGCGGTCTTAAGCCAGTCTGGAAGTAACCTTTATTGACAATAGACGTGTAGTGGACGTCTACCCCCACCAGTCCAGACTCACTTCACCTCGACTCACCAGTCTAGCGCCATTTTCGAAGATCTACTTTTGGGCGCAGCTGAGTAGTCGATCGAGATCGATACCACCCCACCATCGATTACTTGACAGCTAGATATCGGAAGGTAACAGGTTGGAAGCAGAACCTCCAACTTGGCTCATTTTGTTTTATATTCTCACCATCACGGAGATATTTAAATATTAATTTGAATTGTTTTATTCGCTAAATTAGTTATTCTTTTTGGACAGTTATTTTTTTTCTCTTGTCTTATCTATAATTTTGAAGTTGAGTTTATTTATATTTTGTTATTGATGGTTAATTTTCACTGGATATTGTATTTATCTTTTATTTTTCTCGTAACTTTCCAGTATTGTTCATTTCAACTTTTGTATAATTTTATAAATCTTTTATCCCAATAAATTGTAAACATTTAAAAAGAGTAATTTTATTTTACAGTTTTTTTACTTATTGAAATATTTCTATTCAATATTATTTTCTTGTGCATGCATTTTTCTCGTTTTACAGGTCTCATTTTTATTCACTCTTTTTTTTCCCTTCTTTCCCAACATTTTTAATTTTACTCCAATTTTCCCCACCTTTGAGGAAACTCACCGGGGAAAGATTTGTACTTCGATTTTGAAGTACCCCTGGCCCCAACAGATATGGTTACATGCATGTTGAATAATACAGTATGCTCGTAGAAGCTCAATTGTATTTATTTATAGTTTTTCCTGGCACCCATCTTACAAATACAATCAAAATTAGCTACTTACATGGACACCGTGTTCAGTGTAGTAATCAGCTGTACCCATACTGGCGTAGAGCTTGTAACCCATCTTCTGAAGCGACTTCATACTGGGCAGCAATTCGGCTTTGTGCTGTAACATTTTAAAATTAGAATAACTAATATTGAAAATAACTAATATTAGTTAGTTAACTACGATTACTACTGTACTTATACTACTAATTATTTGATTTATTTATTCGCAAACCTTAGGGACTAAAATATATAATTTTAATTTTTACTGCTATAAATATTAAAAATTTTAGATACTTTTAATTTTAAAAAATTTTTGCCACATATAAAAATATTTTAATATTTATAATAATAATTTCATACAGGTTTTTGTAAAAAGGCAGCATTGATGAGATAAAATAATGCAGTATTTTTGGTATTAAATTTGGTAAACTATAAAATTTCATTTAGAATTAAGTTGAATAGATTTTATACTTTTTATTATTATATTTAAGTATGTTTAAAATAAATTTAAAAAATTTTTTTTTTTTTTAGAACCTGGGGAGAGGGCGGGAGAATTATGCAGAGTTAAAAATCCCAACAGGCAACTGAATTCGAACTTGTAATTATTTGTCTATCACAAACTTTAGTTATCAGGTTTCCAGGCAACACACGTTGCTATGCACACACGTTAGCCCGCTCGGCCACTCTGCCCCCTATTTAAAATGAAGTGTGCTGTTTACATGAAAAGTTGAAAATTTAAAGACTAATTAAAAAATAAATTTAAACTGAAACATTAAGCATTGATATGCTCAGCCCTGAGTATAGAAATTTTTCCTGAAGAAAGATAAGAAAGTATGCTTTTAGATTTCAACAGAACAAAAGGGATCCTGACGAAAGAACCTATCCATTTAATATGTAACATTGAATAAAAAATATTGACATTTTTATTAGTTTGTTTTAAATATAAAATTATGCTTGAAAACGAGATCTATTGATGGTAAATATCATAAATTAAAAACAAAAAATATAAATAAATTTACAAAAAATATATAAATCTTTACAACGGATTCTTTTTTTTAATTACACAATATAAGGCAACATTTAAATAACTTAATGTATACAGCAACAATTTGTTAAGTTAATCGATCTTGAGGAAGCATTGAAATGTTATGAATATGAAAAGTATTCCATCTGCCTACTGAAGGTCATCATTCAAGTATCTCATTCCATCAATCATTCTATCATTCTCATTCTATCAAAGAGTTAGTAATAAAGTATTATACTTTAAATTTAGTTAACTTGAAACCATTTCATCACTTTAAGGTTTAAATAAATAAACCATTTAATCAAATTATTAACCTTGAAGCTGCCGATGGAGAGCAAAATCGCATTCTGAGGGATTCTGAAGCCAGTACTCATCATTGCTTTAAGGTATGCCTCGTACCGGTTATCTCCAAAGCAGGCTACCTCACCCGTAGAGGCCATTTCTACACCAAGCATCACATCTGCACCTGTTAATTCATAAGCAAAATTATTATGATTAAGAGGAATAAGATAAATTATAAACATAAATAAATATCAAAAAGTCTCACTAATTCAGATGCCAATTGGACAGAGATACAGTTAGTCATGGTTGGACTTAAAAAAAACGAATTCAAATTTGGTTACCTATAAATTTAATTTAATGAGCAGGAAGTTGCTACAATGAAAAAGTGCCAATTTATACTTTTTAAAATCTAGGATGAGGCTTTGTACATTTGGTTTACGAAGCTTGTATATTTTTTTACTTCTTAGTGGGCCAAGATATATTATTTTTGTTTTCATTACACAGTTTCTTTACAGTTTACATTTTTTCTTAATAGCATAGAATGTGAAGTTAATTTAGTTTTTTAAAATTTAACTTAAATAAAATTTTATATTAAAATTATGTATCATTGTCTGTTTTGTGGTGCAATATAATAAATTAATTTAGAGTTTGATTCACAAAGATGTTTTGTTACATCAGACCTATTTCAGTTTATAGGCAAAAAACATAAATTTTCATATAAATTAATAAAAAAAATCTGATGCGCACCACACGACTTTCACTTACCACCCTCTTGTTAGCAGAAATAAGTATTTTCAGACAATGGGGAAGTTAAAGTAAAAATTATAGATGCTACACTCATTTACATTTCATTGTGGGTATTTGTATTTGTTTAATTATCCTTATATATACAAATTTTAATTTTTATATCACGGCAATCTATACAATTAAATATTATATAATACCGATAGCATTTATGAAAACCGTATAAGTATATGTACATAATATTGTCGGAGTCCGTATGATATTAAGCTCATGTTACATATGGAAGCCTGTTATAATCTTTCGGGTACGCTCGTATTCCTTTGGTTTCTCCATTTCAACCATTACCAGTTATGCTCTTTTATTTCTCCTTTAGTTAATTATCGAATTCTTTCATATTTTATATTTAACTATTTTTTATATTAAAGACTAATGTGAAATGGTTAATTATTTCAAATAAAAAATATTAATGGTACTTTAGAGGAGCTAATATTGAAAATTAGCCATTTAAGCCCTGTTAGAGAACATCAATGAGAATAAAACCTACATTATTTTAAAAACTGCTTAATAATACACTGATATACTGAGTTTAATCGAAATCGTAAGAGCCATTTTTGAGAAAATTATAAAAATGTGTTAAATCGATTATATAAAATACCACTTCCGGTAAGTTAATTTTGACGAAAAAGTTGCTGTAACATACAAGGTATATAAAAACCTTAAATATGAAATTTCACTTTCATACGACTTTTCATTTTTGAGCTAGACTGATCACATACATATACAGAGAAACAGATCATTTTGCGGGACTTGGTTATTTCAATTCAGGAGACCTCAAAACATGTATTTCTGTTGAAAACTCAGATTCAAAAATTTTCGCGATCGCTATACTAACCCTTACTATATATTGCATATATAGGTAAGTGAAAGTAAAAAAAAGCCTGTACCACTGTAACCCATGAAGGGTTTTAGGTTCAGTACTGTTTCAAGGCCAACGGTGTTACAAGGAGGTGTTCGGGCCAGAATCATGCTCAACCACCAGGTTTTCCTCTTAATTAATTATTTTATTAAGGGTACCCACTTTATAGAGGCTGGGTGTGCCCCAGGAGGGTCTCCCGATCCCAGGGTCGATTCACGGCTGATGAAAAATTACTTGATATCAGACAGATTTGAACCAGGACCTTGAGCTTAGTAGTCCAGTGCCCAACTCGCTAAGCTATTCCGCTCCCATAAATTAATAAAAATAAATAAATTTTTTTGTCCCAAAATTTAAAATATACAATAGAAATTGTATGAGGGTCACATAAAGTGGTGTAACATATGTTTATTTAATTTATAATGAAAATGCAAAAAAAAAAGAAGAATTCTGATGTTTTTGATATAATATGAGGAGTTGGTAGGGGGCTACGGTCAAATAAATAAAGTATTTATTTGTCCGCACCTCCCAACCAACTCCTCATATTATTATTTTATTTTATCAAACTTTTAAGATAATAAGTAAGGAATCAATTACCTGCAAGACGTGAAAAGGAGAACACTGGAACCTTAACTCCCACTTTTCCACATCCCATCAGCACATCGACAGGCTCAACCTGTTCTCCAACTATCACTCTGGTCGCAGTTGCCACAAAATCATGATCAAGAGTTTTAGAGACGAATGGGAATGATCTTGAAACACGGACATTGCATTCTATCACCTTCAATACGTTATCCTGAAAGTAAAAATAAATAAAGAATTAAGAAATATTAAGGTTCGAATATTGAAAGGCGATATTTAATATCTGAATTTAATTAACAATACAGCTGGATACTTTTATGGTAAAAAAAAAAAAATGTAAATTTGAGTTGCAATAGAATACAAGAGCTAAAAAATGTAAGTAATATTAATATTGTACTCCTCCGAAATGAATTATTCCTTGTGTAATCTGAGATTGCCTAAAGGGATTGCTAACATGTTCAAGGGATAACGTTCCTTTATTGAATGAGAAATGCTTTATTAAATATGCATAAATTATAAATTCCCAAAATACACAGAACATTTATATGGCATGATTATTCATCTACTGGAAATTTTATATGTTTTACAGGTACAGCACAAATAAATACTTTATAACAATTACATATACATTAATAACTGCTAAATAATAAAACAACTAATACAATATAAAATAATAATTATTTTGGATGATTTATGTCTAAGAAATAATAATAAAGGAAAATAAGGGAAATCGTAAACAATAACTCCACGCATGTCAAGAAAAACCGACAATTATACGACATTCGTTCACAGAAGGGGCATTTAGAAGAGAAATTAGAATATCATTTCGAACCGGGCTAGTTCCAAGAAATTCAATACGAATTTGACTAATCATTGAACATTCAGCCAAGAAATGGAACAGGTCTTCCTTTACTGGTTACATAGTGGACAATCCTTATATTCCCTGTCAAGCCATGGGATGTAATTTAAATAAAGGAGTTCACGCCTGAGCTTGAACAACCAACTCAACTCCCGCCCAATCAAATCCCAACAGCAGCCATCCACGAATTTCAAAATTTTAAGATCAGAATTAAATGCCGTTAATTTACACTGCTCCCAATGTTGCTGAGTGATTGCAGACATTATTGTTGCCAACTGGTCTTTCCATAACGAAAAGCATTCCAAAGACCTGTCAAACCTGCAAGAGTATCTTTACGCCAAATTTCACCTCTAATCAGTGGTTATTAGATTTTTATGAATTATCTAAATTAGGAAATACAGTTTTAAATAACTTTTTTGCTGTATTTGCAACAATAAATGAGCTTGAGAATGAAACAACTATATTTCTAAAAATAATATTTTAACTAAAAATTTAGTGACTTAGTCGGATTGGATGCAACCATCCTCATAAGAGGAATTTAAGAACACTGATGTATCCTCAGGTAGAGCACATAAAAACTGTTATCATTATATATAGGTTAATAAATAAATAAATAATTTATTATATATTAATTTCTTACCTTGGCAATAAGCTGCATATTGAAAGGACCGGTCACCTCTAGTGAACCAGCCACAGCTCTGGATATTGACAAAATCTTATTAAGAGTTTCTTGGTTGATGTCCTGCGGTGGAGTGACCAAAGTAGCATCTCCGCTGTGGACACCAGCGTTCTCGACATGTTCGCTAACAGCCATGCAGAGTATCATCCCATCACAAGCCACTGCGTCGACATCAATCTCCTATTATAACAGCAAAAAGATATATTACGATGCATACTGTTTTAAATAAAAGTTTAGTTATAAATAAAAAATAAAGCTTCAATAATTCCACATCCTCATTTCAGGATCTAATAAAATAATACAGCAAAACTGTAACTAAGCATTACTTTTTTATATGTCAGTTTCTATTAAACTTAGATACAGTAAAACCACATGCCTCCCAAAAAAAAGAGTTATAACTCATACTAAACTAGAAAAATTAATTATTTTCAATTTTAATTTATTTTCAGCTTAACAAATCAAAAATATTAAGGCATATTAATTAATATACATCCCAAAAAAGGGTTACAATTCATATCAAACTAGAAAAATTAATTATTTTCAATTTTAATTTACTTTCAGCTTAACAAATCAAAAATATTAAGGCATATTAATTAATATGCCTCCCAAAAAAAGGGTTACAATTCATATCCAACTAGAAAAATTAATTATTTTCAATTTTAATTTATTTGCAGCTTAACAAATCAAAAATATTAAGGTATATTAATTAATATGCCTCCCAAAAAAAGGGTTACAATTCATATCAAACTAGAAAAATTAATTATTTTCTATTTTAATTTATTTTCAGTTTAACAAATCAAAAATATTAAGTCTGAATATAATGTCTTCGTTGTAATACTGATGGTTTTTATTCCAGCTATATCGCTATATAATATACAGTACGTCAAATAAAGAATTAAATTTTTTAAAAAATTAATATCATAATTTCAGTTAAATATGTCTGTGCTAATAAAAAATGGTGGCTGGTTTTAGTATCATTTTGAATAAACTGATGACGGAATCCCCAAAGTACTCGAATTTATCCTAAAGTAGTCGTCATCTTAACTCTCCATTACGCTAACTTATTTTTTAAAATCACTGAGAGGTCGTGTTGGCCGAGTATGTTGGAGGGTTATCCGGTCTAGCATCCTCGTGCCTGGCGATGCCGGTTCGAATCTGGCCTGGGAGTGGTTGACTTTTATTTCGTGGCAGACCCACGGAATGAAACTTGACCCTCCCACTCTGGTTAGAATATGTATGGTTGCACTTCTAGAACAATCCCCTCACCTTCCCTTAATGAATGGTGGGTAAGGAGTTATCCAATAAATAAAAGAAATAATAATAATAATGAAAAAAAAAACATTGAGTTGTCATACTTCATTATTAAATTAATTACTACAGAAAGTAAGATGGTAGATGAAAATTGTGTGATGCACCACACTTGTTTTTTTAACCATTATCTGTTTTCTTATGTATTACCATTTTTCAATATCTTATCATTTATTAATTGTTCAGTTTACTATACTCATTTCTTTTGTCAGGTATACCAAATACTATTTCTTTTTCCACACATTTAACCTTTATTATTTCCAATTTTGTACCTTCATATTTATGACAGTGATTCTGTATCTCATTTTTACTCCTAGAATAGTATCACCTTTTTTGTATCTTTCTTTTTTGCCCTGAGGAAGACCGACAATGTGGGTCGAAACATTAGCATTAAATAAATAATTAGGAACTACTTGATGTTTATCCAATAGTCTCCTGGATTTTCTCTTTTACAATTTATCATATGGTCAACCATCAACACACAATGTTTATGTTCAATTTACGTTTAAACTAAAATTAGAGTCAATTATTAGTATCATACTATTGATAGACTAAGATATTGGGGGTATTGTAAATGCCTAATATTATTGTAAATACCTAATGTGCTTTTCATGCTAAGCAGTCAGCACAAATTTTGAATCAATGGTAAATAACCTCTCTGTGATAAAGTGTTAGTTATATTAAGGTTATGCCTGTACTGCAAACAAAGTTTTTGAGTATTTAATTGATCTACTAACGTTTTGATTTATTTTTAAAATGCCAGAGCAAAGAGAAAATACGGAGTTGCTGGATTATTTAGTTAAAAATGCTTTATTAGAAAGCATGAATGAAGATTCATATGATTCAGAAGGCAAATAACTTGATGAATACATAGATGACATCATAGCTGTCTTTACATTATTTCTGTAGATATTGTATATAAATAAAGAACAGAGAATCAAACACATCAAAACCTTACAATAACCTACTTCGTGCATTTAAGAAGTTGGCAACACTTTAAAGGACCCAAGGCTACATTAAAATAGAGAATGCTGGCGACCATATTTAACACACATTTCATAAATAACTTTCTCGACTTTGCACATTTAAGAGGTATATGATACTTAGAACTGGTTGCATGAATACCCCTACTGTCAAATAATGAAATTTCCATTATCTGTCTGTTCACTTAACCATCATGTGTCCTAGGTATTAGTGATAGCAGTTGATCAAAGTTTTATTACAAGATAAATTTTAATTAAAACACTTGGAACTAACCTTAGCTTCAAGGAGGAATTTGGAAATGACGACTGGATGTTCCTTGCTGACTTCACTAGCAAGGTTGAGGTAATCTTCCAGGTCTCGCTCGGAATGGACAACATTCATGGCAGCACCGCTCAGGACATAAGAGGGTCTCACTAAACAAGGGTAACCTACCTCGTCACAGAACTCGATGGCTGACTTCAAATTTGTTAGTTCTTTCCACCTAAAAACAGTTTTGTATTTAATTTATAGATTAATAAAATCTTATCGCAGTTTAGTAATACAATTGTTAAACAGACTTCATAATTCGACATACCTGGGTTGGGAGATGCCGATTCTGTCTAACATTCTCGAGAATTTAAATCTGTTTTCAGCACCATCAACGCTCTCAGGAGAAGTACCTAGGATTCTCGCTTGCTGGCGGTGAAGGTCCATTGCAATGTTATTGGGCAGTTGTCCACCCATACTAAGGATAATACCATCAGGATTTTCAGCAGAGTATATATCCATTACAACCTAAAATTTAATATAATTAAATAATAACTTCATATTTAAAAAAAAGTTTAATTGAATTCATTAAATCCGATACCTAGTTTAATTGACCAAATCCGATACCTAGGACTCCACCATGACAAACGACTCACTTGGAACCCCCATACCAGACTGAAACGACTAGAAACCGCCCGACGTTTCTGACTACTCCAGCACTTACTAGACAAACGCTCTAAACTGCCAACTATTTACAAAAGACTCATATATATTACTATAATTTAGGCCTATTTGGACTTACGGAATCGAGCTTTGGGGCTCTACTAAACCATCAAATTCCTTTCGTATCCAATCACTACAATCTAAAATCCTTCATAAAATCCTTAATGCTCCCTACTTTGTCACAAATAAAATCATCCATAATGACCTTAATGTACCATATGTTTCCGATTTAGCCCAATCCGGATACCTGTCCTTTCATAATAAACTTTTAAACCATCCGAACCCTCTCGTTAACAACCTTGATTCTTCTTCTATTCCTGATAACCCTCCGAGGCGTCTGAAAAGAAGATGGCCTCGGGACCTTCTAATATAGAAATATAATTGGAGTGCTACCAATGGGTAGTTTCTCTTCATGTTGTACATGTCATGTTACTTGTTCATATTTACTTGTTGTATTTATTATTAATTACAGTTGTAAATTTCTTTAATAAAAAAAAAATTTAAATTACCTCAAATGATATTTCTTCAAAGTACAACCTGTCGCACATATCATAATCAGTACTAACAGTTTCCGGATTATAGTTGACCATGATAGTCTTTTTTCCCAACTTCTTTAATTCCCTGAGGCAACCAACAGCGCACCAATCAAATTCCACAGAACAGCCGATCCTATAAACTCCAGACCCTATAAAAAAAATATATTGATAAGAAAACAAATAAAATTAAATATAAAAACAGAAAATGATAAGGCTCATTACCAATAACCATTGTGTAACCTCCAGGGAAATCAATATCATGGGAACGACCATTGTAAGTAATATACAAGTAATTAGTAGAGGCAGGCCATTCAGCTGCGACAGTGTCGATCTGTTTCACAAAAGGAGTTACTCCTAGAAAAAAAAAAAATTATTAATAAAGATATCACACATTTGTAAAAAAAAAAAGTTTGAATTAGTATGATTCTAATTATATCACAAAACATTAATCAATTATCTAATTTATTAAAATCTTAACGAGTATTTCTTCCTCTTAATTTGATTAAAATACTATTTTGAGTCACTCTGAAAGATATTTGCTTTCAGAAATACATTTAAAACGTTTTTATTTAATTTTGGGGGTTCAGAATAAATCTACTACTGATAGCTTCCAACAAATGGTCAGAAACCGGAATGACCAAACTAAGTGAGCTGCAGGGGACTAATGAATGCATGGACTAAGCCAGAAGGCGAACAGTGGAAGCAGGTAATCCAGCTGTCCCAGGGACCCGATCATATTTTAGACATTACTCAATTTTCTATTTAAGTTTTTAATAATAATGAAATTACTACAATTTACTTCAAAGCCAGAAGAGACACTGAAGGGCTGAAGAATGAGAGAGAATTAAAATCAATACAAAAACAATAAATGTCTTTCAAACAAAACAGCTTGTTCTAAGAAGGCAGTTTTTTAATCAGTGGTTGGCAATAAACAAATGAAAAAGAACTAACAAAAGATGTAAGCAGTTTTTCATATTTACACACAAACATGTATTGATATTTATAAATCATCTCAAAAGTGCAAAAATTTACAATTTGATGCAACAGAAATCAAAATCTTGCAATATCAAAATTCAATATGTCATTCTACGTATCATATAACAGATAGATTGTCGAGTTTGAAGTTTTAACACATAAGCAAATAAAATGTGCAATAATATGGAAACCGGTCTCTAGCTATAAGTATCAGAACTTATCCTATACTCCAATAAGTTGTGAATACTTAAAAAATATACTCACCGAAATCTCCTCGCTTCTTCCTGATTGCTAATTCTGTGCTTTTGACAAAGGTAGCGATTTGCTTGTCGGAGAAGCCAAGCTGCTTGGCAGCTAGCAATTCCTCAGGAGTTAAGTTGGGCTGACTGATCGACTCCAGGTGCGTCTGCATCTCGATGATATTCTTCAGCTTATGGAGAAACCACCTGTCTATTTTAGTCAACTCGTACAGTTTATCTATCGAGTAGTTAGCTTTTAGAGCCGCGGCAAGGACAAAGATCCTCTTGTCAGTCGGCTGTTCGAGCTCTTCATCGCAAGCTACCTTGGCATAGGGGTCGAAGCCTATAACATTTTCATCAACCATCCTCATCGCCTTCTGGAATGCCTCCTCGAACTTTCTACCTACAGCCATAACCTCGCCGACACTCTTCATAGAGCTGCCAATCTAAATTGATAAGAATTAATTATTCATTTCATTTTTTTAAAAATATATTAGTTCTGAACTTAATAAAAAAAAATCAACTAAAATGTAAGTGAAACAAATTGTTAATTCATTTACTTTATCAGAGTTAACAAAGTTTGTGACGAATAGCATTGTTAATGAATTTTAAAATTCAATTGGCAAAGCATAGATATACTAGATCTAAACCAACTAAAAATAAATAAATAAGAATAATTAATTTTAATTATTATTATTTGCTCATTTTTTTTTTCATCGATTTTCATTATGCTATTGGAATTTCCAAAAATAGATTATGATTAGAGACAGGATTTCCATGTTATTGCACATTTTATTCGCTCGGGTGTAAAAACGCCGGACCCGAATATCTATCCGTTTCTGTATCAGTAGAATAATATACTTAAATTTTATATTGCACAAAATTGCACGTTTTGCCATTTTTGGCTTAAATTGCATGATTTTGTATTTTTATTTTGCATTAAATTACACATTTTGTGCTAGATTAAAATGATTTATAAATATAAATATATATATGTTTTTGTAAATATTTACTTTTTTTATTTTACTATCTGGTCCAAATTAAATTTAGAAAAGATAAATATGAGGAAGGTAAATGATTCTGTGATTAGCAAAGATTCGGAATTAACGTTACAAAAGGACAAAGTAAACACAAGTGCAGACTGACTATTCCTGGAATAGAACTTGCTTGAGGTAATTTAATTTAAAAAACTGGTTTCCTTATTTTGATTTCAATTCTCACTCTTTCCTAAGTCCTTCAGGGTCCCTTCCGGCTTTAAAGTGAATTGTAGACCATCATGAATTCAGCATCAATAAATATGAATTGACATTCATGAAATCACATTTGTCAAATTTTCCGCAAACATTACTCAGTTAGAATCCTGAAATTTGTCACTTAGCTTAATCGTAATTTATTTATTTTAATTTTCAATGTTGCATTTTAATTTTTTTTTTTTTTTTGTCGCAATATTTGATTCAGAAGCTTACCATAAGGTTTGATAGGATTTCGATGTATTAATTTTATAAATTAAACAAAATAGATGATTTTTGCATGATTTTAGGTCTAAATTAGATAATTTTACATATTATGGGTTTTTACTAAACGATTTTGCACATTTTGAGTTTTTTGCTGCACGTTTTTCGGATATTTACTGCATGAAGATCCGGTCTCTAATTATTATACTATTAGAATAGGAATATTATCGCTAAATGATAAAAGTATCATTTGCTATAGAAGAATAAAAAAAATTATTTACTTCAGAAGCCAATCAAATTGACTCTATGTTATTTAGTAAATTGTTCAGTAAAACTTACAAACATAGAAAAAAAAAATATTAATAATAATGATTAATTGTTCCACACTGTCTCATCACAAAATTTAAAAACCAAAGAATTTTATTTACCACTTTTCTCCACTTTTTGTTTTATGGAGATTTATCAAGTGTGCAACTCAATTCATTGATTTGACTTTTTTGGAACAATCGTCTATCTGAAATCTGTTTCCAGTTTTAAACAATATATATATATACATATAGACCAAGTTATAAAATTAAGATAGTTTTAAAACAATTAATTAAAATATAAAATTATGACATCATTACAACACTCACTTTAGTACTGACTCTTGAAAATTTGCTCAAGTCCCAGCGAGGAATCTTTACGACTAAATAATCTAATGAAGGTTCAAAACAAGCCGTAGTTGTCATAGTGACAGAGTTTTTGATGTCGACAAGTGATTGGCCGAGAGACAATTTAGCTGCGACATAAGCGAGAGGAAAACCAGTAGCCTTACTGGCAAGTGCAGAGCTACGAGAAAGGCGAGCATTAACCTAAGAAAATTAAAAAAATATTTTTAAAAACTTCAATCGATATTAATATAAAGAATAACAAAATATGAAAAAAAGAAAACATTGAAAGACCATACCTCGATGATGTAATAGTCCTCTGAAGTAGGACTAAGGGCATATTGGATATTGCACTCGCCAACAATGCCGAAGTGCCTCACCACCTTCAGAGCTGTCGACCGCAGCTTGTTGTACTCATGGTCGGTCAGAGTCTGACTCGGAGCGACAACAATAGACTCACCGGTATGTATCCCCAAAGGATCAACATTTTCCATGTTACAAACCTGGAATAAAACAGTTTATATTACAATACAATCTTGATCTTATTGAAAATAAAATATAAATGTAGAGTTTACAACAACATGGTACGGCTGCTCAACTGTGTTGAGTTGCTAAATAACAACTGAATAATTTTTATAATAATGACAATTTCAATCAATACAAACTTATATTATGATAAATATTGTTATTCCTAAAATATTGTCCTAAGTATCATTTGCATACATTGAAATTGTCTTTATTATAAAAATTATTCACCTAACCCTTGTATACTTGCTATCAAACTAAGCCATATTTATATTGATTGGCACCTTTTGCTCATGTTCATTCCATTACTAGTCAATCAATAGTCACATTTCTAACCATATGAAATAATTCAAATATTGTACACTTCTGAAATATTTGTCAGCAAATTATGTATATTCTACAAACATAAATGTTACCCTCCTTCCCCTCTAACTATGTTTACCTACCTTTTGCTATCTGAAAAAGGACAACTGGGAAATCCTCCACCCCAGACCTTTTTACTTATCTACCAAGCAAGTGTCAGTACTTGAACAACTTCAATGCTCAAACCACGGTTAGTAGGAGAAAATATTACAAATTCGTATAAATGGATTATATACATTATTTTTTTTACTTTTAGTTTGTATAACTATTTTAATATGTGTATTACAATATTAGTTAAGATTCATTTGCCATCAATCACTATAGTTTATTATTTATAATTAGCGGTCGTATAGTATTATATCTCTAATTGTAATTTAAAAAAACATTTTCAGCCCTGAAGATGACCCACATGTTTGGGTTGAAACGTTGACAAAAATAAAAAAATTTAAAAAAGACTGCGTCCTGAATATTTATCACCCACAAAAGATAATATTGTATAAAAATATAAGAGAGAGTTAGGTCGGACCATTGGAATACATATCAGACATACAAAGAATGGTTCATAAAATCAAATAAGTGAAGGCCTAGATTAATATATGTGGTGATGGAGGATTACTAACGAGTCCAAAATAATTGCCATAGTCTGCATCTGCTCCCTTCCAACACCGAGCCTCTGCAAAAAATTTCTTGTATTAAGAGGAATGCTTTCCCTGCTTCCAAACCATAGCCCTTCTATTATAATTATAATTCTGTTCCCTCTATTATGATAGTATTCTCTCTCGCCGAAATTATCTCTGTTCTTTTCCATCAGGTAAGATATGCATTTTGTATAAATTTCCTCTTTCTCTGCCTGTATCTTTCTGTTCTGATCCTGATCGTTAGTTTCAAATGTGATCGTGGGATCCACTATGACTGCCTCCTTTTCCGTCACATTGAACGCCAAGATGTCAATGAATCTTGTTGAGCCCTCTGTATCCAAGCAGTAAACTTCGAGGAAATATTTATAGTTCTTTATATATATTAGGCCAAAGGTCACCAAATGTACACAGTTTTTACATCCTATATTCTTTATTCGACGTTTCGGCTTCAGGAGCCATTTTCAAGATCCTGCAAACATGCACCGCTTCATAAAATTTCTAAAATGTATCATTACAATATGATTCGTCCTTAAGTCATTATTTTATTTCATAGAATGTCATTTTTGCACTTCTCTTTCGCAGACGATATCAAGAAAAATGTTGCTCCTCACTAAGGCATTCATACAGGAATCTACAGAATAGAAGAATACAGAATGTAAAAACTGTGTACATTTGGTGACCTTTGGCCTAATATATATAAAAAAAAACTTAAGAGAAAATGGCACCAAACCTGAATGATATGACTAGAAAATTATTTATAGTTCTTTATTTCAAGGAATGCTTTATATTACTGTGCCGGCGGGAGACTTGGAGCATGTTAAGCGGATAATTGCCCAGCACATGAACTGGGGTTTCTGACTCTCGGCCACATTTGCGGTAGAGGGGTTAAATAGTTTGCTGATTTAAAATTTATGAAAAATAGCAGTAACTATATTTTAAGTAAAACAAAATAATAATGTTTTATTTTAATATATAATATATTACAACTAAAAAATCTTATATTAAAATATTCTAGCACTAGTTATATGATTGTCAGAGAGTCAGTTGCTGGCATTGAAATTGATCCATATTTAAATCTGTACATAAATACAGTTAAATAAGTAGTTAAACAAACTGTTTATACTCATAAGACATAATTCTTTATAATACAAAAATTAAAATATTTTATATATTGACATACTTAACTGCAAGTTATAAACACATCGCAAATTACCTTGCCATGTTTTATTTACTTCATTGACTATTATTAAAGTTCCAAACCAATTTGTCTCTATAATTCCAGAACAATTTACAATATTTTATCAAAGCAAGAATGTTTTTACAATTTAACTGTTTTTACAATTAATTCTTCTATGGTCAGTACAGTATTTCTTTAAGAAAACATTTTTGTATTTACTACCACATTTAGATTACATAGGGAACATATCTGGACTTGACCCTTATTATATATTTTGTAATTTAGGTTAAATAATTCACCATCCTTTAAAAACTTGATGTCATTAATCCTCATTTTTCATAATATTAGATCGTATTTGTCATACCTTAGTTTTTTATATAGCAAAAATTTACTTGTATTTGATCTCTCTTTATTGTTTTATTCTAATATATCTCTAACTTGAACTTTTTTAACTTTTGTTTTCAATTTTTTTAATTTTTAAAATATTGTAAGACAAAAATAAATGTATAATTATTTTATTAAAAGGAATGATATACATTTACAATATCAACAGCATATTTACGAGAGAAAGTTTTTTCGACCATGTTATTCAAATGAAACTGTAAGGACTGGAGTACGATATTTAAGGTTTCGAATACAATGAATCTTACTATAATTTCAATCAAGGCGTAGTTATCAATTATTAAAGAAAATAAATAATATAAAAGTGTATGAGATAATTAACATAACTCAATCATTGTATAAAAATTAATCTATAGATCATATCATCGGTTTATCATAAAAAGACTTACAGTAATGCAGTTGTCAAAAGCATCCCTAACGACTTCATATTCAACTTCTTTCCAACCCTTCAGGGATTTGTCAATTATCAGCTGACTCGAGTGAGCGAACGCGTGCTGGCTCAGCGTTTTCATTTCTTCATCATTGTTGGCAAAGCCAGAACCGAGACCACCGAGAGAGAAAGCTGATCGTGCTAAGACTGGATAGCCCAGCTTCCTCGCCGCTTCTAAGGCCTATAAATTAATGGCTAGAATTAATATTGAATAGAAACAATTAAGATTATTTTAAAACATTGATAATATCAGACAATTTATTTTGATTATTTCTTCTTTTTAAAAGTTAAAATTTTGACAATTATTAATGTTTTTATTTTAATGTTCAATACTATTTGCAATTGTCTGGGCTCTTGGTATGGATTATACATGCCATTTTCACATGATGTTGGAAAACAAGTGCATTTAATTAACTGGATAGTATTTAACAATTTTATGTAGATAAATAAATACAATTATTTTCAAAGTGTTTTTTTAACACTATATATAAATATATATATTACTACTATAACACAGTTATAGATAAGATTTATATACTTCATTGATGTTGTAAACAGCAACGCTCGGTGCAGTTTTCTCACCAATCTCGGCAATCTTCTCAGCAAACAACTTCCTGTCTTCTGTTTCAATGATGGACTGAATCGGTGTTCCCAGGACATGAACATTGTATTTTTCGAAAACACCACTCTTTTGGAGTTCCACACCACAGTTGAGTCCTGTCTGACCTCCAAATGTAAGAAGGATACCATCTGGACGTTCTGAATGAATCACCTGAAAACCAAATAAAAGAAATAAAATAACAATAATTAAATACACTAAAGCAGGAGTCCCCAATCTTTTTTTTTTTTTTTTTTTTGATAAATAAAATTTTCAGGACTTTCGGTCAAGATATATTTACTAGGTTAACCGACATTTCAACCAAAACATGTGGGTCGTCCTCAGGGCTATCGTTTGGAAGTTGAGACAAGAATTGCTGAAGAAATGACAAGAACCTTGAGGATGACCCAAATGTTTGGGTTGAAACGGCTAATCTATTAAATATATCTTGAATTGAAAGTTCTGAAAATTTGTTTCATTCATATAATTGATCAGCTGACAATTGTACCCATCTCTAAACTTTTTTTTTATTTGAGGGCACATTTATGAGCTAATAGTAAAGTGGTAGCCAACAATTGTTTGTGTTTTTCCTCGATTTTTTATTGTTTCATATTATGAATAACATAATGAAAAAGAATAACTTTTACAGATGATAAAATATTGTATTTATTCTTAAAACAATGACATAAGTGTTAATAATACATTTAAATTGTATACAAAATATAAAATGTTTTAATTGAAAAATAAATGCCCAAGACAATGTGACATTTTGATTTATGATTAATTGTTTGTAAGTAATAAATCATTGTGAAATAATTTGCAGCGTTTTTTTCCGTATAAGTACCCAATTATATGATTATTTTGTTGATTAATTTTTTTTTTGCAATTTTAACTAATCTTTAGATACATTTTATCTGTTATTCAGAATTTTCCATTGACAAAATTTTTTTTTTTTATATCTTCAAAATATGTTTGCGGTACTTCACAATTTAACTGAGAGTTAACTTTTTTTTTTCTGTTGGCATTACAGACCATAAGCCTGGTCCAATTTTACTAGGCTTCATTTAGGTTTCGTAATAATGTATTTTTATCGGGATAGGGTTATTAGTCCTATGTCCAACCCCCAACCTGGAGGACCAGGAGCTAAGGTGGAAGACGCAGGGGTTCCTCACCTCTCTGTGAATCTTTGGATGGGGACGTTACCATCCCCATGGGGGAATCGAACCTGTACCATAGTGATCGAAGTAATTGGGTAGCACTTACAATTTTTATTTTTTATTGATTATAAATTATTATCTTTTTTGTTCCCGCGAATGGGATTTGAACTCATGACTTTTCAGTTTGGATAAAAATGTTAAAAAGAAAGTTAACATAACGATTCTTTATAATGAATATAACAAAAGTAAACACCTACCTGTTCCACGTAATTGGGTAACAGCGGTAAGAAGTAGACCTTGTCGGCTAGCCCCTTCGATGTCTGCACAGTCGCTATGTTTGGATTTATCAGGACAGTTTGTATCTTCGATTCGTGAAGTGCCTTGATTGCTTGTGAACCTGAGTAATCAAATTCACCAGCCTGCCCGATCGACAAACCTCCAGAACCAAGTATCAGCACCTGAAATATTCATGCATATTAATAAAAATAAATCAGCTTATACGTATATTAAAGTCAGAGGTCATAAATTACAAAAATTAAAAAACTTTGCTGAGATTTCATCTTATTGGTCAGTCCAAATAAATGCTATTATATGAGATTATATCAAATTTAATTGTTTTTCAGCTAGTTGGGTTTCATTTATGAATTATTGTGTACTTAAAATACAATAAAATGTTTCCACATTAATGATCTAAATAGAATGTAACTATTATATATATATATATATATATATATATATATTTTTTTTTTTATTTTTTTTTTTTTTTTACCAAAGTCTTGATTCAGTACAAACATGTTTTTGATATAGATAATTTGAAAACAAAAAACTGTGATTTGATAAGTCTTGAGGTTGTAATGTTTCAATACCCTTTGTGGCTTGCGATGAGGATAGTTAATATTTAAGATAATGGACATAAAATAAGTAACAAACATACAAGGGGGAACTCCTTCCCTCCTCCAAAAAAACCCAGGAATTTCATCGTAACTCCTTTATTTTTAAATCAAATTTGATCACCTTCAAAGTAATTCTAATTGAATGTAATGCACTTACCCAATCTTTTCTGCCATTGTTCAAAATTGTTTTTTAATGTACATGTCAGGATTTCCTTTAGCTCTTCCTGCAATTTTTCTTTTACCTCCTATATAATCTCAAAATGTTTCCCTTTTAAGTGTAGGACTAAGCTATTTTTCCCTAGGACTAAGCTATGTTTCCCTAAGCTATTTTAAGCATCATATGAGTTTCCATAAGCGTTTTCCCAACATTTAACAGAATTTCATAGCCACACTTTGTTCACAACAATCAGCCATATCATGTTTTTAGCAAAAGAGAAAAAATTATTTTACTAAAAAAAATTATCACAGAAAAATAGATGCACTCACAGCAACTAAACTTCGACAACCAACTCAGAAGGATTGTATTATTATAAAATACGATCTTTACCAGAGAGTCTTGAAATACACAAATACAACTGCTGTCATCTAGGTAAAATAAAACTATTGAACAACCTACAGATGAACAAATTCCATTTCCGGTACAAATTTTTAGTCTAAAATCTTTATTTAGTATTAGGAGAGTAAGAGGTAACTGGAGCTTAACACATATGTAATTAAATGAACAGCTGTATATTAAATATACTTTACAAAATAATCGCCTAATAAGTTGAGCTCCTATAATCCCCTACTCTCCTAATACTAAAATAAAATAAAATATGAAAATCACTAAACATTTTTTATATAGTAAAGAGATAGATATTAATAAATAAAATAATTACCTTTGTGGGCTTTTTAATAACAAAATTCTGTTTGTATTGTAAAGTGTCAGAGATGTAACGCTTCAAATTAAATGAGGATTGTGAGTTTTTGTAAGCTTTAACTGCTGCTACGAACACGTCGAACAGGCACTCCAAATCCTCAGGTCCTGCGCAGTGTTCGGGGTGAAACTGCACGCTGAATAATTAAATATTTACTATTGATAATGATTGTATTAATGCTGAGAGTAACAATACAAATTTAATTATTATTTAGTATTAATTGTAGTAATATTAGTATTAATTACCTAAAGAATGGCTTTGTCGCATGGATTAGGCCTTCGTTTGTTAAATCATTAGCATTAGTAAACAATGGTTCCCAGTCTTTTGGAACACTGTCGGGACAGACTGCAAAACCGTGGTTCTGAGAAGTCATATAGCAGCGATGAGTATCTTTATGAATGCAAGGTTGGTTATGACCCCTGTTTCCGTATCTAAAAGCAACAATAAAAAATGAGACATTTTGGTTTGTTTTTTACTTAAAAGCAAGACTGTTAATAAACTATGTACAAATATTTAATGAAAATAATTTTATTATTCTGAGACTAGTGTCCCTTTACAACAAATTATAAATACAGAATATAAATTAACATGTTGGTGGGTCCATAAAATTAAATTAAATATTTACAAGATGAGTGGTAATAAAATAAAAGTACAGATAGTGAAAAGATATAAAAAAATACATAAATATGAAATAAACAGAAAAAAGTATCTGAGGGTACTTTGAGAGTCCTACAAGTTAGATTTTTAAGTGCATTTCATTATCAACCGGATTGGGAATGGAATAGATGCTTGAAGAGGAGAGATTTGACAGAGGATACTGACTTTGCGTGTTGAATATCAGAAGGGATAGAATTCCAGAGGAAGACTGCTTGAGTTAAAAAGGATTTGTCAAATGCAGCAGTTCAGTGAGGAGGAAAGAGGTCGGACATACAGGATCTAGTGGGACGGGATTGAATGGAAAATTTGAATTGTAGGATCTATAGAATATAGGAGGGTCGCCGAGTTCTAATAGCCTGGTATATTAAGGTAGCAAGGAAATATTGATAGCGGTTGGAACGGATAAAGCCACTTCAACTCGGTGTAAAACTGATTAATATTCATATTCCTAGAGATACCGAAGATATGTAATACTCGGATTCAGGGTGATTTTGGTGTCAGATTATTTGGAGCTGATTTCATATAAAATTGAGGCCTTCAACATAAAATAATTTTTGTTCCTCAAAAACTTTTACCATCCAATCTGGAAGATAAAGATTCAGAAGCTTCTTTTGACAAGTTGATGTTTCTGGTTAATTCATTCTGGTTGAAACAATGATGGATTGATGGTATACCTTCATAATCGCTCGTTATTACTAACAGAAGATTGATCAGAGAGATATTATTTCTCATCCTCACAGAGCTCTGACACTTACAATATATTACTTTCTCTTACAATATATTACATACATATATAAGTGAAAGTAAAAAACAGAGCTTATAGAGAAAAATTGATTTCATATTTAGATTCAGCACCTCCAATAAAGGTTAAATGAACTTTAAAATCCTAGATAGCAATTTTTTTTTTCCTATTACGTCTAAGTATATTCTACGAATAAAATAGTATATTATAAAATATTAGGTACTTCATCTTAAAAGTTGTGCCCCCGGCAGCAATAGCTAACAATTGGTGACCAAGGCAAATACCAAAGATTGGTTTTCCCTTTAGAATAGCCTCCTTGATCATCGTTATTGTTTGGGTGATGCTCGCTGGGTCCCCTGGTCCGTTGGTGATAAACAATCCATCGTAGGAATCGTCTCCGAACGGGCCGTTCCATGGAATAGTTTCAACCGTAACTCCTCTCTTCAGAAGACATCGTATCTGATTATATTTCAAACCGCAATCAATAGCATGAATTTTGAGAGAAATGTCATTTCCAGGAAGAGGTTTATATACAGTTCTATCCTAAAAATAAATTAATACAAAATAATAATAATAAATAAAATATTAAAAAATACAAAAATTGCTTCAATGAAAAATATAATTACCTGGTTTGAAACTTCGGAAACTAAATTCAACTTATAAACATCACAGAACTCAGGCTTTTGGGGAGGAGCTACACCGCAAAAAATCTTTCCTAACATTGATCCATGTTCTCGAAGTTTTTTTGTCAGTTCTCTCGTATCGATTCCGGTGATACCAGGTATGCCATACTCGACCATCCAATCCGATAAAGTTTTCGCCATTTGCCAATGGCTTGGCTTTTCACAAATCTCTCCGACAATAAGTCCAGCAAGCCATATCTTTCTTGATTCAAAGAATCTAAAAAAGAACAAAGAGGAAAATAATAAGTTATTATTAATATTTACATAATTTCCTTACTTTTATTTATGTCAAAAACCAAATGATTAATGGAGAAATCTATCACTGGATAAAGCATTCACTTTTTTTTTTTTTAGTCCTCCTCTTCCTCACCTTTTAGGCTATACAAGGTATTCCTGGACCAGGGAGTGAGGGTGGGAGATTAGTGCCAATGTTAAAAGACTCTGAAGTCTAATAAAATTGGATCATAACAAGTTGAATAATTCAATATTAACGAATTATTTTTAGTATGAATTAAGATTCATAGGAGAAATATGTGGATATTAGTTTCGATCAAACAGTCATATTTTTCTCCTAAATTAATCTAAATCTTATCCTAAATCCACTAACTTTAACTTTGAACTTTTAATCCTTTTTTTTTCATACTGTAATCAAAATTATCCTCATAGGATATAAAAAACATAAATAAACAAGTTTAAATAACAATAAAAATGAGAGAAAATATTGATTTTTTATCGTTTAATGATTATTAGATTATGTCTGTCAGCATGAAGAGGAAGCTCTAAAAACTCTTGCAGGTAGGTGTGTAAAATTTTAAATTTGGTTCATACCATTTATTTAAATTACATTATTTATTGAATACTTTAATTTAGTGCCATTTAGGAAATTTTTTCTGGCTTAAAGTTTCAAATCTAATAAATTGTGAACCCACATAGCATAGGAAAAAAAAATAACCCCCCCCAAAAAAAACTTTCTCACCCTAAAAAAACCATGAGGGCAAAAAAATAAATAGGGGACCAACCTGGATACCCTGTTAGCATTCCACTTTTGAATGTATGTATTGGAATCATAAATATTGCTTCACACTACTCACATCTCAATTTATCTAATTATCAAATAAATAATTTATAATTAGTAAAAATTAATGGCAGTAGAAATAATCTGTAATTTTAAAATAACAGTTCATTTATGTTCACTTCATAGAACTTGAAAGCTAGCGACATCTGTGAGCTAAACGTAGAACTAAATCAGTACCATACAAATAGCATAGATAGCGCTAGTCTTGACAAGTTGTCCAAGGTTGTCATTTAAGCGGCAATTTAAACCTTTAAACACCTTTTAAATGAGTTTTAAAAAACAAAAACAAGAGTCAGTCAAAAGCTTTATTGTTTGGTGAATATAAATCTGCTACTGCAACAAATCTGAAATAAAACTTTTCACAGTCTAAGAATCAATTTTAATTTAATATATTTTTTCACAATTAAATCAAATCTAAAGGATTTTAAAAGTCAAAAATAGGGTGAATACAGTAATAATGACAACTGTTCTTGAAAAATCATTCTATACTAACCATACTACAAAAATAATCAGACATAACACAACTTAAATTTCTTCTTAACAAGAAGATATCTACATATTATCTGTAATATGTTTTATAGATTTATCAGTAAAGATCATCAATGAACAATATGGCTATAATAAATTTATATCTTCAAGAGAAAAGGGGAAGCTAGCAAAATCTATATAAGGTTTGATTTGATCATTTAAATTACAACAAGCAATGACTTTCCACTGATCAGAAACATATTTCTACTTAATAAATTGCCATATTTCATAGTTATCATTCAATAAAATTTAAAAATTGGTGCAATTAACAAGTTGGCAGGTTAATGAGGAATGCAAAAACATATCAATGCATCAACCAAAGAACACTTTCCTCATAAGAGGAGAAATCACACTAAATATTAGTGATAAACAATCACTTATCGATAGTAGATTTAGATTAGAAGTTTTTCTGAACAAACTTATTTTCGAAATTTCAATACATATCATTCTGTGACAAGTGTTAAGGATCTAAACCTTCTGTGAATCGTTTATTCCAATCAATATTGGTCTAACAATGAATAAACATTTTTAAGTATTGCGAATAATATCAGAACTTCCGTTCAAACCCATTGAATGTATCTCGACCTCCTCATTCTGGCTAGAATGAGTTATCACCTACAGGAAAAGCCATCCTTCCTGCCCTTATCAAAGTACTAAATACCGTAAGCCCAAATAAACAAACGATAACAACTGTACTAAAAGTTCAACAGTTGTCATATTCTGCAATGTTATTTCAGTATAGGCTTGAACTAATCATTAATAAATCATAATCCTAGATAACACTTACTTTGGCAAGCCGAAACAATCTTTCTCATCTGAAGGAACTCCATAGTTCCCAATGAGGGGATAAGTCAGTACCAGGATCTGCCTGTGATAAGAAGGATCTGTCAGGGATTCAGGATATCCCACCATACCGGTTTGAAAAACTAGGAAGACACATCTGATTAGATAATTTTATCTAACAACTTCACTACACATATTTAATAAGCAGACTTACCGACTTCTCCATCAACAGGGGTCTTGGCCCCAAACATATTACCGGTGAAGACAGTTCCATCTTCTAACAAGAGACTACAGGTCTCTAATTTCGCAGACATTTCCTCGACAGACAATAGCTCCTTCCCTATAGAGCCCACGTGTTAAACTGGAGGTTCCCGCGACAATATTCACCCAACGTTGCCGAACCTACAACTGACAATGCAGCCCAGGAAAACAGGTTTCTTCCTACACGCATTTGCTTATCTTCTGTATAGACCAATCATTCACCTGAAATTAATCAAGATGTGTTTTTTTTTCTTTTTATGTATAACTTTCAAATGCATTCAATCTACTTAAAAATAATCATAGGTTGTTGAAGATGATTTCCCTGAACGAAATGATTCATAGAAGATGTACAATGTTGTACATGTACAATTGTACAATTTATTAAAGAATTAATTGATTGTTAAAAATAAAACTGATAGAAATCTTATTCTTTTGTTGTTAGCTGTTTTCAAACTGATTACAATAAAAAAATTATATTCAAACTGGCTCTTTTCCTGATGGCAATTTTGATTTATTGGTTTGCTAAGCAGTTATTTTAAAATGAGGCTTCGAAGCATCTTGATTATTTCAATCCAAATCTGTAGTCTTAAAAACAAATAAAAATGTTTTTTAATGCATTCCTCAAGTTATTTAGCAACTGGTTTCCAGTAATATAAAAATGATTTTGAAGGTCCATTACTATGGGGTAACATACTCTTTTCCCCCAAAATTAATAATTCAAATGGTGTCAGATTTAAGAACTACTTCAAACTGCTAAAAAATCAGTTAATCATTTCACCTTTTACCAAAACGTTACTAAAATTCAAAATCTACACCAATAATTTCAAGTTAAGTAACTAGAGTTATATAGACGCAATGTTGCTTGGGTTCCAGCACCAGGGGGGGGGGGAGCAAGAAACTTTCTGCTACTCCAGTATTTTATGAAAGGTTTACCAAAATTTCACCGGCTTCCCAATATTTCGCAGTTTACTTTAAAAATAATTCATAAAAGAGTTCAATAAACCTTACAAGTAATAATTATATGAAATTAAAGGTAATAGTAATGTGTGGATTACTTAATTTATGTATGTTGTTCTAACCTTCGCTCCCCCCTCACCCTCAAATATTTTATAAGTACCAGCGTTAATGCTTTGTTGTGTTTCAATTTAAAACATCATTAATGTTAAATGACAACATTCTCAATACATGACAAGTCTGAATCCAAAAAGTTGAGAACATTAAAATATGTCTTTGATCAAATAAATAAAAATGTACATGGTAATTTTTAAAAATAAAGTTTTGTGAAATTTCTTTCCAACTCTCAAAATTAGAGATTCTAATGAAATTTAAAACTTTTATTTTTAATCAGTTTCGGTTTGACACACGGGTGAATTTACGGGGGAGCTGAAGCCCCCCAAAATTGTAAAATATAACCACGTTTTATCGAAAAAAATATTAAAAAAGTATCTCTTAAAGTGTTATTGTTCGTGTAATTAAATTTAAAAGGCCTTTAGGAATCACTTAAACACCATTTCATACAGATAGTTAGTTTTTTTCTTTTTTTCCAAAGTAATTATCGTTATTTTTATGAAAAAAAAAAAGCTTTCGGGCTGAAGTCCTCCCCCCCCCCAAAAAAAAACTAAATCCTGGATCCGCTAGTGGTTTGACAGAAATGTTTATTTTCAATTTTTATTTGTTATTTCGAAACTAGTTTCAAGTAAAGATTTTACAGAACTTAATATAAAAGTTCTATTGAAGCAATTCATTTCACCAAACTAACGACACAGAATCTAGTAATTCTTTTAAGATAAATTATAACTGTAATCTAACCCTTTTAAAAATAATTTAAATAAATAAAAATGAAACTTTTACTATAAGCCTAGAACTTTATTATAAAACGTTCCTTATAGCAGTTACATAGAAGCTGTTAAAATGTAACTTTTCGAAAAAGTATTTTGAAACAGTTTCACAGAAATACTCTTAAAGTATTTTAACAGTAACTGTTAACATTTCTTAGAACAGTTTAATAGAAACTGTTAAAATGGAACATTATAAAACCTTTATTAAGAACATTTTCATAATAACTGCTAAAATGGAACTTAGAAAAAAAATCTTTAAAAGTTTCAACCCCTGAAATAAATAGCAAAACTGTTCTAACAACTAAAATTAACGGGAAGCGTTGTTAATACTATTAAAATTAATAGGAAATTTTATCTTTTGCCTCATTATATTATAAAACATATTATCAGTCATCTAATTTTTTTTTTTTTTTTCATTGGTCCATAATGTCAGTCACAGAAACACTTATAGACTCCATATTTGTTTCTGTGACTGGTCTAAGCTAAATACTTAAACGATCACAATATACTTAAAATTATAACGAATAAAAACATGATTCCTAAAAGTATTATTATTCCATTAATTACAGGAAACTTATACTCATTTCTTTATTACTGTTATGTTCAATTAACAAGCTTTCAAGGACCACTTATAAACATTATTTATACAATTTTCTCGTCATATGTTTACTTTCGGTGCCATTTTATTTAATAAATTGGCAAGTCTGCTCCATCTCTGCCTGTCTTGAGCTATTTCTTTCTATTATCTGCTTTTTAGCCTTCCACGTGTCCTTTTGCCTTCTATTGAGGCATTCATTGTTACGTGGCCTTTACTTTACTATCCGTTCACTCAAGACTGGATTTATTTTTATTTAGGAGTGGACAAAAAAAAAAATTGTTTATATATAAGTTTTAAAAATCACAACGAAATTTTATGAAATAAAGGATGGATCACCGGACGAAATATAATGATTAGTTAATTTTTTTTTTATGAATTCGTGTACGATAGATGGGTAATTTGCATTAATTTTAAACCAAAATGTATTATATTATATACTCAGTTTTAAATATAACATTAATATAGAATAAGAACAATATATGTTATTAGCTGACCCGTGTGAATACTTCGCACAAACCTTATATTTGTATGTTCCATTCAGTAATGTTTCTATGCAAAGGTTTAATACTTTTATATAATAAGTTATCAGTTTATAAATATAATAATCTATACCCATCCATAGGTTAACTCTTTCTAGTTTCCTTGAATTTATAATTATAACATTATATTTTTTCTGAAGTTTAAAAAAGCTTCTAAACATTGGCTTTAAATATCTGATGAAGGCTAAATACTTTGGATTTAGTTCTCTGGAAGGTACGTTTTGACCTAGCTGTCTGTATTCAAAGAAAATAAAAATAAAGAAATGTTTCTTTTTTCATTAAAAATAATCAAGTAAATTTTTAAAATGATAAACATGTAATAGCTTATTTATAGATAATATTTTATTTAAATATTATCATAATAACATTCCATATGTATAGCAATATAACAAATTTAATAATTAATTTTACAAAACCAAATGTTTTGAAATTAGCTAGAATAATTACTTATTGATACAATGTGCACTGTCTCAGGAAGAAAAGAGTCTTGCCCAAGAGAAAATAGGGTAGATTAAGAAATAATTTTATATCATTTTCTGTTAAATAAGAAATCTACTAATACATTTATAATATCAAGGAAAAAGCTTTATTTTACCTTATATATTTATTCCATGCTTTAATTCATTTAAATGGTCCAAACGTGGAGTATATATATATATATATATAAGGGTAAAAAAAAAGTGTCCTCGATATTATGAATTTTATTATTAATATATACCCTTGAAAAATTTTAAAGATTCAAACAAAAAATAAAACCCTACTAAAATATACTTGATGAAAACAATTATTACAACAATAGAATTAAGGTTTTTGAGTAATCCAAAATAACAGGCGGATTTACGGGGGGGGTGGCTTTCGGGCTGAAGACCCCTCCCCAAAATGGTAAAATATAACTATGTTTTATAGGACAAAATATTAAAAACTATCTCTTAAACTATTATTATTCGTGTAATTACATTTAATAGGACTTCAAGAACAACTAAGACACCATGTCACACTAGCGGATCCAGGATTTAATTTTGGGGGGGGGCTTCAGCCCGAAATCTTTTTTTTTCATAAAAATAACGATAATTACTTTGGAAAAAACAGAAAGAAACTAACTACCTATATGAAATGGTGTTTAAGTTATTCCTTAAGTACTTTTAAATGTAATTACACAAACAATAATACTTTAAGAGGTATTTTTAAATTTTTTCCCATAAAACAAGGTTATATTTTTCCATTTTTGGGGGGGAGGGGCTTCAGCCCGAAAGCCTCCCCCCCGTAGATCCGCCCGTGCCATGTCATACGGTTAGTTAGTTTCTTTCTTTTTTTCAAATTAATTATCGTTACATATATAAAAAAAAAAATCCTTCGGGCTGAAGCCTCCCCCCCCCCAAAAATTAAATCCTGGATCCGCTAGTGTCCAAAACTGAAATGAAGAAAAAAATCTTTAAAGTAGAATTAATACTAAATGTTTAGACCGCTATATCTTTGCACCACGTAGTCCGATTTCGATGATTTTTTTACGTTTTGTAGGGAATTTAGTAAGCTTTCAAATACTTATATGCACAATAGTCCAAAAATTGTGTCCTTTCCGAGTTATTCCCCAATTATGACTCCATTTGTAACGTCTCGTTTCGTTCCATCATAAGGTATGAAACCTCCCACTTTTATTTAAGTCCAGGTATAAAATTAGGAATCAAAATTACGATTCGCGCACTCTAGGTGATATTCCCTTTCTATTGATAACTCATTCGTCAAAATCCATCACTCCTGAGAACCGGAAAAGGGATATATATTTGAGAAATAATATATAAGATGCACTAGCGGATCCAGGATTTAATTTTGAGGGGGCTTCAGCCCGGAAGCTTTTTTTTCCATATATATAAAACGACAATTACTTTGGAAAAACAGAAAGATATTAATTACCTATATGAAATGGTGTTTAAGTGATTCTTGAAGTCCTATTAAATGTAATTAAATGAGCAATAATACTTTGAGACATAATTTTTTAATATTTTTTACCATAAAACAGGGTTAAATTTTACCATTTTGGGGGGAGGGCTTCAGCCCCAAAGCTCCCACCCCCCCGTAAATCCGCCTGTGATAAGAAGGTAAGAAGATAGAAGGTTTCAAAATTGAAATATTTTAAATTTTAAAGAAAAGTATTAATTTTTTTTTTTTTTCACAGATTCATGAAAATAGCTTAAATAAAGAAATACAATAAAACCTATTTTATTGGTAACTTATGGCCTAAAATCTATGAAATAAAAACATTATTTATATAGCTTATCTCTTTTTCTTCCAGAGTAACTACCGTTATAAATAAATAAAAAATACGCATTCCAAAAATGAAATCCTTAAATCGCTACTGTAACAGAGTGTCTAATAGAAATGCATCTCTTAGCCAAGCGGATGATATAATAAAAAAAATTAAACAGGAAACAGATGTAGTCCGTGGCACAGACCACTTTTTACCAAATTATTAACATCTGCCTGAAACTTCGTTAATAGCTTCATCTTATCCTAATCTAAAAATATTTTATTTACGAAAATTTTCGGAATTTGGGTGTTTTCAATGCGGAGGCTGTCAAACTTTGTTTATTTAATGAAGTACTAAAAACTCGTAAATACTCATTTGTTTTTCACTTGAATCGTAAGATAATTTGAGTATAAACTCAAGAAAAAAAAGGTGGCCTTCAAAAATATTAAACCGTTTGTCCTGACCTACACCTCCAAAATGTCAAAACAACGAGGTCATATAGGCCAAACGGCCCAATATTTTTTTAGGCCACCTTTTTTTTCCGATTTTGTGATCAAATTATCTTACGATCCAAGAGGAAAGCAAATGGGTATTTGCGAGTTTTTAGTGCCTAATTAAATAGACAAAGTTTGCCGACCTCCAAATTGAAAGTTTCCCAATTCCAAGAGATTTCGTAAATAAAATAGTTGTAGGTTACGATGAGATGAATCCATTTATGAAGTTTCAGTTGGATGATAATAATTTTATAAGGAGTGGCCTATACCACGGAATAATGTAGGTCTACCTCTGTTGTTCCATATTATTTCTTTACAAATTCGACCAGAGACGTGATGTTGACTTGAAACTGTTGTGGATTTACGATTTAATTTTTAGGGCTTGCTTTTTATTATATTTATTTATTTTTAATGTTAGGATAATTACTCTGGAAGACAAAGAAAGTAATCCTAGAAGATAGGTTAGATAAAGTACCCCCAATTAGTGCACCCTGAATCTGCTACATCACTGCTTCACCTTAATCCACCTTGATCCAGGATTTAATTTTGGGGGGGAGGGCTTCAGCCCGAAAGATTTTTTTTCCATATACATATAACGATAATTAATTTTTAAAAAAAGGAAAAAAATTAACTACCTATATGAAATAATGTTTAATTGGTTCTTGAAGTCTTATTAAATATAATTACACGAACAAGAATACTTTAAGAGATAGTATTTAATATTTTTTTCTGTAAAGCATGGTTATATTTTATATTTTGGGGGGTGCTTCAGCCCGAAAGCCTCCCCCCCCCGTTGATCTGCCTGTGCCTTAAGGATTAATCCCTAAAGGGACCCTTACACGGTCAATATTATAGAGTCAATATCAAATATATTGACCGCCTGAGGGATATATTGTAGCAAGTGTATATCAAGTTCAATGTATATCGATCAATGTATATCAATCAAGTTCAATGTATATGTATATCAAGTTCAAGAATATTGCTTCAATATTATTGATTCAATAATATCGACCGTGTAAGGTGGGCTTAAGAGAAAGCCTGTTAGAGATTAATAATCACTAAATATATTAATATAATTTTATAAGTAAGAAGAACATCGCATATTACTACCGAGAAAACTACATAAACAAATTAATGTAAGCAATAACAGATAAATCGCCATTTATGGTCATAGTTAAGGAAGTTGATTGATGCAAAAAGACCTAACCTCTAAAAAGTGGTCCCAAACTAGATTTTTTTTAATCGGAATTCATATAATCCAGTTATTTTTTCTCTGATTTCCTTGTTTCTTCGTTTTATAGCATCACTACTAAATATACTCCATTATCTGTGCAATGAATATAAAATACTATCGGCAATAATATATGAAAAAAATGACACTATGATAGATAACGTGAGATATCTTATTATAAACTTCATTTTTTTTTTTTTTTTTACGATCAATAAAAATAGTTCTTTTACCTCATAAAGGAATTATATAAATAAGTCAAATAAGATATTATAATTTATGATTTTTTTAAATCTTGATAAATTGAAATAATTTCAAATTTGATTCATTCAACTGAAAAACTAGTTTTTCGAAAATAGATACGACTTTTTTTTTATTTTGATAATACTTTACTTTTGATTATTATTTTATATTTTTTGTACATATAATGTGAATGTCATCCTACATCACTATAACCAATGTCCAAGAGACAGATTGTTGTAATACTCAATAAAAAAAAAAGATAATATTGTAAATTTCACAAAATATCAATGAAAATGTGCGTTTAGACATTTAATAAAATGTGGGAAACACAATTATCCTAACTTTTTTAACAGTGACATTATTGTTAAACGACATTATTAATTTTATTTCTCTTGATATTGAAAGGAGTGAAGTAACCATTTACATATTGACACTAGCGGATCCAGGATTTAATTTTTTTTTTTGGAGGGGAGGCTTCAGCCCGAAAGCTTTTTTTTTTTTATAAAAATGACGATAATTACTTTGGAAAAAAAGAAAGAAACTAACTATCTATATGAAATGGTGTTTAAGTGATTCTTGATGTCCTTTTAAATGTAATTACACGAACAATAATACTTTAAGAGATATTTTTTAAATATATTTTTCCATAAAACATGGTTATATTTTACCATTTTGGTGGAGGGGGGGTTCAGCCCGAAAGCCCTCCCCCCTCCCGTAGATATGTACATATTGGTGTTCAATGTGACGGAAAAGGAGGCACTCATAGAGGATCCCACGATCAGATTTGACACCAACGTTCAAGATCAGGACTTCAAGATACAGGTGGAGAAAGAGGCAATTTAAACGAAATTCATAACTTTGTATAATTAATAAGGTACTAAAAACTTATGAACAACTTTTTGCTTTCCAATTGAATCGTAACTTAACTTGATCAAAATATCAAGGAAAAAGATGGCATACAAAAATTTTGGGCCATTTGGTGTGACCTTAACCTCCAACATATCAAAATAATTAGTCCAAACGGCCCAATATTTTTGTAGGCCACCTTTTTTTCTCTATTTTGTGATAACATTAACACTGAGCTTAATTCCACGCCCTCACCTCGTAGTAAAAAACCTTAATAGGCGAAGAAAAGGAGAACAAAAAAGTAGTTTATTAACAGTAATATTATATAATTAATAATTAGCGTACGGTTTATTGAACTTTTTTGGTTTATTATTTTCAATAATCAACCATTGTGGTCGACCAAAAAATTCAAAAACATAACCCCCTCTCAAAATTTGAGGTTTCACGTTTCTCCGAAACTACTGGACCGATTTTTTTCAAATTTTGATATAAAATCAGAGGTCACCCGAGGATGATCCTCCTTCATCGACATTAATATTCGCCTTTTACTTTCAAAATGGCGGCCGAAAAACCTGCGTTGTTATATACTGTAGCTCCTAAACGAATGTACAGATTTCAATGAAACTTTGCTAAAGTCATTTTCTCGACGCCCTTTAAATATATCTATATAACATACTTCAAAGAAAAGAAGCTGGAAAAAAAGTTACGAGGGATGGTAAAATTAAATTCCGGATAACTCGAAAAGTTTATACTTTTTTGTTGATAATGTATATAATTTTTCAAAAGTTTACGAAATTTTCTAAACAAATCGTTAAAATCGGACAATTAGGAGCAAAGATATGGTCTCCGGTTTTTTTTTTATATCTTTGGTTTGGTTTTTAAATTTTGAATGTGTTACTGAACTAATGATTTTTTTTTTTTAGCGTATTAGTAATGATTAAAGAGAAAATGTTTAGTCCAATAATTGGAATCACCTTTTGTTTTGTTTTTTCTTTGTAACTCGGAAGGTAATGTTACTTTAGATGTATAATTGTTTGCAAATAATAAACCATTGTGAAATAATTTGCAGCGTTTTTAAGTTGTTTTTCAATAAATTACTACGGGATATTGCAGGGGCGGTCTCCCATCATATATTATTTGGAGGGGGGAAGTTCTCTCAATGCTTTTACATGAAAGAACTTGGAAAATACATAACAAGTATATATTACATCTCCAAGATTCCAGTTGAAGTATATGGAAAACGGCATTGAGAATAGAAAATTATAGAAATGTATAAATCCTTTAATTGAAGAAATTCGGGTTCTTACATTACTTTCTAATGGCTATAAATGAGAACAATAAAAAATAGGTTGACAATTTTATAGCTAACTGGGTATATAATATTTATTTGTTGTGTTAAAAATAAATGTAAACATTATACTTCTAATTAATGCAACGTCTTTTACTACCACCCTAGGTATAGATTATAAGGTATATTCATGAGTTTTTAGTATTTTCAATCCGTACGATATAAATATAAACTTAATTTTGCTGATTTCCTGATGTATTACATAGGTCTATATTTATGTAAACAATTATAAATGAAACTAAGTAACTTATTCTTGAAAACCAGACAAGTATTCACAGAGCACAGGCAGATTTACGAGGGGAGGAGGGGGGCTTTCGAGCTGAAGCCCTCCCCCCCCCCCAAAAAAATTGTAAAATGTAACATGTTTTATGGTAAAAAATATTAAAAAATTATGTTTTAAAGTATTAATGCTCCTTTAATTACATTTAATAGGACTTCAAGAATCACTTAAACACCGTTTCATATTGATAGTTAGTATCTTTCTGTTTTTCTAAAGTAATTATCGTTATATATATATATATATATGAAAAAAAAAAGCTTCCGTGCTGAAGCCCCCCCCCCCTAAATTAAATCTTGAATCCGCTAGTGTCACAGAGTATAATAGTTTATATCAAATTGAAGGAATATTGGGATAACATATGTGACATTTGTGATGTCATCAAAGCTTATGCACTGGCGAAAATACTAATATTCTTCTATTTATCTTGGAAAAATTAGATGTAGAAAATTAATGAGGAATGTTTATGATCATTTTAAAATGGCAACAAAAGAGATTTATCGGATTTTTCTTTAGTTTCTCCTGTTGAGAGCTATTAATCAGTAGGACAAGGATTATATGTTTTTTTTTTTAATGACTCAGTTATTATCTGCAACCTCAAGTTTCGCTTCTTGCCAGACGCATGTATTGCGTCACATCAAAAATACAAACCTCTTGATGAAACTAGAGAAATAACCTAACAAATTTTTAGTTTAGTAATTTTTAGTAATAATCTTCGATTATTCGTTTGGCAATGAAAATCTTGTTGTGTTACATCTGTTGAATACTTTCTATGCCAGTCAATTTAATTCCAAGTTATTGTGAATTTTATTGCGTATCCCATAAAACAGCGATAAAATAGCGTTTTGGTAATGCAATTCTTATTGAATTTCAATATTAGCAAAGAGGTATTATATCGTAAAGTATAGAGAATTAATTATCAAAATATTTTTATATTGATTCATTTAAATTGATATTTCATGATACCTTGAACCCTAAAATCTGAGAAAAAAAAATATCGGTTCGTCCAACGTAAATGTAGTATCAAAGTCAGAGGTCATTCAAGGTTGATCCTCTCAACTTGCCTTTACCATTCGCCGTTTTGTTTCAAAATGGTGAACGACAAAACTTTTATTTCTATAGAATGTACCACCAAAACTGTTTTAATGATTTTATTGAAACGCTTATTGAAATTCTTCTTCTCAAAGCCATTTAAATGTGACATATATGACGTATGTCACATAACAATCCCGAAAAGAAGCTGGAATAAAAGTTACGAGTAGAATTGTATTTGAGAATTTAAAAAAAACAATTACTTGAAAAGTAAACACAATTAAAGATTACGAAACTAAAAAAAAAATAAATAAAAAAATAATTGTGGGTTGATGGTTGACTGTCGTGAATAATGAAAAGGATGGTTGGGGTGATCAGTCAGAAATAAAAAGTCAAAAATAAATAATAATAATATATTATATCTCTTCTAAGAACCCTGATGAAGGCCTGAACTTTATGTCGAAACGTAAACAAATGTTAAAATAAATATTTTATTTATTTTTGCCTTTTTATTTCTGACTGATCATCTCAATCATACTTCTCTTCAAAATAAAAATAAAGTATTGTTGCAGAAATATGGCCTCTTGAACACTTGCGAGTGTTCTAATATTAATTTTCCTTATTTTGCTTTCTGAAAACTGGAAAACTTTACATCTACAGAAGCACTCGAGATGGTTATTTAAAGAATAATTCAAGTGTTCGTATTCTTTTTTTAAACATTGAAAAAAAAAATCTTGAGGCAATTTTTATATTTAATTTTTTTCTGTAAGTGATAAGGTAAATAGTATGAATCACTACACATATTTGATATATAACAACCATTTGTAAATAATAAACCATCGTGTAATAATCTTTTAGTTTGTATAGAATATATTTAGAATTCCTTTTATTTTGAACTAAGGCAATTATCAATTGGATGTTTTATATTTATGACTAGAATCGGATTTCACTTTATACATCTGCAGTTTATCATTAAAAAAAATATTCTTTGAACTTTGACTTTGAATATCGTTCGGAATTTTGTTTATAACACTTGATGGATAGTGGGCGATAATTCAATCCATCAATACTTCCAATTGTTTCCAAGTACCGCCTAAAGAGAGAGCTACACCAACAAATCGATTTTTGCCGTTTCACAAATTATACATTATCTGACGTCATTTCATTGTTTATTAAATATCACTTGTTTACATTTAAAAAAAAGTAATATAATGTATATAATTTGTTTAATTTTATTTTAGCAATTAAAGTTTAAAATATTAGCATCTGTAGCATAAATCGATTAATTTTGTAATTATATATACTGCCTTATATGTTATTAGATGTGCTGCATAAAATTTTGTTTTCTTTATTCCACCACACGTACCGGTTAGTAAATACGGATTACTAAGTTATTTCTGTTCGAAATGGTAGCTAATACTGAAGATGATGAAGAAAGTCAAGAGGATACTATTAATTACAAGGAGCAATACAGATCCTTTAAAAGAAAATTGAAGTTTTTAATTTATGTAAGTCTTCTCTTATTTTTGTTCATACATGTGGCCTCTCTTGTCTAGTCTTAATAAAATTTATTTTAGGAAAATGAGTGTTTTCAAGAAGCTTTACGGAACAATCAGAGGAGAATGTTAAAAGTGACAAGAGACAGAAGTTTTCTTCTTGATAGACTACTGAATTATGAAAAAGTAGAAGTTACGAGCAGTGAAAGCGATGATACTGAATCATCGGATGACGAAACTGGAAGGGCTGAAGCTAAGAGGTATGCTTAGTTTTAAATTAATTGCTTTTTGCCTTGTTATTAAGATTGTAAAATATTGTACTTCTTTTTTTTTTAGAAGAAAGATTGACATGGGCCTTGGCAGTTTTAGTAGTGGTTTAAATTCTAGTGGTCCTTCCAAAATGTCATCGGTGAAGAAGAAAAAGCCTTCGTCCAAGAGTGGGAAATCATCAAGTCATACACAGGTATTTGTTACTGAATGTTTTCATTTAAGGTATAGAGGGATGACGTCAGATTAAATAATTACGGATGTTTACAATTAAGTTAGTTAAAAGTATCTTGTCATAACTTCTTGATGTATGTGTTGTGTAGTTGTGACCTTTTTATATTGAATCGATTACCAGCAATTTGTGAGTTATGGTTCAATTTTATATTTTGAATTCTTTTACTTATCCTTCAAAAAGTGATATTTTAATAGTTCTAAGCAATAGGTGCAACTATTAATTATTTATTAATCCATTTTGGTTAACGTAATCATAGATCAATAAAATGTTAGAAGTACATCTTTTTTTTATTCTTCAAAGTAACAGCTGTTTAAAATCATTTGCTTTCCTGTTTCAGTATGCTATTTCTTTATTAATTTTTAGTGACTGTTTTTAAATTTAATTACAACTATATTTTAAATTCTGATTCAGCCATGTTTTTTTTATCTTTCACTTGTCTATTTAGTACAATATTTGCAAAAAAGTATATACATGTTATTCTTTGTTTGTTCTCATCTATTACAAAGCATTAGGAAAATAATAAAAATCCTGTAAATTTGATTCTCATTGGCATGGATGCATGTTGTATTGTTTGATTTTATTATTATTATTATTTCAATCATAATTTTTTGTTTATTATCATCTTAATACAATATATTCTAATTAATGTTTTTAAAAATAATTATTTTCGATGGTATATGTTTTATTTTATGTTAATTAGACTAAATCTATGATAGAGTGGACACACCCTCTATGTCTGGCTGATGTTTTTAATCAGTTTCATAGAAATAAATTTGTTTATAAAAAGTTTTTGTATTCTGCGGTTTAAATTAGTGAAAGAGCAATTAAAAATCAATTTATTTAGCTTCATTGATTAATTTTATTTGAAATTGATTCCAAATTAAATTAAATTTTTATGTGACACCGTTCTTGTTGCGTTCTGAACATCTTAATTTTATGTTTGTAACCATCCCTTACTTTTTATATTATTTTAACTAACCTGTGGGAGAATGAAAAAAAGTTATAACAGATTCACAATTAATAAGTTTTACTTTTACATTATTTAATTTCTGTAGAAACTAAATAGAAAATTTTAAATTATAAATGTCTTTATTTTACCGCACTTCTGACCAACTCCTCATATAATAATCACGGTATCACACAATCCATTATCTACTTATTATCACAAACCAAATATAAATAATGTATTAGTTTTGGCCCTAAAATTGTTTAAAAAACTAATTAGTGTATTTCCGTGAGAGATGACAAAAAAGTGAATGTTGTAAAAATATTTTTAGCAGTATTAGTGGGTGGGAAAAATCTATAGTACAAATTCCACCTGTTTTTTTTGTGCAATTGCATATTTTGTTTTTATGCAGTTTTTAAAATGCTAATGTAAAATGTAAAGTATTTTTACAAATCGGTGTACTCAATTATAATTAACAAATTTCATGGTGTAAGTTAGTTTTTAAATACACGTCATTACTAATTTTTTTTAGTACAAATTTTTAGCATCTATTATATATTAGAAGAATAGTTGGGGTGGTCAGTCAAAAAGGAAGGCAAAAATAAATGATAATATTTATTTTTTACATATGCCGACATTTCGACCTGAAGTTCAGGCCTTCATCAGGGCTGTCTCCTTAAGTGTCGCAGGGAGAATAGTAATATTATATATTAGATTATTGGGTGTCACAATTCCTGACAGAGCATAGGGGTTTTCGTGCTAAGCTTCATGGCTTTGGGAAAGAAATTAAGCCCATATGTCCCTGTTGTGGTGCTCCGGAAACTGCTGTGCCGGAAGCATTTCATCACGACTTACACCTCTTTTGATTTTGAACCAATAACAGCCAAACTATTGAGGAAAACCGGACTCTACTTCATCACGGAGGACGATTTCCCTCAGGTACTAAGTAAGGATTACTATCTATACTAAGAAGCATTCGTGCACGGGTGCAAGAATTAGTGGGGGATGATCACTTCAACCTCCACTAACGAAGACCAAAGAAACAGAAGATAAGCGGTAGAAGTATCACACTACTTCTATAAAAAATCTGTATTGCCGAGAGGCAAGAAAAGAAGAAAAATAAATTAAAAAATAATATTCTTTTTACATATACAGTAAAAACCTATTTAATATGTATTTTATAATTTAAAAATATCTTTTCATTATGACATTATTAAAAATAATTTGTTTAGTTGCAGACCATTCACCAGCCGTCTCTCTCTGCTAGCGATGGTCATATGACTGAAGAAGTGGTCGGTCACCTGGAGAGCAGCAGGCAGCGCTACCTGGACCAACCACCCGTGACTATGCCAACGGAGATGTTCAGCAATGATCCCTCGTTGGACAGGTGCCATTTATGTTAAACTTCTTTTATAGACTCTGTCCTCTTAAAATTTAAATTTTTTTGTTATATGTTGTTTATCCTTTCATGTTAATATTACTAAGGTCCAGAATTACGTGTGAATGCATATTTTTTTTAACTTCTTTTAAAGACTCTGTCCTCTTAAAATTAAATTTTTTTTTGTTATATGTTGTTTATCCTTCCGTGTTAATATTACTAAGGTCCAGATTTACGTGTGAATGCATACTTTTTTAAAATTTGACTAGATATCTTTATGAAAAAAGACGTTTGAAATATTTTGACAAATTTTTACGTTGCATATTTGACTTTAATTTAATTTTTGTGTATATTTAGGCTTAAAATGAATATCGTATGCATATTTCGACTTGAACTGAATTTATTTTAGGCTTTATTTTTATTTGGGGCTGTTATTTTGTTGGGTTCTCTCGACAATATCCAGGGAGCACATTGTTTACAATAACCGGATGCGATCACAATCACTCCCTCTTCATCAGGCATTTTCCTGATGGATGGTTGACAACTTATTGCAGCAATATTTTCTTTCTATGGTGTAAGATACAAGGGTCGCTCACCTCCCTGTGAATCTCAGGAAGGGGGTGTTACCCACTTCATGGGGGAATCGAATCTGTGACGTCGTTGTGTAAGCAATCAAGTAGGGCCTGCACTTTCTCTATTTTGATTTATTAAATCCCGTGGATGGTATTTGAATCTATGACATCAAATTTTTGCAGGTGCCTTAACTTGCTTGATCACCTTTTTGTGTGTTTATCTTTATAACCTAATCTTAACTTACGAATATTAAAAATCGAAAATTCATTCGAGTAACCAATAACAGCGACATTCGAAGCTGTTCCTTAAAGGTCCATGTGAAAAAAAAGCAAACTGCTACTGAGTATGGACAGAGCAGCCCTTAAAAAGCTTACAGCAATCTATACAGGTCACTGTAAGCTAAATTACCATATGTTCAATCTCCGAGTAATGACGAATCCGCTATGACTCTGTCAGGAGGAGAATGAAACAGCCTTTCACATCGTGTGTAGATGTGATAGATTCACAAGGCTGAAACTGGTAGTATTTGGGGAGGAACGAATGGATCTCCCCAGTAGATATGAGATGGTCAATCCAACCAGCCTACTTATATACGCGGAAGCGACTAGAATAACATTTTGATTAAAACGACTAATTGAAATTGGCGCACAATGGACCCATTAGGGGTCGACGTGCCCTGGGCCAACATTAGGAAAAAAAAAAAAAAAAACCAATAACAAAATTTTGATTTTGTTTGTAATAGTTTATTGAAATTGTTATTTTTCTTTGTTATTGCATTATTAATATAATATAGTATATGGCATTTCAGCGAGTCGAATGAGATCTGCGAAATGGAGACTTCACCGTCGAACCTTGGCGAGGATTGTCTCAACAGTGAACTGATTCTACCTGACTGATCTATTTATTATATGATACTGTTAACTTCTTGGTCCGATAATATATATGTGTCTAATTTATTATATATCTTTATGTCGTAAGCGGTATCCAAAAACCCATCTGTGAGCGTAAGATATAGTGTTTAGGTCTACTCATGAGTGTGATAGCTTCAGGTGTCGATGCCTAATTATTTTCTAGTTTGATTTGATTGCATTTTCTATGTCCAATACTTTGTACTGGATCTTATTGCAGTATTATATCTTAGTGTAAGTCTCTCATTTGAGTAAAGACTTATATTTGTATGAATTAGGATAAATCCAACATCTTTAGCAAAAAATATTCAGAGAGGGAGAACAAAGGAACTTTATTTATTGTTTTGACTCAAATATTTCTAATTTTATCTATTTTGATGAATTAATAGTACGTGTTATTATCTAACTGTGTTCTTAGCTCACCATAAAAACTACTAAAAAAAATTAGTAATTTATGTTACTAAGATATTTATGTTAGTACTTTATTAGTTTTGTCTTAACCTTTCTTCGTTTATTATTTTCCCCTCACTACTTGCTTGCCTATTTGTCTAATTTAACAAATTAATATTTCGTAATTTATAATGTTTTTATTTGAATATTTTAGGGATTCTTTGTCCCTATTTTGTTCCTCTTCGGTATCTAAAATTATTTAGATAATACATTACAGGTTCTATATTAAATTGAACCAGCCATTTACACTGATAAAATTAACAAATTTTTTAATTTAATTTAAATAATTTTCTATTTATTATGACAATGAAACCTACTTATGTAGTTTGCCCTACATACTATGTTAGCCCTAGAACAAGCTTGGTTAATGGTAAAACCTTGAACTAAAAAGACCATAGCATGTTCAAGTTTAGGGAGTTTTTGATAATTTGATTCCATGTATTCAGAATAAACTTTAATTCTTTCTTTTATGTTTTTAATGCTTATTTCAGTTATTTTTTTATTAAATAAATTTTCTTTTGTTTTTCTTTTTATAGTAGTTTTTTTTTTTCTCTCTATAATAAAGAAAGCGGTATAAATTACAAGCCTTTTTTTGTAAATAAATTAGATCTTCAGGCAAGAAGTGAGGAGTAAATACTTAGTAATTGGTATTACTGATAACATACCCTAACAGTATGTTCTGTGAATAATTCATTATCAGAGGAGGTTTTAAAAACTATCATAAGATTTTCTGTTATAAACATTAAATCAGTATATAAATTTGATAATTATGTTCATTTCTTTAATAAGAACTATTATATCTTGTCTGTACAAATGTTTTATCATATTAACATCAAAGAATCCAAACTCAAATTAGTAGAAAATTTTATATTTAGAAAATTAATTAAAAGATTATCAAGAAGGCATAGGTAAAAGGATAATCGAGAAGGCGTAGGAATGTTGTAATGATGTAACATGGCTTTAAGTTTGTGTAAATGTATAATTTGTATACTTTTCTTCATAAATATGATTCAGTTTGTTTAAATTAACAATTTTTAAGTTAATATAATGTTGAAACTTAGTGAATAATAAGCAATTATCATCTTCATTTGTCTGATATATTCTGTGTACTCTTGTTTTGGTTATATGCTTTAATACTTAAAACATTGTTGTCTAAGTATTATTTCAATCTTTTTATTTCTAGTCCTAATTTATAAGTTTTTAATACATCAGAATTCATTCATGGATCAAAATATATTCTTGATCATCAACGATACTTGGATTTTTATGCTGAAAAGAATTGGATTGTAATTATTATTTTTTTAATGGAAAAATTATTGCATAAAAACATTTTTTTTTTCAGTTATTGGTAGATTACATTCTTTTTTTCTTTTAAAAATGGATAGTAACTATATATTACAAAGTTATTATAATGGCGGTATCTCTTGGAATTTTTTATTATTAAGGAGATAATTTTGAATTATATTGAAACCCCAGTTTTCCATACTATTCGGGATTGTTATAAGATGAGAGTTTAAATAGTAGCATGTCACGATATGGACTGGGGACAGTTTGATAGTGTAACGAACAATGTTGTCCAGAGTAATTCTGATAAATATGTAAGAACAAAAAAAAAATTAAATCCATGATTCCATAAAAATCCAATCTTTTCTGATGATAAATATTAATTAATTTGTTAGTTTTATAAACTTTTTTTAAAGCTACCCACTACTGTGAATGACAGATTCTTCCAAGTGTTAAAACTTAGTCTAATAACTATATATCGTCAGTTTATTGCAAAAAGTCACTGATGTACATTTTGAAGTTAATGGACTTTTAATTATGTGTTTTTTGTAGATTTCAATCTTATCATAAAAAAAAAAAAAAATAATTTTATGACACATAGATTCTGATTTCATAGAGAATATTTGTCAAAACACTTCAGTTAGCGATTTTATTGTATGAAATGTTAATTAATGACTTTTTGCAATCCTTCATATTATTGATTATTGTTAAACAAAATTTATGAGGTTATTGTTTTGTCACATTTTACACCTTGATAACTTTTCTTGAGTACTTGATGAATAGAATAATTTTGAAAGTATTAAAATTTTTTATGTTTTTATTTTGAGGAAGTTTTGTTCATTTTGAGTATCAAATATCTCAAAAGAGACTCACTATTTATTAACTTGAGAATAATTCGATAATTGGCAATCACACCTGAAGAATAAAAAATATATCTCCGTCTATCTTAAGCACATGTAATAATGGAGAGTTTCTGAAAACCCTAATTTTATCAATACATATATATTTATGTATGTATACCTTTTTATAAACAGTAATATTGTAGCAAATACCTTTTCATACTATTGTTCTCTCGCCTTCGCTGTTTGATGTTTAGTTGTGACTTAAAGAAGTTCACCATATAAACTACAATAAAAAAAAAAATCAAAACAGTATTCACAAATGTAGAAGTTTTATTTCTCAAATAATTGATGTTCCTAATAAAATATAAATTATAACTTATCAGCATTGCTTATTTAATCATTTTTTTATTACACTATTTATAATTTTTAAAAAAATTCAGTAGGTCCTCATGCTGGTTTGGGGTAAGTATAACAACTTGCATAGCTAAGGTAGAAAATGAAATATGTGAAAGTGTTATTTTCATCCATGATAACTAGGGTTTCACTTGTTGATTTCGGTGTAAAGAGTTTATTGTTCTTTTATTTGAACAGTGTCTATTATTGAAAATGTTGCAACCCTAAATTTATAAGGAATTGAAAAAAAAAAAAAATATCTTTCAACTTCTGATTTTCCGTTATTAAGGGACAAAGATTTTTGTTCTCCTTCCTCCAAATTCATTCCCTGTATTCCATTTCTGGTGAAACAAAAGATGAGAACCCTGACAAAACCTTACATGACAATAAGGAAATTAGTACATTTTAAATAAGTTCCTCAATTTTAATACATTTAATAGGTTTACAATACCCTTTTAATTTAATAGGTTCGCATGAATACCCTTAGAATTAATAATTATATAAATTGAGGAATATGAAAAATATATTTCACATGCTTTTATAAGCTTATACATACTTATTTACAAGTATTGTAAAACTGAGTAGAAATATTAAATCATAACTGGTTGGCCTGTGCAAATAATTCACAGAATATTTTTTAAGTGAAGGAATATCAAAACAATATGGAAATAAGTAGATCCTATGCATTATGTGAGGGAGGAATTAATTGTGTTTTCCTTGGTCCATTTAATACAATAAAACTAAATATTGGTTAAAATTACTTTTTTAGGGTTTACTTTCTACACTGTCAGAAAAGGTAATATTCAAAATAAAGCTTTGATCATTGGATTTTCTAAATTATTAAAAAAAAATAAAATGCACCAACAAAAAATGCCTTAAAGAAATAGTAAAGTACTAGCTGATGTATCCGTTGTTGACGGGTGTATAGTTAAAATTTGAGGATTTTTTTTTTTTTGAGATGGATTTTGTATTATGGGGAGGAGGGATCCAAATTTCACAAAATTGGGTAGGAGGGGGGGAGAGTGTTTTGAATGTTTTTATGGTGAGGCTAATGGAAGTCAAAGTTTCACAATAGTCAAAATAAAAACTTTTTTATTCGACTATTTGTTAAGGTGCCACACAACTAAACCAACCACTACCGATCCATTAAAATTTTTTATGTTTAATTTTCATTTATGATGAAGCAAAGAAATTGTGGAGTCGACTGAAATAATTAAGAAGAGTTGTAGTCTCTCCACTTCTTTAAATTCTGTTTAGTTTATCGCTCGCAAAACAACATTGGCCATTGAGTCACCTGCATCCATGTAAAATTAGAACTTGATCTGAATATTGTGGCGGGTGGGGTGAAATTTGTTTCTCCGATTTCTGGTTAATCCGTTTAGTTCATCTTAAAAATGTTTGCAACATTTGTTAGGTTCGAGAAGTTGAATCAAATGACATCTTGAACGGGAAGATTGGACAAAGTTGAAAAATGAGTGTGTTTTAAGCGACAATGCGTTACAGATGTTCGGATTTTTCCCGTTGAGTTGTGATAATTTTTTCCATCAGTTGAATAGTACAACTTTTAAATGTGGCTCGCGGTAGAGTAGATCGGGATGAGAATCGAAGTAACTGCCTAACCGGGGATCTCTAGACAAATTGCTTAAGAATTCATAACTTTGGTTCTACTCAATATTTTGTTTTCATTTAAAGCCTATGTTTTAAGTCAAGCAAACCTAAATATAAAGTAAAAATTTCAAAAGTCTACCATTAGCCATTGCTGAGTTTACCCCTGAAAAAATTTCGGTGGACAATGCTGACATACAGACAAAAAAATTTTTAAAAGTATATTTAGTGTCTGCAATGTATTAAACGTTAAGATATCATGAAACAGGTTGATTCTATTCAATGTACAGACAAAACCTTTACTTTATTTATATAGATATATCAGCCATGAAAAAAAGAGTAGTTGAATAGTAAATGTAGTACCTTCAAAGAGGAAATAATAATGATTAAGTATGTCAAATCTAATGGACTGTATCTTTATTAATAATGGTCCGATTTTTTTTGTTTTGAAGGGAATTTAGTAATCGTTCTAATCATAATAATGATGGCTACAATCAAGAAAAAATGTATAATTTTTTAGTTATTCCCAAAATAAAGTCTCTTTTCCTTAAGAAATTTTGGAGGAATATGACTATTTTTAGAATGTGGAGACCTTCAAAATAAAGGGCCAATCATTGGATTTTGTGAAGAATTGCCAAATAGTGTACAGACAAAAAAACTTAAAATTTTAGAAATATACTAAGATGTTTAAAAAAACTTAAAATTTTGTGTTTTGTTAAGTTCCAGGAGTGTCAATCTTCCACACAAAGGATTTTTGTTTTAAAAAAATGCAAGAAAGTACTATTTCTCGGCAAACGGCTTTTCTTTTCCTTTTTGATTAATTAAGATCACTTTCTTTATAGAGATTGGGTGTGCCTAAGAGTCCCCTGATCACAATGTAACAGAATAAATTTCTGACAGAGGTCGGAAACTTTCCTTAAATACATTAAGAGGATTTTTAAAAACCTCAGACCTTAACACTCGAAAAACACTTTCGTACTTAAAGATTAGGGGCGCAATCAAGACTGATAATATAGAAATAGTAACTGGAAAAGTAAGAGATTTGTTGAAATTTTTATAGGAAAATTTATAAATATTAGGACAAGTTCCTAAACTCAGCATGGCATTGGATTGTATCTAAACTGGGTGAAACAATGCATTAATGAACCACTGAAACTTACCCTTTACAAGAAAAAATTCTCAAATAATATATTTATGGATTAAGTGACAATTCTCAACTTGTTTAAGAAGTTAAATAAGCCAAACCTTTTATAAGTTTCCCAGTTTCAATGCTCTATTTTTATAATTAAATTATTCCTTTATCTAATTTCTTTTTAAAGAAATATGACTTTTTAGAGGATAAATATGATGTAAGCTGAAGATATATTTCTAGTTTTATTGTAGTGCTATATAAAAAACACTCGATAACATTCTAAACTGGATATATGCAATTTTCATTCAGATTCCAATGATCTGGTAATTAAAACTTAATAGGATTCAATTATTTCCTTATAAAAACATTTAAAATCAGAATTATTATAACTGAGAAACTTTCGTGAAATGTTCTAAACTAAATTTTATTGATACATTTGTTCGAAGAAGCTATAACATAGAACGTTGAACTAAAAATACAGTTCATAACGAGAATTTAGTGGTTCATACAAATTAGAGAATATTAATCGTAATATAACCATTTTTAAAAATTAAGGATAAATGGGGAAAAACAAAACAAAACATCAAATTGCATATATTTTAATATATGTAAAAATTAATATGAAGCTTTTAATGTTGTTAATTTCATTTACTGAAAAATTATAATAATTTTTTTATAATTGTATATACAATCACCTTTCTTTTTCATATGTCTTTATATGACCACCATACTATGATTAAAAATAATATTTAAAAAAAAAAGGTAAGAAAAAACTGATAGAAAATCACTTTAGAACAAGCACAGCCCATTTTTCTTTTCAACTTTATGTCACTAAGATGTCAGGCAGCGACGGCCTATTTACTACAGAATAAAATATTAAAAATTCAGACTTTTGCTGCTATCATTTGTTAAAATGATAATGAGATTCCATAATACATATTGAACTTAATAACTCGTTCATAAAAAAAAAAAATATGAAAGAAACAAAAAATTAACAAACAATTTATATACAAAATAACAATAAATTACCATTTCACTATCTTATCAAATTAAAAAATACTTTTAATGAAATAATACAGCTAATTTTCAAAATATACTGTTGAACATTTTAAAATCTTAATACAGATAATTAACAATTCAATATTATTTAACAATTCCAACCATCAAGGTTCAGTAATTCATTCATTTTATTAAAAATCATAATTATATATATTTAATATAGGACTATTACAAGATATGTTAAAATATACTTTTATGAAGCACAATATCAGCTGTTACCAGTTTTATAATTTGTAGAGGTTATAATAATATATAATCTAGAAAACTTTAATCCTTAAATTGCTGCCAATAACCAATCAGCTCATTATAAAAGGAAAATAAAAACTTAACATTCTTAAGATAAGATCTTAAAACAAATAAAAACTTGTAAGCTACAGTGACGAAATATGCAACAGTGATAACAGCATATCTATGTGACGGTGAAAATGTGTTAATAATGCATATATAAATTTCTATTCATTATTTAGTTTAAATAAACTAATTGGCACTCACACTCTGGGCAGTGATTTATCAAAATTTTAACCTAATTTAGTTTTCAGAAATTTAATAAACAGAATTTTTTTTTTTATCCTTAAAATTTGTTAATATGAATATAATTACCATTCTGACATGCATAGGTAAAAGGAAATATAATTTCCGAAATAGCTAATTTTTCATTTAGAAAAAAAATCTTAAATTTAGGAGCTATATTATAGTCGTACGAACAATACATTAAAACATTTGTTTTTGCTTGTGTATTAAGAAGTGTATTAATTTTTTTTAAATTTTGTAAATATGAAAATCATATTTATGATTCATGAAAAATCAGCTACTTTGAAATTTGATTTCTTTAATTCAACGATGACATAGTATATATTCAACTTTCAAACATGAAGAAATCAAATTGTTACCACGAACCTTAAATTTTTTCAGGAAAGGAATAAAATTTAATAAAAATATGCATATTTTAATAATTAAATAAGAACATATCTATATCTATAATTATGTAAAAAATTATTTTTATTTACGTGCATGCTACATGTGTATATCATTAGTACATGTCTTTATTAAATGTGGATGTACACATTAAATATATAATTTGAAAAATATTTAAAATAAAATTGTATATACACCTTGGATTTTTTTTTTTTCTCCCTTAAACTCAAGAGAATAACTGCAAAATATTATTTCCATTTCAGTAAATATTACAAACCTATTTGCCCCAAACATGAAAAATTGAAACTGTTCTTAACATCAAAATTTCTTCTATTTAACAATTTTTTTTTTAAACATTTTTAATATATTAAACTATTACCAAATGCAAATGTAATAATTAGTATAATTATTAATCAGTATAATAAAAATAAAATAAATAAATATGCAGCTCTTATGAACGGTATATATAAAACATATAATGAATAATGGTATTACACGAAGAGCTAAAAAAGTGGAGAAAAAAAATCTTTAATTCAATAAACAACGATTAACAAGTTCACAACTAAAATCTGTTTTACTTTATTATGATTGTCAAATGAATATAGAATAATAAAAATCTCTACATTTACTAGAACTGCATGAAGGTTATTTTTAAGAATATATTATATCAAAAAGCTATCACAATGAAAATTATCATAAAAACAAATGAAAATAATACTTAAACCATTAAAATTGCAATTTGTAAAAATATAATGATTTTTATAATGGTGTGGAGATGGTTGACTATAATTATAATTTGAGAAGTAGTTGGTCAGGGGTGCGGTCAATATATAATATTATTATAATATATAGTATTATATATTGACCGCATCAACTCCTTCTCAAATAATGATTCTATATTTTTAGTTTCAAATATATTTCTAATTTGTTCTATATGATCTTGATAATTTAAAGTAAAAAGAAAATTGGAATAAAGAAATTGCAATCCCTGCCTCTCAGTCCCGAAAACAAAAACCAGGATAAAAATTTTAAGATAAATTATATTGAAAATGTTATCTATTTAACATCTATTTTTTTATTAAATCTTGGGCCATCCTTCTATATATAAAAAAAAAATAAAAATTGGTAGCTCTTTCGATAAAGGAGGTTTAAATTTGAATAAACAAAAAATCAAAATTAATTGGTCATTAAATTTAATTAATACCCTTGACGCCAAGTTAGATAAAATACTCTCTATATCACTTAAACACTGTCTAATATATAAAATTCCAATGCCTTTACAATGATCTTTATCCGTAATAAAAATAATTTTCACATAAATTCGAATGATTCCTAACCTTATCGACAGTTTCGATTACTAGAACAATACATGCTAATGTTGTATCATCTATCGCATTTTCGACTTTGGCACCCTCTGATCGTTTGTCGGTTTAAAATTCTTTAATTAATCCTTTCATACTAGAATGAAACAGTTCCAAACCTTAAAAAGTTGGCCTAAAATAAAAATTAATTGATTTAGAGAATTGGTATCAAAATAGTCTTAAAATTAAGATATATACATAGATAGGTAAAAATGGAATATATAAGTTCTGTATTCATTTTTTTTAAAATAAGCCATATGTAGCAACTAGATTACAAGAACCTTATAATGCAATCTCAGTAATTCATTTCATTTTATAAAAAAAATAAGATAAAATAAAATAAATAAAAAGATTTTTGTACAAATTCAATATTTTCTAGTGAGTAACCAGGTATGAGTCTTAATTTCTAAAGTGAACAGAGAAATACGAAAAACTATATTTTATATTCCAATTGTTATATCAAAACCAATGTTTTATAGAAAATAAATTCTTTATTTTAAAACATATTTCCAAAAATCACCGATTATATCAGTAGTAATTAAAAAATTGAAACTTGAATGGGTCCCTTCGGAAAGAATTAAACTTAAAGGCCCATTTTTGAACAAAAAAAAAAGAAGATATTTTAGAGTTTGATTCGGAGAGACAAAATGTATCATTCTGAGGAAAAATTACCTTTTCATTTACAATATTGGAACAATAAAATACATTTATTTTTAATATTCATTTGAATAAAACTATAAAATAATAATTGTAATTATTATTTTTTTAAACATTGGTCAAGTAATGCAAGTTTCATTACATTCCTTAACAAAAAGACCAGTATCGAAAGTAAACTTATTTTTAAAATTATGTTCGTTTTAGAAAAAAAAAAAATAATTGCATCATCAGATTCATAGGGTGTTCTTAAGTAGGAATAGATACTTTTCTCAATTTCAATAACAATGAATTAGAGTTCAATTTGAAAAAAGCAACTCATATATTAAATTAATAAAGTTGTATCGATGTTCTGAGTTTTATTATTTTATTGTATGCAGTTTTCCTATGTAATTTAAACTTTTTTTTTCATTCCTTATGAATAACTTTAGATACTTCGAGAGTTGAACAACTCTTTTACATTTTAAGCGATTTTTCAAGGTTTGGAACCACTTTGTGAACTGATATTATACAAGAAAAGAAAAAAAAAAGATAATGTATATATAACAAAACAAAAAAAAAAAACTGAAAATGCGACAAAAAATCAAATTAAAAATAAAGTGAGAAATTTTTTAAAAGTTTTGCAGTTTTATAAACAAATTTATTCAGTGAACTTGATTGTGTTAAATATACATATCTATACTTAAACTGAGGAGGGTAAATTTATTTTTTCAGCAAGTCTTAATGAAAAAGAAAATATCCATACACATTTGGGGCTAGAAATAAACCTCTCAAATGAAGAATATTTAAATTGATAAAATAAAGTTTAATGACAAAAAAAAAAATAAATAAAAAAAGCAATATTAGAAGGAATGTCTTCTGAAAATTCACTTAATTAAATCAATGAAAACGAGAGATCAAATATATGGAACAGTATTTATACAGATTCGCCAAAATAAAAGCTTTTTGATATGAGAGGCTTGCCCAATTAAAAAAAAAATAAATAAATAAGATAAAACTAAAATGAAATGTGGCAAAAAAAACAAAAAAAAAATCTTAAAAATTAATTAATAAATACACTTCCACACAAAAATATAAAAAAACATGCCAACACGCCTTGACTTGAGTTTTGAATCAGACTTTTCAACCGGTTGCGTAAAACACGGTTTGAACACACCACAATTATCCATTGAGCCGTTAGCGAGATGATCAGCCTCGTGAATGCCCTAAACTCAAATGGATTCTTAAATCGCAATGACCTGTTGTCACGATAACAATACAAATATAACAAAATATACCTACTGTACAGTAAAGACACTAAATTAGAAAATGTCATTTTTTTTTTTTAAACATAATTATAGACTAATAGTAAGTTAAAAAAGAAAAAGAAATCTTTGTTAAGAAAAAAAGAAAATATAAATCATAATAATAAAAAATAAAATAAATAAATGTACATTATTTTCAATAAATTATTAGAAGCAGTCTCAATGCATTTTTTTATGATCTGGATATATATGTATATTTATAAATAATGCTTATAAATAGTAAAAATTTACTCTAGTGTAAATATAGGAAACACTTAATTATTCAAATATATCCTCTATGTAATATACTCTAAATATATACTATATAATACATAAAGTAACATAAAATATATCTTCAACTCTCAATGCCACCTATCAATTTCGCAGTTGGCAATTAGAATAGGGCAACAGTGATTACGTCAAAACAATCGTCGATGGGTTCCTAAGCAGCATTCGCTTCAACACGAGCTAAAGGCGGGCTTATAACAACGGATACAAACATCTAGTTTGTAGAACAGTGAGTAGTATCACCACTGATCAGAACTAACCATCAAAAGCCATATCTCTAATTAAGTTGTTCTAAATTCTATTCGGAGATAAATAGCTAATCAGAGGGAAGCTACAACAGCGTTAAGATTGTTAATTTAATCTTGATATTAACATAAAAAAAAATTAATGGTTAACTCGTCGTGAGGTATTATATACTTCATTTAAAAAATTTTAAAACAATTTTTTTTTTATAATAATCAAATCCATTATTTCGAAGTTCAAATGAAAGTTAAAAAAAAAAATTATGAAACTGAACAATACAAACAGAAAAAAATTCTTTTCAAGTTATTCATAAAAATCTAACAAATAACCATTTATAACCTACTAAATTGTATATTCAAAAATTTTATTAATTATAGAGTTCCCTCTTTTGATAGAATATTTATACTTTAGAAGGTTAAAATATAATCGTGTTGATATTATTAATAAAACTCAAACAAATGATGATGGATTCTACAGTTAAAGTATTAATAGTATCTATTAAAAAAATTAATTAAACCAAAAAAGTATATGGAATAAATATAATAAATATTTTATGAATCGGCTATAAAATGATAAGCTTAAATTATTAATATCATTCATTGGATAATATCATAGAGATGCGCCCTAGCGTGACCAGACCGTTATACAATAAATAGAGAGCCGTCGTCTTCCTTCTTTAGGTTCTTCATCGCTTTCCTTTTCTCTTCGATCAGTTTCCTCCTTGCTTCGTCCCTCGCCTTCCTCAGCTCAGAGTTAGCCTTGTTTGATTCGCTGCTATTTGCGCTGGCGGGTTTTCTAATTGCTACTCCTCCTGTTTTCCTCTGTGGAGCGCTAGCTGCTCTCATACTGCCATTATCTTTATGCCTTTTCTCCACCTGCAAATTGAATTGTATTGTGATATTTAAAACTGACATTTTACAAAACGATTTTAGGTTTGATATGAATATGCTGCTAGAAGAAGTAGCAGGGACAATCTACTCTTCACCTATCCATCTGCTATTAATAATGGGGCGTGACAGGTATTTTATATCACGGTTCCAACTTGTGACAGCCCCAGACAAATTACAGTTACAAAAACAATAATTTTGTAACTGTGATTATTTTTTTTATACATTATTATTTTATTTTGAGTATAAGTGAAGAGAGAGTTTAGCCCCCTCCCACTTCCCAGATCTCCTGTGATATTGAACCCACGACTGTTACATTATTGCTCAGTGTATTATCACTATTATTAGAAGAGTATTATTATTAGACTTTTATAATATGATGTCTTAATTAAAAATGTAAATAATTATATAATAGTATTATATAATTTCATAAAACGTGCTATGAAAAATCTAAAATGTTTATTTTATATCTGCACAGGTACATCAAATCATTTAATAGAAACAACGATTAAATATAGCATGAGAATAATGTTATTTAATTAGTATTTTTTGGATAAAAATGTGTTAGAATTTAAAAGAAAATGTAGTCATTCGGGTAGCTACTAAGAACACGGGATTTTCATATACAGTATTATTTGAAGCGAAGAATGGAGCTACCAGCATTGTTATCTACAAGTTCTGAGAATAAATCGCAGTTGTGATTAAAACAAAAATCTGGTGTGGTGCGCGCATTACATAACTTTCACTTACCACCCTCTTCTTAGCAGAAATAAGTATTTCCAGACACATGAGAAGTGAAAGTAAAAATTATAGACATTATAATTATTATATATATATATATATATATATATATATATATATATATATATATATATATATACAAATTTTAATATTTATATCGGTGTAATCTATACAATTAAATCTTAAATAATAACAACAATAGAATTTATGAAAACCGCATATTTATATAATATTGTCGGAGTCCATATTATATTAAGCTCATGTTACGTATGAATGTCTGTTTGTTATAATCTTTCAAGCGAGCTCAGGTGCGATCAATTACAACTATTCTCTGTTACGATTTTTTATTTCTCCTTTAGTTAATTATCAAATTCTTTCATATTTTATATTTAACTATCTTTTATATTTGAGATTAGTGTGAAATAGTCAACCGTTTCAAATAAAAACATTAAAGGTACTTTAGAGCAAGCTAATATTGAAAATTAGCCATTTAAGCTCTGTTAGAGAACATCAATAAAAATAAAAACAACATTTTATTTAAAACTGCTTAATTTCACACTGATATAATGAACGTTAGAGCCGATTCCGAGAAAATTGTAAAAATGTGTTTAGCCCATGATATAAAGCGCCACTTCCGGTCAGTTGATTTTGACAAAAAAGTTACTGTAACATCCCTAGCATATAAAAACCTTAAATATGCAATTTCACTTTCGCACGACTTGTCGTTTATGAGCTAGACTGTTAACACACACACAGACCATTTTGCGGGGCTTGGTTATATGGACTCAGGAGACCTCAAAACGTGTATTCCCGTTGAAAAATGAGATTCAAAAATTTTCAAGATCGCAATACTTTCCTTTACTATATAATTCTAATAGGTAAGTCAAAGTAAAAATTATATATTTTACATTACTTAAAAAATTAATTAGATTTATTATTTTTAATGTCATATGTCAAAAAAAAATACAAATATTAGCAAATGTCCATGAAGTATTTATTTAATGTTTGCATTATTTATTAATAGATGAAATAAATCTAACTATTATACATACAGGGTCCTCTATCTTCCAATCGTTTTTCTTTGCCCTCTCTAATTCCTCGAACTGAGCCAGTATCTCCTTTACCTGAAGAAGCACCATGTCCCAAAACCCAGCCAAATCCTCATTGGTGGTTGGGAAATCGTCCTTCTCGGATTGTTTCTAAAAAAATAAATAAATAATAATAAATAGATAGGCCAAAGTATAACAAACCTTTCTTCTAACTTTCTAAAGTACTAAAATGCCTAAAATTATCTAGAAAGCCCAAATTATTAAGAGTGTGCAATGCTGTGATGAAGTCAGTTCTGATATATGGCTAGATTTTGACTCTGACCAGAACATTAGAACAAAATGTTTATTACAACGACATATGGATTAAATGGAACTACGAGATTAGACAGTTCCACTTAATCCATAGGTTGTTGATAATATCATATCAAACATAAAATAAGCCACAATAGAGCTCTCATAAAAAATATAAACTTAAGAAAATGTAAAAAAAAAAAGGAATAAAATATCTTATTGAACACGATTCTTTTCAATTTGATTTTTTCCCCCTGTATTAGGAAACTTAGGAAGCTTTCGAATAAACATGGATATAATAGAAAACTAAGTACTTTTTGAGTTATTTGCAGATAAAATTCTGAATTCATCGTAAAATTTGTTGCAGCTTGTTTTCAGGAAAGTATGTAATAGATATAAATTAAAAAAGCTTCAAGGTGAAGACTAGCCAAATTTCATTAAAATTTAAAGCGACACACGGTGTTTCGCTGCCATATAGTAATAAAAGTCTGGATGGCAATGAAATGTATATAAAAACACTCCTGAATTTTATTGCAAAATTATCTAAAAATTTTAAAGCAATCAATGAAGAATTTTCAGAGATTAGCTGTTCTGAACAAACTAACATTTGTATTTTTATTTATGTAGACTATTTTCATTCAATTTTTATTTATTTATTGATAACACTAAAGTCAATCAGTAGCTACTAGACAAAAAAGAAAAACAGTGGAGAAAAAAAGAGACTAAACCGTTCTATTTTAGCCTATTTATATAATGATATTAAAAGATAACAACATACCAGATTGTTGTGACAGAGACCTCGGAACTGATTGAGCTTCTCGGCTACGAGGAGGCGAGCTTTGCCAGAGGCGGCTCGCAGCATGCCACAGCCCTCGTCATTAGTGCATTCCGGCAGGTCATCTTCGGCTCTTTGAGCCAATGCCTCAAGATCTTTCACTTTCTCATCGAGAAGCTTTCAACAGAATAAATGTTTTAGTATAATTGGTTTTACATAACATTAAAAAATATTAATAAAAAAAAAACTCTGTATGTTATAAGCACCTTCAGGTAATACTGCCCATCCCTAATCTCTTCCAACACGACACTTTTAGCTTTAGCTGCGAGTGTAGCATCCACTTCATCGTTTTCAACAGGTTTTGGTATTTCTTCTGTTTTCAATGATTCACTACTCTCCTTATGATTATCATCACTGCATAAACAAAAAAATTAGCAAGATGAGTAAAAATATAAAAACAGTTCTTTGTTCAACAGGACACCCTTTGAGAGTAAATAGTAATATCCATACATTATGTTTATATTACAAAATAAAATAAACTGAAACTCAATAAAGTAAATTATACTAATATTAAGTAAAATAATAAAGTAAATATTATATTTATTGGTTCATTATTGTCAAGATTTATCATTCAAATCCACCACTCATTTTGCATATTTTGGCTCTCTTCCCTAATATCATCGAAATTTAATTTGATTACTTTTATCACTATTCAATTACTTAAAGAATTTTAAAAATCAATAATTTCTTTAAATTGCCTAATACTTTAAGGTCGATACCAAGCTATATCATTAGGGTTGAAAAGAACTGAGGAATGACTGAACAGCGAGTTATTCATCAAATTTTCGGAGACTAGCCTTCCATTCAGACATTAAAGTATAATTTATTTTCCCTATGACCACATAATCCTTAAACTCTCAAATTTTAAGTCAATAATTTAATTTAATTTGATATTTTTGATCTTTTTTTCAGCTACTGCTGGAAAACACTACAACTTCCAGCAAACAGATTATCATTTAGAGACTTGACAACAGGTTTCAAAATATCGTCCTGATGGTTTTTAGTGGCAGTTTTAACTCATTTTTTTTTACAAAAATAGAGTTATGTGGTGTCATCAAAGCAAACTGAGGAAGAGTGATGAACTCTTTCCACTCTTCCATTGACTTCCTGAGCTTCTTTAAATTGTGTGCATACACACGATCATTTTGGCGATTAAATTTTTCTTTGATTGTATAAATTTTCTCATCCCTAAACAAAATCTTTCGATGAAGACCATTGGTGTAACGGCCAAGGAGCACTTTGTATCTATTCACTTTAATTTTTTTTAGGGAATTGTGTAGCCATTGTCCTGTCATTCTTCAAAATGCACCCATTGTAAGATCACTTTTTATTATGCGAGATATTTATCTGACAGAGATTCCTATTTCCCGACACATGATTTTTGTTGTTTTCGAATGGGATTTCTTCTGAATCGAGTAGCCACTGATCTCACTGCATTTGCCATTCTCACAGTGCGGAGAAGGCAGGCCTGATCGAGGTCTGTCACATACAGATAGGGTCTCATTATATCTATTTATAGTGCGATTCTCGGACATACGGCTGATACCTAAAGTTTTCAAAGTGTTGAAAATCTCTGACCTACATTTTCCAACTTTGTGTAAGACGATAATGGATATTCGGTTTTCTTTATCACCCCACTCCATGTTAACTGAATGAAAGAAAAATACAAACTAATTGGGATTATTATCCTGACATGTAAAAGAAAATAACCTGATAGAGGTAAGGATTATCTAAATAATACCGAAGGATGTAAACAAAGTTCAACTTTTGAAACAGTATTTATGGTAGAACTAAGTATAAAGATATCCAACAGTATGAGAGCTCAGGGACATAGCTCTGCCCCTCCCCTCCCCCACAAAATTTGGAACTTCATGCTTTTTTATTGTTATAATTTAATCTTCATCAATGAGTAAAAATTTAAAATTCATGCATGTCGAATTAAAATTTTAAAAAAATTTCAAAAATGTTTTTCTTGCTGTCTATTGTTTTCTTGTTGCGTCTGGTTAGCAGTACAGAATGATTTAAATACAAGAATCAATTAACTTTGAACCAATAATCTAGTAACCAGCCCTAATTCATTTCATAATTATCTATCTAATTTATTGCAAAAAGAATCAAGAAGTATTTATTAATAGTTGTTTGCCAACAAGAAAAATAATGAAGGAAAGGTCACATATTTTTTTTTTCTCCCACTCACTTTGTAAAATTTATTAGTTACAGTATTTACCATTTTCTCTGCGGATATCCAAACCAGAATTCGGTAAAGATGTTTCCCATTACGTCGGATGTCACAATAACCATATCCACTAGTTGTGCTAATCACATTTAATCAAAAATAACCTTAATCAAAAAATTGTTTTCATAACCTACAATTAACCTACGTTATCAGATAGGTATGATATAACAGTAAACATATGACAAAAAATTATCTATTTCGACCTAGACATCATCTGAATAAAATAGATAACACTTATAATTGATATTTATATTCTTTTCAAGATATTTACATCACAGCACTGATTCTAATATTAATATTAATAATAAAAAAATATTAAAGTAACTATTTATATAACTATCAATCCTCACAAATAATTACTTTAAGTTTAACTACATTCCTATTATAAGTAGTTAAACCAACAAAATTTATTTTATTTTTCATTTATTTTTGAGAAAAAAAATGTTATTTCTTTTTTACAATAATTTGATACTTATAATTTTGAAATGCATTTTAGAATAAATATTTACATGTAGGCTTGGAATAAACCTTAGAGCAATAACTTGTACTAAATCCTAATTTAAAAGACTTACTCATAAATAAACAATTTATGTTTATGCAATAAAATGGAATTTAAGTAAAAAGTCTTAAGATACCAGTCCCATTTGTTATAATAGCAAAATAGTTTCAAATTTAAAATTATATCTTCATTTTTTATGTTTATATTTTACTATGTATATTTGATATGGCAAAGGTATTTCAAATTTAATTAACCATAAAACAATTATTATATTATTTCTTAATTTGTAATTCGAATTTATTTATTTTATTTTTTTTATCTTACAGTAGAAATATATATATATATATATATATATATATATATATATATATATATTTTATTTTTTTTTTTTTTCAAGTTAATAAATCTGAAGAATATTAATTTTTAATATAAGCACAAACTTAAGATAATTATTATAAAGTATGAAAATTCTGTACAATTATATATTTTTGGTTAGTTAAATTGAAAATAAATGTTAATATTTTCCAATAATTTTTCATAAGAATTTCATTTAGTTTCTACATTAACATTTATTTTCCATTAAATAAGAACAAAAGTAAACTTTATTAAATACAATTAAAAATCATTATTTTTTTTGTCAATGAGCATTTAATGACTTAATAAGTTAATTTTTCTTACATCTTTAGTTTTCCAAAAATATATTTTACATCTATATTATTACTCCTATTTATTGAAAATTTGTTTATATCCTGGAAAAAAAATAATATATTTCTCCCATTTTTTCATTTAGTTATTAATTCAAATTATTTTCATTATTATTTAATTTAACATTAATATAACAAAAATTTTGTCGAAATTGCTATTTAATATTAGTTATTTTTGAAAAATTAATAAAAATGTATAAAATAAATTATATAAAGGGCACTTCCAGTAAGTTTTTTTTTATTTATTAACTTTTTTATTTATTATTGATGGCATTGAATAATCCACACAGCCCGCTAGGAATTCATGGCGATTTTTCTTGACCATTTTGACTAAAATTTATTTCTTAATTGTTTTAAAATATTTTACTACACTGCTCTTATCTGTTCTCTACTACTCAGTGATATCATTTGTTTATATATAACGTTGCTATTGTCTAGCTGGAGTTTCCTAACTTTTTGGGGCGTAGGCCACGTTGAAAAAAAAAAAAAGAAAAAGAAAAAACTTTAATTCTGACAGGTTTTACAGAAGATAAAATAATTAAATTATCTTTTATAGGATCTGTGTTCCATTGAAACTAGTAATGTACAATAAAAATTAACTTAATTTATTAGCTACGTTATTACAGTTAATCTAAAGGGGGAAATATAATATGGTAATCAGTAAAACATACTTTTACCTACTCTTATAGATAGATAGATAGATAGAAAAAAAAACTTTATTCTGGGACTAAGTCCCTTCAGAATAACAATAATGTACAAAATAATAGAATATTACTGGCCTGAGTGTTGAAACAATAAATAAAATTGATAAAATAAAATAAAAAGTAAAGAAAACCACTATATATATGAATTATATAGTGAGCATAACATTTACTAATCCGAATTTTCCACAGAAATATATATATTTTAAGTACCAAAAGTCCAAATAACGATGTCTTGCCAAATGATTTGTGTTTTTATGAACAGCATATCTCAAAACTTAAAAGATGTATGTAACTGAAATTATGACTTAAGCAGATAAGTATATGCCTGGAATGTTAAAAAATGTTTTCAGGAACATCAAGTTATATATACATATACAAATACAAACATATCGCTAAGTTTAAATTACTATCAGGCTGTTCCGTGTTGAAGTTCCGTGAGCCGTTTTGAAACCTCCATCTAAGTCCTGCAGGCCACGGCTTGTAATGAAAAAAAAAATCTTATTCTATAAATGGCACTTCAGCTCTGAAATGTGCCTTCTAAGAAAGAAAAATCCATGCAATAGATGTTGTAGAAACCTCACGTGCGAGTAATTCGCTAAATTTTCACTATACATACTCAAAGGTTGTTAAAGAGTGCAGTATAGCGCTTAACAATCTGGCATCCTCAGCAACGACAATCTAACCAGGTTAGGCTGAGATACTATTCCCATAACTCCTGAACCTGTTTGTGGAATCAGCCCGAGTACTCCCAAAAGAAGGATTAGGGGTTATATGGGAAAAAATTCAAACAACACTGGGCTGATAAAAAAATGACACTCAAAGCTGTTCCTTTAAAGTCCATGTGATAAAAGAAGCAAGCTGCTACTGAGTTTGAACAGAGCAATTCTAAAAAAACTTACACCTAAATGATCACATGCTAAATCTCCGAATCTCCAAGTGACCATGAACTCTCTATGCAGGTTCTGTCAGGAGGAGAATGAAGTAGACTTTCACACTGTTTGTCAATGGAATAGGTTTGCAAGGCTTAGACTAAAGCTATTTGGAGAGGATCGAGTGGATTACCTCTGAAGCTATGAGTCTATCAAACCTTTAAGCATATTAAGATATGCAGAAGCGACTAAACTAACATTTTAGGCATGAAACGGACATTACACATGGTGCACAATAGATTCTCAAGAGTCGTAGTGCTTTATGCCAACGGTTAAAAAAAATATTTGCTAAATTTCAAATATTTAAATAGTTTTTAAAATTTTACCATGTAATCCAAGAAAACTCTACGGGCAATATTAAAGGTGCTTGGAGAGTAGTTAGGAAACCCCTAGTCTAGGATTAGGAAAAGCGTTCCTTTAGATTTTCTTAAGTTTCATGCAATTTTCACATGGGGACGAATTCGAAACACCTATATGCTGTAAATAATTACTACATAACCTGTGATTTGAACTTAATCTACAATATATTTTTATTTTGTCTTTATTGAGATTTGTTGTTGAAAACCATTGGCTGTGTGAAATGTTTGAGAATATAGATTTATAATACCCCCTGTTAGATAATGTTTTTGGCAAATGTCCCTACAATCTTCCTTGATAGTTAAATGAAAATCAATATATAAGAACGAAATTTTCACTCATTCGCCTGTGTGTAAGTGTAAAACCTCTTTTGCTAAATTGTAGACTTTTTTATTTTCAAGAATCCCTATATATGCTTTAAACCATATGAATACGTGTTTTTCGTTTTTAGAGATGCATTGTGTAACTAAATTATGTCCAATAGGTTAATATTACTGTTTATGTTTTTATAATTGTTTATTACTTGTATGAGCTTAAACTGCCTACTAATATTATGAATTTACTTTTATTTGATTGGTTTATATATTTTAGGGCTTCTAAAATAGTGTATAATTCTGATGTGAATGATGGAACAACCTGATAGTAATTTAAACTTAGTGATATGTTCATGAAAACATTTTTTTAAAATTCCAGGCATATAATTATCTACTTTAGTCATAATTTCAGTTACATACATCTTTTCATTTTTGAGATATGCTGTTCATAAAAACACAGATCATTTTGCAAGACTTGATTATTTGGACTTTTGGATCTTAAAATATATAGTTACATACATCTTTTCATTTTTGAGATATGCTGTTTATAAAAACACAGATCATTTTGCAAGACTTGATTATTTGGACTTTTGTATCTTAAAATATATATGTTCCTGAAGAGAAGAATAGTTGGGGTGATCAGTCAAATAAGAAAGCAAAAATAAATGATAATATTTATTTTGACATTTGCCGACGTTTCTCTGTTTTAACTCTTTATTATATTATACATTGTCTGTACATCTTGATAGACTTTACAATATCTCAATTTTCTATCTAACTACTCTATTCGCAATGTCTTAATTTTACTATTTATTTTCATATCTTATATAACTTCATATTCCTTTTTTCTGTTTTACATTTTATTCTAAGATTCCCATTTTAATACTTACGTCACCTTTTTTGATCATGTTTACTTCATCATTCCACACTTTGTAACGGTTATTATTATTTATCTCTTAGTTCTTACTATTGTCATTATTCTAACAACTTCATTTTACTTTAATTTTTTTTACCTACACTACTTATGTCTCTCATACCTTGTTATCTGGTTCTTTTCTTAGCCCTGATGAAGGCCTGAACTTCAGGTCGAAACGTCGGCAAATGTAAAAATAAATATTATCATTTATTTTTGCCTTCTTATTTGACTGATCACCCTAACTATTCTTCTCTTCATTATTCACGACAGTCAACCATTTTACCCACTATTATATATATTTCTGTTGCAAGTTCGGATTAGAAAATGTTATGCCTACTATATATTTCATATAAGAGTAGGTAAAAGCATGTTTTACTGATTGCCATATTATATTTCCCCCTTTAGATTAATTGTAATAACGCATGTAGTAAATCAAGTTGATTTTTATTGTACATCACTGGTTACAATGGAACATAGATCCTATGAAAGATAATTTAATTATTTTATCTTCTGTAAAACCTGGCAGCATTAAAGTTTTTTTTTCAATTAGAAAAAGTCAAAAAGAATTTTATTAGATTAAACTATAGTTGGTGAAATCTAAAAAAAATTTATATAATATTAATAAAATTATATCTTATTATAATTGAAATTTGAATACTGTTATGCTCTGATAGTATATAGATAGATATATAAACAAACAAATTTACTATCATGAATAATATAGCACTTACAGCTGAGAAGCAGCAAAAGTAGGCCTTAAAGGATCCCTGGACGTATGATGCAGTGTCATACAAATCATAGCTTTCAAGGAACGGCGATATTAAAATTTGAAAAGATAACACATTAAATAATACAGGTCAAAAATTCAAGTTAATGAATGACACCCATAACTCAATTCAATATGAAGCTGGCTAATAAAAAAAAAAAAAAAATACATGGATTTAATAAAATAACACTCTTGCTAACTGAGCTTTAAACTGATAACATATCTTTTCTTCTCTTGACATTTGACGGGTAGAATTTGTAATAATCTTATCAATAGGCTTTATATTATTTATTAACATACTTGAAAAGAATTTAATATTAGCTTTTAAATTTATTTCTTTAAACCGTTCTTAAAATCAATTAATCTTGTGGCCTTTAAAGAAACAGAAAAAAATTAAATTAAGATTTAAGATAGCTAAACACATTCAATAAAGGAATCATATAAGTTGTCATAGAAGATAGTTTTTTAAAAATAGTAACAAATTTATACAATAGATGATAATGATTATTATTTAAAACCATGAAAAAAAAATATTATATATATAAAATAGAATAAGTATATTTATTTGAAAGTGTTTGTACTTTATATGATAATATAAAAAATAAGAAGTCCTTGGTTATGTATTTGAGATGAGCTTGTTGTACAAAACAACGGGACTACAAATTATTGGGATTCAACTGCAATTATTAGTGGGCAAAACAATCTTCTTTTAAGTTGACCCTAATATGCTTAGAAAGTTTTGCCCTAATAATAAAATATAATTGAACAAAATTTTGTCATTTAAATAAATAAAATGAAAATTATAAATTATTTAAGATCACACAATAATTTGTTTTTTCTTCAGTATCTCTTTCAACTTCCTTTACAAGTTTATTTATTTATTTTATTTGATTAATTAATTTAGAAAATTAATCTTTAAGATATGTATGCTATATTGCATAATATGAATATTAATGTTTCACCTTTCTATTGAAGCTTTCTGATCAGAAGGTCCCTTCGATTTCCTTGACGCAACGGTCAATTGAGCCCTAAACTCCGGACGCAGCAGCTTCAAGACTGGGAGCGAGTCAGAAGAATCAGTTCTGTCACAACCGTTGCTTAAAGAGGAACCTTTAGAATCCTATATCGAGTACATATAATCATTAATGTGGTAGTAAAAAAGAAAAACAAGGTTAGCTAGTTTTGTAACAGACATTATGATTGTATTATTAGTTATTTTTACATTAAAACAGAAATGAAAAAAAAAGCATAAGAAGCAAAGCACAGATTTTATTTTAAGCAGAAGATAAGAAAAAAGAGCATCGGCACAACTAAATTTTGAAAAAAATTGATCCAGTAGTTCTGGAGAAAATGCAGACAGCATATGGGCTGTCCCATGGCAGGGGAGTCTTTTAAATCCCGGGACACACCCCTTCGCCCGGGAAAATCCTGTATAGCATTAATGGCAAGGAAGGGGAGGACCAAAAAAAAAAGACGTTTTTTGGGGGTGGGGTGGCTGAATGGGCTAACATGTGAGCACAACACCACGTGTTGCCTGGCAACCAGATAACTAGTTATAAAAGATTAAAAAAGTATGAGTTCGCGTCCCAGTGGCGGAAGAGATTTTAAATTCCCGCCCTCATCCCCCAACCCAGGAAAACCCCATATGGCCAAAAAGACGAGGTAGGGAAGAACATTTTTTTGTTCGATTACGATGGTTTATTATTGAAAATAATAAACCTTGACCTGAGGCAATCAGATCATGAAAGAGACAAATGTGGCCTATGAAAATATTTGTCTCTTTGATGTGACTTCCACCTTGTAAATAACCTACTGAAAGTTAATTGTAAATGATTAGTTTTGGCGGGAATAGGCGCATAGCCTTCCGCTTTTATATATCGGGGATTGAGGTTATTTACACTCGTGAATTATTAAAACAAAACCCCGGATCTGGATATCGACTTTTTGAGGGTGTTTAACTGTTGTTGGGAATTCGGGAATTTAATACCTTATGTGACAAGAAACAATAAGTATATATATATATATATATATATATGAAATGTGGGACTTAGTAAATACACTTTGAATGAATTGACTCATCTTGTTTATTATTCTTCAATTGTGAGGCCTATAGGACAACTAAATCAAATGACTATTCACTCCTGTCTAACAAAACAAATTTATTTTAACAACTGATAATAAATGAATAGATATAAGTGAACTGTCGGCTTGATAATCTTGGTCTTCAACGTAGTAAGCCTCTCTTCCCAGATGACGTCTTCATGTCCAGGCCTCAAGTCTGTCCTCTCTTCTGACAACCTCATTTCTACCTCTCCCGGCCTAGAATACCTTTTCTTCTCTCCAGCTGTTGCTAACTGCTGGGTCCTTTCGGTATCTTCCACCTTCTTCCTTCTTCATCGATTATTTATCGATATGAGACTTTTCAAAGAACAATTTGTCCACTGCACAATTGAGTACAATTCACAGTGCAACCTCACATTCCTATATATTATATATTCCTTCTCATTCCCTCACACAATGTCGTCTAAAGGAGTAAATACAGGGGGATGTCTACTACAACCTCCAACACCTAAGAATAACAAGGTTATATAGGCCACACGGCCTAATATTTAGGAAGACCATTTTTTTCTCACTTTTGTGATCAAATTATTTTATGATTCAAGTGGAAAACAAATGTGTATTCACGAATTTTTGGCACATCAATGAATTAACAAAGTTTACTGTCCTCAAGATTGAAAACACCCCATTTCCGAGAATTTTTATAGATAAAAATTTTTTAGCTTACAATAAAATGAAACCATTCACAAAGTTTTAGATGAGCTTTAAAAACTTCATAAAAATAGATCTGTCCAACGGATTAATGCTTATACTTCTAAACTATCAAATTGCATTTTAATTAATATTAGTTTCGCCTCATATTTAGTTTATATAAATATAAAATTAATATTTCAAATGTTAAAACCAATACTTAATTCTATAATAGTTAAATATATGATATTAAAATAAACTTACAGTATATCCTAAATTTTATTAAAATAATTTCAGATGTTACCTTGGAAACTGTGGATATCCTACGAGGAGAATAAAAGCCCTGAGCGAGGGCACCAGGACCATAGAGCCTCTCGACCCTCTGAACGATGAACGAGGAAGGGGAGACCTGCCCGGGGGCTTTAGTTGCAGCTATCAGCCGGGATCCTCCTGCAACAGATATAAGTCAATGAAACTAATCAAGCACTAGTGCTGCCGAGTAGGCTACGGAGGAAGGATGCATCCAATTATCAAAATAAAAAACTTATTATTCCTTCACTTTATTTTATACAGGATGTTTCAGGGTTAAGTGGCCAAACTGAAAAAATGAACTAATGACCATAAAACTTTTAAAAAGATTTCATCTGAAGTTATGTCAGCAAACGCTTTGTTTAGGAGATATTCAAACCTAAAGATTTTCGTTGTTATGAATTATTTACATTATATGAAATAAATAAAACCTATTTATTTGTTTTGATTAACAGACTTGCTCAATCATATCAAATATCCTAATCAATGGATTGGCCTGCACGCTCTCCAGACCTAGCACCACTGGATTTTTTGTTTGGGGCGACATTAAACAAAAAGTCAATGCAAGTCCGGTCAATGACCTTAATTCCTTACGAAGGATAATTAAATCTTGTAAAACAATAACATATATCCAGTGCCGTTCTGCCACTGCTGCTGTTGAAGAACGATGTCGAACCTGTCTTAATGCTCAAAGGAATCACTTTGAACAACAACATGAATGTTAATGCTTAAATTTAATTAATAAAGTAGATGGAACAAATAAATAGGTTTTATTTATTTCAAATAACATAAATAATTTATAACAACAAAAATCTTTAGGTGTGAGTATCTCCTAAACAAAGCATTTGCACACATACCTTCAGAGGAAATTTTTTTCTTGTTTTAAAGTCCTTAGTTCATTTTTGCAGTTTGGCCACTAAATCCTGTATAATAAATATAATTTTCTTTCAGGGATGGAGATGTGTTATCTTCATAGCGTCGAAGGTAAAAAAAGGAGAGACTGAGTGAGGAATACCACTATTCGATCCAATCTGGGTCTGCAGAATACAAAGGAAAAAATAGAAAAGCACCAGCTAAGGTGGTTCGAACACGTCTCTCGGATGCCACAAGACAGATTAGCAAAGCTCATTTATGAGACGCAAGTGGAACGTAGAAGATCTAGAGGGCGACCTGGGAAAGTATAATAAAGGAGGCCTTTGACTGGAGAGGATTGGATTGGTCGAGAAGAAAACAACTCATACAGGAAAGATGGAAGTCTCACACTGGTTAGCGGTAGATGAGGATGGATTAAGTCATTTTCTTTTCTTTTTCCAGATTTGAAAATTGGTTAAGGTTCTGATGGAATTTGTTTGGGATAAATGAGCTACTGGGGCTTGAGATAAATGAGGGCAAAACTAAATATGTGGTGGTAAAGGCCGACGGATTTCAGCAAGGTATAAGTTTTACAGAAATAGGCCCATACAAATTTCAAAGAGTACAGGGGTGAAATTCTTAAAAGAGTCCTTGAGGATAGAATTGACCGGACCAGGAGGAGAGACAGACATATTAGGTTAAGATGGATAGATGGCATGGCAGCTGACTCCAGGATACTACTAGAAATACCGAACTCAAAGGCAGCAGCAATGGATCGAGCTGGACGGCGGAAGCTCCTAGAGGAGGGTAAGACGCATCCTCGGATTGTAGCGCCAACGAGATAGATAGATAGCTTACTCGAACAAACGGAATAAAGTAGAAGAAAAAAACAAAACAAAAATGAGGACACACTAATGTCGGAACTTTATTTGCAGGGATCACAAAGGTTAGTAAAATTTAAAAGAAAATTTCTTAGACATGCAAAACTTAACCTCTACTTGTATGGTACTGTTCTTGTATATAAAACAATTCTTTATATTCAATTTCAATTCATATAATCGAAAGAGGTCCACAGGAGGTTTCGCAATGTAGCGGAAAAAAAAAATTATATGATTAATAGCAATCTCTTAAAATCCCGATCGTGTTGTAGGGGTTCTAAAACAGAAAGAACTCTCCCTCCAATAAACTTTGATATACTGCAGTAGTCTATTCTTTTTTTGGATAAAATATGACAAATATAAAGTTGTATTTTCACACTCTATCAGAAATATTTACAAAAATGATTTTTAAATATAAATCTATTAGAGTGCTACCTGTGGGTAATTTCTCAACAAGCATTTTCATGTTATTAGATTCCAGTGATCACATTTACTGAATGTTTTTTATTTTTAATACAGTTGTAAATATCATAAATAAACAAAAAAATAAACATAAATTACATTTAAATATTATGAGGAGTAGGTCGGAGGTGTGGTCAAATAAATACTATTAACTAGTAGTATACTAAAAAGTATAGTATACTAATAGTATTTTATTAGTTACGCTGATGTTTTGACCCAATTTGAAGGTCTTCATCAGGGCGTGGCTGCAAGATGTAGTTGGTAGACTTTGATCGCACCCCCGACCAACTCCTTCTCATATCATAATCACGGTCAACAATCTCTACAATATTTAAATATTGATGATTAATTTTAATAAGTCAATCTTAAGAGAATTTAAAAAATCATGCGCTGATAAATTACCATTGGTCATTTCAGTGCTATAAGAAGATGATGAGGAATGCGAATTAGAGTTCACTTCCCGGCTGTAGGAACTGGATGTCGTCGATGAGCTGCTTGTCGTTGAGAAATGGTGGGACGAATAGTGGCTACTTGTAGCTGAAGAATTGGTTCCGCTGAATGAAGAGTAGTTCTCCGATATCATCCTAACATGTCAACAAGAAGGTAAATTAAGAGATATTTAAAATCTTTGTAAGAATATGTCTAAAAATGAAGTGTTTTATTTTCCAACCAGATTGTTGGGAACAGAGATGGGCAAAAACTGAATCTACGATTACAACTGAATATGAAGCTTAGCTTAATGACCACTCCAATTTTATAATTGATACAATAGCAAAAATGTGACACCATTGCCTGATTACAATTGTAATCGGAAACATGATTACAATCATGCTAAAAATCATAGGTTTATTTTTAATTCATCATTAATAAATGGATGTGGACTTTATCATTACAGAAATGATAAAAAAAAGAAGTACATTATTCAATTTCATCGAATATCTTATTCAAAGTAACACGATAACCTTAAGAACGTGAACGTGAGAGGAAATTTGTATTAAGATTTATTTTCCAACTTAGTCGGTTAATAGATAAATCTACCATCGATGAATTTCTATTACAATGCTTTCTCACAACTGAAGATGAGGAAGAATTGTATTTTTCCTTTATCATGCAATGGTCCGTGATATTATAAAATCAATATCCATTTCCTTAGTACTTTCATTCATTATTTCAACAGAAACTGAAGGGTTTTGATAAAAAATAGAAAGAGAACTGGATGCTTGTGTACGTTGACTAGACATAAGTCAGAGAAATGGCATGACATCACATCCCACTAAAAGTCAGTCATGCATGTCTAGCCCCTAATAATACTAAATTTAAACCTTTGAAACATACAAAGTGAGCTAGACTGGACAATTCTTCTAAATCAACTTATAAAATGTTCAAGACTTAAAATACTCAATATAAAGTGACGAATATCCCTTAGTTATTTAGAAAATTCATCAGGGTATATATATCAAAATTTTACTTACGAAGAAGTAAAATTCCTTCTCGATTCTGAAGTGACACTCATCCTGAGCATGTGCCTTGGCGAATTCAAACTTCCACAACCAGGTAAAACTTCAATTCCTAAAATATTAATTACGCGGTGTTATTCAGCATCAGCAACTGTTAAAAAAAATATAAATTAATGCAAAGTTCTTCTAAATTACCTTTACCGTCACTCTGCATGTCTAAATTCAGCTCGTTTGAATTTGGATGTAAATAAATTCCAGTATCACTTTTATATATGTGGTGGTTATCATTTCCTAAAACAATTTTTTCAGAATCAAATCAATTTCCATTAAATAAATTAGAAAGAACTTAAGATGTAAAAATAAAGAGGTTTAACTGGCTTACCGTTAGTTACTGGTCGAATGGGACTGACTGGGTGTGATCTAAGGGCTTGCCTCTGTTTAGTGGTGTCGTAATGTAGGGTTGTATAGCCACTTATACAACAAGCCAAAGCTACGTATGATGGTTGCCTGCCAACGTCCTCGCACTTTGGACTAGATGTCAAATCCTAAACAAAGATATTGATCATAAAAACATGGAAGTTTAAGAAGAGAAAAATAGTCAAAAAAGTAAGTGAAATTTATTTTAATGTAGTTAAGTATTTAAAAAAAATATTTTTTTTAAATATTAAGGAATAACAATCTTAATATTATTTTTATTAAATTAAGTAAACCTATGTGTCACTTTATTTGGAGATACCTTTGTTACACACGCACACATAGATCAATTGCATTTGTTGGACACAGAGAGCTCTGAAAAGTTAAGATCTACTGAAAAACTGACATAAAAAATTTCACTCGATTACATTTCCCTTACCTAGCAGTAGGAAAATAGACAGAAATTAAATAAAAGAAAATTTGTTAAATTGTGTAAAAGCGACTATGATCTCCAGTTTTTTATTTTATATTCACAGATGTCAAATGTTAAAAATATAGTGAAAGAAAGGATAAACTAATATTTTATTAACACTCAAACATTCATTATATTAAATCATAACACAACAATGTTTCATCTTTTTTTATTTTTTAAAAGCTTTTTTACTCAAAAGTACAGCCCACAGTTACATTAAGAGAAATCTAAATGGCCTTAGAAGCCACGAGGCTAGACCAGGCCTGCCGTTACGACACCTACTACCATTAATCCGATTCTGATAAATGTAACCAGCAAAAATATTGAGAAAGCTATACTAACCCTACTTGGCAGGCCTTATATATATTTAGATTTTTTTTTTTTTTTTTTTGTTCATGCAGAAATAGTAATTATGAATATTTCAATACTAATCAATAAAAAATATTCAAATATTAATATGACAAACGCTCTAACCTCCCAGTCAATTACAAAAGACTCACATACATGACTACAATAAGACCTATTTGGACTTACGGAGTTGAGCTCTGGGGCTCCACTAAGCCATCGAATTCCTCTCGTATCCAATCCTTACAATCCAAAATCCTTCGTAAAAGAATTCCTCACTGCTCCTTACTTTTTCACTAACAAAATCATCCATAACAACCTTAATGTTCTTTATGTTTCTGACCTGGCCCAATCCAGATACCTATCCTTCCATAACAAACTTCAGAACCATCCAAACCCTCTCGTTTCTAACCTTGCTTCCTCTTCGATCCCTGACAACCCTCAGAGGCGTCTGAAAAGAAGATGGCCTCGAGATCTCCTTTTGTAAATACATTTTTAGAGTGCTACCAATGGGTAGTTTCTCAGCATGTGATTTCATGCAACTTTATTCCTTTGTTCACATTAACTGTATGTATTTTTACTTGTAATACAGTTGTATATATCATCAATAAAAAAAATATTAATATAAATTTATAAGCTAATATTGGTGGTAATAATATACTCAACTTATAAAAGTTGTTAACAGGACATCAAATTCATTTTAACTTTTCAACGAATCTACAAGGATGTTACACAAGAAATGACAAAAACACACACAAAAAAAATTAGGTTTTAAATAGTAACTCTTGATTAGGAACGACCTCTAGAAATATTAATTAGGACAACAAGGTCAAACACGACATTTTTTTTTAAATTTCCCAAGAAATTTTTTTCCTATACAATACCCTAAATTAAAAATCTCATGAACTTTCATGTTTAATTCATAAATATAAAGCTCATTAGTTTTATAATAGTCTGCATGTATTAACATAAAAAACTTGATATTTTTTAAACAAACGTATATTTATAATTCATGTAATGAATCGTATATAGAGCAGACAAGATATTTTCATGTACAGTTCTTAACCATCCTAATTATGAATAATCATAAAAATTCGGATAGATATAATTGACTTAAGTTACAATAATTGAAAGCATTATTCACTCTATTACCACAGAAATACTAATTCCCTCAAATATAGGTCAATTACTTATTTTATAAATTATTGAAGGAAGTTAGTAGACTGTTATACATATCAAGGATAAAAAAGGACGTAGCCATTTTTAACGTTTTTATTGGTGCCAACGTTTCAATCCAAGCATGTGGGTCACTATAAGTGCTCGAAACATGCCCTGATGATGACCCACATGCTTAGGTTGAAACGTATAACCTAAAAAACCTTATAAATGACTGAGTCTTAACTATCACCCATCCTTATTTTATGATTTTCATAGAGAAATATGGTAGATAAAAACCTAAACTAAAGATCAAACATAAATATCTAAAAAAACAAAAAAATCATGTTCAAACGAAACACTAAATAGATAAATAAAACCATAACATTTTAAAATATTATTATAACGAAAAAATTTGTCCATTTCCGTGAGTCTTTTTTTTTTTTAACATTTTTTTCAAATAGTGAATATGCTGGTAAATTGTTATAGAATTTATCGCCAAAATCTAATAAAGTATTTGATAATTCTTAAATAATTTCTAGACAAAACAAGTTTACTTGTAGACTAAGAGATAAGATTACCTGTTTTCACCCCACAGGTACAATACTAGTAAAAAGGTTCGAATGATTATAGAATTAGTTCTGAGATTTAAAGACAAAATATTTTTCAAATGATACTGATACTTTGTCTCAAAAGTCAATTATGAGTTTTTAATAGTCGGTGATTAAACTGATATAAATTCAAGATAAATATGATTAAGGGATACAAGAATTCTAAAGCATTAAATATGATTTATTTACTATAGCTTTTTAATCCAGTATTTTACAATAATTCATTAATATTAAAACTAAATTATAAATAAAATAAACTTTCATTTCTAATTATCAATTAAAAAAAAATAAGATAGAAAGTAGCTCAGAATCCACAGAAAATACTTTCTATCTTGTGAGAAATAATGATACAATCTCTTTTGTTTACAGAGTAAAAATTAAAAAAATAAAAATATTTATTTATATCACAATGGACAATTAAAAAGAAAAAAAATTCATCATAGAAGGTTAATGATTTCCACGGTCATTATTCTATCATCTAGTTGTTTTTGGGAATATAATTTTTAAAAACAAAACAATGTAAATATTTTACTAAACATAATGAAATATTGACTAAACCATGACAGTAATTTTTCAGTTTCTCTCAAAACCAACATTGAACAAACTGATATTGCTTAAAAAATAGTTTTTAAAGAAAATAATAGAAATTATTTGTGTGTATGCAATGAACATAAAATAAAATATATTGATGGTAATAAAAATAAACTTAAACATGATCAAAATAAAGATATATTGTTTAAGGGGATTACCTGGTCATCACCACTATATTCTTGATTCCCATTAGTCACTGAATCTGTATGGTTGTCACTGGTACCTATATCAAAGTAGTCTGTTAGTATTTATATTAAATGATCTATAACTCTACTACTCCTAACTAAAAAACTAGTTCAATATGCAATCTAAATGGAATACGGATGGCTGCTTTTGATTCACATGAGCACTCATGTATGAAAAGTAACACATATCCATCTTCCGGCTAATTTCATATTTATCATTTGATCAGATCACAAACAATTAGAGGTAAATATCTTAAGGAACAAAACAATTGATTCCTTATTGCTAAATATATTTCAAAATTATTTCTCAATTCACCAATTCCAAATAGTTTTAGCAATAGTTATATGTTGTGATACTAACATATATATGTAAATATTCAAATCAAGCCTTGTTATTTACAGCGAAAGTTAAGCAAAAAATTTTAATGTAAATTGACCACACCAGCCAAACTAGATTGAGTTGGATTTATGTGTTATGTGCACTGTACATGAGCTGTGACGGAATTGCATAAAAGGAGAGTTTCACAATATTTATTTTAAGATTATCAAATTAGATTCAAATGCAACCAGATTAATAACAAATCATAAATTAAAAAAATAATATAAAATAGTGCAGCATGTGCAAGTTGGCATACCGTCCTCTAAGTTATCTACACTATTCGGAATGTATCTTCCGATATATTATAATAAGTCAATCATTATAGTTAAAAAAAAAAAAAGGTAAATGCTACACACATATATTGTGAAACAGGGTGGGTTTTAAACGAAAGGCATTTTTAATCATGCTGGATAATCCTAAAACCACTACATGCAACACCCATAAGACTGTATCCTGTTCTATACAGAACGCATATCGGTTCTGACCGATATACAGTTCAAAATAAACAGTACAATTCATAGGTGACATGTCACCTTTTGGTTCGCCTCTATCCATTGATGAATCCACCAGTTTATCGGGTGCGACCATGTTGGATGAAACTATTCCTAAACCAATAATTAGAAACTGTTTAAAGATATATATAGTTGATGAATGGAACTGTTAGTTTTAAGGTATTAATGTAAAATGATATAACAATTAAAATTTCACATGAACATAATAATAAGGTCCAATTTCTACATTTCTTTGTAAACTTCTCTGGATTTGAGAAGAGAACAAGAGAAGTTGAGAATACAATTCGAATGAATGAAAAGTTAAAACAATAATAAACTTCACATGTAAATGTTAACTGAAAATTATGAAATATTTGTGCATTATTGTGGGAAGGGAGTAACAATCTCAATGGTTTATGTGGGCGTAAACAAATGTCTTGTTAGAAAATGGAACAAAGTTGATGAAGAAATATTACCTTCATAAATGAACTACAAGTGGGAATATGTAATTAAATGAAATCGAAGAAGTCAATAATAAATGGGTAAAGTTGAACTCGTAGCACAGGGGATGAAGAGCTGAACACATACACACAGGACGTATATTCAGGTGAGTAATTGAGGAAACGCCATTTTGAAAGAGCCTGGGCGTAGAAAGAGCTGCCCTGATATCTCTGGTCTAGTTCAGAGAGTGAATGCCGGGAGTGGCTTCCTCCTTTCGGCGCTAGAGTGTACTGTCCATCTTTCAATTAAATAAATATTTACATAATTAATTAATTCATTTTAATGTTTAAATTATCTTAACCAATCCTATTTTTAGTCCATTAATATTACAAAACCTGTATTTTTTAATATTTTATACCATTTGGAACTGTTTAAAGCTGATCTTGTAAAGTCTATCTACTCTCCTATGTACGTAGTTCAAAAATTATTTATAAACAATACATTGATATTCTATTTAAATATTATCCGTCATCCGTATATAATTATATTATTATTAAATATCTGCTCCTCATTAAGTACTGGACATCTTTTTATAATAAGATCAATAATAGTCAATCTTTAAATAAATCGTAATAAACCTAGCCAATCTTAACATAACTTTTAAACTTGAATGTAATGGCATTTTGAATAGAAAATTATTGTGAAATATGAATCAGTATCCTCGGGACACTCCCAAATTTCATTATCAGACAGCCTTGCGAGCCCAAAACCTCAATTATAATGCATTTGTTCATCTATTGTCTCCTCAATGTCTCAACTTGTGCAATGAAATAGAATCAGTTCTTAAATTATCAATTCTTTCTCTTTTCAAATTAATGAGGTTCTTCGACATTAAAAATCATTTAATGTCCAAAATCATCATTTGTCCAACATTTTTAAAAGTAAATTCTGTTAAAAAATTATCAATTCGACCAGAGGTCAATGTCTTTAACCGACCTCTGAAGGTTGTGTTTAGCGATTACAGGATGTCCACGAGACAATTTTTACATTAATTTTACTTCCCCTAACTTTTTGGTTTAATTTAAATAACTCATTTAATAGAGGCGGGGTGCTTTGGCAAACTGTTGAACTAAAATAATATTAAAAAGGAAGGAGATGGTCCGGGGTTGCGGTCATAAAAAGGCTAAATAGTTTTACCACTATTTAGCCTTTTTATGACCGCAACCCCGGACCATCTCCTTCCTTTATAATGCAACGGTCAACCATTAAATATTCAATAAAATAATATTATAATCACCAGAAAACCACCAGAAAGGGGAGAATAAAAAAAATTAATTCAAATTCTACATGGTCAAGACATTTTAAATTCAATATTATCTGACAACATGCTGCTTAATAAAACGATGTAAAGTTCATCGGAACATGACAGGTTCTGCCAAAAAATTGTTCAAGAGCCTCTTCGGACTATGTAAACTTAATATCATATTTTAAGGAATAGTTGATCGGGGAGAACAGTAAACAATTACACAATATTTGGGTGTGAAATTTATTTATAGCTAGGTCATTTACACCAAAATAGTATGTGATTGTTGACTGCACCCCTCTACCAACTACTCCTTAAATTGGAACTACGCTTAATCATTTCCATTCCATCAACAAATATAATAATTAAAATTCAAGACTTATATTTTTTTTCAGGACAATTATAATGTATTGAATGGATAAGCAATATTTATGATTTTGATAAGTCCTACTAATATCATTCAACATTACATAAATAGAGGCGTGTAATGATATTAAATAAACAATTAATAAAGAAATCTAAAGGGAATAATAAATAATTACAGAATATTACGATAAATCACTTATCATTCAGATTCTGGTAAATAAAGCCTGCGCTTGGTTATCACGTGGATCATTTACATATATAATTTTCTCAGATATTGAATTTTAATTAACAATGTCGAGAACCTTACAAATATGTGAATATAATTATGTTAACAATCATTTTAATCTCTTTGTCCTTCAAAGGAAGGGTCGTTCAAGGTTTCAAATGGATTTGTAGGTTATATTTGTTTGAAAGTTGTTTTTATTTTACGGTGGATTGTCACCCCCTTTAAATTAAACTTTGAAAATCATAAACCATTTTTTGAAAAAATGCAGAGACAGTAATGCAATCTTACAATATTTACTAATAAAATCATGGACGTTTTAAGGTACTTTTTAAAAGATCTATGGGTTTATTGTATTTTAGAAAAAATATACACATATTTAATGATCTATTGATGATATTTCATATTTTATTTTTAAATACCATGGCCCGATCCAATTTTTTCAAGATTGACAAATAATTTATAAGATTAGTTTAGATTTAATATCTGACACAATTGTGATAATCATATTTACTGTTACAGATTATATGTGATAACTTATAATGTGGCAACAAAGAGCCCTGAAGGTAAACTTCTAGAAATTTTAGGTTTACCGGAAAATACAAGTCAGAAAAGTAATCTACCAGACTTCTATCTTATTGGGTAACTCAAATCTTCATAATACTTATATATTTTTGATACTAGAGGGTTTTCTCTAGTATTAAAAATATTTAAATTTAATTGAATCATTTAAATATTAAATGTACGTTATAGATTTGTCAATTTTGACTATTGGGTCATCATGATACAATGTAATTAACATATATCTTCCAAGAAATTCCAGAAAAATATTATTTTTTCATGTAAATGGTTTTATGTGCAAATCTTGATAACAAGTTTTGATTCTTGGCATAGTTGAATAAACTTAACTCTCATGTTGACATCTTCGTTATTTGTTTCCTGGAATCATTAATGAATTTTGGTGTCATTCTCTTTGACCTTTTGCCTCTCCTCTTATTCTTAGGAGATCTTTGAAAAATATGTAGTTTTGAAGTATTGAATTATCTATATGATAACTGGACAAAAAATATACTGATCACACTATAAATGAAATTTTGAACGTATTGAAATATTGGCATTCACATTCATGTTTTAATGTAATAACAGGCCTATACTTATACAGAATGTTTATAATGGATTAGGTTACTTCATCTACCTTTTAAGAAAAGATTAATTGGGATTATTTGTTTTAATACAAGTTTTGACTATCATCAATCTAGCAGGAAAATGTGGAGGACAGTTGTAGAATATAAAAACTGTACATTGCATACACCTAACAGTTTGCTGATAGTCAAAACTTGAAACAGACTTGATATTAGTGATTATTAAAATTATTGTTGCATTGATTATATTATGATTTCCGCTTCCTCCTCCACAAATTAACTTACCAATAACAAGTCCTTATCAATGGAGATGAATAATCTTTCATTGATTATCCATTCAATACCATGATAAACTGAAAAGGATCTATTCTCACTGATAAGCTTTGACCTCAATTGAAATCAATTGTGGTATGTTTATCTCTTGAGGTAATGGTTAATAGATCTGATCTAATTGAAACCATAGTAGGAGTCACTATAGCAATTTTAATAACCAATAATATTAATGAATAGGATTGTTATTGAATTGTATTTTTAATATTTAAAAAGTCTGGAGATTAGTTTCTCTATGCTTCGTTTGGGCTCACACTGTTATTTTTATAATTCCTCGATGTGATGTGCACAGTTGTCATATTAGAGTAGCACTTCGGAACTAGTAAAAAAAAAAATTGCTTTTTAATCCAAGAAAAAATTAGCTACTAATTCAAAAGTGTCACATCTGGTTGACAGAGTTGTTAAGATCACTTCATCATGCTGTAGATGTGAATTCCGAAAGTAGCCAAGTGTTGAAACTTGTTAACGAGTAAGCTTACTATGCTCAAGTTATGTAAGTCTATGGCAGAGTCTTTGTCAGTGGATATGGATTCATCATCATATACATTTCATAACTTATTTTAAGAAAGTCTGTGAGATAGGTCGATTTGGTATTCTTTTTGACACACTGGGCTGCTTTCAGGATGCTATGTACAGTGTAACTGATGTATCTTGACCTAATAACCAGACATGACTATTAAGAGGTTAAGTGGATAAAGGTGACAAATAAGTAACCTGAATCAACAGTCTTGAGTCTAGCGACACCTTGTTTCATATTGGGCTTGAGCGGGTTGAAATTTATTTCATAGTGGACCAAAAGAATAATTCTCAACCTTCTCTCTCTGGTTGGAATATGTTTAGTTGTACCTCTTGAACAACCCTCTATATGCCAGATAGAGGGATATCGAAAAAAAAAAATGACATTTTTAAAAAATTGAATTGTGGCTTAGATTTTTCATCTTCTATTCCCATAAACTAATAATCGGCTCAGAATTGATTTGATAAAGAAACATGCGAATATTGTCATACAGGTCTGCCTTAACCTTTTTGCAACTCAGATGAGCGGGAAAGAAGGAGTGGCCTTGAAGACGGCATCAGCTAACAGCTCTTCGTGCCGTTGATGGAATACTTTTTATTACCTCTATTCACCACTCTAGCCTTTTTATTCAGAGTATTCCTCCAAACTTTTATGTTTTATTGTTTTATCTAACTTTTATACTATTGAAATGTTGTGTTTTTACAACATGACATACTGTACAATTAAAAAAAATATGAACTTTTAAACCTTTATTTTTTATACAATTTTATAATTGAATTATTTTATTATATTAGCCCAACAGGTTCTCGATTCTTATATGAATCCACCATCTCCTGGGCCAGATCCGTATCGACTCGTATGAGTCCACCTTCTGCGCCAGATTCCCTCTCAACCCATATATTATTCCACTGTCATTAAAAGGTTAAATGTGGTATTTTAAAATATTTCCTCAGGTAAACATTAATGAAGCAATTGATTTGTGTATTTACATGAAGGAAAAAAAAAAATTGCATAAATTTGAGCTGGAATAGAATTCTGAGATCATATCGTCAATTTATTAAAAAATATCACTAAGTACATTTTTGATATAGGTTAACTTTCAAAAATGTTATTATGGATTTCAACTTTATTTATCAATTCAAAAACACTGTGTTATAAAAGAAAGATTAACTTAACTAGACTTTATTACACATAAATTTGCAATACATTAAACACACGTGTGTCTAATAAATATAACAATATTTTATAACATTCACCCCTCATAAGTGGTGAAATCTTTTAAGTAAGGCAGAGAACGTCTGTCTTGAGTACTTCGTCTAAAAGGTTGTTTAGATGGTGAAGTAGGATGATTTGTTACATCAAAGTCTTGAGGAAGTTCCAGCTGAATCGGGATTGATAACTGGATTCCCCAGAACATGTGTAATTCTGCTCAAGAGTTTCATTTGTTGATTACGTTGGCTGATCTGTAACATCCGTCTCTGGAGGTAGTGTTTCAGCTCATCCTAGATATTTTGTTTTTGTTTGAGCTATTTTAGTCTCTCCTATAGGAGCTAGATGTATAGTTGACACTGTAGTCTCTCTTTATCCGCGAGTCTTACATAGGAATATTCCGGGTTTCCTTTTAGTAAAAATACTTCATCAACATATGGATCATATTTTGAATGATGAATAGATCTCTTCATGAGGACCACCATGTCAGTATTCCTACTCCTATGCTGGAATGGCGATGGAAATTAAACATGCATTCATGTGGTGCTGTATTGGTTGATGTACAAAGGAGTGAATGGATTGAATGTAATGCTTCATGGTAAACATCCTCCCATTTAGAAATAATTCAGTTTAGTAACACACTGTAAGGGCATGAAAATGAAACATATCCTTTTTACATCAATTGTAATTACAAGAATCGCACAATTTTATGATTTCATAAAGGCAAAATTAGTAAATAAAAAAAATGTTTCCAATTAGTTAAGGTTATGAAATTTTACTTAATGACTTTTTGCAATAAAACGACAATTTACAAGATTGAGATTGCACATTTCAAATAATAAAAAAAATTTAATAGTTAAAATTTAGTTTGAAATTCGAAATAAACGTGTGTCTAAAAGCTGTGGACTGAATCTCTGTAACCCCTACCAGGTCCAAGTTGCCCCAGTTTACATACTCATTTTTAAAGTTTAAATGACTTCAATTTTTACAGATTACAAGAGGTGAAGTCTCAGCCTCATAACTACGTCATCGATGCTCTTTTTGATGATCCTTGGACAAATGCTTTCAGGTAAATGTTCCAATCATCTAACTTGTGTTTAAGATATGATTCACATCTATATTTATGTTGTTTGTTTTCAGGCAAGCTTTAATTCCTTATGGTTATGTCAAAGTAAGGACGGTTAGGCTCGTAGGATTAGTGCTGTCAGTGTTCTGTTTGAGAAAACATGTTGTTCATTTGCGTGACATGGAAAGCCGTGTGACTAGGACTGGCCTCATGGGCTTTTGGGTACAGTTTTATCATAATTACTTATTTAATATAATATTCTTTGATATTTAATCTAAATTTCAATTAAATTATCGTCTTCATGTATGTTTAGTTACTTTAGTAGTTTTTCAAGGGCACTTAATATACTTACAAATGATATCTCCAAGGATATATATATATACTGCTCGAAACATCGTTAAAAATTATATAAGTTGAAAATTAAATTATATATAAGCCCTTATAGTTTAACAAATTATTTAATTTTTAACGATGTTTTGAGCAGTTTACTCATTTTCAAGTTATCTACAAATAGTCACAAAACACATTGTTAATAATAATAATTGATTAATCTAATGAAAATTACATATATGATGTTAATACTACTGTGAGAACTTACTAAAACTCTATAATTTCTCTATTATATCTTATTTTTGGTCTATAACAATGTAAATTACCATGTTCTATTTTATTCACATATTGGATTATGCTTATCAATTCTAAAAAAATAAAAAAGATTCTAACGTGCTATTATTTCAAAATTAAAATATTTACTATTATGGATTCTTATGTTTATTTTATTTAATACATATATTCACAAAGAAATGTTTTTTTTTTTTTCAGGGCAATAAAGGTGGTGTAACTTTAAGATTGCAGGTTTATGGGTGTTCATTGTGCTTTGTCAATAGCCATTTCGCTGCCCATGACCACTTACTCAAAGAGAGGATTTCCGACTATAACACTATCCTTAACTCTCAAGGATTCAGCTTTTCTGAGACAACTTCTATCTTATTCCATGAGTAGGTTTTTCGTTCATATATATATATATATATATATATATATATATATTTCCTTAAGAAATAATCCTATTTGGCATACTAAAGCTTTCTCTTTACAACTTTAGCTATGTCTTCTGGTTCGGAGACTTCAACTTTAGGCTGAACAGTTCGGATAGCCTCAAGTCACCGAACATCGATCAGCAAGTGAAAACTGGAAATTTGTCATCGCTGCTGGAACAGGATCAGCTGAAAGCTGTTATGGTCTCAGGAGAAGCTTTTAGTGAGCTAAAGGAGTCCGACATCAACTTCCCTCCAACTTACAAATACAAATTCCAATCCAACGATTACGATCTTGGGTAAAGATTTAATAATTATATTTCAGTTTTCAATCTATTTGATTTGTAGCTATTCAACGATAAATTTCTAAGTAAAGATGAAAAATTACTTTTCATTTTTATTTAGTCAGCTTCTTATTATTTAATATTAACATTAGTTTTCAACTTGAAAATATTTTAATGTTCGTATATTATTTAATTTTTTGTTATTATCTTCTTCTCTGCGTGGGAAAAATGATTACATCCTAAAGATCAGTTAAGAGGAAAAAATGTTTTTAAATAAGGAAACTTTATTTATGTATAACTTTAAAAAGCATACAATAACCCCAATTAACTCCTTCTCATGTTAAATATAGTTTAGTATGAAACTGATTGTGAATTCGGTCTTGCAGATGGCTTGAAAATCTCATCATAGCTAATGTAAAAAAATAAAATAAACATGATGAAATAATACAGCCTTACTTTATATTTATAGTGGTAAATTTTAGGATCTAAAAAAGCAAGGGTCGTTACTAGAGGAAATTTACTGGGTCTTGATTTTCACATCAAATTTTTCCTATCCCACTTAAGATCTCCGAAGTTTTGAAATACTTAAAATTTTTCAATGATTTTTATTGAATTTTTAATAAAAATCCAAAATTTTCATTCGTATGATACCTCTTTTGTTAAATCCATTGTTTCCGTAGAAACAGAAAAGGGATCTATAGTACTGTATTAAATATGTTCAATTATGAAAATTTTGTGTTTTTTTTTACAAAAAAAAAAGCCAAACATGAGTTTTGTATTTTTAGGCGACGGCCTGCATGGACTGACAGGATACTGTATAAAGTTAATGCCAATGTTTATGAAAATATTACACTCGAAGCTGAGCAAGAAAGCTATTCCTCGATTCAAAATTTCTCTGTCAGTGATCATAAGCCCGTTGTCGCCCTATTCTCTGTTAAGGTGAGGGTCGATGGCCACTTGCTTATATTGTAATAAAACTATTAGTAAAATCGACAAATTAATTAAAGTTTTTGTTAATATTGCATTGCTTTTTAAGGTTTTCTGTAACTATGCAGAGAGAGTAGTCAAATTCTTGCCTATCCAGAGCTGGTATACAAATCAAGAGAATGTTGCCCATTGCATCATGGGATCAGATGTTACACCTAGCCCTTACGACTGGGTTGGCATCTATAGGGTAAATAATTTATTTATTATTTTATTTTTAAGATTTAACATGGCCAAGTTTTTGAGTAGCTGTCCCCACGGTCTAATGTTACAAAAATTACACAGTCTAGAATTGCAAAAAATTAGAAATTATGATGGTGCTCAAGTAATTAAGATCGTTCAAATCTATTTTTTAATGTACAGCGAGATTGTCATTTTAAATTCAGTTTCTTTATTTTTTCTGTGATGAACTCCTTAAGAAAATCATTAGGTGGGCATGAAAAGTTCGACTTCACTAAAGACTAAAAAATTCAGTTAAGAAATAAAGATATAATGGAAATATAAAATTGTGGTTTGTATCAACAATTTCAAAAAAAAATCTGGTGCACGGATCACACGACTTTCACTTACCACCCTCTTCTTAGTAGAGATAAGTATTTTCCGACAAAGGGAATGTGAAAGTAAAAATTATATACGCTATATTTATTTACGATTCATTGTGGATATTTTTGTTTGTTCAAATAACCTTATATATACAAATTTTAATTTTTTTATCACTCTATTCTATACTAGTATTAAATAATACCAACCATAGCATTTATGAAAACTGCTTATGTATATTTACATAATATTGTCAGAGTCTGTATTAAATTAATCTCATGTTATGTGTATTTCTGTTGAAAACTCAGATTTGAAAATTTTCACGATCACAATACCCTTACTATACACATAACATGAGCTTAATATAATACAGACTCTGACAATATTATGTAAATATACATAAGTGGTTTTCATAAATGCTATGGTTGGTATTATTTAATACTTAATTGTATAGAATAAAGTGATAAAAAAATTAAAATTTGTATATATAAGGTTATTTGAACAAATAAAAATATCCACAATGAATTGTAAATAAATATAACATCTATTACATATATAGGTATGTGAAAGTAAAAAAAAAAAAGCCAGTAAATTAGATATTCAAAACATTTGAAAGAAATCTGAATCAATTTAAATTTTTAAAGTTTGATAATATCAATGAAATGAAATTAAAAAGTAATGCACCTAATACCCTTAAATATTATCTTTGATATTTTTTGAACCTAAAAAAATTATTTTAATTGTTTTTAATATTACACGTATGAAAAATTTCAGTCTTTCAATGTATTGAAAATTTTATGTATCGAATTTTCTCAAGTACCCTCATGTTCGATAATTATTAGTGATTTTTGACTGAGGCAATGTTTACTTTAAAGAAATAACAATTTGTTAAATTTAATATTTTAATAGTTTTGAACATCAAAAGTTATAAACTAGTGAGAATTAATTAAAAGATCAAGATGAATTCGAGTTCATACTTGATACTCCTGGAAAATAATGCCATTTTAAAAAGAAAACTTTTTGTCAAAATGAAATAATTTCACAAAAATTTAGACAAGTGATAACAACGTGCATAAAAAAATGTTTGAAAATGGCCAAAGGGCTGAAATGTTATAAAAATGTATGTGATATGAATAAATTAATTTTTTTTAAATATTGATAAGAAATTTCTATTTGTTTATGTATTTCATGATAAAAAATGGGTCCAATAATTTGTTAATTAATTGTTCATGAAATAATAATTTAAGTTAATAAATTTAATTCTCATTTTTGTCAATCAAAACTGCCTGAAAGATTTAAAAAAAAGGATTGACTGTAATTCTATTTTTGTTAAATGTATCGTCTAATATATTTTATATTGGAATTTCTAAAATCAATGGGCAGAATAAAAAGTTATTACATCTTGTTAACTAAACGGTAATGTGTTTGTTCTATGTTTTCTTAAAGCGCCCTCCAATAATAAGATATAGAATTTGTTGAAAACTGTTTCTTGTCCCAGGACGACTTTACCAGCTTGGACGAGTATTACGGATTCATCTATGTGATGAGAAACAATGGAGATAGCGGAGGAAACGGTATCCCAGGATTGCAGATACACTGTCCAAAACCTGGGGACAGGCTGGAACTCAAGTTTTATGAAAATATTGTTAGATTTCCTCGAAGATACAGACTGCTGTATTTCAGTCACGACTCTGGTAAATTTCTCTTTATTATTTATTTATTTAATTAAATAATTGATTAAGGGGAAAAACCTGGTGGTTGAGCATGATCCTGACCAGATCAGATCCCTGCACAACCGTTGGCCTTGTACTTTCCCTAAATAGTACTGAACCCAAGATCCTTCATGGATTGTAGTGGTACAGGTTTGTTTTTGTTTTTTTTTATTTTTTTATTTATTTAACCTAGCAATAGTTTTAAAAATATTTATGAAAATCTTTTGGTTATCCTTTATGAGATAGTGAGATTTAAACGATTCTAAGATTACTCTTGCAGGCCTGTCCTATGAGAGCTGTTACAAGACTAATGTTTGATATGAAGACTGACTTAATGAAGAAACGCTGCAAATTATTTCACAATGGTTTATTATTTTATAACAATTATACATCTAAAGTAACATTACCTTCCTTGTAAAAAAGAAAAAGAAACAAAAGATGATTCCCATTATTGGCCTAAACAATTTTTTCATTAGTAATTTACTTACAAAAAATCAATAACCTAAACAAAGGATGTAACCTTTGCAGTAGAACATAATAAAAATATTTAGAAACCTAATCTTTGCTCCAATTTTAACGATTTTGTTGGGGGGAATTTCGTAAACTTTTAAATAACCATAAAAAGTGTATACTTTTTTAGTTATTCGGAATCTAATTTTACCACTCCTCATAACTTTTTTCAGCTTCTTTTCGTTGAAGTATGTTATATAGATAAATTTAAAGGGTATCGAGATAGAAGAAGACTAGCCACGTTTCATTGAAATCGCTACATTTGTTTAGGCGCTACAGTCTATAGCAACACAGATTTTTCGGTCGCCATCTTGAAAGGAAAAGACGGATAGTAATTCTGATGTAGGAGGATAATCCTCGGGGGACCTCTGACTTAAAATCAAAATTTGAAAAAAATCGGTCCAGTAGTTTTGGAGAAAATGTGCAGACAGCGGATGGACAAACATTTTTTATTCGATTTTCGAATTCTACTTATCCTGAAACATAAAACCTCAAATTTTGAAGGGGGTTAAGTTTTTAAATTTTTTATTAGATTACAATGGTTCCTTATTGAAAATAATAAACCAAAATTTATGAAGGTTACTCAAAGAAGTAAATTGTTATTATGTTAATTAGATGACAATCAAAGTTAAAAATGAGACAGTAATTTACTACGTACTTTTACTTTCTTAAACTAGCCTCCATCTTCTCAGCTTTTTTGTTTTGCAAAAATGCATATACAGAACTTTTGAAAATTCAAAGGAAAATATTCAAACTTATTATACATACTAGACTTATAGAACTTTTTAGAGCAAAATGTTGGCTACTGATCAAGCAACAAACAAAAGTTTTTATATTTTTTATCTCTAATGTAATAGATAGCCCCCAGTATTTACTCCTTTATGTGACATTGTGTGAGGGAATGAGAAGGAATATATAAGAATTTGATGTTGCACGATGAATTGTACTCAATTGTGCAGTGGACAAATTATTCATGGAAAAGTCTGATATCGATAAACAATCAACGAAGGAGAAAAAAGATTGGAATAGGACCGAGCAGGTAGCAACAGCTGGAGAAGGATGCCGGAGAGAAGAGAACTCACTCTAGGTCGAGACAGGAAGAAAGGAGATCATCAGAAGAGAGATGCACTGCACTGAAGATTAAGAAGATCAAGTCTAAAGTTATAAGACTTAAATAGATTCACTTATTACAGTTGTAAAAATAAATTGTTTTGTTAGACAGGATTGAAAAGTCATTTATTTATTTAGTTGTCCTATATGCCTCACGATTGAAGAATGACAAACCAGGAGAGTCAATTCATCCAAAGTGTATTTACTCAATCCCACATTTCATACATACATATTCTTATTATTTCTTGTCACTCAGTGTCACAAAAGTATTAGGTTCCCGAATTCCCAATGACAGTTAAACCCCCTCAAAAAGTCTATATCCAGTGCCGGGGTTTTGTTTTAAGAAAATTAAATTCACGAGTGTAAATAACCTAGTCCCCCGATAAAAACGGAAGGAATCTTTACACTAATTGGTTTTAAATTTAATTTCTTTGACTGTATATTTTTATCTTTACAATACTTATTGTTTAGGTAATTATTAATTTTATTTGTATTACATAAAATTCTCATGATTTTATTTACAAAATTATCATGTGTTAAATCTTCTTCTTCGAACTTGAAATGGTGAGGTCCAGGATTCAGAGTATTAACTCCATGGGTCTATCTCAGATTCCACAGAGCACCGTTTCATCGCCGAGTTAGTGGAGTTTGACCAAATTTGCTTACTGATGTCCTCCAGCTCAGGACTTGTGTGAAGTATATGTATTTTGGTAGCCTGTTCTACAGCTGTAAAGAGAGCTTTCTACAATTTTTTTTATTTTTTTTTTATTTCGTAATGACATTTACAACTGTATTAAATAAATACATCTAATAAATTTGAACATAATGGATATAATGACATGAAAACACTTGCTGAGAAACTACCCAATGGTAGCACTCTAATGATATGTCTACATTAGGAGATCACGGGGCCATCTTCTTTTCAGACGTCTCAGAGGGTTATCAGGAATTGAAGAAGAAGCAAGGTTATAAATGAGAGGATTCTGGGATGATTCTGAAGTTTTTTTTATGGAAGGATAGGTATCTGGATTGGGCCAGATATGAAACAAAAGAAACATTAAGGTCATTATGGATGGTTTTATTTGTAACAAAGTAGGGAGCATTGAGGATTTTAGATTGTAAGGATTGGATACGAGAGGAATTTGATGGTTTAGTGGAGCCCCATAGCTCAACTCTGTAAGTCCAAATAGGCCTTATTATAGTCAAGTATATGAGTCTTTTGTAATTAATTGGAAGTTTAGAGCCTTTGTCTAGTAAGTGCTGAAGTAATCGGAAACGGCGAGCGGTTTCTTGTCGTTTCAGTCGGGTATGTTCTCCAATTTTAAATTTCTCATAGAGGTGTGCTCTCTTCCTGTTGTGACATGTTCTGAGTCTAAAGAGTAAAAATTGCTCATTTTATAACAGTCATCTTCAGAATTATAACGTGACATCATTCCACCTTAGTCATATGTTGTATGACAAAATTTGTTTTATTTATAGAGATGGCCTCCTAAAGAATTTGAGTGGAGTTGACTTGGGGGGATGCAGCTCCTTTCTTTGCTCGTCAGTCGGCTATTTTGTTTCCACGTAGTCCGCGGTGACCTGTATTCATTGAAGTGCTACTCTTTTGTACTGGGTTTTTTTAGTCGCTCTTGCTATAGTGTGCTGTCCAGATTTTTATTTGGACTTGAGGGACTGAAGTACTGATGACGCATCTAATAGAACATTTTGGTGTCTGGATTCCTTTTAGTCGCCTCATTTCTCTGTTGACATCAAAGGTAACCTCCTGTTCAGCCTTGAAATTTGTACTTCTCGAACACATTGGAATGGCTTTGTCTTGAGCGGTGCGAGCTGGGAATTCTATAGTGTATTCCTGCTCCTCCGTTAGTAGTGGCACCTGTAGCCGATCCATCAGTATATATTGAATCCATGAGGTTGAGGGGTATCATTCGTTTATCATCTTCAAGGCCAGAGATTTCATTAATGGATTGGATGTTACTTATGGTTTATACATTATATAATTTAATGGACTATAATTATAATTTTATGAAAAGAATTTACTAAAAGAAAAATTATAGTTTATTATTTATTAACTATAAGTTGTTTATTGTAGGTAGCGTGCTTGGAATGAGCTCCAGCTTCGAGCTGAAGGTTAGAGATCGTGAGGCTAGCGCTCACCTGGATTGGTGACCTTCATCTCACACCCCCGAACCTCGGTCCTAGTCATGACCTCGGGCGGTGTGCTCTACGCTCTTATCCTTTATTATTATTCCAGGTAATTCTTATTATTAAGAAATCTTTCCAAATACATTTCACAGTTATTCGGAGGGAAGGTAAGGAAGAGGGTGGAGTTAACAATCACACACAATGTTGATATAATATATATTTACACCTGATGTTTCGACCTATGTTGTGGGTTTTTATCATGGAGGGGCAGGATGCCCAAGTGGACTAACATGGGTGTGCATAAAATAACCGCAAGTTCACTTCCCATTGCCAAGGGGGCCTTTTAACTTGGCATTAATCCCCCGCCCTCATCCCCTGGTGCGGGAAAACTCCTATAGCCTAAAAAGGAAAGGAAGGGAAGAACAAATAAAATAAAAAAGAAGATCTTTATAATGACTAAAAAGAACAAGATACAAAAATTACTATCCATTGGTACAAAATAAGAGCTGTTAAATTGATGCAATATATCAGATACAAGTTACAGATCTATTTAGTAGGTGATAAATGACAATGTATTTACTCTTTGTCTTGTGAGGAGTTATTGAGAATTGTTTACTAAATATTTGTTCCTAGAATAAGTTTATGTTTGCCAAAAAATAAAATAATGCTAGACAGTTTGTCACCTTTCTGTTCAATATAATTATTCTTAGGAAACTAAATATCTCAAAATAAAATTTAATTTTCTTTCTTAAAAAAAAAAAATATATATATATATATATATATATATTCACTCTTCTGTTTCCTGATATTGTTCAAGTGTCAACCATGTTATAACGAACATTATTATATTAAAAAAATATTGAATTATTTTATTTATATTAAAATTGTATCCATGAATGATAGTATATAATTATTGTTTATTATTAATAATTATTATTGTTGCAGGTTTGGCTCTACTGTTTATCTATAATAGCTGCTATTATCTTTCTTTACAAATGGGGAAAAAGACTTTCTTGTACTTGTAATGTACAAATATTGAGCTTCTATTTACCGTTGACTGCGGAATTTGTATCGGCTGTATATATTTTATTATCGTCTAGTATGGAATAATAATCTCTAGAGTTTTGTTATCACTACTGTGCAATACTTTTTGTCGTTTTAGTGATGGGTCCTTTAAATTAGATTTAGGTATTGCATTATCGGTTTTTTTTTTAAATTATAAATCGCGGGGTTTAAGGATTATAGTTTTAGTATTATAGCCATGACATAAACTGCAATAATGACTGTAGAAACATCACTGTGGTCAGTAAATTAGGAAAAAATTATTATCATTATTTGTATGACTTGAATTTAACCTTCATGTATCATTAAATTGTTGACTTTTTAATTCCATATTATAAATGGAAAACCAGGAAAATTCAAAGAATTTCATTATTTTGAAAAAATCAAAGATTTTTATCGAACTTGTCAGAAAATACTGTTTATAATCTGAATTTGGCAAATTTGCTGACAAATCATCAGATGTTTTCCAGGCTTTAGTTTTTCTCATTCTCAACTGGCTGAGTGTCATGATAATTGACTGTGATGCTATGCTCTGAGTCTTAGGTCTGAGTGAGTTCAACTGTGGTAGGCAATTATTTATTCTGACGCTGGGGTCAGAAGATCCTCCTTGGGCACATTCAGCCTCTTGAAAGTGGGTACTCTTAATTAAATAATTAATAACGAAGAAAACCTGGTGGTGAGTGTGATTTTGATCCAATCAACTCCCTGCATAAATGTTGGCTTTAAAACAGTACTTTACAAAGTGCTCAGCCATGAGTTGTAGTGGTACAAGTTTATACATATATATATATATATATATATATATATATATATATATATATATATATATATATATATATATATATATATATATATATATATATATAGAGAGAGAGAGAGAGAGAGAGAGAGAGAGAGTGAATGGGGGAGGGAGTATGAGTTTATATAGTGTTTTTTTTGTCGGCATGCCATATCTTCATTAAGTCTTCATCAAATACAACGATTGAGCACTTATTTTGAAGATTTTCTTCAATAGTCACTCCCACCCGAAATTTCAGGAAAAATAGTTATGAAGGAAAAGAAACTTTATTTGCAAATAATTCAAAAAGTATACATTCTTTTCTAGAATGCACTTGTAATAATTTAAAAGATTGCTAAATCTCCTGCAAAACAAAAAAATGTCATAAAAATCAGACTATTTTATTAGTGAAGATCCTTCGTTTATCACAATTACCGAGAAAATAAGAATTGACTCTTTCATCTTAACACATTAAAGGCGGGAGTCGTAGTACTACAATTTATCTCTACTAGCATACCCTCCCTCCCCCGCCTTTAATGTGTTAAGACACATTGAATTATTTTATTTCCTTAAAATTTGTCAGTTTTTTGATGACCATGCAAGAATTATTGGCCTTGGGCCAATTAGTTGATTTTATAGTAACTAAATATAATTTAGTCATGAGTCAGCCTTAATCGTCCTTTTAAATTAAATCAGAATGGTCAAACGTCTGCCATAAGAATCAGCAGTATGTGTCAAGCCCATCAACCACTAGCAAGGAGGGATGGTGGTTATCGTTTACTTTTGTTTTTTCTCCTTCAATTTAACCGACCGGTATAATAGCTCGAAATAACCCACAGCTCTTCCTTATATACCCTAGAAGCTACCATAATATTTTACAATGTAAAAAATATATTATCATATTCATTAGTCTTGTAGTAATGTTCGATCAATTTCAGTTTACTTTTCACAAGAAATTAGTCGGGAGGTGGGAGTGCGGTAAAAAAAAATACTATATTTTATTATATTGTCCAACATTTCGATCTTCCTACGGGCTATATAAGATACAAACAATACATATTAGTTATTGAATTTTATATATAATTAATTATAGAAGGTTACAGTATATGTAGATGCGGTAAAAAAAAATATTACATTTTATTATACTTTCCAACGTTTCGATCTTCCTAGGGGCTATATAAGATATAAATAATACATATTAGTTATTGGATTTTATATATAATTAATTATAGAAGGTTACAGTATATGTAGATGACTATTGACATTCAGTTCAATTGGGAAAAGGTAATGAATTATTTGGATAACAAGGAGTATACTAAGGGTAATAGGTAGTAGGTATATAAAGAATAATAATTAGAGTCAAAAACATACCATTCAGTCTTTTGTTTTTTACTCTTATTATTATTTTTATTATTTATATAACTATCATTATATATTTGCATTACATTTTGTTTATATAAAATCCAACAAATAATATGTATTGTTTGTACTTTATATATAGTCCCGAGGAAGACCTAGAACGTAGGTCGAAACGTTGGACAATATAATAAAATATACTACTATAAAATATATATTTTTTTACCGCACCCCCGACGACTAATTTCTTGTAAAATTGAATCCATAGTCAACCATCTCCATATCCTTAAAATTTACTTTATTTTTGAAGAGACATTTCTGTCACAATCATCTTCGGGACCGTTTCCTTCCATGAATGACAATAATGTTTTTTTTTTAATCTGAGATGGCTTTTGTTCGTACGATCTCTTTGATGTTTCTACAATTTAGATAATTTATTGTGCTGTGGTAATAAACATTCCATATAGTAATTGTACTTAATTTTGACTACATCACATTTATAATTTTATAGGTAATGTATATTTAATAATAATTAATGGATTTCAGAATTACTTTCATAGAAAAAATATTTACTATTAAAGTGTTAAATTTAATTTAAAATGCTATCATTAAGTATCGTTATGTTGAAGCTTGCCATGATAATCACTTTTAAGATATTACTGTTCCTCGCTAAGTACTGTACACTTATTTCAAATATAGTCAAAGGTATAAGTTTATTTTAATTGTATTAGCTATTAGTATAGAATTGTTTTATCCTATAAGTTATAATCCTATAAGCGATTCTCTCAAAAATTGTCACCTTGAAGAGCCCCATTATATCTGATGTTTTAAATCAAAATTTTTCGGCCACATCAATTTTTATAACTTAATCTTTGTCGCCCTGTGTGAAACTGCTTAAATAACAAATCTCAATATTTCATAAAAGCCAAAAAAAGGATTTAGAAATTTTCGTCATATTAATATTTTTTTTTAAATTAGTAAGTGCTAGAAAATAATATACTGATTAGTATAGCATTTCAATATTTAATAGTTGTGTGTTACGGCAGGTTAGAAGTTCGATGTATTAGAATTCTTATTCATGCCTATTTTCTTCCGTTAGACTAAACAAACATGAATTGTAGAATTAATTACAGAAATAAACACTACTTTGTTTGAAAACAAGACATTAAATTAAAAATACTTTTTAAAAATTAACCATTGAATGGCTGTATGCAAAAATAAAAATTACTACCTAAAATTAATTGGTAATAAGGTTTTTTTTTTAACCTGAGTAGGTAAGAGAAATATTCCCTTGACTGAGATAGTAATTTTATGAATTAAAACATTATTACCGGCTGGCAATCACCCGAAATTGTTTCGGTCGCTTAAAGTTCCATGCTCCTGTAGCGTAGTTTCAATCGAGCCTGCCTTGCCGGAATGATAAGAAAAATGAGAGGAAGTGTGAATGAATGAATAATGAGAGGAGTGTGAGCGAGGCAGATCTCCTGACTCCAATTTCACCCTGGATGTATATATATGTATGGACCTGTCAAGAAACAATATTGATGAAAAAGCGCTGAATAAGGATAAAATTAATTAAATAACTATTTGAATTTGAATTATTTAATTAAATAATCAAATTTACCAACCTTCAAAATGCCTAGTTTTGAGAGAATCACTCTAATATTCCTTATCAGATTAATTTACAAATGTACATCACGTGATGACTTATATAGTCCATTTGCATTTGAAGTTAATTTGATTTATTTGGCATATCATGAGAAGCTGTTATCGGTGGGATTAAAGGTTAAGAAATGTATAGAATAGTATTAAAGAAAAAAAGGTTGTTTGTCTTTCTTTGTTATTTTTCCTCAGCAATTGTTAAGGCTTGATCTGTTATATATTGTACCGTCTAAATGTTTTAGAGTATCTCATTATTGTTAATAAGAAATACACTATATTTTATTTTTAATTTTACTGTTTAATCTTTAAATATACCCTACCTGAATATATATTATTGTCAATATATTAAATATTATTACCAATATGATGTTTTTTATTGTAGGTATATGTTAACTGAAGTTATTATTTAAATAAATTTACACTTAGCGAGTTTTTAATGAAATCTAATTACTGAACAATAAGCGCTAAATATTTGTGTGGGATAGTAAAAATTGAGACTTTAAGTATGAGGGTTATTCATATTAGGTGAAATATCAAAGGATAAAGATGGATTTCCCACTATAAAATAGAAATTGATGAGTTCAAGATGGAAGGAACTCACAAGATTATATTCCTAAAAAAAACAGACAGCTCCTTGAAGCTCCCTTGTTATCGCCCACTTTAACTGCATTTGCTTGGTGTATAGAAGGCTGTTTGCTAGGCTGGAGGTGAGAATGAAGAGACTCATGAACTGCTTCATAAGATTTATCTTTGGGATTCCCAGGCATTCTCGTGTTCTCTGCTGATACACCAAGTTAAAGTGACTCTTACTTCCTTTATATTTCCTTAACCTGTTAAGGCAATTCCTTCTTGTTATTTTCCTTTTCCAAGTCCTCAGAACCAAAAATCCTCCCTACATCCTATAACTTGTTACTTTACATTCCTTCGTCCACTCTCTTAATACCAGACCTCAACCTATAAATCTATATATTCCCTTCCTTCAGCCTTTCATGCAACCTTCTTTTGGAACTCCTTATCTATCACCAGGTGGCAATCCTCATTCATGAATTCCTTACAACTTTAATTCCACCCACAGGCGGATCTACAGAGGGAAGAGGGGGGCTTTTGGGATGAAGCCCCTCAAAATGGAAAATATAACCATGTTTTATGGAAAAATATTTCTTGGAGTATTATTGTTTGTGTAATTATATTTAATAAGACTTTAAGAATCGCTGAAACACCATTTCATATAGGTTGTTAGTTTCTTTTTTTTTTCCAACGTAATTATTGTTAGATACATGAAAAAAAAGTTTTCAGGCTGAAGCCTCCATCTCCAAAAATTAAATCCTGGATCCGTTAATGATTCCACCACATTCATGTAAGAATTTTTAGATTTTGTAATCACGATTGCTTATCAACAGTTAATTGATTAGTGCCATTTTTATTGTCGTGAATATTTCTACATGCCAGACTAATGTAAATATTTCTTGAACTTTGTAATTACTCTTAGCAGACTTATGTCCAAGAAAAAAATGATTTTTCATTCATTCAAAAAGATCTTAATAAAAATAACAACAATGTAATAAATCTACCACAAAACTGATAGAAGACAATTTAAGTAAACTATTGGAATGAGGTCTGTTGATAATAAATTTAAAAATCACTTGAGGCTAGGTGTTCCCCAGAAAAGTTTCTATCAATTCCTGTGTATATCTATGGTGGATGTTCAGAATAAACAATCGAGGGTGTTGGATTGATGGAGGTGTAATTAAAATTTGATTTTTTACCAGAGTGAAATTTCTCGGATTGCACTTCAGTGATACATCTATGTAAGATGTCTGGCAACCTGATAAACTTTAGTTTACATGATAAAATAATTGCAAGTTCCTATCCCTGTGACAGAGGTGGGAGCTTTTAATTCTGGCATTAATACCCCTCTCCACTGACCCCATAAAAACCTACTATATCCTGAAAACTTAAATTAAAAACTCAGACAAATGCCAGTCATAATAAATTTCTCAAAACCATAATTTGGGAAGTATTACCTTTAAAAACTGTTATATAAATACATATCTTTGTTAAATAAGATGTTAGAGGCAGAGTTAAGAATTTTTTTTTTCTATTTAAAAAAGCACCTAAAACATAAAAAGGTTCTTTTATTTTATACTGAAACTCCTTGTAATTCGTTTATAGTTCATTGTTCTTGTGTTTATAACCTTACTCATAGTTAACAGACATGGTGCTCAGAAGAGGGTTATGTTGACCTACTCTTTATTAGATGATATGTTGAAATAGAGATATAATTATACAAATATTTGTGGAAATTAATTAGACATTGTTTATTATTTATTTCTTCCAAGTGTAAGCAATGTTTTCAAAAAGGGTACATATATTTTTTTTTTACTGTAAATAAAATTTTATTTTTCAGAATTGTTTTTTTTTTACTGTAATGTTATTTAAATTATCAGAATCAAGAAACAGTTTAATTTCAAGCATTTGAGCAATCTGTTTATTTAATGAGTCTTAACAGACTATTTTATATGGTATCATCTATTTATTGCAAAAAGTCGTTGAGTGACATTTTATAACATTGAATCACTCATAACTTTGATAAATTTTTAATTCATAAAATCAGAGCATTGTACACTCGTAACTATATTTGATATATATAGTTTATATTTGATAAAAGGATTTGTGTCATTTTGGTGCACTCGCCTGTTGTTTTTTTTTATCATTAAATAAGATCAGAATTCACAAAAATGTTTTTAAAAATTCAGCTTCATCAAAAGTGTACTTAGTGGTTTTTTTAAAATAAACTAATGATTTATTTGGCAAATAATCGTGATCAATGAATGTAAGATATAACTATAATAAAGATAAATGATACCTTGGAAGATGTTTAATAATTCATTGGAACAGACCAATTGTAAAACCTATTTTAAAACTCTGACAAATTCTTGTGTAGTGGATTCCCTTATTAGCTCTGTTGAACTTTTTGAATTCTTAATATTGTTTGCAGGACATAATAAATTAATTAAACTAAATGTTCGAAAATTTATTGTTATAGATATTGATTCGATTGCAAGAGAGCTGCAGAGTAAGGAATTGGGCTCCAACCAGGCTTTTTGCTAGCAATGAATTTGAAGAAAAACATAACCCATCAACTCAAAGAGCTTATGAAAAAAGTATTCATATTATGATTATTAATTGTATCAACTATCAGGCCATTACTTTAGTTTTTATTTGAATTTTAAGCTTAGTTTTGTTTCAATGTAGTTATAATTATACTATTACAAATGAAAATATATTTAAGTGTTTGTACATTAGCTTAAAGGTACTTATCTAATAGCGGGTAGTGTCCGACTGCTATCTGCCAATGTTTATAACCTTAACACTGATAAGCTCTTCGTATTCATATTGTGAACAAAAACAGAAACAAATGTAATAATAACAAAATGCTTTTATTTTACAACATATATATTAAAATAGACCAAAACATTATAAATATATAACTAAAAAACATTGCAACATATATATAAAATTAATGAAATAATAAGAAAAAAAAGATGAAATAATGGTGCTTCCCTCTTCTACATTGTTTTTAATGGCTTCTACTAAAGTTTTTGCTTTTCTATCGTTTATTTTAACAATAAAACACTCGTCTGTTTCTCGGCAAACTCTGCCAAACATCCATTGTTCAGGTAGGACTCTCCCCACATGATTTTTTCTTTTCGGAAAAATGCTCTTGTCTACTTCGACGACTTTGCCAGGCCCTCCAATTTTTTTATTCGACCTGTATAACATGTCATGGGCACAAATTTCTCTTAAAAATTTGTTCCATGCTACGACAGTTCCGATGGATAGTTTGAGCTGCTCTTTCCCCCACTGTATTGTAGTTAAATTATGGGACCACCCATAAATGAATTTTAAAGCCGTTAAAAAAGAAATCCTCAACCCTACGAAAGCATCTCCATTTAATCTTCCCGTCGAACTTCATTTTATGACCCTCATCACAATATTTCACCTTATCAAATATACCGGCGTCTTGAAAATATTTGATAGTCTCTTCTTCTGAAGACGGCAATTCCCACAATGTGACAAGATCCATAATTAAATAAACTCACACCTGGCACAAGAAACAAAAACTAAACAACAGAATAACTTAGGTTAGATGAGATAAGGGAGGTTATTTGAAATGAGATTAGATAAGAAGGGAGGTTTTAACGCTACCCGCTACTGGATAAGTACCAGGTTTAATATCCAACTAAATGTAATCTAAATAGTGCAGTAAATTTTCATATCATATATCAACGTAAAGTTTTAGATTTGTTTATTAAATTTACTAAGATTAAAAAATGTTTGGTTTCAGCTATCAACCAGGTGACCCTATTAGGTAGGGTTGGTAACGAGCCTCTTAAAAAAGGCACTCCGGAGCATACTGTTGTCGTGTTCTCTCTGGCAACCCATAACAATTACCGATATGAAACTGGTAACTAGCCCTGTTATATTATTTTTATATTAATCAGATGAAACTTCTTGTATAGTAATAGTTTTGACTATTATTCCAGCATATTTTATTGCAGATTAGTTTTACTATTAAAATATTTAAGTTTTATTTTTAATTTATATATCTTGTTTAACAGGTGAATTCAAAGAAAAGACAGATTGGCACAGAATATGTGTTTTTAAACCATCTTTGCAAGATTTGACTTTCTCATATTTGCGTAAAGGTATGCGAATTTACGTAACTGGAAAGATAGGTTACGGTTCAATCACCGATAGTGGAACCACCAAAGCTGTGACATCAATTGTCGCCGAAGATATTATCTTTCTTCATCATGATGGCAGTGGATGATTAATTTTTGTTCTGTTACTCTTTATATGTATTGGTATAAATACTGTATGTACGTTCAGTGAACTTATCTATAGTAATTGAGAATAATTTTAATGTTATGAATTATGCGGAATAGTAATAAAAAAATGTTATGGTATCAACACGGTATTTCATTCATGTTTTTTGGTGATGTTGCTTGGTTATATTAGTGTAATTTATTGTTTATCAGTTGTCATTTTATAGGTTAAGCTGTTGATAAAATTGTTTGATTAGAGTTTTGTTGATCTTTGTTTATTTGTGCTGTTAGTTTGCTTTTTATATTAAATGAGATGGGCTTGAATTACGAATGAAATTAATATACCCTCAAATTAGACATTTAATTAACTATAATCTATTGTATGCTTGATTTCCGTGTTTTAGAATACACTAAGTCAATAAGAGTGGTCTTTCATTGGAAGTATGGTGGACAAATGATCTTCAAAAAAGGAGTACGTCCACTACATCTTATTCGGCCAAACAATGGTTCAATCTAATGATCCTTATCAGCTAATCAGGGCTACCAGAAAGAGTTACTTTTGAATTGGATGTTGAAAAACTACTTTGTATTGTCCTAGAATTAGGCCATCTATAGTCCTAGAAATAGGACGTGTCTTGGTGGCATTTATAATAGGATACAAAGTTCAAGAACCACGAGGAGAACAGAGGAATGTGTCACATTAGATTAATCAAATTCTGAAAGCGGTAGAAACCTTTTAAGTATTAAGGTGTTCTTATTACAGAAAGTAATGATATAGAAGAACTGAAACAAGAATGACTCCTGGGACTAGATGCCGTTTTTCCATTAAAAAATAGCTAAATTACAGCTCCCTCTATCATAGAACAAACAATACAGTGTATGAGAAAGTCATAAGATCCGTCATCTATGGTTCAGAGACTTGGGTAATCTCTGAGGTCTCAGAAAGAGAAGCTACTTGCATGATGGAGGGAGTGGGGTTCTACGCAGGCTCTACAGTCAAGGTCTTAATTGTAAGGAGTAACCAAATGAGATGGTTGGGTCATGTGGGGCGTATGCACAGGGGTTCAATTCTTAAACGCCTGCTGAAAGACGTGGCAGAGGAGTACCCCACCTGCAATGGCTGGATGAAGTGGAGGACATTCTGAAATGGATGGAGAGATGGAGAATGCTTGCCCGAGATAGAGAAGAATATTAAGAGACGCCCATGATTGACAATGTACTTGCTGTACAATCTCTCTTTATTTAGATCACAATTTACGAGTTTGGTAAATTCCTTAATGATCTTTTTCAGTTAAAGTCGGGGCTTTAATTAGCTTTACTTACATTGCTCCTTTCAATTAGGAACAATTCAAATTCAAGCATTCTTGTGCAGGTTTTGTCATGATGAGGATGAAACAGCCAATTACATTATATGTTGAAGCGATAAGTTTGAGTTGTTAGGATTAGACCATCCGATGGACCCGAAGGATTGAAAACTTATAAATTTGTTGTTAAAACCTCTAATGGTGTTGCGAGGAGTCGTCATTATTTAAATAGAGAATAATATAGCTTCGATTAATTAAATGGTAAGTTGAGATTCACAATAAAAAGCAAGATAAATTGGTCATGAAAATATGAAAAATGAAGATATTATAACTTATTATTACTGGAACTTAAGAAATATTGTGAAAAACATACATATAATCAGTTTATTACCTGTAATATAATCTGAATATTACTTATATAGTTTATTGAACATTTTTTTTTTTTGTTCTCGCCTTTTAGACTGTACGGGGTTTTCCTGGACTAGAGGGTGAGGACGGGGAGTTAATGCCAAGTTAACCCCCTGGCACCAGGACGCAAACTCACAATTATTTTATCGTTAATAACTTCAGTTAACAGGTTGCTGGGCAACACGTGTTAGTGTTATATCTGAAATTAATAGGATGTTAATAAATATTGGTATCAAATACAATTTTATTTATTTATTTATCAGAGATCAAATGACACATAAGATAATAAATGTATGAAGTATTATCTTGATTCAAACAAATGAGATATGTTTCAATTCCACAAAACAATGAATATTAAATAAATAAAAAATAGAATTTTATTTAATAATTTTTTCGTTATACATATAAAATCTCATAACTTCTGTTTTTGTATAAATATTGCACAAACATTAGTTTTTAAGTAATTTATTTTTCAACTCATAAGTAATAATAAATATATTTAAATAAAATAATGGATTAAAACCCATGAAAAATCATATTTTTCCAATAATGAATACTAATAAGTCCTATAATGCATATTCAAATATTCAATTGACAATAATTTTAAAAAAAGGAAGTAAATAATATACAAACAAGCACTTATTCTGAATTAAATAAAATTTTTCTCTACTTCAAGTTTGGAATTGTCTCTGAGCCCTGAAACAAATGATAGACAGTATTTTTACAACAGAAATTATTAAAATATGTAAATAATAAATACAAATATTTGTTAAACACTTTAAAAGAATTATAGATATTGCGCACAATAGGTCTTAGTGAAAATGGACATAAAATTTATATATACAAAAGTTTATTATCTAGTGGAAATGATTTTTCAAGTACAAAATAAAAAAAAAAAAAAAAGAAAGAAGGTAAAATTAAAAGAAAATTTGCATAATTAAATTTAAAAAAAAAAATCACTGACTTGTTGTACATGGCACTAAGAATTGTGATACTCTTTCTATATCTGCTATCGTTTCTAGTCGAGGCTTCCATCCAGCTCTTACGAACTTTGCTCCAATGAGCAAGATTATCCTGAAGAATTTCATCCTTTGACGGAGGCTCCACACCTTCCTAAGCATAAAATATCACAAACGTTGAGTAAATTAAAATATTAAAGATAATGCCGAGTTGATATGATGCGTAGACAGTATACTATCTATTATATCTATTCTGCAGAGGATATTTATGCAACAAACAAAATACAAACTTCAAATTATTTTCTACAGGGCAGGTGTACATTAAGACACAGCGCTGCTTATCACTTTTGTACTGTTCCTTCTATAAATGAGTAAAAGAAAATGAACTGCTCAGGTCTGCGTTAACTCTGTCTCAATGTGTGCCTGGCCTAAAGTGTTTTGGGTGTATGAATTTATAATTGATTTTTAAAATGCACTTTAATAAAATATTCAAAATGACACAAAAACAGCAGTAAAGAAAATATTGATAAAAAGTATCTATTCTAAAAAATTAATTAATCAAATATGGTACATTAATTTCTGATACATCACGTTATAAAATAAATCTAAATGAAAATACAATAGATAGGATTTAAATAACGAACAATAATTTCCACTTTTTACTCTTTACTTCACTTCTTCTCTCACAAAAGTACCATAAAATAGTTTCTTGTCATTCTGAAATTGTTTAGAAACTATTGGTTGGTTGTTATAGTCAGAGTGTAAAACCTGTTGGTTATCGATGCCATTATTAAGATTATAATTGTGGGTAAATGGTTGACTGTCGTGAATAATGAAGAGAAGAATAGTTGGGGTGATCAGTCAAATAAGAAGGCAAAAATAAATGATAATATTTATTTTGACATTTGCCGACGTTTCGACTTGAAGTTCAGGCCTTCATCAGGGCTAAGAAAAGAACCAGATAACAAGGTATGAGAAACATAAGTAGTGTAGGTAAAAAAATTTCAAGTAAAGTGAAGTGGGTACAATAAGGACAATAGTAAGAAATAAGAGATACATAATAATAACTGTTACAAAGTGTGGAATGATGAAGTAAACCTAATCAAAAAAGATGACATAAGTATTAAAATAGGAATCTTAGAATAAAATATCAAACAGAAAAGAATATGAAGTTGTATAAGAAATGAAAATAAATAGTAAAATTAAGATATTACAAATAGAATAGTTAGATAGAAAATTGAGATATTGTAAAATCTATCAAAATGTACAGACATTAAGATTACATATAATTATATTCACAACCAGCAATTTATTTATGGCGTTTATAACGAAAAGGTTTTACACCTTGACTTTAACAACCAACCAACTAATAGTTTCTAAATAATTTCGGAATGACAATTTGGTGCATTATATATTTTTGTGTTGTCAAACTTAAAATTGTTTTAAAGATTTTCATCAAATCATTAAATTTTCTTTATTTAGTTTGCAAGGAATTATTTATTGTTTGTTAAATTATATAAAACTAGGGATACCTTCTGTAAATCTAACAGCGGACGTGCCCGTATTTAATTATACTAATCGTTGCTCAAATAGTATAACTTTATTATACATGTGTTCTGTAGTTCAGATTGTATTATTTTTTTATTAACATAAAGTAAACTGATCCCAAGAGCACTACAGAATAGAAACAAGGATGATAGAAATTTTAAAATTTTCTTTTGGAGACTTTGTTTATACAGCCAATAGAGGGCATTGTTCTTCTATCTTGAAACAATTGAAACCTTTAAATCAACAAGGAAGCTTATTATTTACATTTAAAGTCCATCAATTGACTCCCTGTTCATAACAGGTGCGTTGACCCTACTAATATGTTTATATAAAAAGTTGAAGAAATAAGAAAAACGAGACCTGTTGCATGTTAATAAATTTGCTCTCGTATTGAATCAAATCTGGTATCCTCCATTGGATATCGCTAACAGGAAGATCTGGAAGAGGCAACCTGTAAGTGTCCCGAACATTGTCGAAGTCATTCTCGTCCTTAGGATATTGGAATCCCGGCTCTTCTTTAATCTCCAGCAAAGGTTCTTTTTTGCTAAAAACAAAAAAAAAAAAATAAATAGATAGAATAGTAAAATGATTCTTTACTTGAAGAAAAAGTGATCTATTTATGAATTCAAATGACTTACTGCATTCTGTATTTTATTTTAAAATACAGAACATTATTAAATGTATGAACTATAATGCTTAATAACCACGATAAGATTAATTGGAAAACAATTAATGAAGAATTTATAAAGAAAAACATAATGTGAGTTTCTTCTGTTCATTTATCCTAATTTTGGTGTCTTAAGGTTTTATTTTTTTTCAAAAATTAGGCCAATTATCACCAAACATTTTATTGATACGCTATTTAATTCGACGTTTCGACCATACTAAGGGCCATTTTCAATTACGTTAGGTTTACATTACCATCTATTAAGTCAATAAAGCCACGTTTAAAAGGTTTCCATTGGACCGTACTGCGCTGATATATTCCTACGTCGAATGAAATAGCGTATCAATAAAATGTTTAGTGATAATTGGCCTAATTTTTGAAAAAATAAAACCTTAAGACACCAAAATTAGGATAAATGAACAGAAGAAATATAACAACTGGGAGGCCACCTCGTGACCCAGGAATATATCAGCGCAGTAAGGACCAATGGAAACCTTTTAAACGTGCCTTTATTGACTTAATAGATGGTAATGTAAACCTAACGTAATTGAAAATGACCCTTAGTATGGTCAAAACGTCGAATTAAATAGCGTATCAATAAAATCTTTGGTGATAATTGGCCTAATTTTTGAAAAAAATAAAAAACAATGTGTGTTTGTGTCATAATTTAAAGAAATTAATATTATTACTGCGATAGAAGTATACTACACACCTTTATTTTATCATCAATTGAATAGTATTTTGAACATATATTTATGTCTCAAAGGAGCTATTAAACAAAATTTTTTTAAGAGAGGTGATGTAAATAAACTGGGGCCCAATAACAGAAATAGTTCTTCTGAAATGCATAGCATAATTATTTTTACATTGAATACTTAAGAACGTTGAATGGATCAAACAAATAAATCATCTTTATTATAAAGCAAGCTTTATACATTACTATTCAACTGTTTATCAGTGTGAATCATTTTTGTTTGAGATGGCTTACAACCCTAATAAAATTATATGAACCTTGTGGAGAAAATCTTAAGTGCGTTTCTTAACTGGTTCCAAAATGGTAAACAAATGAGTATGGGCATGTTCCTCTGAAGTGAGTTCCTCGTTCATCAGACCAATCAGTGTACACATGAGCCCAAGGAGGGCTGGGATAAAATTAGAAACTAGAATGTTAAGTACCACCATACTTTGAGTAGAAATTGGTAGTTCCGTACATTGGTAATTAAAACTATATTACGATATCCTATATATTATTTCTAAAAATTGTTTTTTTTGTCGGTACTCCATAACTTCGTCAATTCTTCATCAAATCCAATGATTGACCACTAATTATGAAGATATTCTTCTCCTTCACATGCGAAAAATAGTCCTATCCCCCGAAGTTTATGGAAAAAAGGTTATGAAGGAAAAGAAACTTTATTTGCGAATAACTCAAAAAGTATCAATTTTTTTTCTTGATTGTACCCTTATTAATAATTAGAAAGATTACTAAATTACCTACAAAACAAAACAAAAAATCGTAAGAATCGGACAATTACTAACAAAGAGACAGTCCATAGGTTTGGTATACTTAAGAATGTCTTCCTGTTTATAGATATTGCATTTAGGAGTAGAACAGTCTACTACACTTTTTTCTTGGCTGATATATTAACTTTATTATATCTTAAAGGTATTTGGTTGTTCTTACATTTTATTTTTTTTTAATAATTTAGAAAATTCCATGATCGGGGCATTATTTTGTCTTTATTACTTTTATTATCTTTCCAGTCAGTGTTTAAAAATAGGTCCTAACAAAGCAATTCGTACAAATATTTTGGTCGATTATGTTTAATGGAATATTGTAATTGACCAAGGAAAATATATTAATTTCTACTTTACATAATACATAGGAACTACTTATTTTCATATTGTTCTGCTATTTCTTCACTAAACAAAATCTTTTGTGAATTATTCGCACGGGCCAACTAGTAATAACATATTTATTTAAAACAATTTATCGGTATTATTAATTTTTCTAAAGTCTTTAGCATTCCGATAAATAATACATCTATGGTATTATCACTATTTTCGAAAAATTCATTTCGTTCTGGGAATTTTTCTTTCTTTCCTCTATGGTTAATCATAAAATTCTTTTGTAATTTATTCAATTTTAATAACTTCTAGCAATGAGAGAATTTATTCCAAAGAAATTAAATTAAACATAAAAATTCCACATTTCAACAATTTGTTTACCTTATAGAAGTAAAAGTATGAAATAGTAAAAAAAAAGTACAAGAAATATAATAAAAAAAAAAGTATTTAATTAAATTAAACAAAATAAAAAATTAATTCTATCTACACACTTTAATGAATATGAATTAATGACATAAATGTAAAGAAGAACGATCAATTCCCCTTGGAACAAGAAGTATTTAAATATGATGCCAAAAACATCAGAAAACGTAACTCCTTGATATGGAGGAGTGTAATTATATTTTAAATAACAACTCACATTAATATAAAAAAAATAAAATGAAATAAAAAAAGGAGAAATGATTTTACTTCATATACTATTGTTAAAAAAAAATTAGTAAACAAGGTAACATCAAATATAGCAGATTATCATTAGACTTTTATAAATGAAATTTTAAAATATCAATCAAACAAGAAAATCTTACATGCATTGATTTAAAAAGTATCTCACATATTATAGATCTTGCTAGGTTGATTGGCAATCCATGCCCTACATATCGGGTAAAGAGGTGTGTTCTCCGTGAATTGGGCCAGATCAACACTACGGTCGAACATTTTCATAACAAATGTCTGTTGGCATTTATTTGAAGTGTCTTCTGGAGGTTTCTCCACTTGCTGCTTCTTTTTATGAATGTTTATACGCTTTGACCTAAATATACACATATATATAAAATATTCAAATTATTCCAAGATTAAGACAATATTTTAAAATATGTTTAAGTTAAGTAATACTTGGAAGCCCATTGCTCCTCATCGCTGATATCACTTTCTTCATCACTGTGCGGGAGAAGATCCTGCAGAGCTCCTTTGAACCTATCCCTTGCAGATATAATTTCATCACCGCCTTAAACACATAAAGAAAACTAAATTACAACAAAAAGAAAATGGCTTTCAATAAATTTACTTCTTTTTTTATAGCAAGTAACCTGTAAACAGAACAAAAAAAAATTGTAAACTATAAATAATAAATAAATAATTTTGATGAAAATTAAATTTAAAAAATTGTGATATGTACACCTTAACATTATTTAAAAGATAATACACATTAAACATTTAAGAAGTTAATATATATTGAAAACAACTAAACTAAGGAAGTCAATGGGTTCTGATTACAGATCAAACAATTATTTGAAAAAAATATGGTTTTGATAACAGATTAAACTTCATATTTACAGGAACTTTATAATACTTATGCTATTAATATTAGTAAACATCAGGAACTTAAATAAGTAAATGGTACTTCAATGAAAATTATTAATACAATAATTCTATTCTTAAAGATTATCATTGCTTAAATTATAATTATGTAAGAAATAACCATACTCTGTGGAGATCGGTCTCTAGACTTTACACCTTTAGAAGCACTCCCCAACCTTCTTTTCTTAACCATTTTTCAAAATTAGTTTAGTCAAAAAGTGAAAGCTATTTCGGAGTACAAACTGTCACTTAAAACGGACAACTTTTGAACTAGGTGCCAAAACCAAACATACACAAACCTCTCTCAACCAAAGAGGTAGAAGAGAAAAGAATATTGGAATCTTATTGCATCATTTTGATGTGCTTACTAATGTGTATTTTATTTTTATCGAGAAATGAAGTCAAAATTCTCAAAAACATTCTTAAAAGTTCAAGTTTATCAAGAATGTACTTTTTGTAACGAACCGATGATATTTTATGCACTTCAGCTAATTTAACGAAGAAAGTAAAACCCTTATTATCACACTTAATAATCCAACTTATCAACAGCAGATAAGTCATATTTCTTTCCCGATTTAATAACTGGATAATGCGTCTGTTATCTATTAACATTTTACGTGTAATTGGAATTTTTAATAAATATTGTTCGGTTGTTTAATGCTTCGAAACTAATAAGTTTCTTTAAAGCTAACCAATGAATAATTAAACTGTCTGCGATTATTATTTAAATCAAGAACTCTTGAGAAGTAGTCATGGTAATTTCTAATTTAACAGCTGGTCGAAGAGTTAAGCTAAGCAGTTATCTTAATAAATACTATTTCGTTCGACTTAATTTTTTTAATAATGATTAAAATTAAAGATAGTTTTTAAAAGTTGTAACGTACAACTGATTCAAATGTAACAATGAAAACACCAGTTGTTTATGTGTGGAGTGCATCTGATCAAGAAAAGTATCAAAAATATGAAGAAGCTGCTCGCTGGTTAATGGCACCATTAATAGTAATTCACTTCATAAATTAATTGTATATTAACAATCTTCTCTCGCTTCTAGTTGCGGGTCAGAGAAGAGCAAGAGTATTGTTCCAATTATGTAATTGGAATTTACGTATTGTACTGATCACAAACCTGTCATTCATGTGTAAAAGGTCTAGGTGCACAGAACGCGATCTGTTTTCTTTTTGAATGAATACTGCTATATGAATGAGTTCAGTGTGACTGTAATAATGAAATATGAAGTAATGTAACTAGTATGCTAGTTCAACGCGGAAAAATATCGAAAAATCGTTAAAGCAAATTACTTTATGCCTCATCTCTAACAGTGTACAGCATTTCATAAAATTATCATACAAGAATTTTGTTGACAGGCGCGGTAATGACTTGGGGAAATATAAAAATTATGTTTTGATAGATGAAAATGAAAATGCTTATTATATAGATACTGTCAGTCGACCACTTCTTGAATAGCAAGATGATAGCATGTTATTGATTATGACGAGAAATAGTGGAATTTGGTTTAGTATGGTAAATATGTTGGTATAAAAACATACATAGAAATGAATGAAATACTGGTCCATTAGTTATTTTCTTTAGTTATTATATTAGCTTAGTTAGTAGTAGTTAATGAAATATTGGTCCTATATATGAACCATTTATAAAAAGGTTTGTATTCGTTATCATACCGATTAAAATATTCAAAGCTCTCACGAGAACCCAGTTTCATACATTTATTTCAGTTAATATTGTTTACCACTTATTAATATAGTTTATTTAAATTAAACTAAAAACTGCACAAGGGTAATAAATTTTAAAAACATCTTTGCAAAGCTTAAGAATAATAAGAATAAGATAGTTGTGCCTCCAAAACTCGTAGGAGTTAATATTTGGCATATCATTTTTTATTATTTAGTTATTATTCTAGCCTTAAGTAAGCTCAGTGAGTAAGACATATTCTGGGAATCTGGCTTTGGCCATTATTATTTTTTTTCATCTGTCTTGGTTATCGATTCTGGAATTGGAATGTCTTTCTGTGGCTTACTTAACCCCTCTGAAGTGGGTACTCTTAATTAAGTAATTAATTGGGAGAAAAACCTGATGGTTAACGGTAATCTCAATTAAATCATTTCCTTGCACAGTTGTTGACCAATAAATAATACTTCCTTAAAAAGAACTGAGCTCGAATTTTTTTTTCTCATATTGAAAGAGCATTTATCCTTTTTGACTAAGAACGCTAAATGGAACTTTGACAAGGAGGAGAACCAATATCAAGTAAAACCTGTGTTTTTGATAAAGTAAATAAAACTAAAGTAATAATTCCTAGTAATCAGTGGATGTAACTCTAATCTTTGTAAGGCCTTATTAAAGAATTAGTATTGGTGTTGGTAACTAATAATGTTAATTGTAATTTATTGTTTGTTCATATTAATATCTTTTATAACATTAGTAATGTATTGCTAAAGGTGCGTTTACACGTCAACGAAAAACCGCCAACTCAAACATACACACAGTGTCGGTAAACAGAAAAAATAACAAACGAGTATTTAAACGCTTTGGTTCCAGAGACATAAGTAGGGTGGGCGTTGAACACGTTTTGGTTATTTCATTTAAACTGCTTTTATATTAAAAGGAAGTATTAAGTAATATAATGATTGAAAACAGTTATAACTCGAATTTCACTTAAGACATTTAATTAGGCAGACCAATTACTAGGCACTAGTTTTTTGTCACTCTCAATTACTTCCTATTATTTTATATATTCGATATTATTTTTTTCTAAAATATTCAGATTACCAACGATGTATTAGTCATATATATCATTGATCTTATTTCCTATCAAAATTCGTGCTAAACTCCAGAAATAAGGTCGTGGAATCGATCCCTTACACACCTGTTGCGGTTTGCCCAGACAGAAGAGCATGTTGTCATTGCTTGTGCTGCCTATGATACATAGAGACAAGTTACAAAAGGAAACAGGAAAAGTCCTAGATGTTCTATCTGAAATGAGGTATCCGTAGCTTTAAACTTGGGGTAACTGTTCTTCGGAAGAGGCTCTATTCCTGGAAGGCCGGAAGTAAATCTTGTAACCATAAGACGCACTGAATGTTTGCAGTTAATCACTGTCCCAAATTAGACCTAACATTACAGGGAATATCATTCGATCTTATGTTTACTAGCAGAGAAGTCACAAGCATTTTCTGTTAAATTCCACCGCTACCAAACCTGTTTAGTCAAAAGTCAAAGTAGGATGTCGGAAATAAATAAATATAGATAAGTGAAAGAAAAACAAAACAGAACATAATATTGCTCTTTCATCAGGGTTCTTTTATTTGTGCCAAAAACTGACAGTAGAGCATGCACGCACCAAGCGAAATATCCCATTCACACACTCGTGTTGGCCTTGCTTTCAGAAACGTGTAAACGCGCCTTTACAGATTTTGAAATTAACATGTTTGCATGTTGCAGTTGCTAGGACTGCTGATATTCATAGTGTCCCTTTGGGCGTTCATTGAGTTTCGGGACTGCTCTTGGAAAATTGCTCCACCAACTGCGTCTTATCCTGTTCTTATAATTTTTTTCATAATATCGATTATAATATTACTTTTAAGTGCTTATGGACTGGTCATTTTCAACAGAGAAGATTTGAAACATATGAGCCTAGTAAGCATATTTCACCTTACAGGGTCGCCGCGTGGATTTGCAGGCGCCCGGAATAAGATTTTACTGGACACTCCTCCCCCTACTACAACCCAAATCGGCCAATAGTCTATTTACTATATTTAAATATTGGAAGAGAGATAAATGATTAAATAGAGATAAATTTCAAATACCAAATCGGCTTGCTGTAATTTTAATAATTAAAAACTGGTATCACACTGCTTTTTAAAATGACGTCTATTTTTATTATAATAATTGAAACAAAATGATAGCTAAATATATACTTTTTATAGAGTTCACAGTGGCTCCAGTAAACCGAAACTTAGTTTGGTCACTACAAATATGAGCACTAAATTTTGTTCTATGCACAATTTGTAACTTGCACTCGGAAAACAGGAGCTATTCGTATACGCACGCGTATACATCATCTTAATTGAACTTCGTTAAATGACAATTCACTTCGGAGCTGTCTCACTAGTTTACGTCCACTGATTCACTACTAACACAATTAATTAATGCAAAATAATTCACCGAGCTTTCAAATTATTATTAATTAGTATTAATATCCCGAGAATTCTCTAGAAATACCAAAAGTAGACAAAGCTATGGCAAAACCATTGCTGAATTCCGGTTACGAGACTTGGATACTATCCAGAATTCTAAAAAGAAGTATTGAAAATTTTGAGAGAAAAATTCTTCATACGATAATCGAATCAATCTGGGATCAGAGTACTATGGAGGAGAAGGACCTATAAAGAAGTCTTTATAGAAAATCGTCAATAAATATTTCATGATATGCAGATAAGGCGGTTAAGATGGGTCAACATAGTTCCGAGAAATTCATAAGGAAGCCTTGAAGGCCAAAAACCAGATGGATATATCGAATTAACAAGGATGCAATAGAGCTGTAGATATTTACAAAGAAATAGCCAAAGATGGGGTAGACTGGTTAAGGCGACAAAAGATAGCCAAGGTTTGTAATACCGACAGAAAAAACTAGTTCACTTTTAGAAATTCCATTTTTTTTTCTGGCATTACAGACTATGTATATATTTTGCATCCTTAACAAGCCTGCTCCATCTCTGCCTGTCTTGGGCTATTTCTTAACATTTATTTTCACGCAGCTCTATTGCATCTTTGTTGATTCTATCTATTTACCTGCTTTTTGGCCTTCTAGGTAAGGCATTAATTGTTACGTAGAGGCTTCCAGATGGATTGCTATGAGTTACATGCCCAACCCATCTTAACCTCCGTGCCTTCATATCATGGGATATTGACTGACCTGTTTCTGTAAGCAATTCTTTATTGGTCTTTCTTCTCCATGTATTAGTACTCTGATCCCAGATCGCTCAGGTTATTGTACATCTGATTTTTCTCTCTTTTGAAAATTTGTTTCGACACTTAAGATATGATATAAGGAACTGTGAAGCATTATTTGAGTTGTTAGAACTTTTCTCTTCTCCGCGTGATTAATTACAACACTGGTTTTACTGTTTCTTCACCCGACCCGGGCGCCTCGACCCTACGACGGCCCTTTCATTGTGTTCTGTAGAAACCTGAATAGTTTATTAATCGGACCTAATCTGTTACAGTTCATTAGATTCTGTACACTATTCTCGGTGCTTTCTGTGATTCTTATGATCATCCTATGGATTTGCACAGTTTATATGCAGAGTGGAAAATTTACCATTGACAGCATGCAACTATCCTACATATGCTTGAAAGAGACGTCCGAATGTTGGGACAACATCCAAGAAATAGTAATATTAAAAGAGGAAATCAAGCTAACATAAGATAGATTACTATCCGTTCAGAATAATATATTGATATTTTATTATGTATTTTAACAGAAACGAAAATAAAATAAGATCAGCACATTCTTTCGACTGAATGCAATAAATGACTTGAATACAACACTTTCCTTAGGTAGTAGCGTTAGGAAAGATAAAATATCGTGTTTATTTATTTTTTTTCGTTTGGCATTAAATACCATGAAGATCTTTCGCCGCGATGGGAGCCGGAGGGGAACACCCAACCTCACTTTGCTACGGATCCATGATCTACTTGGTTCAGTAGCAGGCTACTCATTGCTCCATGGTGTACGGAGCTGCCAAGCTAGAAATGATACTGAAGAAACTCATCAACTGTTTCATAAGATAAATATTTGGGATCGCCAGGCGTTTTCAGGTTTCATACTGGTACACATAGATGAAATGGCTTTATTCTACTTTCCGACGACAATACTTCCTTTGTGTTTCTGTTTTTTGATGTACTCAGAACCAAAAGCCCTCCCTACAACCTGGAACTCCTTACTCTACGTTCCACTGTCCACTCTCTCTACACCAGGTCTTAACCAATAAATTTATATATCCCTTCCTATAAACTACTTCCTTCAGAAAATCCTTCGTCAATCGTACTACTCCCTTTTGAAACAATTTACCTACCTCCTTTCGTCAATCCTCGTCCACAAATTCCTTCAAATAATTTCTGTTCCACCACCTATTCCATATTCAAACTTCCGCAAACATGTAAAATTTACTTGCATCAGTACACTGTTTAATTCAATCAAATGCAAAATCGTATTAACAATCAACAGTTAATTAGGTATCATTTTGTATTCTTCTAAGACAGACTAAGACTCATAAATAAGTAGCTCTGTTATTATTCTTAGGGGTATACTGTAGTCCCAGAATAAAATATTGTTTTCATTCATTCATAGCCGATTCGTTAGGGGCTAATTTGGTAGTGTCCTATCTAACGGACCATTCTGGTTCAAAGAGATTGTCAAATCGGTCTAGAACCATGAATAAATAAATAGAACCAGCAGGTGCACGAGTATTTTATCTCTTTTTCTGATACAGACTGTCCTAGGGCGAAACTCTACTGACATCATGGAAAACTACATCGCGATTCCCGAGGTTAAATCATTGAAGCATGATCTCATAAGCTGAAGCACATCATGCGTTGTAATTTACAAAGAGGCCATCTTTTAATTGTTTGAGTATTCGATTCAGATCAGTTTGAGACTTCACGTTGGGAGAGATCACTTCGGGAATCTTCAACCCGAAAGCCTCCCTTGATCCGTTATTAGTTGGTAGTAACTATTGTGGTATGATAGTTATTATCAGATTTACCATAATATGTCCATACTTGTGAACTATCACACCATATCTAATCTAATCAACTGTAATGTTACAGCTTAAATCATGCATCAGCACACACAGATCATACTCGAGAGGTCTTTTAGCTCTCATATATTGTCGTATACGATTATTATAAACTTCAAATTGATTCGGTTATATTACTTAATCCTTAGAGAAGGAATAGAAACGAAATAGTTTATCTTTAACTTTATTAGTGTAAATTTCTTTAATTTTTATTAATGTCGTTTATATTATTCATTGAATACAAGTTTCTAGATTATTTTTATTTTTAAAAAATGAGCTGCTTATGTAAAGTAATCGTTTTTTATTTCTTATTAATTATTTATGAGATTTACAACTGAATAAATTAAAAATACATCTAGTAAATGTGCACACGGTAATAAAACAATCACATGAAAACGCTTGTTGAGAAACTACCCATTGGTAGCACTCTAATAATATATTTACATAAGTAGATCACGAGGCCATCTTCTTTTCAGACGCCTCGGAGGGTTATCAGGTATCGAAGAGGAAGCAAGATTTGAAACGAGTGGTTTCGGATGGTTTTGAAGTTTGTTATGGAAGGATAGGTATCTGGATTGCGCTAAATCGGAAACATATGGCACGTTAAGGTCGTTATGAATGATTTTATTTGTGACACAGTAAGGAGCATTGAGGATTTTACGAAGGATTTTGGATTGTAGGGGTTGGATACGAGAGGAATTCGATGGTTTAGTGGAACCCTAAAGCTCAATTCCGTAAATCCAGTTTGGACTTATTATAGTCATGTATATGAGTCTTTTGTAATATATAGAAAGTTTAGAGCGTTTGTCTAGTAAGTGCTGGAGTAGTCTAAAACATCAAGCAGTTTCTTGTCTTTTCAGTTTTGTATGAGGATTCCAAGTGAGTCGTTTGTCCAGATTTAGTGCTAGATATCGGATTTGTTCTACAGGGATAAGTGGGGAATTCTTAAAGGATACTGTAGGACAGGAAGTCATACGTTTACGTCGAAGAGTGAAGATAATTTGATGGGCTTTATTTTAATTCTCCTGTGTTGACACCATTCTTCAAGAGAGTAATCGTAAAAGCTGTTCTATATCAGCCATTTTTCCAACTGTCACGTAAAACAAGAAGACAGTCCCTATCGAAAATGATCAAATATCGATGTTTTCTAACTGTTATGCAGTGCGCTAGGCCTTAGATATTCGGCACCCCCGGGCAATGACATCATCTTCCTCAAAAAAAAAACATTATTTCTTAAGTGATTTTGTATTAAGTTCTTAGTGACTTAAGGTTATGAATTGCCACTTACAGAGATTTTGGAATAAACCTAAGATTTTCTCTGAATTACCGAAATATATTTTGTGCTTTCCTTATTAACTTAGAACTTATTAATAATAATATAACATACAGAAGCAATGAAGTTAATTACTTAACGACTAATTCATATTTTTATTCTTTATACAGCATGGCTGCTGTGGATGGAACTCTCCAAAAGATTGGAAAATTATTCCTCATAGCTGCTGTGACTATTATATAAACTACGGCAAGGTATCTGTTATTATTTTTCTATCAGTATCATACGAAGTCTCATATATAGCTGTGACACCATTTTGCTTAAGTGACGTCACATATTTTAACGAGTATAATTAATGTTTAACATATAAAATAGTATTCATAATGGTGTAGAGATGGTTGATCGTGATATAATATGAGAAGGAGTTGGTCGGAGGGAGCGGTCAAATAAATACTAAATTTTTAAAAAATAGTGTTTTTATTTATTAAGCCGACGTTTCGACCCACCTTGCAGGTCTTCATCAGGGCGTGGCATGTAGCACTGCAGGAAGCAATTTATAGACTGGCAGTTGAAATTGGTCTGTCTGCTTTAGCGTTGATGATGTCGTCAGGGTTTTTAAGGAAGGAGCGTGTGAAAGAATGAGATTTGAAGAATTGAGGGGGAAAGTTAGAAGGAGTGGATGGGGGGTTGTTGGAGACGGTTAGAGATAATGTGAGTTATGGAAATACGAAATAATTTTTTATTATCATTAGAACTCTCAATATACTCAATATTTAGAGTAACATTTGCCCATGTCTGTTCGAAGCTACACAGATAAGAGTGTGGAAGTATCTGGGCCACTCTATTTTATTCTATATTTTATATTCTATATTCTATATTTATTCTATATACTCCATGGATATAACCGGTAACAACGATCAGAATGGTCGCTCGTATGGATCGTAGCATAGCAACATCACGTAGTGCTGCTTTTTAATGATTTTTAAAATAAAATATTAAATTTTTGTTTTAACATCTAATTACCTTCTAGGAGTCAGAAAAGAAGCTAGTCTCGTGATCTACTAATTTAAATAGTTTATTAGAGTGCTACCAATGGGTAGATTCTCTACAAGCCATGCCATGTATTTATCAGTATCACATTTACTGAATGTATATTAATCTATATACAGTTGTGAATTTCATAAATAATAATAACTAGCAGACCCCTGTCAACTATTAACTATTCAATATAACTCAAAAACGACGGGGCCAGATACAAACTTTATCTTTTTGTATCTTATCCGTTCTAGCTCTGAAGAAGACCTGCAAAGTCGGGTCGAAACGTCGGTTTTCAATAAAATAGTTTTACCATTATTTAGCCTATTTATGACCGCAACCCCGGACCATCTCCTTTCTTTATAATGCAACGGTTGGGGGCGGGGTGGCCGAATGGGCTAAAGCGTGGGCACAGAACCGCGAGTTGCCTGGCAACCGGATTATAGATTTGAGAAGATTTAAAATGTATGAGTTCAGGTCCCGGGGCCGGAAGGGATTTTAAATTCCCCGCCCTCACCCCCCCGCCCGGAAAAATCCCATATGGCCTAAAAGGCGAGGTAGGGAAGAACAAAAAAATAATGCAACGGTCAATTATTAAATATTCAATAAATATATATCGATAAATATAATCGACAAAGGAAACAAACATTAATTTAAATCTTCATTAATGTTTGGAACGAACATGTTTATAAATTTCAATAAGCTGTATCTTTGCTAACAATTTTCCAATTTCGATGATTTTTTTTCCTTTTGTGGGAAATTTAGTAATCTTTTATATAATCATGGGCATGACCTAGAGAAAAGTGCGTAATTTTCTAGTTATTTGCAAATAAAGTTTGCTTTCTTTCCTAACTTGTTTGCCGGAATTTTGGGAGTGATTGGACTATTTTGCTCGCCTGAAGGAGAAGGAAGTCTTCGAAATTGGTGGCTCAATCTTGAGATTTGGTAACGATGATATGGCTTGTCGATAAATAACACCATCAATAAATAATATAAGCTCCTCCTCCCTCGATCATAGGGGCCTTAAGTCGACGAAATGAGACATGTATTCAATGACAGTACTACAATTAACGTAAGGTTGTGTGGATGCGAACCCTACACCTTGTGTTATCTCGAAAATAGTACGTCTTTGGGCATAAAAAAGCAGGATCCGATAACTATCAGAAAGGAATTATCCGGGTCGTGGTGTACGCATCAAAATCTTCAAGGTCCAATTTGTCCCGTATCGATCTACAGACCTACCACCGTTCCAGTGTTGAAGCCTAGGAAAATGCTTGTATCGGCTTTATTTATTTTAGAAAGAAAAACAAAAGTGGAGAATACATTCGCTACCCCCCCGTGAAATTCTGAATCCAACGGTACCCCATCCATGGTATTTGAGCATGACAGGAGCATATATTTGATACAAATCCGATTTCGAGCCTTATTGTAATAATATGTGTGGGGGTAAAAAAACATCTAATTAGTTATTTAGTGGACATTATTAAGTTAAGTTTTTGTATAATTGTATAAAAAGTTTATTTGAATAAATAATTTTGATTTCAATTAGATGTTACCATGTTGTGAAATATTAGATAATTCTTTATTGAGTTAACTGAGGTCAGTTATGTGCATTGCGTCATAGAACACGAGGGATAATATACAAAACAATAAGAGGTGCAGCCAGGGCAAGTCGAGGGTCTTTACTCTTTGACCTTGCTCAATAACATCTCGTTTGTTTTATAAATAGTTTCATATTGTATTATTGCATATGTTAACATCAAATTTATGTTGTCTTTGTACTTCAGTAAATGTGTTAATGTTAGCATTAGTCCGCCGTTGGGTACCCATTTTAGTAAATTATTAATATTCGTAAATGGCTTCATTTGATCTAAAACTACAGCTGTTTAATTTCCGAAAATTTTCAAAAATGGAGTATTTTATCATGAGATTAATTAATGTAGTAAGGTAGAGCAATTCAACACAAGGTTAGAATCTCACATCTCAGATTTTCTTGAAATTCGCTACAGTTCCACGATTTCCAAAAATATGAAAATGCACTGAGATAAGATCTACTCGTTTTGGAATTAGGCAACGGTAAATAATTCATTAATGAACTTAAATACAAAAATAAAAATTTCTGTAGAAACTTTCCTAATCTGACCAAAAGTCAGGCCTCTGAATTTAAAGGGCTTTTGAAAAGCGTAATAGCACCTGTTTTCAGCAGCTACTCTTTTGCCTTAATTTCTTCTTGGTGTTCATTTTTTGGTGTAACTAGAACACCCAAATACCTAAACTGGTTTGCTATCCTGAAAGTTTGGCTTCCAAATTCGATAATTTCCTCCATTTTTTCTGTTGTGTTCTTGATGACTTCATATAAAATGTCTTTTCGTCGTTTACATGGAGGCCCAACGTTTTTAAACTCCTCTGACCTGTCCCTCAATAAAGATGCTCTTGATCTAGCCGATATTACCTCGTAGTCTGCAAAGGCTAGATGCTGTGACACCCTATGATATATCGTGTCATGAGGGCTTGTCCGTATAGCACGTACTGCATATTCGAAGGCTAGGTTGAAAAGAGTTAGGGACAAGGGGTCTCCCTGCCTCCGGCCGTTTTTAATTGCTAACTTTTCCGATAGAGCTCCTTTTATTTTGACTTTACAGCAACTCTATCAGTCAGCGCCATCCTTGTTAGACTAACTTAATTTTTTTTAGAACACCTAAACTGACCATTACTTTAAACAATTGAAGAGCTTGGTGCAAGAAGGAGGCAACACCACTTTTTCCAGTATGTAGCCAATTAATAAAAACGTTTTAAAAATTCAGTTTTCACCGAAACCAAAAACTTTCAGTCTTTTATTAGTTTAAGGAGTACCAAATACAACTGACCAGAATACACACTAATGCATGTGCTCAGGTACGTGCAATGGAATTTTGAATTTTGGAGCTGCCTCCGTTTTGCTCCAAAGTGAATTAAAGGAGGACCTTTGTAGGACCATTTTCTCCAGAATCAACCATATTTCACTTTACAAAACATTTATTAACAAAGAAAGTACAGCATTATTGGCATAATACATCAATATGTACAGTTCTTCTTCAGTCTTCCAGCTCTCCCTCAGTCTCCTCAGGATCGTTTGAAGCATCTGACGTCAACTGGTCCTAAAACCACATTTCGTTTTGCCCAATATACTTTTTTTTTAATAATAATACAATCAGCCACTGTTGAAGGGCTATAAGTATTAAGGCTATAAGTTCTCATTCATACAGTATATACAAATAATAAAGAAATAACTATAAATATTAAAAGTAAATAAATAATACTGATGAAGAAAGTAAATAAAAAGAAAAAAAAAAAGTAAACAAATAACATAAAATAGAAACTTCTAAACACAATCATACCTATATACAATATATACATTCGCCCAGGAATCTCCGAGCTAGGCTTTTTCCCCCACATGTGGAAGGCAAAGCAAGACTCCAGGAGATCCCAGTGCCACTTTTCCAGCCGCATCACTAGTAATGGAAGCCAGTGGAGGCTGAAGGAGGGCACTAGAGCCACAGATGCTCAGGACTTGAGTGGAGAAGCTGGCCATTGCCAGGACTCCAGAAGCATATTTACAATAGATCTCGCGGCCACTGCCGTTTTAACCTTCGAGGGGGATTGTAGGGATGGTGGGAGCTGGATAGGGATTGAGCTAGAGGATTTGGATGATGGATAAGGTTCTGGTGAAAGTTTAAAATTCTGGATGGGATGATGTCGAGGACAAATGGGATGTTAAGGTCATGGTGTAGGATCTTATTTGTGACATAATATGGGGCATTGACTATTGTTCTAAGTACTTTGGACTGGAAGGATTGGATGCGTTTGATATTCGAATATTTAGCAGTTCCCCACAGTTCAAGTCCGTAGGTCCAGATAGGTTTCAGTATTGTCTTGTAGATTAAAAGTTTATTTTCAATCGAAAGAAATATACTTTCTGGTCAGCTCATTGACATCTTTAAACTTTTGGTCTTTAAGCGGGAGGAGACCATCATAAGCTTGATGAAGGTGGTCCACTGTCATGAGACCCGCAAGTCCTTGGTTGCAAATTTGTGCATGATCGAAGACAGTCGTCCCTACGGTCACACTCCATTGCATCCCTTTACGGGCTGCTCATAGAGGAATAGTTTGTACTTAGTGATTAAATATTTTTCGTTTGGAGGATGAACGAGGCAGTTCCATCTTCCGGATTTCTCTGGAACTAGCGGGTGGAGCTGCTTCATTCTTGTACCATCATTAAATTCTAATCCAGTATCTGTTTGATGGAAAATACTAGGTCAATTGTAGATCTATTTGGTCTGAAACCGAATTGATACTACCTGTAACTTTTAATTTAGGAGTGAGGAAAATGTCTCACACTATAATTTTAAACACGACTTTAGTATCCAGTTGCAATATTTTTATTTTAAATGATACTTTATGATTAATAACTTCACTAACTATTACTCTGCAACTTTGTCAAGATATTATTTTCTATGCACTTTAGGAAATCTGTGAAAAGAGTAAGAATCTTGAAGGAATCCCGGTTGAAGCCGCGTATCAAGAAGGCTGCAAAAATCATTTATATTCTCGTTCGCTCATCTACATCCTTTTGACATCGATCAGCTGGGTCCTCTGTATCCTATTATTTGTAAGTAACAATCAATAACTTTTATCCACACACACACACAAAACATAATATATGGATATCGCTCAGAAAAAGGGTATATTGTGATGAGTTTTCAAAAAAGTAGCCGAAAATTTTTGTTGAAAACAGGATCTTTGATCAGCGATGAAAGATATTTTTTTATTTTTTAACCAAGTTTAAAATTCGAACATCAAATTAAATTTGGAATGTGCGGAATTATTTTGCAATGAGCGTATTTTGTTGGAATCTTCACAGTGCCTCATCGCAGGATATATAAAAATCAGCTCAGCAGATATCTTGCCCACCGTCAAAGTAATTGTTGGCTAAAGAGATGTCTTATTTTGCGTGTTTAAAAATTTCTGCCATTGGATTTAATCCGTGGTACAGACCCTTTTTATCAATTTATTAACATTCGCCTGAAACTTTGTAAACCATCTCATCATAACCTATAAATATTTTAATTATGAAAATTCTCGGGATTGAGGCATTTTCAATCTGAAGATCGGCAAACTTTGTCTATTTAAGTAGGTACTAAAAACTAGTAAATACCCATTTGCTTTGTACTTGAATAATTTGAGCACAAAATCGAGAAAAAAAGTGACCTTCAAAAACATTGTGCCGTTTGGCGTGACCTACAACCCCAAAATAACAAGGTTATTTAGACCAAACAATGGAGCAGGGTAGCTCAGTGGGTGAGCACTGACTTCGAGTCAAGGTTCCAGGTTCGAATCCGGCTGATGACGATTAATTTTTCATCAGCCATGGGTCGACCCTGGGGCCGGGAGACCAACCTGGGGCGAACATCCAGCCTCTATAAAGAGGATAATTATATAATTAATTAAGGAAGAAAATCTAGCAGTTGAGCGTGATATTGCTGCACAAACCCTTGGCCTTGTAACAGCACTTCCTCAGATTATACTGAACCCTATAAGTTGTTAGTGGTACAGGTTTATTTATTTATTTTTTTTAATTTAGACCAAGCGGCCCTATATTTTTTCCCGAATTTGTGATCAAATTATCTTACGATCGAAGTAGAAAGCGAATGGGTATTTACTAGTTTTTAGTACCTAATAAAATAGATCTATCTGGACCTACGGACTTGAACTGTGGGGAACTGCTAAACATTCGAATATCAAACGCATCCAATCCTTTCAATCCAAAGTACTTAAAACAATAGTCAATGCCCCACATTATGTCACAAATAAGACCCTACACCATGACCTTAACATCCCATTTGTCCTCGATATAATCCCATCCAGATTCTCAAACTTTCACCAGAACCTTATCCATCATCCAAATCCCCTAGCTCAATCCCTATCCATCTCCCTTCATCCCTACAATCCTCCTCGAAGGTTAAAACGGCAGTGGCCCTGAGATCTCTTGTAAATATGCTTCTGGAGTCCTGGCAATGTCCAGCTTCTCCACTCATGTCCTGAGCTTCTGTGGCTCTAGTGCCCTACTTCAGCCTCCACTGGCTTCTAATACTAGTGATGCGGCTGGAAAAGTGCCACTGGGATCTCCTGCAGTCTTGCTTTGCCTTCCACATGTGGGGGAAAAAAACCTGACTCGGAGATTCCTGGGCGAATGTATATAGGTATGATTGTGTTTAGAAGTTTCTATTTTATGTTATTTGTTTACTTTTTTTTTTCTTTTTATTTACTTTCTTCATCAGTATTATTTATTTACTTTTTATATTTATATTTTTTTCTCTATTATTTGTATATATTGTATAAATGAGAATTTTTATCTCTAATACTTATAGCCCTTCAGCAGTGGCTGATTGTATTATTATTAAATAAATAGATTATTATAGAATTATCAATTATCAAATAAAATAGACAAAGTTTGCTAACCTCCAGATTGAAAACGTCTCAATTCCGTGAATTTTCGTAAATAAAATGGTTTTAGGTTATGATGAAATGAATCTATTTACGAAGTTTATGACGGATACTAATAATTTGATTAAAATGGATCTGTACCACGGATTAATTCATGTAATAAGTCAGTCTTCGATGAAAATTATTGTAATTTTCTTTTGCGATGTGTGAAATTGTTGGAATGTATAAGTCTTTATGCATTATTGCATAAACCATTTGCAACATAAAATGGTGCGTGAAGTATTCTTTTTGACACTTTAGACGGAAAATAATGATGGTAAGTAAATAAAAATTAAGTAAAGCTGTTGCTTAATTTTTACTTATATACCTCAGATAAAAAGCATCTCCCTTAGCACTTATGCAAAAATTATGGTAAGGTATTAAGGTATGGTATGGTAAAGTATTAAGGTAAACCAGTTGAGGGGAAAGAAATAAGTTTATTTATATTTTACTTCATTAACTGAATCTATCATAACCATAATCACTCATTTAAAAAACAATATTGGTTCTATCCCACAAGTCCTTCTTTATATTTGTTTAAAAAATGAATAATTACACTTCTAAATTGTTTATTATTATCATTTTCAGCTTGTGGTTATCTTCCTTGCGATCCATCTACTGAGGGGGCTCAAGATAAAAGAGAAGCTCGAGCCAATAATAGGCTAACCAGAAAATAAATATCTAAGTAGTAATATTTGAGTAATTTTCTAAACATCCCAAATTAACTTATTAAATATAAATATTAGATGACCGACTGTAAGACGGGTGCCAGGAAAATAATAAATGATTACTGATCTTTTACGAGTATATTATGTTTAACATGAATGGAACGATATAATCTAATTACTAACTACACTAGTTTAATTACATTAAATAACAATAAATATAATAGAACTCTAAATATAATAAAATACTCTATAAAAAAAAAAATGTGCATATAAATACTAAAATAACAATAACATGCGCATGCTAACTAAATAAATTTCCATATAATGCTACTTAATAGTTGGCTCGAGAAATAAATATGGTAACTATTAACACATCCAACAAATAATTTAACTCTCCACCAGATGTCAGCCTCCAGAAGGTATCCTATTCCTTGTCGACCTAGCAAGATATCCCCACTGAAAAGAAACATCTATATCATTTCTCTATGTAAATCGATATTGACAATGACCCCTCATTACTGAACTACACAAGGTAGTTCAGTTTGCTTGTGAAAGGTATCGTAAATGTGTTACCTGCTCGTGGGGATTTATCCTAACAAAGGTGTATTTTCTATAGCCCACTACAGCGGACATCCACGTCACTTTACATTTTCGAGGGCCTTCGCTACGAGCTTTTCTCTCTGTTTGCACCTTCAAAGTAACGAGGTCAATCTCACTTAGCGCCCCCACAAACAGACAGAATTTTGCGGCCCAACTACCTCAGTTTCGAAGTGTGCTGTTTCAGTGATCTCCTTACAGTTGCCTTGTCAATGTAATTTCACGAATCAATTCTCAGTACTTGAATCTAAGAGCTCATTTAGCAAAAATCTCACTAATTGCTCCACGGGCTTAACAACACGCGTTGTTGTGTCCTCGTTACCATTTTGGTGGAGGGGCTTCAGCCCGAAAGCCCCCCCCCCTCGTAGATCCGCCCGTGCTATTAGCTCTTGCTCTTATCACAGTGCAGTAACATTGCATTAAAACATGGGAGCCATCCACTCGTACCAACTTCTCACCATTTTCCGATACTTCCTACGTTGAATACGTTCCTCCTCTAAAATTCTTAAACTCCGTCAAAATGTGTAACCTCTCACGCAACTTGTTCGTGATACATCTCTGCCTGTACATAATTAAAACACTTACTAAAATTACCTGGTACAAAAATAAAAGCTTAAAAGCTACAAATAAAAAAAATAGTATTTGAACACAAATTGTAATCTACAGAGTGTTTACATCCGTACGACGCATTCGATTGTGTTGAAATATGATAACATTTATTATAGAAAATACCGATTATCATAAATATTAATTAATCCACATGGAGTAATTAAAATAACTTAAAGAACAGTAACACAAAAACTTAATTTGAAACATATTTTTATTGTCTTCAGGGAGACAACTATCAGGTATACCAAGTAGAGTCAACTAATTATTTAATATTCAAATAATTAATCAATGTTTTAGTATCGTATAAATTCAATATTATTTATAAAGCGATATAAAGCGAATAGCCTACCACCAAATATCCAAATCCATTTTGGTTAGTAAAGTAGGAGAGAAAACCAATTTGTCCACTTTTCGGAGTCTGTCCATTTACTTTTTAATGCGAAAAACTATTTGTGGCAAAAATGGTAAACATCTTTCCATATTACATTTCCATCTTAAGTCTGGAAGTACCTCATTCTTTCTTATCCAATAATTTCATGTGTAACCTACCTGTAGGCATCCGTTCCACATGATGCGGCTTCATCCTAGTCCTATCTAACGAAGGACACGAGATCTTGGATCCTTCATCATTTCTTCCAAGTCTTTATATTGTCTAATTATCTAGTGGCCATTAGCATAGACAGGTCCATGTATTCTTCTCAGCAAGTTCTTCTGGACCTTTAATATCCTTAGCACTCTGTTAGAGGGTCCCAGAGTGTCCGATTCTGAACTTATAGATTCGATTCCCACCTTGGTCGGTTACTTTTCATTTCTCGGCTGCCCGGAGAAATGGATCGTGACATTCGTATTCTGGCAAGTACGCGGCGGCAACCTCAAGGTAGCCGTCAGGGGTAGGCAAATAGGACCACTCAGACCCACTTGCCGGACTAGTTCTCCCCTACCAGTACCTGTAGCACTCTGTTGGTTTGGTTTCTGAACTTCAACGGCTATGAGCGAAATAACTCCTGTTACCGGCAGCCTCTCCTTCCTTAATTTATTGTAAATACTCATTATTTTCTGTGACAAGAGCTCCCAATTACAAAAACTAGCTTACTGTCTTGATATCTAGCTAAAAATGAGTGTCACGCATGAGGAAATACGCTGTGACAAGAGGTTCCAATTACTGGCTTGCATAAGTGCAATCCATTCCTTTTGGCGATTTTCTTGAAGATTTTACTACACAAAATTTTCATCGTTTACATGAAAGCCCAATTTTCTTATAATTTTTTTTTTATACCCTTAACAGTGCTACTCTTTGACTAACCAATATTATCACGTCATATCATATGCTTATGCTAGATGTTTTTAGTCTGTTATAACTAGTTGCATTAGGGTTCGTCTTAATATTATGAGTTGCATATTTCAGCCTGTTGAAAGTCGATGATGATGTAGACCTAAATTATATTTATAACATTTTTTTAAACATTTGTTTGATAGAAAACATCTGGGCGACAGTTATTTGAATATAACAAAAATACTACTTTCTGCAAGTCTCTTGTTCAAAAAGGCATAAGATTAAAAAAAAAACTCAGAAACAAGAATTAGGGCCTTCCATGGAATCATACATTGAAGAATGTTTTACCTTAGGTGATAGATGTCATTGCGTCATTTGAGGTTAAGTTCCTAAACTCATCGCTGAGCTAATCCATCGATTAAATTGTTAAATGCCATGGCATCTTTAAGCCTATTTTAGAGCTGAGTTTAGAAATTTGGCTTTGTTTTATTGAATATTTATTTAAATAAAAGTAGGTTTAAAATGTTTTACCTTTCATCGTACTTTAACCTATTGACTTCGAAATCAAATATTAATTTAATTTAATCATATTATAAACAATTCAATTTTAATAAATAATAATCAGCATAAATAATGTGTTTTTAAAAAGTAAAATATCGTATGAATTATCTCGTAGATACCCTAAGAAATCACAGAAATGTTCATATTAACGAATAAATTTATTTTCAAGGTAAGCTAAACTTTGTTTTAAGATTGTTTATTCACTTTTCTGATCATATTTATAATGATATGTCTCGGATTTCATCGGAGTGCAATTCGGTACTTCAACAAATTACGAGATAGCTCATGAGCAAGAATACAAACTATGAGTTATTTCGTAGTCGGCAGTCAATGAGTTAATAAGCAACCATTTAGCAATTAATTCATAATTACAGCGAAGATGATGATTGCTATAAATAGCAAAATGATTATTATGTCTTCCATCGGTCATTGAAGTGCGAGACTGATGCAAGTAGAGTGATAAAGACATTGGCTAGTCGATTGGACAAATAGAAAAGTGTCCAACGGCTCCATATTTAATTAAAGGGAGGACAAGGAGGTAGGGAAGCAGGGAGGAAGCCGGTAGTTACAAACACACACCCTGATTGTGGGAAGGGAGGCGCCACCTTAATAGGCAATCTCCTGTCTCCCACAGCACAGCATTGTCTCCCCTCGACACCTAGGTAGTGGGGTGCCCAAGTGGGGGGAGCCAGCGAGGTAGGAGAGTGCCTCAGTGCAGCGCCCTCCATCGCTTGCGGCCTCTCATGGAACCAATACTGTCTTCCCTATTCCCGTATCTCATCCACTGGTGAGTTACTCATTTTTATGTTAATAGTTGTTGTTTCTCGCCGATTATGGAAGATTTTTTAGACAATAAACAGCAGTATGTTCGCTTAAACCAGAATTTCTAGTACTATAAAAATATAATAACAATATATAATAACAGCAAATCTAAACAAACTTACCAAATTCTATATTATTGTAAAACTGAAACAAACGAATTCTTTCTTATCTTACTTTTATATATATGTTTTATGTATTTATTTCGAAATTTTAAGATCAACATTATCCCGTCTTCAAATCAATTTAATCAAATATTCTAAAACAGTGATTCCCAACCGGTGTGTGCACCCCTGAGAGTGCGAAATATATCTTATTATTAATTGACAACAACAACCTAGCCATTAAAATTAAAAAAAAAATACATCATATATTAATTCATATTACAAAGATATACGACAATTGTTTATGCAAGAAATGTTTGTTCTTTAATAATAAATATAAACATATTTTTTAAGGATGTCAGGAGGTCGCTGTTCCGTTCTAATCTTTATATATTTAGCTCTACTTGTTTATTCAATTATATTTTTAAATCAATCTATAATAAATCTCTTACATATTTTAAATTATTTTTAAAAAAATACAAGGATTGCCATTTTACACTCCAGTCACGTTATCTTAGTTCCAAACAAATTTATAATTATTCTTTAAATAAACAATTAAGAGATGAACTAATTTAATAGTGAAACTCTTACTTATTTTGGAATTATAAAATACAATTATGAAAAATCTAATGTGTAATGTTCAAATAATTGACTAAACATGTTTATTTATTTATAATTTTCTACAAACCGGCTTGAATTCATTGCACTTTTACTTGAAAATAAGATCGATTTTTCATTTATTAAGTATATTTATTGTATAATTGTTTTAACTCTTATATTCTAATTAAATAAATCTTATGTAGTAAATCGTAAAAGCCAATATATCAGAACTTTTCTTATTCACAAAACTTTAATCTCATCAAATTTTCATGTGGTCATCCAGATCGGGCAAATAATTTATACCTATATGTACGCTACATAATTTTATGTAAATTTTTATTATTAAACATTATAAACTACAGATTTTTTTAGCAATGATGATAATTGATTAAAAAAATATATCTGACGTTATTACATTTTAAGTGTAAAAAAAAAATTATGAGTGTTCATTAGCGAACGTCATGTTATTTATCTCCTGTTCCCGGAAGAGAGATGGTAGATGAGTGTTATATTGTTGTTTTAAAAAAATCTAATTATCAAAGAATTGATTACTGAAAATATAAATGACCTGGGGAATAGTTAAAGAGTATAAAAATTTTCAGAAATCTTATAAAAAAAAATATACGCAGTGGGGCACTAGCGAATCCAGGATTTAATTTTTGGAGGGAGGGGGCTTCAGCCCGAACGCTTTTTAAAAAATATATATAACGATAATTACTTTGAAAAAATATAAAGATACTAACTATATAAATAAAACGGCATTGAAGTGTTTCTTGAAGTCCTATTAAGTAATTACTCGACAATAATACTTTTAAGAGATAATTTTTTTATATATATATTTTTTTCCATAAAACATGGTTACATTTTACCATTTTGGGGGAGGGCATCAGTCCGAAAGCCACTCTCCCCTCCGTAGATCCTCCAGAGCAGTGAAGAAAAAATTCGAATTTATAATGGTTTCTAAGATATGTGAGATACTGGATCCGAAATATTTATTATTATTATTATTTTCAGCAAACAAGTCTTATTATTTAAACATATTACAACCACAAACATAGACACAATCTTCCGAAATATATACACAAAAAGAGAAAAATTAAAATATTTCATTCCGAGGTAAAGGGATCGATTCGTTCAAAGAGTCTTAAGAGGTAATAAAAAATATGTATCATTGGTGTTGTCATGGTTTCCCATTTCTTAGGTTTATCTTGATCTAGGATCACATTATCTTGTTGGACTGTTTATGTTGAGTAACAGCGAGTAAAGAAAATTCCATTGAAACTAAATCGATTTTCGTGGGAGGTGAAAAGGAAAAAATAGCGTCGAAAACCAAATGATAACGAGTTTTATTAATGATATGGATTAAAATATCTCAGAAACTAAAAATTGGACCTGCATCTCTACATAAGAGAGAGAAATGTTCAGCGTTTCATTCTCTTTATAATGATCTATTATTTATAATTTATTTTTCATATTATTAATCTCTCTATATTGATGTGTTCACTTGTATCATGTAGTCTAAAGAATTCACTTTAGTTTTTTACTTTCACTTACGTATATATGTAATATATAGTAAGGGTGGTAAGTATTGCGATCGTGAATTTTTTTTTTAATTTTGAGCAAACAAGCAGCACTGCTGAAAGCCTAACAAATAGACCGAAACTTGAGAATTAAATTAAAAAAAACAACAGTTTTATCTACTTTTCTCTGTGGCCGTAACACTTCAAATAACTTCCCAAACATATATTTTTTTTTCTTTAAAATTAAAAATTCCCATTGAGATTTGACTTTTTAAACATTGAAGAAATTAATGATCAGTGTGCCTGTCGTTAAATCCATGTAACTTACATTAACACCTATTCGATCTCATGAAATTTCTAGGGATTATGTGGGTTAGTAATTAGAAGAGCCCGTTTCAATTTGATCCAAGTCCATCCAGTGCCCTTGTTTAACATGGTAAAAAAGTTCCCCTTTTTAGGAAAATTTCAAAATTGTGAGGGGGAAAAAGGGAAACCATTTTTATCAATCAAAACCTAATAAGAATTTAATAAGTTTAATATATATTTTGAAATAATATAAGTAAGGAGGCGGGGTGGTCGAGTGGGCTACTCGTGTGCACAGCACCGCGCGTTGCCTGGTAACCTGATAACCGAAGCTAAATGTAAAAATATTACGAGTTCAAATCTCGGTATCCGGTATAACCTATATGGCAAGGAAGGAGAAAACAATAAAGATATATATAATGACAATAAAACATGTAACTACATATAATGTTATATATTATTTCTAAAAGGTGTTTTTTTTTGTCGCAACGCCATAACTTAGTCAATTCTTCATCAAATCTAACTCTTGAGCCCTCATTTCAAAGATCTTCTTTACCTTCAGGTGTGAAAAATAGTCACATATCCCTGAAATTTAAGGGAAAAGTTATGAAGGAAAAGAAACTTCATTTGGGAATAACTCAAAAATTATGTTGTTTTTTTTTGTTTTTTTAATTATACCCATGATAATTAGAAAGATTACTAAATTACTTACAAAAGAAAAAAAAAATCATGGAAATCGATTAGAAATTTGTGAAATTGAAACAATCCGTGCCGACCGAAAGAGTTAAGTGTATTCAAATGTTTTTTTTATGAAGAAATGGAGATATTTGAATTGTGCAGCTCGAAAGACCCTCAAATATAAATTTTCATTGCATTCGAAAAAAAAAAATATATATATATATATATATATATATATATATATATATATATATATATATATATATATATATATATATGCAGATTGGAATCAAGGCAACCCGTCTTAATTCCAAGGAAAAGAAACATGCATTGCGAAAAAACAAAAAATTATGCACTTTTTCTTCACTTTTTCATTCACTTTTTTTTCAAAAAGGTTGCTAAATCACTTAAAAAAATAAAAACTGTAAAAATCGGAAAATTATTAACAAAGATACAGTCCATTAAAATTTCTTCCTCTTTAAAGATACTTCATTTACTATTCTACTATCTTTTTTATCTTGGCTGATATATTAATTTTATAATTTTTTAAAGATATTTTTTTGTTTGTACATTTTATATTTTTTAATAATTTAGAAAATCACATGATCGAGGCTTTATTTTGAATGTTACCTATCCAGTCAGCGTTTAACAATAAGGCCCTAGCAAAGCAATTTGTACAAATATTTTGGTCTATTATGTTAAATGGAATATTGTAATCGACACAGGAAAAAATATTAATTCCTCTCTTACATAATAAATAGGATCTACTTATTTCCATATTGTTTTACTATTTTTCCATTAAACAAACTTTTCTGCGAATAATTCGCACGGGACAACTAGTATCATATATTATTGTTTATACATTTGAGTGAAGGGAAATTCGTGCTGAGGAAAAAAGGAAAGAAAAACTCGATTGACCAAAATTAAATTTAAAAAAAAAATGGTGAAAACTCTGTTGCTTAAGCATTTGCAAACATATTCATTTGACTGTACCCACTAGCGGATCCAGAATTTAATTTTGGGGAAGGAGCTTCAACCCGAAAGCTTTTTTTTTTTTATAAAAATAACGATAATTACTTTGGAAAAAAAAGAAAGAAACTAACTACCTTTATGGTGTCTAAGTGATTCCTAAAGTCCTTTACACGAACAATAATACATAAGAGATAATTTTTAAATATTTTTTTCTATAAAAAATGGTTATATTTTACCATTTTGGGGGGCTTCAGTCCCAAAGGGTCCTCCGTAGATCCGCCCGTGACTGTACCTATAAATGTTTCGAAACTAGCTCGTCCAATTGTTAGTAAGATTTAAATCCGACCAAATTTTGTATCATGACACAAACTGACCACACTTTTTATCAATTTATTTTATTTTTTTAAATAATTGGTCTTTTTTTTATTCTACATAAATTTCGGATGTTATTTATAAAGAATGATATGAAACTTTTGTCAGTGAATTAAATAATTATGAGTTACTTGCCCGTACCTCAAACAGTATGCAATTTATGGTAGATAATACGCATGATATTTCGAATTATAAGGCTTTTAAATTTTCTTCTTCTTCGTCTTCCTCTTATGCCATTAGTTAGCGTCGAGGAGCTTAAATACATCGTTACCACTCTTCCCGGTCCCTGCTTAGCCGCTTCATCCCATTGAGGGTTTGCCTCTTTTACATCCAAACATTTGAATATACCCTTGGTAAAAAAAAAGAAAGAAAAAAAAACAGAACATTTTTACTATAGATTCAGCCAATTGTAATTTGTACATATGTTTTGATTATTTTGAATGAACTAATTATATCGACCTAGCACAGGCGGATCTACGGGGGGCCGAATCCCCTCCCCTCCCAAATGGTAACATATAACCATGTTTTATAGAAAAAGATATTAAAAACTATCTCTTAAAGTATTATTGTTCGTTTAATTACATTTAATATGACTACAAGAATCACTTAAACACCATGTCATATAGATAGTTAGTTTCTTTCTCTTTTTTTTTCAAATTAATTATCACCCCCATACCAGACTGAAACGACTAGAAACCGCCCGACGTTTTCGACTACTGCAGCACTTACTAGACAAACGATCTAAGCTTTCAATCAATTATAAACGACTCGTATATGTGACAATAATAAGACCTATTTGGACTTACGGAATTGAGCTATGGGGCTCCACGAATTCCTCTCGTATCCAATCCTTACAATCCAAAATCCTTCGTAAAATCCTCAACGCTCCTTACTTTGTCACAAATAAAATCATCCATAAAGACCTTAATGTTCCATATGTTTCCGATCTGGCCCAATCCAGATACCTTTCCTTCCATAACAAACTGCAGAACCATCCGAATCCTCTCGTTTCAAACCTTGCTTCCTCCTCGATCCCTGATAACCCTCCGAGGCGTCTGAAAAGAAGATGGCCTGGGGATCTTCTAATATATAACTTTAATTTGAGTTCTACCAATGGGTAGTTTCTCTTCATGTTGTACATGCCATGTTACCAATTTCTCATTTACTTGTTGTATTCACTATGTAATACAGTTTTAATTCCATTAAAATAATAAAAATAAATAAAAGAAAAAAAAATTAATTATCGTTATATATATGAAAAAAAAGCTTCCGGGCTGAAGCCCCCCCTCAATTAAAGCCTGGATCCGCTAGTGCGACCTAGCAAAAGAATTCCTCCCTCTCATAATACTTACTTATTAACATGTTGCATTGCAATTTAGTCAGTGATAAATATACGATGCGAATTATTCACAAAAAACAACTAGTCTTTACTTAAAGAGTTTGTAAACGAGGAAAAGGTTTAGAGAGATCCTCTTTAAATAGCCATAAAAAATCTGTTAAATGGAAAATGTTTTTTATGGTCTACAAGTTGCATTATGTAACTGTTTGTTTAATTTTTTAACTTAAAAACTTCTAGTCCATGGTACCTGTTTATATCAAATTATTAATAACCGCCTGAAACTTCGTATATGGTTTCATCTCATCGTAACCTACAAATATTTTATTTACAATAATTCTTGGAATTAAGGCTTTTTTAATCTGGAGATCGGCAAACTTTATCTATTTAATTAGGTACTAAAAACTCGTAAATACTCATTTGCTTTCCACTTGATTCGTAAGATAATTTCAGCACAAAATCAAGGAAAATTTACCCTCAAAAATATTGAGGCGTTTGGGGGTAATCTATACCCCCAAATTGTCAAAATGACGAGGTTAGAATAGAATAGAAAATAATTTTATTCCGGGACGAAGTCCCTTCAGAATAACAAAAAAGGACAAAATTAAAATGTTATATCTGGCCAAATAAAAGCAAACATAAAAAGTAAAGATAAAGATAAATCAGTAAAGAAAATATTAGTTATACAAACTATATAAAAAAATTAAAAAAATCTATATACAAAACTCTTGAAACCTTGCCAAGACACTTAAAACTATATACAATGGTAAAATATAAATATACACTTTTAGAAAAAATAAATAAAAAATACATTACATTTTTCTTAGCAGTAAACTCTGTGTTTCTGTTAAAAAAAAAAGAAAGTCGAATCTGATAATAAGTATTTAAGTTATGAGCTTAATGTAAATACATTATTACGAATAATATGTAATTTTACATAAAATTACATAATTATAAAATTATAAAATTACATACCTTGTCTATCTGACTGTTTTTGGGACAGGAATTGGAATAGGAGGGTTTTGAATGCAGATAGGGATGAAGAATACCGAATTTTGATAGGAAGGGAATTCCAAAAATTAACAGAAGGAGTTTTGGAACGAGGCAGATCTGTGAGGAGGAATGTAAAGGTCGGAAGGTCGAGATCTTGTGGAAAGGGAATGGACTGAGGACTTGAATTGGAGAAGGTTCTAGGCCTAAGAAGGACGATGATTGTTGATGATATGATAGAGGAATGTACCTTGTCTATATGAAGTTTATATAGACTAAACGAACCAATATTTTTGTTGGTCATCTTTTTTATCGTTTTTTTCAAATCAAATCATCTTACGATCCAAGTGAAAAGAAAATGGGTATTTACGAGTTTTTAGTACCTAATTAACTAGACAAAGTTTACAGATTGAAAACGCCCCAATTCCATGAGTTTCCTAAATAAAATATTTGTAGGTTACGATGAGATGAAGCTATTTACGAAGTCTTAGGTGGATGTTAATAATTTGATAAAAAGGGATCTGTACCACGGACTATTTGTTAGGAGGACCCAGGATTTTACAGCAAGGGGTCAACAATCATCTATATCCGCTACTTACTTTCGTCATAGTATGCGATCATGAACGATCACATAACCCGTAGATGGGATAACTGGACATGAACGTCAATAATTACGTAGCATTCAGCCCGGTCGAGATATAAGGTGGTTTCGTGGATCGGTTTCGAATCAGCATTTCAATTGACGGCTTACAGGTGTGGAAACGCCGGCACAATCACGTACACCTCTATACAACAGGAAATGAGTAACGCGCGTATTATTCAACTAAGTATAATTTATAATTCATTTGGTGTTCCGTTTGTTAATATATTATTTGGGAGGCGGTGGTGAAGAAGCTTCTTCTATTAGCACTATATCTATTTTTAAATAATACATTGTTAGACTATTCTTTTATGTCCAGGTAGTGTCTTAAATATCATAACTCCTGCGATGTTGTGGTTGAAACATTATTAAAATAGACCTGGGAGAATGTTCCAAGATTGAGAGTGAAACTTATTCAATCTTCATTTCATTCTTTTTTTTTTTTTTTTTTTTTTTTTGTAGAGTGCTACCAGTGGGTAGTTTCTCACCAAATGATTTCATGTTATTATATTCTATTGTACACATTTACTGAATGTATTTTTACTTGTAATACAGTTGTAAATATCATTAATAAATAAATAAATAATTCTTTTTTTGTTTTCCACTTAGTAGTCAAAGTATAAAGATAAATCATAGTCCGTGGCACGGATCCCTTTTTATCAAATTATTAACATCCGTCCGATACTTCGTAAATAACTTCATTTGATCGTAATCTACAAATAATTTATTTACGAAAATTCTCAGAATTGAGGCTTTTTCAATCTGGAGATTAGCAAACTTTGGACATAAGTACTAAAAACCAGAGATGGACAAATGCTGTTCTGAGTAGTGAGTAACCACGTTCGGATCTACGGGAGGAGGGGGGCTTTCGGACTGAAGCCCCCCCAAAATGTCAAAATATAACCACGTTTTATCGAAAAAAATATTTAAAAAGTATCTCTTTAAGTATTATTGTTTGTGTAATTACATTTTAAAGGGCTTTAGAAATCACTTAAACACCATTTCATACAGGTAGTTAGCTTCTTTATTTTTTTCCAAAGTAATTACCGTTACTTTTATGGAAAAAAAACTTTCGGGCTGAAGCCCCCCCCCCAAAAAATTAAATCCTGGATCCGTTAGTGTGAGTAACGAATGTTGTATTCAAATACTGATTTTATTTGAATGCCAAAGAATTTATTTACAACTTCAGTTGATGTTAAAGAATTTACTGAAATAGTGATTGAATGTCCAATAGAGATACAATTTGAGTAAAACAGTTGGTGCCCGGCAATAACGGATCCAGGATTTAATTTTGGGGAGACTTCAGACCGAAAGCTTTTTTTACATAAAAATAACGATAATTACTTTGGGAAAAAAGAAAGAAACTAACTACCTATATGAAATAGTGTTTAAGTGATTCCTAAAGTCCTTTTAAATGTGATTATACGCACAATAAGACTTTAAGAGATAATTTTTAAATATTTTTTTCCATAAAATATGGTTTGGGGAGGGGTGGGGAGAGGGGAGCTTCAGCCCCAAAGCCCCCGCGTAGATCCGCCCGTGGTGCTCGTACTCAGAGTAGCATTTGTCCACCTCTGCTAAAACCTCATGAATACTCATTTGCTTTCCACTTGAATCGTAAGATAATACGATCACAAAATCGAAATAATAGGTGTCCTACAAAAATATTGGGACGTTTGGCCTATATATACTTGTTATTTTAACTTTCTGGGATGGAGATTCTATGCTCAAATTATCTTACGATTCCAAATTCAAGAGATGAAGCTACTTATGAAGTTTCAGGCGGATGTTAATAATTATAAAAAATTATCATAAAACAAGGTCGTAATCATAAATAATCATAATCATAAAAAAGGGTCTTACCACGGACTATCACTAAAAATCTCTAAAATACAAAAAAAAAAAATCATCGAAATTATTTGCGAATAATAAAAATAAAAATAATTTCGAAAAGTACCACCAAAACTATGCTAACATTAAAGTTCACAAGCAAAAAAAAAAATAAAAAAAAAAATAGCACATTTCTTTTACATCTTTGTATCTCAAATTTTTTTATTTTAACATTTTATGAAATTTACACCTGCGCTGCAGGGCATCTAGCAAATCTGACATACTAGCCATTAGCTGCGAATTTGCTTGAAATTTTTTTTCCCTTGTTATTAATGTAGGAGTAGGTCCCTTGGCCATTTTCTTTTCCGTCTGCTAGATCAGGTAACAGGGAGCAGGAAATAGAAATGACTAAGGGATTGATGTGATTTTGGAGTTGAAGAATGAAATGAACTGTATTTGTTGTAGATATAGGATTTTACTGTTGGAATGTTTAAGGCGTTGTGTATAGCACTAGCGGATCCAGGATTTAATGGGGGGGGGGCTTCTGCCCGAAAGCTTTTTTTTTTTCATAAAAATAACGATAATTAGTTTGGAAAAACGGAAAGAAACTAACTACTCATATGAAATGATGTTTAGGGGTTTTCTTAAGTCATTTTAAATGTAATTTCACGAACAATAATACTTTGAGAGGTATTTTAAATTTTTTTTTTCCATAAAACATGGTTATATGTTACCATTTTGGAGGGGGATTCAGCCCGAAAGACCGCCCCCCGTAAATCCGCCCGTGATGTATAGTGTTGTTCGAAATGTACCAAGGTGTAGACAATTTTTCGTAGAATTTTTGATTCTATTGTTTGTATTTTATTTATGTTTGTTTGTTTTCTGAGCCCCAAAGTTCTGCTCTGTAAGTCCGAATTAGTCCCAGTATGGTGTTGTTGATCAGTCGCTTGTTTCGTAAGTTGAGTGGAGATCTGTAGTCCAGAAGATGTGAGAGTTGATTATATCGTCTAGTCAGTTCTTGTCTTTTTAATTAAGTATGTATTTAAAACAATAAACATAATAAGAAAATCTTTCAAAGAAAACGAAATATTCCAATTATAATATTTTAACCGGAAGGCGAAGAAATAAATGGGATAGAAAGCACGACTTGGATCTTTGATGGTCATATGGTACGTCCAACAGCAGAATGCGACAGACACCTGTAATGGAGATACTGCGAGTGAATGAAATTCGACCTAACCACAACTTTAGGAAAAAAAGAAGTTTATAAATATTTTAAAATTATTTCAGTAAACGTACATCTCACATCAGTTATTATACTCTCAAAAGACTTGGGGTACTGAGTCTATCGCTGCCAAGCCTCATAACAATTTAATATAATTCGTTATAATAGAGTAATTTATTAATTTTTTTTTCTTTTCCACCATTGAAAATTAAGAATAATTTTTTTTTTTAATTATCACAGGAAAATAAATTATAAGTTTTAATATGAATTTTTTTTTTCATTGATCGGATTTTATAATTCGCCCTCCACAAATAAACACATATGGTTTTATATGTGTGTTGAAAAATATTAGGGTATAGAGTATTAGTGCACGACAACCTGTATATTTGTGTATTTGATAAAATTTTCAATAAACTCTTATCAGGAGTTGATATTCTGAAAAGGGAAGGTTTTATTTCTGTTTCTTATCAAAAAAAGGTATGTGAATCAATTCAACAAGTTAAAATAAAAATGAAGGAATGTTAGACACTCATGAAGAGGTTAGCATTCTTGTATTAATAGAGAAATAAATTACTATAAATAAGTGCAGTGTATTAAAAAAATATCCCCACATTTTCTAATTTTGCACATGCTATATTTTTACATTTATTATTTTTTTCAATACTATTTTTTAAAATAAAAATCCAGCGATATTTTTATTGATTCTTTATTCAGAATTTAGAAACCCAAAAAATGAATAAATGTAATTATATTCATAAAAACAGTATTTGTGTTGTTCCTTCGAATTCCTTCGATTTTCAATTTTCCATTTCAAATTTTAATAATTCTATAAATCTCATTGTATCAATTGCTAATTGTCAGCGCGTTACTGATTTTATTTTGGTTTTTGAGGAAATTCATCTACATTAATTAATAAAAATATCTTAATGTTTCTTTTAACTCATTTTAGTTTTCATGAGATTTTGTAAAATGGTTAATACATATCGTGTTGAGGTGAAATTCCTTTCAATTGTGTACACGACTCAGGTTTCGGAATAAAGTTCTGTAATAAGAAAAAGTATTTTCTGTTCTTTAAGGCGTGGATCTACTCAGACACACTCACTCAGCATCTGTGTGGAGGGGAATAGAGTATTCAATGCGATGTGATCTTAACTATATCCAGGAGTGATCATCATCCCCAAGGCCGATGGCACAAGAACCTATCCTCTTCTCTCCTCCCAAGATATTTTATTGCTCACATTTTCTTAAAACAGAGTATGCTAAGATTGAATTAGAAAAATCGTATATCATATACAATTACACTTACTACGGTCTGTTCCAAGTTTTCTCCTTGTTTCTTAGTCCGAAAATTCATGACAATTTGCCACCTCTCAAAAATTCAAAAACCTGTCAAAATATGTCCCCTCAAAACTTTTGATTATTTTTTTTGAGGAAATTCTTTTTTTTTTTTAACGGTTTACAACTTAGTTGTTTTGCAGTTCCTAAAAGTTCTTGCCACTTCTTTCGGTATCGCTAATCTCCTTCTCGAGGACCTCTGGTGGCCTTCTTCACATCCTGTATCCATATCTTTCTAAGCCGTCCTATTTTACGCCGTTCTATCGATTGATATAGAAAGGTTAATTTGGTCATCGCTCCTCTGTTATTCTTTTTAAATACCATTTCAACCTTTTTGTTTCTGTGTTCTCCAGTATAGTTGTTTCTTACTGAATCTTCTGCCTAATAGTTTTGTTAGACAGTCTGTAAATGCCACAAAAGCCCATCTCCAATGATAGTAACTTCGTATCTTCCATTTTGGTGAACACCCACGTTTCAAATCCATGTAGAGTGACACTTGAAAAAACAAACGTACTTTAAATTACTGAAATTATGACCATTTATAAGTTGAGAATTTTTAAAACAGCCATAGTTATATAATTATATTTACTTATAGAGATGGTTTTTGGCTTGCAGTGACGAAAGAAACACAATGTGGAGATTAATTACTTTATTATACTTTACTCTATGTAAACAAACTCTAAAATGTAGATAAATTAATCGGTATTTATCATAGTTTCATTGATTATGTCTATTGTAAACTATATATTTTTCAAAATAATTTTATAATTATTATATCTTTAAATCTATCAAATACCATAAATTGATACCAATATTTTATTTACATTGCCTGTCTTTTAAATTAACCATGAACCCTACTAGATCTTTTGTCAACTGTGATACTAATATTTTAGCGAGATAATCTTTGAATAATTTCAAAATTGTTGTATTTTTCCTGTACTATCTAAGATCACGAATGAAAAATATTTCCTCTATATTAATCATTAAATATTGAATTAGTTAAATTGTAATTGTATATTTATTAATTCTGTACAGAGCCAACTCATTAATACTCATTAACTCATTAAGCCAACTTATTAATACTTAATGCCAACAAAGAATTTATGCTTAATGATATTCAAACTGTATTTATACAAATTGATAATATAAATTTAATATACACCTTTTACAGAAATCAAAACAAGTGTCTTGCTCAATGTATCGATGTAACAGGAAATGGAAAAAAAGATTACTTTTTCAGGGATCCTAACCACTCACTCATTCCAATGAGCTAAATATTTTCTTCCAACTGATTGGGAATGGCAATTACTTGCTTATAAAATTATAATTGGTAAATGGTTGACTGTCGTGGATAATGAATAGAATAATAGTTGGGGTGGTCAGTCAAAAAAGAAGGCAAAAATAAATGATAATATTTATTTTTACATATGCCGACGTTTCGACCTGAAATACTTATGTCAACTTTTTTGACTATGTTTACTTCATCATTCCACACTTTGTACCTGTTATTATTATTTGTCTCTTTTTCTTAAATATTGTCATTATTCTAACAACTTCATTGTACTGTAATTTTTATGTTTCTCATACCTTGTTACCTGGTTCTTTTCTTAGCCCTGATGATGGCCTGAACTTCGGGTCGAAACGTCGGCATATGTAAAAATAAATATTATCATTTATTTTTGCCTTCTTTTTTGACTGACCACCCCAACTATTATTCTCTTCATTATAAAATTATAATTTTTTCATGGCTTCCATTGAATTTTACCTTATGATTAAAAATAAATAAATATATGACGTACTTTGTTATAAAGAAATAAATAAAGCAATAAAAGGAATTATAAATTAACATCAGAATCATTAACTTTCTAGTTAAATTCACTTAAAGTTATTTAGACCTTGTTTACCCCTCATTGGAAAGGGTGATTGTATTTAACAAAAGAATTTCATGCAATTGACTGAAGTCTTTATATCCGTTCAAAATACATTCGTCAATAAAAATAATCGATATTTGTTAAGTTTATTGAATTGTATTACAATCGAATGCGAATTGTACCTTCTCCGGTTCTCCTGTCCACAGGGTCGACCCACAGTTGACGTAATAAATAGTATAAATAATTACCTGATTCTGGAAATAGAGTCTAGGAGAAAAATACGTTACTCACGGAGCTCGCCCGCTTCCCAAAAATATCATATATGGTATATTTTTTAACAAATTACACAATAGGAAAGTTGCGTATCAAAATCAGAAATCAAAAAGAGCTCCAACAAAACAAAACATGATTTTGAGTGAAAGAACTCACGAGCGAGTGAGTTTCAATAGTTATTTAGAGTGACAGCTTCGGTTCGCAGCCGACTCATCGCGATCAGTTTGAAAGTGACTCCGAGAATTTTAGTTGGTCTATATCTAGTGAAGTCCTAAACCAAACTAGAGTCACTTATCATTACAATTATCATTCTACCTATTGTTATCCAATGTTTGTTCTTTCCCATTTGTTCAAGTGTTTAACAAAGTAGAAAACTTACCAGTATCCAAACTATCGCATCCGGAAAATTCTGCATTAGGTTTTTGCAAAACGAACATACATACATATGTGGCGCGACGTCACGTTACCGAGATGAGGCCTCCTCCAGTTAGCCTTTTTTTTTTTGGTCCTCCCCTTCCTCGCCTTTTAGGCTATACGGCGTACGGGGGTTTTCCCGGGCCTGGGAGTGTGGGCGGGGATTTCAAAACTCCTCTGGGCACCGGGACGCGAACTCGGACGCTTTTTTTTTTATATCAAAGTCTTATGTATCAGGTTGCCGGGCAACGGCGGTGCAGTGCACACTCCTTAGCCCATTCGGCCACCCCGCCCAAACCTCCAGTTGGCCCTGTCAGCTTTCCAGTTCCGTGCGTCAAGCAGAGTTCTTGCATGATGGGCCATGCTGTCCAGCCATCTCGTCTTCGACCTTCCTACCCGTCTTGCGAGGAGCAGCTCCTCAATCATTATTTTTTGGGGTATTTCAAAGAGGGTTATTCTGCCCACATGCCCTGCCCACCTTAGTCTGGCAAGTTTAATCTAGGTGACTACATCGACGTCTGGATAAACACACTCAGCTTCATCTCACCACTTTTCGTTATTGTTCAATCCTCTGAGCCATATGTCAAAACTGGCCGTACAAGGGTTTGTGTATAATCACCTTGCTCTTCTTTGAGAAATACTTACTTCTAAAGTGACTGCAAGTCCAAAGACACATCTGTTGGCAGCCGTGATCCTTGTCTGTATTTCTTGCGCCATGTCATTCTTTCTGTTTACTTCAGATCCAAGGTGTACAAATTGTTTTACTCTCCCAAACTTGAAAGATCCTATCTCAAATAGAGAGAGTTCAGATCCAGCTGACCACCAACTCTCATATACCTGGTTTTCTTCTCGTTGATTTCTAGACCCAATCGTCTTACAGCTGCTTCAAGAGCTGTAAACTCCTCTCTGAGAGCCCGTTCAGGGCTTCCTATAATATCAATATCATCAGCAAAACAAGCAAGCTGTGTCAGGCAATGGAGATTATATCGCTGGTCTGGATACTGGCCTCTCTTACAGCTTTCTCCTCTGCCAAGTTGAATAATAGGCAGGAGAGGGCATCCCCTTGCCAAACTCCACTTCGAACTGTTCAGAGGCATCACAACTGACGAGTATTCTACATTTTGAGCTGTCCATGGTCATCTTGATTAGGCCTATGAGCTTCTAAGGGATGCTTATCTCCTCCAAGGCATAGTATAGTTGTGTCTTATCAACGCTACTTTAAAGTCCACGATGGTGCGTGACTAACCTACGTTCTATACTCTTTCCTAGGATCATTCTGAGGGAAAACAGTTGGTCAGTGGTTGCAAAATAAATAGAAATATTAGGAAAAATCTAAAGGAGCAATATTCAAAATTAGTGAAAGGATGGGAACCCCTTTTAAATCAGGAAAATTGTTTACTAATGTCGTTACCTCGGAGTCAATAAGATGCCTATTTCGGAACGATAACTGGGCATGGCTACTGTCAGTAGCATCTTCATGAAATTCGAGTTGTCAACAGTCTCATCTGTTTCTAATGGCATGAAGAGACGTAACAGCTCATTGTCATGATGTGTGTCCTGTCATGGAGGGCATTATAAATTCATTCATTTATTTTGAGAATAAATACTCGAGAAAATCTAGTCTGTACTGGACTACAAGAAAACGTAAGCCGGCGATTCCACGCCACTCTAGCGTAATTGTAAAAAAAAAAATCTACTTGTTCTATTCATTCAATCTACAACTATCTTATTTACAAAAACTCTTGAAATTGAGGCGTTTTCAATTTGGAGGGGGGTAACCGTCTATTTCAATGGGTACTAAAAATTCGTAAATACCCATTTGCTTTCTACTGGGATCGTAAGATTGATTGATCACAAAATCGATAAAAATGGCGACTTACAAAAATATTGGACCGTTTGTCCTATATAACCTCGTTATTTTGAAAATTTGGGGGTGTAGGTCACTTCAAACAGCTCAATATTTTTGAAGGTCATCTTTTTTCTCGAATTTGTGATCAAATTATGTTAAGATCAAGTTACCCCTTCCAGATTGGAAACGCCCCAATTCCAAGAGTTTTCGTAAATAAAATAATTTTAGGTTACGGTAAGATGAAACTATTCACGAAGTTTCAGGCGGATGTTAATAATCCGATAAAAAGGGGTCTGTACCACGGACTATTACATACAGGCGTGTTGAAGTATATACCATGGTATCATAAAGTGACACTGCTCCTTGTTTTAATTGATACATTGACCTGATGAAGACTCATTGAGGAGCCTAAAGATCGCAATGGTCTGTAGCACTATGGAGTAGTAGTAGTAACGCCATTTAGTATAACAAACAAGGGTTTCGGAATAACGAAAAAGGACACCTTAACTCCTACATGCCTCGATGTGTTGTGATGGTGTGTTTCTGGAAGCACCATAAGAACGTTCAGATTACAACTGATTCCACTTAAAGTTACTTTTTAGCATAATGTTTTTATGAAATATTACTAGGTCTCTTCTTCTTTGATTGACTATAGGAACTGCATTATTGGAATTACATGTTACAGATGCGGTGGTGGCTGGGAGTGGTGGTGTGGCTAGCCCTGTTCGGAGGAGAGAATGGATCGGTGGTATCGCCGGAGGATCAGGGCCTGAGGGCCGGCAACTGGGGTCCTGGACCCGGCCTCCTCGAGTCTTCGGACCCTGCCACGGAGCCCTCTCCTGAGGACCTCAACGCCACCGACCTCATGACCAAGCTGGGATCTGCCTTCGATGTCCAATTCATGAGCGTCAACGAACCTCCCGAGGGGTTACAGGCGATCGATACCTCGCAGTTCAGTTTCAGGTGAGCATCTCCTGATTATCTATCTGTGTCTGATTAACTATCTTCCTGCAGCAATTAAAAAAAAAAGAAAAAAGCAAAGAGATAGAAAAAGTATTTACTTTGTTATTTGGCAATGATTACTTCCAATTAACAACAATTGAATATATTTGTTGTATTATCAAAATTGCATGTTTACAAGTTTGCGTTTCGGGATATTTACCCCCATCTTCAGAACCACAATCCCAATGATCTTGTGGATACATGGCTAAAAAAAATTGTTTCGAGTTAAGATATAGTGCATGTTACAATACATGTCAGAATTTGGTTGTTACAATAAATTTGTAATTACCTTAAAACTAATGTATTACATCGTCAGTTTCTAATTCATGTTATAATAAATCTAGGTATATAACATCTAGAGCAACATCTTGCTTTTAGACTAATTATTGGGTGTCTGCCATAGTGAATACAATTGACCTTTCGATCTGACTGTTTATTCTTATACTAATGTTGTTAATGTTTATTTTTTATGTATTTGCAAATTCATTCCTCTCATCGATCATCTCATCCCCTTCCTTTCATCGATTACGGATAATTTTTACAACAAAAATAAAGATCAAGAGGTTTATTTTAAATTCAGTCTTCCGCGTCCATTAATTAATTATTAAAAAATGTCTTTAAAAATATACATAGTAAGGAAATTATGACCATTGTTCTAATGTAAGAAGTTAGTCAATAGTTACAAACATTGGTACTAATGTTTATTGGTTAACGCACGTTTCGTCCGTTGTAAGTCTTCATCAAAACTTTCGTTGAACAATTGCGGCTTCGGAAATAAGGGAACTGACAATCAATTTTCGATAGAAAATTTGAATATCGGTATATTCTTCTTAAAATGCGATTAATCGATATTTTGTCTACATTACCTTTGTTGAGGATGCTCCATAATTTAATTATTCAGAGATAGATATATATATATTTGTTGCATATTTATTTTAAATTATGAGGATTAGTAACAGTAAAGACTTTCTATCTAGATATGTCTTATTCAGTTTGAGGACATTTAGATCCAGCATGTGGGTCATCACAGGGCAAAAGTTGCTGTCTAATTCTTGATGCTAGATTAGATAGAGATTAACTTTGAACCCACATGCCAGAATAAACAGAAAGAGCTTAACGGACGATTTGGCAAATTATACTTTTAAAACTTTTAAACTGAATGTCTCACTTTTGAAAAACAAACTAATAATCTCCAAGGCTATACCGAAATCTATTTAGACCTTCTGACTTAAGGGGTAGTTACATATTCGAATATCAAATGTATCCAATCCTTCCAGTTCAAACAACAAACAAGAGTTTACATCACGATTTCAATATCCCATTTGTTATTGACATCATTCTATCCAGATTTTCAAACTCATTCACCACCCAAAATATCTACTTGATTCTCTATATACCTCTGACCAGCCCTATATTCCTCCTCGAAGGCGATACTGAGACCTCTAGTAAAAATGCTATTAGAATCCTGACTATTCATCATCCCCATTATCTTTACTAAAGAAAATTGCTTAAGTTTTAACAAAATATCCGTTCTGACATTACAGGCGAAAGAAGAATGGGAGGTTGGTACCTATGGGACCTATGCCGCAGTACATTCGTGAAGTGGAGCTGGGTGTGGTGAAGCTGGCCGACGGCTCCAGGCTCAAGACGCAAGTACCCGTCAAACTGAAGAGGAAGCTGCGCCAGCTGCTGTGGGCACTTACCGCCTGCCCGGTGGGCTTCAAGTGGCGCGACTTGGGCGCCAGATTCTGGCCGCGCTGGATCCGGGAGGGGCTCTGCCCCCGTAGCAGCTGCTCGGTGCCCGCGGGCATGAAGTGCCGCCCCCTGGCAGCGCAACACAAGACCCTGCTCCGCTGGCACTGCCGCTCACCGGCCTGCCAATGGATCAAGGTCCAATACCCGGTCGTCGTCCAATGTTCCTGTGCGTGTTCTTCACGCTCTCCTCACTGAGATCGGCCATGTTTTCGTTTCGAGTCAGAGGAGGGTTATTTATTTCTTTGAGTTTTTTTTTTCATTCCCAAGGCGATAAATAATATTTAATGAAAAACAAAAAAAATATAAACCCAAAATGAAGTTACCAACAGAGCAGCGATAATATTGCACTTGTTTACATCATAAAAACACAAATATAAAGAGATTTTAACCATCACATAATACCTAAAACCATTTGCTATAACCAAAGAAAACAAAGTACTGTAGACATACTGTAGACAAAATATCATCGTAATTATAAAAACTGGTAAATCCCATTAAGGCTGTGCATAAAAGTATTCTTTTTTTTTAAATCGGTTGAAATCCAAAATGTACACTTTATTTATGCTATTTTCAATTCAGAATTCATTAAACAGTATTCAAACGCAGCCATCATGAGACTTGTAATGAAATTATTACCAATTTACAACATGATTGATACAAGACAAATTTAATAATACGAATACGAATCACATGCCGTGTGCGTAAATAACTTTAATAATAAATTTACGTTACATTAAGTATTTATTACAATTATGTAAACTTATTTAACTTTTCTATGTATGAAGTATATGTGAATTATTTTCTAGTCAGTAGAACATTAATATTACTATTAATTTGTTTTAGGTCAACAAAATGTATATTAATTTTATTACATTTTATATAAACTGTCATGTTATTGTTTTTTTTAAGTAATATTTTCTTTAACTATTTTACCATTTAAATAAAAGCAAAGCTTCTTTTATAAAATGAGTGTCATACAAATAAATAAATCAGATTAAATTGAACGATGTAATAAATTTATTTCAATTAATATTTTTTTATTTATTTATTCCTCCATTGATTTGTTCAGTTGTTTTTACTTATGATTAATTTTCCCAAAGAAATTTTAATAAAATACCCTTAATCAAAGAATACAAGAAGAACAAATTGATTGCTACTAGAAGAGAGGAATCCTTAAGTGTAATGCACTGGGTTTCTGTACTCCAAAAAACAAAAGTTGTGGTAAATTCCAGATTGTCGCTGCAGAAAATGACAAGTTGAGAGATAACCAATTGCATTATTGTTATTTTCTACACCATTGTAATATAGCACATTGTTATTCGTTTCTGTGCAGCAAAATATAATCATTCATTTTTGGCATAAATGTCGTCGTTCTTTTCGAATTTATCTTCTGATTTAGGACAGATAAAAAGAGGTTTAGCGTCCATTTCTCTACTTTCTCAAAGCTTGCATTTAGTGTTTCCGCAACACCAATAAGATAAAAATGCTTATGGAGATAATCATCTCCATTGTTGTGATCTCTTCCATGATTGGCCCATGTTAGGCCAACTTAGGATTTTGAAGCCTAGCGACGAACTGGCTATGTTGTATGTCCATTGGAATTTATCCTCTATTTTTCAATATTTTTAAGCATTTTCCAACTGATTTTATCTTATAATCAACAAGACAGTCACATTGATGACAGTGAGTGACAAGACAGTCACTGTTTCTTTTAATACCCTAATAAACATGTCGCCTTAATTTTGTTACGGGTTTTGAAAAGTCTTATGTAGGTCTGTAGCTACATTGCAGGAATTGGTGAGCTTTTTGGACTTCTTATCATTAGTTTGAGAGCCTGATTCTGGATATCTAATTTGTTAAGCTAAGAGTTAGATGAAAGAGCATAACATTTCTGTTCCATTTTCCATTTCCGGTCCTACGTAGGCCTTATAGGTTAACGGAAATATTTCCTGATGAGTAACTCTTTTTATTAATTCCATGCACCTTGAAGCTTGGTAAATTCGCTTGGCAATATGTTTGTTCCAGTTTAGCTGGAGAACACATTTTACTCCTACGTACGTTACCTCCTCTACTCGCGTCGCCATCATACACGGATAAATTTAAATAAATAATAATTCACCCTATTTCTTCTAGTGTTATCTAATCTACAAGTTAACTTCAAGGACTCCATGTTACACAATATCAGTTGAAAATTATTGTACTTGATATCGTCTTCTAACTCTGAGAAGTGTGAGGAAAAGAAATAGAGGTGTAAATAATGAAATTAAGAGTGTGAGTGACTGAAAAATAATACTTCACATGTACGTTTCGGAAGTAAGAGCCAAGTAAAATTAAACATCTTTATTCCAAAAGTTAGAAGAACCAAATGTATTCTAGTGCCGAAGGATTTTACGTTTGAAACCATAAGGTCTTTCCTAAATTCAGCATAAATAGCTGTCCTTCTTAACTGGATTCAATTGTTTAATAAAATCTATCAGTGAATTAGTGCTGTTTACTTAAATTTTAGGAAGTCACTCAAATCCTTATGATTTGCTTTAATTGAAAAGATGTATTGTTGAAAAAAAACTTTTAAATTATAAAACAATGAAGTTTAAGAAGAGGCGACATTAAAATAACTTGATGATATGATATCTCTCTGTGGTACTCAACTGACTTTATTTTTTTAATATTATTGATGGTCAAGGAGTTTTTGATGATTATTTCATGATTTTCCTAAAATCATATAGTCCGTGGTACAGAATCCTTTTTATCAAATTATTAACATCCGCATGAAACTTCGTAAATAGCTTCGTCTCATTGTACCCTACAACTATTTTATTTACGAAAATTCTCGGAATTGGGGCATTTTCAATCTGGAGATTAGCAAACTTTATCTATTTAATTAGGTGCTAAAAACTCGTAAATAAACAATCGCTTTCCACTTCCATTGCGAGATAATTTGACCGCAAAATCAAGAAAAAATGTGGCCTTAAAAAATATTGAGCCGTTTAGCGTGACATACACCCCCGAAAATTCAATATAAAGAGGTATTACAGGCCAATAGGCCCAATATTTTTGTAGGCCACCTTTTTCTCGATTTTGTGATCAAATTATCATACGATCCAAGTGGAAAATCATTGAGCATCTACGAGTTTTTAGTACCTAATTAAATAGACAGTTTGCCGATCTCCAGATTGAAAACTCACCAATTCTGAGAATTTTTGTAAAGAAGATATTTATGAAGTTTCAGATGGATGTTAATGATTTATAAAAAATGAGTCTGCACTACGGTAATTAAGGTCTATTATGGAAAGTTGATCGTCAATATGAATTACTTTAACTTTAATTCCTTGTTCTAATACACATCTAAATTGAATAATAAATAGGGTATATACTATAAATTTCAACATCGTCCTGTTCCATTCAAGAATTTAGTATTTCGCCTAAAAGTTGAAAAATATATCTAATTTCAAATCAACACTTGGTAAGATGCAAATATGGAAAATTATTCAAGTGCCAAGATAGGCAAAGATAGTGTTTCGATCTCTTTGGTGCTCTAGCCCTGACAAAATGTTTTTATGGCTTGTGTTGTAGTTTATATGTAATGGTTGGCGCCTCTCAAAGTGCAGATCTGAACTGGTAATGTGTGAAATATTAAGCCTCGATGTTTATGACAGTTCGGTTCATAATGCAGTGTGCGGTGGGCTCAAAAGACTTTATTATGAGAACAAACTATTCGATGTTCTCCTCATTACCAAAGATGATCAAATATCAGCGCATAAGATTGTTCTTGCATCTGCTGCAACCTTTTTCAAGTGAGGATCTGTTGGAAAATGAATTTTCCACTTCTGGGCCTATTAAATAATTATTACTTTTCGTTTTTAGACTCTTTTTTACCTCAGAATTGACTTCAAGGAGTGTATCCTCAGTTGACATATCTTTCTGTGATTCAAAGATATTGAAACAACTAGTTCATTTCATATACACAGGAGAGATAAATGTAAGTTTATCAGCTGAAGTCATTTGAAATTCATTGCATTAATTGACCGAACATTATGTAAAGTTAATGCATAAATTATACACATATTTATTTATTAGTTGCAAATCTTTATTGCTCAAAGATCACTTGCCGGTTTCAAGATCACTTTGGGCACACTGTAGTGGCATCCCGGAAACAACCTGAGTTCATCCAAAAATAAATGACTGATCCTTAACCCTCCCTACCAGATTGTTTACATATAGTCAGGTTAAGTCTGTATAGGTCTCCTTCATGTTCACTGTTTCTATATATAAATAATACCATGAATAGTCTAATTGAAATATTTGCACGGGCATAATCTAGCAATTTATCGCCCTAAAACCCATAGCCTACCTACCTACTTGAAATATTTGCCAGTTGTTTACCTAACTGTACACATTGTCTTAAATTAATAAATATAATTTTTATGTTTCCATCCAACGATCATAAACATCTTTATTCTTTTGGATTATAAGCGCTGTAATGATGGTGTTAGCAATTAAATAATAGCCTGTTTATATTTGAAATTTAGATTAGGTTAAATTTTTGCTATTCTATTACGTAAAGATGCTAATAAAAAAATTATCTTTTGTCAATAAATGAGTTGATATAGCTTGTTTGTCTCGAACAATAATATAATTTTTAAATGCAAAATTAAAATTCCCGCCCCTCCTCTCCTAATGACAGATACGGAAAAAATACAAATATTAATAAAACATTTAAAGAAAAGATTGGTTGGGGTGCTCAGTCAAAAAAATTAAAAATAAATAAATTACATTTATTTTTATTTTTTTCTATATTTCAGACTAAAGTTCAGGGCTAAAAAAAAAACAAAAAATGATAACAATGGGTATGAGAAACTATTAGCATTAATAAGAAAATAACTATATATAGGTGAAAGATATAGTCTAAAAATGTAGGTAGAATAATCTTATAGTAAAATAAACCTAAAGACAATATAAAATAATGATAAAATTAGAGGTAGAAAGTAGCGCTAGTAAATTCATGATTAATGATCTGATTATCAGATTGGTGAGGGGAGATTATTAGATTGGAATCTTTCAAATTATATTTATTTCAATATTCAACTATTATAATAGAGTAAAAATTTATTTCAATATTCAACTATTATAATAGAGTAAAAATTTCACTCTTAAAATGGCTGATAATTCCTTAATTATCTTAAATCCCTAACTATGAATTTTTGCCAAAAAGAAGATAAGATAAGTCTGTTATTTGTAAATACAAATAAGATTGTCAATACTTAGCCACTTTCAGGATTCCATTTACAGAATGATCAAAGTTATCTTGAAACCAATTGACATCTACAAGTAACAATTTTGAACTTCATTTTCATACGAATGTCATGCAATATACTAAAAAACTTGATATCTCTCAAAAATTAAATTTTTTATTGGATTAAATGAACATTTATTTAATCTTTATTTGTTTTGAGAGATGAACACCATACGAATAGAGTCTATTTTTGTATTATAATCATTACTATCCTTATGGTAATATAATATTTTTTCTTTGTAATGCTACATTATACATATTATAAAAGAGTTAAGTATAACTTAGAAATCTTATTTCGTAAAAAGTCAAAATAATACATAATAATTATCAACATATATATATATATATAAAATGCATATAAAATAATTATCAACATCAATATGAAATCTGAAATTGTGATAGAACACAAAAATAACCATAAAACAGTAAATACATTTCATCTTTTACATATTAATGTTAAATAATATTTTAAAATTAAATTAACAGTTTATTTACACATACAAAGGAAACAAGGCCGGAGCAGATAGATTACATGCCGAAATCCAATCTGCATTTTAGCTAAAATATTCAAATGACAATATTTGAGATTACCCCACCAAATCTGTGTAGTTAGATGTATTAGAGATAAAGAAATATAATTTCTCATATCATCTATAGCGGTTGGCTTGAATATTTCCATCCCATTAAGATTTCTCATACCCTGGTAAATTCTCACTCTCAAACAATTGTACATTGTGCACTTGAATAAAACATGATAAAGTGTCTCTTTTTTCTTAGTGTTGCACATTTTTCAGTCAAGTAGTGGAGTGATTTTTATAATTTTATTCTTAACAGGGACTTTAATCATGTATTTTTCCGAGAGGCGGATCTCCATTAATTTAAATGAACTTTTGCTCCAAAGCATAATTTCATTAAATGTGAAGTGGTACAAAAATTAACTGAGATAACAAAAAGGATAATGAGTTAATTATGCCATTATTCTCAACAGATGCTGTCAGGAAATTCATTATTTTAAATTAATTAAAACAGTCGATTTTTAATAATAAATAAAATAAGAATTAAATAATTGAGATTAGATACATTTATGCACCAACGTCAGTGACACAAATAATGCAAGATATATGATGTATTGGGATGCACTGCGTAATGGATACACTGGAAAAGTAATTATTTTTTAATTAATCTGTTGAGCTCAAATCCATATCATTCTAATACCAGGCCCATTAACATTTTAACGACGATGGACTCATATACGAGTCGAGAGCCTGCCTGGCACTTTCTCGTTAAACAACGGTTGCTCAGTGATCAATTCGACTTTTAAACTATCTTCTGGCCTTCTTATAAGGCAGTAGATAATTTGTCTGTGACTGGAGATTATAAGCAAATTTGAACAATGCCTTAAATAAAAATGTATAAGTGGTCTATAGAGATGATGAATTATGTTCCGTCCTCAAGGTATCATCACTTAACTTATGATGACTAACGGTTAATAAGAGAAGGGACTTTTATAAGTTGGCAAAGTTTCTATGTTTTTTTAATGAAAGAGCGAAAGGATTACACAAGAAAATGAAAGGAGAAAAGAAGAAAATTCATCTAAGCCAGACTAATGTTCTTAATTATGTAACTGTTATTATTCTTAGGGGACTGTAGTCCCAGAATAAAGTTATTTTTTCATTCATTAACTATTTTTCTTTACAGTAAAATTGTACATAGATACTTTAAAATTAGGGTCAAGATGATAAAAACAAAAACATTAAATCAGTGTAGATTTCAGTTTAAAAAATATTCTCATTTCCAAGTGTTTTGTGTATAAATAATTTTTTATACTTTTTTATCAAAAACAATTGTCAAATATTTTAATATTAATATATATTGTTCTTTTTAGTTATCTCAAAAGAATATCGTCAGTTTGGTCGAGCTTGAAGATTTCCTCGGTGTTGGTCTGTTACACCATCACCTATCCCATTACATGCTGACTACTATTAACGATTACAATTGTTGGTCATATCATGAGATCGCTGATAGGCATGGTTTCGCTGACGTCTTTGTCAAAGTTGACTGTTACATCAGGAAAAACTTTATTCGGCTCATCTCTACGGGAAAGCCTGAGTTCCTCAACATTTCTCCAGACCAGCTCTTGTCGTTTTTCAGTTCAGACTTTTTAGCAATATCCGACCATGAAAGACTCCTCCTTGTAGGTATCATATTTTATGTCTATATGTATAATACATCATATAAATAATTGTTGTTCATATTTTAATTTCATATAATATCTATGTAATTTAAGTAGAAGGTAACCGGGGAGAGGGTAGAGTCAATATTCATACACATAATTTGTGGGGAATAAAAGTTATTTATTTCAAATTTATTTATTACTAGCTTAGCCATGAGTTGCCGGGGTTTAGTCTGGTTAAATGGAAAATAAAGAAAAGAGGAATCATAATCACACAGTCAACCATCTCCACACCATCAAAAATGTAAATGTTAGATATTGTTCTAAATCTTTAATCTCAGAAAATTCTTCACTATCTGCTTTGATATTCTGACATAATTAGCATTAAAATACCTGTGTGCTTTTATATATAAGTATGTATATAAAAACACTCGCATATTCGGATGCAAAATTGTGTTCAAATTATCAAAGCAATCAGTGAAAAACTTTCAGAGATTTGTGATTCTGAACAAACAAATATTTACATTTTCATATATGTAGATTTTTTTTAAAATTTATTTATTCTCACATATTGTGTGTGTGACCGTTGTGAATGCACCTCTTCTCTCTTTCTCCCCCAACTAATTTATCCTTAAATCAAAACTACAGTCCATAATGGTCATACAAGTATCTATATAAGTAAGTATTCAGAATATGAATGCATGCTCCGACCTATTATATACCAAGAAGACTTGGATAGAATTTGTGACTGGGCGAGAGCTAACAAGTTAAAGTTGAATGCGGAAAAGACGAAGGCAATCTTAATAGGCTCCAATCACCTCCTTAAAACTGTTCCTAGTATTCCAGCTCTGTTCCTTCATGATAATCCCATCAAATCCCACTGTCAAAAACCTTGGAATAACCTTTGATCAAACATTTTCCTGGAAAAACCATGTATCCAATATTTCCCACAGTTCTATTTCCACTCTAAAACGTCTAAATTATTGTTGTCACCTATTTCCATTTGAAACCCGTAGGCTCCTAGTCACTTCCTTAATTTTTCCCCATATTGCTGTTCGGTATAAGGGAGCGTCTCTGGGGATCTCGAGGCGAAACTAAAACTTTTGATAAATTGCTTTGTATGATTCATCTTTGGGATCTCAAGGGACGCCTCTGTTTCCCATTTCTATACAGAGTTGAAGTGGCTTTTTCCTTCCTACCGTCACAAGTATTTCCTGGCACCCTTCATCTTTCAAGTCATCCAATCCCACCGCCCTTCATACATCTCCGAGCTCCTTCAATTTAAATCCTCTGTTCGTTCCCGCAATACTTGTTCCCGGTCTTCTTTATTATTATTATTATTGTTGAAACTGTATTTTAGAGATATACTGCTTAGAATCTTTTATTTTATAACTTTATATTGAGGGGTGGAAGCTAGAGAAGTAGGTCTAGTCCTTTCCGAGGATGTGCCCCCCGGACCATTAAACAGCTGGACTTGGAACCCTGAAACAGTTTAACCATCTACGCTATCTTCTTCGGTTCAAAACCCGTCAACTCCTGGTCTCCTCTCTTGTTTTCCCCCACTTCGACTATGGCTGCATGGTGTATGGTGGACTCTCGGGAAAACTCGAAGCCAAACTTAAACGTCTAATGAATTGCTCAATCCGCTTTATCTTCGGGATCTCAAGGGATACGCATATTACCAAGTTCTACACCAAGTTGAAGTGGCTTTATCCGTCCTACCGCCATCAATATTTTCTGGCTACATTCCTATACCGAGCCATTACAACACTTACAAGTTGTTTCCCTCTGGAACTCTATACCTTCAGATATTCGACACGCAAAATCGATATCCTCTTTCAAATCTCTCCTCTTCGAACACCCACTCCATTCCCAATCCAATTGATCACGAAATGCACTTAAAAACCTAAGCTGTAAAAACCTCAAAGTACACCCAGATACTCTGATTATTTTGTAATTCATCGATATTCCGTTCACTTAATTACTTTCTTTGTATATTTTATATTCACCATTATTTGTATCTTTTCATCATTTATAACTTTATTGTACTCCGAATCAACCTGTAATTATTATTAAATAGTATTTCATGGACACACCAAAATGTTGATACATGTTCTGTATTTGTGACTTGTTCTAAAGGGACACTAGTCCCAGAATAATAAAATTATTTTCATTCATTCATTAAATTGTTTTGCGACAATTGATATCCAAGGCTGATTTTGATTTCAGCGAAATATAAGCTTCAGGTAGAGGAGCTTCTGATCCTCACTCGGTATCCTAGTAAACTGGTGGGGCTGTCACCTTAGTGGTCGTATACCATCACCCCTCTTTAGTGATTCTAGAATGTGAAATATAAGTGACCTTTATTATTACATTATATGATCATTATTTGTTCTTATTAGTTTCTTTAATACTCTTAGATGAAGATTTAGCAATAAGGTACTTACATTAAGGTTTAACAAACTCTCCTTCTAGGGTTAAAGAAACTCTCCTTTACACATCTACAACTATAAGTTTGCTTTGTATCACTATTACATATCCTGTGATTGATGAAAGAATGTGTGAATAAGTCTATTTATAATTATTTAACATTTACACAGTTGGTTTTATTGATGCAGGGACTATGCCAGTGGATGGGCGCTGCACCCGATGATAGACTCGCCTACTTGGAGGAACTGCTCAATCATGTGGATATTGCTAGAATCAGTTGCTGGCGGGGTATGTCAGATCGCTTGGCAGCCTATTTCAATAGCGACTACCAAGCGCCCGTTACCGATTGGGCCGATAGGATCGGCTCGATGAGGGACATGTTAGACAGGAAGACATCTCTCAAAGGAGTCCTAGTGGAGGTTGGTCCATTATAAATTGTGTATTTTTTATTCTTTCAAAGGCTAGTTGCACCAACGCATTTAGTTTAAACTAGCTTTAACAGCGTCTAAGATTAATTTTCACCAAAATTGAGTTTAAACTCTACTGTCCAGCCATGGCTATATTTTGCTTTCAGAGTTACCAGTTTCCGTATGAGTAACCTTTTTCTGTTTTTATTGATATATCTTGTCTAGTATCAGTGTTTATTTGAATTTTCTGTTTAAAAAAAAAAATAAACATGGAATTGATTGATATTGACGACACACTATATATGTGTGAAAAGGAGAGATGAATACAACAAAAGTTTCAAGATGTACAGCAATAAATACTAGCAAAAATGACATGGCTCAAGAAATACAGAGAAGGATCACGGCTGCCAATAGATGTGTCTTTGGACTTGGCTGACACTTTAGAAGTAGGTATCTCTCAAAGAAGACCAAGCTGATTATATACAAGATCCTTGTACGGCCTGTTTTGACATATGGCTCAGAGGTTTGGACGATGACTATAAAAACGATGAGATGAAGCTGAGTGTGTTCGAGGAGTCCTCAGAAGGATTTATGGTCCAGTAAAGAAGGGTGATGTCTGGAGGAAAAGAAAAAATAGGGAGCTCAGTTCTCTTTATACAGACATCGAGGTAGTCATGTATATTAAACTGGCCAGATTAAGGTGGGCAGGGCATGTGGCCAGAATGAGCACCGTTGAAATAGCCAAGAAAATAATGATGGAGGAGCTGCACCTCGCAAGATGGGTAGGAAGGCCGAGGACAAGATGGTTGACGAGACAATGTGGGCTATGACGGGAGACCCTGCTTGGTGCACGGAACTGGAGAGCTGCAGCAGAAGACAGAGCCAACTGGCGGAGGCTCTTGGAGGAGGCCCAGTCTCGGTAACGGGATGTCACGCCACATATGATGATGAGGACAGCAATAAATACAGTCAATTGATGATTTTGAGTGTTTATGTTATTTATTGTTAGGATTCATTGAATAGCTCCTTAGTTCAAGTAAATATACCAATTCCCTGTTGAAAATGTATTTATCGTACTGAAAGATTTTCCAACTGAGGCAAACAACAATGAAACAAGAACCATTCTGCCATTGATTCTGTAAATAGAATTGTATCCATAGTCTTTGGATATACCAAAAATGCGTTATGTACTTCTGTATTTATGTTGATAGATATGTAAATATAAGAAGAGCAGAATAAGATGCTCTTGAGAATCATAAATATAACCTAATCGCCTATAAGCTAATTGACAATTGTGTGTTATCAATTTAATTAATTTCTGTTTTATTTTGTTAATTAAGCAATACGTTAGTTTTATTCCCAAGTCTTGCTTTGTTTTGCTGAGGTTAATTATATAAATATTTTAAATTATCGTTAGTTAAAAATAGCTTATAAAATATATTACCTTAATTCTATAATATAAAATGAATATATTAGTCGTATTTAAAAAAAATATTATTATAAGATATCCATGGAAAATAAATTACTTTGAATAACAATAAACAAAAATACAATAGATAGCTTAATCTCATTTTAGTTTATTTATTTATTTACGTTTATTTAAACGTTATACCAACAACAAGCAGCAGAAATAAAAGAGTCAAATTGTTACCAGTAGATTAAACTGAGATAACCGAATCTTGATTAAAACCGTGTCTAGTGCAACTGGCTCTAATTGTGATTTTTATTAAATTTTACTGATAATGTGCTTCATTTGTGGTGTTTGATGAACTAAAGATATGTGAGTAGGGCGTACAATCCTATGTCACACCCTTCAGCAAGTCTGGATGGCACCTCTCATTGTTGGTCAGCGAGTCCATCGGACTTAGCTGGGAGGAATTTCTACCGACCACTCCCTCATTTGTCACCCATGGGTTGCTCCCCACAGGCAGGTTTTATTTTTCTGCTACAAAACTACTTAGCTCGCCCCTCTTGTCCCTGAATTTAAAAACTGGAATCTATAAAACCATTATCTTATCTATAGTTCTTTATGGATGTGAGGCGTGGCTGCTTATACTAAGGGAGATGAACGTGTTAAGGTTTTTGAAAAGTATTGCATAGAATATTCGGACCGAAGAAGGATGAGTTTAACCGGAGAATTTAGACTGTTAAACAACGTCGGATTGTGTGAGCTGTATCCGGTTAATATAATTGAGGTGATTACATCGCGGCAAATCAAATTGGCTTGTAAAATAAAACAACTTTCTCTTTAATATTGTAACATCCCTCTTATATTTGACAAATAATAATAATATAACATCAGAAGATCACTTTATACCCTTAGGATACTTATACCAATACTTATACTTATACCGAAAGAAATAAGAGGTTGTTAAATATAAAACAAAATTATAATAGTATTAATATATTTATTTATCTCAGGTGTGGGTTACTGACAATCAGATCAACTCAGACAAACTATTATTATTTACACTGATTTTAAAATAAAGTCAAATATTAATTGGCAAGCTAACCTTTTTTCTACATACAATGTTTCTTCCTTTGTGGCACTGAACTCATTTCTCTTCACACATTTTCTTATGTTCTGCCGAACACATATCCCAAAATGGTAACACTATTCTTCCACTCAACTCGAGCTCTCTGGGAAATCCTCTCTCTTGCAATTCCAAACATCTATTCTCCTTGCCAGACAAGATCTTCTAAGATGGTAAAACTATTACTGGGTTTTACCCACTGGAGCCAAGGTAGGATAGCTTCTCTTAACCTCTCTTCACTGCAGTCACACAACAACTGCTTGCCAAAACAAAAACCATTGTCCCTCTCCTCTTTGGGATTTTCCTTGTTGGGAAATTACAGAGTAGCCATTTTCTTTTCTCTGCACAAGTAGAACTAGATTAGCTTGCCTTTTAATTGTTCAACATTAATTTATTAAATCATTTTTACCCACTTCCAAAAAAGGTATATATTACAATATATTTATGATCTCGGTGGAAAAATATATTTATTTTTTCCTATTTACTGCTGGATTATCCAAAGAGCCGGTTAAGTGGGGTTTTATTGTACATATAAACCAAGTATTCAATTTGCTGTAATTCTTATACTTATATGTTTCTTAAGTCATCGTTTCTTCTGCAGGTGATTCTGTTGATTGGTGGAATGATGGGAGGATCCGTCGTACCATCAGTGGATACGTTCATCCCTCCGATTCTTTTATCCCGTGTTCTACCATTATCAGTTGATCACAAGAGGTTTCTGATCATTCCTCCGATGTTTGAAAGGAGGTACAAACCGACTGCTGCTGCTTCTGAGAAAGCTGTTTATGTCATAGGTCTATAATATACTTAGATAATAATCAGTTATTAAAATTATTGCTATATTATTTGCAATAGTGAATGCTAATTTAAGATTTTAGAATATATTGTGATTTTTCAGGTGTTCAGGTCACTCAAGGTCCCAGGTTCGAATCCCGGCTCATGGCAGAAAAATTATTTATTCTGTTTCATCAGTGCTGTGGGGCGAACCTGGGGTAAGGAGACCCTCCTGGGGCACAGCTAGCCTCTATAAAGTGGGTACCCTTTATTAATTAAAGGGGAAAACCTGGCGGTTAAGTGTGATATCAGTCAAATCATCTCCTTGCTCAACCGTTGACTAAGAAACAGTACTTTCTCTAAAGAGTACTGAACTCAAGACCTTTCATGTAATGATACAGGCTTTTTTAATTGAAAATTACTGATTTGTAACGTTTACTTAGTAATAATGTTATAGAGGTAAATCATACAATTTGTGATAAATACTTCATGCATTATGTTCCTAAACAGATAGCATGGATCTTGAGTGAATGATCCCATGTGCTAATGTGCTAAAGTTTTTATTTAAGCCAGAGGTCTCCTAACTACGTCTCAGTGGCCGATTCATGCCCACAAGCACCTATGTGTCCTACAAAAGTTGCTTTGGTTATGTGGTACAATTTTAAAAACTATTTTCAAAATATGAAATTTAGCAAATTGCTCACACACGAGGTTACTATAACAATGATTTCATGGTTTTTTTTTCTCTCTTAGAAAGTTCATTTCACAATTGGAGTGTCATTTATAGAACAAGATTTTTTTTTTCATCAGAAGCCATGTCCCACGAGACTTGGTTGTAGGACTCAATGCGACCCGCGGGACTTAAAGGAGGTCTCAATGTGGCCCACGGGCCAAAATGTTTGGAGACTCCTGATTTAATCTATACATAGTAAGTTAAATCAGCTCCCAATAATTTGGGTTCCATCAAAAATATTTATTTTGAACACCACCACTCACCTTATTTTACATTCCATTTCAATTAACATGTTTGGTGCCGAATGACATTTTTAAAAAGCGGATCCACCATGCCCATTCCCAAAGATACCTTCAAAGAACATGAAAATGCTACAAGTTTGGTCTTATCTGGTGTGGATAAAACAAAAATATTCTATGAATTAACTTGTAGCTGGTACCTACAATATAACTTTGACCTATGAGATAACTTACTGTTGGCAGCAACATGTTAAAATAAAATAATAAACAGAAGATTAAAACCTCGTCATAACTTTCCCTGCGAAGTTTTACCAGATTTAACTGATCTCAGACCGGTTTAAAATTGAGTTTATTAGTGGACATTTAACCACAAATCTTACACAATTTTCTCTATTTCATTTAAGAGGCTTATGATATTTGTCACTTGTTACATAAATACCCCTAATATTTGGTGCCAAAATAGGACAAACTATAACTATTGAAATATATTGTCTAAATTGTAGGTGGAACGCATAACCACGAAGAGCTGAAAACCAATGGTATCTCATGTGAGGTATATAAACTAAAGGAAAACAAATGGAACCTGTTACCAAATCTTCCACAGAGCAAAACATTGAAGATTTCTAGCAATAGGAGGCCGCCGGCTGCATTTGTCGAGGGTAATCTCTATGTTGCTTTGCCATCGCCTAAGCCTTCCTTCTGGGTTTGTCATTATTATTATTATCTCTTTGTCAATATAATTCATTATCGCATTGTTAATATATTTATCAATATAACCTCTTTCTCTTGTAATGAGCAATTTCGAGCTTTACCACTTAATGATAATTTAAATTATACATCACATCATTTGAAATAGGAAATGTTTTAAATAGATGCTTTCTCGTAATGAGAAGTATTGGATGCAGCTTCAACCGCCAAAGAGCTATGAAGTGTATGACCTTGTAAGCTGTTGCTCCGCAGTCTATTGTATCGGGAGGCAGTTCGAGGAGTCATTATGTAACATAAATATGTAGAATGGTTTGTATTTGTTGTACTTACGCTCAGTAGGTGATATTTTAATATCATTATTTATCTTCAGGTTACCTGCTGGAGAGATACGATGCCTACTCTGATAGTTGGGTCGAAGTGAGCGTGTTTTCTATACAGAGTTCCCAACAACACTTGAAAGGCGTCTGTATCGATTCATGGGTGTGTATTGCATCCTGTCAGGAATGGCTCAGGTATAATGACGTCTGGATAGTGTAAAATAATTTTATACTACACATTAATTTAGTCGTAAATCATATATATAAAAATTGTAACTATTTTCAAAACCATCGATTATCTAGATCTAAACTTGGCGTTGCTATTCTCCCGACAAAATACAATTGAAAATTTTGTCACTCACCCAGAACTGTCTGTCGAAAGCATAATCTCTTCTTAGTGATGCTCCAACCATAGTACAACTTTCTTTTTAATGTTCCACCAAACCAAACTCCTCACCACTTGCGACCTCTATCGACTCCTGGACCAGCATGTACTCGTTCAAACCTTCACTATTTGGTCTATCTACTCTTGGACCGCCATGTACTAGTTAATACCTTCACTATTCGCCGACTGGTTACCGTTTGCTCAAGCACATGGTTCTCCCCTCCACCATTATTGCTCTGTCTCATTTTCAATTTCTAGAAAATAGTTCATGATGACATAATTTTTCTTCGCATTATTCTTTAAACCCGTATATCTTGACCAATTATGTACAAATATTAATTATTCATACCCTACTATATAATGGTATATTGACAGCCACACTGCAAAAGCCTGTAAGAACAAAAACTAAAAATTTTCAGGAGACAAAAAAACTACATAATTTTTGTTCTATGAGCATTATATTTTTGGTTCAATTATTTTTTGCAGGCCTACTGAGACAAAAATGTAATGCTCTATGTAACTTTTTTGACCATATTTCTGCCAAATAACTTTTAGAGCAATTACTTCTAACTTATAGCTTTTTTGTTACTCAGAAACACAGGTATTAGTTAGGTAAAGCAATCAAATTTATTGAAGAAACACCCATAACTTTGTTAATAATGATCAAACCATGACAAAAACAAACCCTGTTTCCAAAATGAAGAGCAATGATACGTCAAATTGTATAGATTCATTGGTTTGAAAAGATGAAACTAGAGTTCTTTTTTCGTCTCGTGTTAAATTTTCCAAATTATGGAATCAATTCTTTGTCTCTCACTATCTGGAATTTAGCAGTATTGTAGCTTTTTTTTTAATCAAGCTCATTTTGCAGTTGTAAGAAGGTTTCGATTGTTTTGAAGGCCGTTCAGTATTATGTTCCCTCTTACCATTCTCTTCTTTGCTTTGTCTAGTTCCATTGTAGCCAGTGCCGCCCTCAGAGCAGGGTACTCAAGCATTTTGTTGTCACCATGTTGAAGTAACGATTGTGAGCCTGTTTAACATAAAATCAGAGCTTTATTTGTCGAGTATCAACTTTTACCTTCTTTCAGTTTATGAAAATAAAATAAAAGCGATAATAATAAATTACTAAAAGTTTAGTTTTATAAAATAAAGAATCCTAATCAAGCTTAAAAAATGCTTCTTCTAAAATATTTTATTTGTTATTTAAAAATACTGTTTTTTGTTTGTTTTTTTACTCAAGTCATTTTGTAGTCAATTTCCTTTCATGTATAATAAAGAAAGTTAGTTATAAATTATACATTTTTAATATTTGTGTCTCCAGACATATTGGTCAGAGAAAACTATCATTAAAAAAGGAAATGTCAGGGAATTTCTAATTTAACTGTCTGGTAGCCACCCTGTCATGGTAAAAAAAAAAAGTTGCAAATGATTTTAGCGAATGAGACAAATACAAATGAGAGAGCGAATGATTTTAAGAGCAGTGTCGCCATTGGCCTAGGCCAGCTGGATCAGGCAACGCTATCTGAATCCATCGTTTCTTCCCAAGCTTTTATGTATTTGAAGGGGAGTATAGTGATGTATTAATGTAATTGATTGATTATAGGAAGTTACAATGGATTAGTTATGAATGATTGATATAATGATTTATTAAAGGATCTTTCAAATTAAACTTAAAGCAAAATCTATTTTTTGTAAAACATTGCCCATATCAAACAAAAAAAAAAGACAAATTTTGTTAATTGTCAATTTATAAAAACTTCATCAGACTATCAAAATAAATCTAATAAAAGTCATATTAACCAATCAGATAATACTACAAATTGTCAATCTGAGTTATTGTTGTTTTGAAAATTTTTTATTGTTTTTTGTTTATTTAAGATAAAAATTTATGCATTTCCATTTTTTTGGATGATAAATATTCAGGACACAGTCATTTAAAATTTTTTATCTGTGCCAACGTTTCAACCCAAACATGTGGGTCATCTTCAGGGCTGAAAATTTTAAAATACAATCAGAGATATAATATTATACGACTGATAATGGTAAATTTGATGGTACATGAATCTTAATTATTATTACAATACACAATATTAAAAATGAAATATGTAAAAAGTTATACAAACTAAAAATAATATATATAATCTATTTATAAAAAAATTGTAATATTTTCTCTTACTAACCGTGGTTCAAGCACTGAAGGCTTTCAAGTACTGACACATTTGGTAGGTAAGTGAAAAGGTCAGGGGGGAGGATTTCCCAGTTGTCCTGTTTCAGATAGCAAAAGGTAGGTAAACATAGTCAGAGGGGAAGGGGGGTAACATTTCTGTTAGTAGAATGTGAATAATTTGCTGACTAAATATTTTAGATGTGTACAAGATTTGTGTTGTTTCTTACAGCACCGCGAGTTGTCCGGCAACCAGATGATCTGAATAATAGATTAAAAAAGTACGAGTTTGTGTCCCGGTGCCAGAGGGAATTTTCGAGGGCGGGGTGGCCAAATGGGCTAACGCGTGTGCACTGCACCGCCGTTACCCGGCAACCAGATATATGATTCTATGATATGAAAATAGTCACGAGTTCGCGTCCCGGTGCCAGAGGGAATTTTAAATTCCCCGCCCTCACCCTCTGGTCTGAGAAAATCCCGTATAGCCTAAAAGGCGAGGTAGGGAAGAACAGGGAAAAAAAAAGAAAAAAAGAATGATTACAAAACTGTGAATATTGGCAAGTAATGAAATGAACATAACATAAGTGGGAAAGCCTTCAGTGCTCGAAACACGGTTAGTAAGAGAAAATATTACAAATTTTTATAAATAGATTATATATATCATTTTTAGTTTGTATAACTTTTTACATATTTCAATTTTAATATTGTAATAATAGTTAATATTTAATAATAATATTTAAAATTGTAATAATAGTTAAGATTCATCTACCATCAAATCACTATAGTTTATTATTTACCATTATCAGTTGTATAATATTATATCTCTAATTGTATTTTAAGATTTTCAGCCCTGAAGATGACCCACATGTTCGTGTTGAAACGTTGACACAAATAAAAAATTAAAATTTTTTTTTTGAAAGACTGCATCCTGAATATTTATCATCCATGATATGTAGAACAGTCGAATAGCTTCTTTCAACATTTCCATTTTTGTTTAATAATTTTTTTATTGCTAGATATGAGCCTTCGAGTGGTCGTTGGGAAAAAATGAAGATCGCGTTAAGCGAGAGTGAAACAATACCTTCATTCTGCACGTATAAAGATAAACAGGTAGCAATTAATTCGTCAAGTTAAATGTTTATATATCTCATATCAAAGAATCAGGTAGATTTTGTTTGTGAAGAGAAGCATTGAAATTTTTAAAAATATATTCAAACTTCAAATAAATTTTCTGAAATTATTTCAAATTCAAATTTTAAAAAGATCATATTTGCTCAAATATAAATAGATACTGAATATAAGTTGATCCTTCATTTTTAGAATAATTTTCTGAAAAATAATATGTGAGATAGGAAAAAATTATAACTAATAAGATATCAAATTTAAAATTCAATAATGGCAGTCAATGTTTTATATCATTCTGCTTTAAGTCATTATGAAGTTATGTTCTAAATCAATTACAGTAGAATCCTGATAATTCCTATTATGAAGGAACCGAAAGTAAAATATGATTTATCAAGATTTCCAATGATAAGGAGTAAAAATAAAGAATTCAAAATAGCAAAATTAATAGAAAAATTTGGTACTATGTATGTACAAAGGATTTTTTATTGGCACGATAAGGTGATTGTAATAGATTTTACGTTTTTAAAACATCGAGGTTTTACAGACTTACCCTATCTTGAGTGTTGTTAATTTTTACAGATCCATCCATCTTGGCTAACAATATGGTTACACGTTGTTTACTTTTACATTTATTTTTTTCTGCCAGGACATTTTTCTTCTTTGAAACACATAGAACAATCGGAGAGGCATTTGCAAAATAAACCTGTCTCGTCTGTATTCAAAATGTTTCTAGATTCATAAGGAGCGATCATATCTCCCTACTTATCTTTCCATTTACAATAAACTTCACTGAAGACTCTCGCACTTTTTCCACTAAGTTTCTTAAATTTTATATTGTCTTTTTTTTCTATTTAATCATTGTTTTAAATAGGTACTCATCTGACTCAAAACTCTTTAATTTACCAGTTGTAGCCTAAGAATCAATTTTATCATTGTTTCTTTAAATTTTTGTTATTTTCGACAGAGGAACATTAAAACGTTTGTACACAAATTGTTTTTCACCATTGGTCACGGCTCTAATATTTTGTTTTTCCTTAGTGGAAAAAAAATTAGACCTCAGAGATATTTTCAAAGACAAACTGAAACATAACCTCACATTTGAGGAAAAGAGATCGCTTGGAATAAAAAAAAAAAGTAAACTAGTGGAAATTCATAGAAATGGTAATCTATCATTTAATCTCCTCTCCTCTTAAAAGGATTAAGAACCAACCATATATATTTTTTTTAAAACTCAAAATATAAGACCTTAAAAATACTAAGACGATAAAAAATAATACAAATTATCGAGGGGACCAAATTACATTGATTTTATATGAATTAGAGGGAACATTTCAAGGGACTGATGAATCCATTTGCATTGGGATACGAATTATTGGAATTCTACTGTATTACTAGCAATTCACCTAAAATCATGATATTGTTATTATTGTTAGTGGACTTATTCCCAGAATAAAATAATTTTTAATTTTATTTCATTATTGCATTGAAAAAGTGTTATATATTTTTAAATTACTTTTTTCCAGGTTATAAGCTTGAAAGACGTGCCTTGCTTAGAAGTGGCTTCTTCAAATGGAACGTCCGAATTTTACCTCCCTGGAAGGAGTTGTTCAGCACTCGCATCCTTAATGGTCCCGGTTTACGGGCGAGAACCGATATAGAAATTGTTTGACACGCTTATTGATACCACTAATAGATTTAATTGTTCCCTAAAGAAAAACAAAAATTAATTTATTATTGAGAAAAGTAAGATCTGTGTGGATTCTTGTTAGATACTTATTGGTAAGTAGAATAATCATTGATTAATTACGTAAGGGGTTATTCCTCTGTAAAAGAAAAAAAAGAGGAATTAATTTTCAAATTAAAATGTGATGACTAATTTGAATGTAAATATGAAGATATGAATATATTTAAATATAATAGTAGAAATGATGAGACTAATTTGAAGTTTTTTTTTATTCATCCCTTATTTTCGCCTCTTTCCTGCTTCTTTCGAAATCGTTCCATAGTAGTTTGGCATGTGGTCCTGTTGCATGCTTTCTGTTGCCTGTTTCCACTTTCGATTTAACATTAATGGATCTTGTTTCTTAGTAGATGAAGAATTGAGTACTCTAAGCCCATTGGCTGTGATCGTCCTTCACGAAGACGATGTAGAAGTCGTTCTCAAAGAAGTCAAGAAGGAAAAGGTTGACGAAGATGAAGATACCAGCAATGTTGAGATAGAGCATCATCATATCCAGTCGACGATAATCTGTCATTCTTGTGGTGCCGAATTTGCTGAGGAAACTGAATTGGAAAAACACAGGTATATTGGATATCTTTTTGATTATTCACCTTCATTTGTATAATTAATATGAAGTAATTTGTCTTACCACCGATAATTAACAAAGTATCGGTTTTCCTATGTACAGCGTGTCTAAGATAGCCCGTTTCTCCCCTCCCCTTTAATGTTTATTATACAAAGAAATTTGAACAATCATAGTCGGGTACTTGTATAAATTTTCAATTTTTAAATGTTGAAGATTAGATAATAAAAAAAACAAAACCAAAAAGCTCTAATTTTTCTGATTCATATGCACAAAAATTCTCAGAAGGGAACGTTTTAAATCTAGAGATCGGTTTGTAAATAACCTACAGGAAGTTAAATGTAAATGATTCGTTTTGGCGGGAATAGTGAATAGCCTTCCGCTTTTATATCAGGGATTGAGGTTATTTACACTCGTGAATTATTAAAACAAAACCCCGGCGCTGGATATAGACCTTTTTGAGGGTGTTTAACTGTTGTTGGGAATTCGGGAATCTAATACCTTTTGTGACATTGTGTGAGAAGAAACAATAAGAACACATATATGAAATGTGGGACTTAGTAAACACTTTGAATGAATTGACTCACCTGGTTTATTCTTCAATTGTGAGGCCTATAGGACAACTAAATAAAAGGACTATTCACTCCGGTATAATAAAACAATTTATTTTGACAACTGATATAAGTGAATTTATATATATAAGTGAACGGCCGGCTTGATAATCTTGGTCTTCAATAAGGGAGTTTATATAAAATGAGATTAGATAAGAAGGGAGGTTTCGATGCTACCCGCTATTAAATAAGTACCATTAATTATTTTAAATTAAGTTTGATGGTATTATTATTTCTTTTCAAATGTCTCTAATATATGTCCTTTCTTGTACATGTAGTTCTAGCTGTAAGACGAACCTGGAGTACGAATGTGCGTTTTGTGCGGCCTCTTTCCTCTCAGAACCCGGGTTGAGGGCACATGTCAGAATTCATGCGGATGGTAGCACCTGTGAAAAATGTGGCAAGCATTTCAGGTAGAAATTTTAATAATTAATATTTTTTTCTCCAATCTTTATTTAATCCTATGTTTTTATTTATTTTAGTATTTGATTTTTTTTGTTAAATTTAATTTTATTCAAGTATTAGATTTAGTTCACTGAAAAGGGATTGATAGGTGATAGGGATGAGTGATGACAAAATTAAGAAACAACGGATTATTTAGTAGTATAATAATAATACTGTAGTGATAGGGGCTGGGTGGCCTAGTCGGCTAACATGTGTACACAGCACTGCATGTTGCCTGGTAACCTGCTAACTGGAGTTGTAAATGAAAAATAACTACGAGTTCATGTCCTGGGTGAGGGGTCTTTTAACTCTGGCATTAATCTCCTGCTCTCCCCCCCCTGGTGCGGGAACACTCCTTATAGCCTAAAAGGCGAGGAAGGGGTGAAAAAAAAAATATTGTAGTGATTCAATAAAACTTTGGTATTTTCTAAATTTAGAAATAATAATGCTATAATATGATAAGAAGCTTATCGGGGAGTGCGGTCAGTGTTACAATACTATATATTTAAGCAGTATTTAATTGCATTTGGTAACATTTCGATCTATGGTGTAGGTCTTCATCAGGACTAAAGAACATGGTACATGCAAAATATTGATTAATACAAAGTAAAAATAAATAAAATATCAAGGAAGGAGATGGTCTGGGTTGGCGGTCATAAATAGACTAAATAGTGGTAAAACTATTTTATTAAAAGCCAATGTTTCGACCCGACTTCTTCAGGACTAGAACGGACAAGATACAAAAAGATATAAAGAATTGTGGAAGTTACATCATATTTAGATATAAAATTATAAACAATGTGAATAAACTTATTAAAATTATTAACAGTTAGTACATTAAAATATTAAGAACAATAAGTTGTATAAACAGAGTAAGCTAAGTAACAAGATCCTAAACTGAAGTAAATAGATGATAACAATGGTTGTAGTGTAATATAAAATATAATATATGCAAATGTGAATATAATTCTACAGATCTACAGGAGAGATTGGAAGAAAAGGCAAAAGGATATAATATGCAATAATAGACATAAAAAAATGTTGAGAAAGAAAAGAAAAAAGAAGAAGAAAAACAAAAAATAAATAACTAAGAAAAGAAAATTAGAAGAATAAAAATAGAGACCTAGAGGTGTGTTCAGCAAAGAGTTTCACTTAAAACTGGAAAGCCTGGGTAAGTACCCTTGGGTAATTTGCTGACCTGATTGGGGAATGTTGAGGTGGTAAGTTGTAAAAGTAAAACCTGGAATATTAAAGTATCTGAAATTTGAAGATATGGATGGATACAAGGAAAAATACTATATCTATGAACTAATAAATTATAAATATATACATATACAATAGAATTAAGAAATTATAGATAGAAGTACAATGTGAATAACGACAAAAATGAAAGAAGTAAATATGTAAATAATAAGTATGTCAATGTATAGTGCGCAGAGGATACATTAACCAGAAGGCTTCGGCAGAGCGTCTTCAATGTAGAGGGTAAGATGAGTAAGTGGATGAAGGAAGATGAATAGAAGGATGACCTTAAGTGTCAGATGGATCAGCACCCGATCACTCTTGGTCTGCAGTGTAAGGGATCAACCTTAACACTCCGCAAGGATGGTAACCACAACCGGTGGGATCGATCTCCAGACCTGCGGGAGGATGACGTACTAACGGAGCGATCAATCTCCTGACTTAGCATCCAAACTTGCATGGAGTAAGGGCAGAGGATAAAAAGTTAATGGACATAGTGAAATAAAAAGCAGTTCGTTGAAGACCAAAACGGGTATATGTTTCATATACTGACCAAATGCCTAGAGGTCTATACTCTATATATTCTATATTCTGGAATCACCATATCTCTCATATATCCCGCCGTGAAATTTCTACCCTCAAACTATTCCATCACTTCCGCCATCTTCTATCCCAAAATACCCGTAGACTCCTAGTTTTCTCTCTCATCTTTCCCCACTTTGACTACATCTGTGTGGTGTACGATGGCCTCTCGGTGAAACTCCGTGATAGACTCAAAAGACTTATGAATAGCTTGTAAGATTTGTAATTAGGACCCCGAGACGCTCCCGTGTCTCACACCACTACACTGAGTTAGGGTGGCTCTTCCCCTCTTAAGAAGACAATATTTCCTAGGCACTTTCCTTTATCAAATCATTACCGATCATCGTCCTTCTTATGCCTACAACCTTCTCCAATTTAAGTTCTCAATCCATTCCCTCACTACAAGATCCTGACCCTCTGACCTGTACATCCCTTCTCATAGATCTGCCTCATTCCAAAATTCCTTTATAGTCCGCTCTGTCAACTTTTGGAATTCCCTCCCGATCAAAATTCGACATGCCCCTTCCCTATACACATTCAAAAACCTCCTATTCCAATTCCTGTTCCAAAAACAGTCAGATACCAGCTAACTATTAATATTATATATGTATTGAGTAGCAATCATATAATCATAATACTTGATAAGAGATATTACATGCATTTCCTACTATCGACATAGGAATTTCAATACATACATTTTTTTTAATTCAATCATAATTAACTGTTTATTTTTATATATATATTCAAGTAAAGTTTTTTTTTTTTTTTTATTTTATGAAATGAACTCATTGCATCTCTTTTTCGTTCTTCTTTCCTCAAAGGGTATGCTTATGTTGTTCAACCCTTATATATAATTTTGTTCATAGTTCAAGTGATTCGTTCATAGTTTTAATTGTTTTGTTCATAATTTTAAATGCTCTGTACATAGTCTTATCTGTATTGTATATAGCTTGTGCACCTATGGTTTTCTTTACTTTTTATTTTATTTTATCAATTTTATTTATTGTTTCAAACGTTTAGGCCAGTAATATTCTATTATTTTGTACATTATTGTTATTCTGAAGGGACTTAGTCCCAGAATAAAGTTTTTTTTTCTATCTATCTTATCTATATAGAATCAAAGAATATGCAAATTAAAATTAATAATAAAAGTCTAACATACCATTTAATCATAGTTTTATTAATAATTTTAAAAATTGCTAATATTTGTTAGGCACATAATCAACTTGGAGACGCATCAGAGGGAGGAATGTGGCAAAGAACCGACCCTGAAGTGCTCCCTGTGCGACGAGCGGTTCCACTTCAAGCCTCAGCTCAACGCTCACCTCATCGACTTCCACAGCAAGGCGAAGCTTGGCAGTCCGCAGCGAAAATCCTCTCAATCACAATTACCTGAGGAACAGTGAGTCATCTTAGGAATCGTATCTTTACAAAATTAGTTTATTAAAGTTCATAATCAGAATATTTTTTGGATTTCTTCTCATTATTTCTTTTATAGGGAAGCTTTTTATTATATAGATGAATTTGACAATCATAGCTTCCTCGTGACTGTTTAATTATTTATTTCTTACATTGTTAATGTTTCTGGAAATAAGCTGGATTTAAGAGAAATAGCTTAGTACTTTGTATCTTCCCTTCCTCCTATATACTGTTTGCCTTCTAATGTGGTTAAGTGTAGTCAGTTTATTATGTTTTAATCTTATGCCCAATTAATATGTGGCTAGGTTTCTGCTGTCTGTTTTGTAATTTACTCTTTTTTTTTTTTAGTGATATCCTAATCCTGCCATAAATATTGTTACAAGGAAATATATACAGATTTCAACAGAAAAATTAACTTTTTCAAAACTTTATTAGAATATAAAATGTATATCTTAAAAGAGAGTAAAACATAAAGGAAATTACTCAAAATGTCCCCCTTTTGCCTCGACACAGGCATTTAATCTTCGTGGCCTGTCATCAATAGCAGCTCGCAGCACTTCTTGAGGAAAGCGCTCAACTGCTCGGACCAGAGATTGTTTAAGGCTTTCCAAGTTAGGGTGTGCTCTGTGGCATGCCATCCTCTCCAGTTAGGACCAAAGCCGATGATCTAGTGGATTGAGATCAGGACTTCCTGAGGGGTCAATCCAAGGCAGAGATGTACTCTGGATTGTTCTTTTGCAGCCACTGCTGAGTTGACTTGGCCTTGTGAGCTGGAGCGGAATCCTGCTGGAAAACTCAATGACTTCCAGCATACAGATTATCATTTAGAGGCTTGAAAAAAGGTTAAAAAATATTTTCCTGATATTTTTAGCGGCTGTTTTAACTCCTTTTTCATAAAAATGGAGCTTTGTGGTGTCTTCAAAGCAAACTCCCCTCCAAACCACTACTGAAGAAGAGTGATGACCTCTTTCCACTCTTCCAATGACTTCCTGGGCTTCTTTAGAGCTATTGTGTGTGCACACAATCATCTTGGCAATTCAATTTTTCATCAATTGTAAAAATTTTCTCATCGCTAAACAAAATCTTTCGGTGAATACTATTGGTGTAACGGCCAAGAAGCACTTTGCATCTATCCACTCTAATTTTTTTTTAGGGAAGTTCCTATGTCCTGTCATTCTTCGAAACGCAGCCATCCTTAGGTCACTTTTTATTATGTGAGACATTGATCTGATAGAGATTCCCATTGCCTCAGGCATGATTTGTTGATATATTTTGTTCAAAAATATATGATGAGGTAAACAAAGACAAAAATATAAAAATTAAAATTTTTTGAATTTTTCATCCATATTTATTTAATATGCAAAACCTGAAAATTTTGTATGAGTATATATTGTTAATCGCTCTTATGATTTATACTATTAGGTTTGAGTTGGATATAGATGGATTAAGCAATAAAGCCTTTTTTAATGGTTTCCGAATCCATTAATATCCATCTCGAAACTAATCCCATCAATCACACTTCAGACTAATACTTCATATCCCTTGAATATTCCCAGGTTTCGCCTTTTATTTGATCTAAATTTACAGTTTTTATTCAGATTTATTTGGATTTTACAGGTATCCGTGCAAATTGTGCCCCAGATCGTTCACTAGAGTCGGATCTCTCAATTATCACCTTTCGAGGAAACACTCAGGCGATAACAAGCGTAGTGCTGAAGAATTCCCTTACCTCTGCCCTACCTGTGGCAACAGATATAAGTCAAGTACCCAGCTCTGCAGGCATCGCAGGTATTCTATATTTGTTGTTTTGAGATATTATTATTAATCCATATTTGAAATATTATGATAAGCTCTTTATTAATTTCATTTGTTCTTGTTTGATTGTTACATTATATTTGTTTTTTTAAAATAATTGTTTCCTAAGTGCTAACCAGCCAGGGTGTGTGGGCGGGGATTTAAAAGACTCCTCCGGCACCAGGACGTGAACTCGTGGCTATTTTACATCAATTGTCTCATATAACAGGTTGCGGGACAACGGTGGTGTTGTGCACATGCGTTAGCCCATTTGGCCTCCCTACCCACGTTCTGTAGGAGGGTGGTCTGATTAGTGTCGCACGGTATTACTTTTTTCGTTTGCTTCCTTGCATTCATTGACGAACCACTCATTTCTTCTTCTAGGTTCAATGTTTCCAAGCCTTTCCTGCAGCTGCGGTTGAGATTATCCCCTCTAGTTTGTTCCACTTTTCATCAATAGTAGAGCCTTCATCCATCTCCAGGTGATATTCCTGCATTTTCCTGTCTATATTTCCTCAAAACTGGACTGTCGTTTCTTCCTTCTTTAGCTTTTCTGTATCCCACTTTGTCTTAGTTGGGTAGTGAGATATCTTCTATGTCCTTATTCTCATTTTAAATTTCATTAGTACGGGGTAATGATTTGAATCAATGCAAGGTCCCCTGTAGCTTCTGACATCCTTTGTACAGCTGCGATCTATTTATTCTATTTATGTCAAATAAAAGTATTTTTGTTGTTATTACATTTGTTTTTGTATCTGTTTACACTTTCAATAATAAGAATTTAATACAATAATACGAAGATGTGAAGTAGGAGAAGGCTTGTCACTGCGTTATGGGAGTTATCAGTGTTCAGGTTATAAACATTGCCAGATAGCAGTCAGTAGCGGCCGCTTAGACAAAAAGTACCGAATATTCTTATGTGGGAATATAGAGCTCATTATTGTTGACATCTTGGAAGCTGCGAACTGGACTAATCTTTCTCCATTGTCATTAGTGGTGTTATGTAGGCTATGCATTTCTAGACCTCTTCCTTCCCGATTTTGTCGTTAAAATCGCCCGCTATGATCTTGACGTTGTAACGGGGACAGGAGTCATAGACCCTCTCCAACTTTGCGTATAACTCTTCCTTCTGATGGCGCTTGTACATTAATTATAGTTAGGTTAAACAGGCTCCCACGCAGCCTTATTTTACAGATACGGTTGTCTATCATTTCAAAGCTCATTACCTCACTACTGCATCTTGTTTTCACTAGGAAGGCACAGCCAACAAACTCATGCTGATTTTTACTACCACTGTAGTATAACGTGTAATCTTTCTTCTTGAGCATGCCCACTCCTAACCATCTTAATTCCTGAAGAGCTACTACATCGTAATTCTGCTTATTGCACTCTATTCTTAGTTCATCAAAGGTCCCAGGTCTAAAGAGAGTCCTCACATTCCATGTTACCATTTCATAAATTTGAGATGTGTCCATTTGAGGTATGCCGGATCATTGCCATTGATCAGTCCGTAATCTGAGGCTTGTTTGTTGAGCTATCATAACAGTACGCTTTTTTTTATGTGGAAGGGATTGTTATCCCCTCTGCACAACCCTCCTCTTTTATCTGGGCTTCGGACCGGCTGTGATTCCCGCAAAGCGACTCTTACAGGCAGAGTTGGCTTTATCCTTCCTATTGTCATAAATATTTCTATCCTTCCTCTTCCAAGTCATCCAATCTCTCCTTCCTTCGTACGTCCCCAAGCTTCTGCAATTCAAATCCTCTGGTCACTCCTACAATACCCTTTTCCAGTTTTCAGATTTATATACAAGTGCACACTGAACCGGTGCTTTCGATAAACTTTCATTATCTGATCCTCATTCCTATGGAACTCTGTCCCTTCCTACATCGGTCCCTCCAGTGTTCTCCCCACCTTTAAATCTCGCCTGTGCAATTACTTCCTATCCATTCAGTCCCCATGGGATAAGATGGGGAAGGATTTTAAATTAAATATTTATACTTAGAGACAATAAAGGTAAAGGAAAAACAGAAAGATATTTCTTGGATAAAAGTATTGGGTGTACTAGTTTAAGCTAATCAGTATAAGCTAGATACTGGTAGCCTCTGACTTAGCTACTTCTCCACTATCATAGTTTGATCCCCACCACTTTTCTTTAACACTAATTATCTTTGCAAATATATATTAAAAAAAATCAGGACTTCTTGCATTTTTATTGTTACAACCCAATCTTCCCAGATAAATTGTAAATCCATACAGGTTCCAAATTATTCACAGCTCATTAAAGAAAACTTGAACATTTTTTTGGTCCAAGTAACTTATATGTGTTCAATATGTTTTATTTTTTACAGGTGGGAATGCGGGAAGGAACCAATGTTTCAATGTCAACTTTGTATAAAGAAGTTTCACCATAGGCACGGACTAAAGCAACATATGAAGCTGCATATTGCTAAGAATGAAGCTCTGGGAACTGGAAAAGGATCCTATGCCTCATTTCAGTTCTGTTGTGAGAAGTGTGGACGCGGCTACAAACTCAGATCAAGCCTTAATAATCACATCAGGTGGGAGTGCGGCAAGGAGCCTGTTTTCCCTTGCTCTGTTTGCGACGTTCGTTTTACTCACAAGGGTAACCTCAAGAAGCACATCCTCACGAAACACGTCGTGAAGGTACCTCAGGATGTTGCCAAGCAAGAAGATAATAAGAATGTTGTTAAGTCTGTCTGTGAAACATCTTCAGATGTTGTAGCCATCCAATAGGCGAAATCAAAGTGAAAATTTGTCGAATAGCATAACAATATAACAGTCAGTTTAATTAATGAACTATAATAAAGTTGGATGTATGTATGTATTTTAATGATGTTTTTTTATGGTTATTACCTTTTTGTTCATTGTAAAATAAAGAATATTGATTTTGACGATTAAAACATTTAGTATTACATAAGTAGATTTTTTTAAAATTTAAACCGTCTGTCTTAGGACTGTATACTGTATATTGTCTTCTATAGAAATATTTGTATTCCTACTTATCAGTTTATTTTAAAAAGTATATTATTGACCAAGCTCAAATTTTAAGAACTTTTTCATAAATGTTGGCCTTATTTATTGACATAAATAACAGTAAACGCATATAATTGACATAAACCTCTTTATCTATTAAATTTTTTTACACTACTTAGTGATTTAATTTTATGAATTGTTATTTAACGGCTTTTTTTTTAATAAACTCACTATATACTAGTTTAACGAACTTTTTAGGTATCTCATTAGGTAATTGGACCCTTTATTTTAAAAATATGGAAGTCCTTATTGTTTAAAGGAGAGTGTGAGATATCTTAAAGAGAAGCAAGGCTTCAGATATACAAGATTTGCAGACAAGAATCCCGAGTTTTTATTGCTCCACATATAGACGCAGACAAGAAGCCATTTAATGAAATCAAACAAACTATTAAAAAAAACCTTCACTTTGCTCCAATTTACAAAAAGTCCATTCCTTTGCTAACTTTCCAGGGTGGCAACCAGTCCTGGAATACCTGGGAAAGTCAGGGAATTCTATGGAAAAACGCTGTAAGGTAAGGAATTTCACAACCTAGGGGAAGTGAGCACAAATTTAGTTTTTAAGCCAATAAGTTTAAAATTCCAAATTACAGATGATTCTAATCGGAATTCTAGAGATTAAAAAAAGTACTTCAGTCTTTGAAAAAAACTTAATTTTTATAAATTATTGGAGGAAGTTCTACATATCGTGGGTAATAAATATTAAGGACATAGTCATAAAGTTTTTATTAATGGCGTTTCAATCCAAACATACACTTGAATGACTTCAGTGCTCGAAACACGCCCTGATGATAACTCACATGTTTGGGTTGAAATGTCGGCACTAATAAAAACTTTATAATGACTGCGTTCTGAATCTTTATCACCCACTAATTTTTATAAGATTCAGGCTGCCAGGCCATCTTCAGTTGATTTTAAGGGGAGCTGTCTCGAGTAAGATATTTTAAATTATGCATTTTAAAACCGCTTGAAAGTTATAAGTATTTTATCTTGTCTCATGAATTCCTAATAAATTATATCTCTTCAACTTAAGAAAAAACATACCCTGATACTGCTATTGTTTAAGTGTCAAAGAGGGTACCTTGATATTTTTATTTGTATGCCTATTTAATTTTTATTAGATTCTTACATACTTATATATATATTTTTTTATTTATAATTGTGGGTAAATGATTGACTGTCGTGAATAATGAAGAGAAGAATAGTTGGGGTGATCAGTCAAATAAGTAGGCAAAAATAAATAATATTTATTTTGACATTTGCCGACGTCTCTACCTGAAGTTCAGGGCTAAGAAAAGAACCAGATAAGGTATGAGAAACATAAGTAGTGTAGGTAAAAAAAAAAATTTAAAGTAAAATGCAGTTGTTAGAATAATGACAATAGTAAGAACAAGAGATAAATAATAATAACCGGTACAAAGTGTGGAATGATGAAGTAAACATAATCAAAAAGCTGACATAAGTATTAAAATGGGAATCTTAGAATAAAATGTAAAACAGAAAAATATGAAGTTATATAAGAAATGGAAATAAACAGTAAAATTAAGATATTGCTAATAGAATAGTTAGATAGAAAATTGAGATGTTGTAAAGTCTATCAAGATGTACTGACAATGTATAATATAATAAAGAGTTAAAACAGAGAAAATGGATGAAAGGAAGGAGGAAAGAAACTGAGAAGTCTAAAATAAGAAAGGAAAAGAAAAAACAAACCTGACTGGAAAGATGTAAATCGGAGCAATGAGGATGGAAGTCAGAATTCATTTTTTATTTACCTCAGAGTTAAATATTGCAGTCATTCTTGATGTAAAAAAAATAAGTTTATTATCTCCTCCATTGAAAGATATATGTCTCGATGATGAGTTGTCATCTTTTCATATAGCTGTCTACAACTCCAATTCTATGAAGATGCTGCTGAAAGTAGATGTGCCCATATTTGTTGGGAGGAGGGGAGGGAAGAGGTGATTACTGGAAGGAAAATAAGAAATTGGGTATCGAGGAAGGAAAGTATAAAAGTACTCAAAATTACAGGTCCTAGCAGATGTTGGTTCAAAAGTAATCATATCTCAATAATTAATTAATTTTTATTGCTTTTAAACCGAAGTTTATTACTAGGGTTTTCTGGTACCACACAAATAGTATAAAAGTCATGACAATAAAAACCGTTACAACATAAATATCGGTTTAAAGTAACGATACTTTGTCACACTTTTTTTTTTTGGAATTCAGTAACTGTTAGTTATCGTTGTCTGATACCAATGTAGTATCGATACCACAATATCAAGAAGTATTTATACCTACGCATATTATTACAACAAATTCAAATATCGGTTCAAAAGTAATGATAATTCTGAGTAATCACTTCATTTGTAGCTTACTTAAATATTAAAAGTTTTATAAAAAAAGTTGAATAATTATTAAGAAGGGTTTACACGTTTCCAAAATCCCAGAAACCCAAACAAACGAAAACCAAAACACAAGGATCTGGAGTTTTACATATTTCTGTATTTACAGTGAAACAAACATGGACGTTGATAATCATACTTGCCCTAATTTTTAAATAGCAAATAAAAATGTAAAAGCGACATTAGTGCTATATTAAACTCTTTTAAAACCGATAGCAGATGGATAGGTTAGCAAAATAAGGTCAAAAACATCCCATTCACACGTTCGTGTAGTTTGTGAAATGTGTAAACGGATTGTCAGATAACAAAGAAGAATCGATATTAAACAAATAATATAACCAAAGTATGGATGCTGATGAATACTCTTACTGACCAAATGTGGTTAAAAAGTAAAAATACTTCATTAATAGTCAAAAATATTTTTAAAGTTAATAATAGTTAAACAAGCGATCAATTTAAGTGAGCACTTAAAAGTTACTTTTAAACCGATATTTATATGGTATCGATTCTTCGTTGTATTGGACAGTGATAATATTCAGTCAATTTAATCATTTAAATAGTGGGTATTTTGTTGAGTAATAATAGCTAAATTTAATACTTTAATAAGCGATATAATAACCTGAGTATTTAGAAGTATATAATTTTGAACCGACATTTTTGTAGAATTTATATACTTGCTTACATTCAATTCTGTTTTGGCATAATAATTAAGTATTAAGTTACTTTTTAGGTACTAGTATCGAATGGGAAGTTTCTGTATCAATAATACTTGATATCGGAAGAAATATATCGATTACATATCGATATCGATCAGTATCTGACAACCGTCTAGTCGCCTTGAAACCGTAAGTGTGGCCTTCCCAGTAGGCCACCTAACGCCGAGAAATTGACTTGTTTTGATTTTTTTTTCCAATTATCAGTTTTTTTTTTCATTCTACGGAGAGTTTTTGCTTTGATATTATTTAAAGTAAGTATTCTTAATTACATTTAAAATCTCTAGCAACCATAACATATTAATAATTAGATATAATTATTTTTAAAAATATGTATTTTTTAGTAGTAATGTGCCAGGTTCATTTTGTTACATTGTTTAGTCAATATTAGCGTTTAAGTTTCATTTCATTTAAGCAGTGCTGATCTCTTGAGGCGCCCGCCATTTGTTAAGAATTATAAAGTGTCTGAGATAAATTAATTTTACTCCATTAATAAGACGAATTTAATTTGAAATAATATTATCTAATATTAATCTAGGCGAAATAGTTAATTTTTTTTTAGAAGAAATACTCAAGGGACTTATTCAACGTATCTATAGAAAACGTTTCCTTTACAAGCATGGAAGGACGTTTCACGGAAATCGTTCTCGAAACGAACTTGATCATAGTTTAAAATGGCTAGTAATGGGCTAAAATGTAAAATTTACAGGTCATCTACAGTTAGTAAATCGGCTTTGATCAGCTTCTAGTAGCTATTATAATACTAGTGATGCAGTTGATAGAGAAGTGCTGGGATCTCCTGGAGTCCTGTTTTTCCCTCCATAGTTGAGGGGAATGGCTTCGCTCGGATTTCTCCTGAATGATTGATTGAAAATTGTGTATATAAGTAAGCCTGAATTTATGTTGTTATTTATATTAATTTAACTGTAACTTTTTTCTTGTTTATTTAATATATTTTAATATTTTGCTGTTATTTAATTTTATTTATTTATATTTATAGTATATGTGATGGTATAATAAACCCTTTTATCTCTGTTACTAATGACCTTAGTTGGGACAGAATGTTATATAACGTAATAAAGAGATTTAAAAAACATTATCAAATGATAACGTGTTCTAGTAACAGGTTATTAAAATAACCTGTGAATTAACAATATCACACTACGATATAGTAAACTTTTTATCAAATCATTAAAATTCGCCTTTTAACATCATAAGTGTCTTCTTATCGTAACCTACATATTTTTAATCTACGAAAATAGTTGAAATTGGGACGTTTTCAATCTGAATATTTGAAAACATGTCGGTATAATGAGGTACTAAATACTTATAAACATACATCTTGAAATAGTTTTATCACAAAATCTAGAAAAATGGTGGCCTACAAAAATATTCGGACGGGGTGGATTAATTTTCACTCCGAATATGTCGAAATAATGAGGTTATGAACATCTAGCTAATTTTTACGTTACTGTTTAATAAAGATGAGTACAATCAAATGGTCAAAGTGGCCTACAAAATTCACAGGCCTTTTCTCCAAATCTACGCCATAAACATTTCAATTTCACTTTAACTGATTAACAGTTCTTTAATTTATTATTTTCAATAATGAACCATTTTAATCGTCCAAAAAATTAAAAGAATTAACTCTCCTCATAAAAATTATTATTATTATTTTTTACAATGTTATATAGAACTCGTTGGTATGTGTGGACTATAATTTGAATGGTACGTTTTCGAAAAATAACCAAAAACATTTTTACAGAAATTTTAGGGAGTAGTTCAAACATAAAAAAACAAAACAAGAAATCTAATCTATATACGATTATTTCTTTATCAAAACCTTTTTTAATCTCACAACTATTAAAAGATATTAAAAAAAAAAAAATATGAATAACCTAAAGAAGGTTGTTTATTATAAGAAACCTAAATATTGTCAAAAATTGGTCATGATCCTTCCCGTAATAACTGATACAAATTCCTGGAGATTCCCGGGTCGAGTTTTTATATTGGGGAGGGGAGAAAGGGCATTGAACTTATTTGGTTTTTCAGTTTTAGTGGATATCTCAACTGGCAGGTTTGACACGAATATTATTCTATACAAAAATAAAGTACTTCAAAATCTCATTAAAATTATTCAATACATTTCTTTGATAAAATCTATTGATTACTGAAATATTAAAAAGGATAAAATTAACTTTCATTAAACATTCTAAAATGTTCAAGAGACATAATACCCATTCGAGGTTGAATTTGTTTTATTAACAAATTATTATTATGTAAATTCCCTTTATTTTAATGATTATAATAATTGATAATTAGTTGTTAGAACTGTCAATAAAATAATAATAATAATAATTAAAAAACTATTATTAAAAAAATTACAATCCATGAAGGGTCTTGGGTTCAGCACAATGCACAGGCGGATCTACGGGGGGGGAGGCTTTCGGGCTGAAGCCGCCCCCCCCCCCAAAATGGTAAAATATAACCATGTTTTACAGAAAAAAATATTAAAAACTATCTCTTAAAATATTCTTGTTCGTGTAATTATATTTAATTGGACTTCAAGAACCACTTAAACACCATTTCATATAGGTAATTAATTTCTTTATTTTTTTTTTCAAATTAATTATCGTTATATGGATATGAAAAAAAAATCTTTCGGGCTGAAGCCCCCTCCCCAAAATTAAATCCTGGATCCGCTAGTGGTACAATGTGAGGGAGTACTGTTACAAGGCTAAAGTTTGTGCAGGAAGGTGATTGGGCCGATATCACGCTCAACCGTCAGGTTTCTCACTTAAATAGTCATTTAATTAAGAGAACCCACTTTATAAAGACTGGATGTGCCATATAAAGGTCTTCCGACCCCATGATCGATCCACGGCTGATGAGAAATTAGTAGTCATCAGTCCGATTCGAACCCAGGACCTTGAGCTTAGCAGCCTAGTGCCTAATCCACTGAGCTATCCCACTCTCCTAAATATTAATAATAAGTAAGAAAATAAACTAAAGCAATGTTCATTGTCATTTACAATTATACATTATTAAATGCACATTATTTGATATTTATTTCCTTTTCATATTTTATCCAAGAGTTTGTTAATATTAAAGAATGGAAAACAAACTAATTTTCTATCTTCTATCGTTTATCAACATCTGAATCTGACACGCTAAGTTGTACAATGCTTATGCTAATTACCACAGGCGAATATATGGGGGAGGAGGGGAAAGAGGCTTTCGGGCTGAAGCCCCCCTCAAAAATTCTAAAATAAAACCATATCTAATGAAAATATATTTAATAATTAACTCTAAAAGTATTATTGTTCCTGTAATTAAATTTAATAGTATTTAAAGAATCACTTTAAACTCTGCCATATAGGTAGTTATTTTCTTTTTCTTCAAAAGTAATTATCGTTATATATTTATAAAAATAAATCTTTCGTGCTGAAGCCCTCATCCCCCCCCCAAAAAAAAACTAAATCCTGGATCCGCTAATGGTAATTACGTAAAGAATAAAATAACTGAAAACCAAAAATCAATTTAAACATTACCACTTTTCGAAAAAATCTTGAATGATTGATGTCGAATATTATTTCATTTTGAGTTTCTACAATTTATTATTGATTATTAGAATCATTAGAACAAAGTGAATTTGATTACAACTGTGTATAATATTTTACTTTCCTACCTATATTAGGTAAGGAAAGTATTGCAATCGGATCTATATGTATCCGGAGACGTATATACGGTCTATCTATACGTTTATCTATATTTTGACTTTTCAGTCAGACCGAATTCGATAATTGAGGAACTGACTTTAAGCCGAATTTAATGTTGTTTAATTCATATTAGAATTATTTTTTTCTTCCTCACTACCGAAGGTAGGGAAGCATTGTATTCGTGCGAGAGAGTAAAAAATATTTTATACTCAGAACCGAAAATTTCCACTCGCGTTTTACGTTTCAGACATCAAGGATCAAATTTGGTTCGGTGTCTGTCTGTCTGTAGTCAAACAAATCGATGTAACGGGCATATCACCTACTACCGTTCATCCAATTTTCATGAAATTTTTAGGAATTGTGCGGGTTGGTGTCTAGATGGTCCCATATCAATTAAACTAAATTCTAACTATCATTTCCGCTTACGCACGCTAAAACGCATTTTTGTAGATATGCCAATATTTCAGAAATGGCTCGTTCGATTTGGCTCAAAATTGGATAAAAAGTAGGTATTTGTGAAAAAATAATGTAGGTTAAATTTTATTGAATTCTGTCCGTTCCTTTCTCTTATATATGCGCAGACGTTTTTTCCTTGATACGTCTATATCTCTAAAACCGCAAGATGGATTTGGCTCAAATTTTGAGGGAATTTAGGGATTGGTAAACGTAAAATGTAATAGGCACCAATTTTATCAAAGTCTATCTACTACTCCAAAAAAAAAAAAAAAAAAATACTTCCGCTTTCAGATCAGGAAATGTGTTATTTGATATGTCTATAGTTTGAAAACGGCGCATTCGATTTGGCCCATACTTGGAGGAAATTTGGAGAACACTATAGAAATTACTCAGTATCAATTTCATTGAATTCCATTTAATAATTAAAATTAATATAAATAATTGTTAACAATATAATGGCTGCGAAATGTTGAAGGCACTCATCATATGGAGTGGGAGTTGGGTTATTACAATATTGTTATGGGGTTATAAAATTTTAGGTTTTATTCAAAAAATGAATTGATACTATATTGTTTGGTCGGTTCCAAACGTTACTGGCATGACACTTACTAACGTTACTGAGATTTCGAGTAATTTTCAATAGATTTAAAGTAATTTATACTCTGAGTTTGTAGAAAAAACAACGTCTTATTTAAGATTGTGTTTATATCCATTGAAGTTCAACCAGTTCCTCTCGTTCTCGATTTCCTCCTTAAATATCGAAGTTATGTGAACTTCACCCATATTTTTATATTTTCTATCTTAAAGCGTTTTGTTCTGACAGAAGGAAAGTATTGGTCACTTTAACTCCGAACAAACAATAAGTTGAATTTTTCTAATGGATTTTCTACTTCCATCCATTTTACGAGTGAAAAAATACCTCTTAAGTATATATCACTACTATTATTGCAAAAGATCGTATGCAAAAATTTTCAACTTTTATTCTATTTGTTCTAAAGGTGACATTTTCTAGTCTGCAACTGATATAAGCAGTCTGGTGCAATGGAAAATAGTAGGTGTCAATAAAATATGAAATTATACTAATAAAATATAAAGCAATTATGAGTAATGCTCTCTTGCAAAACAATCAATTTTTACTTGCGAGCTTTTGCACTAACAGTAGTGAAATGCATGTTCAGTATCCATTTTTTTTTTTTTTTTTTTTTTTAGTTAAAGATAATGAAATATGGAAACTTCAAATGATGGCACTCTTTCTCATTTTAATATTAGCTGTTAAACGAAATTCGTTGATATCAATCCGGGAATGTTGAAGAGTAACTGTATTTCCGAATCGGCTTCTCCCAGAGATTTTATTCTCAAACGAAAAATTGTATACCTTGCAATATTTTAGCCAATGAAAACAGTGAGGAAGCTAAACTGACCTTACTTGGCAGACTTTTTTTACTAGGTTGCGCCATTTAAAAGTTATAGGTCATAAACTGAAAGTCAGAAAAACAGAAGAGAATATAGAAGTTTCACCCGGCTTGGTCCCCTACTTATAATAGGACCAACTTTAGATACTATTATCTGATTTACAATTGATTAAAACCATTTCCAGCTTTCCAACACTTCCTGTCGCGGTGTCCAAAATATTTGGTGGAAAAGTAATTTCTGTCCATTTTTGAAGTGACAAGTTCTTTAGGCGCATTTTTCACTTTTTTGTGGAGAGCGAATTAGATCGAGCCGTCAGATTTCCGATGTGTAACGCTTGGGTCAGCTGGAGTCGACTAATTTGTGGTATTTTTTATTTTATTTTAAGTATTTTTGCGTATGGATTAAAATATCTCAAAAACTGAAAATCGGACCTGCATATTGTTACCGAGGTAAATGTTCACCATTTCATTCGCTTTATAATGAGCTATTATTCAAAATTGTATCTTAACGCGACGCTCTGTTAGAGATGCTTTTAAAATAGTTCCGAAAACCAAATGATAACGAGCTTTATGGAAGATATAGATTAAAATATCTTAGAAACTAAAAATCAGACCTGCATACTATAGGCGAAGGAAATGTACAGCATTTCATCCTCTTTGTAATGAGCTATTATTTAATGGTTTAAAAATGTCGCATGATTAATGTAGCAGGAACTGGCTTTTTATTTATATTTTATTGAATATTATGGAAACAGGCATTTTTATTCGTGCCTAAACTAGAATATATTAGTTAACTATAGCAGACAATAAAAATAAAGACATTTGAATTATGAAGCACCTTGAAAATTTGGGCTTTGCCGCTCTTAGACCAATGTGCGCTGTTTTAGAGATGCGAAAAGGAGAAGAATAGTGTCGAAAACCGAAGGTATAGTAATAATAATAATAATAAAAGGTTCGATGCCGACACCACCAATCGCTTATTACACACCTCCCTCCACCGTTCACCGTCCAAACCTAGTCCCTTCAGATCGGCTTTAATGCAATCTTCCCACCTTCGCTTCGGTCTACCCCTCGGACGCTTACCATTCGGCATAGCAAATATTAACCTTTTAGGAATTCTCTCGCTACTAAGCCCAACAACTTTACAAGCCCATTTAATTCGTCGCGATGAAATTACCTCAATTATATTATCCGGATACAGTTCACGCAATTCGGCGTTGTGTAACCGTCTGAACTCTCCGGTTAACTCATCCTTCTTCGGTCCGAATATTCTACGCAATACTTTATTTTCAAAAACCTTAAGACGCTGCTCATCCCTTAATGTAAGCGGCCAAGTTTCGCATTCATTAAGTACTGTAGGCAAGATAATTGCTTTATAGATTCTAATTTTTAAGTTCCGGGACAGAAGGTATAGTATTGAGTGAAAAAATAGTGTAACGAAGTAAGGTTTTTAATGAAATAACCGTAGGAATAGTGTCGAGTTTTATTGAAGATATGGATTAAAATATCTGAGAAACTAAAAAATCTAACCTGCATAATATAAGCGAGGGAATTGTACAGCATTTCATCCTCTCTGTAATGGGCTATTGTTCAAAATTGTTTCTTAACGCGACGCAGTGTTAGAAAGAGGAAAAGAAAAAAAATTGTGTCGAAAACAAAATGATAGCGAGTTTTATGGAAGATATGGATTAAAATACCTCAGAAACTAAAAATCAGACCTGCATACTATAGGCGAAGGAAATGTTCAGCATTTCATCCTCTTTATAATGAGCTATTATTTATAATTTATATTTCATATTATTAATCTGGCCTTGTTGATGTTTTCACATCTATCGTGTGGTCTAAAACATACACCTTAGTATTTTTTAAATAAATTTTTAATAACATAGGAATGATGTGTTAGTTCCAAATATGTCTAAATCCTCCAAAAATAAATACCAAAAGATTCAGTTCTCTATTAAACACATTTTGTTGTTGATAGCTAATCTTCTTATTGTTTATCAATATATTCTTAGATGAAGAGAAGAATAGTTGGGGTGGTCAGTCAAAAAAGAAGGCAAAAATAAATGATAATATTTATTTTTACATATGCCGACGTTTCGACCTGAAGTTCAGGCCATCATCAGGGCTAAGAAAATACCTTCTCATACCTTGTTATCTGGTTCTTTTCTTAGCTCTGATGATGGCCTGAACTTCAGGTCGAAACGTCGGCATATGTAAAAATAAATATTATCATTTATTTTTGCCTTCCTTTTTGACTGACCACCCCAACTATTCTTCTCTTCATTATCCCCGACAGTCGACCATTTACCAATTATGTATTATATTCTTAGATGGTTTGAGTTTTTTAGATGGTTTAGTGTAGTTTAGATGGTTTAAGCTCGAAATTCTTTTTTTTCGTTTTTTTTATATAGATTAAACCAAACAGGAAAATATTTTTGTAGGCCACCACTTTAATTTCAAAGTAGCCCATTTATCATCTATGCTTCGTGGCCTACGGCTATTAATCAGCAAAGTGCATCTCGTGAAATTGACATGTTTATGGCGTAGGTCTGAAGAAAAGGCCAGTGAAATTTGTAGGCCATTATGATTATTTAATTTTACTTATCTTTATTAACTAGTAACGTAAAAGTCAGCTTACGTTTTCACATCCTTGCTATTTAGACATGTTGGGAGTCGAGATTACGCCAAACGGCTCAGTATTTTTGTAGGCCACTTTTTTAAAATCGATTTTGTCCTCAAACTATCTTAAGATTTAAACCCAAATGGATGTTCATGAGTCATGTCAGTCAAAGCTCAGCGATGGACTCACGAAATATTCCCGTAAAACCAATTATTATGTCTTACGGGAATCTTTTGTGAATCTAGCCCTGATAAAGGACTGAATTTTGGGCCGAAACGTTGGAAAATATAAAAATAAATATCATTAATTTATTTTCATTTTTTTTTTTAGAATTAACAAAACCATTATCTTACCTACGGTTTTTTATGGAATGAATAAAAATTCTGTATTTTGTAATTAATATATACAATTACTGGAGGTCTGGCTCCATTAAATACATTATTAAATACAAAAGAATCAAAATAAAGTACTAAACAAATATAGAAATAAATCGGAGAAATATTCTTTTTCATAAATAAGATGAACTAGATATATATATTGTGATGTAAAAAAACAGAAAAGGAAAAACAACTGTATAACAATATAAATAAAAAGTATTGACTTTGAATATATATATATATAATCAAATAAATATACATTCAAGGAATTTTAAAACTAGCAATAATATATTCCTACAATACAATGTAGCAGATTGCAACAATACATATGATCAAATTCTTAGTCGAAGATAACAATGTCTTGTGGTAAACATAAACATAGACATAAATATTGCTGGCATTTAATCATTCATAATGAATGATCTTATTTTAAGGCTCCCTACTGTAATTGTGAGATTTTCTATCGTTAACAAATTACCGAGCATTGAATGGTTGTCTTCTGTAATATATTTCTCTATGTAATGTTCCCTCGAGTCTTTACAAATGGTATTAACTGTTTGGCTTTTGGAGGTTGCATATATTACAGTTTTCTTCTCCTTCTAGTGTACAGGCCGTTCCATCAAGATAAAATGAAGGTTTCGTTAAATTGGCTACCCTAAGTCGGCTGACTGTTCTATGTTTTGTTATGTTTGTTCTTATGTTTAAATATTGTCCTCCGTGGCTTTGACTAGTCATGTTTCTGTATTCTGAATTGTATTTTGAATTGATGACTGAATTTATATCATTGGAAATGGAGTGATTTTCAAATCTATTTATAATGTCTTTGAGGTATAGTTGAGCAATTTCAGGATTAGGATCATTATCATGTTGCAAAATTGAATCTGACCCTACTTTTAATAATTTTACTTTTAGCTGAGAGTACCACTTAAAAACCATACTGCGATTGTCCTCCAATTCCTTAAATCTATTGTAGCAAATGGGTGGGATTCTATCTTTAGTCATTCTTAGTACAGTTATCCACCATCTTTACATTCTTTTGACAACTTCTACTTCCATAGCTTTTATTCCTGTTTCCAAGCGTACAGCGGTTTTTTATGGTTGCGAAAAGTGGTCGCCTACATTCGGGGAGGAGCAACGTCTTAAGGTTTTTGAAATTAAAGTGTTACGTAGAATATTATCTCATTCCATACTTCCGTAAAAAAACTTGGTGTTACCTTTGAGAAAACCCTCTCCTGAAAACCACACATCTCCCAAATTTCCCGTCGTACTATCTCTACCCTGAAACCATCTCCGCTATCTCCTTCCATATAAATCACGACAACTCCTGGTTTCCTCCCTTGTGTTCCCCCACTTCGACTATGGCTGTCTGGTGTACGGCGGACACTCGGGAGAATTCGAAGCCAAACTTAAACGCCTAATGAACTGCGCAATACGTTTTGTTTTCGGAATCTCAGGATATACGCATATAACCCAGTATTACACCAAGTTGAAGTGGCTCTATCCATCCAACCGTCTTCTGTACTTTATTGCTATCTTTCTATACCAGGTCATGAGAACTCAGCGGCCTTCCTATATTTTTCACAACCTACAATTTAAATATTCCATTCAATCCCGTCTCACTAGATCTCGTACCTCCGACCTCTATCCACCTCCCCACCGAACTGCAGCGTTTGACAAATCCTTTATAATTAAAGCCGTCTCCTTCTGGAATACCATCCCTCCCAATATCCGACATGTACAATTTAAAACTCTCCTTTTTAACCACCTACTCCATTCCCAACCCGATTGATCATGAAATGTAGATAAGAAAACCTTTAAAGTTTCCCTAGAAATGATTTTCTTTACTTATGCTATTTTATTTTCTCACATTTGTATTATATATATCAGGATGTTTTAGTGTAATAGTTCTATTTTTTGTTTTATTCTTTTTCCAAAATCTTAATCTTAATAATAATTGTAAATAATTAATTTTATGTATGGCCACAAAGGCGTTTATTCTGTAACTGTAATTTGTCCTAAAGGGACAACAGTCCCAGAATAATAAAAACATTTTCATTTCATTTCATTTCAATATTCGAACCGAACGAGTATGAGTCAACCGAAGAATTTAGACGGCTACACATAGCGGAATTGCGTAAATTGTATACGGTTGATAAAATTGAGGCGATTACTTTGCGGTGAATGCAACGGGCGTGTAAAATTGTTGGACTTGGTAACGAAAGAATTCCTAAAAGGTTAATATTTGCTGCGCCGACTAGTAAACGTCCGAGGGGTACTCCTCAGCGTCTTTCAAAGCACTTGTTTGTTCGCGAAGAATGGTTTTATGAGCCAATCTCATGAAATATATGACGTTTATAAATCTAAAGTACGACATTTTTGCATAATGTTGTCCTAAAAAATTCAATTAAAAATAGAGATCAGAGCACTCTAGTAACTACTTTCAGCAACAATATTCGAGAAAATTATAAAAAACTGTAAAATCGATGATATAAAATGGCACTTTGGTCAGCCGATTTTGAGGAAAAAGTTGCTTTAACATCCCCAGGCGTGTACAAACCTTAAATATGCAATTTCAGTTGCGTATGATTATTCGTTATTGAGCTAGACTGTTCACATACACACACAGAGCATTTTGCAGGACATAGTTATCTGAGCTTAAGGGACCTCAAAACATGTATATCCGTTGAAAACTCAGATTTAAAAAAAATGTGTAAAAATTCTTTTTTTTAATTATAATTTAATTTGGATTTTTAGATGAGTGAAAATCTCACTTCGACAATTAGTGAGATGGAGGGAGTGAACTTCAAAGAGGCTGTAGGACCATTTGAAATCTCAGACGAGCAAGCTGAGGACTCGGAATGTGGAGGGGATAGTGACGCTGAGGATATCTTCCCTCTAGGGTCATCTTCCAAGAAGAATGTAGAGACATATCATTCAAGGAAGAAAAGGAAGATGGTCTCATACAAGAAGAAACCAGTTCCTGAGGATGCTGTCATCGAAGAAGTTCAAGATTTAAGCACTACTGGGCAATCTTCTAATCAAATCAACAACCCAGTCCCAGATGTTTCTGGAACTGAGAGAAGATCATCATCTGATACGGAGTCAACATCAAGTAATAAAAAAAATGTCCTTATCTATCATAGATAAATTTAAATAATAACATACATATATTTCCTTATAGTCATAAAATTGATGAACTTTTAATTATTTTCTTTTAGTGTAATGTTTAATTTTGTCTTTATTATTAACACATTTAGGTTTTTTCAAGCCTAATAAAATCATATAATCTTAATAGATTTTTTATTTTTTTAAAATTTTACATGCTGCATGCATTACACATAATAGATAGATTGAAAATAACTGTAATCTGGGGCAAAGTCCCTTTAGAATAAAAATATAGTACACAATTAACAGATCACATCAGGCCTAAATAAAAACAATAACAACAAATAAAAAGAAATAGAAAAAAGTAAAGAAAACATTAGTTAAACATGCTATATAGAAATCAAATAAACCTTTATTCAAAACACTTAAAACTATGTACAGTGGTAAAACAGTATAAATATACACTTTAAACAAAAAAAAATAAAGACAAATTTAAAATACATTAAGTTCTTCTTTAAAATAAGCTCTGTTGAGAAAAAAGAAAGTCCGAATCTGACAATATAAAACATCAGAGTATTTAAATGATGAATAATATATAAATACATTATGATCATTTCTTGACGTAACTATTAGTAAAAATTTAATTTCATAAAAAGAAAATACATTTATCAATTAAAGTTTTACAGTTCTTATAAAAATTATAATATAATTATAATTCAATTTTTCCTAATGAATCACTTAATACCAAATAATAATAAACAATACTTAAGATAATTATAAAGAAACTAAAATGGAAAACACATAATTAAAAAACATAACAAAATATCTACAATAAAATTATTAATCACTATAGTCTTCTTGGAGAAGTTGGAGATCAACTTTAAGAGTAAATTTCTTCATTTTCTTGTTTTTTTTTTTGAAAATATCCTTTTTTCTTAGCAGCCAGTTATTGCCTTGGAGAACTGTGCTTCTCATTAAATTTGGTCTTAAGATCTTAGTTTTTAATTAAATTATTACTAATCTTTTTTTTTTGTTTATAGGTGATTCAAATGAGGAAGAGGAGGTTGAAGAAATGGCGGTTGAGGAATTGGTGGTTTCTCCTGGAATCCCAATTGAGATAGCTGTCGATGAATCATTATCCGAGGAATCTTCTGAAGAAATGGATGGTGAAGCCCCGAAGTGGAAAAAAGACGCAATGGGGAATTCGATAAAAAAGAAATTTGACAACCACCACTTCGATCGACCATTTGGTCCAAAAACTGTGATTAACACAGATAGTGTTTTAAGCATTTTTTCTATTTTTTTCACTAACGATTTATTGAACAATATTATAGAACAAAGTAATTTGTATGCAATGCAAAATGGACATTCTCTTAATTTATCTCAGGAGGAATTGCGTTGTTTTTTAGGCATTCTGATCATAATGGGTTTTCACCAGCTTCCTTCAATGAGATTGTATTGGTCAACTGAAAGGAATTTTACAGTATCCAGGATATCTCGACTAATGTCGATGAAGAGGTTTTTGGCCATCCTTCGATATTTTCACTTAAATGACAATTCTTTGATGCCTGCACGAGGAACTGCCGAATATGACAAATTATATAAGATAAGGCCATTCTTAGATCATTTTTTAGAAGTTTTCAAAAATGCTTTCTCGCCCAGTCGATATCTAACCATTGACGAAAGCGTGATTGCATTTAAAGGGGGATATAGCTTAAAGAAATATATGCCCATTAAACAGGGATTGAAGATTTGGGCGATTTGTTGTTCGGTAACTGGGTACCTACTAGCTTTTGATTTTTATAGTGGTAAAACTGAAGATAGAACAACTTCCTTAGGAGAGAAAATAGTTTTGCAACTTAGCCGAGGGTTTGAAGGTTTTGGCTATTGCCTGTTTTTTGGTGAATTTTTTTCATCATTTTCTCTCATGAAAAAAATATTAAAAAAAGGATTCTATGCTTGTGCAATGATTTTACCAACAAGGAAATATTTCCCTTCCTCTTTCCTCGCCGCAGATGGAGATCTAAAATTTGGGGAAGCAGATTCTTGCCACTGCGACGAATTTGGGCTGGTCAAATGGAAAAACAGGGGAACTAAATGTGTCTGTGTAGTCAGCTCCATGGATGACCCACAGAAGACAGCAATAGTCAACCGTAGAAAGGAAACGGAAGCAGACATTCCGGTAAATTGCCCGGAAAGCATCCATACTTATAATAAGTACATGGGAGGTGTAGATGTTTTCGATCAGTACATGGCATCACATACGACTCATTGGAAATCGAGGAGGTGGTGGATAAAAATTTTCTATTATTTCCTTGATGCCTCTATTGTAAATTCGTATATATTGTATAAGGAAGAAATTAAAAATTTAAGTAGGAAACAAAAAGCCGAATCAAAGAAACCTTTGAATCATTTAACGTTCCGCAACAAACTGGCTGAGGAATTAATTGGAAATTTTACGAGGAGGAAAGCCTCGCCAAAACCAGTGGTAATTGCGAAAAAAAAATTTGCACGGCCATCACTTTCTATTCCACCTCTCGCCCACCTGCCTACAAAATGTAAGCAGCGGAGATGCGCAATGTGCAGTACTAAAAAGCAACGAAAACGGACGACAATCCAATGCGACACCTGTCAAGTTGGTCTTTGTTTAAATACATGCTTCAAAAAGTATCATGATGCTATGAAATTTTTGTCAAGATAAATTATTTCTTATAAATTAATTGTATTTTAATAAGTTGTACAATTTTAATTTTAGTTATTTTTTGTTCATACAAATTTTAAATATGCCTCTTTGTTCATATATTTAATAAGTTAATATTACACAGTTATGTAATTTAGCATTTGTGCAATACATTGAGTAAACAGGATGTAGAAGTAAGCTATTTTAGTTTAGTATTATCTATAATTTTATATTTGCTAGTATTTTTTACTACCTTTTTAATTTGAATATTTAGTAATGTAGTTTAAAAAATGTAAATTGTACCTATACTTTTATAAAATTCTATAATATAAGGTCATCTATAATAAGATGAGAATAGATATGGACAAATTCACATTAATAATATTATAGATAATAGATTATCATGTATAAAAGAGGTGTGAGTTATTTTTTTAAATAAATAATTTATTTATTATAGTGTGTACTAAATTCATGCTTTAGAATAGTTGGATATATTTAAGACTGACTATTTTTAATAGAGAAATTCAGCTGTTATTCCTTTTATATTGTACTTCCTTCTCTACTTCATTATAATTATATCATAATATAATATAAATAATATTATATATATAAAAAAAACAATAAAAAAAAAAAAAAAAAACAGTGTACCACTACAACCCATGAAGAGTCGTGGGTTCAGTACTGTTTAGGGAAAGCACTGGTTCTCGATCTACGGTTGTGCAAGAAGGTAATTTGACCGATATCAAGCTCAACCACCAGGTTTTCCCCCTTAATCAATTATTTAATTAAGGGTACCCACTTTATAGAGGCTGGGTGTGACCCAGGAGGGTCTACCTTCCCAGGGGAGCCCCGTGGCCAATGAAACAGAATAAATAATTTTCTCCCATGAGCCGGGATTCGAACCTGAGACCTTTAAGCATTGCAAGCACAGTACCCTACCACTGTTGGCGGGGTGGCCGAACGGGCTAACGTCTCTGCCCAGCAACCTGATATTTGAGACAATCGATTTAAAATAATCACGAGTTCGCTGCCCAATGCCGGGGGAATTTTTTAAATCCCCGCCCATACCCCCTGGCCCGGGAAAATCCTCGTATAGCCCTAAAGACGAGGAAGAGGAGGACCCAAAAGTACCCTATTACTGAGCTAACCCACTCCCATGATAATATTATGTATAATATAATAATTAATATATTGTATTCAATGGGAAAATGTCTAGATTGAAAAATAACTGCTATCACCTAGGTAAAATCAAACTAACACCTACAGATGAATAACATTTTCCATACAAATTTTTGGCCAAAAATCTTTATTTTGTATCAGGAGAGTAGGTTACAGAAGTTTAATACTGTAACGAAGAAACTAGGGTGTAAACCTCATTTTGTATTTGGATAATAGGAGGTTATAGGAGTTTAACACATGTGTAATTAAATGAACAGCTGTATAATTTTAGAGCTTTTAGGAGAGCTCCTGTAATCTCCTACTCTCCTAATACTAAAATTAAAATATATATGAAATGTCACTAAAATCATTTTTATATAATAGAGATATTATTCTATATCTACCAGTATAAAACTTCTCTTAAAGTATTAAATATCTCAAAGTTTAGTTTTTGACAAATGCCAATATTGTAATAATCAGTTTATATATACACAGGATAAACTCAGTTCTGATATTATAATGTTAGACCTGGACACCATTTAACATTCTTGAAAGAAGAATACTAAGGAATGGAAGAAACGACCAATAAAGAACTACTTACTCAGAATATATTCGATGATATTTTATAAAGGTGAGGAGGTTAATGACCATATGGGAGTACAAACATCAGATGCATAGATAGAAATGCTGCTTATAAGTGAATTCTCTCTCTAAAAATTTGTTTTGTGGTGGACCCACATAGTGAATCTGGACCTTCCCACTGTGGTCAGAATAAGTTTGATTGAATCTCTAGAACAACTACTACGCCAGAAATACCAAGGCAGGAGTAATTCGCAAAAAACAAAACAAAAAAAAACAACAACTAAGGTGTGTGCTTTAGACCACATCATAGAAGCGAAAACATCAACAAGGTCAGATTAATAATATTTTTTTTATTTTTATTTTAATGAAATTTACAACTGTATTACATAGAAAATACAATAAGTAAATGTGACATTCGTAACATGATGTGTACAACATGAAGAGAAACTACCCATTGGTAGAACTCAAATTAAAGTTCTATATTAGAAGGTCCCGAGGCCATCTTCTTTTCAGATGCCTCGGAGGGAGATTAATAATATGAAGTATAAATTATAAATAACTAGTTGGCCCGTGCAAATAATTCGCAGAAAATTAGTGAAGGAATAGCAAAACAATTTGGACATAAGTAGATCTTATGTATTATGTGAGGATGGAATTAATATTTTTTCCTTGGTCAATTACAACATTCCATTTAACATAATAGATCAAAATATTTGTTTACCTATTAATAAACGCTGACTGGAAAGATAATAAAGCCAAATAATGCCTCGATCAAGGAATTTTCTAAATTATTAAAAAAAATAAAATGTAAGAACAAATAAATACCTTTAAGAAATAAAGTTAATATATCAGTCAGCATAGGCGGATCTAGGGGGAGGGCTTTCGGGCTGAAGCCCCCCCTAAAATGGTAAAATATAACTATACTTTACAGAAAAAAATATTAAAAACTATCTCTTAAATTATCCTTGTTAGAGTAATTACATTTAATAGGACTTCAAGAACCACTTAATCACCATTTCATACTGGTAGTTAATTTATTTTTTTTTTGAATTAATTATTGTTATACGTAAATGAAAAAAAATCCTTCGGGCTGAAGCCCCCCCCCCAAAATTAAATTCTGGATCCGCTTGTGTCAGTCAAGAAAAAAAGTGTATTAGACTATTCTACCCCTAAATGCAATATCTTTAAACAGGAAGACATTAATAAGTATACCAAAACTAATGGACTTTATCTTTGTTAATAATTGTCCGATTTCTTTTTTTTTGTTCTGTTGGTAATTTAGTTATCTGTCAAAATTATCATGGATACAATCAAGAAAAAATGCATACTTTTTGAGTAATTCGCGAATAAAGTTTCTTTTACTTTATAACCTTTTTTCCAGAAATTTCGGGAGTATAGGACTATTTTTCTTACGTGAAGGAGAAAAATATGTTCAAAATGAGTGGTCAATCATTGGATTTGATGAAGAATTGACGAAGTTATGGCGTATCGACAAAAAACACCTTTTAAAGATAATATGTAGGATAGCTCATTATTAAGAGGATAAAATGCTGACAATTTCCCCCGCTTACAGTATGTAGGTCCGATTTTCAGTTTCTGAGATACTTTAATCTATATATCTTCAATAAAATCGTTGTAATTTGTTTTAGGACACAATTTTTCTCTTTTCGTCTCTCTAAAACAGTGTCATGTTAAGATACAATTTTGAATAATATGATCAACAGAGAGGATGAAATGATGAATAATCCCCTCGCTGACAGTTAGCAGGTCCGATTTTTAGTTTTTGAGATATTTTAATCCATACGCAAAAATCCTTCAATTATTCGACTCCAGCCGACTTTACCCGTGCGTTACACATTGGAGATCTGATGGCTCAATATAATTCACAAATAAAGTGCAAAACACGGCTAAAGAAATTTTGACTTAAAAAAAAGTTTGGTTCAAATTGCCACAATAAGGTTATTGTGGATGGCTTCATTTTTGATAAATTAAGGAGCATTGAGGATTGGTTTAGAGAAGCACAGGCGGATCTGTAGAGGAAGTGGAGGAGGGAGAGAGGTAATTTTCGGGCTGAAGCCCCTCCCCCCAGAATGGTAAAATATAACCATGTTTTATAGAAAAATATATAACAAAATTATCTCTTAAAGTATTATTATTCGTGTCATTACATTTAATAGAACGTTAACACTGGCATTAATTTCTCACCTTTACCCTCTGGCTCAGGAAAATCCCGTACAGCCTAAAAGGCGAGAAAAAAAGAAAAAGAATAGGTACCGAAATCAGTTTTGATTTTTCTTTTTATTAATGAAATTTACAACTGCATTAAATGATAAATACAACAAGTAAATACGAAAAAAGTAACATGACATGTGCAAAATGAAGAGAAACTACCCATCGGTAGCACTCCAATAATATTTCTTCAATAGAAAGTCCCGAGGCCATCTTCTTTTTCAGACGCCTCGCAGGATTATCAGGAATAGAAGAGGAAGCAAGGTTGGAAACAAGAGGGATCGGATGGTTCAGAAGTTTATTATGGAAGGATATGTATCCGGATCGAGCTAAATTGGAAACATATGGTAGATTAAGATCGTTATGGGTGATTTTATTTGTGACAAATTAGGGAGCATTGAGGATTTTATGAAGGACTTTTGATTGTAAGGATTGGATACGAGAGGAATTTGATGGTTTAGTCGAGCCCCAAAGCTCGATCCCTTAAGTCCAAATAGGCCTTATTATAGTAATATATATGAGTCTTTTGTAATTAATTGGAAGTTTAGAGCGTTTGTCTAGTAAGTGCTGCAGTAGTCGACAACATCAGGCGGTTTCTAGTCGTTTCAGTCTGGTATGGGGGTTCCAAGTGAGTCGTTTGTCCAGGTAGAGTCCTAGGTAACAGATTTGTTCAACAGGGATAAGTGGGTTATTGTTAAAGGATACTGTAACATTAAGTATATAGGATATTAAGTCGAAATCTATGAACCTGCTTAATTTTCCATCACCGCTAGCCCAGGAAAATCCCGTATAGCCTAAAAAGCAAAGAAGAAGATGATAGAAAAAAAAATTGAAAAGTTCGATTTTTACGTCATTTATTTTGGAATTTTATTCAGGATGAGATATAATAATATATCTCTAAATTAGAGATGAATATATAGTTGGCTGGTATTTTAATATAATCAGAAATCTTAGTCTATGATTGATTTCTTAATAAAAAAAATAATAATTAAATTATATATAGCCTATAAATTCTGATCATTTGTCAAACGAGGAGTACCCATCCTCCCAACAATCTATGGCTCATAAATATCTTGGCTCCAACACCCCAGGATATTTTATTGCTTTCCACTTCTTAAAAACATTAGAATAAAAAGATAATAATTTGTATAATATCTATTACGCTAGAGGTAATACAGATTACAATTATTGCGGTCTGTTTCATATATTCCTTTGTCTCCTGGTTTGAAAATTTTCATACCGAAAATTCTCCGTTGAAATGAGGCCTCACAAAAATTTTGATAGCGCGCAAATTCCGCCATGAATTGTGGGCAATCTGTAATACGTTCATTGAAAACTTTGCAATATTTGATTTTTTATAAATTAAAGTGCGATTTTTTGATCGGTCGAAAATGATATTAGGACATAAACAAACCCTGAAACTCCTAGATCAGGAAGGCCAGATAGATCAAATGCGCGGTGGGGCCAATAGAAAGAGGGACAAGAAGAGAACTAATAGAGAGAGACTGGCTGGCTTCCTCTACCTGCCCATTGTTGCCCAATCAGAGCTCCTATTAACGTTCACTTCGCTATTGCCAATGGCGAATGCACAACTGACCTTCAGTCTTATACAACCTAATTGGGTGTATAATTTAAACTAAAACGATTTAATTTTAGAGAATTTCGAGACACAAGATCATATATATTTTAGGTTTTTTTTTTTTTTTTTTTTTTTTTTTTTTTTGGCTTTAAAACTTGTAAAAGTCCTATTTTACCATTTAAACGAAAATTACACTGGACTTATATTAATTATTTATAGTTTTTTTTTTATTTTATTTGCAATCGCCTCCACCCTAGAGGGTCATTGGCGGCTAGTTTTCTATATTATATTGTAATAATTCGTCTCCATTAGGTACCGGAATAGGGTGGTGACTCCTTCTTCGTTGTCTCTTAATATTTCTTTCATTGTCATTGGTAGTTTCAATTTTAGCCGAATGTTGAATTCGTGGCACTCTACTAACAGGTGTTTTACTGACTGTGGTGTATTGTCACACTTTTGACACGTGGGTGGTTCCAGTCCTCTGAGAAGGTGTCAGTGAGTAAACAGGCAGTGACCTATTCTTATTCTGCACAATATTGTTTCTTCTCTTCTGGATATTCTTGTGCTACTAGCCCACTTGTTGCATTCTGTTTTTATTTCCACTAATTTTGACTGTCTATTTTTCCATCGATTTACCCAATTTTCCAACAACTTCTTTTTTGTTGCGTGTACCCAGTCTTCTACTGTGATATAATTTATAGAAATTATGGTTGGTGCCTTTCCCTTCCTTGCTAAGTTAGCTGCATGGTCTGCTCTTTCATTGCCTCAGATACCGCTATGAGATGGAACCCAGACAAATACCACTCTGACCGTTCTTTCATTTAATTCCCACCATAGATTCAATATATCCCTTATTATTTATAGTTAGATCATCACTGAAAGTAACTTATATGTAACTTGGATATTAGATATTATGGAATCAAGAAAGACTAATGGTTAAAAACTGAGATGAATTAGAATTAAAATTAACTGAGAATAAGCGGCCACCTTTATTATATGACTGCTTTGATGTCATTCATGAACTTTAACAAGTCACGGGCGTTATCTTTGTTCATCGACCGAAGAAAGTTAGCTCCATCATCCGTAGTTTGCGATCCTAAACTAATTCTTCTTCGCTTCTCGAATCTTTTGCACTTGAAGGCAATGTGTCTTGGATCCTCCAAGCATTGGCGTGTTCGGCAGTGACCGCTCTTAGCTAGACCCATTAGATGAAGATATTTATTAGTTCTACCATGATTTATCCTAAGCCTGGTCAGCTTCACTAAGCTGGAGCGGTTGAGATGAGATTTAAGGGTCGCAAACCATGCAATCGGTGCTTTTTTTTTTTTTGTTCTTCCCTACCTCGCCTTTTAGGCTATACGGGATTTTCCCGGGCCGGGGGGTGAGGGCGGGGAATTTAAAATCCCCTCCGGCACCGGGACGCGAACTCGTACTTTTTATATCATCTCAAATCTCTGTTATCCGGTTGCCAGGCAACTAGCGGTGCTGTTACACACGCTTTAGCCTATTCGGCCACCCCGCCCCCCTGCATGGAATCGGTGCTATCTTCTGTCGAACTGCATGATGGTCCTTAACCTTCGAGGCACATTCCCAGTCGTTGAAATCCTGACAGTCTTTCATTATTTTCCCCCTCACTACTCTTTATCAAATCCAGTAAAGGGACTTTCGCATTTATTCGATGTAGCTGGTTTTAATTTGCCATTTTGTCTGTCATTTCATTTTCTGATATTCCTACGTGTCCCGGCACTGGAAAAAGTAATTGTTGCTGGTGTTGTGTGTTAGTGATATGATTTTAAAGGAAATGTGTGTCAGTGCTTTATTTTGATAGATTAATTTTAGGTGTTTACATGCAATTGCTGAGTCTGCCAGAATAAGTATTTTTTGGTTGATATATATAACAATATTTTATATATATTGTTTTTTTCCCACCCGTTCCTCGCCCTTTATACACTACGATTGTTTTCTCTGGCCAGGATTAAGGAGTTAAAAAAGCCCCCTCTCCTCCCGCGGTACCGGGAGGCCAAGTAGTATTAATTTTATTAAGTTATCTGCGTTAGCTAGCTCGGCCACCCGGGACTTTTTTTTTTCTGTTCTTCCCTACCTCGCCTTTTAGGCTATCCTATCGGGACGCGAACTGTTACATTTTAATCTCTCATATGAAGAAGAAGAAAAAGTCTTTTTATTTACAAAATTACAAAATATAAATTACAAAATAACATTTTTGGATTTAAAACCGAAAATCAGACGTGCTACATGGTCTTTTGACCGTCAGAGGAGTGTGTGTTTCATAACAAAATTTCAGTCTATTTATATGCAAATAATTAATAGGAAAATAAGAGCAATTATATTTAAATGTAAAAGTTATACAAATATTTTAATTACAAAAACAGTGGTACCAAAATTCTCCAATTTAATAATTGGTAAATTCTCTGGTAAGCATTATTCTATAGGAGAAAGCAGACTTGCAGTGATTTACGAATGCTATCCAATTGTTTCCATTTAATAAATCTATTACTTGATCCCGAGATAAATTTCTAGACTTTAACCATTTAATTCTAAATTCAGAGAGTATCGGACAAGCAGCCAGGAAGTGATAGAGATCTTCTGTTTCGTTTATATTACACATGCTACAAATATTATTTGTTTGCTAGAAGTGTTTATAATTCAAGTTCAAAACATCAGCTCTAATTTTAATTACCCATCTGATCACCTTCAATGAGCTTTTGTCGTCAATATAATTTACTGAAGTTAAATGAGGATAAAAAGTGAAAGTTTTAGAATTCTGAATTTAATTACATATTGATTATGTATGTCTTTCTGAATTTGAGTTCTTAGTAAAAATAAATTAACTATCCATAGTTTAACATCATCACAGTTAGATCGAGTTAAGTTGAAATTTAATCCATGCAGTTCAATCAGATTAAGTAAGTCCCTAAACCATGCGATTTCTTTTTTAATTATCTGTAGTGCTAATATTTTTGGATATCTATGTAGTGGAAGATTCAAAATTTTTACAATATAATCAAAATGGAGTTTAATTGCGAAGATAAATAACGGATCTATTTTAGTCTCAAAGTGAATAAAGTGTGTTGGAGTATATTTTGGTAATTTAAATCATAAATAATCTCTCATATGTGTTCTCGGGTTGCCGAGCAAATCGCGGGGCGGTCCAAACGCGATAGTCCATTCGGCCACTCCGTACCCGTTATGTACTAATTCATTTAATACGTAGGTTTAAAACTATACATATATTTATGCATAAGAGTTGTTCCCTAACCTAGACCTTCCCCTATCCCTTCCAACATATTGTAATGCTTTCATCTTCTTAAAATAAAAGCAGTAAAGTTTTTTTATTATTCATGAAATTTACAACTGTATAAAAATAAATAGGTATACATCCACTAAATGTGATACAATGAAATACAATGGCATGAAAAGGCTTGGAGAGAATCTAGCTGGTCTGGACGAAGTAACCCGAAATGCAGTGCGTACAAAGGCTACAAATGTATTACAAAATGATATGAAAGGACTGTAGTTTTGTCCCTTTACAGGAAATGAGATACTAGAAAATGTTATTCGAGATTCCTTACTGTTTATAGTACCAAAGAAAGTCTACTCAAGAATCGTAGAAGCTAAAATAAGAAATATTGTCGATTTTCTGAGCGATATGGATTGAGAAACTCAAGTTGCACATTGGAACATAAGTTGCAAATTGGGACTGTCTTCACTTTAAGGTAGGTAATAGAGAAGTCCACAGAGAAAGAAAAATGGTTCTCTATCTGCTTAGTGCCTCACACTTTGGATTGATCTAATATCTACTAGTCTTTCACAAAAGCTCGTTTTCCTTTCAGATTCCTTAACAAATCTTTTGCAATTGCACTAAACAGGAGGAGAGCTATTTTTCTTTATCGATTGACCTCTCTATAACCTGCTTCAAAGTGAAGATAGTCAGAATGTACAACTTCAATAGCAATCTAAAATAAAGTGGTTTACACCATTATAAACCTCGTTTACTTCCTCCAGACCTGCTTGCCAATTGCTTAGAACAAATCTTTCTGGTTGATGAAATGGTCTTCACCATATCATCCAAACTGATCAAGCATTTTTACCCCATTTAGCAGCATATTGAAATATTCTGTTCATCTGTCTACTATATATTCGTTTAGATATATAATGGATACTGATCCTTGTATCCTTGTTTTCTTTTTCCGAAATTTTGGCACTTCCTTTGTCGTTCGTTAATGTATTTTTTCCAATGTTTGGGTTCAATTTCGCGTTTTCCCTCATTTTGAGACCAAATACTAACAATCAGTTCCAGTTAGCAAGAAGAACTTATAGCTTCGCCCTTTCCATATTTCTTTTGTGCAGAGGGAATAATGCATTTAATATTAAAATTTCATATTTTTTATGATATGGTCAACTTCCGAATAAAATTAAGGAAATAAAAATGATTTTTCCTATAGCGATATATGAATTTTACTAAACAATCCATCACCTATTCATTAAAAGTAGTTCAAATTAGGTATATATTATTTTAGTTTATAAAGCAGATATTAATATGACTCGTTTCCGAGGAAGTATATACAATTTAAATTACCTCTAAGAATCAGTAAATATATAAAACATAATGTTAAATTGCAAATATTAAATAAAAAATTCAAGATATTCTGCAAATTATTTTTGAATTAAGTTGTATTATTATAATTATATAATTTTTATAATAGAGGCCTTCTTAAGCGACCTCCGTATAGAATAAAGGAAGTTAAATTTAAAAAAATAAATAATAATAAATTAAAAAAATTTTTTTTTTTACAAATAAATTATTGTATTAATATTTTTTCGTTAATACAATCAATATAATATAACAAAAACGTCATTATAGCACTATAACTAAGCCATTTATGAGTACTGAGTGGTGTGATATGAGGCCTGAGACACCTACGCCAGTAGCGCTTTTCTGCCGCTTATGTACATTTTCTACGGAGCTACTTCAAATATTTTAAAAAGTAACCAGTGTTTTAGAAAGAAAAATGTATTCTCCAGATGTTTTATTTCAGCACGTTTTGCGTTATTGTTGACTGTTTAATTACAAACGACGCTTGATTTTCAACTAGAAAATTTTTTTGTAAAAAAATTTGACTTTACCGATTTTTTTTTAATGCCTGAGCCAATTAGTTTTTAATATTTTTTCATGTTTTATTATTCTATGACTATCCAGCTTTAATAAAAGACCAACTATAATGAAATTAAGCCAAATGCTGATTCTCAGTGACCAAAAAACTAACTAAAGTCAAAGTCGTCAATTCGCCATGTTTGGACGCCATTTTGGGGCAGTTCGTTCACTTTTTTTTTTGGCTTTTTTTTATTAAATTGCCACAAGGAACACAACGATATGCAATTTATAGGGATGTGGGGGGGGGGTGCACGGTAAGGGGGTCTGGCCCACAGACTATATCTTATATAACGTCACATCACATAACCTCCCTCTTCTTATCCCGCCAAACTTTTGAGTTATTGCATTGTTTAGTTTTCAGTTATTCCCTTATTACGTTCACTCATTAAATTGTTTACTTTTGACCCGTTTGTGTTTATTTTTAGTTTTTGGCTCGTTTGTGTTTATTTTAGATTTTTTTTTTTAGTTTGTGACCCCTTGGTGTTTATTTTTAATTTTTTTTTTCGTTGATTTTCGTCATATTATGGATCTGGATTATGGATCTTATTTATTCCTAAATAAATAAGACAAAAGGAAGTGAATAATTAACTTAAAATAATTTGTACATATGTTGTTTATAGTGTTGACATTTTTCTTTTCCATGTAAATATGTTCTTTTAAATGTGTTTTTTTATTTATTTCGTTTTGATGTTTTATATGTACATATCTTGTTAAAGTGTTTTTTTATTATTTGATTCATATATTTGTCGTCAAATAAAAGTATTTTTGTTGTTATTACATTCGTCATATTATGGATCTGGATTATGGATCTTATTTATTCCAAAATAAATAAGACAAAAGGAAGTGAATAATTAACTTAAAATAATTTGTACATATGTTGTTTATAGTGTTGACATTTTTTCTTTTCCATGTAAATATGTTCTTTTAAATGTATTTTTTTATTTATTTCATTTTAATGTTTTATATGTCTTCTTAAAGTGTTTTTTTATTATTTGATTCATATATTTGTCGTCAAATAAAAGTATTTTTGTTGTTATTACATTTGTTTTTTGTATCTGTTTACACTGTCAATAATACAAATTTAATACAATAATACGAAGATGTGAAGTAGGAGAAGGCTTATCACTGCGTTATGGGAGTTATCAGTGTTCAGGTTATAAACATTGGGAGATAGCAGTCAGTAGCGGCCCCTTAGACAAGAAGTACCATACTTAGAGACCATGAATAATGTTCACAAATAAAAAATAATTATTTGTATATAATTTTACTATATATTTGAAAATGCGTTGCAACAAATTATAACCTAATTTTTTTATAGTTTTTCGTTTTTCTGGATTTGCTTAATAATGAGGAGTGTTAAAAAAAAAACACAATTACATACTTAAAAAATATCCTTAGAAAATTAATAAGTCATATAAATTAAATAAAAGGAACATTGTTCACTAATGATTAATTTATATAAATTTTATAAAAGATAATATCCAGAACAAAATATCAATTTTCTCTTTATAAACAGAATTATGATTGGATACTATAATATATAATATTAAAGTCTAGATATAGATTTTCCGATAATAATATAGATATGCCAACCAGTAACCGCAACTAAACCTTACTATCGTAACAGTATTTGGACAAGCTAATTACAGTGAGCAATACAGGAAAGGGTTCAAGGAAATTAGAACTTGCCATCGAACTGAAATGTGCAATTAGGAAAGCTGCAATTATCAAATTTCCAGGCCACTTGGGCAATAAAATGTAATTGTTGCAATCGATTTCCCCTTCGTTGCAATCGAAATTATAATTGTCAAGAGGAAATTAATAAGCGGGAGAGAATTTTATTAAGACCTTGAAACTAATTTACAATTTTAATAGATTTGAAAGAAAATCTACACAAATAAAGTAAAGGTTTTGTCTGTACATTGAATAGAATCAACCCGTTTCATGATATCTTTGCGTCTCATACATTAAAGACACCAAATCCACTTTAAAAAAAAAAAAATTGTCTGTCTGTATGTGTCCGTATTGTTCAACGAAATTTTGTCTAGATTAACTCAGCAATGGCTTATAGTAGACTTTTGAAATTTTGACATTATATTAAGGTTTGCTTGAATTAAAACACAGGCTTTAAAAGAAAACAAAATATTGAGTAGAACCAAAGTTATATGAATTCTTGAATAATTTGTCTAGAGACCCGGTTAGGCAGTTACTTGTTTTGACGAATATTAGGATTGAAAAGTTTCAAACCATGGGGCAAAGTGAAAACATGGAACGAACCTTAGCAAGTGTAATTGTGTATGATTTACGGTATTTTTATTTCTAATATCTTTAAGAAGAGGATAGCAATAAAATATGTTGGGGAGAGAGGAGGTTCATGCACCATCGACCTTGGGTCAGGGCTATAATTTTAAAAATTACATCTATATCAGAAAACAAGATATAGATAGAAGTAAACAAGACAAGATAATATATATATATATATATATATATATATATATATATATATATATATTTATTCATAATGATGTAGAGTTGGTTGACCGTTGGTCATTCTATTCCTGATAACCCCCCGAGACGTCTGTAAATAAGATGGCCTCGGGACCTTCTAATATAGAAATATAATTGGAGTGTTACCAAAGGGTAGTTTCTCTTCATGTTGAACATGTCATGTTACTTGTTTCATATTTACTTATTGTAATTGTATTTATTGTGTTTGTATTTTTTTGTTCTTCCCTACCTCGCCTTTTAGGCTATACGAGATTTTCCCGGGCCGGGGGATGAGGCGGGGAAATTTAAAATCCCCTCCGGCACCGGGACGCGAACTCGTACTTTTTATATCATCTCAAATCTCTGTTATCCGGTTGCCATGCAACTAGCGGTGCTGTTACACACGCTTTAGCCTATTCGGCCACCCCGCCCCCTGAATGCAGGTCACCTTATAGAGACTGTTCCCAAACCAGAAGGGTACCAAAACAGGGTGAGTACACTACCGCGTACACATTCCTCCAACTGGTCCAGCAGCACTACAAATTAATTCCGGCCTTCGATCTGCACTCATTAACAATGCCAGTGGAATTTATCACGAAGTATCAACCAGGGCCGAAAAGAATATATTTCTATATCTTATAAAACGGAGACAATAAATGATCATGAAGTCATAGATACTGGATATTGGATTGACAATTTAATTAAAAAAGGAATCCGAATGGCATTCCGATGGGTTTCAAGCAATTGCGGACTACTAGGAAACTGACCAGCTGATGACCTCGGAAATGGTGCAAACCAATTCCTGCTCTGTCTTACGAATCTGATAAAGAGATTTTAAAATCGTATTACTCCCATACTCGACTGAAACGACCCGAAACCGCCCGACGTTTTCGACTACTGCAGCACTTACTTGGCAAACGCTCTAAATTTCCAACTATTTACAAATGACTCATATATATTACTATAATAAGGCCTATTTGGACTTATCCACTAAACCATCAAATCCCTCTCGTATCCAATCCCTACAATCCAAAATCCTTCGTAAAATGCTCTCTACTTTGTCATAAAAAAAAATCATCCATAACGACCTTAATTACCATATGTTTCCCATTTAGCTCAATCCAGATACCTATCTTTCCATAATAAACTTCTGAACCATCCAAACCTCTTGTTTCCAGTCTTACTTCCTCTTCTATTCCTGATAACCCTCCGAGGCTTCTGAAAAGTAGATGGCCTCGGGACCATCTAATATAGAAATATAATTGGAGTGCTACCAATGGGTAGTTTCTCTTCATGTTGTACATGTCATGTTACTTGTTTCATATTTGCTTGTTTTATTTATCATTTAATACAGTTGTAAATTTCAATAATAAAAAAATAAAATAATATCGTGTTAGTTGGAAGAGATTAGGAATTGGCAACATCAACCAACAGGTAGCTGGGAAAAATTAGTATGTTTAACAGAGACAAAGTAGAAAAGCTAATGATGACCGGACAAACGCATTTGCACCGAATGGCCCAATAGTCAACGGCATCATAGGCGCAGACTTCGGAGGAGAAGGGGGGCCAAGGAAGCGATCCCCCCCCCAATAATTAGAGGTAAAAAAATCAAAATCAATGATAGATAAGCTACATGAATAAGTAAAATATGTTAACTAAAAATTATTAAGAATAGTCGACTGGCTGGCTGGGCTAGAGCTTAATAGTTTGTATGTAACTGTTTTATGGATACTTTTTTTTTCTTCTCTCCTTCCTTGCCTTTTAGGCTACACGGGCTTTTCCCGGTCCTGGGAAGAGGGAGGGGGAATTACTCCGAGTTAAAATTCCCACCGGGTATCCAGCTATTTATAGTTGAAAAAGTTCTAGAAATGTATCAATGTTATGAATGCTATCTCCTCTCCAC